>OX465563.1:5189925-7596049 GCA_950022955.1 Xestia ashworthii
CCTGATGGACAAACCCTATGGCAGACACTTGTCTCGATCTGGGAATCGAACGCAGGACCTTACACTCAGCAGTCGCACTTGCTGCCACTATACCAACGAGGCAGTATTTTAGAATGTGTTGAAGGTAATTCCATCGCGCCAATAGTGTGAAACGTGGATGAATGAACCGTTAGCATAAAAATTATCGCAATGGTCTTATTGGTGCCTATACCGTAAGCGTTTGTTTCTTATCTTAATTGAGTAATGTTCACAATCACATGGAATTTCCATTAAAAATTGGTGATTTTTTCTGCAAACTTGAACAATACAAGGTTCTAGACCTTTTCACAAAGATAATTTACATAATGCCTTTTTCAAGAGATAACGCTGATAGAATAATAAAAATGTTTGGTGCTAAAAGCTATCTTAAATCGTATGTCAATACGGTTTACAGTCGTTTTTGATACACAAAATACTTTGAAAGCCATTGGCAGTTGCTTTGGCTATCAGGTTTTCAGTAGTTATACCTAGGTAACTTTGTATTACGGAAATGGCCTAGGCCTTGTACACAACACACTGTAACAAGTACTGAGAATTCCAACTCCAAGACGTGAATTTAGTGGAATTCTCAAGGTTAATGGTTAGATTGTGTTTCAATAAGATTGTTGTCCAAATCTATAGCTATGCCGTTGTTTCTTTTAATAAAAGATACTCACAGTTTTCACGTAATTACTAGATATTGAACCTCAAAGAAGTGAGCACTAAACTTTCTTTATGAAACACATCGACAATTTGATGCTTATTTACTGATTTAACGTAACCACACATGTGTTTCATTCTACAGATACTTTACATATTGAAAATATTTCAATTGAATTTTGTTGTTTGCCTATATTGTGTTGCACAGCTGCGCAAAGGCGCAGGTATTCGCACAGCTGAGGAATGTCTAGAAGTCTCCGTTCAAACGTGATCTTAAGTGATCTCAGGCCACGTTTGTTCGAAAACCAGATCATATATTCAAGTGTGGAGCCAGTAGGATATGTTCCACCTCCTGTCCTGTCCATCCTGCACTACCGATTGCGCCTATGGCCTCGTTCCCACCATATCGTGACGATAGATAATAATGTAGTTTTAAGTGTCATGGCTTGTGTATTTAAATGGAGGTGTTCACATATAGGACGACTCGATAACTGTCGTCCATAACTTTGCCAACCAAAAACTAACGATAAATTCATCGACACGTCATCAGGATCTAATCGAGGGGAATGATAGAGCTGTGCATGTGGCTACATACTGGTTTAACACAATTTGAGCTCATCGACACGTAAAAAAGAACCACCTTCGGCGCGGTCTACTTTGGCTGCAATGGTCTACCTCGACTGCGATGGTCTTCCTCAACTGTGATGGTCTATCGACTGCTATGGCCTACCTCAACTGCAATGGTCTACCTCGACTGTGATGGCTTCCATCTGGCGTCAATTGCAACGTTGCTTTCAATCAAGATTTCACAAACAACTAAACTCTACGAACTGAATAAAAACACTCACATGAATATACTGTTTTATCCATATTTTTACATTTGTTGGTTTAATGGTCGTCGTTGGTCGACGCGTGCGCATAACTGATTGCCACAGAAAGGATGTAATGATAACACTGTGCTTTGTTTGTCAGTAGATTACTGAAATATTTAGGATTCCGTAGTAGTAGAAAGAAAACGGAATTATTTTTATGATTGCTTTTGCGTGATCTGTTAGTCTCTCACACTGTTTTTTCTTTAGTAGAAATTAGAGGTATTACAATCAACACATATTATAATTATGTTTAGGTTCATGTTTAAGAAAATAAAATATTAAGAATTTAATGTATTAGCTTCTGCCCGCGGCTTCGCCCGGGTGAAGTTCGATAATTGTCCCATGAGATCTTACTTTATATTTTTAAACCTTACTCAAGAACCACTCTATCTATTGATGAAAATAGCATAAAAAAAATCATGCAGTAGTTTTTGAGTTTATCGCGAACACACAGACAGACAGACGGACAGACTGGCGCTTTCGGTTGGACACGCAGGGCACGATAATAAGTGCCGCATAGTTTGTGGTACAACATCACATTTACACTCCAGGGCGGATTCCTTAATGAATCTCCACCTTTACAGGTTACAGGTGGAGATTCCTTACGGAATCCGCCTTCCTTGTGTCCGGAGTTCATTTAAAGACTTCATGTTCAGCCATGTGTATTTAAGAAGAACTACGCAGAAATATAGCCAAACACAAAAAGCCATGTTTTTAACACGCTTTCTTTCAAAAGCGTGTTTTTTAGTTTTTTTTATTTCTTTTATTTATACAATGTATGTGATGACAAGTTTCTCAAAAAGACATTAACCTCCTTTTAGCCTACTCAAGCCCAATCAAGTAAAAAAAAAACAGTAAAAATCCATTCCATTATTAATTCGTATTTCAATCAGTTGTTTCCACACGCGATTTCCCCAAATCAATGAACCGATCATAAACAATAAATTCGGGACTGACCTTAAACTTTGGGAGCTATGGCCCTATTACCGCTGGCAACTCGCCAACTTTGCGTTACCACAACATAAAGTATGAAATTAAACGTTCGCGTTTACGTTACGTTCTGTGTGTTCAGTTCGCGTGTATTGGAGATTTATATTTGAATGAATTTGTTCTGTTTTAACCCCCGACGCAAAAACTGGATGTTATAAGGGTGTTATAAGGTTGACGTGTCTGTGTGTGTGTGTGTCTGACATCGTAGCTAACGAACGTTGTTTTTTTTTTTTGTTTGAAAGGTAAATAAGTCGGGAGTGTTCTTAGCTATGTTTGATAAAAATCAGTCCAAGATGGCTGCTGCCAAAAAATGGCGAATTACATATTTATTCAACAACTCCCTCAATATGGGTATCAAATGAAAGGGTTTGACTAGAAGAATACTATACACTATGATAAATTAAAAATCCAAATTGGCCGCCACCACAAAATGGCGAATTAATGAATTATTTTCTATGAACTTTTAGTACATTGTGTCGGGGGATTTTTATTTTTTTTATTTAATTTTACTTGTTGTATGGATGCATCTGATGGTTTGTCTGTTAACATCACGCCTGTTATTCCCAAAAGCTTAGAAAGTGCTTGTCTGTAATTATCGCAGCTGTTGAGCATGAGGTCCTGGGTTCGATTCATCAGGTATTTATCAGTAGCAGCCACGGACTCTGGGTTTGGGCCCGGTTGATGGCAATGGATTCGCCCCCTTGGGACTTTAACAAAACCGACAAAATGTGGGCGTACTACAGGGTGTAAATCACCTCATCACGAATCCGTCAACCAAGCATTCTGTACATCAAACTAAGTAACTTGACGCAAAAATTATTGATGGGAAGCGATTTTTTTTTTGGGGTGAAAAAAACATGTTTTGTGATAGAACTCAATGTAACACACCTAAAACATTGTGCTGATGGATGGCTTGAATAGTAAGGGGGTCGTAGAGGTGTTTAAAGTAAAAATCTTACTATAAAAACTTGAATTAAAAAAAAAAGACGTGTGGCACTCGGGGCGAAGTTGCTGGGGACTGCCGCGGTAAACCGCGGCAGTCCCCAGCAACTTTTGCAATTATAATTATTAATTTATTTTATTTTTCCGCTTGTTGCCGGCTCGAGGACCAAACACAGACTGAATGTTCAGGCTCGGCTGAACATTCATGCAAAAAATGGTTACAAAGAAGATACGACAATATATTAAAATAAAAAGAAAACTAGCTTGTCATTGTCATTGTCTGACATGGGGTGACATGGGGTATTATAACTTTACATACTCTTTGGTGTTAGGTTTTTTTCGTTAGGTTATTTTCGTTACGGAATTTCTGGATTATATACTATGTGGTCTCCACGCTCAAGGCCCGCGATTGAAGCTATGCAATAGCTTAAAAAACTTGTCAAAAAGTTGGAATTTTGACCCCCAATATCTCCGTAACCAGAAGGTTCCAAGGTATGGTGTAGAACAAAAAAATGATCGCAATGACGGGGAGAACAAGTGCCTTTCGGATTCGTTAAGAGGTGTTTTACACCCTTTATAATAAGGTACACTGCCCAATACTTCGAGGATAACAGGTGATGTTATACATATTTTAGTCCTAGTTCGGTAGGGGTGAGGCTACAGGGTGTAAACAGACTCATCAAGAAGCCGGCCGTCAACCAAGCATTCTGTACATGAAACTAAGTAACTCTACGCAAAAATGTTTGCTGGGAGATGACTTTTTTGTTGGGAGAGAAAACACGTTTTTCGGTTAGACTCAATGTAACGCACTCAAAATATTGTGCTAATGGATGAATTGAATAGAACGGGTGTTTGAAGTAAAATCTACATTAAAAATGTATTAAAACATGTATTTAAAAAAAACCGTAAAAAACTTGGAACTTTGCAATATCTCCGTATATATAATAACTAGAAGGTATGTATGGTCTAGTGTCTAGAACAAAAACTGTTCGCAATGCCGGGGTGCAATTCGGCTTCTTTACGAGCCTTTTTACATCCTTTACATTTGCTAGGTTTCTGACGTAGGTTTATACGAGTTAGACTACAATGATTGTTATAGTTAGTGGCGATCTGTGCTTCACATAGGAGGCACCTTCTGTTTTCTTTCGGAAATAAATAAATAAATATCGCTGGACATTAACACACAGCGCCATCTAGTGCCACACTAAGCAAGGCTTGTGTCGTGGACACCAGATAGTTGATATACTACATATACATATACTTTTTTGTTTGTAAATACATACTTATTATACATATAAACATCCATGACTCGGAAACAAATGTCCATGCTCATCACACAAACATTTGCTCCTACCGGGATTCGAACCCAGGACCCTATGAACGTAAGGCAGCCTCACTACCACTACGCCATTCGAGTCGTCCGTGGAGGAAATGTTCTTTTATTCAAAACTGCCTTTCTATATTTTAAAACTAAACATTTGCCGTACCTTTATAAGTTAGAAACATCGTTTTCAGGACATACCAATACAATTATCTACATCACTAAACCCTTAAAACTATCCCCGACGTTCGCTGCATTGCAGGTCCTTCACTTACTTACTTCCGCGAGCATGAATTTGACAACGCATTGAATTTCAATTAAATAAATCAAGCTCTAAATTTCCTACTTCGAGACCACGTCGAACCACAGGAATTAATTTTATCAAAGTTTCTGAACTAAATCGACAAAATCTCTAATGTATTCGTAGAATTTCAGAATCGTTATTAAAATTTCACGTAAAATGGCCTACCCTAATTTGGTATCCTGTAGAATCAGGTGCTTTGGATTCTCCGACCGCAAAATTTTACCGGTAAGTAATTTGTTTTGACTTAGTAAAGTTTATCAATACGTATTTTATTTTGAAGTAAAATTGTTTTTACTGCATCGTTACTGTGTGCGAATGGCTTGAAGAGTATACATAATATCCTTTTAGTATTCTCCTTTTCATTTTGTTAATCTTTTACTTTCTTTCAAGAATGATACCATTTATTTTCATTTACTAATGTTCTCGATGTTACTACCTCGTTGGTCTAGAGGTTCGCTAGCGTGACTGCTAAGCCTTGGTCTTGTGTTTGATCCCCAGGTCAGGCAAAGTGTTATTGGGTTTTTCTATCAGAAATTGCTCAGTAGCAATCACGGTGTCTGGATTTGTCTCCGGTTGATAGTTTGGAGGTAAGAAGAACAGGGTGTAAAGCTCTTCATCCCCCATAGAAAAGTGAGGATCCTCCGACCAGACGGGTGTTATGTCTGGTGGGCTACTGCCCGACGGGGGACTTCGTATATGCTCTTAAGTCGCGGAGAATGTTGCTTGCGCGATGTGGGAATTCTGACGTATTTCGCTTGTTAGTTCATCATCTTTCTCATAGATGGCGCTGTAGTACTTTTTGTTCAATGTAGCTGACGTATTTTTGTAGTGCCGCTACCACAGCGTTTGACTCGCTATTTAATCAGTACATTAGGAATCAATACATTAGGGGAAACACAATTTAAAAAATTCTTAATTGTTTACATATTATTAGACGTGACTGTACTAATGGGTGCACTTCTGCCTAACCCCTCGGGAATTAAAGGCTAGAGTTATGCTATGTATAATAAGAGGCTCTTATTGAGTTTGAAACTATCAGGTTAATTTGAAGAAAAGAACTATAAAACACGAATGAAAGAAAATGATGGGACATTTTGGTATAGTTTTATTAAATTTATCTATAGAGAGAACATTATATAAAACATCATAACTCCTTTAACATTATTGTAGTATAAAATCTAGAAAATAAAACGCCTCGTTCACGAAAAACTAGTTTTACATTTGATGAAATTATCTACACAAAGATGCAAACCAATGAGGCGGCTATAGCCAAAGAATATTTAGGTTTTTGTAAATTAGTATCAGTCTCCTAGAGTATTCTAACAACGTGGACGAGAAACTTTAAGATTCAATAAAAAAACATAGTAACAATATAAACCAACTTAAAGATAAAATCACATAACAAACTTTAAGGCCGAAACAAATATTTCTAAGTCATAACATAATTATACTTAATGCAGTACAAATCATGAAGCCTAACTCAAAAGATCACTTTGGAAATCTGAACCATCCGATAAAATGGAGTTTCTCATTTGCATAGTTACATTACTTGGAACAACCAAAATACGTTTTTTAAACAGTTTCACATAAACAAATGCACCTGCTCCAACTAGTAGTATTGTTAGTAATGAACACCAAATTAACACAATGGTTGTAGATGATACTGTCGCGTTTGACAACTCCTTAGATTTCGGTTTCACAGGAATACTTTTATTGTATGCAGATCCTGCTTTCGGTTTCACAATAGTACTTTTACCGTATGCATCATCTCCACACTTAATACCATGCACGTTATCTTCATGAAATACCTTATCAATTGAAGTTACTGCAACTTGTCTTATAGCATAGAAGGTTACATTAGTTGATTTTATATTATGAACAATTTCGATACAAGAAATAGGATTGCCTCCCAAGCTTAAAGTTCTTAATTTCCTTAAGGATATAAGTATCAGTCTTTCAATGTCAAATGTTTTAATACGATTGTAGTCGATTATCAAAGTTTTTAGTTCATCACATTCGTGAAAAACATCGACGTCCAACACAGATATGTAGTTCTTTGATAAGTCCAAGAGTTCTGTCTTATGAAGTCCTTTTAGACTGCCAAATCGAATTTTCGTTAAGTAATTAGATGATAAGTTTAGAAACTTTAAGTTCTTCATAAATTGAAACGTACCAGGTGGCAAATCTGTAATATTATTTCTGCTAACATCCAGAGACTGTAAGTATTCATTATTTTTTAAAAGCGTGCTATTCAAATAAGTCAAGTTGTTGTTACTAAGGTCTACTGACATCAGTTTTTTGAAGTAACCCAAATCTATATTGCTTATTTCATTCGAAGATAACCCTAGATCAATTAGTGTTTTTAAAGAATTAATTCGTGGATTGTTGAAATCTTTAATTTTATTGTTGGCTACATGTAATCCTGTCAAATTAGGAAATATATCAGCACCGATTGCAGTGACATTACTTATATTATTATAAGATATATCAAGGTATAACAATTTGCATGTATTTACAAAAAGTGTCGATATGTCTGTGAGATTATTGTCGTTTAAATACAGGGCTTTTAAATTGTTTGTTAAAATACTTTTAGTGAAAGATAAATGTGTGAGGTTATTATGGGCTAAATCAAGACTGTACATGTTATCAACTCCTTTGAAATTGTTAGGGTCTATAGACTCAATGAAATTGTTGGAAAGATTGAGTCGAGCCAATACTGGTAGATCTACAAAAGCTGAATCGTCTATTTTTGTAATGCTAAAGTTATTTAAGTCTAGAAACCTTAAATACTTTGCTGGACTGAATATGTTTTTCGTTATAATACCACTTAGGAGATTACCTTCAATGTTAAGATATTGCAAATTTATTAACGGCAAAGAGTATTGCTCAATTATTTTGATCCTGTTCATGGAAAGATCTAGTTTTCTAATCTGTAACTGAGAATCAAAAATGCTTTTTGGTACTACCGTTATATTGTTATCGCTAACATACAGTTCGGTCAGATTTGCCAAACAATTCTGAAGGTAATATAAATGAGATATTTGATTATGCGATAGATCCAAGATAATGACTGAAGAATTATAAAAGCTAGAATTTTCAATTTCTCGAATATTGTTAGTACTTAAATTTAGATGCGTGAGGCTTACCATGTCCCTAAATGCTTTATCTCTTATACCACTTATACTTTGCCGTGATAAATCCAGGTTAGTAACATTGCGCAAACCAGTAAGAGTATTTTCTTTTAAATCCCCGGTTATGTTGTTGTTTTCAAAATTGATGTAATTTATCTTACAATGCATAAAGGAATTTTCTTGAATACCGGTAATGTGATTGTTATAAAAATTCAAGTAAGTTAGCTGATTGTTGACAACGAACCTCACATTTTCGATAGTAACGTTAATGTTATTGTAACTGAAATCGATTGATTCCAACGCTGCAGCTTGGTTGAAGCAATTTGATTCCACTGATGTTAACGCGTTATGTGACGCATTAAAGTCAACTAAAGCAAACATACGATTAATTTCATATCCAGATAGTTTAATCAAATTATTGTAAGAGATATCGAGTGTCGTCAACATTTTCAAGTTTGTTAAGGTTAAATTCAAAAAAGACAAGTGATTGTTTTGTAAATTAAGATACTCTAGATTCTTTAAATTCATGAAACAATCGTCTGCCATTTTCGACAGTCCGTTGTTCTGTAAGTACAACTTCTTCAACCTGGGCAAGTCATTTAGTTCACTTGATAGTTCTATTAGCTTATTATTTGACAAATCTAGTTCTTGTACAATGTTATTTCTAGAATCAGAGATCAAAAATGCCTTGGAGTCCAGTATTTCAATCTTGTTGTTCGAAATATTCAAGGTTTTAAGATAGTTCAAGTTTCTGAATGCTTCGTTATGGATCCTTTTGATGTAATTGTTGGATAAATCTAAACTGTTGCTTTTCGGGTAGTATCGAAATGCTGAAGAGTCAATATCGGTCCAGGAATTTGAGTAAGCTTTGATTTCGCGAACTCTGGAGTCGAAATTGGTTGCAGCAAAGAAGCCGGTGGTGAGGAAATCCATGTTTGAGTTCGAGATGGTGAAGATGACGTAGGGCTCTTCATCACAGTTGGGATTGGTGACGCTGCCAGGGTTGGTGTTGCAGACGATGGTGTAATTGCAGTTGTTATGTTTGTGGCTCAAACTACAACCAGCTGCTGATGATGCGATGGTCGATGCAAACACGATGAGACCTGAAATGAAGAAAAAAACTGCGTGTTAACTTCATTTATGCACTTCAAACACTTCTGTCTTTTCGGTAGAGTAAACCCAAAAAAGGAGGAACTAGAGACTGAAACAAGTAAAAACATTAAATATGCTTGCCCTTCGTCTGTGAAACCCGACGCCATTCAAAAAAAAAAACAAAGCTTTCATTTCAAGTAGGCCAATTTATTACAAGCACTTTAGAATTGTCGAAACAAAGATGAAAATTAAATCAAGCTACAGTCCCAGACACAAGACATAAAAACTGTGAAAGTACTGTAGTTGCCCGGTCTGACGCCATTGTTTAACTATAATGTCTACTTCGCTAACAGATGAAGGTTTAAGTGGTACTAGAGACTTCGTGAAGTATTTGGTAGTAGTAGGCACAGTCAGCCAAGGAGTGAACTAATACTAATAGTAGGCAACTAAAATCAATATGCAGTACCGCGCAGGCAATTCCAACTCATTTTTCTTGCTAGATTACCACGTTGGTCTACTGGTCGTAAGCGCGACTGCCCGCTCTTGAGGCCCTAGTTTTGATTCCCAGGTCGGGCAGGGGACATGGGACTTAAATATAATTGGCGAAATGTGGGTTTACTATTGGTTACATCTCTGCCTTACTCTTCGAAGATAACAGGCGTGTTTTTATGATATTCCATGTCACCTTTTCTTGCAAGCGTTTTGTACTTAACAGAAAATACTCTGTAGACGTAAGTACAGTCAACAAAATAGTTAGGTATGCAGGCTAGCAATCTTCGTACTACTACAGTCGACGAAATCTAAGAAGTCCGTTTTGACAGCCGTCAAATCTATAGTAAATTGACACCGCTATCGGAAATTGAACTTTATTACTATTACGCTAACAAATGTCAAAACCGGCCTTTAATTTTTTGAATACTTTATTATAAAATTAAATGCGAAAGTTTGTGCGGATGGATTTTTGTTATTCTTTCACGCAGAAACTACTAAACGGGTCATCATCATCATCATAAACTAAACGGATCTTAATGATATTGCAAACAGATTGATTCTAAGCATTTCGTATTTATAACAGTAGTAAGAATATTGCTAGCCTTAATACCTAACTGTACACGCCGAGACTCGAGTATTAATCACCAAGCTTGCTCATAGCCGAATTCAGACTTAATAAATATTACTTATATAATAATAACATCATGCCTCAAAGCGGTAGGTGTAAATAGTCCCGCATATGGCCAGTTATGTTTAAGTTTTATTAAAAAAGGCGACAAGCCTATTCCCATTATCATAACCTGTCGTAACTGTTTTATTTTTTTACATATTATATGTGATGATCTATTTGCATATTTTATTTTAAATTATTTTGGCAGTGTGATATTTTGTTCCACGGTATATTTATGTCTGACAAGCTCTAGACGTTATTTATCACTTTTGTATCTAGCTGTAAGTCTTCCGAAGTTTTTAATGATATAAGTTATTATTAGCAAACATCAAACCAATAATATGCTTGATAAACCAGATATGGTAAATAAAAAAATGCAGTAGCATGCAGTGCATGCAGTGCTCCTCCCCCGTAGGCGATAGCGTGATTACGTGATAATATGCCTATAAGTTGACCCGACCTCTTAGTAATATTCATGCAAAATTTGAAGTAAATCCATGCAGCACTTTTTGAGTTTAGCCCGGACATACATACAGACAAACAGACAAAAATTCTAAATACTAAATTGTTGGCTTCAATATCGATTGTAGATCACGCCCCAAGTATTCTTTTGAAAAACATTCAATGTACAGTTTTGACTTTCCTACGATTTTATAATAATATGTATTTATATGTATATGTGCCGTTGAGGTTGGACTTGAATTTGGCAGAGTTGTGGTTGCTACGCACTGGTCGGACAAAAGAGTCATCGATTCAAGAAGACTAAGAAGAAGTAACATTATTAAAAACAAAATTTATTTACCAAACTACTGAAAAAGCGAATTTTCTATTACGAACTTACCCAAAAAACTTTTTATATCCATTTTTGGCACTTGGTGAAAATTATAATTGTTTTTTATCACTTCACCAAAACTGCAATTCCCAAGAAAGTCATTTTTTATTCGATTTCAAAGTCATTGTTATAACTATCAAAATAAATAAACGAAAGCTTCTGTCAGAGTCAACGGACGTAGTGATAATAAATGGAACCCGGTCTTTGTTTAATGATTAATTAAGAACAGGATGAGTCATAGAGTCGCTACTTGCTTATATTTATTTGTATTCCGATATCATTTTTTTTGTCGGTATAGTGACGAATTTATTTCATTACTTTATTTAAATTATCTGGTGACCGTTGATCTATGTTTGTTTTTTGACCTATGATCAGATGTAACCAAAAGTAAGCAGTTAAAGTCTAAAATAATAATTAAAATTAAAGTTATTAAGAAATAAAAAATACTAAGTGATTATGGTAACCAACTACCTAATAACTATTTATTTAACGCTCCACGCACCATTTAACCACATTCTTTCCATGAATATCCTACGTCATCATCATCGGCTTCCAGTCTAACCGGTTGCAGCTGAATACCAGTATTTTACATGTGGCGACGGCCTATCTGACCTCCACAACCCAGTTAATACCACAACAACAGTAATATCCAACGCAAAAATACGATTGCAGTATAATCACCAAATAATGTTCCGAAAACCCGCTCTATTGGAGATTTACAATCAAATCCAGTCTAGAGTGCAAAATGTGGAACAGATCCTGTCCTGCGTGCCCTGATATCTACGCACAAAAGGAATTGATTGACGCAAGCGATAGTAGGTACCAAACGCGTTACTTAGGTCTAGGCCGATTCATTACAGGTTGCTAACGGCAAGCAGGAGATGAGTTATGAATTTAGATTTCCTTTCCTTGTAATTCTCCAGGACTCCTGGCAGCTGGATGATACAATGACTACAAATCGATCAATAAAATATCTGCAAAAATATTGAAGTGAAGTCTCCACTCTACTGTTCACAGGATATTGCATGGTACTTATCAATTGCAATGCATCCGAATGACTTGAATGGGCCCGTTTTGCGAAGTACCTACCAACATACTTCATGACAAAGGTCTACTTCACTTTAGTACACCCTACCACTGTCGCTCATCCAAACTAGTGCGAAAACTGCCTGCACTGTTAATGACTCTTCAAGAAAGGAAAAAAGTACACGGGATGTGAAAATTCGAAGAATTCGAAATTGAGAATTTCTACGAAACCGGTGGGTGTTGCAGGTATCACATAGTCCGATGAAATGTCCGATGTAACTGCGTAGCCTCATTGCAGACAATGACCTACTTCCTATCCTGTTCCTTGTTAACGTTCCCTTGAGAAACCTGTTGGAGGATACTGCTAACACTATTGAGGTGGTGGAGTTCTAGCCGAATCTTACTTATCTACTGTTGGCCTGTGCAATACCAATCCTGGGCAAAGGCCTCTCTCTATGACTTTTAAATCCTTAGATCCAGAATCACTGTAAACCACTAGTCGTTAGTCCTGAGACAGCCATAAACGCGGTAGACCTCGCAGGAGATGGCGGGACGAGCTGAACAGTCGAATCTTATTTTACACTGAATAAAGCATTGAGACGACGAAGGACAATGATGAGTACCATCAACGAGAAACATTTAAACACTGGTGGATCCAGAATCATTAACTGTATTCGTGGCAACCGATGGCTCATCAATGTTCTTTACACCTTGTACGTTTATCTTACATCTTTGTAGTCTAGTAATCCAGCAAAATTTAGAACATGATTGATGAAATGATGAGTCCGAGACGTTTGTCCTAACTGACTAACTCAAAACACTGGACGTATGAAATAGTGAGATAAAAAAGCGAGTGAAATAGGTACTGGACTTTGTCACCGAGGGAAGCCGGTGCTCTCTCGGAGTAAAAAACAGGCTGACCTAGAAAACTACTTACTTCGTAACATCTAAGGGTATTTCCGTAATTCTTGCGCTGACCTTACACAATCTCCAATAGCCTGTAAAATTCCGCACCCTTTCTAGCTTTGTCGCAAAAAACTCATCTTTGTCAAAACAATTTTTCTATTTACAATTTCTTCGTAGCTATCCAAATATAATATTTCATAGTGAGCGTGTACTCCGAGGGAATTATTGCGGCCTCGTTTGTTCCTGTTTGATTGATGATAGCTCCAAAAGGAATACCCTGTTATTTTTTACATGAGATAACTTCATATCGTAACGTTACATCTGTTATTTTCTTTCGTTTCGCCAGTTTTACTAGGATTTGTTTTTTTTTGATGCTCGTTTTTATTGGAAAATTAACTTGTATATTTTTTTCGGGGAATCATTTTGAAAAATCTCAAATGGGTATATGGCATTCTTCATCTCTCCTGGCGACGAATATTTTTTTTTCTTTCTTTCATCTTGTAGCAAATGATCTTTTTAGTACAACTAGAAATGTTCTCTACCGGTCAACTGATTGTTGATAAATCCAGACTGCCTTAAAAGTGTTATTTAATTTTATTGGTAAAGTGGATATTTTTTTTTGAGAACCTTTTGTTAAGCTTAAGATACCTTAATGAATACATGATTAGTTTTGTTCGCTTTAGATTCCGACAAACGCTAAAACAATTAGCAATTCCTAAATATTATAATTGGAAACACTGGAATGACTAAACTGACGGGTCATTGTCTTGTTATAGATTATTATTTAATAGGTATTGAAACAAAGACAGTTATAATAAAATAAAGACAATGGCTCGTGTCGAATGCGTAGATCGATCACGAGGTTAAGTTACGTTAACTGTAGATATATGTTTGATGTTCAATTCTTTAAATGACAATACATTTTTGATGCGAAGAAACAGGGAAAATCTTATGAAGAAAATTTTTAGCTACCGCCTAGAAAGATTCGAGAAAACGAAAGCGAAAAGATGATTGGATTGTGGCAAACTTAAACTCAAATCATTTATTTTAATTAGACCATAACAACTTGAATATCAGAAAAGCAAAGAAAGCGAAGCTACAGTCACAAGACATAATAACTTGTGAAAGTACTGTAGTCGCTCATTTCATAGCGTAGATGTCTATGGAGAAGAATGGGCAAGAAACTCCTTGGATTTGTGTTTGTGTCTATTGGATTGTGCAAAAGATTCCTAATAAATGTGTCCAGGCGGGTTAAGACATCAGTCTTAATGCAGTATTGTTTTAAGGTCACTCCTGTCTGGGTAAACGAAATAGCTATAAACGTCTAGCGCCATCTCTTTTGCACTCTGGAATAAGATTTTTCAATCTTAAATGCGCAATACTGCTTCGTAGACCACCAGATGGCCACCACATGGTTATCTGTTACTATAAATACATGGGAATAGACATAATCATGTCTATAATTCATGTTTATAATTTTACTATAGCACTAAACCGCGACTTTGTCCGCAAAAATTTTGATAGCTCGGCTAATATGCATGATATAAACATAATTTATAGCTCATAGCACCCACAAATAATACAGCTTTCTTACAGTCGAAAAAAAAATTTAATTAGATCCTTAGTTGCGGAGATTACCTTCTATAAATAAATAAATCTTTATTGACAAATTTTTGCTCAAACATCAGTGTAGCCCTGGCTCTTCTACTAGGACTTTCTGTATCACAAGAGCCAAAAACAAATTTTATACTAAACAAACAAATGTCGTAAACAAACTAATTTTATCTTGTTATAATATTAGTATAGATAAATTAGGACAACTGTTAAAAATCATGATCTCATGGAACTACGAGTATATTATTCATTGTAAGTCTACGTACCTAACTACCATTTTGTGCCTCCAAGAACAAAATGTTCCAAAGAGATCGTATCTTAAATATCCAACCAGAGTCGAGTGTTAAATGTTAAAGCATTACGATACAATTGTCCGGGAGGACGGTTATGGACTCTTTCGGCAGTTCAGCGGTTTTATAGGCGTATTGTGGCAAAACAGTAGTGTAGCCATATTATTGAGATTTGTGGAATGTTTTTGGAGCAAGTTTTTCTGAGATTTTTGGACATGGCACGTGGCCTTTTCGTTTTTTGTGCGTTGCGTACTTCTCAGTGTAGTTATTGAATCGTTAGTTTAATGGTCACAAGCACGACTGCTGCATGAAGTCCTGGGTTCGATTCCCGAGTTCCCGGTTGATGTAGGCTCGCCCCTTCATCAACCGGGTCTCCATTAATAAATCATCATTCATGTTTAAGTCCCCTGTCCCGTTACAGGGGACTTAAACATGAATGATGATGATTATTTAGTTTACTTCTTAAAAGGGTAGGATAGTTTTGTATACGAAGGCTTTAAGAGTAGGGAAAAACCAAAGAAAGGAGGGATAGATTGTGTGGAAGATCATATAGTAAGAAAAGGAGGCACCAAAGAGGTAAAAGAGAAGTACGGAAGAAGAAGAATCAAGAGGAAGCATCAGAAGTTTTACAAGAGCAAAAAAAATAAGTACTTAATCAAAGTTAATCTGTTCATTTACTTATAATTTGTGTTTATGCCACCGTAAAATTGTCAAATACGTTATATTACAATATAACGTGTATCTCTCTAGCGATATTGTAAAGTCTCGAATTATTGTCAACTGAACATACGGAAGTATCTCTTGCCCCCATAAACGGGACTTGGGGCACCCCCCCGTTAGGTTAGTTAGGTTTCTTTAAACCCTGCACTCGGAAATAGGGGCCCCGCGAAGCGGGGCTCCGTCGACTACGCTTTTTAGGGGAATATGAAGTGTTTTAAGGTTAGGTTATATTAATCGATATTTCTCAGGATTGGTACAGTATCTTTTCATGAGAGTGGTACCACTGGGCAAGGGGGACCCTTCCTTCACTCCACACCGCGTGAGTTGACTACCATCGCATGCATTTCACGAAAAATAATGCGTTTTATTGTAAGCAGTATGTTCATTTGACAATAATTCGAGACTTTACAATATCGCTAGAGATATTACAATATAACGTATTTGACAATTTTCCGGTGACATTTACACAATATAGTTATCTAAACGAATTGAGAACTCGCAATGAGTCGCTTAAAGATAAAGACAAATGATAAAAAAACTGTTTGCGGTATCGATGAAATACGCAAAAATAATAACACATATTTTTTAACGACGCAAAACTATAATAACACGCGCGTTGACTGCAGGAAGCACCAGATTAGTTTACAAAGTTCGTTCACTTTTCTACAGAAGTTATTTTTGCATAAAATAATTATTGATGAATCAACAACTGATAGTGCACTCATTCGCAGAAATGTGGTGATAGGTTGTAAATAAATAGAATATACTTAAATACATTACGAGGCACCTCCAACAATGATTGTATTTTTCCTGAAGTGACGCACTAAGAGTTTTGTTAAGTAATATTATGTCTTTTGTAAATTGACAATGTTGATATTAACCCAAGCTATCTCAACGGTATGTTAGTCAAGTCAGAGGTCCGTAGGTGGCAAAGAAACTCTGATAACATGTTAGGCACTAACCGGCGGCGACCTCTTGCGTCCGGCCTTGGGTCAATCCATGGTCCAGAGGGAGGGGAATGGGAAGCTTGACTTTAAGACTGGGTAATAAGATGGTAAGTTTTGGTAAGTTTCTTTTCCTTGGTAAGTTTCCTGTCAGACTTTCAGGCTACCTACTGACTACCTGTACAACAGTCAGAGATCTACAGATACAGCCGGGAGCAACGGCTATCTGGGCCGCGGAGGAAACTCAGTACGTAATCGGTGGTTACCCATCCAAAGAACAAACTAGGAAAGCACGGTGTTATCATTTTGCCACAAGCTCTTTCTGTGCGTACCTCTTTCTCCATGTACGGCACTGACATAAGCGACCGAAAACCAGATTTATCTTGTCGAAAGTCGCTGTTGAAGGCCTCAGGACGAGTAATTCAGCAACTCGTCCCACATGCCCACGACCCATTTGGGACGAGTTGACCACTTGTATTCCATTATCCATTTGAACAAAAGACTATTCGACACCAATTCTAAATTCAAAAAACCAGCACCATGGCTTCTCTAACCAGCCGATGCGGTCGAATTGATAAGACCGGCCGACCGCAAGCACTTACGTTTTATTTTATAGATATTTATTGAGGTCCCTTAAAAGTATTAGGGCAGACCCTTAGACTGTTACAATTGGTCCCATATGGTAATTGCAAGGGAAACCGTGACTACGAATATAGGTCGCAGGGCGTAAAAATTGAATGGGTTTTGTTTTTTACTGTTCCATGTTTCGTTGAAGTTTGACCGCGTGTTTCGGTGAGTAAAAAAACAGGATTTATTTAACAGTATGTAGGTACAGGCTTTAGACAGTTGGCAATCACTTTTGGAGTAGGTATTCTCATATTTAACTTTGGAAACAAATTTATTCATTGTAGCTTCCTTTTTTAAATTTGAATATTAGAGTGCCCGACGACCTATGGGCCAAAAAGACCACGATGTGGAGCCATGACACAGCCAGAAGGCGACGCGGTAGACCTTGCAGGAGATGGCGGGACGGGACATTGGCCCGGAATCGAAGAATTTGGAAGTCATAGGGAGAGGCTTTTGCCCAGCAGTGGGATGACACACGCTAACATTAACAGTATATTAGTACCTGAATTTGCACTTTTAAATGACCCACAGCTACAGATCTACAAAAACCAGTCACAAAAAATAGCATTCAGTCATCATATTCTAAATTCAGCATAACCTTTACTGTAAGATATTACAGTAAGTAATTGTCCAGAAAACGTAACTGCGAATAAAAATCCTTGGGCGTAAAAATCTAATGTCTTTGTTTCATTGGTCATTGAGCGTTAAGCCGTACAATCGTTGAGCCAATGTTGGCCATGGTTTGTGTGGCGTTCATTGGTCATTTAGACATTGCCCAAAACTAACAGGACAGTGGTTGGGTTAGTGTTTTGCATGGTACAGGCCATGGCCTGCAGGGTCAAGCGGATTGGCACTATCCGGCAGCGGAAGTCGCATTAGATCCCACTGCTCCCCAACGCGTAAGTGTGCAAAGGAACACCGGTGTGGTTTTAGTTAGTACGAGTCAGACAGACCCCTCCGCTTTCCCTAGGGCGGAGGGCATCCTTTGAGGTCATTTGAGGTGACATCACGTTCATTGTAGTTTTACGCATCGATAGAAAAAGTGTTTCCTATGGTTCATGCACCTTCCATTATTTATTGAGCCATCGCCAATGTTTGGCCCAATAAATGCCATGGTTGGGGTGGCGTGATGTTTGCATGTCACTCGAATGAGCCCGTATCGATTTGAGACGTATTTGTGGCTAAAACGATGTTTGTACGAGTTCACAGTTCAATATTGGTACTTTAACATAACAATTTGTTAATCGAAGTGAATGTTTGACTCTACTAATAGCTTGTTAGTCATATTTTGATAACCGTGCTGTTATACACACAGTTCAAAGTATATTATATTGTCACCGTAAAATTGTCAAACACGTTAGATTGTAATCTCTCTAGCGAGATTGTAAACTCTCGAAATATTTTCAACTGAACACACTGCTTACAATGTAACGTATTATTTTTCGGTAGATCGTAATCTATCGAAGTGAAACCGTAATATTGTGAAATGGATGTGACGGAAGTATCTCTGCCCCCATAATCGGGAGTTGGGGCACCCCCACGTTAGGTTAGTTAGGTTTCTTTAAACCCTGCAGACAGAAATAGGGGCCCCGTCGACTAGGCTTTTTTGGGGAAATACAAAGTATTTTGAGGTTAGGTTATATTAATCGGTACCCTTCCTTACCTCCCCCTCCACACCGCGCGAGTTGACTTCCATCGCATACATTTCGCAATATTACGGTTCCCCTTCGTTATATTATAATCTCCCGAAAAATAATGCGTGATATTGTTAGCAGTATGTTCGTTGTACAATCTTTCGAGAGTTTACAATCTCTCTAGTTATATTACAATTTAACGGTTTTTACAATGTGACGCTGACATATAATATACTAATTGTGTGATGAGAAACGATGTTTTAACTAATTATAGACGACGCTAATGTCTTACAATTTCTTTCTTAGAATCTTCTTGCCACGGTTATATAAAATGGGAAAGTGCATAGTTCCGAGGTTGTAACAAGAACACATTAGTAGAGATCTGTTGACACGCGATATTGGGATTTATTGCTTGTTCGTATTTCCAAGATCGACGTTGATTGCCTACACTTTTCCTGAGAAATCTGTACAACGCATAATGCGTTCGATTGTTTTGTGTTTAGAATTTAACGTATTTTACTTGGGTTATGTCATGACATTCAAGGCACATTAACACGATGCAAGTTTGTCGCCTGTTGCATACAATAATATTGAAGCAATAAATTACTGGCATCGTCTAAACAACATGTCACATTCTTGCTCTTCTAGGCATTTTTTCCATTCAAAACTGTTTTTGGTAGGTATATGCAGCACGCACAGTCATTTCTGATGCAATTTTTGTATTTAGTTAGATTCTCTCTTCATTTGCAAATATGAGTGCAGTGAGTGAAGGTGTGTTGATTATATCATCATCATCATCAGTATTGATTATATAAAAGCAAATATTGTGAATATAACATTGGCAACCAATGTACAATATTTGTTTTTATTTTTTTATAAGTAGTATCCGCGTGTAAACTAGTTGCTTGCAATTCTTGAAAGTCAATTAATGCGCTTAAATTATTGCATTAAAATATTGCACTTGTATGTTTGAGAAAATCATCATCATCATCGGCCTATTAATGTTCCCACTGCTGGGACAGGCCTCCTCTCTATGAGAGGGAATGGGCTATATAATCCACCACGCGGGCCCAGTGCGGATTGGTAGATGTCACATGTCTTCGAATTTGTGGTTCTAGGACATGCCGGTTTCCTCACGATGTTTTCCTTCACCGTTTTGAGAGCAGCGGTGATGAAATAAATTACACAAAGTAATGCGCCTGCCTGGGTTCGAACCCACGACTTACTGAACGTGAGTCGGGGCCGCCACCTCTGGGCCACCGCTGCTCCGGTTTGAGAAAATGGCATCATGTAAATTAGGCTTTAGTCAATCAAGCGCTCCATTTACGACCTTGACAAGCATACAAGTCTATCAACTAATCAACCAACGGGTCAGCCGACAGATCGTCCAACTTTGTCGCATATGCGTAGCCTTGCGCTAACCGTTAGGGCCTAAGGAATTGTAAGAGATAATTGCTCCCGTTTGTACGGCCGACATAAATCTGGTAGGCGGGCTCTAGTAACTGTGACACTGAGTAAATACAAAAAGAAGGCACACTATGCAATGAGCGAACATGCGTGCGGAAGTACGCTGCGGATATTATTATGTCAATCTTAAACGAAAACTACAAAGTTTAAAGACAATGGCGTCAAAAGCAACAACCTCCTTCTAGTCCTCTTGTTTTTGTCCGTTTTAAAGGTGCAGGCAAAACTGGTTGTGGGCACCGGACTTGGACAGATATTTCAGTGCATTTTCTGTTGGTCACCAGTCCAGTCTGCCCTCCAGTACGCTCCATAAAAGAGAAAAACCAGTTGATGTTACACAATTCCAGTCTCGTATTTGCATAATAATGAATTAAGTCTATCAGTCTATTGTTAACCATAGTTAAATATACTTTTATTTATCCCAAGTTGCAAAAAACAACCATTTCTTCGTCTTCCTTATCGAATCTGTTTAAACCGCATTTTTTGTAGCAAAAGTAGTATGTAAGGATGATAGCAAATGACGTTCAGTATTTTTTGCTTAACCCCATTGGAAACAGGCGTGTCTGCATGTGAATGTTTTATGTGCGCCTTCTGCACCTCTATCTACTCTGTGGCAACAATCTCCCAGAAGGACAATGAAGGCTTGAAAGCTTACAACTAAGATACTGTTTTTCGTTGATAATATTTCGCGGACTGCTTTGTTAGAGTAATATTATAACTGTGATAGAGGTAGACAGTTCGTTCCGCTGCTTATTTAAATGGCATTTTGTAAATGTAAGTGAAGATACTTATACAAATAACAGTTACCGAGATAAATGATCGTTCTGTAAAGATGGAGCGTGTTATGATAGTATTTAATGTACTTTGGTAGTGAATTTCTTGATCGATTAGCAAAGATCTTTTCTTTTCTCATTTAGGGCGCTCGATGACGTTGACGTAAAGTTTTTGTAAAACTTGAAAAACAAAATGGTGGATGTGGCTCCAAAGGTCACGCGAAATATGATCCTGAGTACATAAAAAATTCCAGAGGCATTTTATTTTTTTAAAATGGGCAGCAGCGGTTTCTGTGCTTTTGCAACAACCTTTTGCGATCGCCAACCCGCCTGCCTAGTGTGGCGAAAATGGCAAAATCCCCCCTTTTGGGAGGGCCTATGTCCAGCAGGGGAGGTTTTTCCGATATAATGATGATGATTTTTTTTTAAACCTACTGTTGCCAACAAAAGTACAATATCTGCACGGTTAAAATGTCTGGAACAACAGTTTTTTTTTAAATTGCCGATGAAACCTTTTCTGGGTGTGGCCTACTAAATACGTATTCGTTTGTGCGTCGCCCCTTTTATTCTGTTTAATTTACACAGGAATGGCTGATTTTTCAATAGTTAGCTAATTTGAAAAGATTATTTTCTGTTTTAAAAATCATTCGAATTCACATTAATTTGACTACACTTTTTCATACTAGGCCCATAACAAACAACATAACATCCTAGTATTAGAAATAAATAAGTAAGATGTCAACAGGTACAGATACAAAACAGACTGTCCACCTATTTCTAGTTACGCACAGGAAATGTCGAACAAGACGAATAAATAACATTAAATGTAATAAGTCTCGAAAGGTATTTGTTAACGTGGCTCGAGATTTTCCTGTTGAAAATACAGACTTCATATTTTTTTACCTTTTCATCTTTTGATAAAAGTAAATAGGAAAAGTGATCGATGAGTTTTGTGGGAAAATGTAGGACGACCCTTTGCTACCAAGTAAAGTTTCATTAAAAATGAACACGAAGATGATCTGCTGGCCTATAATGGCCGCTTTAGCAGAATCGTAATGTGAATCACGTAAAAAAAAGTACTTAAAATGGACTATAAATATAGTCATAACCATAAGTCCATTTTAAGAATTTTAATTTTAGAATTGTAACCCCCTGAACCCGAACCTAAACATACCATCACGCCCGTAGACCTCAAAGCGTCAGGTTAAGCAGAAGTGTACCTAACGGAACACTCACATTTGGCCAGCTATGTTTAATTACCATATAAAATTGGACGACCCTTTTGCCATCAACTAGGCACAAATCCAGACTGTTCTGCTGCTCACAAATCTCTGATGATATTGTCATTAGGAATTTCTAACAACACTTTGCTCAACTTGAACATTGAAACCAGGACCTCCTGCTCATCTTACTAGCAAAAGAAGCTGACATCGCCGTAGATTTGTGGATTTGGTAGTCTGACTATAACCAAAACCTAGAATCATCTACCAACCCGCACTGGGCCCGCGTGGTAGATTATTTGACCTAAAACTTTTATATAAAACAGTCAAACTTTTCTGAGTTTACCTCATAAAGCAGAGTTCTCAATCAAACAAAACAGTGTAAAATATAAACCCAAATGTAACCGACTTACAGCAAAAACCGCCCAATATTCGTTCGTTAGAGCAAATAACAGGGTTCAACCAGTGTCTTTGATAATTAACTGTGCTGCGACCAAGGACCAAAAGATCAAACGATCCCTAAATGCTGATTACGGAACCATGGCCTCGTCACGTTTCCTTTGAAATCACCCTCTCAATGACTTTTCATAGGCAAGTGTAATTTGAACTCGTCTGGTCATAACTAGTGGGAATGATTCTAAATTATGTATTTTGAAGCAAAAAGTAGAAAAAAAGTAACGTTTAGCTAAATTAAATTACAAATTGTTGAAAATCACGGTGTAAGATTGAAGATGTAAGATACGAGTACTAACAAAAAACCGGCCAAATGTGAGTCGGACTTCGTAGTAGGGTACCTTTGATTTTTAATTTATTTTTATTATTTGTTCTTATAGCGGCAACAGAAATACATACCTAAACAACTGTCAACTTACAGGGTGTAAACCGCCTCATCACGAAGCCGTCAACCAAGCATTCTGTACATCAATCTAAGTAACATAACGCAAAAATTATTGCTGGGAAATCACGTTTTAATTGGGAGTGAAAAAAAAGAGTATTTAAATAAAAAATGTATTTAAATAAAAATTGTATTTAACTAGAAATTGTATTTAAATAAAAATTTTACTTAAATAAAAAAAAATATGTAAATAAAAATTGTATTAAAGTTTAAATTTTAACAAAAATATTTTTTTATTAACATTCATCATTCACTTTCACTGGATGAGGCCATAATTGAATAGCCATACTGAAACAGATTTAAACACTACGTCGATATGTAGTTTTACAACCAGTCTTCAGGACTGACAAGGAAAGAACAACAGCTTTAATTTGAAGTTACGGACATTAAAAGTCGATTTGCTTATACTCTCTGTTGTTCCTATCAATCAAGTTTCTGAGTGACTTTACAAGGTCAAAAAGGCTCAACTAGGCAAATTGCTGCGAAATTTGAAACCATAGAATACAGAATCAACGGCAGGGTCTAGAGACGGCAATATAATGAGTGTAAAATGAAGTTGAAAGACACCTTGTTCTCCCCGTTTTTTTTGTTGTGGACCATACCTGGAATCCTTCTAGTTACCGAGATATAAGTTTTTTTTTTAAATCTAGTTTTAAATGTACTTTAAATAGTAGGTCTTTGGACTTTATATCGAAAATTGTGTAATAAAATTTATAGGTATTACGATCCCTACCACTATAAATACCTCCAACTGTACTATTTAGTGCACCCATCAGCACAATGTTTTGAGTGTGTTATACAACGTGTAACAAAAAGGGTATAGTCATATGAAAGGGTGTGCTATAGACCATCAAACTGAACAACTTTCTCTATGGAACCACCATCGTAATCTAAAAAAATTATAAGCTGTCTAATACATTTGGTCGAGTAGGTATTAGAATTTAGTATAACGTTGAATATTTTTTCGCGATAACAATAGTGGTTGCATGGAGAAAGTTATTCAGTTTGATGGTCTGTAGCACACCCTTTCATATGACTATACCCTTTCTGTTACACGTTGTATAGAGCCCCACCAAGATATTTTACTCCAAAAAAGGAGTCGTTTCCGAGCAATAGGTATCTATTTTTTGCGTAGAGTTTCTTAGTTTGATGTTTCTTAGTTTTGTAACAGAATACTTGGTTTACGGCTGCTTCAAGGGTCCGTTTACACTTTATACTCGTAAATGACACCACCATGTTTATTATTTCAAAACAATTACCACAGAAAACTTCCAAAATATGTTTACAAACAGTTTTAATATTCAACATCATTCAACCGCCCAAAACAACAGCTATACTGTACAAACACATTTCGCCAGTTACGTCTAAGTCCTGTGTAATAAGGAGCGAACCTATTGCCATTAACCGAGCCTATTTCCAGACTCGTGAAAAATTCCTTTTGGAGTAATCCAGTAACAATGAGCCCGACTTATGAATGAAACCCTCATGACCAATAGATCAATGAAGCCGTCGTTTTATATGGTTACATATAAAAATATTCGTGTGACACGTTCCAGGTGGCGTACCATGACGTCAAAAAGCATGATTGTTTTAATCTTATTCCAGAGTGAGAAAGAGATGGCGCTAGACGTTCTCCATAGCTCTGTCTCTTTCCCACACTGGAATGACGTTAAAACAATCCTGCTCTAAGACGTCATGCTTACCCCGCAGGAGCTCGTGGCTCAATAATATCAGCCGTTCGGGTCGATCTTAAGGTTTAACCGTGCTTGCCTAGGTTGGTCTGTCGATAGGTGACCTCCCTTACATACCGAGTTTCCTCCGTGCTTCGGAAAGCACGTTAACCCGTTGGTACCGGCTGTCATGTGTCCATCAATGATCTTTGACAGTCGTTACAGGTAGTCGGTGGCCCAAAAAGTCTGACAACCAGTCTTACTAAGTGGTATCATATTACTCAGTACTAACTGGGTTGTGGAGGTCAGATAGGCAGTCGTTCCATGTAAAATACTGTTATTCAGCTGCATCCGGTTAGACTGGAAGACGACCCCAACATAGTTGGGAAAAGGCTAGGTAGATGGTAAGTCGCGTGACGCGATTTATTTGTGTGGAAAGTATTTACAATGCCGGTTCTAGCAGCAGAACCAAGACGTGTTCGTACTCTGTGTTTGACGATGTTCAAGGTTCAAATAAGACTGGCTGTAAGACATTGTTAGTTAAGCAAATTAATTAATGACTGAAAAGCGACGAAAGGCGTGTTTAAATATAATTTGAATAGTAATTGGTTTGTTCGATGGATGTGGAGATAGATGTTTCATAATTGGATGGTTTTTATGACTAAGAGAAAACTTGTTTTTTGCTAAAGCAAGCACTCTGTTTGTCCTATTGATTTTCCTTTATTCATTTCTTTACATATAATTTTTAATTGAAATAAATAAACAAACATTTAAAAATATAATAAAAAACAGTAGCCCACCAGCGCTGGGAACAGGGCCCGAGCTGCCGGTGGTCAGGGCTCTTGAGAGAGGAACCTCCTAACAACACGTGCCGTGTCCAGAAGTACAGCTGTCAAGCAAGAGCCTCCTAAGATGTTGGTCCAGGCTCTTGAATATTAAGCAATTGGCCGAAACAACTATGTTATAGGCAGAAAAACTGTTTAAAGCAGTGGTATTAAAAACTCCGTTATTTTTCCAGGATGAATGTTTGTTTCCATCCTTTATTCTTATTCAATTATGAACAGGAAAACTGAAATCAAAAACAGATGGATAACAATTGTAATTGTGTAACAGAGAAGCAATTACAAGTTCTCATAGGTCAAAACAAAAAAGTAATAGAAAGCTTGCATTTATTTCTTCATCAAAACCCTTTTTACCACACGAAAGAAGAAAGGTCATTTGATGTGTGTTTAACATTTTTACCCAACAATCAAGCAAAAACGAGAGCCAAACATACAAGTGTAAAAATATAGCAAGTTTATACAATATTCACTTAGTAAGGGTCGTCCCTTTTCGTAGGTACACAAAGGCCCAAACTCCGGCTATGATACACTAAGACCCCAAGAGACGTTTAGTAACTTTTTACATCGACCCCCTAGGTACAGTCCGGCACAGAAACTGTTTAGTTCCCCGAAGACGGGCGAACTTTGACGAAGTTCTCCGAAGTCAAAGTTTGCTACGTTGGTTTTGGCACAGGATACTTTTGTGTTTAGTTTATATGGGATGTTTTTGTATTGTATTGTTAATGTTATATGGTTGGAAGTACGCACACAGAAACATGATTTACAAAACTTCTAGTCTTCTATATCTGCTCATGATAATATATGTTGGAGAAGCAGCATCCTCCTCGACTTCATCAGTGTTCACGAAGTCTAGTGGGTGTCATTTGGGTGAAATGCGAGCACAAAACAAAGTATTCACTGTTCCACACAATTAAATGGCAATATCTCACAATAACTAGTTTGCTTAACAATTATAGTCTAGCAGCAGGTTCGCGACACCAATCTAACTTTATCACCAGCAATCCACCTCGATTCTCGATCCACCACCGTTCTCCAAGCAAACCTTGCTCTGTCACCACATGACGTGTCAACAAGTAAAGATGGCGCCTCGACCCTACCCTAGATATTTTATCCTCTGCTCTGATTAGACATTATACAATGCAATAACTTTTGAAGAAACACAATATTAAAACGTAGTAAATCAAATCACATTAAATGAGGATTTTACAAGTTATTTTAAATTAGCAATCTATTGATCGTATGCAACCAACAATCAACTCTTCGTTTACTTCCTCTTCCTCCGACATATATTTGTTCTAATTCTCCTCTTTCTTCCTCAGGTATGTGAATCATCAGTGGACTGCACCTTCTCAGAATGGCAGAACCGGTACATCCAGTCTCTACGCATGCGTAGGCAACCTCTCTGACCGAATTCAAACTCAAAACTCAAACTTAAACTCAAAGCATTTATTTCAATTAGACCATTACGGCACTTTTGAATATCAACAAAAAAACGCTAAGCTACAGTCACAGTCATAAGGCATAATAACTCGAGAAAGTACTGTAGTTGCACATTCCAAAGCGTAGATCTCTATGGAGAAGAATGGGCAAGAAACTCCAGGCACACCCTTTTCAATCAAAATATTGTTACAAAATCTTGGTTACATCAATCATGTTGAGATTATACATATATTTGTGAGAACGATGTAGCAAGTCGTGCTCATTAAGAGCGTCCAGAGTAAAAGATTAAATCAACAATTATTTTCATTTTTTCTCTTATTAAAAAAAAAGCGAAAAATTAAAAACACACGCAAGAGTTTCTACAGTTTTCTAAACTTTTACACAAACAAAATGATTATTCAGTAAGAAATAATTTTCACAGAAAAATGCTGTACAATTGTTCACTTTTAAACAAAAAAATATTGATAAAAAATATAGCTAAAGAAACGGAATTTAAAATTTTTAATAAGTAAATGAAGTTCTGAAAAAAACCTTCATAAAATAAAGTAAAAGCGCCTGAAAACAAATAACACTTTTTTGTTAATTGAGTGTTTGTAGTAACTCTGTAAAAGTTCGAAATTGACAACAACAACTTTTTTTTATTAATTAGTCACTTTAATTTCTTAATTAAACTTTTTAAAGAAAGCTGATACTTGGAGTTGAACGTTTTATGTAACACCAACTGATTTGTTTATAAGCGAAAAATTCTGATAAAATACGTGAAGTGAATCTTCGTTTTAATTGAATGTAGGTAGGTACTTCCATTACCACTTTTGGGAACGATTGCCAGTTAATTGAAAGTTGACTATAGTCAAAACTATCAAACAGTCTCATAGACAAACAGATTTTGTCGTTTCATGACATTCAAATGCAAAGAGCGGATAGTAAACATGTAAATGAACATCTTTTACTATGTGACCGACTATGAAATCTCAAAAAAAATCTGCTGCTCTAAACATTATTGGTCGCGTAACTCGAAAAAATGTAGGCAATAGCTGTTTTTTTTTCGAAATTTCAGTGTATATTTAATTTTTTATTGAACTGAAAACTTCTTTAGGCGCGTTGAGCACTTTTTGGGTGAACAAAAATCATGGAACTCGCGTCATCGTCACCGAACGCTTTCATATAACTGTTACTCAAAATCAACCCTATACAATTAAGATAATGTATATTTTGGATTATTTAGTTTTCATTTCTGTCGGCAGTCTTCAAAGACTGCCTCATGCTGCATGTTTCTATTCACGTTTGCGGGCAGGAAGGGAA
Source organism: Xestia ashworthii (assembly GCA_950022955.1). Classification (NCBI taxonomy): domain Eukaryota; kingdom Metazoa; phylum Arthropoda; class Insecta; order Lepidoptera; family Noctuidae; genus Xestia; species Xestia ashworthii. The sequence goes on from OX465563.1 coordinate 5,218,617, forward strand.
GGGAAGGGAAGGGAAGGGAAGGGAAGGGAAGGAAGGAAGAAAGGGTCTATAAGACTCGAAAACCACATGATGTTCTCCCTCATCACATCTGGCTGGGGTGCGGGAACACAATTGCATTCTCTATAATCATCCCAGACAAGATAGCTTATAACCTGGATTTAGTGGGTCGTGGGTCAATTCCCGAAATCCACAAGGGCGAACCCAGGGGCATAAGCTAGTTGAAAAACATGCAGGGCAGTTTTGGGGACTACGTAAGTAATCTTTATCTGCTACTGGTTTTGCCCCGCGCACGTCTAAGTGGTGCTACGCCGGAGAGGATCGGCTACGAGTGCTACGAAGCGATGGGTAACGGTCACGCGAGTTCCATGATTTTTGTTCACCCAAAAAGTGCTCAACGCAAATAAAGAAGTTTTCACTTCAAAAATTAAAAACAGAAAAAAGCTTTATTATTCTATGTTCTATATTCACATGATAGATGGCTACATTCTTCTGACAAGCTACACAGATTTCAGCACATACATACATATTTATATACCTCTATATGTACGTGATATATCATCTCTTGATTAGGCCGTATCGTTTGTCTGTTACGTTATATTATTACACCTATAACAATCCTTCAGCCGAATTAGATTAGAACCACAACGGATGGAACTCGATGGTTTTTCGCTTCTTTTTTGTTTCGGGGAGTTTGGGGTGAGATGTGAACTAGAATTCTTCAATGACAAGTAAGATGAGAGTACATACTGTGACTTGTTGCAATTCACCATGATTTGTATATTCGGGAGTTGTGAGTATTTTCCGAGTGTACACGGTGAGTCATTGGACACAAGACACTATGTGTAATAGAACTGCCCCTAGAGTATTTCAGGCGTTTTATTGTAAATTGTTGTGATTACTTTTACACAAACAACATTTACTTAGTAAAATAGACGTTTTATTGTTGAAATAAATACCTCTATTTTATCATGTAGTGAAAGCCTTTTCCGAATAATACGACGATTTCGTAACAGTGCTACAAGTATTTGTAAGTGTTTCTGTCATTGATATTATTTCATAGAATTGTAATGGAAAAACTAATAGGCGGTGTCAGTTTTGAGTTTTGCCACACATCTCAATTTACAAAATGTTACAAATTTTTTTTAGTGAATGGCCTCACCCAGGTCACCTTGAAGTTTGTCATCAACTTAACCGGACTATTCTGTTGGTGCATTAAGTGTAAAGTCTCCAGTCAGGGACAAAAAGTTTACAAACTAAGCAGTCACACGTTACCCCCTTTTTTTTTTAGGATGGGAAATCATCAAATGACTTTTCCCACTCTGGGCGGAGCGGGAGGGAGTGTCAGACTCTTACTGACTAAAACCCATCCATGTTCCTTCCTCGCCCTTTACGTTCCGGGGCCGCGGTATCTCTTTCGAACAGTCCCGCAACCCCGGACACGTTACCCCCTGTGGTGTACAAGCCTCGGCGGGGGGAGTCACTGGGAAAGGACAGCAAGAGACAGGCTGTATAGGGACGAATACACATCATGTAGGTACAAAAGTATTCTCTTGACCACACAATTCAACTCACAAAACTTATACCGAGAACCAATAGTAACGTTACCGTCACTCTTTGTTTGCGTCCTCTGTTTATATAACGAATAAGTCTATTTACTTGGGATTAGGTCGAAAACTATGCGATAATTTGCCATATTACGACTGTTCACGTCATAACACAAATAGAAAGAGGTAATATAGACTTAATATACGTCATTATGTCGACCAAATAAGGGGAGTTGATGAAAGGCGAAGGAAAACGAATGTGGTTGCGGAATCGATTTGAAATTATTGGTCTCTGTTTATGATTGTTGATTGGGATTGTGTTTTTTTGATTGGCTGTATATTTTGGTTACTGCCTAAACTACTAACTGGGTCAGATATTCTATCGCTCCATGTAGTAAAATACTGGTATTCAGCTGCATCCGATAATACTGGAAGCTAACCAAAACATAGTTGGAAAAAGGCTAGGCATCTGCCTAGCCTTTTTCACGAGTAAGTCAGTAGCCAAAATCATCATCATCATCATCTGATGATGATGATGATTTTGGCTACTGACTCGTTGGTCTAGTGATCGTAAGCGCTACTGTTAAGCATGACGTCGTGGGTTCCATTCCCAGATTGGGCAGAGTGTTGGATTTGTAGCTTGGATTTGCGCCCTGTTGATGGCAATAGGCTCGCCCCATATTACATAGGACTTAAACATAAATGGCGAAATGTGGGTGTACTATTAGGTGCACTTCTGCCTAACTCTTCAGGGGTTACAGGCGTGATGTTATTATGATATGTTTTACATTAAATAAGAATTTCGCGGGTTTGCTTTTCCACCTAAAAGGGCGGAGCATGCGTTTTTCATCCAAATGTAATACCAAAATAATATGAAAATCAAACATATTCTTAAGGTAGTGTGTATATATTTCGATTGTATTAAAGAATATCTATGTTCCCAAATAAATATTTTGAAAGGACAATGATATAGAGACGAGATAATATGAGGAATTTAAAATTTCTATATAAACTTTATTTTTCTCGTAACTCTTGTTTAAATCAGTGTACATTCAAAATATGTGTTTGGGAACCTATATATTCTGTAACCCAATGAAAATAAATACACACTACCTTAAGAATATGTTTGATTTACAGATTATTTTGGTATTACGTTTGTATGAAATTCGCGTGCTCCGCAGGCCTCTTAAAAGATAAATTCTTTACTGAACAACACACAAAAATAGCTAAAATCAAGTTGGTTGTAAAACTCCTTACATTGTCACCGAAATAATTTCGCAAAGGCTATTTCCTACTGCTGTCATAAAAATCTTACTGTCTTGTACTTTGGTTCAAATGAAAGTAAAAAGGTACAATTTTGTCGTCGGTACATAAAGCTTGTAAAGAAAGGAGTTTTGGACTAACATTATCATAGTATTTTACTAGGAACTGTATCTTTTCTTTTATCTTTAGTATGGGTCTGTTTTACTTACACTTTTCTTAGATTAGTGGTGCTTAGTTTTTAGTGAACGTTTTAGGTAATCATGTGAGTGGTTCTTAGCTAGCTTTTACCATTTTTAGACCTAAATTCTTATCGCACTGAAGGTGCGACGTACGGTTGGTCGAAACGTCAGCGAGAACAAAATACGGAAGTTGGTTGCCGCTGACGTCTGCGTCACAGTATAGTGCTATAAAACACAATTTATACAATGTGTAACAGAAAGGGTATAGTCATATGAAAGGGTGTGCTACAGACCATCAAACTGAACAACTTTCTCTATGGAACCACCATCGTAATCGCGATAAAAATTTCAACGGCCCCATACTAAATTCCAATACCTACTCGACCAAATGTGTGAAACAGCTGATTATTTTTTTACGATTACGATGGTGGTCCCATAGAGAAAGTTGTTCAGTTTGATGGTCTATAGAACACCCTTTCATATGACTATACCCTTTTTGTTGCACGTTGTATACTCGTACGCAATCGTCCGTGCGTGACCGACCATCAGCGCGACAAGAATTCAGGCCTTACATTGTAAAACTCCAGGTGCCTCTATCTTAATAAATCTTAATTAGCGCAAAATTACGGTGAAAAGAAAATATCGTGAAAGAAACCTAGACATAATAATCTAGGGCCGATATGGACCATAATTCGTTGATTTAGAGATTTTGTTGAGAAAAATAGTACAACAAAATATATGCTCATCATTATAGTCACTATTGGGCACAAGTCTCCCCCAAATGTTGTCACACTGACCGGTCCCGAGCGTCTCGTTTCCAGCGGATTCCCACAACCTTTACCAGTTCATTTGTCCACCTACTGGGAGGCCTTCCGACTCAACGTCTTCCAGTTCGCAGTTGCCACTCGAGAACTTTTCAGCCCGAAACGAATGGCCGATGGGGCCGAAAATACATGCTCACTAAATAATAATTAATTATTGCGTAAAAGTCAATATTATGTTCAACATTTTCCTGAAAAACTTTCCTCTCTTTTATTTATTTTTTCCTTCATCGTCCATGTAATACTTACGTCTGTTTGAATAACTGAAATAACAGCTTGTCGCCGCTGGCCTCGCTTAGTTAGTCTCTAAAAATCAAACAGTCTTTTCTCAACAGTATTCGCTGAATCTCTTCGTCAGCAAAAGGTACTTTTCCACCGAACATTATCAGGAAAAAAGCGGATGATACGGAAACAGGTTTTTAAGCAACTCCAAACTGTCGGTTTAAGCTCTTAATGATCCAATTTGCAAAGCATTTTGCTGGCAAATACCGCCTTAAGTGGGGCCATAGAGTCAGCGGGTTTACGAGCTAACGCTGTGTAGAATTTAAGTGGGTTTTTTCGTCCAATATCTTAGTTTACGATGTTTGTGACGGTTCACTGAGTTTATAAGGTCGGTTCGTGTTATTGGCTCGATTATTTTAAGTTCAGTTGGAATAGTAAAATCTTAGTATTGTTCTAGAAATGGCGGAGATAAAAAAAAACATAAAATACAAATGCATAATTTATAGAAAGCTATCTGAAAGAGATCGCCTCGTGTGATAAGACAGACATTGGTGTCAATTCTGGTATGCACAATTTACACCCTTCATTTTTATTAGTTCCAATTAAATTTGACAGTTCTAAATTACTTCCGTCTCTTTCTCGTTTTATTAGAGAGAAAAAGATAGCAATAGCCTAAATTAAGTTTAGTTTGTGCACAACAGAATCGACACCATTGTGCAATAGTTTTAAAACTGTTTGTCCATTTTGCTTTCATGTGGTGTAATATAAATTGTCTCACAAACAACATATTACTGTTATTCAATGACGACATAAAATAACTTCAATTCTAAAAATATTATCAAATTATAAGATTTAACAAACAACAATGAATGCCACCAAAAACAATTGGATTGTTACGTCAGATTAATTAAATTAAATTGAAGCAAAACTTTTACAATTAGTTGATTATTCTATCTAATTATTGTCAACAGTTTAGATAAACTTTCTTTTGAATAAACTACAATTACTATCAATTGTTTTGTTACACTAAAACAAAGTATCTTGTAGGCTAGTTGAGTCTGTCAAATAAGTAAATGAAGGGCGAATGCCACCATAAAACTTACGCAATCATCACAACTGCGGATAAACCAAGTTCAAGAGCTGTAAGGCCTAAATTCTTGTCGCGCTGACGGTCGGTCGCGAACGATCGGCAGTGACGTCAGCGAGAACAAAATATGGCTGTCAGTCGCCGTTGACGTCAACGTCGCAGTATGGTGCTATATAGAACACAATTTAATACTCGTACCCGACCGACAGTGCGCGACTGACCGTCAGTGCATAGATAATTCTTGACTGAGGATTCGAACCTGAGAACTATAACTCACAAGGCAACCGCTGTCTACTTCGCTGACAAGATGTCCAAAATAGCTGTTCTCCTTATGACAGTTGTAAGCTGTCAAACAGTTGAAAAGTTGGTATCCTCAAACGCACAGATGGCAGCACTATCTATGAAAATTTTGTTTGCAGCTAATGTATGGAAGTTTCACCCCCCTGCGTCAGTGCGACAAGAATTCAGGCCTAAGTGTAATAATTGCTATGAAATGTTGATTCTAAGAACTCTTGAGCGCTGTTTAATTTGCTTACCACGTGCAACATCATCAAAGAGTTTAAGTACATATTTGTGTATTCAACAAGAACATCAGTGCAACACAGGCCTCCCTTTGGGGAGCAGTTCGTTCTCTATCTACTGGAAGATAGTTGCCACAACATTGTAAAGAAAATACTTACTAAAGGTTGACTATACCTACACCAATGTGATATACAGAGTGAAATCCCGGGACCCCGGCCCACGAACGGTTAGTACTTATTTATAGTTCTATAATGAGATATGAGGTAATTAAAAACAAACTGCTGTTCCATAATTTTCACCGTGTAGGTACTGAATTTTTGTTGTTCAGCACATTTTTTTTAATTACCAATGAGAATGTACTTTCGAACAAGCTATTTGGTTTACAGTTTAACCCACAAATTACATTGTACGAGTAACATGTAAAACCAAATAGCTTGTTCGACCGTACTCGTCATCATCTTCCTAGCCTTTTCCCAAATATGTTGGGGTCGGCTTCCAGTCTAACCAGATGCAGCTGAATACAAGTATTTCACATGGAGCGACTGCCTATCTGACCTCCAGAACCCAGTCAACACTGGGTAATACGATACCACTTGGTGAGACTGGTCGTCAAACTTTTTGGGCCACTGACTACCTACCTACCTTGTTCGACTGTACTGAATACATGTTATTCGTGTGTGCGTCAATGTCTTGTCATATTAACATCCATACATTCTATCCTGTATATTCAAACTTTTTTTTTGTTCTTTCCAGTCACAGAACATATTTTATGTTCTGTGTTTCCAGTGTTGTAGCAATTTTTATTCTAAAACTAGCGTTCTCGTGGCCCACACCGAAGGATTACAGGGACGTCGTCGACTCGTTCACGGCAAATTCGTTTATTTCTCCTTTTTTCTCTCGAAACTTAATCCCTGTAATATCGCGGGTGTAAGCAGGCACCTACTTTAACTGCCTTCGTAATGGCAGCCACGTCGCCGGCAAAATTAATTTTAATGAGAAGAACTCGGGAGCCTACAGCGAAAGTGGATTAAGCTACAAAAAGTTTTTATTTATTTTGTGTGTTGCCATTAGACTTAATTTAATGATATGGTGTTGCCCTAATTTTTAGGTCTGCAACCAAATTATTTTTTCATGGTTGTTTTAGTGTTTCGTGTTTATTTTTGTAAATACGTTTATGTATTTTTTGTGCTGCATTTAAAGCGTTGGTGTGTATTTTTGTAATATTAAATTTGAAGCTATGGCTGCAATAAAAGGGTAGGAAACATAAACCTTTCTAATGGGGTGAGGAAGAAATATTATAAGGGTATTTTAAGGGTAACTGAACGACTACCTCGTGAATGTCAGTTTTATGTTTGCATTGTGAACTCGGCCTATGGTCTGTAGAACAGTTAAAATTAGTTAGTAAATAACGTTACCTAATTTAAATATATTTAATTAACTGATTGTCACTGGTCAGGAAAATGTAAGGTCGCATTGATAAGAAGTGTAAAAGAAAAATGGCTAGGGAAAAATGAAGATGGATGGTTTATTAAGACTAGGAAAGCCGATACAAAGCTGGTATGATAGTGATCAAGGTCCAAAGCTTGCAGCTGGCAGAAACCAGTCGCCGCAGTGACAGGCTCGCTCGCAGACGCCAATCTTGAAGGGTTCGAGGGTCGAGGGTCACCCGCTGTCAAAGTCCAGGTTCTCAGTGGTAATAGTAAATGCCTTTTCAAGGCCGACAGCGTCCAGGCTCTCAGTAGTAGAAGTAGCAGCAACGGTAGTAGTAATTAGCAGCTTTTCAAGACTTCAGGACTTTAAAATGACACCAGGACTAGATCTCGCCGGCTTAGCGACTACGTCAAATAATTTAGAGGACTGTCAAGCTTCTTCCCAGCTCGAGCACCAAGGATAGACTGAATTTGCAGGCTCGGCTTCCCGTCACCTCGCAATTATGAATTTTATAATGTTCCAGAACATAGAAGAATAAAATGGTTTACAAAGAAGGTAACATCAAATGTATACAACCTACAACTCCTAAGTTACAGCAATAAATTAAAAAGAAAACTAGGCTTGTCATTGACATTGTCATTATCTGACATCACAAAAGTAAACAAAGATTTGGAAACACTAAAATGTACAGAAATGCAATAAATAATACGAATTAAAAGGCGAAAATGCATGCTAAGCCTCCAAATAAAGGCTATGCAGTTATTAGGAAAGGTATGATACAATTTTGAGAATACAGTAGTCAAAAACGTAAGTACAAAAACACAAACATTACACAGGTAATGTATCAAACACAATATTAATTTAAAAAAAAAAAACGGGTTTTTCCGTAATTATCTATTAAATAACGGTTAAAAGCCAACACAGTTAATAACACACAAACAATTTGTGTGTTATTAACTTCTTGGATTTCCATTCATCGAATGGCGGATACATAAATTGGTTCTTACATTAAAACTTTGGTGAAGTCTCTCACATATATTAGTTATGTTCCTGTAAGAAGGAAGTAAGTACGTTGGTACAATTGAAAAATAACTGACTCAAGCATTAAACTCAAATATTCGACTGGTTAAACTACAGCAAACCTACTCTAAAAACGTTAAATTGAAAGGAAACGGATATTTCGGAACCATTTAATTTCACACATTTTCCCCGAAAATTACCAACTGTTAATACCAAAACCCTATCCACTATTCCATGGGGTACCTAGTTTACTCAAAATTACATTTCCAATTTAATTGTCCACTGAAATAAAAATAAAAAGGGGGGATATTCTCATTACAAAGACAGAAAAAAAAAACATTACGACTTTGAGCAAAAGGCCTTTGCCGATAATTCAAAATGTGCGAGAGAAAAAAAAGAAAGCGTCCGGCCCTTTGAAGTAGCCGACCGCGGCCTATTGTTTGTGTTGGTGACGTAACGAAATGAATTTGTTGAAAAAAAAAAACAATTTGTTACACTACAAAGGTTTTTGTGTAGTTATATTTTACTCATTGCTCTTTGCAAGCGTTATGTTATAATTAGGAAAATAATTTGTTTTTGTTTTGTTGAAATTATTAAATTAATTCTTGGTAAAAGTAGATATACTACGTAACAGATTGTTCACAACAGCTATCCTATTTAGGTAGAGGTGTACTTTTGGCACAACCCAATTACGAGTATTATTTTTTGATGAAAGCGTGGTGAAAATGAATCATAATAATGAATCAACGTTGCTAATTGGCTCCCAAAACACAAGACTTAAAAATGAGGATAGCAAAATCTTAAACCCTTCTGTTTACGGGTTTCAAAACTTTAATCTTTTTTTTTTCTTTGAGCCTGTTTTTGCCCCACTGCTGGGAAAAGTTCTCCCCCAATTCCTTCCATGATCTATTTTCCCGTGCCTCCTTGAACAAGACCTCGCGGTGCGCGTCCTGGTTGTCTCGCCACCTCTTTCTGGGCCGACCTCGGCTCCTCCGTCCGTCTCCCATCGTATCGAGCCTTTTGCCCAGCGGTTATTTCAGTCTATTTTTCTGCCTCACAAATTATAATCACACCACGATTCCATTGCAAAATCGACATTAAAAGTTGTCGACTCAAACAAAAGCAAAAATCATGCAACGACTTCTATACACTACTCCACTAATTTAAACACTTTTTCGAAAACGAAACACCAAAATATATCGCCATTTTGTCATTCCACGCAAGTTTTTAATGCCAACCCCTGGTAAACGGGTTAATTAAAAAATAAAATTTGCCAGACTCAACAAGACTCAACTCGCTAGGCTCTACCAGACTCAACTTTAATACACCCACCCTAATTAATGTTTACTTATTTTGTCTTTCCTTTTATTTTTCCATTTTGGTACGCCGCAGTGAGCTTTGGTATTACTAATGCTTGCATGACTAGCAATGATGTTATGAGTAAGTTAGAATTTTAAATAGGGTTTTAACTAGAATTTTCAGTAGGAGTCTTTGTACCTTGTTTAAAACAAAGCTTTTGGTTTTTGCTAATTATTCCACAAAGGCTCGTGTTTGTGCTTAACCTGAAATCAGAACAGTAAAAAGTAAAATTTTGTATAAAAAACTCCAAATGTCCACTCTATCTATACTAATATTATACAACGTGTAACAGAAAGGGTATAGTCATATGAAAGGGTGTGCTACAGACCATCAAACTGAACAACTTTCTCCATGGGACCACCATCGTAATCGCGAAAAAATTTTCAACGACCCCATACTAAATTCCAATACCTACTCGACCAAATGTATGAAACAGCTAATTATTTTTTTACGATTACGATAGTGGTCCCATAGAGAAAGTTGTTCAGTTAGATGGTCTGTAGCACACCCTTTCATATGACTATATATACCCTTTTTGTTACACGTTATATAGAGGAAAGATTTGATTTTTTGTTTGTGTTTGTTACAGTTTAACTGAAGAACTATTCAACTGATTTTAAAAATTCTTTCACTATTAGAAAGCTACAAATCGTTACCGAGCAACATAGGTTATAAGTTATTTAATATCATGTAAATTAACCGAATTATCACCATTTTCGCAGACGAAGTCGCGGGCGAAGTAATAGTGTCTTATAAATCGCTTTGGTGACAAACATTTCGGTAACATTTAATTTAATTTACAATCAGAATTAAAATAAAATATGATCATGATCAACATCTGTTTTATTAAAATGACTAGACATGACATCTTTGAACATAAAATAAAAATATCGCTGGACATTACACACAGCGCCATCTAGTGCCACACTAAGCAAGGCTTGTGTCGTGGTCACCATATAGTTAATATACTACATACATACTTTTTGTTTGTAAATACATACTTATTAAACATATAAACATCCATGACTCGGAAACATATACATGCTCATTACACACATTAGCTCCTACCGGGATTCGAACCCAGGACACTAAGAACATAAGGCAGCCTCACTACCGCTACGCCATTCGCTCTTTGAATCGAGACTAAGGCCCGGTTTCCACCAAAGCGGAGAGGAGCGGAACGGAGAAGAGCTATGCAAGATTCGACCAATCACAGGAAAGACGAGAAACGCGATGAAGACTTCAACCAATGTAAATGGCTGAATGTTTTACATCTCCTCTACACTTCGATCCTGTCCGCTTTTGTGGAAACCGGGCCTAACTGAAACAGACACGTTTTCGCTCTCAAATCTCCACAAATGTATGTAGCTATACAATAAACTGGCGGGACAGGCTACATACTCTCATAATACAAGCACAATACCTTCGCCATCTTGTCTGACATCTTAGACCAGTAACCCTTACTATACAACTCCACACATTAAATAAATTATTTATACGTCCAACGGGGAGTACCCGAAATAAGCTTTAAAATTAAGGGTCCCTCCGCCCCAACTTTATGTGCCAACCCTCAGAACAGCCTTCTTGCCGACCATTTAGTGTAAGAATTCTGTCTTTTATAGCTAAACAGCTCTGTCGTAATTTTTCGCTTGACAGATCACTCGCTGTGTTATATTCCCGGAGGGAGTATGGCACTTTAAACCTTTGAAAGACGGTGGGGTTGAAAAATAATAAATGTTGCTGATTTATTTTGTAGGTGTCAAATGTTTTAAGATAGAATTTGAGAATAGTGTTGTTATTTAGTAGAAATATTCGAATGTGTTCTGAGAACAGCAGAAAGCGTAGTCGCAAGGTCATATCGCGGCGTAGGTCTATGCTACGGCGTAGCAGGGCTGCTACAACCTCCATGACGTGATCATAACTAGCCTACAACGTCAGCACGGCTGGAATGGAAAGTATAAGTATAAATCACATGTTTTCGAGTTCTCGGTTCTAGGACATGTACGTTCCTCACATGTCCGATCATCAAATAAAGTCATTCATGTTTATCTTGACTTCGGAATGGCGTTTAGCATAAACTGACAATGTCACTTACGGTATATAAAGGGTGTAAAACACCTCTTCACGAAGCCGAAAGGCACTTGTTCTCCCCATCATTGCGATCATTATTTTGCGGGTTTGTGATGAGGTGGTTTACACCCTGTATTTGATGATTATCAATTATTCTGTTCATGCCACGAACATGACGCTTGCAAGAGCGTCGAAGTATCGGGAGTTCAATATATTATTTCGGAAAATATCCCGTAAGCGACTGTGTTAGTTACAATTAACCATGTACGCTTAAAAAAAACAAAAAGAGAACAAAAAAAAGAACAAAAGAAAAAAAAAAGAAAAAAAACTATGCGAGGCAGTTTTTGGGGACTGCCGATAGTGAAATCTAAGTAATCGAAAATAAACTTTATCTTAATTGTATATGGTTGATTTTGACTAACCGTTCTATGAAAGCATTCGGTGACGACAGCGCGAGATCCATGATTTTTATTCACCCAAAAAGTGATCAACGTTCGAAGTTTTCACTTAAAAAACGCCTGAAACTTCTACGTAAAACCTTCGCTTTAACACATTTATTTTATGAACAAACATTTTGGCTTATCGTGTCAAATTCCTGAAGGCGAGGTCAGTAATACCTAGTCACTTATAGATAGTAGGTAAACAAACCATTTCCGTGAATTTGTCACACACTGACCTTGCTACGTAAAACGGTGACAAAGTACAATTCCCCTAGCTTCCCCCTTTTGTTTCCGTAATCCGGAGAGCGGTAGAAAAATTCAGCTTCCTTATTAAAATTCCATACCGTGAATTCCTTTGGGAATATTAAAATATTTCGCGTACATCCTCTGTTGAAGGGTAAGATAAAAATTTGCCAAATGTCGTTTAATGGATGGAGTTTGGGTCCCGTATCAATCCCCGTCAATTTATTTATTGAATATCCCAACTTCTACCTAATGTTGTTAAATTAATTTGAAAAAGGTCTGTATTTCGGTCTGTTTGATACTTTATCATTCGTACCTTAAGGGGCCGGCGGAGCATGCGTATTTCATACAAACGTAATACCAAAATAATTTGTAAATGGAACATATTCTTAAGGTGGTGTGTATTTATTTCGATTGGATTACAGAATATCTATGTTTCCAAATATATATTTTGAAACAACAATGATAAAAAGACGAGATATGAGGAATTTAAAATTTCTATACAAAACTTATTTTTCTCATAACTCTTGTTAAAATCAGTATTCAATCAAAATATTTTTTTGGGAACCTAGATATTCTGTAATCTAATCGAAATAAATACACACTACCTTAGGAATATGTTTGATTTACTAATTATTTTGGTATTACGTTTGTATGAACTACGCATGCTCCGCAGGCCTCTTAACGTCTGAACAGATTTCGATGACATTGGGCACGAAGGTAGACAATGTTCTAGGTTAGGCTTTAGGCAAAGGCTTTTTGTCCCGGTAATAAATTCTTGTGGGATAATTTCTAACCAAAACGCGAGTGAAGCTGCGTGCTTAAGCCAGTGTTTAAATTAAAGCCACACCTATTTCTGTAGTTAAGCATAATATGAAGTGTGTTAGTACAGTTACTAGGTACTTTCCATCAGATGGACCATCAACAATAAAGGGACATCAAAATTATAACGATTCTAATTTTGTCGAACCCTAAAAATCCGGGTCATATGTAAATTTCCTTTGGATTCATTAAATGCATTCGCGTATATTAATGTGGGTCTCGAATTGGCCGTATCATTTTTGAATTTTTGTCCCTATGTTAATTAGGATTATAACAAAAAGGTTCTGATTCTTATCATATTTTAGTAATTATCCTTCGGTTTGCCGCTTATCTCGGGTTCGCTTGTATCAGCTTCTGATCTTTGGGAACAGTGTGTAAGTAAGAACATATCTCTAACTCTCTCACTTTAATGCTTAAGAGGCCTACGGAGCATACGAATTTCATACAAACGTAATACCAAAATAATTTGTAAATCAAACATTTTCTTAAGGTAGTGTGTATTTATTTTGATTAGATTACAGAATATATAGGTTCCCAAATACATATTTTGAATTTACACCGATTTAAACAAGAGTTATGAGTGAAATACATTTTCTATAGAAATTTTAAAATCCTCATATCTCGTCTGTATATCATTGTCCTATCAAAATATTTATTTGGGAACATAGATATTCTATAGTGCAATCGAAATATATGCACACTTCCTAAAGAATATGTTTGATTTTCATATTTTTTGGTATTACGTTTGTATGAAAAACGCTTGCTCCGCCGGCCCCTTAAAACTGTAAGTATAGTACAAACAGGGAAATCAATTCACATTTGTGCAATAGTAATAGTTTTCATAATTTAATTTCATACTATTGTCAAAGTATCAGAGCTTTGAGAAAAAAACCTATCCGACCAGTCTTATCAAAGGGTATTTTCATATTATCCAGTACTGACTGACTGATGTCAGATAGGCAGTCGCTCCATGTATAATGCTGGTATTCAACTAATCCAATTTGGAAGCTTACCCCAACATAGTTGGGAAAAGGCCCAGCAGATGATGAAACGTGGGGTAAAAGAATAATATGCAACCCAAATTAATAGAGCCCCTTGCCTTTATGTCAGCACTACTTTTCATTCATGAGTTTCATACTTGTTAGAATCTTCATCAATCTACTCTCGATATTTCGAACAATATCCTAACTCCAACCTGATTAACCTGCTTCAAAACAATGTTCCAACTCCCCACATAGCACCAGTGGACCGAATAATCTCCCGGGATTTCACAACTACTTGAGAACTTTCAGTTAAAACGCTCTTAAAGAACCCACATAAAGTTCGCTAGAAATATTACAAAGTTTTACCCCGTGATCAACGTTCAAATCTCGGAATTCCCGGAAATAAGTCCTGGATCACGGGATTACCTTGCCGACGGATTTTATTGTTCTTTTCCACAATTAGGTACAGGCTTATCCGACTTTACATAAAAGTGAGCGTTGTTTTAATTGTCATGGCTAGGTAAACAGTGGATCAAGTTGATAGGGTTCTTAAAAAAATTAGCTGATGTTTTTTTTATTGAAAACATTCTGCGAACGGCGGATTATTTTACCAATAATATTTAAACATGGCGGAAATCTAATGTGGCGTTGAACTCGGGGTCCATATTATACAAATTTCAAACTGAAACACATTTCAATTTGCAACAAATGAAAGTATGTAGATATTTAAATTCTAAAGAACGTTTCCTAACTAGGCGTGGCGGGTATCGTATTACCCAGTACTAACTACGTTGTGGAGGTCAGACAGGCAGTCTCTCCCTCTTAAATACTGAAATTCAGCTGCATCCAGCTAGTCTGGAGGGTGATTCCAACATAACTGGACCACTGGAACACTGGATGACTTGACCATTAAAATCTATTAGTTACAAACCTATGTTCGTAACCAAACTTTAACAGCAAAAAAAAGTGCAAACTAAACACATAAATCCTTCTTATTTATTTACTTAACAATTGATGTACACACTAAATATACAGAAGAAGAAAGAAACAGAAAATAGTACAAAGGTGATGCTTATTTCTAAAGAAATCTCTTCCAGCATGCCTGCGCAGGGAGATACTAAAAAAGAGATGTCTTCTCCAAAATCGGTTAAAAAATCACTTGCTTCACTGTCTCCAACCTAACTATTTACAGAACCGTCTAAGCCAGATCTCGGCCACATCGTAAACCCACATTGACATATAAAAAGACCGTAAAACTTTAACAATGTCCCGTTAACTGCTCATTTTAACTGTCTATTAGTTCTAACTATTCTTCTTGATTAGATACTTGACTTGCTTTTATGAGGATTGTTAAAAGAGGATTTAACTAAAGTGTTTCGGAATAGCAGTTAATGGAATGGCGATGGTTATCTGGGAATATGAAAGAATTTTATTGAGTGGACAGTACTTAGGTACATGAATAAGTAGTTAGTCTTTATTTTATTATGTAGTCGGATAGCCGTTATTTGTGTTTTGAAATTTGTTTATACATGATACATAGACTGATGATTTTTTTTATAATTGGAGGCATTAGCAGATGTAAAGCACACATCAAAGTCAGAAAAGAGTTTAATGGTGAAAAGTATCATAAAATGTTTTTTTTAAGAGACCTGTTTAATGAATTTTAGATACTTATTTATTTATTTAGTAATAATCATTCTCCCGATGCATGATTGACCGAAAACTCACGAAAACCTGATTTCATGATTTGGGACTTTGACCAATTTGTAGATACTATTGAATATTATATACAATCAACATTTTTATTCTCATCTCACAAATGTCCTACTTCCTTAATAATAGAATACACTACTTTTCGTTATATGTCTGTAAATTATACAAATAGCGTAACACCAAAATGTAAAAGGGCTCTTAAGACTGATCGTCACATTGAATTAAACATAAAAAGTTAAATCTGTATTACAATTAAAAAATTAAGATGTCCGCCATCTTATAAAACATCGAATTTCACAATCATCTAACAAGAAAGTATTTCACAAAAACGTCTCAACAAAACGAATCCAATTGCGACCCCAACAAATCAAATTAAACCTAATCTACCACAAGAAACTTTTTCGATTCTAAAAGAGACATAACATGACCTCATTATTACAACCATCAACGACTGAAAAGCGGACAGACTATGAAAAAAAAAGATATAACAACTCGTCGTCCGAAAAGCGTCCAAATTCCAAATATGACGTTTTTGTAATCTAACTTTTTACGTGATCAATCACCTTGTGAAAAGTTGTGCCGTTAAGCTGTCTGGATTATTAAAAATACCTCGGACAGAGCTCACATTACGTCACGAATAAAGCTCTGGTCAAAATGAAGCGAATCCCGCGCGGGATGCGGGACCAAATTTGCTTGTGTGAACTTGTATCAGCCTGAGTAGTCAGTTGCTGGACTTAGGCCTCTCCCAAGCTAAATCAAAACACCCTATCCCTCGCCTTCCATCCAGTTTAACACAGTCACATTTTAAACCCGTTGGTCTATCCGTCACGTCATCCATCAGAAACGATGGATTGACTGTGTAAAAGATGTTATGGTGGGAAAGGTGTCTGATGAGATGACGATTAAAAGAGAAGTATGAAAGAAGAAGACTTGCTGCGCCTACCCCAAATGAATTAGGATAAAGAATGATGATGATGATGGTCAATCCGTCACGTGACCCTAATTTATTTGATGCGCGGGATTTGCCTCAGTGTGACCAGATCTTTATGATGGTTCAAAACAGCGTTGAATTTTTAAGAGTCGTATTTCGTTAAATTGAACAGGATACCTACTGGCCGGTTTTTTAAACGCTAGAATCAGGTTGGTAAAGAGTGAACGGTACACTTCATTAGCGATGTCTGAATACAGATTCACAGTTTGTTTTTGCGATTTTTCGTTTGCATATTTTTTTTCAGTACTTTAGCGACAGAAATTTCCCAAGGTTTTATTTGAAAACCATTTAAACCATAGGTTCGATTCCACCATCAATAAATTGCATATCTATTTAGTGCGTCAGTAACAGTATTGGAAACTAATGGACAAGTGTTTTTTTGTTTTTGTAAATCAATGAATACTGGGAAGGATAAAACGCATCAAAACTCGGGAGTCGGGTCTCGTGACGTCACAACGCACTAAAATTTATACCACGGCGTGACAGATTGAGAACTTTAAAAGCGTCACATCTTCGTCAATTTGGGTTTACGTAAGAAAAGAAAAAATACGGATCCAATATTTTTCAATAATCTAACTGACGGACTGACTGACTGTTTTCGAATCAGAAATGAAGACTTCGCAAGAGAACCAAGGTCACCGACGTAGCCCGAAGAATTGCTAAACTTAAGTGGCAGTGGGCAGGGCACATTGCTCGCAGAACGGATGGCCGCTGGGGCCGAAAAGTTCTGGAGTGGCGACCGCGAACCGGAAGACGATGCGTTGGAAGACCTCCCACTAGGTGGACCGATGACCTGGTGAAGGTTGCGGGAATCCGGTGGATGCGAGTCGCAAGGGACCGGTCAATGTGGCGACACTTGGGGGAGGCCTATGTCCAGCAGTGGACGTCTTTCGGCTGAAATGATGAACTGACGGACTAATTACATTTTTTCAGTACACAAGCCTATTCACAGCATGACTAGCCTAATAATGTTCCCACTGCTAAGACACACGCATCAGCGTCGGCACGGTAAGGCTTTGATCCACTACGTTGACGGGTTGTGATGGACACATGTCTTCGCAACTTCAGTTCTAAGACATGGCCATTGCTTTGATCGTTTAGAGAGAAATGGTGGTAAAATATTGTGTGTAAACAGACTTATCATGAAGCTGTAGACCAAGCATTTTGTACATCAAAGTAAGTAACTTTACGCAAAAATAATTGCTGGGAAACAACTTTTTTTTTACGACTAAAAAATCATGTTTTGTTGTAGAACTCAATGTAACACACTCAAAACATTGTGCTGATGGATGTATAGAAAAATACGGGGGTCGTAGAGGTATTTAAAATAAAAATCCATTCAAAACTTGTTGAAAAAAAACTTGAGATAAAGTTGGAACTTTTTTTCCAATAACTCCGTAACTAGAAGGTTCCCAGGTGTGGTTTAGAACAAAGAAATGATCGCAATGACGGGGAGAACAAGTGCCTTTCGGTTTCGTGAAAACACTTTTTACACCCTATAAATAACATAAATTATAGCACTGCTCTAGAAATTACTACTAAAATTATTTACAATGTAGGTGGCTAGTTTAATTTTCGCTATATTGTATGTCATATCTTTCCTTATGACTCATAAGATCTTCCCGAGAACACGACAAACAAAACCACAAAACATTTTATTGATATTAAAAACATTGTCGAAACTATTTATTAGTGTGTAGCGCTTTGTCCGTGACTACCTGCGTTAATTTTGAAACAATAGTCATGAGGACAGTATCAAAAACTTTAAATCTGTTTAGCCCGTCCGACCGTGATCGTTCACCCCTGCGACAGCGCAAATGTAGACAGCTGATTCTAACTTTCCTATCACATTTTGCAGACTTTGGACTGGCAATGTTTTTTTTATGTTAAAACTAAAAATGCTATAAAATATTTTTTTTTTGGAATATATTTGTTTTTTGATACCGAGTACGTACACGAAATTCTTGCAGTTAATTATTTAACACCTTATATAAAGTTACTTTTTTCCTAACTTAAGGGACCGGCGGAGCATACGTATTTCATACAAACGTAATACCAAAATAATTTATAAATCAAACATATCCTTAAGGTAGTGTGTATTTTTTTCGATTACAGAATATATATGTTCCCAAATATATATTTTCAAAGGACAATGACACAAAGACGAGATATGAGGAATTTAAAATATCTATAGAAATTTATTTTTCTCATAACTCTTGTTTAAATCAGTGTCCAATCAAAGTAAATATTTGGGAACCTAGATATTCTGTAATCCAATCGAAATAAATACACACTAAGGTAGTGTTTGATTTACAAATTATTTTGGTATAACGTTTGTATGAACTACGCATGCTCCGCAGGCCTCTTAAGTAATTTCTTTTGCAAAGGCAGTTCAATAATTCAGTCGTAAACACGTAAAAAAACTCACAAACATAATACAGTGTCGTTTCTATTGACGAAGAAAAACGACACATTCACAGAAATCATCAGTTTATTTCCTGAATCTGTAACTTAAACCCAAGTTATAGAAAAAACTTTCATGATTTAATATAATATACTTACAAAGGCGATACGAAAGCCCCTGTTATGTGTTGATAAAGTTTCTGAATTCATTTCATACTTTTATACTTGATAACGAAATACGGGAGCAAAGTAAATGTCCTTCAAGGCCTGTGCCCACTGAAGCGTACCAAAGGTTCGTCGACAAAAGTATTTTTGGCACAAACTTTGGTGTCCCTAATTATGTTAGGGAAACTCTTTTTATCTTTGTTCGAGAACTCTAGATAATATTTATTCGGGAATCGTTCGCGCGTGTGGGCTACGGCCTTTATTTTAGGTTAGGTATCTATTACATTTTATCAAAAGATTTCATAAAATGTGACTTTATTTTTTGTTGTAATAATTCTTTTGTTTGACGTCTCTTTTGATTGTTAAACCCTGGAGGCCAAATGAAGGTAAGTAGATTAATTCAAATATTGAAGTGGAATTTTACTGAACAGTTTTATTCATCAATATTGTGTGTTTTTTTTATTCTTAAATCATTGTTCCCGAAATCTGAGTGATAAAGATCGACTCATAAGTCGTAGGTACTTGACACATATTTATAAAGGGTGTAAAACAGCTCCTAACGAAGCCGAAAGGCACCAAGTCCTTGCATTTTTTTTTGTTCTACACCATACCTGGGAACCTTCTAGATAAAGAGATATTCGGGGTCAAAGTTACAACTTTTTGAAAAGTTTTTTTCATTTAAACACGTTTTTATTGTAAGATTTCTACTTTAAACATCTCCACGATCCTCGCACTATTCAATCCGTCCATCAGTACAATGATTTGAGGGCGTTACATTGAGTTCTACCACAAAACATGATTTTTCATCCAGTTAGTTTGATGTACAGAATGCTTGGTTGGCGGCTTCGTGATGAGGTTGTTTACACCCTGTATGTAACATTAGCATACTTATTTTTTACCTCCATTTATGGAAAACACAATTTTGAATAACACAACGTTATAATATCAATAGTGTCCTTAGTATTTATACACTATTGATAGTACACACATGTTGATTTCACGTATATCTAACGGTACTACAGATATTTGTCAAACACACACTGGAGTGAAGACCACATAAACAAACAATAGTTAGTTGTTGAAACTGATGCGTCTGTCTATTGCTGGGTAGTGGTGCAAAACATGTATGTATGTCGATACCGAAGGAAAGCGTTTGCAAATAGTGTCAAACAGCGTAGTGGACTGGCTAAACCTATGACACGATCCGCATACAAATATAGAGCCGTTCAGAGTTTACGGGTTACGAAAAATTTCACACATGTGGCCGGCTGTTGGTCGATCTAGCGTAATAGAGTGTGTTAATAGAATAAGTGGCCATCAGATTTGACTGGTTTTCGTACTCGGCAATCGTTAGTTATTGAGTGAGTTTTTATGCGTTCCACTAGTGTAACTTTAAATAACTTTACACTTTTTTTTTATTAGCCTGTACTGCCTCACAGCTGGGCAAAGGCCTCCCCCAATTGCTTTCATGAGCGCTTTTTCTGTGCCTTCTCGAACCAGCCTTCGCGGTACGCGACCAGATCGTCTCGATATCTGTTTCTGGGCCGGGATCAGGGGCGCTGTCTATCTTCCAGCAACCATCATGTCGTACATGCGTCTGACGTGATCTACCCAATTCCATTTTAGCTTTGCACCCTTCTTGCTAACGTCCATTAAGCCTGTTTAGGAACGCAACGTGGTGTTTCAAACCCTGTCTTGTCTTTTGACACCCAAAATGCTGCATTCCATTGTTCTTTGGAAAACTCCAAGGCGGTTCCAAGTTCTGAGACTCGGTGAGTGACCAGGTCTGAGCATCGTAAGTTAGAACAAGTTAAGGTAAGTTCGGGTAAGTACGGTTACCTGTGATTTGAGTTCATGTATTCAGTTGGTTTTATTATTTCTATTCAGACATAATTAGTATAATTCCAAAGTCAGACATGCAAACAGCTGGCAAAATGCTGACAAAATAGTACATCGAAAGAATGAGGTTTTGCAGTAAACTTACAACCAAACCTCATTATTAAACTTCAAATATACCAACAACAGTAGTACATAAAAATTCAAAACTAGTTCATTCAAGAACCGCACAGTCTGCAGAATCTATTAGAGGTGACACGAATGACACAATTTGTATTCAGACTACAAAATACATACGATAGTGGAAGTAGTGGAACGGCTACGTTTGCTTTGTACCGGCAAACAAATGAGAACAGTTTCGGCTCTTGTTGGAAAATGTAAACAAGAACGTAGGTAAATTTTCGCGCCACTAATTCTAGGTTCTGAGGCTTTAACTAAGTCATGTTCAATAGTAAGGATGTTGCGTTATATTGGGAATTTTGGTACGTTAATTACTGCTTCGATGTAATGGCCGCAAGCTATGAATGAACACGAGATCCTCGGATCGATTGAAAATCAGGTCAGGTCGGCTAAGCATTTTTTTCCGTGTTTTGTATTATGTGCACTCGTGCTATGTGCCAAATAAATATTTTTTTGTTTATTTTTTAGATTTTGTTTTTTTTTTCTCTGTACACATAGTCTAGATTTGCGATGGATTGACGTCAATAGGCTCGCCCTCTATTATATGGGATTCAAACATAACTGTGTACTCGTATGTACAGGTAATGTAGGTGTACTAATTGGGTACACTTCTGCCTAACTTTTTGGGGATTATAGGCGTGGTGTTATGTTATATGTAGCAGTCTGGATTTGTCCTCAGTTGACGGTAAAAGTATAATTGTAAAAAAATGAAAATAACTGGCAAAACACTGGTTTGCTGTAATACTCCTGCCGAACTTTTCGATGTTGCCAGACGTGATATTATTTTCTAAATCAAAATTTCTAAAATAAAATTATAAGAGGACAGATTATAAAACATATGACATCCGGGTATTTATCGCGAATTTACCTTTAATTTTATCCCGACGTTTCGACCGGATTGCACCAGCCGTGGTCGCGGGGAGACTGAAGTATTGGAGGTACCGCGACAGCAAAGTGAAGGCGTTTTTTCAACTACCCTCACTCATCTTCATAAATGTTAATTAGGGCCGGTTCTTGATCTCAATCGCTTCCCGAACCCTAAGAAGTACCCTAATTTCAATCGCGAAGACGGCTTCAAACTCTCTTCAGCGTGGAATCCAGTGATCACTAAGTGTACTCGTCAAGTGAAATCGCCTCAATATACGGACACTGTTAGTGTAGTGTGCTGTCCTAGTGTGAACCGGCCCTAATTAACATTTATGAAGATGAGTGAGGGTAGTTGAAAAAACGCCTTCACTTTGCTGTCGCGGTACCTCCAATACTTCAGTCTCCCCGCGACCACGGCTGGTGCAATCCGGTCGAAACGTCGGGATAAAATTAAAGGTAAATTCGCGATAAATACCCGGATGTCATATGTTTTATAATGTGTTCTGATCGTGAAAGTTTATAAGAGGACAGATTTGATCTTTTGTTTTTTTTTGTTTGTTACAATTTAACTCAAGAACTGCTCAACCGATTTGAAAAACTAAAACCGTTAGAAACTACATCTTTTCCGAGAAACATAAGCTTTAAATTATATTGATATCATTCAAACTACCCGAGCGATCACAATTTTCGCGGACGAAGTCGCTAGTGTCACAAAATTCGAAATCGTGCGTCAAACCTCATGGTCACCGGGGTTGCGTCACTGTTCGAAAGAGATACCGTGGCCCCGGAACGTAAAGGGCGAAGAAGGAACATGGATGGGTTTTAGTAAGTAAAAGTCTGACACTCCCTCCCGCTCCGCCCAGAGTGGGAGACGTTATTTGATGATTACCAATACTAAAAAAAAAAAAGACCCCATGGTCAACAGTAGCGGTTACGAGCACTTAACCCTCAACTGCCTCAAATAAAAAAAGAGGTTTTTCAAACCCCTGAATCTGATCCGAAGTCAACCATAGACAGAATCATTGATGTCTGTAATAACGCCGGCTCCGGAGCCACAGACAAAACGAATGGTACATTCGATTCCACTAAAAGTATAATACGTTAAGTTAATGCCGCGGCAATTTGGGGAATCAGACGTTTTCGTGGATTCTTGTGGCTGGGTCGTGGCCTCGATTTTGTTTCCATTGGTTTTGTAATTATTTTTATTTTGTTATTGTTGTGGAGAACAAGACACGTATTTATATTGAGGTAGATACTACACGGAGGAAAGGTTTGTATGTTTTATTTTGATGTAACAAATAAACTTAAAAATTACTGGACCGAATCGAAAAAATCTTTCATTGTTAGGAAGCTACACTATCCCCGGGTGACACAGGCTCCTAATAAAAAAAAAAAAATTTATAGCTGTTTGTTGTTATATGGATATGTATGTACTGCTCCATTGTGTTGTGCTGTCCATTAACGAATAAATGATTATTCTATTCTATTATATTCTGTTCTGTTCTGTTCTGTTCTGTTCTGTTCTGTTCTGTTCTGTTCTGTTTTTTCAAACTCAAACTCAAACTCAAAGCATTAATTTCAATTAGACCATTACGGCACTTTTGAATGTCAAAAATACAAAGAAAAATCAAAGCTACAGTCACAGACACAAGGCATAATAACTTGAGAAAGTACTGTAGTTGCCCATTCCCTAGCGTAGATCTCTATGGAGAAGAACGGGCAAGAAACTCCATGGACACTCTTTTAAATCAAAATATTGTTACAAAATCTTGGTTACATCATTCATGTTGTGATTACACATATATGTGAGAACGATGTACAAAGACGTGCAAATTATGAGCGTCCAGAGAAAAGATTAAATCAACATCATAAAAATAAAGTAATTAAAATTAACCGTGGCAGCTAAGAGATGACCAGTCTCAACTGACAGCGCCCGTTCACGAACATGACGCATGTATCAGCACCATTCAGCTCAACCATATTGAAGGGAACTAAATGACCCGACACACCCGCCACCATCACCGAGACATTTGAGTGAGCATGACATTCTCTCAGCCGCCAAGGCTTATTCAAGTCAAAAAAAAAAAAAAATAACTAGCTGTAAATGGTGGCTTTACAGTGCATAGTACTCACACATGCGCTATGAAGTTATATAATACTAATATATGGAATCTATACAATGCAAGGATCTTTTTTACAATCTTCTGCAGCTTCCACAATAACTAAACTGGGAATCAATTGGTTTGCCCCTATGGTTGTGGAGCAGGACCAGCATTGAGCCAAGCATTTTTATCATCAATGTAATAGGCTTGTTTCCACCATCAATAAATTGCAAATCTATTTAGTCCGTCAATTAGAGTATTGGAAAATAAGGGACACGTATTTTTTGTTTTTGTAAATCAACGAATATTGACAAAGATAAAACGCATCAAAACTCGGGAGTGGGGGCTCGTGACGTCACTGTTCGGTATCAACTCACTAAGAATGATACCGAATAGTGACGTATTGGGAATTTTAAAAGCGTCGTATCTTCGTCAATTTTGGTTTATGTGACAAAAGAAAAAATACGGGTCAAATATTTTTTGATAATCTAAGTGACGGACTAATTAGATTTTTTCAGTTATCAAGCCTATTCCCCAACTTATAATATGCTTGCCTACATAGTGTGCGTTTTATACAAGATTTAAACTTTGTCTCATTCAGTTGAAGAATGTGGGGAGGGATTTTATTGTAACATTTTAAACAGTACCCCATGAAAGTTGAATCTACTTTAGCAAGCCTGAAACCTGGCTGAACTAGTTGATCCCTATTTCTAGTACTATAGTGATGTCTGTCACCTCTTTTACTGAATAAATACAGGTTTTTCCTAACGTACATGATGTTTTCATAGATATATTGACAAGGTACTGTCATGATATTAATTTTCTTGAACAGCTCTCTTAGAGAATCACGTCGACGTAAGTCATATATGGCTCTGACGGCTCTTTTTTGCAGAATAAATATAGACTCGATGTCTGCAGCCCGTCCCCATAGTAAAATACCGTATGACATAATACTGTGAAAATAACTATAATAGACTAGCCTCGCGGTATCGACATCAGTAAATTGACGGATTTTTCTAACAGCATATGCTGCTGAGCTCAGCCGTCCTGCAAGAGATGTTAAATGAGGGCCCCATTGTAGCCTTGAATCGAGCGCGATTCCCAAGAAAACCGTTTTATCGACAAATTCTAGTTTCTTTTGATTCAATACTATGTCAAAATCACTACTTTTGACATTTGGTAGAGCAAATCTAATGCACTTAGTTTTTTTCCCATTTAGAACTAAATTGTTTGCGGTAAACCAATCATGGACCTGCAGTAAGGCGTTATTTACGTCGTCAAGATCAGTGGCACGTCTGTTTATCCTAAATATTAAAGAAGTATCATCAGCAAACAACACCATTTGCGGGTGGTTGTTAAATAAATGGGGTAGGTCATTTATATAAACTAAAAAGAGGAAGGGACCCAATATGGAACCTTGTGGTACACCCATTTTTACTTTTAAACCGATTGAATTCACACCATTTATTTGTACCTGCTGCTGTCTATCACTCAAATACGATTTTATTAAACTGAGCGCAAGTTTACCTAAACCGTAATGCTCAAGTTTCAAGATCAGGGTTTCGTGATTTATGCAATCAAATGCCTTCGAAAGGTCACAGAAGATTCCTATGGCATCTTGTGCCTCTTCCCACGCAGTAAATATGTGTTTTAATAAAGTGACACCGGCGTCAGTTGTACAACGTCCTTTGGTGATACCATACTGCTGCTCGTGTAATATTTTATTGATGTTAAAATGGTTAAGCATTTGATTGAGCATTATCTTTTCAAACACCTTGCTGAAAACCGGCAACACGGATACGGGCCTATAGTTATTAGTGTCCTTACTGTCCCCGGATTTAAAAAGCGGTATTACCTTACTGAATTTCATAAGATCCGGAAAGACCCCTTGATCCACGCACAAATTAAATATTAAGGCTAAATACGGTGCTACAGTCTCAATAATTGAAGTACACGCTTTGATAGACAAACCCCATAGATCTTCGGTTAATTTGATCTTGATTTGCTTAAAAGCTTTTACGACTGTTATGGGGTTAATATGCTGAAATTTAAATTCATTTGGACAGGCTGAAACGTTCGCTTTCAATGAATCAATAGAGAGCAAGGGAGAGGAACTTAAGGTTTCTGTAGACAGTTCTGTTCTGTTCTGTTCTGTTCTGTTCTCTTCTCTTCTCTTCTCTTCTCTTCTCTTCTATTCTATTCTATTCTGTTCTACTTTTTATCCTTGTATTCTCACGGGATCGGTAACTACGCGGGTGATACTGCTTGACGTCCTCTATTTTTAACCGACTTCCAAAAAGAGGAGGTTATCAATTCGTCTGTATGTTTTTTTTTTTTTTTTTTTGTGTTTGTTACCTCATAACTTTCGACTGAGTGAACCGATTTTGATGATTCTTTTTTTATTTGAAAGCTGGTGCTTCCCATGTGGTCCCATTTTAATTTGCTGAAGATCTGATGCTGGTCTTCGGAGATATACAATGGAACTCCTCAAAAATGTACGGCAAATCTGCAGTGATTGCTGTTATCGCTTGTAGGTTTATTGTTTATACAACATCATGACGTAATATCACGCCTGTATGCTCTGAGGGGGTACGCAGATGTGTACAGTACACCCAGATTTCGACAGTGTTTGTTACCTCAGTACTTTCGACTGGGTGAACCGAGTTTGATGATTCTTTTTTAATTTGAAAGCTGGTGCTTCCCGTGTGGTTATATTTTAATTTGCTGAAGATCTGATCCGGATCTTCGGAGATATACAATGGAACTCTTCAAAAATACACGGCAAATCTGCAGTAACTGCTGCAATCGCTTGAATGTTTATTGTTTATACAGCATCATGACGTAACATCACGCCTGTATGCTCTGAGCGGGTACGCAGATGTGTACAATATTCCCAGATTTCGACAGTTAGGTGTATTAAGTTCCATTTATTGGGGATAAGCCTCCTTGACATGTATTGTTTTTTTTTATTTTATTGGCAAGGGTACTTCAAGGGTAGTTTGATGAGAATTTGGTTAGGTTCTGATTATGGGATCCATGACAAAGGAACGGAGCTCTTCAATTCTTAGAAGCAAATTAACGATACTCGGCCAAATCTTTTAAAGGCTATCCGGATATTTGGGTCACGTACCATAACGTCGTTATTAACCGACTTCAAAAAGGAGAAGGTTCTCAATTCAATGTTCCCCGATTACTCGAAGATGACTGGACCGAATTTGTTTTTTAATTGTTTGAAAGGGTATACTTCCCAGAAGGTCCCATAATCATCAAGTCAGGATCCTGATAATGGGATCCTGGAGAAATACAGAGAACTTTTCAAATTTTATAGGCACACCAGAAGCGATTTGGGTAGTTTTAGAAAGACTACTTTCTCGGAGTGATCCCATTTAAATTTGGTAAAGATTAGATGAAAAACTTCGGAGAAAGGCAACGGAACTCCTCATTAAATGTAGCAAATGTGTGTCTCTTACTGGGATTGCTGAAATCTCATGTCTGTCTATTGTTTACACCAGTTCATAACAAAAAATCACGCTGGTACGCTGTGAAAGGGTATGCACATGTGAACCACTAAAAAGTGAAAAATAAAAACTTTTTTGCAAAAAATAAAACCGACTTCACACAAAAAAGTGAAAAATAACTTTAGCTTCAGAAGTCGGTGACAAAAAAACTAAATCAATCAAATAAAGGTCACCGACTTCTGAAGCTAAAGTTATTTTTCACTTTTTTGTGTGAAGTCGGTTTTATTTTTTGCAAAAAAGTTTTTTTTATTAATAATCAGGTCACAGGGTTTTTCTGGGACAAATAAAGAATATGACGTTTTTCAATGGCCAATTTCTCATAGCACAGACAGACATGTTTTATTTTTGTGGTTGCATCATATCCATCTCCCTGTCTTTTTTAACCGACTTCAAAAAGGAGGAGGTTCTCAATTCGTCGGAACCTTTTTTTTATTTTATTTTTTTATGTATGTTCCCCAATTACTCGAAGATGGCTGGAGCGATTTGAATTATTCTTTTTTTTTTTGTTTGAAAAGGTATACTTCCCAGGTGGTCCCGTAATCATCAAGTTGGGATCTGATGATGGAATCCTGGAAAAATTGAGAGAACTTTTCAAATTTTATAGGCACACTCGATGTGATTTTGGGTAGTTTTTGAAAGAAAACTTTTTTAAAGTGATCCCATTTTAATTTGGTGAAGATCTGATTAAGAACTTCGGAGATAGGCAACGGAACTCCTTAATAAATTATAGCAAATGTACTGGGATTGCTGAAATCTCATGTCCATCTATTGTTTACACCAGTTCATAACATAACATCACGCCGCTACGCTTTGAAGGGGTAAGCACAAGTGAACCACTAAAAAGTGAAAAATAAAAACTTTTTTGCAAAAAATAAAACCGTCGATTGCACAATAAGTTTTTTGTTCCATTTTTTCGTATCAGCAGTTACGCTATTACTCCTTTTGTCTTTCATATCTTTCCTCACACTAGGTGGACCGATGACCTGATGCAGGTTGCGGGTATCAATGTGGTGATACTTGGGGGAGGCTTAAGTCCAGCAGTGGACGCCTTTTGGCTGAAATTATTCTTTACACAATCCAACCATCTTTTATTCGGTCTTCTTCAGTGTCTCTCCAACAATCAATATTTATATTCGACACTCTTATTATCACTCGCGATTCATGCCTATTTTAAGGTTTCAAATATTATCAAATTACTAACACAATGCAAAATCAATCAACGAATAATAATAATATTGTAATAAAAACAATACCTGTGAAATTCAGAAATAACTTTCAAACTTTCGGTACGAAATAGTTTTATCAATCACAATTTCATATTTCGAATCTGGATGAAAATGGTAAATCCATGTTTGCATCGACAAATAGAGTAACGCCCGCATGACTCAGCGATTATGGTTCTGTTAAAAACAGCTGCATTGAATTTGTGTTTTCTATTTTCAAGGCGGATTCGAATCGTGCAATTTGTATAGAAAATGTTTTCTGACAGTAATTGTCTTGTTCATTCTTTCCAATTGGTTGTTTGGAAAGAATTTGTTTTCCCGTAACAGTTGTTTTTTATTTTTCTTGGATTTTGTTTGAGCTTTTTTCGTTTCTGAAGGGTTATGCAAAGTTGTTTAGGGATCTTCGTGAACTAAAAGTGTGTGAAATATAATAATCACGAAGACGTAGGAACCCATCCGTCCGACTCTATGTCAGCGAGTTGTATCTCATAATTTGTAGGTAGATAGTTAAGTAAATAAATGTTCAAGGTTCTCCTACTATGATGGTACGTGGAACCCTTCATGCGCGAGTCCAACTCGCACTTAGCCGGGGTTTTTTTTACAACCAGAGGTTCGCTGTTTGTTATGCCAGCTCTTATAACCGACTTTATTACAATATTTAATCAAATTTTAATACTCTAAATTTGTAAAATTGGTCATCTCAGGTTAAAACCATCTGCGGAACTGTTCGAATAAGTTACCGTGGCCCCGGAACATAAAGGCCGAGGAAGGAACATGGATGGGATTTAGTCAGTAAAAGACTGACACTTCCTTCCGCTCCGCCTAGAGCAAGAGGTGTCATTTGACGATTTCCCATCCGAAAAAAAAGGTTAAACCATTAATATTCTAAATCTCACACCAAAAATGAAATAAGGCGTATTTATGTATTACTGTTGTGCACTGAGTACTACCGGGGCAATGGTGATCAAACCCGGACGGCACAAAACCAAGAACTTTGAAGATGAATAACGGAGTCATTATTTTGTTAAAAACAGCAATCAGCACACGAAAATTAAAAACAATTAATGGACTGTTTTTATTGAAATATGTAAATGTATAAAAATTTATATGAATTGAATTCTGAATTATTCAACTATAAATTAACCTGTACACGTCCCCGCCACAATTAACAAAGATTAAATAATTATTTATTCTTTATTGAATATCCATTTATTCAAAATTATTGCGCTCTGTAATTGTTTCGATGATGCTTTAAGATAGGGAAAATTTAATGTTAAAGCCATTTTACAACTTGCCATTTAATTTTAAACTTTATCATTTGTAGATAACGTTGAGGATTGTTTGTTGTTTTGTTTAAAACAGCAGAATTCATGGTTTTAAAACTGTCGATCAATGAAATTGAAGGACCGCTTTAAAAAGTATTATTTTTACTACTTTTTCGTGATAATTCGATGAAAATGTTTTTTTTTTTTAATGTAGGATTCTAATAGCATTGTTGCTAAATGTATATTTATGTTACCGGCCAAACCTGTCTTAGACCAAATCAGTTTAATAATAGGTTTTAGTTTCAGGATATATAACTAGAGCCCAAACACTGCGACCAACTTGGATGTAGGGATCGTGGTCAGTTCTAACCCAACCAAATCTAATCAGTCGAGGGCCTTCGGGCTTCTTATCTCCCAATTACTTGGATATCTCAAAACTTAACAATATCCAATTCTAAAATTCTACTCCATGCCTTTCTCGAAGTTTTTGACTATCATCATCATCATCATCTCAGCCGAAAGACGTCCACTGCTGGACATAGGCCTATATTTTGACTATACAGGGTGTAAAAAGACTCCTAACGAAGCTGAAGGGCACTTGTTTTCCCCGTCTTTGCGATCATTTTTTTCTTCTACACCATACCTGGGAACCTTCTAGTTACGGAGATATTGAGGATCAAAGTTTCAACTTTTCTACAAGGTTTTCTTTAAATACATGTTTTAATGTAAGATTTTTACTTTGAATAACTCCACAACCCCCGTATTAAATCCATCCAATCAACCAGCACAATGATTTAAGTACGTTGAGTCCTACCGAAAATTTTTCACCCTAAAAACGTCGTTTCCCAGCAATATTTTTGCGTAAAGTTACGTAGTATGGTGTACAGAATGTTGTGTGTGTTTACACCCTGTGTAGTGAAATTTTAATGATCCATACTACAGGTACCTTTACATCATAAAAATAAATGATCGCTATCCTTAACACGATGAAATCCGGACGTGGTTACATCCGGTCTTATAGACCCCCTTTTTAACTCCCCCTTTCCCTCTTTCCTCCCTTTATTAGGGCCGGAAGTTTGAAACTGATTCTCTTGCAGTTCTCTTTTATTAAGATTATGTTCGTTATTGGCCTTAATAAGGCAACGGAAGTTGGCTGTTGGCAAAGTAAATTTTATTATATTGATGCTGGGTTAACTCGTTAGTATTTTCGATATTGTTAGAGGTTATTTATTTGGTATTAGCTTCTGTCCGTGGCGTCGTCCACGTGAAGTTTGATAATTGTCCCACGGGATCTTACTACCGGGATAAAAAGTATCCTATATGCTAATCCAGGTCATAAACTATCTGTGTGCAAAATTTCATCCAAAAACAAACATTTACACATCCATACATCCATACTTACTTTCGCATTTATAATATTAAGTTTTTGTTTTTTTAAAGTCAGCTATAGTCAAAATATTTATTTAAACTACGCCATTAAAAGACTTAAATTTTGAACGTTAAACTTAGGTTTTTATATATTTACTACATAGGAAATACCATTGCATTAATTTATTCCAATTCCCAGTTTACTAAAGAGCCGTAGTTTCGTGTGATGGAGAAGAAGAAAGAAACTCCTTTGTTTTAAAATGTTTAACAATATTTTGTATTCATGTTTTTTTTTATGCTTCTCCCTCCGATCACTGCAAGTAAATAATTTCTAATGAATACTATTGAGTTCAAAATATTGGTGAAGGTGTAGCAACTTTCAAGTTCATATTTTTACTTTTTATTCAAGACATTCCATTCTGTAGAGCGTAGAAGTGAAGACGAAAAATCTCTATTTATGAACCTAAAACTTTCTTTATTTTTCTCTGAGCAGACAAAAACCAAGCATTTTATGACAATCATAAAATTCTTTGCTCGCACAAAAGACTCAGTAATAATAAAAACCATAATATTTCTGTCCCGCATCAGTTAATACTAGCCCTAATACTAGCCCTAATCCTTGCCGAAAAATTCAAAAGATATAAAAATCCTACATAGAACAGGTATTTTTATAGAACATAAAATTCAGAACATAAACCAATGGTACTAGAAGTAAATGATACGCTTCAATCTGCCACATTGGTCGCAGAGGGTCTAAGATAAGATGAAAATGTCCTAATAATAACAAGGGTTCATTATTTTGAGACTGTGGCACAGAAATGTGCAGAAGGTTGTCTTCACAACGACTTGTGCTCATCCGCCCCTATAAAGGGTGGTACGACGCACACCTGTTCACTAACCAAGCTGTTTTAAACAAACGTGCAATACATCCACGGTCAAAATGTATGGGATAAAAGTTGATTTAAACAAAATGGTTGTCTGTAAAGTCGGTTTACGGTACGATAAATTTACGTGATAACGTCATTTTTCATGATATTTGTGATTTTAACTCAATAAACAAAATTTCATCCCCCTTTTTCTTAAGGATTGAAATTCTAACAACACTGTTGCGTTGGCTTCCAACCGTAAGAGTTGGAACTTTTCATGTACAACTCCATCCCCATTATTAACCCGTTGGGAGTGGAATTATCAAAAACGCTGAGACACATAATAAATTAATTTTCAATCGTCAGCCTAACCACAAAATTTTCAGATCCTAACTTTAAAATGTCGGACTTTCATACAAAATTTTCATCCCCTTTGTTGGTGACTGTTTCGTCCGTGCAGCCGATGTTCATCGATTCATAAGAAATTATCACGCCAGAAGAATAACGATGAAAAATTTCTATGTAGGAAGGTTTGGAATGATGTACTGAACGCGTGGTTACCGTTTGTGCGTCAATGTCCCTTCCAACCCATATGAGGTCAGATGGCCAAAGTAGTGCCATTGTCCCCCATACAACCGACGATGGCGTTTGTAGGGGTGGATGGCAAACACACTCCACGTACAGTTAGTGAAAGCAAACTTACGACTGGCATTTGTTTAACGTTTCGGTCACGAGCTATAGGCTCAAGCGAATCGCGTTTATCGATAGCAACAATAGAAAAAAAAAAAACAAATGAAAGAAATTGTTTAGGAGCATGACATGAGCCAAAGTGACGCGACTTGCTTAAGCGAAGGAAAAAAGTGACGTGTATCGATTGACGCAAGTCTGACCGCCCGAGGTCTCTGGGCATTAGATCTCAGAACGGATGCACCAAAGACATTCAAATATTTACGAGTGATAGACTGGACTAGACGAAAAAAATCATAATCCAATACTTGTTACTACTTAATAACAAATCGTTCAGACTAATATCATACGCCCGCTTGTCCGGTAGTATTCGTGTGACAAAATCGAAAACGTCCCGCAAAAAATGTTTGCATGACATTATTCCCAACGTCCGCTCTGTACCATTTTTTTTTACTCTTTGGGATGCGCCTATACAAGTATGAACAGGCCTGTTTTCACTCACCATTTTGTGCAGACCTTTGCATCATGATCTGCCTAGCCTTTTCCCAACTATGCCGTAGTGTAACCGAATGCAGCTGAATACTAGTATTTTACATATATTGACTGGCTATCTGACCTCCACAACCCACTAACTGGGTAAAAGAATACCCATCAGATCATCATCATTCCCTACCCTTACCCCAATTTATTTGTGGTCGGAATGTCTTCTTCCATAATTGCCTATTACTCATCATCTTATCAGAAACGTCCTTTCTCGATAAGACTACTTTAAACACTTAGTTGCAGACCTTCTGCTTCTAGTTATTCTGTGTCTGTCAAAAGCTTCCCTTAGGTAGAGAAGTATCCGATCATAGACATAATGGAATCGTTACACTTCACTGAATAACAAATGACAAGGTTCCAAGAATCGTTATCGGACTTGAATTTGTTAGTGCGTGGGTGAGTAGATAATATTATACCTTACCTCTAACTGCAGAAGGATGGTCTGATGAGTGGTCAAAATCAAAAGTGCCGCTGCCATTTTGTTTTTTCAAAATGCTTCACAAAATAATGTTCTACAACGGCTACCCTCTGACAACGACATTCGAACGCCAAAAGATCCTTGTATCACTGTACTTTCCAATTTTTATAAATTATAATAGAATGGGATGACAAAAGTTCCTGTTCTATTTACTTTTCGCTTACAAACAATGTGAGTGTACAAGAAGCAAAAAGTACAGAAATACTAAAACTGCCAAAACTGCAATTCTATTACCTATTTAGACCGTCTACATGTTTTTGAAGACTTTTGGTTTCCCGAGAATTCTAATATCCATCTCAAAACAATTCATTAATGAACATTTATTAAATGCTTTGGTCGTTTATTAAGTTTTTTGTTGGCATAAATCCTATAGAGGGTGTAAAACACCTCATAACGAAGCCGAACGGCACTTGTTCTTCCCGTCATTGCGATTATTTTTTTGTTCTACACCATACCTGGGAATTTATAAATACAAGTTTTTATTGTAAGATTTTTAAACACCTTAACGATCTCCGTACTATCCAATCCATCCATCAGCACGGTTGTGTTTTAAGTACGTTACATTGAGTTCTACCACAAAACATGATTTTTCACCCCAAAAAAAAATGCCTGGTTGACGGCTTCGTGATGAGGTTGTTTACGTCCTGTATAGTTAGGCCGTGGTACAAAATAGAAAATGTAAAAGACGCACGCAAGGTGCTCTCAAACAAATGACAGTCACAACTTCACGATAAGTACGATAGCACTCGTTCCCTTTCATCCTAACCAAATCCATCGGTCGCGCGTATACTTGATCGCTGCATTTAGGTACATGTTGCTCTTTTGTTCGGAAAACCAGTAGGCATGACTGACGTGATTAGGATTCGCCCCTAACGTGGATGCTCCAAGGTAGCTCGCGAAATTCTAGTTTTCTTACGTTCTTTGCAGTTTACAGGCCAGGTGCTAGGTTGTATGTTTATTAAAATATTGTTCGCGACTATATGACGGATGTAGTTACAGAATTATAGTCATCAAGACAACCCTCCAGGTTCATAAAGGTCGAGGAATGTCTTTGACATTGAAACCTAGCACTGGCCTGCAAAATTGAAAAAACGTAAGAAAATTTGAATTTCGCGGGCTACCCTGACGCTTCCACCTTAATCTGCGTGCGTTTCTACCCATTGCATGGAGAAGATCTTCTGTTTTACCGACGTTGTGGCTGACAGAACTAGAACGTCCTTGGAATTTTCGGGAGAGAATTTCCGGCCTTGTATTGTTTCGAGCTGTCATCGATTCTTCGTGATTCTATGGATCGTACGACGAGTTGTTTTGTTATTTCTTCTTTTCTTTTGTTTACTGTTGTTTGTATAAAGAGCCTGTGATCAGATACGAGACTACGTAACATGACGCCTGATATATCAGTGAAGAAAGAAACAGAAGTGTACCTAATACTACATCTACATTACGCCTGTTATGTATAAGTTACATGTAATAGTGTGCGAGTCTATTACCAACACAATTCACGACCTAAATGGCGTGGCACAGCGGAAGTGAGGCTACCTTACGTTCTTAGGGTCCCGGGTAGGAATCCCGGTAAGAGCAAATGTTTGCGTGATGAGCATGGACATTAGTTTCCGAGTCATAGATGTTTATACAGGGTGTAAACCACCTCATCACAAAACCGTTAACCAAGCATTCTGTACATCAAACTAAGTAACTTTACGCAAAAAATATTGCTGAGAAACAACTTTTTTTTTTGAGGTTATAATTAATCATGTTTTGCGGTAGAACCCAATGTAACGCACTTAAAACATTGTGCTGATGGATGGATTAAAATCTTATAAAAAAAACTTGTAGGTATTTAAAAAAAAAACTTGTCAAAAAGTTGTAACTTTGACCCTCCATAACTCCGTAACTAGAAGGTTCCCAGGTATGGTGTAGAACAAAAAAATGATCGCAATGATGGGGAGAACAAGTGCCTTTCGGCTTCGTGAAGAGGTATTTTACACCCTTTACCTATACAGGAAAAGTTTTTAACCACTGCGTAAATTTTTTTTGGTAGCTCAGTGTTAGTAATATAACACATTCCCATTTTTAGTTTTAATTTTTTTTTTTTCAAATTTTTCCATCTTGTCCCATTTTAAAATAAGCATAACATGGACATAATTTAATTGTAATACTGTGAATGAAAACGCGCTGGCTGCTGACGTACAATGTGTCCTAAGCCCATGAAAGTATGAAGGAAAAATTGGAATTACGTTTACAAATAACATATCACAGCCTAAACTAAAAAAAGTAGCGCGAAACGGCGGTCAGTAACCGTCAGCGCGTAGGTAGGTAAGTTTACGTCGGCGCCGTCGCATCGAGCGAGCGCACCTACAAAACTCAGCTGATCTCAGGTTGCCGGTTGGGCGACCGGTCGACGCGTGAGTCGGTCGACCGGGCGCCCGACTGGCAAGCGACCATAAAATAAGTTTATAGGTAAATAAGTGTAACTTTATTTTTTACTACTAACACATATCAAAATAAAAAATACGTGTCTATTAAAATACATTCAAGTTTATCATGTCAAAATTTGCGCACTGGTTAAAAACTTTTCCTGTATACTATAAGTATGTATTCACAAACAAAAAGTATATATGTAGTTTATCAACTACCTGGTATCCACGACGCAAGCCTCATTGCTTAGTGTGGCACCAGATGGCGCTGTGTGTGATGTGCAGTGATATTTATAAAAATTCAGGCTCCGTATGGCAGTTAGGTACTGAAAAATTCCTGATGGAATAATCCAATACCACTTTTCCCGGCCCAGAGCCTTATGCTAGGCAGTAATCAAACGACCACTAAACTAACACGACTAATAAAACATTGTTTCATTATTACGCTTTAGTCGGTTAAAAAGAGTCGTTCAAAAGGGTTATGTCCATCCAATAAAAGACAGTCAGTCTGTCTTTATCGAGTGGTTAGCACCTAAACTGGTGTCAGAGTTTTTATGCCGCCCATGGGCCACAAGACTTGACTTTACATCATCATCTGCCGAGCCTTTTCCCAACTATGTTGGGGTCGGCTTTCAGTCTAACTGGATGCAGCTGAATACCAGTATTTTAGATGGAGCGACCGCCTATCTGACCTCCACAAACCAGTTAATACTGGGTAATACGATACCACTTGGTAAGACTGGTTGTCAGACTTTTTGGGCCACTGACTACCTATAACGACTGCCAAAGATGGACAAATGACAGCTGGGATCAACAGCTTAACTTGCTTTCTGAGGCACGGAGGAAACCCGGTATGTAAGGGTGGTCACTCATCCACAGACCAAACTAGGCAAGTACGGCTTAACCTAACGATCGGCCCGAGCGGCTGACTTGACTTTACATGCTGTCGAGAAATATCTCTCAGTCATAATGCTGGTTTTCACCAGCATGACTGACCAATGCTAGTTACGTTGCGACTAACGCTTACCACTTCACGGATTCGTTCTAAAAGCGAGAAAACCACATCTTTTCACATTAATCCTTCGTTTCCGATCGGTTGGTAGTTTTTAATGCCTTTGAATTTGTACACTAAACGATCAAGGAAAGATCGAATGAATTAATTGGTTTTTTATACACGTACGCTTAATTGTAGTGGCTAAACACGAAATGCCTCATTCATGGAGTGAGATTTTTTTTTAAACAACCGACATAATATAAGAATAAAACACAAATAACTTTTCTTTATAAATTTTGTTTGTTTAATTGCACCCATGAAAAGATAAAGACATTATCTCCTCTGTTTTTATAAGTCGGTTAAAAATAAATAGTTTATACTTTACCTCTTATCCACGAGTTAAGCGACGAAGCTTGTCTTGCCAAAGCGATGCCGAACAAAACAAATGAAAATAAGTCGTTGAGAGCAAGCCATATGTCACATCGACGACGCAACTTTACGGGGCGGCGCGGCGGTGCTCACGCGAAAGGAACAAGTCACGCGCGAGCATGTGAGCTTGTCTTATCGCCCGAGGCTGTGAGCGGGGGTTTAATGCCGAAGTCAATTGACTCCATGATTTTAATTAATTAAAAATGTATTCACAAGTTGAAACTGTACCAAGGCGGACCTAATGCTTTGGGCATTTTCGGTGATGCAGAGATAATACACAGTATTACAAGTAGGTGCAATGATAGAAAAAATACTAGGAAATATAAATAAAAACTATAAATATACATAAATCAAAATATATAATATTCATGTGAACCTTCATGATCATCTGCCTAGTCTTTTTTCAACGATATTGGGGTCAGTCTAACCGGATCCAACTGAATACCAGTATTTTACATAGAGCGACTGCATTTAAACTGACCTCCACACACCGAATATTACGACACCTCTTAGTAACACTTCGTTCTACTTTTCAGGCGTCTGACTACTCGTAACGACAATCAAAATAGAATATGGTTACCCATCCACAAATTGATCTTGGCTTGCGTTGCTTAACCTTGAAGATCGACGAATGTGGCTGTTATAATTTAGCTTCGAGCCTCTTCTAAGAGCTCAATTGACTTTGTGAGTTCTATGTGCACCGTAAACATTGATTATTCGAAACACCTCCCTGACCGTATTCACCGTTCATTTTCCCCACTTTGATAATTATGAAGGTACAAAGTTTTCGAATTAAGCCCATCAAATTAAAAATTACCCAGCCTCTGAATTAACTATGGCTGGTACTCGTAATATCGTAAGGATAAGAAATTATTAATCTATTTTGTTCCCACTGCTGGGACAGAGGCCTCCTCTATAAAAGAGGGACTGACTGGTAATCTACTTCACGGGTCCAGTATGGGTTGTTGTCTTCAAATGTTGGTTATTTGGACATGCCGATTGCCTCCCAAAGTTTTCCTTTACCGCTTGAAGTCGGTTAAGTCAGGGTTCGTGTTTCAGCAATTTGACTTCCAATTTCAAATGAGAGATATGCGATATCCAAATAACTAACTGTGTGATGTGTTTGTTTATCTTTCACGCAAAAACTACTAAACGAATGTTGATGAAACTTTACAGTAATATAATTAATACTACTTCAGAATAGCTGCTGCATCCGGTTAGACTGGAAGCCGACCCTAACATAGTTGGGAAAAGGCTAGGCAAATAATGTCTACTTCAGAATAGCATATCGGCTACTATTTATATTGATGTGAAAAAAAATGCGGGTGAAACCATGAACGAAAGCTAGTTTATTATTTTCATCACTGTTTTGGTCAAACGTATTTCCATCCCGCATCAAGAAATTAATCTTTAATGAATTAATTCAAAACGAATCCTTAAAAATTAAAAACATGTCTCCAAAAATATAAGTGACTGATATAAAAGTGTGTTTAAGTCGAATTTTGTAAGTCGCATCGGAGTTTACGAGAGACTTCCATAATATTAGTCGGATAATCTGCATTTTGAGATGGCTTAGAGCCCTGGCTGGAATAAGCCGGGATAGCGAACGGGGCCTTTTACAAGAGCTTCTAAGTAAGTACCTAACTCCCATGTCACACCGTCGACGATGAAGCGAACTAACTATCGAATATTTTCACGAACAAGAGACGTTTAAAATATTGTAGGCACATAAATACAAATTAAGTAAAAGTCGTCAAAGATATGTATAATCTTCTTATCGTGTCTCACTATCTTTTTAGATCTCGCAAAGGCATTTTATAAGATTTAGGTTACCCTCTTACTGGACAAACTCAAAAGATTGGGAATTAGCGGTACACAGTTGCATCTTTTTACTAGTACCTTTTTACCTGACTGGCCGGTTTTCACTGTGTTCGTGTAGGAAATTGTAAAAGTTCTCACTTCCAGATTACGCACGGTGTACCACAAGGTAACATACTGGGACCCAGTTTGTTTCTTGTGTATATAAATGGTCTCACGAGTCTGGAACATACCCATGGTGAAATGTTATCTTTTGCAGACGATACATAAGAGGCTTTCGGTGCTGCACAGAGCCACTCAAAGCATTTATTTCAATTAGACCATCACAGACACAAGGCATAATAACTTGTGAAAGTAATGTATTTGCTCATTCTAAAACGTAGATCTCTATTGAGAAGAATGGGCAAGAAACTTATGGGACTTCTCGCTTCCTGCTAATCGCTGGCGATGAGACAGATGGCTAAGTAAGTAAGCATCTAAAGGAAATGCGCATCGCTGCTTTAATAGCTTTCAAAGAGGAATGTTTCGAATCTAGACGGCATGTTTTGATTTAGAGAATTGCCGCTTGTTAAGTCATCTTTTTGATGATTAGGGACCCTTCAAGTAAACATATTACATAAAAATCTATGATTTTCACCTTAATCCTTCATCTCTGTAACTAAAAGGTTCCCATTTTTATGATCCAGCGCAAAAAAAAATATCGCATCGACTCGGAAAGATGTCGTGTTTTTCGGGTTCGGTCTTTTAAAACCACGAATTCTTATACTTGTCTTTCATCTGTCTATTTATACGTACACCTATGTACCTTCAAGTTAATTTTAACTTGCACCATACATATTTTTTCTGAACTACACCTCTAGCTGGCAACACTTTCAATAAAAATCACAGAAAAAGTAATACATGTGCCCACAATGTCGAATAAAAATAGACACAAAATAGTTTATTGATGAAATTTTTCCTGGTAAATAAAACTTGACTACAAATATGATATTTTCTCAGTATTTTCATATTCTTTGTGTACGAGATTCATAATAAATAATTCACAAAGAGCCACACAACGTTAAACGGATCAAATATTTACAAAATTATTGACAAAACCCTCCCCCGCTTCCTTGTAAAAATTGGGGGTATGTATGTTTACTTTTATGGAGAAATTCCAGTTGAATCCTCCCTTTCTAGTCTCGTGCTTATCCGAGTAAAGATGGGTTATTGTTTTTCCTCTCGTATTATAATAAAGAAAGCTATCAGTGTTGGTGTAAGTAGAAGCAATCCCTTAAAAATCCGATTCTTTGATTTCCCCCTTTGTAGGAAAAAAGAAAATAAAAAGATCCTTCATTTTGCCGGACAGAGGAGCTTCCGGAATAAAATTAAAGAGGGCTTCACAATTGACCGGGTCGGCACTATTGGGGAAAAAAGCCGAACCG
Source organism: Xestia ashworthii (assembly GCA_950022955.1). Lineage (NCBI taxonomy): Eukaryota > Metazoa > Arthropoda > Insecta > Lepidoptera > Noctuidae > Xestia > Xestia ashworthii. Next base: position 5,259,910 of record OX465563.1, read on the forward strand.
AAACAATAATTTTATTACACAATAGGTTCGGCATTTCTTCGGTTCGTCCCGATCGGAGACATCTATGGGTCGGCAAACCTCAGCCGACCAGCTTTATGTTTTAGGAGGTGAAATAAATTATTAGTTTACTCAAATGTAAACACTTTGAAATCAGTAATTAAGGTAAATATAAAAAAAAATGATCCAAGTGGAAGTAATTAATTACACAGAAATGTTGATTGGAAAAAAAATGTTAATTCCGTTCTTGAAACATAAAAGGAAAGTAGAGATTAATCAAGATAAAAGTGTTGAGATTACCAATAAATAATCGCAAAATCGGTCATTTATTTAAGTAGTAAGTAATATTTTTAAAAGCTTTTCTGTAGATAAATACCAGACCATTGAAATTATTGAAGGGGGAATTGATGCTTTAGTGGCAGATGGGTTTGAATGTTACGCAAAATATTCAGTTATTTCGCGGAAACAGATTCAGAAATGTGCACATGCAGGAAAAGCAAATATATAATTAGTAGGATAGTCGTGTCGGCCAATGGCTTAATAGCCAGTAGGCTCGACCAACACCTTAGGAGGCTCTCGCTTGGCAGCTGGATAAAGCGCTTGATTCAGAAAGCAGTACTTTAGGACACGGCGCGTATTGTTAGAAGGTTCATCTCTCAAGAGCCCTGACCACCGGCCACTCGGACCTTGTTCCCAGTGCTGGACAGCTTCTATTTTTATATTATAATTGTTTTTGATATGGTTTTGTATTAGAATATTTAAAAATGTATAAACGATGAAGAATTCGCATGCCATGCACCCAAACCTGTAGTCGACACGTTGTTCGCCCCTCCACGGGGACTTCTTCAGGACATGTCGAACCGAAGACCTCTCAGGCGCGTGCATCGCTGAGGATGTCCCGGACCATTATTCGCACTTTTAATTAAAACTGCTTTTTTAAGATAACATTTAATTTCACTCGGATCTTAGATGTCTTTGTTTCGAAAATTCAAAAGTGCCTGTAACTGGCCTACTTGAAATAAATGCTTTGATTTGATTTGATTTCAGCGAAGTAACGCCTGATTCTATAACTTAGATGGTGTTGGCTTTAGGCTGTCAATACGGTTAATGATTGTTTTGAGCAGTTGATTTAGAACCACAGAAGAAACTATGCTTTTATTCCTGTATCGTAGACCAAATACGTGGCGTCTAAAAGAAAATGAAATGGTAATTTTAGTAACTTTGGGTGATGATTTGATGGACAATAATTTTATCGTTGGCCAAACACGTTTCTTTTTTGAACTCATTTTCAAAAAAGAAATTTCTGAAAATGATTTAAAATTTACAAAGGTACATTTAAAATTTACAAAGGTACATGAGGATTTGCCTTCTAGTGCCAAAATTAGAACTAATCGCATTTAACCTTTGAAGCAGTCCCTTTTCTGGCCTCTTACGTCACTCACGACAAAAAATGGGCCTACTTTCCTGTTCTATTAATACAATCCAATATATCGTGCCAATGCCCAAAAATACTTGTCAGAAGATCGTGTCCTTATGACATTACGGAGTTCTGATTTTATGTATGAAATGCGTGGGTTTGTGTCTGTAACGACTGGAACTTTCCTATTTGTTACGAATCCAGATGATATTTATCGCTCCCCGAATTTGCCGAAGACAGCGCCATGTCATTCATATACTTATTCATGTTACCTATTTTCTTTGATTCATTCTTCTACATATTAATTCCATTTTTAATATAAAATATTCCTTTAGAAAATAAATATTTAACATTTAACATAAAAAATATATAGGTACCTAAAAAAATATTTATTCTTCTTTTTCTACTGCAAGATGGAAGTAGACGCCGTATACGTAGAGGTCTGAAACGTCCATGAACCCCCATCTACAGAGATTGTCTTTCCGACTTGGGTTCGAAGTCTGTTTAGGAATTTCCAAGTCGGCCACCGCAACGGGTGCCGTGAAAGGTTTTCAGATATATCGTTGAACACTGTTTTAAGTTATCACGGTTCACAATTAAACTTAAAATACCACTTACGGGGATATCTTCCGTGATTATTCATTATTTTGAGCTCCTAATATTTCGACGCTGTGCAAGCGCCATAATCACGGGTTGATGACTGGAGAATGCGAGTGTATGATTATTGAACTGAATTTAAAGTCATATTTCTTGTCTTGTGTGACCTATCTCTTCTATACGTTTGCCTTTGATAAACGTAAATTACGATTCAGATGTTGTTTTCACCAAGTATTCAAGTTTTGAATATGAATGTGATTCATGGTTATACACCAAGACCAAAGAAACGATGGATAGACTGTGTTAAAAATGGTATGGCAAGAAAAGAAGTGTCTGATGAGATGACGAAAAATAGAGGAGTATGGAAGAAGAAGACAGTCGTGCTGCGGCAAGAGAATGACTATGTGATTTTCACCATAATTTTTGGACTAATTACGGATGATTCGAATAAATACCGAGATTTATCTTCATCAGCACCTGACTAGACTTTTCTCAACAATTTTTTGTTCGATTTCCACACGTCTTACAAGATGCAGGTGAACCAATACGTTGCATGAAACGATTGAGCGACTGTCTATCTGACCTTCACAATCCAGATGACTGAAAAATAAGATATCCGTTGGTAAGACTAGTTGTCAGATTCGTTCTTTTATGCTAGAAATATGTTTTTCAATACACTTCCTCGAAAACTGGTTCTTTTCGCACTACGATTAGGTTCAAAATGCAGTATATTTCACACACGTGCGTTTTTCATGTTTTTCACACATGTGCGGAAAGCAAAATTGCCACAGATAACTATACCTATACTTTGTCCAAACTGGTAAATGCATGATTAAAAAAAACGGCGTACCTAAACATTTTTTTAATATTCAAACTAAAATTTTCTTTAATAAACAAATTAACATTTATTTGTGTTCTAAATTCAAAAATATATAAATAGAACTATTTTTATATTAGGCTGTATAACGGCTTCATACCTTTGCTTCTCCTTTAACCTGGCGAAAGCAAAGCGCAGAAAAAAAAAGAAATAAATCATAGTCTCGTAATAATTCATGACACAAATATTTTACATTCTTTTATTTTATTTCTTCAAAAGAGTATTGAAAAACGTCGTTTGATACACGTGGACATTTGTTATTGCAGTTCTCGGTTCAAAAACACACTCGCCTACGGCTCGTGTGTTAATACCGCCTTAAACTGCAATAACAAACTTTCTCCACTTGTATCAAAATGTACTATGGTCAAATCATAATAGCTATGCGAGGCACGGGCCGCAAGTTTTGTTCATTGCCCGAAAAAACCTGTGTTATTTTTATACCAAAAATATACGTGGATATTTTAATTTGTGGACCGTTTTCCGCGGAGCAGACATTTTCGGAACAATGTAGGGGGTAGGAATTTTTTATTGTCCCGTTTCGCTCCGAAAATAGAAATATTGCGTTTAACGCTTTACAGTAATTTCTGTGAACACTCTAAATTTTTTTTTTTTTTTGGTGCCTCCGCTGTTCCAAATTCAAATTACTCCGCACACCTGATTGACAGAAACGTCAGTTGACTTCAATGCAAAAACTGTCTGTGCAATTTCTCCGTACTTAACGTTTTCACCGATCCATAAACTCGATTTACATCGGGCAAGAACAGTGGCAAATAACTACTACAAGTAGAGTGACAAGGACCTAGGCAGTGACTGTTTACTGGCTACTGTTTACACACAGTGCCATCTAGGACCACACTAAGCAACGAGGCTTGTGTCGTGGACACCAGATAGTTGATATACTACAAAGATACTTTTTGTTTGTAAATGACTCGGAAACAAATGTCCATGCTCATCACACAAACATTTGCTCCTACCGGGATTCAAACCCGGGACCCTAAGAACGTAAGGCAGCCTCACTACCGCTGCGCCATTCGCGTCGTCGAAAAAAAAAGTCTTTTCCTAAGAATATTATTGCTTATAATTACATAGTTTGATGTTCAGAATGCTTTGTTCACGGCTTCGTGATGGGTCTGTTAAACCGTGTATTGAAGTTTTCATCAAACATGGACAGAGGTGGGTTAACTGGCATATTATACAATTTAGTGATTCTCATCTGCCTAGCCTTTTCCCAACTATGTTGGGCTCGGCTTCCAGTCTAACCGGATGCAGCTGAATACCAGTATTTTACATGGAGCGACTGCCTATCTAACCTCCACAACCCAGTTAATACTGGCTAATACGATACTCTTTAGTGAAACTGGTTGTCAGACTATTTGGGCCACTGACTACCTAGTGTAACGACTGTTAAAGATGGACAAATGACAGCCGGGACCAACAGCCGAGGCAGGGAGGAAACCCGGTATGTAACGATGGTCATCCATCCACAGTTCAACTTAGGCAAGCACGGCTTAACATAAAGGCCCCAGCAGCTGTTATTATTTAGCTGCGAGCTCCGCAACTTAATGATTACTATAAAACCCTAGTTCCCTAATGATATTGTTTACCAGACGAGGAAGTTGGACGGTTTTCCTCTATTATTTTCTCATGACTAAATTCTTTGTTTCCAGAAGGTGTAGACATTTCCCGGATGAAATCGCTGAGGTTTCCTTTTTCCACCCCCTTTCGTGGAAATATGAGAAAAGATTTCGATGTAATTACAGGGGGTAAGATTACCCCTGTTTTCAATTAATGCCAGTATTTGTCTAAGGAAACGATTTTATTTTATCAGAAATATATTTTTTTTATAAAAAACGCGGATTATATTTAAGGCGCTTAGACGAGCTAAATTAGCAACTCTATTTGTGGTGGTTCAAACTTCGTTTGAAATGCTGTTAGAATTAAGTTCTAATCAGTTTGCACTGCAAAGTGGTTGTTTCGTCAGCCACTGTGGGCCAAATGAGTGGTTTCGATCGATTTACAAAAAAACTATTGATTGGATTAAAAAACTAAAACAGTATCATGCTAATATATTGCTTGCAGAATTATTTGCCAAAAAATCAGAATGATCGCATGCATAGTAGTATGTTTTTTATTGTTTGAAAGATATTTTTAGAGGTAAGTTCGTGATTTCTTTTTATCGAGCCAATTTAATTGTATTATGTTTTCAAAACAGTATCATGCTTGCTTATATCCTGAAGAATATCATATATTTTTCTGGTCTTGTTTATAGCAGTGAATCATATACTTTTAGTAATTATAAAACTCGCGTTTAGCTCGTGTAATCGCCTTAATAGTGAACATCATCATCTGCCCAGGTTTTTTCCAACTATGTTGGGTTCGGCTTCCAGTCTAACTGGATGCAGCTGAATACCAGTGTCTTATAAGGAGCGACTGCCTATTTGACCTTCACAGCCCAATTAGTACTGGGTAATACCATACCCATTGGTAAGACTGGCTGTCAAACTTTCGTGCCACTGACTTCTTGTAACAACTGTCACAGATCAACAAAGGAAACCCGGGACGTGCTTTTCGAGGCACGGAGGAACTCGGTATGTAATGGGTCACCCATCCAAAGACCAACCTAGGTAAGTGTGGCTTAACCTGAAGTTAACGCTAGTGAGCTTACCTGACGATGCTTACCGGCTGATGCGAGCGGCTGGTACATGAGCTTTTTAATACTAAACATAGTACGTAACAAATTAAACTAAAGGCTAATAATGTACTGAATTTCAGTCAGTGTCATAATGTCCACATCCCGTCCGCAATCAATCAGACCGGAATAATTTAGCCAAACCATAAAAAAGTAATTCGAATTTCGAACATAGAAAACAAATGCACATGTTACCTTACTACTTTGCAAGAACTGTCCAGTCTGTGACGAAACGTAATAGCTACATAATCTATGTGCAAAGATTAACCTATAAACAGAGCCGACCCTCTTAGATATTCTACCTAAAACGGACCGGCTACCTAACAAAGCTGACCGGTAATTTCATTGTCTTCGTTTTTATCGTAAATAAGAGAAGAGCACGTCTTTATTCTTGGATATCTATTTATTAAGTTCAATCAGTGGACAGCGCTTTGGGATAACGAATGTTGTGGTACAAGATATTTCAGAAAGCGGGTTGACATAATATTTCTCAATGATGATCTCGATCTCGTGATGATCAAATACTGTTTAAAGCTTTCACGGTTTAAAACTAAACTTATATTGTCACTTACGTGATTATTTATTGTTTTATTTTTCGTTTTAACTATATTTTATTGATATATAATTTATTTTTATTTTTTAAATATCGGGACAACAATAAATAATTGCAGAAGATATCCTGTAAGTGACAATATAAGTTTGGTGATCATGATGTTTTTTTTTCCTCACCCATGTTTGCCCCAGAAGCTGCAGTCAAAGCTATCTTTGTGTCGCCACCGACGATGTCGTGAATTCAACGATGTATTTGATAGCTAGCTCAGATTTTCCCATTGCTGGGCAAAAGCATCTCTCCATTCCTTATTGGGAATAAGCTAGAGGCAGATTGATTTCAGATTTTAAATAAATTTAACTTGCTGCTATAATTTGTACAGTACTTTCGAAAAGAGGGTTGAGCTTGTTGCGTGTGGCCACACGAAGACGACTGTTGATCCTTTTTTTCGGATGAACAATCATCCCCCCCACTCTGGGCGGAGCGGGAGGGAGTGTCAGACTTTTACTGACTAAAACGGTATCTCTTTGGAACAGTCCCGCAGCCCCGGATGCTGTGACAACACTGCTGTTGACACTATGCGCATCGCAGTGTGTGTGCGTTGCAGGCAGCGGTTGATGTAGGTGTGTGTGAGTGTGCATCGTGAGTTGGCTTGAACACAGATGATGATCAGCTTATGCATCATTATCATTACATTCGTGACCTTTTACCATGCTAGTAGGTCGAGACAACACGTTATCGTCTTCCATTTCCTCCACCTACGCAAAATATTCTCCAATATCAATAAATCCCAAACTCATTTCAAATAATAATTAAAAATCTATGCGAGTCTTTATATTTGTGAATACCAATAGGTAAGCAGGGACGCGTGGTGTGTATTTGTGTAAACAAATCTCCTTTACACGTGGTACTTGTATTTTAATTAAAACAAATATAATCAGCGATATGAAACCGGACTGTATCATTGGTTCATATTTCGTCGGTTTTGTTGACCTTATTGGGTTGAATTACAAGTGGCCCTATCAAAAAATAAACAGAATATATCACTACTGTCAGGATAACCAGATTTTCGAGTTTATCCAAGACAATCACTTCACCCGCGATTTCGTCCGCAAAGATTGTAAAAGCACAGCTAATTTGCATGATATCGATATAATTTATAGCATAAATTACTGGGTAAAGATGTAGCTTTTTAATGGTAAAAGAATTTTAATCGGTTGAGTCGTTCTTGAGTTAAATCGCAAAAAAAAACAAACAAAAAATCAAATCTTTGACCTTCATATATAAGGCAAAACGCTAACTCTTACGCCTTGTACCACAACACAACCCCCAATATTTCTTCATAAAATATTAAGGGACCTATCTCGATCCCGATGTAATCTTTGGCTCACAATCGTATAGGATATGAAGAAGGAGTGAACCTAACCGTGCAAATTTTAAGTACGTATGAATAGGATAGAATTGGCCTTCGGAACATGGTCGAGGAAGCATGTAATGTATATTATCGGATCGTACTGTCTTATCTCGAAATATTTTGGGCAAAAACGATCATACGTCTTGGGGGACAGATTGAGGAGGACTGGGTAATAAAGACTGGATTGAATTTAAAGGTTTTTGCGGAATTCATCACTAGTTACGAGTTTTCATGTTTGGTCTTTTGTTACTCTTGTGTAGCTTAGCTTAAAATTCGAAAGAAGACGACGTCTTCTGACACTTTTATTTGTAATGCTGCCGGGTATCATGTATTTCTGTACGTAGATTTTTTACGTAACATCTAAGTATAAAAGTCACCCTGTTGTTTTAGTCTTTAAAACAATTTGATGTTTGTAACAAATTGAAATAAAAATAACGAAACAGAATTTTGTAAACTCCTCGATTTTTGGACACGAAAAATGCGTGTAGGTATTATTCCGGAATTCCACAACCGCTTGTTAACATAGGTGTTACGTGTGAAATGTAACATACCTACATGTTTGTCAATTTATTGAATGTCAATAGAACTTGCTCTCTGACATTCTCACCAAAATAAATGCCGCAATCAAAGCGAACAATTCCCTTGTTCCAAAATCACAGTCTATTCAAACATTTGAAATTCGAACTCACACGCAAAACTAACTAAAGCACCAATCATCACAAAACTCTCACGTTCGAAAATCGAACCATTTTATCAATGGAAGACAGAAGTAATGATATAAATCCTCATTTCGCTAAGCTGTGCGGCACTTCGAAAAAGTTAAATTGCACATTAAAACCGTCTAAAGTTTAATATTATGCTGAAAACCGTTATAACGCCCTCTCATTTCCGATAAATTCCAGTGTTTCGGAAGACTTCATTAAAACCGTAAACGTTTCGGTTAATTGTGCGGTATTGGCTTCAATGGTTTTAGGCAATAATGTGTATTGTACTATGTAATCATGCAAATCGTTTGAATATTTAGTGAATTGGCTTTATTGAGTTTCTATAATATTTATCAAGAGTAAATTATTAGTGTTAGAAAATTGTTGTGTCTCATTTACTTAGACTAATGTACTTATATTTAAAATAATATTCAGAAGATTTTAGGTATGATAGTTTCATAATTACTGTCAAAGATCTACAAATGACAGCCGGACACACCAACAGCTTAACGCGCTTTCCGACGCACTGAGGAAACTCAGTATATGAGGGTGGTCACCCATCCACAAACCAACCTAGTCAAGCACGGCTTAACTTAAAGATTGACCCGAGCGGCTGTTATTATTCAGCCACTACCCACCGCCTAATACAGTTAAAAACATTGTATCGTCTAATCGTGTGCAAGTTAAGACCATTAATTATTCTCAAACTTTTCAATTGTATCGATACCGGCTGGCTATCGATACTTAATGAAATCGCTTCCATTGTTCCACGCTTTCGAATTCAGTTTTATCGCAACGAATACGACTTGGGTTTTAAAATGGCTGTACACGTGGAGTGAATTGAACCTTTCTCTTAACTGTTTAAAATTGTACTGAGAGAATTTTAGATAGCAAGATTCGACCAGTAACAGTTTTAAGCCCTGACGCAAAAACGACGGGGTGTTATAAATTTCACGCTTTTATGTCTGTATGTGTGTGTGTGTCTATCTATGGCATCGTAGCTCCCGAACGCTCCCGAAGTAGTCGGGAGTGTTTTCAGCTATGTTTGATAAAAATCTGTTCAAGATGGCCGCCGCCACAAAATGGCGGATTACATATTTATTCAACAACTCCCTCAATATTGGTATCGAATGAAAGGGCTTGTGAAATTGTGACCCTACGTGTATCGGGAGTTTTTAAATGTTTAATTTAATGTAACTTGTTTAGCGATGCTAGCATAGCAGTCAATCATCGACCTGCTTTAAATTACGAGGACGGTTGATCACTTTTCAACCTTATTACTCATAGCATAAGGCTTAAAAGTGATCTATCTTCAGTGACCGCGGTGGTACGAGTACATGGATTATTTTTTCGGTGCCTCTCGAATTACTGTAAAAGATGGTCATCTTCATCAGCCTATGAATGTTCCCACTGCTGGGACACAGGCCTCCTCTCTACGAGAGGAAATGGGCTATAATCCACCACGCAGGCCTACACTGAAAAAAAAAATCGGTAATCCCAATCGATTTTTCGGTAATATTCACCGCTTTGGTCAGTAAAAATAGAGCCTATTGTCCAAAGAAGTAAAAATAACTGAAAAAAAACAGTTAAATTAAACCAGTAGATTTTACTGTGCATCTGCAACTGTTTTCTGGTCGGCTATTCTTACTGTTTGTAAGACAGTAAATGATAGCAGTAAATAAAACATTAAAGGAAAATCAGAATAGACAGTTAAAAAAACAGTAAAGCAGCAAGTTTTCTAACAGTAGGTTTAACTGAACTATGATAGTACTTAAACTGTCATACAACTTTAAGCAAACAGTTGATTTTACTGTGTTTACACAGTACATTCTACGTGCGATAACATGAATGAGTACTGTGGGATCAACGTAGTAGTAACTATGGTAGGCCAGTTATAAGTACTGTGTAGAACAGTAGCGGGTAATTTGTGCAGGACGTTAGCAGTTACTCTGCGATCCAGTAGAACGAACAGTAAGCGACCAGTTCTGTTCATTGTAAGTATGCATTGGTAGTGACCGTTTCCTCACAGTAACAGGCATGTAAATTCACAGTAAGGTATACTTTGGTTGCTCATTAAAATATACCTTGCTGTCCAGTTGGCAGTACCTTGGATATCAGTTATAATAATTGATAGTACACATTAATAACAACCGTTCCTCAGTTTTTTGTACAGTGGAGATACGTTACTAGTTACTGTGCGAAAACATTAACAAATACTGGCTGTCAGGTATCAGATACTATGAACATACTTTAAAAGATACTGTGAGGTTTGCTACTAGGAAATGTGGGCACATTAAGGTTTACCGTGATTATCAGTTATAACAACTGTGTCTCCATTAAAAGAAACTGTGCCTTACAGGTTTAGGTACATATTTCCACAGTAACATGCAGTGACCGCGCATTACCTAGTACTGTGAGACTCCGTTACTATAACATATTGTCACAGGAAGGGGTACTGTAGAAGCTAAGTTGTAAGTACTGTAAGCGAACTTTATTCGGAACTGTTCATTCGCAGTGACAGGTACTGTTACATCACAGTAATTACTGGGTACCCAACCCAGTAATTACTACTGTATATCTTAATGTTTGAACATTAAGCGAACTTTATTCGGAACTGTTCATTCGCAGTGACAGGTACTGTTACATCACAGTAATTACTGGGTACCCAACCCAGTAATTACTACCGTATATCTTATTGTTTGAACATTACGATATACAGTAGTAATTACTGGGTTGGGTACCCAGTAATTACTGTGATGTAACAGTACCTGTCACTGCGAATGAACAGTTCCGAATAAAGTTCGCTTACAGTACTTACGACTGTTCGTTCGCAGTGACAGGTGCTATTACATTACAGTAATTACAGGGTACCCAACCCAGTAATTACTACTGTATATCTTAATGTTTGAACATTAGGATATACAGTAGTAATTACTGGGTTCGGTACCCAGTAATTACTGTGATATAACAGTGCCTGTCACTGCGAATGAACAGTTCCGAATAAAGTTCGCTTACAGTACTTAGAACTGTTCATTCGCAGTGACAGGTACTATTACATCACAGTTATTACAGGGTACCCAACCCAGTAATTACTGTGATGTAATAGTACCTGTCATTGCGAATGAACAGTTCCGAATATCGTAATATTGAATATTACGATAAACAGTAGTAATTACTACTGTATATCGTAATAATAAACATTATACGATGTATAGCGTTATTTCAGTAGCAGTGTGGATTTTCAGTAATAAATGCAAAAACTCGTAAGAATTATATTTATTTTTTATTATTAGGTATACAATATAGGCTAGCTATCTATCTATCTATTACACAATAAATTATTAATCAATAAAATTCGAATAAAAATGTACATTAATAAAATTAGCTTTAAGTGCTGAGCTAAATAATGTACATTTTTTTTAATTTTTACCATAATTTTTATTCAAAATTAAAATTGGTACAATACAACATAATCAAAAGTATTGACCAAGAAGTATAACAAGTAACAAAATTAAAAATATAAAAAACCCCTGACACATCTTCAAACACTACTTTTGAAAGTAGTTTGAAGATGTGTCGGGGGTTCATTGAAGTAACACGGTACCAAATTTTGAATCGATCGGACATTAGGAAGTTAGTCAGATTCCCTCATCAACTAGAAAAGAGCTGATGATCTTTAATTTAAACGGCTGAACAGATTTTCATGAAACATGGCTAAGAACACTCGGGATAAAATTATCTATGACACAATAAAAACTAAACGAAAATCGGTTCATCCGTTTGGGAGCTGCGATATCACAGACAGACACGTTAAACTTACAACACCCCTCTGTTTTTGCGTCGGGGGTTAATAAACCAAAAACCACGTTCTGTGATACTCCTCCATCAATAAAAGATAACAAAACGGAAATACTTTTGAAATAATGTACAAAATATTCACTTAAAATTAAAAAAGATACTTTTCAAATTATTATAGTTATATAAAAATAAAGCTAAATTAAGCGAGCGAGAGGGTTGCGCGCTGGTAGCGCAATATTAAATTATGGCGAGAGTTCCGCGCACGATGTACATTGCACTGGTCTTAGCTAACCTATTTTATTTATATGTCTAAAATTTAAAATATATACAAGAATTATGTTAACACAGTCGGAAAATTTAGTCAGTTCGCTTCCGCTGTTTAGTAAAATAAATTTTGAACAAATAGTGACAGTGCAGTGTACCAAATTAAGTCGTGTGATTGATGAAACCAATAAGGAACTTTTAACAAAAGAGTGGGGGTTTGATAAATATCTCGATAAATTTGGACTCTCATGAGGAATTACCTGCATAGAATGACTAAGCGCAATACACGGACTGCACCTTGTCGACGACAGCAGCCGTTGACTGTCGACGCGCCGACTGCAGCCGTCTACAACGTGCAGTCCGTGTATATGAGCCCTAATTTAAGAAATTATTTGGCTTCCGCCTTTAAGTGTTTTTAAAAATATTATTAGAAGTAGGTATATCAGAGTACAAAATTTCAAAATTCAATTGAACCATTGACGTCTTAGAAGAAGAAGGCTTAGAATGTTAGTCTATAGACACAAACGAGGCACACACACAGCCCATATTAAGGTTTCAGTCCTATTACAAGTAGGTATTACTTTACGTAACTAAACGAGTTTTATTAGTAGAAGACCGAAACGTCCTAAAATCCAAAGCTAATTTTGGTAGTTAAATGGGGGAACGCAAAGTGACTAATATTTTTTTAGAAGGCGACATTATTGTATTTAAATTATGGGGCGTCTGATAGTTGAGGTCTTTGTATTTTATAGCAATTTTCTTTTCCTGTTCTACTACTTCATATGCATAGTAATGATAATCAAAAAGAATTGTTTGCAATAAACTACCTGTTAATATAATATCCGAGTTATCAAAAATATAGAGGTTATCAACTTTCAAAAAAGTAATATCATTGCGATCGCAAATTGGCACAAGATCATACACTAGTATAGAACCATTTTGGTATCGGACACTAGACATACGAGCCCACTGGACACGAATTAAAGATTTACTATTATCTAAACAGAGGAAGGACCGAATGAGTTCAATATCAGCAAGTTCCGACTTTAATTTTTTTACCCCCCAAGTTAGTATTGAATCAAGTGAACCTTTACAAAATATTTCATTTAGTTTAAGTTGGTGTTTGACAGCTAAGCTTAATGATATGTTTCTTCTGTTGCATGATGCTCTTGCACTGGTCTTAGCTAACCTATGTTTAGCTTCGTATCTCATAGAGGAAAAAAGAGAAAGTGGACCAAAATTCATCATGGCGCTGTGATAGTGAGTCAGATGATGAAACTTAGGCTTTAGCGATTCATTAGATAAGAGAAGGTATAGCTCGTTTAGTTGAGTCACACTATCCTGCATAACAGCATCTAGACCTAACCAAACCGAAGTTGCCATCGCCAGTTCTACAACTTCTCTTAATTTTAAGTAAAGTGCCCAGTACATGTCACCACCAGGAATTTTATCCCCTATTAAAACGGCAAAATATCGTATAAGAGTCAGCATTTCTGATGCGCTCAAACGAATATTAGATTTATTTATGTGAACCATAGAAATCTCAACAGGCTTGTTCCGTGCATCTGGCCCATACACAAAATTTCGTAGCCTTGTATTTAGAAATTCCAAACTAAAATATTTAAAACGTCTCACATATTTGGAAATCACCAGTGCCATGACATATTTTCCAACTCCTTCCAAAATATCATGCATGATATCGATACCAACTTGTCTAAATAATCTGAATCCGTCTACTTTCAACCAAACACATCTTTCTTTAACTCCAGAGTTAGCAGGAATGTTTTCTACAAGGTCAGCCTCATAATCAGATTCACATCTTAAAAGTTCCAGATCTTCCCTTGATTGAACTTTCATGTGTTCTTTTGTTATTCTACAAATCCTGCAAGAATAATTGGCAGAAAAGCTTTCAAGAAAACCGGTTATTGAATGAATTCCTAAATTGTCTCCTATAATTAATGCTAATTCAAAATGGACGATGCCACTAAAATTAGGAAGATTAAATGAGATGCCAGTGGTACTAAGATAATTCAACTCATTTATAACAGGCTCGAAAATAATCTTATTGCCGAAACGAGTCCTATCAGATGAATGAAACAGCAAAGCTAAAAATATATTAGACAGAACAGAACAACGCCAAGGAGGCAGACAGGGCACTGAGATATAAACTGCACCTAATTTATGAATGCCTGAGTGGCTTCCTAAAGCGTTCGAAGTCTCATAATCATCAAAAAATAAAAAAATTGGTATTACAATTTCATCCTTGTGTATAAGTCTTTTCGACTGCCAATATGAACCCTGAATAAAATTGTGAATAACTTTAACATCTTCATATAATTCCGCCATGTACTGTAACGTGTCCACCAAGAGTGAATCAAGGGAAAAAAAAGCAAGTAGGACTTCTCTTAATGGAATTACCTGCATAGAATGACTAATTGAAGAAATGATTTGCCTTCCGCCTATTGTTTTACAGTCAAGGCTTTCTCCAACAACTACTTCTTTAGGTGGAATGTATGTGTGGCAATTTTGAAAAAAATGTAATCTGCGATGCTCTGTTGAAAATGACTTATACACTGAAGCGATTTCATTAGTAATTGTTCTCATCACATCCGATAATAAACCGTTCAAGGAAATTGCACCCTCGTCATCCATATTTTGCAACAACTGATGTATTAATGGTAGTAACGAATTTAATATAATGTTATGAAACCTTTCAATAATAATTTGAACAATGTTTCTTGGTAAGTTAACAGACCCATAAAATAAAGCAATCATTGATGCTACAGCCATATTTAAGGAAACATCTGGCACAGACACTTCTGGTGCTAAAGTAGGTACATTGCAGTTAGGCTGCAAAGTGGGTTCGGATATAGGTAGGATATTATTTTCAACAGCATTACTTGTAGAGCATTCATAATGAGCATCATAATAAGTTGAAGAGCACTGTCTATTCTCATTAGTCGTGGTTGTGGTGTTCGTGGTAGCTAGCGTACAGTGATTTTTTAAGTAATGTCGACGGAAAGAATTAAACAGATGGTAAGATCGGGAACAACCATTTTCAACGCAGCAATATTTTTTAAATGTGTGGTGTTTATGAAAGAAATTGAAATGTGTTCGAAGTGCTCTTAAGTCAGTCAATAAAGTTTTGCAGAGAAAACATGTTACCATTTTGTTTAATTTATATTATAACCGGGTATATTTTTTACCTTTAATATACGCCCGACGAACCCAAATTAAGAAACCCGTGAATTTATATTATATCGATACCGCAATCACTTATCAAGCCCAAGACGGACGCAGAAACTTTGTCCTTTGGGACTGCTTTGTCAGAAAATGTGTAAATTACACGTTGCAAAAACTGCCAAACAGGCAAGCATTCAATAGGATATTCCAAATTGAGAGCCCAAATTATCTTAAAACACGTATCCACAGCCTTGATAATGTTTGGAATTTCATAAACAATATTGTCGACAATCACATACCTGGCTGAAATTTTTTTCAGAGGGCCTGCAACTATTAGGTATGGCTGAATTGTTAACCCTAGATCTAAGTACTTTTCCTGGCGTTTTTGCTGCTGTTCTTGAAGCTCTTGCTCTTCTTCAATATGAAGGATGAAGTTCTCGCGCAGTTCTACCGCTGACCTTTTCTTTTTCTTTATATAAGTAGGTCCGAGCAGATGCGGAATTAGCAGAAGAACCGCAAGATTGCTCGTCTCAGGATCTGGGTCTGAAAAATAAAAGAAATCATTTAGTACCTAAAGTAGATCTTGTTAAGTATAACAAGATCTCCGACATTGATAGGTTTGCAATCCTTCTTCCATTTCGCTCGACCTTGTGTGGGTCAGCTAGTACATTATAAATGTAATGTGCCGTCTCACAAAACCTATTGATTTTAATAGAACATTTATAAAACAAGGTTGAGTAGTTCTCATTTAAACTATCCTCAACAATAGTTTTATTATTTTGTACCAAATAATAATGTTAAATGCTTGTATGTGTGCATGTATATTTGTAACTCTTCAAGCTAAAACGGCTGAACGAATTTTGATTGAATTTGATATGGAGACAACTTAGACCTGTTGGATTGACACAGGCTACTTTTATTCCCGGTAAGCTCGATTAACACCGCGGGGCGCAGCTAGTCTAGGTAAAAATAAAAATTACACAAAAACAACTCACCACGAGCAAGCTGTTTCAACTCTGCCAGGTATGTGTTCTTTCTTGAGATCTTGTCAAATGCCGCAAGCAACTTTACTTTGAGCAGAGGGAATTTGTCATCGAATGAGGTTTCGTTTCCTGGGTACCAAGCATGGAAGTCGGCAATTAGCTGAAACCAAATACTGTGATATTAGGAACCTATGTAATTATTATATTAAGATTTTTTAGTACCTATACTAATGTATAATTTTATGTAGGTTATGGCCCTCGTGGATCTTGATTAACTTAATCTTAATTTGTTCTGCCGATTTGGTTTAATGAGGTGACAAACATAAACAAACACAAACTTATGCATTTATAATATTAGGTATGATAATAATAGGTACATACCAAGGTGTAGCCCCAAGAGCGTCGAATGCAGGGAAATTCCTGGATGTATGTTTCTTTTTCATTTGATAAAATGCGTTTTAGTCGTTCCTTGTTAGTTTTGTCCCATTTTTCTGCACATGAACTGTAATCATGAACATTGCTTTTTAACCATTCTATAATTTCCTGTATCTCCTGGTTAGGGTCGTCGTCACTGTCAGCAGCAATCAAGTCATCGAAATGAGTTGTAGACCTCTCGCTAGATGAACTGGTAGATGGTTTCGGTGTTAATAGTTTTTCAAGTGAACGACGTGCCCGTGGTTGAAAGACTTTGTTGCGGCGATATTTTGCCTTTAAATTGGTAATGGTATCAAAAAGTCGACCGTGAGCCCGTCCCAATGACCCATTGGGTTTCGTATAATAAATGCTGCTATTCTCTTTTGGAAACACTTTCTCTGTAAGCAAAACAAGTACATAATTAAAAAATGTGGGAAAGTAGGAGTCGCTACTTATTATACTATACTTATTGTCAATATTTATTATGGTTTCACAAACTGATTTACTGATTTGGCTGAAATGAACCTATGTACCTACATATTATGTGTGCTTGTAATTATTATGTAATTTAAACTTACTTATTTCTTGTATCCAATTATTATATGTTTCGGCTGTTACGGGGGCCTTCGGATTTTCCCGAAGTGTGTGTGTAGCTATTTCTCGAACTAGTACCTTACGGTTTTGTTCTCCCAATGGTTGTTGTCTTTCTTTTAGAAGGTGTAGGCCATCGGGAGTCTTTTCGAGCAGCGTTGTGAGACTCTGAAAACAGGGAAGATTGATAATATACCTATATGAGAGTCTAGTCTTAGTATAGTATTAGACTTACAAAGGACCTTATTTAGACCTAGTTTAGAATTAGTTTAGTCTTAGTTTAAACTTAGTTCAGTTTTAGTTTTAGACCGCATTGGCCTAATTTTTAGTTTAGTTTATTTATTGGTAACGCAGCTAGTAATTAAATAAAATTATTAAAATTATATCCCAGTTGGGAGCTATGAGTTTGAAAGGCGATTGATTGACTTAGAGCTCCGCCCAAACACGAAAAATATTAGTCTGATACAGGGCCCATAAGAATAGTGTTAATTGATAGATACTTACATCGAGACATAGGGACATGGATTTGCATGACAACGAGGTGCTTGGTGACGACAATGCCGAACTTATTGGTGAATTTGTAAGTCCACCAACATTCTCTCCGTACACTTCCACAAGGTTTTCAAGATTGTCACAAATCTGTAAAAAACATTTTATGTTCACAAAAAACAGATGCCAAGGCGTGCCTATATATTTTTATACATAAATGATTGTGTGCTTACTTTACTACACTCACTTACATCGGAATGTAGCTTGGAAGCATTCCACTTCTGAAGCGCTCTTTTAAATTTGGCTTGTGGGCCAAAAGCTGGTATTAGCACCCGGATTTGCTCATCATCGAGCAAAGACAGCGCCTCTATGTCAATTTCATGTTCTGAAATAACAATTAAAGATTTATAATTAAATTAATTACAGTCTTGCATAAAGATACAGACAGCGGCACAGACAGCATTCATAACACAGATTTTCATTAGCAAAATTTATTAGTTTAGTATTTTACGTTACGCACTCGACAGTCTACCTACTGTGCAGTCAGTAGCTCGCAACACATGTAAACAGTTTAAGCCAGTCAAGCTACTGACCTGCACGAGTAGGTAGCTATACTTAGGTAGGTATAACGATGCAAGCAGTTACCCGACTGTGTAGCGTACCTACATGTAGGTAAAGTATAAACCATAAAGCCATAGGTACATACATTAGCAAACATAACAAACGCCACAGAGGTGCAATGGTACAAGCAATCCCATCCCCAACTTAGAGGAAGATTCATGTAATACCGTGTCCACGGGACACACACATCCTATCAATATAGGTAGATCCTACTTCAAACAAAAAGCGTAGGTACCTAGGTAGGTACTAGGGATATGTAAATTAACTAAGCCTGCCCCGACACGGCGTAACGTGAATCTTCAAAAGGTGAAAAATAGCACAGAGCATTCCATAAAGTGTGTAGGTTATTATTATTACCATTTAGACGTGAATGGACTCCAACAAGTCATCTCTGAAACATAAAATCTTATTCAATTTGGCCCTAAAATTGGTAGGAACGTACGCTGCAAAGTAGTTATACTTACTTAATTACTTACCAATAAATTTGTCGAGATATTTCTCAAAGCCCCACTCCTTTATTAAACGTTCCATAATCTTTTCTTTCACAAGCCGCTAACGTTCACGGTCTCACGGAGCACGCACAGACTTGGTAGGTAATAGGTAAACTGCGTTGTCACTATTTTATTTGTTTTTTCAATATTTTTACGCGATCATGCGAATCACGGCTATGCCACACAGCGGGAGCGAACTGATCAAGATCAACTGACTATCGGTGTTGGTGGAGTGTACTGGAGTGGCCCTGCTGGAGCGCCGTGCGGCGCGCGCGCGGGCGCCGCCGCCGCTGCTCCCCCCAGGCTCCACTGATCCAACGCATGCATGCCGCGCATGCGGCATGTCCTGTCCTTGTGGGCGCTAGGGATGTGTACATTCTAAACATTATTATCGATTCTATAATTATAAGGGCAAGGTAATAAATTTGGCGTGTTTTAAAAAAACTACTTACAAACCGAATTCAAATTCCTATTGCACGATATCTAGTTAAAATTCGAGTCTATTCATTCATTTCATTTCATTTATTTCATAAACAATTTTTACATTGTGTCGAAAATTCATTAAAAACTAACACAAACACCAAAAAATTTTATCAACACGGATTTTAACGTTTACAGTTCAAAAATAAAATAATACAATTAAAATACGGTAAGTACATTGGCAAAAAAAAAAACAATGTCGAAATTTAGTTTGATCACAAATGGTCCATGTGTAGGTATCTCTTGCTTACGCCTGTTGGCATGGAAACCATTAGTTACCACTAGTGATTGTGAAAATTATCATGTGTAGATGGTATTAATTGAGTCAACTTTAAGACAACAACAAAAGAATCATCAAAATCTATTGAGAATTGGCGAAGATTTATCACAAAAATAGTTGTAGTCGTGATTTTTCAAAAGAATTATGGGGTAAGTATATTGAGCTTCACGGGATAGATACAAATCCCTCGGGAATAAAATTTACATGAGAACAATTTGGGATCATTATCTATACAATATTGGTAGAATTTTCATAATCGGTCTTTATTTGACGGAGAAACTGACGTACATCCATAAAAAATACATGCAGCCGAACATAGAACCTCTTTCTTTTTTTAAGTCGGGTAATTAAATAGGACTAGTACTATGGATTGTTAAATAGAATGATATAACAGTTGTTATTTTAATCACATTAATATTATAAAGGTGTCTATGTTTGTTACTCCTTCACGCCTAAACCGCTAGACGGATTTTGATGAAATTTGGAATGGAGATAGGTAGCTTAGATCCTAGATTAACACATATTTATTTATACATATTCTACTTTTTAACAACTTTTTAACACCGCGGGGCGCATTAAGTAGGTCATAATATAAGACAATAAATCATCATCATCATTTAGACGGCTGCTAAACATCTAGACACGACCACTATTTTAAAAAAACGTGTTTAACTTTTGGGAACTATATCATTGGCGTGAAAATAGGTACCTAAATTAATAGGTGTCAACAATGTCATAATCTTAACTGATATCGAAACTCGAGATGAGGTGAGTACATCACTAAATCACGATGCAACGTGCGTCCACGCCCCGCACCCCGCTCGCTCCCTTCTCAATCACGCCACGTTAGACAGTTATTTTAAATGTTTTGCTATGATTTAATGCTAATGTTTTAAACATTTAAGGCGGAAGGCCATGAAAATACTTTTCTTTTGTTTAGGTACTTTAGTTGGGCAGAGATGCGAAATTGC
The DNA here is from genome assembly GCA_950022955.1 of Xestia ashworthii. Taxonomy (NCBI): domain Eukaryota; kingdom Metazoa; phylum Arthropoda; class Insecta; order Lepidoptera; family Noctuidae; genus Xestia; species Xestia ashworthii. The sequence goes on from OX465563.1 coordinate 5,280,720, forward strand.
TCTTGTTACATAATAATTGAAAGAGAAGGGTTTGATATAAGTACCTATTTAACCTACCCAAAATGCCAAATATGTAGGTACTTATTAACCTAGCAGTCTGATGTGGTCTGATAAATCAGGAGTACCTACTTAGATGCATCGGGTAGGTGGGTAGGTAATATCAGTGCTCCGCCGTCACTCGCACTCACTTTTGAGTTAGGTAATATTACCTACTTAAGTATCTACCTACTTACATAGTTAGGTAGGTATTATATAGTTAGTTACTTACATAAAGTTTTCTTACCCCCAAGTTGCAAGCTGACAACAGCTACCTACCTAGTTACTTACCTTCCAAAAATATATAGGTAGGTACCTACTACTTACATTTATGGTTGCGAATTTCTTTCAGAGCAACCCTGATTTTTATGCTGCAGTACCTAGGTACTTCAAAAATAATATACAAACGATTTACAGCGTATAGCATAATCTACTGGGTAATGAAAATGGGTAGGTTAGGTATTTAGTAGGTAAGTATTTCTAATACCTACTTAAACTGTGACCTATACAAGAAGTAAGAATATTTTCTTTAATAAAGTAGGTACCTATGGTAGTACTATTATTCTGTGGTATGGTTTACAACTACCTACCTACATATCCATTGTGTCTAGGTTACATTTAAGTATTCTTAAAACATCTCTTTTGGAGAACAAAAATTGTTCTGGCGTACCTAGGTAGGTACCTACCTACCTAACATCACAATCTGCTTAGTTATGTAGATCTCGATCAGCCCAATTCAACGATTGGCCCACGACATTTAGATAAATTATCATTACATTTAATAATAATACTCTCTTTGATACTCTGTATGCTACAGAAACTCTTCAAAAGCAGTAAAAATAACTGCTACAAAAATAAACGTTAATGTTCAAACGGTCAAAATTTCAAAATAGACAAAGGTGTGAAGCAGGGTGACCCGCTCTCTCCCAAACTACCTATTTACTAGCACACCCTTGAGGAGGTATTCAAGAACCTAGCAGATCCATGGTCCAGTAAAGGTATAACAGTCGGTTGCAAGAAACTCACCAACCTTCGTTTCGCTGATGACATCATCATATTTGCACCGACTGCGGCCGAGTTACAACAGATGCTCCAAGATCTGAGCACAGCAGGCCTTGAGGTTGGACTAATGATGAATCGGTCAAAGACTAAAGTGATGACCAATAGCACAAAAAGTAGGGTTGAGGGAGATGGGCAAGAAATCCACTATGTCGATGAGTACATTTATTTGGGCCAGCTAGTTTCCTTCGAAAACAGGCAAGACAGAGAAATCGACCGCCGAGTCGAGAACGCCTGGAAGAGCTACTGGTCCATGAAGTCGCTGATGAAGGGTGACTTACCTTTATCCCTGAAGCGCAAACTCATCGCCATGTGCATTCTACCCATCCTAACCTATGGTGCTCAAACTTGGTCCTTGACTGAATCGCAAAAGTCCAAACTCAAGGTTTGCCAAAGGGCGATGGAGCGTAGCGTGTTAGGAATTAAGCTCAGCGATCGAATTCGTAATACCACAATACGCTCCAAAACTGGAATCGCTGATGTGGGGAACAAGACTGCTGGGTTGAAGTGCGATTGGGCGGGCCATGTTTGCAGAATGCATCCGGACCGATGGGCCAGAGACGTCACACAGTGGGTGCCAGAAGACGAGCGTCGTCGCCGAGGGAGGCCTAGAAAACAATGGCGTGACGACCTAGAGGCGTTTATGAAATGGCGTGACCTAGAGGCGTTTATGGGAGCGGCCTTTGCTCAGCAGTGGGACAACATAGGCTAAGTAAAAAAAAAAAAAAATTTTCAAACGGTAGGTAGACGGACATGTCGATGAGCAGGGGCGCCGGCTTTTCTTTAGATGCCTATCTATACCTACATACCTTACCTATATATAGGTATTTTTTTTTCTTTTCTTTCGGTTTATTTAGATAGGTAGGTACACTTCGGTAGGTACTAGTGTGAGTGACAGTGTGTAAATACCGTAGGTAGGTACCTATTCATTCAGGAATGTAAAAATTAAACCATTGTGATATCAGTGTGTAACTTGATCTGAGTGTGTAACAACTTTTATTAGCAGGAACAGGAAATAAAGTTATTACTAAGTATAGGTACTACATACCTACTTTATTGGTGAAAACGCCAGGGTAGCCCGCGAAATTCAAATTTTCTTAGGTTTTTTGCAATTTGCAGGTCAGTGTTAGGTTGTAGTTGTATGTTGATGAAAAATGAGTGGCGCTAGTAACACGTATGCCGTTACAGAAACATAATCATGAAAATCATCAAATACAACCCTCTAAGTTCATTAAACCCCATTGAATGAAATTTTCACGAAATAGTTTTGGTTGGGATTAAATGAACATAAAGAGTTGTGTTGATTATAATTCTATAAATACAAACGTGTTACGAATTGCGCCTTTTCATCTCCGAACTTGAATTTTCGGAATATAACGTTTTGGTCTTGACTGGTAAGCTGAGAATAGCTACTAGCGGAGGGTTCTTCGAGTTTGGGTACCTCATGATTCCGAGTGACAAATTGCCGATGTAGGAGAGAAGACCGCCAGATTAAAGTGGGATTGGGCTGGCCACGTCAGTCGTATGCAACCCGGAGAGATCAACATCTACCTACCTAATTAATTACTTGCAATTCATTAATTGTAGGTACTTGTCTCGTGTTTTTTTTTTTTTGTAATGTTCTCTGGTGTATAATAAAGTGCTTTTGATTGCTATACCCTATCTGACAGCGTGCATGAATATTTACAAAACTCTGTACCTAATATTTTTGTTATACAATAAAAATACTGAATACTGATATGGGCCAATGCTATAACTCCTTGGCATCCAGAAGATGGGAGACGACGACGTGGTCGGCCACGTAAAAGGTGGCGGGACGATCTCATGGCCGGGAGTGGTGGAGTCTGCGAAAGACCGGGATGCTTGGAAGTGTGCGGCGGAGGCCTTTGCCCAGCAGTGGGATGATAAGTATAGGTAGGCTATTCAAAAATATGTTCAAACAATTGATAGTATTAACTGTTTAGCTCCTTACTGTAAGCTATAAAAACTGTTCAGAAGCGTAAAAATAACTGCTACGATATCAGTAAAGCCTAAACACGGCAATACTTAAAAGAAACTGCTCGTATCAGTATACGTTAAATGTTCAAACAGTTGATTTTAACTGTTTAACTCCTTACTGTATGCTACAGAAACTGCTGAGAAGCAGTAAAAATAAATGCTACAATATCATTAAAGCCTAAACTCGGCAATACATAAAATAAACTGCTTGTTTCAGTAACTGTTAAATGTTCAAAAAGTTGATTTTAACTGTTTAGCTCCTTACTGTATGCTACAGAAACTGTTCAGAAGCAGTAAAAATAACTGATATGATATCAGTAAAGCCTAAACACGGCAATACTTAAAAGAAACTGCTTGTATCAGTAACAGTTAAATGTTCAAACAGTTGATATTAACTGTTTAGCTCCTTCCTGTATGCTACAGAAACTGTTCAGAAGTAGTAAAAATAACTGCTACGATATCAGTAAAGCCTGAACACGGCAATACTTAAAAAAAACTGCTTGTTTTAGTTAACGTTAATGTTCAAACAATTGAAATAACTGTTTAACTCCTTACTGTATGCTACAGAAACTGCTGAGAAGCAGTAAAAATAAATGCTACAATATCATTAAAGCCTAAACTCGGCAATACATAAAATAAACTGCTTGTTTCAGTAACTGTTAAATGTTCAAAATGTTGATTTTAACTGTTTAGCTCCTTACTGTATGCTACAGAAACTGTTCAGAAGCAGTAAAAATAACTGATATGATATCAGTAAAGCCTAAACACGGCAATACTTAAAAGAAACTGCTTGTATCAGTAACAGTTAAATGTTCAAACAGTTGATATTAACTGTTTGGTTAATTCCTGTTTGCTACAGAAACTGTTCAGAAGTAGTAAAAATAACTGCTACGATATCAGTAAAGCCTGAACACGGCAATACTTAAAAAAAAACTGCTGGTTTTAGTTAACGTTAATGTTCAAATAATTGAAATAACTGTTTAACTCCTTACTGTATGCTACAGAAACTGCTGAGAAGCAGTAAAAATAAATGCTACAATATCATTCAAGCCTAAACTCGGCAATACATAAAATAAACTGCTTGTTTCAGTAACTGTTAAATGTTCAAAAAGTTGATTTTAACTGTTTAGCTCCTTACTGTATGCTACAGAAACTGTTCAGAAGCAGTAAAAATAACTGATATGATATCAGTAAAGCGTAAACACGGCAATACTTAAAAGAAACTGCTTGTATCAGTAACAGTTAAATGTTCAAACAGTTGATATTAACTGTTTAGCTCCTTCCTGTATGCTACAGAAACTGTTCAGAAGCGTAAAAATAACTGCTACGATATCATTAAAGCCTGAACACGGCAATACTTAAAAAAAACTGCTTGTTTTAGTTAACGTTAATGTTCAAACAATTGAAATAACTGTTTAACTCCTTACTGTATGCTACAGAAACTGCTGAGAAGCAGTAAAAATAAATGCTACAATATCATTAAAGCCTAAACTCGGCAATACATAAAATAAACTGCTTGTTTCAGTAACTGTTAAATGTTCAAAAAGTTGATTTTAACTGTTTAGCTCCTTACTGTATGCTACAGAAACTGTTCAGAAGCAGTAAAAATAACTGATATGATATCAGTAAAGCGTAAACACGGCAATACTTAAAAGAAACTGCTTGTATCAGGAACAGTTAAATGTTCAAACAGTTGATATTAACTGTTTAGCTCCTTCCTGTATGCTACAGAAACTGTTCAGAAGTAGTAAAAATAACTGCTACGATATCATTAAAGCCTGAACACGGCAATACTTAAAAAAAACTGCTTGTTTTAGTTAACGTTAATGTTCAAACAATTGAAATAACTGTTTAACTCCTTACTGTATGCTACAGAAACTGCTGAGAAGCAGTAAAAATAAATGCTACAATATCATTAAAGCCTAAACTCGGCAATACATAAAATAAACTGCTTGTTTCAGTAACTGTTAAATGTTCAAAAAGTTGATTTTAACTGTTTAGCTCCTTACTGTATGCTACAGACTCTGTTCAGAAGCAGTAAAAATAACTGATATGATATCAGTAAAGCGTAAACACGGCAATACTTAAAAGAAACTGCTTGTATCAGGAACAGTTAAATGTTCAAACAGTTGATATTAACTGTTTAGCTCCTTCCTGTATGCTACAGAAACTGTTCAGAAGTAGTAAAAATAACTGCTACGATATCATTAAAGCCTGAACACGGCAATACTTAAAAAAACTGCTTGTTTTAGTTAACGTTAATGTTCAAACAATTGAAATAACTGTTTAACTCCTTACTGTATGCTACAGAAACTGCTGAGAAGCAGTAAAAATAAATGCTACAATATCATTAAAGCCTAAACTCGGCAATACATAAAATAAACTGCTTGTTTCAGTAACTGTTAAATGTTCAAAAAGTTGATTTTAACTGTTTAGCTCCTTACTGTATGCTACAGAAACTGTTCAGAAGCAGTAAAAATAACTGATATGATATCAGTAAAGCGTAAACACGGCAATACTTAAAAGAAACTGCTTGTATCAGTAACAGTTAAATGTTCAAACAGTTGATATTAACTGTTTAGCTCCTTCCTGTATGCTACAGAAACTGTTCAGAAGTAGTAAAAATAACTGCTACGAAATCAGTAAAGCCTGAACACGGCAATACTTAAAAAAAACTGCTTGTTTTAGTTAACGTTAATGTTCAAACAATTGAAATAACTGTTTAACTCCTTACTGTATGCTACAGAAACTGCTGAGAAGCAGTAAAAATAAATGCTACAATATCATTAAAGCCTAAACTCGGCAATACATAAAATAAACTGCTTGTTTCAGTAACTGTTAAATGTTCAAAAAGTTGATTTTAACTGTTTAGCTCCTTACTGTATGCTACAGAAACTGTTCAGAAGCAGTAAAAATAACTGATATGATATCAGTAAAGCCTAAACACGGCAATACTTAAAAGAAACTGCTTGTATCAGTAACAGTTAAATGTTCAAACAGTTGATATTAACTGTTTAGCTCCTTCCTTTATGCTACAGAAACTGTTCAGAAGTAGTAAAAATAACTGCTACGATATCAGTAAAGCCTGAACACGGCAATACTTAAAAAAAACTGTTTGTTTTAGTTAACGTTAATGTTCAAACAATTGAAATAACTGTTTAGCTCTTTACTGTATGCTACTATAACTGTTCAGAAGCAGTAAAAATAACTGCTACGATATCAGTAAAGCTCTGAAAACGGCAATACTTAAAAGGAGCTGTTTGTTTCAGTAAACTTTAATGTTCATCCAATTGAAATAACTGTTTAGCTCTTTACTGTTTTTGGCCATTTCAGTGCACTGTCAGTAATCAATTATTTTAACATAAAAATAAGTTTCCTGAACCGTTTTTTTTTTTACTGTATAACAACAGTTAAAAGTCTCGTTTTATTTTTTTCAGTGTAGTGCGGATTGGTAGAAATTACATGTCTTCGAAAGGATGGTGATCAATTCTAAATGTTTTTTCTCCTTGTCCTTTGCGAGGTGGAAGAGTTCAGCAGCACTGATGACTCCGATCCATTTGTGAATGTTTCTCAACTCAGACATTTTTCTCTTAGGCCGACACCGCTTTTTCTCTCTACTTATTCGATGAAAGACGAGCGCTGTCGCTTAGTTTTTAGTCATTTTTGCCCTGGCTGGAGGCCTTAAATTCAAGGCATCCACAGGACTTGCCCGGTTAAGCAGAAGCCAGTCTTCGTAGACTGAACTGCGAGATGCCCTATCCAAAAAAAAAAAAAAAAAAGTGGATGGTAGTGGGAATATTTGTCATTGTATCATAATTAGGTATGCACATTCGAAGGACGTCAACACTTAATAGTGCTCTCTTTAAAAGTTCGGTATGACTGGCACGGGCTGATTGCTGGCCGGTTGCGGACATACATAGATGCGGACAGTACATTATCTGCCGGAATCTTGTGTGCAACGCAATTTGATCGTGCGGCTTCAACCCAACCCTATGGGTAGTCGAAACCCCAAATTTGTTAACAAACCTTTGAATATCAGCATTTTCGAATACAATATGCCACTGAGCCGCTGGGCCCAACCCCGTGTATGAAACATTAGCTGACACACCTAAGTTCGTCTGCTTCACATAAGAGAGAAAAAGCACACAAATGGAATAAATGTTCCCCTTCTTTGCAACAATTTTCATTTATGCTCCGCTCCTATTGGTCGTGACGTGATTTTATAGAGCCCATAACTTTCCTCAATAAACGGAATATCTAACACAAAAACATTTTTTCAGTTCCAAGCAGTAGTTCCTGAGATTAGCGCGTTCAACAAAACCAACAAACTCTTCAGCTTTTTAATATTCGTATGGATATTAAGAAAGTACATCTACTTTTGACCGGGTTACTCCAAAGCAGTAATCACTGTTTAAGTCCACTGCACAGAAGCTCACTACCCGCTTGCATACGATTCTCATTTGCGTCATCCATACAACAGTAAAGTTTATATACAGGGCTGAAGCGACACCGCGACACAAATAATTACCATGCATTCAGTATAACATTCTGAACCACTTACAAATTTTTCATCGGCAATTTAAAAAATTGTTCAATTTACTCATTTTGAGCGTGGTCAAAATGTCTAAGTAGCAAAACTCGCTAAAAAGCGTGACGTGTTGAAAATTTTAAAAGCGTCGTATCTTCGTCAATTTTGGTTTATGTAACAAAAGAAAAAACCTTTTTTGCAAAAAATATAACCGTTTTCACACAAAAAAGTGAAAAATAACTTAAGCTTCTGAAGTCGGTGATCTTTGTTTGATTGATTTAGTTTTTTTTGTCACCGACTTCTGAAGCTAAAGTTATTTTTCACTTTTTTGTGTGAAGTCGGTTATATTTTTTGCAAAAAAGTTTTTATTTTTCACTTTTTAGTGGTTCACATGTGCTTACCCTTTCACAGCGTATCGGTGTGATTTTTTTTTATGAACTGTAAACAATAGACAGGCGTGAGATTTCAGCGATCCCGTACATTTGCTATCATTTATTAAGGAGTTCCGTTGCCTATCTTCCGAAGTCACCAGATCTTTATCAATGATCTTTATCAGATCACTCCGAGAAAGTACTCTTCCTAAAACTACCCAAACCGCTTCTGGTGTGCCTATAAATTTAAGGAGTTACCTCTATTTCTCCGGGATCCCATTAAATTGAACTTTACACGTCTAACTGTCGAAATCTGGGTGTATTGTACACTTCTGCATACTCCTTCAGAGCATACAGGCGTGATGTTACGTCATGATGTTGTATAAACAATAAACAACCAAGCGATTGCAGCAATTACTGCAGCTTTGCCGTGTATTTTTGAAGAGTTCCGTTTATATCTCCAAAGATCAGCGTCAGATCTTAACCAAATTGAAATGGAACCACACGGGAAGCACCAGCTTTCGAATAAAAAAAGAACCATCAAAATCGGTTCACCCCGTCGAAAGTTCTGAGGTAACAAACACAAAAAAAAAAAAAAAAAAACAGACGAATTGAGAACCTCCTCTTTTTGGAAGTCGGTTGAAAATACGGGTCAAATATTTGTTGATAATCTAACTGACGGCCGATTTACATTTTTTTTTTTTGACTGTTTTGTAGGAAATGGCTGGATGTGTTGAAGTAACCAATGAAAAATTGTAGTATGTTGGGGGGTTCGGAAAGATTTGTACCGAATAGTGGTAATCGTTCATGCTTCGGCGTCCCTCCTGCCCTGGGCCGACAGTCTCAACATTGATAGCGACGTAATCGCAAACTTTCGATCGCTAATAACTTAACAATGCTTGCGAGAAAGCCACCTTGAATATAGAGACTAGCGTTTTTCGCAAGCACCATTATTGCAGCCGAAGGCCCTGTATAGGTAAAGGTAACAGGCACGTGTCGTTTGTCGCATCACCTGAAACCCGGTCCACATTGTTCAAGGACAGTGGCGAGTAGCAACTACAAGTACAATGGCGCGATGGGCACAGACAACAACAGTGACAAAAGTGACTGTTCACACGCTACTGTTCGATCTGTTTTTACCACTCTGTCTTTACTCACTGTACTAATTCTACATCGCTATCCAAATTATCAATGTAAATCGGCCTTGAGGTGGTAGCATACGATTTTCATTTGTGTTCCGTAAAATAGACACAAATAGCGTTTCCATACATTCCGGTATCATCGGCATTTATAGGTTACGTGGGTATCACGATCGTACGGGAACGTTTGAAAGCAATTCACAGCACAAACAGGCTGCGACAACGCTTACCGTTCGCTTGTGAATTGATGGAATTGTGCCGTCTTTGCACTGGACAGGGATATCAGAAGTGTTGGATGTAAACTGCCTTTGAGTGAATGGGTAGATGACGACGTTATACCGTGTTCAGTTTTCATGTACATACCTAGTTCATCTTTGCAGTTCATGACCTAAGGAACAATAAATTGCGAGTGTACATCGAGTGTCTTACTCGTTTTTCTCATCATGCTCAGAAATCGTGAATGCGACCACAACACCGAGGAGGTAGTAAAACAAGTTTGTGAATTAAACATCAATATTAATATCATAACACCTGTATTTCTTCATAGAGAAGGCAGAGCTGTATATAGTACTTACGTAGGTAGTGATATTATTACGTCTGATATTTCCCAGTTCAAGTCAGATACAATAAAAGACTAGCCTAACACAATTAAAACAGCACAAATACAGATTCCCGGTGGGCGATGGCCACGAGGAATTTCTTAATTTAATGGACCCCCAAGTTTTGCTCACTTTTATTGGGGTTTTGATTAGGAATTCCTTAATATCGGTGTTCTATCGGTACCTCGGAAAGAACGTTAGGCCGGTCCGGGCTGAAATTAGCAAACCTTCGATTGTCATTGTGGATAGTCAGAAGCCTCAGTTTAGTTAGCAGTGTTACAAAGAGGTATATTTATCTAGTAACTAGGTTATGGAAGTCAGATAGGTATTCCATATTAAGATTCAGATGCATCGTATTAAACTGGGCCAAAAGGAGGCGACCAAAGAAAGGAAAAGGTAGGTAGGTAGATGATGGTACTGGTCGTATTGGTACCTACACCTCTACCTCACCTCTTTGAAAAATAAACACATCTTATCCCAAAAAAAATTGAATTGTTTGAATTGCTACTTAGCAATCTTCCCCTCTCAAATGATCTATAGTGATCTTTTATTTTGTTATAGGTACTATCTATAAAATACATATTATGGGATGCAATAAAGAATTGAGTAATGAAATACAAGCATGATAGTATAAGTTTCATTTGAAAAGCTATACGTATCTATGGTTCTGAACGTCAACGTCACGTCAAAAAATATTATTTCAATTATTTTTATTTTTCAATTTTTATTCGGTTTTATTTTATATTTCATCACAAAATTAAAAGTAAATTTATACACCAAGTTACATACGAAAAATACAATAATGAATAATGATGACGCCAATGGAGAAGATGACGCTGATATATCATCATCGCAGCCACAAATTCCATCTATGCGACAAACATTTTTAGCAGCAAAGGAATCATGCCCGGTATGTTCACAGGAATATAAAAAACGAGGGCTAAAGAGACATATTCTCGCGTCACACCCAGACTATTACCACCCACCCAATAATCCTGCTCAAAATATCAACCAAACCACTGAAACAACCATCGAACTCCCCAACCAAGCGCAAATACAAAACGAAACAATCCTTGAACCCGTGAACCCATCACAAATTCCGGAAACCATCCAAAACTTGTTCCTAAAAGGATTCAATGCAAAATTACTTAATTGCGAAGGTGGCCCAGACTCTATCTGGAGAGAACGTTGGAAAAAACTTTTAAATTTTCACAGTAAGCAATATAGTATCCCACAAGGAAATGTGGGCAGACAACTAACCACACTCCTAGCCACGGAAATAAAAGATCTCACAAACAACCTTCCAGGAGAAGGAAACTCTGAAAGAATTTTCATCTTATGTAGTACAATACTACAGAGAGACAATTTAGTTAAATCAGGCCAGGATATCAGGCGAACACTTCAAAGAAGAATGGAGATGTGGAACTCAGGTCATTATGATGAATTAATTGAAGAAACTCTAATATGCAACTCGAAAATAGCATCAAAAAACAAACAGAAACAAGACATTGATCATACTGTCCGAATATTTGGCCGCCTCATGTTACAAGGAAAAATTAGACAAGCAAATAGATGGATTACGGAAAGATCTGGGGGTGGAATCTTGGACCCAAATAGAAAACTAGGAAATAAAACAGTACATCAAATTTTTAAAGACAAACATCCTTACCAAGTAACCCCACAACTATCAGATTTTATAGATCAACCTGACCTCCCAATTATGACAAAAGTCGATATCACCTCGAACCATATAGAAAAAGTTGCCAGACAACTCTCTGGCGGAGCTGGACCAAGCGGCACTGACTCAGAACAATGGAAATCACTCTTACTTCGCTATGGAAACCACAGCAAAGAACTGAGAGAATCAATCGCAGCACTAACAAGAAAACTAAGCAGTGAAATTGTCGATTGGGATAGCATAAGAGCTCTATTAGCAAGAAGAGGTATAGCATTGGATAAATGTCCAGGCGTCCGACCTATTGGCATAGGTGAAATACTTCAACGCATCATTGCAAAAGCCATGGCGACCGCAACAAGCCTAGATGTTCAACTAGCATGCGGCTCTGATCAGCTATGCGCAAGTATGAAATCGGGTATTGAAGGTGGAATTCATGCCATGACCAAATGTTTTAATGAAGGTGAAGATGATGAAGGACTCCTCCTAATAGATGCCGCGAACGCCTTCAACGCGCTGAGTCGCCCAATCGCTCTTTGGAATGCTAGAATCTACTGGCCGCGCTGTGCAATATTTCTTTTTAACACATATAGAGGCTTCGCAGTCATTTGCCTATCAGGCTCAAAAGAATTCATCCTAAGCAAGGAAGGAACAACACAGGGTGATCCTTTAGCAATGCTAATGTATGCAGTCGGAATTCTACCTTTAATCCAAAGCTGCAAAGACCCTGGAAAATATATACAAAACTGGTATGCTGATGATTCTGCTTGTTTTGGTAAATTTAAACACTTAAAAGAATGGCTAAAAAAACTGATGAAACAAGGCCCGAAATACGGTTATTTCCCAGAACCTTCTAAAAGTTATATCATAGTCAAAAATAAATCAATTGAAGAAGCCAACAGAATATTTGGAAACTTTGGGGTGAAGATTGTACTTTCACATCGGTTTCTAGGCGGTGTCATCGGAAACGAGAATGGACGAAAAGAATACATTAAAGACAAAGTTAACGAATGGATAGAATGTATAAGACTACTATCAAAAGCAAGTAAAAAACATCCACAACTGGTACATACAGCTTTTACAAAATCACTCCAATGCGAATGGAGATACCTACAAACAGTCATGGATAACACCTGTGAGGAATTTCATACATTAAAACAAACCATCATGACAACGCTGATACCATCAATCCTAGACAGAGAAATAATGTCATTTGAATATGAACTATTCAGTCTACCGGTGAAACTTGGCGGATTAGGTATCACCGACCCCATGAATAACAACGACTGTTATAAAACATCGGTAGAATCAAATAGAATACTAATGCATGCCATCAAATCCGACGAAAAACTAGACTTATTATCCCATATAACTCATGCTACAAAGACTGTCAAAGAAGAAAAATTATCGCGGGAAAAGAGAGACGCTGAAAAAAGTAATTTCATAATATCTAAACTACCAAATAAAATGAAAAGATGTGTCCAAAGAGTCGTTGAAACGAACTCTTCACAATGGCTAACTATCATCCCGACCACGGCTAACAATACCGATCTCACAGCTACCCAGTTTAGAGATGCTTTAGCTATTAGATATGCTCACGAACCTGCAAACCTCCCTGAGACTTGCGACGGTTGCGGAGAGAGTAATTTCGACTTAAATCACGCACTAAACTGCAAGAAAGGAGGATTAATAAAAAAAGGTCATGATCAACACAGAGATGACTGTAAAAATTGGGCTGAGCTAGCATGGGGAACTGGCACAATAGAACCCATAATGCAAGACGCAAGTATCAATCAACCAGCACTTATAGGTGATATGTTACTAAACAGTGTGTGGGAACCTGCAAGGAAAGCGTTCTTCGACGTTCGCATTGTAAATGCTGACGCTTCCTCTTACAGCAACCTCACATGGCAAAAAACAGCACAGAGACATAGCCGAGAGAAACACTCAAAATACGACCGAGCAGCTGAAGACCTAAGAGCCTCATTCACCCCGTTAATCATTTCATGCGATGGAGCCATAGGAACGGAATATAACAGTTTTTTAAAAAAAACCGCATCAAAGCTTAATGAGAAATGGGGAAACGCTTATTCTCAAATAGTGTACTGGTTGAAAGTGAAAATACAAATCTCAGTTATAAGAGCAGTTTCAATGAGAGTAAGAGGCACGCGAAAACATGTCAGGGCCTTTCAATGTGAAGATGGAGCAGGAATACTTTAGTGACAGCTTGATCTCGTAAAACAAAATTACCTACATGTGTTTTTATATATGTGTGTGCAATGTATTTTTATATATATTATGTGTGTGCAATGTATGTAACTCTGAGTTGTTTCTATAATAAACATTATCTACTGATTTGAAAAGCTAATTCAACAAAAACTAAACAAAAAAGGTACCTTTAAACTCCTTCATTTTGTAGTGTCAACCGTGTTTTCATCAAGCTCCTATTGACAACAACAATGGGCCCGTTTAAAAGCGATTGCCGACAAACATTCCTAGTTAATTAATGTTGATTTGTGTATTGTTCGGGTTGTACGGTAGGTATTTGCACTCAGTAAGTGTAGTAGTCGATTAGGAATGGTCTTTTACTGTAGAGGAGTCAGTCAACTATACCGCACCACACCATGACTGTGCCATGAACGTCATCATCTGCTTAGCCTTTCCTAACTATGTTGGGGTCGGCTTCCAGTCTAGCCAGAGGCAGCAGAATAATAATAATAATAAATAATAAATTTTATTTCTTTCACAAAACAGTACTTACAATATATTACAAATAAAAATGCTTTGAACAACTGTACACAAAAGTTTTAGCATCTGTAGCCAAACTAGGCAGAACCTGTATTTCGGCTTACAGCGCCAACCCCTTCGAGTTACATATCATATGATTTTTGTATGCTTGCATTGGACAATACTTTTGAATGTTATGTACTCTTATATGAAAAAAATATTATATTAGTGGTGTTAGTGGTGTGGTGTGATCCTCTCTTTGTATATTGTAATAAAGAATACCATATTCCATATAAAGAATAAAGAATACCATATAAAGAATACCAGTATTCTACATGGAGCGACTGCCAAAGTGATCTCCACCGCCCAGTTAGTACTGGGTAATACGATACCCCTTGGTAAGAATGGTTGTCAGACTTTTTGGGCCTCTGACTACCTGTTCCGACGGGACCAACTGCTTAGCGTGCTTTCCGAGGCACGGAGGAAACTCGGTAAGTAATGGGTGGACATCCATCCATAGACCAACCTAGTCAGGCACGGCTTAACCTTAAGATCGGCCAAAGTGGGTGTTATTATTTTACCACGAACGAGGAGTTCGTAACAGACAATAGTATATTTTACAGACTAAACGAAGCCAGCCACCCGCGCGGTGGTTTGACTCCTGAGCTTGCGATGGAGTCATTGAAAGCGAGGGTACATTAAATTGGCGTTTAGTCTCAAGGTGCAAACTATACTTTTCACTTCGAGTGCGAGAAAAATAGTCATTTAAAACCGAACAAATTTACACTCGACAAAAATTCTGAACTGAGCGGTCAGTTTTTTCTTCAATCAGGTCAGCCACAGATTAACAAATTAAAACACAACACAAACTCTCAACATTTTTGCAATGAAGATGATCCACACTCCACAGATAATTAGTACCTACATTACTGCAGCGGCTACCAACAGAGGCATTGCACATACTTTTCAAAATCAACGATGCACACAAACAACAATCATTTTTCTCGCGTTGAAGAGTTCGTTTGTTTTTTTTTTTTCAAAAAACCGCTTTCTATTTGCAAGCCAATTCGAAATTTAAATAAAACCTTTGATAAGTTACACTTTTCTTACCATGTTTCAGAGTAAAAGATCGTTCCATTTTTAAATTACTTTTCACTCCCTAGGGAATAAATAGTCACTTTAATCCCGCTTCGTAGGGCTATATTGGCGTACTTTTAAAGCATGAGAAGTGAAAAAGATATTCTTTGTGTCAAAAAGTATGAGACTAAAGACCGTTCCGTCACCGTCAGATGACGGCCAATGAAGGAGTATAGAAGAAGATATGATGTAGAGAACGGACAAACACCAATGGGCAATGTTACTGACATTTTTCAACATGAATTTCACAGTAGCATCCCGGATTGATTTTTGCCCGGTCGACGTCAATAGGAAGTGTGGCGGAAGAAATGGGAGGCATAAATATCCAGCAGTGGGTGATTCCGGGCTGAAATGATGATTATGATGTTGATGCCAATGGGTTCTTCTTTACATGAGCTCACCCCTGGCTACCCCTTCAAGGTATACAGGCGCAATGTTACGTAAATTGTAATATTAATATTACAATTTCGTGATCTTACTGGTTCGCCTGCGTTGTTAGTGCGCACATCGCATTTATCGCTACACGCTAGTTATATGTCAAGCACGCAATTTGTCAGGATTTGCCGAACACACGCATTTCGAATACATTCATCTTAATTATTCAGACAATCCAGATCGTGATTTTGCTGTTACAGCTATATTTCTGTAGAAGATTTGGAGCTATCTGCATTACGTATGGACATTTGTAGCGATATTACAAAAAAGTACTACAGTGCCATCTATTGCACGAATAAAGAACTAACGTCAAAACTAAAATCTGCTTTTCCCTACAACATAATATTTTTTTTTTTTCGTAATTCAGTGTTTGGTTCCATCGTAAAAGTTGTTCATAATGATGAGCCACAATGACCTCAGTGATTTCGTGTATGAATAGATAGACATAGAAATACCCGACAACGACTGTCAGGCAATACCCCACCAAATACAATAACCGTCTGGTCGAAGCATCCTCCCTTTTCTATGGGGACCAAAGAACTTTATGCCCTGTTCTCCATACCCATAAACATTTAAGGCGATTACACGAGCTAAACGCGAGTTTTATAATTACTAAAAGTATATGATTCACTGCTATAAACAAGACCAGAAAAATATATGATATTCTTCAGGATATATGCTAGCATGATACTGTTTTGAAAACATAATACAATTAATTTGGCTCGATAAAAAGAAATCACGAACTTACCTCTAAAAATATCTTTCAAACAATAAAAAACATACTAATATGCATGCGATAATTCTGATTTTTTGGCAAATAATTCTACAAGCAATATATTAGCATGATACTGTTTTAGTTTTTTAATCCAATCAATAGTTTTTTTGTAAATCGATCGAAACCACTCATTTCGCGCTATTTGGCCCTCAGTGGCTGACGTAACAACCACTTTGTAGTGCAAGCTGATTAGAACTTTATTCTAACAGTAGTTCAACCGAAGTTTGAACCACCACAAATAGAGTTGCTAATTTAGCTCGTCTAAGCGCCTTAAGAGCATTTTTCTACTGTGTGCGAACCGCCATTGCCAGTATATGGAACTCACTGCTATTCTGTTTCCCTATCATATCTGTATCTCTTCAAAGTTCGAATGATTCGTTTACTTTTAGGCAAGCTTGCTCCACCATAATCCGCATCATTGCTTCACATCCCCTTCTATACCAAGCTTACCTGATCTGTGAAAACCTTATCCAGGTCATTCTAGAACGTCGCTGGCAAATCGAGACTTAAAACTGACACATCTCACAGTTATCTTAACTCAAATCTAGTCTTAAACCGAGGTTTACGACTGAATTTGGCCGTGAGTAGGTAGGTACTTATTCTAGAGCGCTTTGTCATAAACCACTAAAAGAAAAATAAACTTTCATAGGTACACAAATGTAAAGTATGAAAACGAGAAAAAAATACATTCAGGTACTAAAAAGTCACCGACCTTATAATTTTTATTTGCAAAACTTCTCTCATTTTTTACGTCGCGGTTTAGGCAAACACGTTTTTCAACTGTTTGTTGTTTGAAAGCC
Organism: Xestia ashworthii; assembly: GCA_950022955.1. Taxonomy (NCBI): domain Eukaryota; kingdom Metazoa; phylum Arthropoda; class Insecta; order Lepidoptera; family Noctuidae; genus Xestia; species Xestia ashworthii. The sequence goes on from OX465563.1 coordinate 5,297,999, forward strand.
AACAGAAATGCTGAAAGGTCACTGAACTGAAAATGTCGCGTTTATTTTTAATGACCCTTGTCAACATATCATAAAGTTGGGCTAATCTCATTTGCTGTGTTTTTTGTAAATAAGGTATAAACTCTTTGTTTGGACGTGTCAACCCTTTTTTAGATTGGTTTATGGGTAATGCTATGTTTTTGGCAGATAATTGTAAACATTCTTCTCTTTTTGTGGTTTTTAGAAGATAGCAGAATATGAATTCGTAGACACTTTTATTTGTGTTTTGCGAAATGCTTTTCGGACATTTGCTAAAGTGTTCCTTATTATAAACTCGTTTGGTCCTGCATAATCATTATTTTTTTTATTGTCATTTCTTAGTCTGTTCATCTAATAATAATTTCACGCTATGTATTATGAGAAATAAAGAATTTAGGTAAGTACGAGTACCTACAGGATAAAATTAAAACCAATGATATTCAAACCAAAAAATTATAGCTTTCTTGTTGTCAATTCAGTTAAGTGAACATAACCATAACTTCACTACCTAAATCCACCCAAATATAGCAGAGAGAGCAGCGGTGGCCCAATGGTGGTGGCCCCGACTTACGAACAGTAAGTCGTGGGTTCGAACCCAGACAGGCGCCTTACTTTGTGTAATTTATTTCATCACCACTGCTCTCAAAACGGTGAAGAAAATCATCGTGAGGAAACTGGCATGTCCTAGAATCAAATATTCGAAGACATGTGACATCTACCAACCCGCACTGGGCCCGCGTGGTAGATTAAATAAAGCCCATACGCAAAATACGTGCTTTGACGCGGAGTTACGGACACCAGCCCGTTGTACAATACAATACACCCAAATATCACCAGTTATGTTTAAGCCCATGGCCATTAACCGGGCGCTTCCCGGTCCGGTCCGATAATTTTATTGACACGGGAATCAAGCCCAGGACCTCTTGCTCAGCGGTCAGTATTGCGACCACTAGACAGTTAAGTGAAATACCATATAAGGTCCATGTTCACCAAAAAGATGACAGTCTGATTTTTAAAAACTGCTGTTTAAAACACATTTTTGTATATGAACCTGTCACAGTGACAGCTGCTTTTAGATAATCAGATCGTTATCTTTTCAGTGAACTTAAAGGGTGTAAACCACCTCATCACAAAGCCGTTAACCAAGCACTCTGTACATTAACTAAGTAACTTTACGCAAAATTTTTTGCTGGGAAACAACTTTTTTTTTGAGGTTATAAATTATGTTTTGTGGTAGAACTCAATGTAACGCACTTAAAACATTGTGCTGATGGATGGATTGAATAGTACGGGGGTCGTGGAGGTGTTAAAAGTCAAAATCTTTAAAAAAAGACTTGTGTTTAAAAAAAACTTGTCAAAAGTTGTAACTTTGAACCCCCATATCTCCGTAACTAGAAGGTTCCCAGGTATGTTGTAGAACAAAAAAAAATATCGCAATGATGGGGAGAACAAGTTCCTTTCGGCTTCGTGAAGAGGTGTTTTACACCCTTTATACCTAAGCCGATTATTTATGAACGTGATTTGCCAACCATGTACTATACAAATTATGAAACTGCAAGGCACTTTAGCAATAAACAGGATACTGACACAAAGCGTAAAAAAAAAATCCCTCGAGGCCGTTTTAACAAAACCATTCCGAAAATCTACTTACAATATCGACGAAAAAAATCTTTCTTGATAGCCAATTTAAAACACAAAGGTGTCTTTTGATCGGCCAAGCTCAGATACTTCGTACAATGACAGTAGGTGTTCGGATGGCGAATTAAATTTTTATTACGGCCCAAAAAGGGTATTTATTACTTTAATAAAAAAAGAAAACTGTCTTAGAACTCGCATTTCTTATAGAGCAAAGGAGAGAGGCGTTTCGTTTCTAGGGTTCCTTCGCAAAATGGAAAAGACGGACGCCTTGAGGGATTACTTTCATTGTTGTATGTCCATTAGAATTCTTATTAAAAAAAAATCGGTTCTATGGTTTCAGTTGAAATAATAGAAGGAGAAGGTTATGTTAATTATTACTTACCTGTAGTATTAATCATTATCAGTATTTTGCTGCTCTTATTTCTTCTATTCTCCCCTTCCTCTCACGCTTACATTTTCATGTTTTTCTCTAATATTGTTGAAGATCGACGTACACACTGTGAACCTATTTTATTGGAGTTACAATCACAGCGAGCATCAATAGGCTAGTTTCCACCATCAATAAATTGCAAATCTATTTAGCCCGTCAGTTAGAGTATTGGAAAATAATGGACACGTATTTTTTGTTTTTGTAAATCAACGAATATTGACAAAGATAAAACTCATCAAAACTCGGGAGTGGGGGCTCGTGACGTCAGAACTCACTAAAAATGATACCAAACAGTGACGTATTGAAAATTTTAAAAGCGTCGTATCTTCGTCAATTTTGGTTTATGTAACAAAAGAAAAAATACGGGTGAAATATTTTTTGATAATCTAAGTGACGGACTAATTAGATTTTTTCAGTTAACAAGCCTATACTCACGTGCGCCTTCCGAACATGATGACGATTGACTACAAAAATATGCTTCTGTTTATTCCGTCAGTTAGATTATGGAAAAATAATATTGGATACTTTTTTTTGTTTTATCAAATTAATAAAAAATTACGAAGATAAAACGCATCAAAGATGAGTTGAGTGGGGGCTTGTGACGTCACTTTCCGGTAAAAAATGTAACGAAATGTGACGTCACACGAGTTTTCGACGCACTGTATCGTCTTTTTTGGAAATCTATTTTTTTTTTGTCGACTACCCTGTTGTAGTATGTACCTACCGTGTGTAAATTAAACAAATAACAATACTTAGAATAGAACCATAGAATTCTGTCTGTACACACTCCTAAGAACAATAAACGCATCCACAAAGATATCGTTCTTCACACAGTTCAACCATCTTTTCTTTTCCTTTGTCTTCCTTTCCCTCTCCATTCGTCGATATTCTTCTTCAGCTCATTGCAATAAGAAGACAAATCATTTCATCAAAATGAATGGAACTACGATCCTAAGTATTCATTTCTTCTTCTCGAATAGCAGAACACGGTGCATTTAATGTTATTAGATGTTATATCATCACGTGACAAACAAACAAAAGCAATTTCGAGCAAGATGGCGCCTTTTGCTTACATTAAAACATGGCGTCACTTTCATGCTCAGAATGATGTAGTATAACCTGACGCCTGTAATACTAGAAAGGTATGGCAGAGGTGTACCTATCTACTACAGTCCCACATTTCACCAGGTAACTGGCTTTTAAGTCACATTTAATTGGGAGCGGGCCTATTACCATCATACGGGCAAAAATCCACAGTTCGTGGCTGCTACTGAAGATTTTCTGATGGAAAAAACCCAATAACACTTTGCACGAACTGAGAATCGTAACTAGGACTACACACACATCAGTAACGTTTATGACCATTACACCATTAAACTATATTTGAATATGGAACACCATACGATCGACTACAATTTACGCTTGACCAGCTTTTATACAAAACAGTTTACGCCTTGTACAAGGCGTAAACTGTTTTGTATAAAAGTTCGATCGATCGATTTTTATAACTTATTCTCATCTGTTTAAAAGTCACAAAGTTTTAGATTATAATTTTATAGATCGCGTGTACACGATAAACTTGCTTATTCTGTGGGCTATGTGGACTGTTGCTCTGTTGGAGCACTTCCTTCCTTCCGGTTCAGATTCCTCAGAGAGAATCTATAAGCTCTTACCTTATATAATATAATATTATATATTAGATGTCGTTATGATTCAGAGGTTAAGGCATAGCATCTCATACACAGGGTTGCAGAAATCCGGGCAAGTAATAATATAACTTTTTTGACATCGGTTAAGGGAAACATCGGACATAATGCCATAGGCATTTTCTACGTACAGAGATCATAAGAGATGCAAAGATCAACCATTTTAGATTAGACTTTAGAGTTACTTGGAACAGGGTGATAAAACCTTCATCCCCATGATTGTATCTGGTGGGCTACATTGGACCCAACATTTTTTGTATTTTTTTCTTTATTGCACGGATAACTTTGTTTCTCGTGTCAAAGACGTCACTAGACGTTTTGAAGGGCAAGCTTCGTTAGGCGCGTTGAGCACTTTTTGAGTGTACAAAAATCATGGAACTCGCGTGATGGTCACGTACGCCTTTCGTGGCAATCGTAGCGATCCGCTTCGAGTTTTTACTTTTATCGGCAGTCCCAAATAGTAGATTATGCACCAAGGGGCTAAAGTTGTGTCTTAAGTCACGGGCGTCATATTGAATCTTGAGCGCAATGAAGGATTCGGGATTTAACTCCCGAGCGCAGCGAGGGAGTTAAGAGTTTAACTCACGAGCGAAGCGAGGGAGTTAATACAAGAATCCTGAATGCAGCGAGGGATTCAAGCTAGCCCAATGCAAAGACACCTTTAGCCCAGAGGAGGATACTCTACTTTTTACACCTACTGTGAGAAAATAATAGCCATAGTACGAAAAACAAAGTATTTATTAAATAAACAAACAGTAAGAATAAATAAATTAACTAATGCTACAGCCAATTACTATTACGGTATTACGGCGCGGTACGGTATTTGTTATTATTAATGCCAATTTTAATGTTATTCCATTCCTTTTAAAAAATGGTTCGTAGTTATCTAATTATTCTTATAATATTATGTCTTCGAAAACATGGCAACGATATGAAGAAGCAGTCGTTATGATTTTGTAGGAAATCGAGAATATCATCCACGCGTAGTAAGGGTATCGAGAAAAGCTTTCCTCTTTCTGGCACCAAAGGGTGTTTGTTAGTACTATACTGCCGATTTAGCTGAGCATGTGAGATTCCAAATTCAAATCACATTATTGACCAGCGGGTCATAATGAAATCCAGTGTAACATTATTGACCGGCTGTGCCCCCGGCCACTAATGACTCACTTTAGGTTGAGGTTGCTTGACATATAATTTGACATTTTCGAGCAGGTGGTGTGAAAAGACTTTTTTTGCCGTCTTGACTATGTTCGCTACATTAGAAATAACAAAATAAATGACCAAAAACTCAATAAATAGTCGAAGGACGGTCAAAACCACGTCTATTTGAAAAAGGGACGAAAAGGGTACATTCCCAGATATCTTTTGCCTACTTACCTTGAAGGATATTAACGTCTTTGTGTTTTAAGCCGACACAAGTCGAGTAATCACGTCACGTTGTCGTTGCGGCGTCGTTCGGTTTAGGTGAGACGTGGGCCGCATTAATAACACTAAACAGATACATACAGAAGTGAAAGCCTACCCGAACATAGTATGGGTTAGATACAGAAGTCAGATAAGCAGTCGTTACATGCAAAATACTGGGTGTCGAGGTGGACTGTATTTTTCCCTAGGAATGAAACGCCTGACTTGATGGTAAGTTGAATGTATTTCTTCAGAATCTTCATTAAATCTTGATTCACAATTTGCACTGCACTTTTCAGGATCGGCTTGTTGCTTCGGAGTTGCTTGAGAGAACACTGCTGCTGAACTACAAATTTCGCAACAAACCGTCCTGTTTATATTCTATTTTTGCATAGTGCAAGTAGTGGGTGGAGGCGAGCGTAATATAACAGAATATATTCCTTTCGACCAATCACGTCGCGTTTAGTCAGAGTTCACTAGTGATGGCCTCCGAACAGGTTCCGACTTGTCCGAACCTGCTCGGATCGTGCTCGCGTCCACTTTACATTGTCATACTTTGATGTCTTACTTACTATAGGATAATAAAACAGCCTTATTCGAATCACAATAAAGATTTCCCTACTTTCAAATGGTTTTTATTTAATCATCCTTACATCTACTTAAAATCTACTTAGGTAATCATCATTATTTACATTATTCAATCATTATTTATTATGAAGCGACGTCGTCCGTAACACTGGGAGACAGACATCCGGTAAGACTGGACGCTGACCCTAACATAGTTGGAAGAAGGCGCAGACGATGCGATAGGAAAGAAAGAAAGAATAATATTTATTTTATGTTAGATATTAAATCGCACACACATAGTAATATAAAAAAGATACAAAATAGGGAGGAAAACTTAGTATAATTATGCTGTGTGCTTCACGGCTGCGCCAAAAAGGTCCATTTCAGAATTCATGCCAGACAGGTGATGCTGTCTGACGCTAGTCTTCCAATGAATCTTGAAGGGGGTAAGTGACGGAAAAACAGTTTCAAACATAATCTTCTATCTTCTATCTATCTATCTATACTTATAATAAATCTGTAGAGAGGTCAATTCTGTACATGAAATATATTTACAAAATAACTATCGGGGGGTGATTAGTGATCGATACTGATGCCAAAAATGCAATCAGTAAAATTTTTGTCTGTCTGTCTGTCTTTCTGTCTGTCTGTCTGTCTGTCTGTCTGTCTGTATGTTGTTTATAGAAAAAAAAAACTACTCGACGGATTTTAACGAAACTTGGTACAATTATTCTACATACTCCTGAGCAGGTAATAGTATACTTTTCATCACGCTACCATTAATAGGAGCAGAGCAGTGAAAGGAAATGTTGGGAAAACGGGAGAAGTTACTTGGTTTTTTTAGCTTCCGTCGCGTGTGCAGCCTTAATGGTTAAAGCTACATAGAAATCATGTATAACGGAAATATTATAATAACGAGTAAATTCATTAAATATGTATTTCTGAATTCGATAATAGAAAGTTATGTGCAAAGTAAGTGTGGAAACAGTCGCTTACAAGAGTGAGGAAGCATAATGAGTAGTGGGATTGGCCATTGATACACGTTTTTGGTTCGGTTTTGATACGCATCTCTAGGGCACTAGAGATGCGTATCAAAACCGAACCAAAAACAAGAATTATACCTCAGGTGGCAACCTGAGGTATAATTCCTGTTGGCAAAGTGTCACATCGAATGGATGTACAGTACCGAGAATGAGTGCGACTGTGAGCATCTGTGCCTGACAAAATAAAAATCTTAACAATACTCAGAACATTATAATGGAAATGGCGAATCCAAAATGTGATGCGTCGTACAAGTGTACATGTCACCGTAAAATTGTCGAACACGTTAGATTGCGGTATTGTAAACTCTCGAAATATTGTCAAACGAACTTACTGCTTACAATAAAACGCATTATTTTTCGTGAAATGCATGCGATGGTAGTCAACCCACGCGGTGTGGAGGGAAGAAGGGGTCCCCCTTGCCCAATGGTACCACTGTCTAGAAAAGATAATGTACCATACCTGAGAAATACCTATTAATATAACCTAACCTTAAAACACTTTATATTCCCCTAAAAAGCGTAGTCGACGGAGCCCCGTTTCGCGGGGCCCCTATTTCCGAGTGCAGGGTTTAAAGAAACCTAACTAACCTAACGAGGGGGTGCATTATGGGGGCAGCGATACATTCGTATGTTCAGTTGACAATATTAAGAGAGTTTACAATATCGCTAGAGAGATTACAATCTAACGTGTTTGACAATTTTACGGTGACATATTATAGACTGCTTTTGTAAGGGTATGTGGAGTTGATCTTCTGTAAAATTCTCTGTTAGTACTGTCGCGGAAATCAGTCAAGGAATAACCCTCAATCAATGGGAATAAATAAGTTTAAGGGAGCAGGCAAGGATTTAGATAAGGGCAGTGAATTGTGGTGTTGTGGACCAGTGATAAGCGAATGATTTGGGTTGCGATTAAGTAGGTTCTCGGGTTATCAGTTTGTGTTGCGAGATTTTTGGTTAAGAAAGATGCATTGTCGTGTCGTTGATAACTGTAAGATATTGTGAGAGTAAGGGAAGAGAAACTGAACCTATGTCTGCATAAACACTTTTGCACTATAAAAATATCTCACGTCGATAACTGTTCTTCGCTGAGATTACCACCACTGTTGAAATTTGGTATCGAGGAATATTATTATAATGTGCTAAATGCATGTATAGCAACGTTGGTAATCACAGCCTTTTTTGAACCTACTATAGTGCGTAAGCCTAAGCGTCCTAGCCAAAGCATCTGCAAGGTTGCGCGTGCATGCATTTTTGCATTCCTTCTCTTTCGCGATTTTCAGAACGATTTAGGTCCGTGTTCACCGAGAAGATAACAGCCTGATTATCAAAAAACAGCTGTCAATGTGACATGTTCCCATACAAAAATGTGTTTTAAACAGCTGTTTTAGATAATCAGACTGTTATCTTCTCGGTGAACATGGACCTTAGTGCATAATACAAACGCGCTGATCGCGTATTCATGGACGCGAAGTAATTCTCTTTGCACATTTAACGTAATAAACTGTTTCTATTTAAATCTATACAACTCAATGCTCAGTTTCATCGGTGGTTTTACCGTTGATTGGACCGATTTCGGTTCTGGTCGGCTTCCATAACAATCCATTGATTTAACTCAAAACCAGGCCAAAGTAGTAATTCTGTGGCTAAGCCAATAAATTCTAATCGTGCATAATGTTCTCGAAATGGCGACAGATAATGTTCGAGATATGAATTACCATGCCATGAAATATATTTCCTCCTTTTACGAGGGCATAAAAGATTTAAATTACTCAAACCACACGTTAAATGCGAGGACCATTATATTTGTGACAGAAACGACCATAATGCGAGAGCTTGTTACTGAAAACATTTTGGATGGAATGAATTTGGATGCATATATGCCTATTAAGAAACGAAGTATGAAAAGATTTTAAGGCTGTCTTACAAAGAATAGTGGAAATACCCTAGAAGGACATACGCATCGTTGGTGATATAATGATATTCTGCAGAAAACTTATACTGTCACTTACAGAATATCCGCTGTTATTATCCATTATTCTGAGCTCCCGACATTTCAACGCTGCCCGTAGGTGATAATATAAGTTTAGTTAAAAACCGTGAAAGCTTAAAACAGTATTTTCTTCAGAAAGGTCAGGTGCCTTGCGTATGCCCAGATATTTGATAGAGGACAAAGCCTTAGAAGTATGTTAAGTTCTTAGCTGGTTCTTTCTCAAGACGTAGCATTCTACAATTACTGCCATGAAAAAAAGATGCAAGTTTATTTATGTCTATGAACAGGCTGATCCAGGAAAAGATGCATGGATTGTGGGAAAGATAAAACGACTAACAAGAATTACTCAGAAGACAACTTATGTGAGTTGGAAAGAGGATAAACGACACGGCCATCCCAATAATACCGGGATAATGGTTAGAGGAAAATCAAAGACGTCCATAGCTGGACGAATGAAAATGATGTTAACTTCGGGTCAACCCGGACTCTTAAGATTTCAAATCACAAACTTCCTCAAACTGATGAGCCTAAGCATCATCAACCTAGAATGTTCCCGCTTCTAGAAAGGGCCGTTATACACCACACGGGGCCAGTGTTAATACACTTATAAGTGTAATTAGACTGAGTACATAATAACTACTTCTTTTTTGGGTTTCGTACCGTAACGTGACCCGAACGTCCGTCCTTGCGTTTGTCAACGGAGAGCATCTCATGATCCTCAATAGGTGGACAATTGAAATTTTCACACAATGTGTATTTGTGTTCCGCTATAACAACAAGTAATAAAAAATAAAAGGGTTCCCCTACTTAACTCTTCACCATACATAGCTTTTCGAGTCCTACTTGCATTTGGCAAGTTTTTTTTAGATAATTTACAAATTCACCGAATATCCTCGCAATCGTCTCACTCACATAGCACTCACTATACAGTGACCTTAAGATAAGTGAATAAAGAAATCGGTCCACCTCTTAACTTCGATCTAAGTTGAGGAAAAAAAAGCTCAGGCAATCGATCTCTGGACCCATACACATTTGTTCGGCAGTTACGAAAAGCTACGGATTACAGACCCTGTGAGAAATACTTGGTTGTTGGATGTATCGCTGTTGTTTGGGAGAAAAATAACAGGGTAGTAATGAATGCGTGGGTGTGAGTGAGATGGATATAGAGTCTTTGGTCACGCTAAATTAGTTATTGGAATTTAGGATTAACATGTTAGAACGTAATATGAGTTTTAAGACTGACATGGTCACTAACACAAACATTAGAATTAAAAACGGGATATTTACCATGTTTATTGTTTGTTTTGAGTTTCCGATATTACTTTACTTATTATAACTCAAAACAAACAATAAACATGGTAAATATCCCGTTTTTAATTCTAATGTTTATGTTAGAACGTGTAGAAGGTACTTATAAACTTGAAGGCGTAAATGTTATGTTGTCGTTATCTCTGTCGAGACTGCCAGCCCTAGGCACCGGTCTCGACAGAGATAACGACAAAATCACTAACTTTCGATCGCTGATTACTACCGAATAAATTCGGTTGCAATAATTATGCTTGCGAATAATGAAAGTCTCTACATCCTAGATGCGTATCCTAAATCTATGCGTTTCTCGTAAGCATAATTATTGCAACCGAATTTATTTGTTAGTAATCAGCGATCGAAACTTAGCAATTTTGTCGTTATCTTTGTCGAGACTGCCAGCCCAGCATATTTTTTTTTTACTGCAAAAGGAATAAAGGGAATTTTGTACCATTGTAACAGTTTTCTTTTTATAAGATTTTCGTAACACCCCCTGAAACGTTCAAATCGTAATTTAAATGACGTGTAGTCAAATAAACTAACAACACAACACACCCACATTTCGCCAGTTATGTTTCAGTGTCAAGTAATAGGGGACTCCTAATAATTCCTGATGAAAAACCCCAATTATAATTTGACCTACCCGGTAATCGAACCCAGGCCCTCATGCTCAACAGTCACGATTTCAACCACTAGACCAACGGGGCACTCTAAAAAGTAAAAGGATTGTTTAAAACTATTCTTTTTATTTTGCATTTACTAAAAAATGCAGAACAATCCTAATTTTGTCTAATACTACTAAATAATTCCGGCTCTCCACAGACCTAATCTGGCTTTTAATATCACGACCTAGACTTTTATCCGCCGCCATTTTTTACGGCCGCCCATATTGAAAATTACTCTTTTAAAATTCATAGTTTGTTAAAGGGAAAAAAAATGTCTTCGTAATATCGTGAAAGCGTTCTTTAAGATTTTTTCTTTTATTTTTGAGGGGAAAAGGGCCGTTCGTGGTTTGATTGCATTATACCCGGAAACTTGACTGGTTTTTTGTAAAAGGTGATATTATAACACCAGTTTGTAGGTACTTCCGCTTCCGTAGAGCAAAAATCTCTAATCTTACTTGAAAGAAAAGAGTTTTAATCATCACACTGATTAGCTGAACTCGGTAAGTAAATGTCATAATTAAAACTTGACGCAATTTCAGCTTAGTTTAGTTCATGAACGTTAATAAATGATCATCAATCAAGAGTTACTTTGCTGAAATCCATGACATTTCATATTATGCAAAATGTACAACGCAATATTCTCATCATTTGCGAAGCCTTGCCGTTTCCTTTTGTTGGGGTCGGCTAAGCTTCCAGTCTAGGAGCTGAATACCAGTATTTTGCTTAAAGCGATTGCCTATCTGACCTCCAAAACCTAGTTAGTACTGGGTAATACGATACTACTTGGTGAGATTAGCTGTCAGACTGTCGGGCGACTGACTACCTCAAAGATCTACATAATATGACTGCCAGGACCAGAGGTTTAATGTGCTTTTCGTAGCATGGAAGAAACTCGGTATGTAATGGGTGGTCACCCATCCACGGACCAACCTAGACAAGTGCAGCTTAACCTGTTGATTGACCCGAGTGGCTGTTATCAACCGAAAACCGTACTTACGTGAATCCTGAGGAAAAACAACACGTTTTGAAGGTAAAGTCTTGGTAAGGGCCTAGTTTTAGGTGTAGACGTGTCCCACATTTTTCAAATCACATTTCCGAACAATATTCTCCGATTTTGAAGCCTAAACGACATTTTTTCGCGAAACCCCAGATAGAAAATAGTTAATAAACCAAATATAATATCAAATAACTGTCACATTCTGTCGACATCAGCATATGAAACGAGATACACTACAGAAAAGTCAATAATGAACAGTGAGAACGTCAAGCAAAAAGAAACTGGAATAACCAGTTTATGCTGAACCTTCGACGCTGAAATTCCCCCCTTTTCAGGGATCGCCGTTATCTGGGCGGGAAATCGCGGGAGCAAAACCGGTACCTAATATATTTCTACCTCAAAAGAGAACTCTGTCATCAAAATTGAATCTCGTGCGGTCCAATACGGGAATCAAAATGGCTGCCAATTGAATTTCAGCACTTTCAGCAAGTTCCCCGTCACAAAGGTACTTGGAACCTATTTGTAATCTAAGTCGTGAGAACTCAAATTTAAACAGACTCTAGTTTTACAAAGCCTCTTGATTATTTAGTCGAATTGTGTGCTATGTTGTAAATATTTGGAGCGTGAAAGGGAATGTTTAAGAGGTTGTTAGTATGTAAGTAAGTCTTGTAAATACATTTGTAAGTAGGTAAATTTAAACTTATTTTGAAAGCGAACACTTGATAATGTTAGCTAAACTAATTCTTGATATAGTATTCCGTCATATAACTTCGCTTCGTAACTACTAAAACAAATCAACATGACCGAATTTCACCAATTTTTCTCCGATAAGCTACTGATACATCTACATTTCACTAGTTATATTTAAGTCCATTGTTACACAATACAATTTTTGGTAAATGCATGTCCTTCTAAATGGCCTCGTTGGCTTCTTAAAGTTAACTGTCTTACTATTGAGTACACCAGTATATATTCGTATAGATAACCCATTACATACATTGAAAGTTAGGTCAATATCGGAATATCTGAATCCAAAGATTTTTTGTCCATGTCATAACATAAGCGATTGTAAAACGAACACTCGTTCATTTTCAACCGACTTCTAAAAAGAGGAGGTTCTCAATTCGTCTGTATTTTTTTTTTTTTTTTTTGTGTTTGTTACCTCAGAACTTTCGACTGGGTGAACCGATTTTGATGTTTTTTTTTTTATTTGAAAGCTGGTGCTTCCCGTTGGGTCCCATTTTAATTTGTTGAAGATCTTACGCTGATCTTCGGAGATATAAATGGAACTCTTAAAAAATATACGGCAAAGCTGCAGTAATTGCTGCAATCGCTTGGTTGTTTATTGTTTATACAACATCATGACGTAACATCACACCTGTGTGCTCTGAGGGAGTACGCAGAAGTATACAATACACCCAGATTTCGACAGTTAGACGTGTAAAGTTCCATTCAATGGGATCCCGGAGAAATAGAGGTAACTCCTTAACTTTATAGGCACACCAGAAGCGGTTTGGGTAGTTTTAGGCAGAGTACTTTCTCGGAGTGGTCCCATTTCGATTTGATAAAGATCTGGTGACTTCGGAAGATAGGCAACTGAACTCCTTAATAAATGATAGCAAATGTACTGGGATCGCTGAAGACTCACGTCTGTCTATTGTTTACACCAGTTCATAACAAAAAATCACACCGATACGATGTGAAAGGGTAAGCACATGTCAACCACTAAAAAGTGAAAAATAAAAACTTTTTTGCAAAAAATATAACCGACTTCACACAAAAAAGTGAAAAATAACTTTAGCTCCAGAAGTCGGTGACAAAAAAACTAAATCAATCAAACAAAGGTCACCGACTTCTGGAGCTAAAGTTATTTTTCACTTTTTTGTGTGAAGTCGGTTATATTTTTTGCAAAAAAGTTTTTTGTTAGGCGAAAACATGGCGAAACCGAACGCGTGGTTGCACTGACATTCACTGTGGCGTCTTCAGGTTTTTCGAAATTCAAACGAGTGACATTTGAAAGCAACGCTCGCGTATTCATTCATTCAATCACGATGGCCTTCGGCCTCTTACTGGTCCAATTTAGTCTTATTTTTATTATTTTTTTCCTAGGCTTACTTTTATAATGCTAACTTTGTTTTAATCTTAATTTAATCATTTTGTTTTGTCCTGTGCGAGGCAAAATGCCTTTCCTTTCTTTCTTTCGTGATTCGCGCGACTCATTGCTTTGCTTAGGACACGGGGTTAAGAAATCCTTTCACAATTCGAGTCTTACAACACGACCGCAGAATATACATAGTTATATTTGCATGTTACCTCAGACAAAGGAACGTCTAATTCGCTATTAAGTGTGAACATTTATTTATTTAATTCAAGGCGATGTCACGCTATTTCGCCATTAGAGACGGGTTTCTACGTTCTAGGGTAAGAAACTATTCCCTCTTAATGGTTTAGTTATAGGCCCTGAAGCACCAGCAATGGTATAAACATAATTGTATTAGGAAAATAGTCTTTATTTTGTATTAGCATTAAGTGGCATCTGGCAGACTACGAAGTAAAGAAATTGCTGGATAGTAATGCTTATGGCATTGGGAAAAGAGGTGAGTTTAGTTTGTTTTTATAAGGATGAGGCTGGCACAGGAACGTGGAGTTAGGTACAAGTAAAGAGAGGTCCATGAGAGTGTCTAGAGCAGTGTGTGGTAATGGTTGTATAAAACTTCTATTAGTATTTTTTTCGATTTTTACCTTTTTGTACCTATATTTGCTATACACCAAGCAAACTTTATAATTTCAAATGAAATGAACATTTGTCAAACACAACTTCACGCCAGTAATCCCGTATGGGTTAGGCAGAGGTGTGTGATATAGTCCCATTAAAAAGGGGCGAACTTATTGCCATCAACTGGGCACAAAAAGCTGCTACTGAAAAAATGGAAAAACCCAATAATATTTTGCTCGACCCGGGACCTCATGCTTAGCAGTCGCGCTTGCAACCACTATGACCATCGAGGCAGTGAATGAAATTAAGGCTAATGCTCCAAGGTAGCCGCGAAATTATATTTTTTTACAATTTGCAGGCCAATGCTAGGTTGTAAGTTGATTGCGGGCCTGTGGACGGTTAGCTATGGGCTAGCTAGCCGTCCGTCCGTCTAGTGACGACAGGCCATGTCGACGGCGCGTTCGTGTTCCACGCGCGCCTCAAAGAGATGTCAGCAGAAGAGAGGGGCCCGCAAGGGCCGAAGCCTGCCGGGGTTGCGGGACTGTTCGAAAGAGATACCGCGGCCCCGGAACGTAAAGGGCGAGGAAGGAACATGGATGGGTTTTAGTCAGTAAGAGTCTGACACTCCCTCCCGCTCCGCCCAGAGTGGGAGAAGTCATTTGATGATTTCCCATCCTAAAAAAAAAAAAAAAAAAAAGGTTGTAAGTTGATGAAATTATGAGAAGTAAGTACCTACGTTACGTATAATTATAATTCTGTAACTGCATAAGTATGCAGTTACAGAATTATAATTATCAAAATCATCAATACATTCCTCCACGCTCGTAAAGGTCTAGGAATGACTTCGACCTTGAAAAAGTAGTTCCTATACCTTAGACCTAGTCCTAAAAGTTAATCAGCGACAGTGAGTATGTTGGTATATACTCGCTGCCTTCTCGAAGCTCTAAACCGAAATGTATCCAAATAGAATCAGTAATTTCAAAGTAACACCATCGCAAACAAACAAAGACACTACGAACAACTCAATACCTCAATACGGTGTCTGTTACCAAACACAGAGTTTGGTAACAGACACCGCGTCACCAACGATGCCATCATATCATAAAACAATAACCCAGTATACACCAATTTCTTGCCTCTATTTATAACGTTAGGTAGCTGGTGGTGACCACTCTATTTAATGGTCAAACCGTCCCGAACGATTAGGTTAGCTTTGATCACTCAGAAGAGTTGAACCGTGAAAATTATGGACTATATTATACAAATATGTCTCATCCGTTGCGGGGATGGACCCGCCATCTTTATTTGGGTCAAATGAATATTTATGGTAGGTACCGTGTTCTTTTTTGATGGGTTAAGTGGACTTTTTAATATTAAAAGGTTATCGGATTATGTACGTAAAAATTCTAAGCAGGAGAGCTTCCGTAAAAGAGTGATTGCCATGAATTCCCGTTTGTTTTCTTCTTTGTCAACAAAGGGCTTAGAAGAAACATAGATAGGTTTTAGTCAGTAAAAGTCTGTCACTCCTTTCCGCTCCGCACAGAACGGGAGAGGTATTTTTATGATTTCACATCCGAAAAATAAAGACGATTACGGCCTACGATTTTGAACACGGAATACTCTAGCTATTTTGTTTATTTTTCCTCATACATAATAATTATAGGTTAGTAAAACTATTAAAAAAGCAATTTCGATGAATCTATAATTAAAAGCTTGGATTTCTTAAGCTTTAGAAGATTACTTGGGACACACTTTAAACAGTTATAACGATGGCTTCGACGAAATAATAAAAAAAATATAGAGGCACTGACAGAACAAAGAAACAATTCAATACCAATTGAAATGAACAAGCAATTTACACTGATTACAATGTTTTGAATACCCGTCACTATGAGAAACCCATACAACTACTGTTCGTGTTCAAGTCACTAATAGTTCAATTATTTTTCAATTAGGGACATACCCGTAGTGTTGGATGCTTGTGCCAGTATTTATATACAGAATCAATTAATACAGTAACGATGGAACATTTATTTATTTATTTATCGATTTATTTATTTATTGATTTATTTATTTATTTATTGACTACATTTTCATTAATACTGGTAACCATAGCTTAGTGGTGGTGGCCTTCGGACTGCTAAGTTATGCAATGTTACGAGTACTTGTGCATACTGTCAGGTAAGGAGAGATACTTGTGCACACTGTCAGGTAAGGAGTGAACTACGCTTGTATATGCGGCATTTCTAGACCTTACCAGGACATTACACTTGGTACGGTATGACGTCTTGTGGTGTATGGTGCCTGACGCCATAACAAATATGTTTCAATAATGGTATGGCCAGCAAACCAATCAAGTTAGATGGGCCAACGAGTTATCTGAGGAATACAGGTTGAAATCTGCATTCTTCTGTACTCTTCTGACAGAAAGCGCTGGTAAGGTCAATCCACCCTACCACCACACCACCGGCGCTTTACAACCTGTATGTTAACCAACTGACAAATCCAAAATCGACAGCTTCACCTATAAAATAAGGCTTAAAACTGTTCGTGTACTAGGTCCATTCAAAATTTTAATCAATTGCCCTGAAACCCGCATTTGGACTAACCAGGCGAATATCCCGCGGCCATATTACCGCACAATCATAGGCAGTTTGCAGTTAATAAATATAAGGAGAGAACACACTAGACTATATTCTAGAGCATCACTAATACAAAATTCGATTAATACTGCTACTTTTATACATTTGTATTGCGACAAGCACGCCACACTATTCCCAAACCACTGTAACTCCTGTGCGCCAGAATCAACAGTGGCGACCACCAGAAAAGCGCCGAGATAATGAAGCTTGACAAAGTCCCAGAGAATTTAACTGTTCCCCGCAACGAAATTAATCAGAAAAGTATAGCGGAGGTGTAGGAAAAAACCGTAACTTCCACTTCCCTCCATATCAGCATGAGACGAAACAAGGCCACTTTAAAAAAGTCATCAGTTCATCTAAATCTATCCAATGTCATTCGAAATCAAGTACAATATGTGAAATATCTCAGCATTTGACACAATTTCTCATCGCTGGATGCGAGTCGTACGGGACCGGTAAATGTGGACGTCTTTTGGCTCTGCACATCCAATATGTGGAATAATGATACATACATACATACATACACAACTGTATTGTCCCACTGCTGGGCAAAGGCTCCCACAGCTTTCCACTCTTCTCTTTGTTCACCAGCCAATCTTGCACAAACACCTACTAGCCGGTTTCGGTACGTTGCTATCTCTATCTATTTGACATTTTGCTTACTGGAGGATTTGAAAAAAACGTCACAGAAAAGCTTTCTTTGATTTTTCTATGAATCAAGTGACAGGTAGGTGATACGGATAGAACATTCTTTCTTTAGAGAAACACCGATAGTTACGGAAGAAGGCGCATTAACCAACAGCTAAACGTAAGTAAGTTATACAAAACGGCCGTAAGTCGTCACACCAGCGTTTTCTAGGCCTACCTAGACGACGACGCCCGTCTTCTGGCACCCACTGAGTGACAACTCCGGCCCCATCTGTCGGCAGTAAGATTAACATATAAAAAATCCGAACTACTTCCGTTGGGCCATGATAATCCTATGCAATGTACGTTGACCTTTACGCTCCATTGTAAACCCACCTTAACAGCAAGCACTGGTCGAGCTGAAAACCTGTAATTTATTTCAATGATTTTCTATTTTATACGCCTGTTATTATGGAAGATTTATTTTTATTGCGGTTCCCTTATAATAAGTTTTATTTATGACCGCCAATTGAATTGTTTGGTTTGTAGTGGGTTCTGTAATTTGAGGGTACTTGTGGAGGTAGGCTTGTGGGTTTAATAAAGGGTAGGTAGGACTCTCTTATTACTTAAGAGGTTTGGAGATTTTTGTCGAGAGGAGGGACTGAGTGGGCTGCAATGATACAAATGGTATGTCAACCATAATCTATAATCGTGATGTCTTATTCGTGAGGTTCTTCAGAAAGGTCAGGGTATTCGCAACTGCCGTGCGTGTATGATCAAGTCGTAGCAGCTGGCGTTCTATGATTTATGCATAAGGGAAAAATATAAAGGCTGTAAAACCTCTTAATGAAGCTGAAGGGCACTTGTTTTCTCCGTCGTTGTGCTATTTTTTTGTTCGACACTACACCTTCGGGCCTAAAATGGAAGCTTTAGCAGAACATTATATGAATCACGTTAAAAATTTTAAATTCTGAATTTGGACCATAATTTAGCCAGTCCATTATAAGAATTTTGAATTTTTAAAGTGATTCATATTATGTTCTGCAAAAGCTTCCATTTTAGACCCCCTAGGAACCTTCTAGTTACGGAGATATTGGGGGTCAAAATTTCCAACTTTTCCACAAGTTTTTTTTTAGATACATGTTTTTATTGTCACCTCTACGACCCTCGTACTATTTAACCCAATAACAAATGTTTTGAATTTTCATTACATTGAGTTTTACCGAAAAACGAGATCAAAAAAGTCGTTTTATAGCAATGTTTTTTGCATAAAGTTAGTTAGTATGATTTATTTATTTATTTATTAAAAGGAGAACCAACAGCTAAAATAAATGAGTAACAATTGAATAAGCGACACAGAGCCAATTACAGGTTCCCACGAGTAGACACAGAGATGATAGTAGAAAACTTAGATCACTAAATAGCAAGCACGATAATAATACAAATTAAGATAATTAAAAATAAGCAATAAGCACTAAATACACTCAGACACTAGGTTAGGCATTGTTGACATGGGGAAAAAATAATATAAATAAACTTAAGCACTACGCGCTTTTTTAAAAACGTACAGAGTGCTTGGTTGACGGTTTCGTGATGAGTCTTTTTACACCCTGGATGCCACGATCATGTTACTGAATGATCATTTGGTGATGATAAGTCTACATACATACAATACTTGAGGACACTTACGATTTTTCCTTCACTTACTGTACTTAAAATTTCTAAAATTTAATTATAGAACGCGCTCGCTGGAACACTAAAACACTAAACAAGTTTAAAACATGGTGATATTTGTATCAACCTCTTGCAGATGAACATCATCATCTGACTAGCCTTTTCCCAACTATGTTGGGATCGGGTTTCAGTCTAACCGGATGCAGCTGAATATCAGTATTTTACATAAAGCGGCTGCCTATCTGACCTCCAATATCCAGTTAGACCAGGACCTAGACCAGGTAGGTCGCTACCTAACATTACCCAACCATTACCCCCCCCCCATTACCCCCCCCCCATTACCCCCCCCCCCCCATTACCTAACATTTGTTTTGACAATTTCGTTACCAGCAACGGCAGCAACTGTTTTATATATTGTAATTGTAGTTTAATTATTACTAATTATACAATTGTTAAAAAAAAAACTCTACTGCACTTAAATGTATACTTTTGTAAACCTTCTTCTTTTAAATAAATTATTCTTATTCTTTCTTATCATCGGCCTATTAATGTTCCCACTGCTGGGGCAATATCCAGTTAGTACAGGGTAATACGGTACCCCTTGGTAAGACTGGTTGCCAGACTTTCTGGCCACTGATTACCTGAAACGGCTGTGAAAGGTCTAGATGGACCTTGAGGCACGGAGGAAACTCGGTGTGTAATGGGTTGTCACCCAAACACGGCCCGACCTGGCCAATCTTGAAGATTGCGGCTGTTATTATTCAGCTACTAGTTCCTTTACCAATCCCAATAATAAATAAATAACAGTAAAGCCCATTTAAACTAAAAAGTTAACTATTAAAACTCGGCCGTCAATGCAAACCACGGAACTGGTTAAAAGTTAACTACCGTACAACAGTTTGACAAACATCGAATCGGAGAGTAACAAATATTTAACTTTTCTGATTGTAAAGTTTTGGGCGGTTCATTGTGAAATAGGTTTTGACAATATTACAACCTGGGTAGGTACGGTCGACCAAGCTATTTGGTTTACATTAACATGCAAATTGTCAACCAAATAGCTTGGTCGACCGTACATTCCATTCAGAATTATTCTACCTTTGACAGGAACAATCCAATAGCAACCGCAGGAACGACAACAGCAACCATATTTCAATACGGAGAGGCTAAGTTTTCCTTTACGGATAAAGGATACTTTTTTGGGAAGTATCCATGTGTTAAATTGAAGTCGGTTAAAAAGACCAATACTATCAACTCAAAACTTTTTGCCCAAAGAATCAGCATTGCTCTGTTTTAGGCTTTCACGGTTTAAAACTAAACTTATATTGTCACTTACGGGATATCCCGTAAGTGACAATATAAGATCAGCATTGCTATCCAACGTGGCAATGCTGCCAGCCTTCTGTGCACTTTTCTTGTTGACAGCGACACTTTTTGAACATATTTTTATTATTTTTTTATTTTAACGCTTGGTTGACGGCTTCGTGATGAGGTTGTTTACACCCTTTATAGGTAGAATTCACAGAACATCTCCTCCTAAGATGCTTACATAAGCTTCCTTTTGGATTCCCCAAGTCGATTTTAGCACCTTTTTATCAAACATGATTAAAACTAAATTATCCATTAACAACTCTTTAGTAAACATAATTAAACTCACATTTCCATACCACACTTACTATTTTGAAGCCAACGAAGCGAGACTGTTCATGTATCTAATTTTACATTGTTAGGAAACCTCTAAGGACTTGACTTATCTCAGTATTACTCGGTATTTATTCTCTAAACAAAGCTTAAACATGACAATTATTATCCTGTGATAATGAGGGTATATAATATGTTTGTATGTACATACAACATTTGAACTTAGGTAAACAAAGAGGGTAGGTAAATGAATTGAAAGCGATTGCTTGATTTCAAACATCTTTTCTTGTACAAGAAGAAAACGAGTACGTCTATGATTTACAGCTGAGAAAAGTGTATTTTCTAGCCTTTTTAAACACAAGTCAGTCATTTGGGAAAATATCCTTTAAGGGGCCGGTGGAGCATGCGTTTTTCATACAAACGTAATACCAAAATAATATGAAAATCAAACATATTCTTAAGGTAGTGTGCATATATTTCGATTGTTTTATAGAATATCTATGTTCCCAAATAAATATTTTGAAAGGACAATTATATAAAGACGAGATATGAGGAATTTAAAATTTCTTTTTCTCATAACTCTTGTTTAAATAAGTGTACCCATTCAAAATATGTGTTTGGGAACCTATATATTCTGTAACCCAATCAAAATAAATACACACAACCTTAAGAATGTGTGTGATTTACAAATTATTTTGGTATTACGTTTGCATGAACTACGCATGCTCCGCAGGCCTCTTAATGGTTGAACGTTTTGGTGATAAACAGATTTTTGAGCGCTCTATACCGGTCAATGTGGCGATACTTTGGGGAGGCAAATGTCCAGCAGTGGACGTCTTTCGGCTGAAATGATGATGATGATGTTAATGGAATGAACACCTGGAGTCTTCCTTGTTTAAAGTATACGTAAACTATGGATTCGCACTATAACCTTCTTCTTTAGCAAGTATTGTACTAACCTGTTATACAGCGTATACTAGACTGTTGTAGCGGAGAACATCAAACTGGACCACTTTCTTAAAAAGTCACTTGCTTCATACATTTGGGCCGATTAGGTATTGAAAAATTTTGTATGGAACAACTGATTATGACAAGATTTTTCTGAATTAATGCTGTACTTTTGTCAAAACTTTTTTTTTTATTTATTATCTATTAGCAAAATGGTTGGATAATAAGTGCAGTGCTTAAAGCATATTTATTTACCGCTATATTTTTGCAGAAATGACAAATAAAACTGGTAGTCATTGACGTATAAAATGTAAAACCAAATAAACTTTCAAACTACGAGCGTCATCTTCCATAACATAAAATACACATAAAACCGAAAACATATCTTCTCTCCTTTGACAAAATTGACGGCGAGCGGTACAGAACTCATCAAAGTTGTGATTTGTTGTACAGTACACTCGCATACGACTCGAAAAGACTTGGACTTTACTTCTCAGACGAAACTTTTGAAGAAAACACGATTTTAAAACTTTTGCCGGTGTACGTATTGGAGTTTTGTGTAAAGGGAGAATTACATTACAAATTGAAGTTTCGGAGTTGAAGATATTATTGTTAAGGTGGGTTATTGTGTGTTATAAAAGAGAAGTTTGAAAAAATGAAGTTGAAATTTAAATATCTTCCAATATTTACGAATAAATTAAAGGATAAGAAAATTGGAGTTGGCGCAGCATGTCACTATATTCTATTACCGTTTTCCGTTCCTTTTTTTCTCTATTATTTATTTATTTAATTTTAAAGAAAGCTTACAGACTAATTACAATCACAAAATATAATCAAGCTTCCACATGTATGTGTCAATTTAGTTATGAGTTACTTGCGTTGACCAATAGGCTTGTTAACTGAAAAAATCTAATTAGTCCGTCACTTAGACTATCAAAAAATATTTGACCCGTATTTTTTCTTTTGTCATATAAACCAAAATTGACGAAGATACGACGCTTTTAAAATTCCCAATACGTCACTATTCGGTATCATTCTTAGTGAGTTCTGACGTCGCGAGCCCCCACTCCCGAGTTTTGATGCGTTTTATCTTTGTCAATATTCGTTGATTTACAAAATAAAAAATACGTGTCCACTATTTTCCAATAATCTAACTGACGGACTAAATAGATTTGCAATTTATTGATGGTGGAAACAAGCCTATTACAGCGATTTGAGTAGGTAAACAGATTACAATGTACACATATTGGTAAATTTGTCGGTATAATAATAATTATGAGATATATGCCAAGTCGTGCAATATCAGAATCAAAACTAAAAGCTATCTAAGGTTGTGACTGTCACCAAAATATTCCTTGTTCGGAATCTTTCTAATTTTGTATGCGCTGTTGCAAAGTTGATCGATTTCAACGTGTGATGGTAAACTATTGATGGCTATAACACTACGTATGCAAAAGGCGTTGCTCCTGTACTTTGTTAATGCGAATGGTACTTGGAGAAGACGCCGTTTTCTTAAATTGTTAAGATTAGTGCAAAGAAGTATTTTGTTGAGTAGTTCGGGACAATCAACCGAGCCGTTTGCTATGTTCACTAAAAAATATCACTTATTTTACGTCTTAGTTCCAATGGCAAGAAATGATATCGCTTACAACGGTGTTCATAGTCGACTGAGAATTACCTTATGATATAGCAAGAAAAGAAGTGTCAAGAAGAGATGAAGAGAAGACGGAAAATAGAGAAGTATGGAAGCAGAAGACTTGCTGCGCCGACCCCACATGAATTGGGATGAGGAGAAGAAAATGATGATGACCACTCTATAACTTGTCATCTCATCAGATACTTCCTTTCTTAAGATAATAATCCTTTACTCAGTCAATCCATCTTTTTTTTTGGTCTTTATCTACACTAATATTATAAAGAGGAAAAATTTGTATTTTTGTGTGTATGTTTGTAATGAATAAACTCAAAAACTACTGTGCCCATTTCAAAAAATCTTTCACCATTGGAAAGCTACACTTACCCTCAGTAATATAGGCTATATTTTGTCTCTGTACTCCCACGGGAACGGGAACTACGCGGGTGAAACCGCGTAACGTCCGCTAGTTATCTGTATCTTTAGGAAAAAAAAACAAAGCCTACAAATCCTGATTTCTAGAAGCCTATTTGGTAACAGATAACTACAACAATAAATCACCACAGGTTTATAAATCCTGAACTGAAAATCTTTATTTGGAATTTTCTTATTTGCCCAACTGCGGAGCCCAAAGAAAGGTAATATTTTTCGTCTTAATCTCGGTATTACACCAACGGTAGATAACAAACATCAGCTTATTTATTGATACTATTAATATAGACCCGAAAAATAGTGTCACTAACTCGCCAATTCATACAATAACAAAAACCCAATTGATCGCAACCGTGTCCTAAAATAAAACAAATCTAGCAAAAGAAATGTAAGTAACAAAAGAAACGAAATCTTTCAAAATACTTCGGCACTTAATCAATCAAATGACAATCGGATAACTTGACAAATCCCATCTCCTGACTTTGTGAAGAGTTCGTCTTGAAACTAAATAAAAAAGGTAAAGAAGGTCCGTTACTAATAACTGACAATAATGATGTGATGTGTGTGTCAGCCGTGAAGGTTCAGGTGAAATACGGCCTGTAGTCTTGAAACGGGTCAAGTATGTGTTAAGATAAGAAAAGATTTATTTATTTCTGAGTATATGATACATTAAGATCTTAATATTAGTCAGTTTCACATGCCGCTGAGTGTTTTGAGTAGTCAGATATTTAAATTAACTTACAAAGCCATTTTTTAAGTTTTTAGTTTAAGTTAGTTATTTTAGTTAATTTTAGCAAATTGTAAATAATGTACACTGACAAAGTGGCCAAGTATGAACGAAATGTTAAAATTTACTCGTAACACAATGTCAAATGATTAAAAGTAAAAATATAAAATTAAAAATAAAGAGTGCGAGTCAATAGGTGATAAAAATAATGTCAAAATTTATAATTTAAAAAATCATTAACCGAGTAGAAGCAGTTGTCTTAAAGCCAGGGAAATATTGCTTTGAATTTATTAGTGGGAAGCACTCTGATACGTGCGGGTAAATTATTAAATACTTTTATTTTTTGTTTAGTGATGAAACTGATTTATTTGAAATGCAGAAAAAAAACAGTCGTTACAGCTAGTGAGTAGCCCGAAATTATGACAACCAGTCTTACCAAAAGATCGAATTACCTAGTACTTATTGGATTGTTCAGGTCAGATAGGCAGTCGCTCCATGTAAAATGGTATTCAGCCGCAGCCGGTTAGACTGGTAGCCGACCCCAACATAGTTGGGAAAAGGCTAGGTAGATGTTGACCGAGGGCGTAAAGTACCTGCTTCTTTTAGTTCAAATTGTATGTCATTCTTTTTGTTTATCTTTGATTATTGATAAATGATAAATGATATTTATTTTGCAAATTGGTTTTCACAAACACTTTTACACGTCATTATTTTTTAAACTAGATGGGGCCGGTGTTTCGTACCTGACTACTCTGAGAAGAAACAGCCGAAACAAACTCAGAGGTCATAGTCTCTTTTAAAGTCCAGACAATCTTGTTCAACTCACATGAGAACTATGCAGATTAGTGTCTGAGATGGTCTTTTGAAGAAAGAACCATACAGATTTGAGTGGACCCGTCCAGTCAGTGCAAGCATTTGTCAGTTATCGTGTAGCTCGACTTTTAACTCAAGGAGCTCAACGAAACGACGAACAATACCAAAGAAAGGACATTTGGGTAGGTCGCTTAAAGTACTCAAACTGCCAGACAGTCGTGAAGAAAAAGAAAACACAAAATGTGACCCACATGGTCCTCACATTCACAATAATTAAATAAAATTAATAATAGTTTACAAAACGAATGTCAATAAAAATACGATATTATGTCAAATACACACATACAATAAACAAAAAAGCAAGTAAAAAATAATAAAATACTGAACTAAGTATTCATGTCAAGTCATTAAATGTCACAGTCACAATGTAAATATTAATGTCAAATACACACACACAAAATAATAAAAAATAATAATAAAGTAAAAAAATAATAAAATACTGAACTAAGTATTCATGTCAAATGATTCAATGTCACAGTGTATAAAAGAAAGGAATAAATAATATTATTTTATGATTACAGAATCCACTAGAATAATCCCGAATCTTTTTGTGCCTGTTGATAGTATAAACCCACAGCACAGGCTGACAGACACCACAAGATTCAGTATCATCAAGGCTTCTAAATGTCAGTTTCGTTTCGATATTCGAATAGTATTCACTATTCGAACTGATTTTCCGAGTATAAACACGTAAGAACTGAATAGTTCTGATATTTCCAGTAGCAAAAAGTTTCGTTTTGAGGAACAGTTACTAGTTTTTAGTTCGGTTTTCAAATATAAAGTTCCGTTTCAGTGATTCGTGTAGTTGTACGCTAGTTTTACCATAGTCAAATTGTGTTTTATTTCATCTCCACCCACAGTAATAGTGCAGTGCTTTTTAAACCTACTCTGCTCAGTTCGACAAAGCTAACGTTGCAGCCGGCACCTTTCGATGTAGGACGGTTTGTGGCTTATTTTGGGACCGTTATTAGATTTAGTTAGTTTAGATTCCCAAATACGAGATCACTCGTCTGGTACAGGATTCGTCAACCACAAAGTTAATAAGTGCTAGGTGTCAGATATTTTGGTAGATATTTGAAATTCACTCAGGAAAGAGAATATTGTCGTACTAGCGACACAAAGAAGAAGAGGAATGCTGACAACTTCATAAAAAAACTGCCACTGGCCTCTAAAATATTTAGAAAGAAAGATATAAACATATTTGCCGCAGGAATATGACGTGCATATAAAATGACTAAAACATAAAATAAACAAACAATGCATTACAACTGTTTATAACAAGTTACATTAATTTAAACATTTATAAAACCCCCGACACACGTTATCACACGTAGGGTCATTATTTCACAAGCTCTTTTATTTGATACCCATATTGAGGGAATTGTGAAAAAAAAAAGTAAGTCACCATTTTGTGGTGGCGGCCTTCTTGGATTTGAAATTAATTAATTGTATAGTATTCTATTAGTCAAGCACTTTCATTTGATACCCATATTGAGGGAGTTGCTGAATAAATATGTAATCCGACATTTTGTGGCGGCGGCCATCTTGGACAGATTTTTTTCAAACAGCTAAAATCACTCCTGACTAATTCGGCCGCTACGATGCCACAGGCAGACACACACCCACACACACAGACACGTCAAACTTATAAAACCCCGTTGTTTTTGCGTTGGGGGTTAAAATACAAGACTGAACAAAAACAAAGTTGACCCCTTGCACGTCTTGACTGCGAAATTAGACTTCACTGGTATAGTATTTTCATGTTTCAGACACTCTATACTTATGAGGAAATTTAGTATTTACACACTATAGGTACTAACACTTTTTACTATCATTCATATTCATTTTCCTCGTATATTCTTTTACATCTAAGTCGCGCTTTGGCAGTAACTATTTTAGCTCACGTTAGTTTTAATCTAGAACAGGTATAGTGTCGTGGGCTCTTGAACTTTTAAAATAAAAACCCTCTTCAGTTTTTATTACTAAAATCAAAAATGTGAGTTGCCTGTATTTAAAACGACCAGTATTATACAGTAAAAAACTTCCTCGAAGAATTCTGTGAGCGTACTAATTAATTTTATAAAAGTAAGATAAGATACTGTTATTTAGTAAACAATCGTAATTAACTCTAAAATACATTATTTGAGCTAATATATTGATAAAATAAAATAAAGTTATATAAATCAAAAGAAACCTTCATAGGCCTAGGCCAGTAAGAAAATTAAAAGTAGAGGAAAAGTAACTGACAGCTTGACAATTGACGTAATGTCAAAAAAGTAAACATTGAAAAATTATTTTTTATTTCAGCTAAAATCGATGTTAAAACATCGTTCTAAATTGAAACAAACGCGAGCTAAAATAGTTACTGCCAAAGCGCGACTTAGATGTAAAAGAATATACGAGGAAAATGAATATGAATGATAGTAAAAAGTGTTAGTACCTATAGTGTGTAAATACTGTTGACTCTGTACCCTTACAGAGAATCGGTTATAGTTTAAATATCCAAATTAACCGTTGCTCAGTTTCATAGCTTTTTTAAAATAAGGTTTTGAAATAATGGACTTATGTCATGTACTTACTTATAATTTCCAACACACAAAATCAAATACACTTTATAATCAACACTTGATATTCTTAAACACAACTCGGTTTATAGCAGTCGATTTCTCGACGTCTGATGCACGACTGAGCTCGCAAGATTGGCACGACAACCAACGTGACGTTCTCCCCCCATTCCCTCTACATTCCAATCAAAGCAGTATGATTGGTTAGTCGTGCCATCTACGAACTCAGCCGGTACTACAGTGGTCAATATAATACTTTTAATATTAAAATCGAATATAATTTTACAAATCGAATCGGATAAAATGTGATACAATTTACTATTGATAACAGTCGGCCATCCAAACTACATTATACGTCCTCGTATAATTCATAAGGAGGTAGGTATATAGTAGAAGTATGTAAAGAAGAAAAAAAAAAAAAAATAGAAAAAAGGGACTATTTATATAAACCTGGGCTAATGGTTTAATACTCAGAAAATAAATGATTTAACAATATTCACAATCACAATTTTGGGCATTATTTTATGGCCCACTATAATTAATGGCGAGCGTTATTTCATGGCTCAATGTAACATTAACAATTATTGAATACATTAACATATAAGCAATATGGTTTAAGATTTTATAGAAAATAAGTGATTAAACACAATATTCACAATCACAATTTTGGGCATTATTTCATGGCCCACTATAATTAATGGCGAGCATTATTTCATGGCTCAATGTACATCGGGCATTATTTCATGGCTCGATGTACATTTTCGGGCATTATTTCATGGCCCATTTTAAGCATCTGGCATTATTTCATGGCCAGGGATGACCTCAGTAGACATTATTTCATGGTCTAAGGGTCTGACAAAATAACGGGCATTATTTCATGGCCCAGATAGGGTACCTGTAATACTGAAACAAATAAAGGTTTGTTAATCACTAATTGAAAAATAATATTAAATAATTGGGTTATTCGGTGTCATTGCCCGACGATTCGTCATGTGGTCTATTAAAATTCAACCAGGCCTTAATTTTGTCACTTGCAACAACTGTCGAATAAGGACGATTAGATTTTCGTGTGAGGGGAGTGTCCTCAATTTGATAGCGATCAAAATCATAAACTTTTGTGATTCTATAGGGTCCCTGAAACTTCGGAACAAGTTTTTTGCTATTTCCTGTAGCTGGGACTTGTCTTTCGACCCTCACAAGATCACCTACTTTATATTTTGGAGCTGGACAATGCTTTGCGTCATAAGCCTTCTTTTGCGACTCTTGATAGGAACTGACGTGAGTGTTAATGTCATCCCTAATTTGTGATAGGCCTTGACTGTGAGAAGAACCAGTAATGTCGTCTGCCAGTTCGGATACAATTCGACAGTCAGTAGGACCCGATGGTCTAATGCCGAATAGAGCCTCTGAAGGTGTTCTATTTATGCCCTTGTTAAATGTATTGTTCATTCCCCACTGAACGTCAGGTAGATGCTCATCCCATTTATTTTCAGGGGAGCCAACACACTTCGTAGTCAATGCATCAACAAGTGTCCTGTTATAGCGTTCTACCTGACCATTGGCTCTTGGGGTAGAAACCGCATTCAACACGTGTTTAATATTTTTTCGTTCATGAACCTTTTAAAGGCTTCGCTAGTAAAAGAAGTTCCACGATCCGTTATTACCCTTTTTGGGACACCGAACAAACCAAAATACTCGCGGAAAACCTTTATAGAGGTAGACGTTTTAGTGTTTTTTACGGGTTTCAAATAAATATACCGTGTAAATGCGTCAATCAAAGCTAAAATGTACATATTTCCTCTCGCACTACGGATGAAAGGGCCAACATGATCTGCATGGACCGTATCAAAGGGAACATCAACTTTTGGTATAGGGTGTAAAGTACCAGGTTTCTTACCTC
This sequence comes from Xestia ashworthii, assembly GCA_950022955.1. Classification (NCBI taxonomy): domain Eukaryota; kingdom Metazoa; phylum Arthropoda; class Insecta; order Lepidoptera; family Noctuidae; genus Xestia; species Xestia ashworthii. The sequence continues at coordinate 5,328,139 of OX465563.1, forward strand.
CAGAAGCCTTTGAATAAGCGCATTCTAGGCAAGAACCGATGTATTTTTTTACAAAGTTGCGCATCTTTGCAAACCAATATGTCGCTTTGATACGTTCCAGAGTTTTGTCAAGTGCAAAGTGGCCTATATCGTCGTGGTTCTGTTTGACAATCTGCCACCTTACCCCCTTTGGGACGACCCACCTATCGCCATCACTAGTTACCCTATAGAGCCTGTTATTCTTCAGCTTGTAATTTGATTTGATATCAATTACGTCATCAAATTGGGGGTCTTTTAGAATACCAACAATCCTTTGTATCTCACTATCCGAGTCTTGGACTGTGGCTAACCAATCACAATCACTAACGACCATAACATCATGAGTCTGCTGCACAGGGTTCCGACTTAGAGCATCGACATGAGCCATACGATGCCCGGGCCTATACTCAATGCAAAAATTATATTCCTGCATTTGTTCCCACCACCTAGCAACTCGTGGGATCATATCTCTCTTCTGAAAGGTGGCGCGAAGAGAGTTGCAGTCAGTTACAATTTTAAAGGGGATACCTACTAAATAAACGCGGAACTTCTGTAAGGAAGAAACTACGGCAAGGGTCTCCAAGTCGTAAGACGAGTAATTTTGTTCCTCGGGCGTTGTCTGCTTACTAAAGTAAGCGATTGGCCTTAGTACATCGTCTTTATCTTTTTGCAGCAGGATACCTGCCACTCCAATCTTACAAGCGTCCGTATGAAGTTGGGTATCCGCCTTCGGATTATATAGAGCTAAAGTGGGACGTTGTACGAGCTCTTTTTGTAAACGACGGAACGCAGTTTCCTGCTCTGTACCCCATGACCATTTAGAGTCTTTTTTCAAAAGTTGTGTAAGCGGTTTCGCAATAACCGAGAAATTATGGACAAATCTGCGGAAGAAGCTAGACAGCCCAATTGTCTAACATTATGTTGGCTCTGAGGAGTTGGGAAATGCTTCACAGCTTCTACTTTTCTTTCGCCAGGACGAATGCCATCAACAGAAATTTCGAAGCCTAAATACTCTACAGAGGTACCAAAAAAGAAGCATTTGGGGAGTTTCAACGTAAGACCCGCACCAGAGAACAGGCGCAACACTGACTCCAATCTCGACATTCCTTCATCAATATCCCTTGAAGGGATAATCACATCGTCTAAGTAGGCCAGGGCTTCTTTATGTCGTAATGACCCAAGAACTTGATGCATAATACGTTGAAACGTAGCCGGAGCATTTGCAAGACCAAATGGCATACGATTGAATTCGTAATGACCATCTGGCGTCACGAACCCAGTTTTATGTTTATCTGTTTCCCGGATTGGAATCTGGTAATAACCAGACGCAAGGTCTAAAGTCGAATAGTATTTGTTACCAGAAAGAACATCTAGCTGATCGTCAATCAGCGGCATAGGGTAATTTTCGCGGACGGTTTTTTTATTGAGGGCACGATAATCGATACATAAACGAAGTTCACCAGACTTTTTCCTAACCACTACGATAGGACTCGCGTAACTTGACGTTGATGGTCGTATGATATCATTCTCCAATAACTCGGAAATAATTTCTCGGACCTTCTCCTTTTCGCTGATCGACAAACGATAGGGCCTGTAGACAACGGGTTCCTTATCTTGGAGATCTATAGTCATATGACCAGCTTTGGTATTCCCCAATTCCGATAAGTTGAATGCAAAACAGGATCGATACTTATTGAGCAGGTTAAGTAACAGGACTTTATGCTCGGGAGAGAGTCCAGCTTCGAGATTTAAATCAGCCTCAGTAATAGACTTCATATCATTGTTGCCAGTTGAGGAAACGTTCAAAACTTGCATACTGGACTCTTCCTGAGCAATGCGACCACGAGCAATAAGAAAGTCTTTTGAGAGCACTAAAGGGGTTGCAGAAGTATTACTGACAATGATCTGTCCTGTTCCACCTTTTCTCATCTGGAACAATCCAGTGGCTACTGAATAGCGAACACCATTCTGGAATCGAATACTTCCATCGACAAAGATTTCACCCTGATGCGGCGGATCTGTATATACGTCCACAATAGCAAGACCTAAAAACTCAACAGGGTCTTTACAAAACAAATCTATTTTGCAGTTAGGTACTATATGTTGGAACTGAAGTTCAGAGATTTCTAAGGCATCACTAGTTTTGCGAATGACTACGTGTGGCTGCTCCGTGAACGTTTGACCTACTAAGAGGGGCACATGCATGGCATCATCTGCAACTATCAGCAATTCGAGATCAGCCTCTACGGTATCGATAATTATTTCAACCCTTTGTTTACCTATGCAATGGACAACTGAATTGCCGAAACCTTTAAGTACTGGGAGATTATCGATACTATAACTTGAACCTATATTTCGAAATACTGACAATCTAATCATTGAGCATTCACTTCCAAAATCTATAAATGCATTTATGGGAGAACCGTTAACAACAGCAGTCTTGAAATACTTTTTGTTTGATTCTGACACCGGAGTTGTTATTCTTGAAGAACTAACCGCGCCTATGTCATCACTATCCTCTACTCGCATGACCCTTTTCTCTTCAGTCGATGGCAGTTTGGCATAGCACTGTTCCACCTCATGACCTACTTTATTGCATCGACTACACTTCCTTAAGGGTTGGGTGCACTGAGATGTGACATGACCATCCTTCTTGCAATTCGAACAACGTGTTGGCCTTGGGTTAACGCTATTTTGGTGTTTTTGAGGTTGTCCTTTAAATATTTTACGCTCGTTATTGAATTTTGTATTTCGAGCATTACGTAAGTATGAAAGAAGCTTGTTAGGGTCATCAAACTGAGCTGCCTCAGCTCCTAACCTAACCGACCGATCGTCGATACCATGTAAAATGCATTCTACGGCCCTCTTCCCACTTATACCACATCTATTGATTAGGGACAGCTTGTCATAATAATACTCTTCCAGGGAGTCCGTGAATCTAGCCCGTTTGGCCAACATATCGCTCAGCATTTGGCCATAGTTTTCTTCCGATGGGAATGTAGCTAAAAGTTTCTCCTGCCATTCAGCCCAAGTAAACAAGACCGACGGAAGGCCTTCGTACCATCTTTGTGCTATACCCTTTAGTTTTGGTAATGCAAAATGAATGACTTGTTTTTCTGACCACGCATAAATGGTTGCGCATTCATTGACTTTATGCAACCACATTGTCATTGTCTGTTCCCGTTTACTTGGGTCGAACTCTGGAATGGTGTTGTTCAGGGAACCTAATTTATCTGCATTATTATTAGATATAGATTTTAAAACATTGACAAGGTCCGAAAGAGTAGATAATTCTAATAAAGGAGTTTGCTCACCCGCGGTCTTATCTCGAATCGCGGCTTGCACGTTTCTCGCTGCGCTGGCTTGCGGCTGCCTTACTGGGCTACGCGAACGGCAGCATGTGCGGCGGTCCGGACGGCTCGATTCTCTGCGGTCAGAGCTGCGGCTCGATGCGCGGCGGTCCAAGCTGCGTCTCAATGCACGGTGCGCCGAGCTGCGGCTCAATGCGCGGCGGCCTGGACTACAGCGCGATGCGCGGCGGTCCGACCTGCGGCTCGACGCTCGACGGTCCGGGCTGCGGCCTGATGCATGGCGATCCGGGCTGCATCTCGATGAGCGGTGGTCCAGGTCGTGGCGCGATGCGCGGCGGCCCTGAATGCGGCTCGATGCGTGGCGGTCCGACCTGCGGCTCGACGCTCGGCGGTCCAGGCTGCGGCCCGATGCACGGCAATCCGGACTGCATCTCGATGAGCGGTGGTCCAGGTCGCGGACTGATGCGCGGCGGTTGCGTATGCAGGAACTCTCCCGACTGCGACGATGCACTGGTTGATCTGTCGAGCAGCGACTCGGGTGCCCTCCTGATTGACAGCTCGGCCGGCTGCGTGACCGATTTAAGTCCCGGCTGCAGGCTTGACGCCTTACTGGGCTGCGTGACCGCCGGTTAGCATTGGGTGACCTCGTCGGGTCTGTCGGTGTGTAGAGAACACGCTTGCGTTCGTCCCTCTCCATGAGGTACCCCTGGAATATTAATTATATCCCAAAGAAATCGTTCTTTAAAACGGAATCTAAAATAAAATGAAAACGTTATACAGGTGAAATCCCCGAGAACATAGGTTGTATTTAGAAAACAAAAAAACTTAATTAAGTGGTTATGAAAAGCCACCATTCAATCTTTAGACAGCAAACATAAGCATGGTTAAAGCGTAAAAAAAAAAAACTAAATAATCATTACATTAGGTAGTTTGTAAATATTCAGTTAAATAAAATACTACCATTACTATCACATCCACATGTTTGCAAAACGCGTTGCTATAAGTTATAAAACTCATAAACACTGATTAAAACAAACTGATAGGTATTTCACTTGTATAACATTTCACTCATCTATATACCAGAAGTAGCAACTTCATATAGCCATTAAATAGCCATGAACCCAAACAATTTACCGTACCCGTTATTATTTTAAGTAAAAGAAAAATAACGAACTTTAGAGCTAATGTAATAGGTACCACAATGGTTTAGTAGGTAAACCCCACAGGTAAATAATTAAGGGTAGAAAGAGAGAGAAAAAATAAATATTTAATTGGCCAAAACCAGGAATCTTTATCCCACTTCTGAAATGTTGACTCTGTACCCTTACAGAGAATCGGTTATAGTTTAAATATCCAAATTAACCGTTGCTCAGTTTCATAGCTTTTTTAAAATAAGGTTTTGAAATAATGGACTTATGTCATGTACTTACTTATAATTTCCAACACACAAAATCAAATACACTTTATAATCAACACTTGATATTCTTAAACACAACTCGGTTTATAGCAGTCGATTTCTCGACGTCTGATGCACGACTGAGCTCGCAAGATTGGCACGACAACCAACGTGACGTTCTCCCCCCATTCCCTCTACATTCCAATCAAAGCAGTATGATTGGTTAGTCGTGCCATCTACGAACTCAGCCGGTACTACAGTGGTCAATATAATACTTTTAATATTAAAATCGAATATAATTTTACAAATCGAATCGGATAAAATGTGATACAATTTACTATTGATAACAATACTAAATTTCCTCATAAGTATAGAGTGTCTGAAACATGAAAATACTATACTGGTTTGGACCGAGTGTCATCATCATCATTATCATTTTAGTCGAAAGACGTCCACTGCTGGAGACAGGTGTCCCCCAATTGGCGATATGACGAATATTGACGGAGTGTGAATAACCATAACTGATTCAGAAACTGGAACAATATTAATGTTATGGCCTGTTCAAAGTCATGAAACTTCTGACATTACTTACATAGTGATGACCTTAGAGAATTGCAATTTTACGAGCAAACCGCGAATCAATCCAAATGTAATTTAGTTTGAGGATAACAGGATTATTCTGGATTGAACATAATCAACGGTACATCAATCTCCGAAGAGGTCCGGATTTCTAGGTCTAAAATCTTTTTTTTATCTTGTAACTTAAGTAAGTTATCCAGACTTGGAGAACGAGTATTGAGTACCTATGTACATAGTTTTGTTGAATAAAGAAAGAAGTTGGGAGAAAAAAGCTTAGGTTGTGACCTAAGCTTAAAGAAATTAATAATATAGTTTGTGGCAAGAGCAATTATTATGCACAGATTCCCACAAATGTATTTTATATTGTCAAAACCTGATAAAAATTATCGCATGATAGTATACTAAGCGAGATGAGCTGTTCTTGTTTCTAAAGCAGTGGTTCCCAACCTTTCTCAGACCAGGGACCACTTTGTTGTCTTTATTGTTAGCAGGGGCCAGGTCCTATCTAGGGGGTGAATCTTGAACCCAAAAATGCCAAAATTGGAAAATATAATGAAAACTTTTAGAATTAAGATGTTAAAGGATACAAAAGTGATCGAAACGAGTTCGATTTTTTTTTTCAAAATATGCATAATTACGGAAAAAGGAATAAGTCGGTAGATTCTCAAAAAAAATAGCAATAAAGGATTGGCCTACACTCACAGGCCCTGCAGTGGGACGAAATGATCTAATAATAAATAAATAAACAAAAATTTACCATGACTGTTTCTAATATCCGCGTATTTCTATGACACTATTATTTGTCCTCATAGGTTTTATTTGTCACATTTGTCCTACTGTCTGTACCTCCGTACATTGTATCATACTCGTATAATACTTCTCGTCCTTGGCAACTGATTGGCAACGCGAAATGGGGCGGAAACTAATTTTGGAGTTAGTCTTTATTTTGTTTTGTGGTAAACACGATGATTGAAAGGTGTGACAATGACAGGTTTTTTTTGAGTTCTATTTTGTATTTTTTTTTTTTTGCATTGAAGGAGTTTCTTGCCCGTTCTTCTCCATAGAGATCTACGCAAGGGAATGGGCAACTACAGTACTTTCACAGTTTTTATGTCTTGTGACTGGGACTGTAGCTACATTTAATTTTCATCTTTGTTTCGACAATTCAAAAGCGCCTGTATCTGGCCTACTTGAAATAAATGCTTTGATTTTGATTTTGATTTTGAAGTACTGAAACTAGGACTAGGTACACAGACGATCAGTTATTTTTTGTTGGACCGTGTAATGGGAATTTATTTGTAGAATTTACTGTACTTAAATAAATAATTTTGACTTTGACTTTGAATTTCATCTAGTGATGAATGAATACCTCAGAAAACCGCCCATTTTCACAGGTAGGTCAGATATTTCCAAAACTTAGTGAAATAAAATTACTGTTTTGTCTGCCAGCTAGTTATTACGCGTCTATTAGCTCTTACCAACAGTGACGATACATACATAAATATACAATCGAGTCGTTCGCGCACACGTTTAAAGCACACGATAACGTCAAAAAGACAATCACTGTCTCTCCGACTACCCGCCTAGAGAGCATCAAAGGTATTGATTGGCTCGTACGAAGCCCGCGTTGAACTATAACCCAAGAGTAAACAGAGATAATATATTGTCTCGACTAGATGTCCTCCTTCGCTGATAACGTTTATGTTCTATGCTGTTATCACGTTTTTTAGTTTATGTATACTTCATGATCGTGTTTGCTCACCGTATGCGTGCGTAGGACGTATACGCAGCGTAGACGTGAGAAACACGCCGTTTTACCGCGAGGTGTTTTTATTACGTTCACGCCAGCATTTTATCAGTGGTTACACAGCGTGTACGCAGCTCTAATACAGCGTCAACGTAACGTGAATGACCTAAGTATAAAGGCTTCGTTTGAAAAAAAAAAAGACCTGGAAGTGGAAAGACACCACTTACTTTTACCCGATTGCCACAAAAGGAGCAGCTTTGTTTTAAAAAGTGTGCCATAAAGAAATCAACCTTTTTCCCATACTAGAAAGCATCATTATTAAAAGATCCCAGTGACTATATAACGTCTGCTTTGCGGACGGTAAAAGTGTTTATTTCAATATATGTATGATCTCGTAGCTAATATCTCCCCTACTTCTCACATTAACACAAAATACTACGAGTACCACACTTAAATTCCTTGTGTGATTATTTCACGATTTTTATTTTTCTATTCTATCTATCTGTTGGAATTGTCATCTATTAATTCTATAATTATAATAACGAAATTTTATCCACGGAATTGTACTGATTTCCAAGATACAGGCTCTTTAGGTACCAAATTTGGAAGTCATGCGACCATTTAGTTTTTGCAACCTTTTTTGTACACCCCCACGATTAAATATTATTAATATTATTATTCTTCACTAATTCTTGCTTCTTCTTGTTTCAGATGAGATGGCGACAGACTGGCGGCATGGGCATACAGCTTGCGGCGGCCATATTTTGCATGCTGCCACTCTTCACATCATCCACAGGAGACATACGTGAGTCTGCTATCTACCCCTTAACTTAGAATCAGGCTTTATGGGAGGTTCTGAAGAAGAAAGTGGGTACATTCGTAAGAGTGTCCTTAAAGGGTCATTAGCGGTACCTAGGTGGACTTGGATCGGGTCCAGAAGTCATTGTGTGAAGAATGTATCCAGTAGTGGATTGTATTGGGCCTCTATTGATATCTGATAATTGGACAATACGAGCTGTGGCAGGTATATCTACGAAGTTGGTTCCTTTCCTAGGAACCTACAGTAATAATGAATACTATTAGGTACTGTTTTAGGCTTTCACGGTTTAAAACTAAACTTATATTGTCACTTACGGGATATCTTCCGTGATTATTTGTTGTTTTGAGCTCCCGATATTTCGACGCTGTTGCAAGCGCCATGATCGCGGGTTGACTGGAGACTGCGGGTGTCGGGAGCTCAAAACAAATAATCACGGAAGATATCCCGTAAGTGACAATATAAGTTTACTATTAGGTATTAATAAATAACCAGAACCATATTACCCAGTACTAACTGGGAAGTCAGATAAGCAGTTGCTTCAAGTAAAATACTGGTATTCAGCTACATCTAATTAGACCAGAAGACGATCCCAACATAGTTAAGAAAAGGCCAGGCAGATGATGTTGAGGTCTTAATAAATAAATACTACATAAAAATCTAGGTTTATCGTTTGTTATATTTAAATTGGCTTTAAGTTTGTATGTATTCTATTTTCTCATCTTTTACACACTATGTCTACATCTCTTTTTATCTACTCTCCTTTCGCAGGTATGCTGGAAGAGATTTCTTTAGAAATAAGCATCACCTTTGTACCTATTTTCTATTCCTTTCTTCTTTTCTGCATGTAGTACATAAATTGTTAAATAAACAAACAAAATAAATAAAAAGACCAATGGAAACATCTATAAGAATAATGGACGAATTAACATACTGATTCAATTCTAAGACAATATATTTGACTGACGTAAGTACTACCAACGCACATATGTCAATCCTATTGAGAGACACTGTTTAGTTTGACCACTCTATGCACTGTGCATTTTCAAGATGGCGCTGCTTATCATAAAATTATAATCGGGATGTCAAACTTGGTACATTTATTTTAGGCCTGTGTTTTCCCGCCTGCACAGATAAGTTGGTTAAAGTGCTTTCGCTTTGAAAGCGATGGCTATTTGTCTAGGCCCTATGAAGAAACAAAATGACTCAAATCATGAGTCAATGATCGATGAATTGAATCATCATCATCATTGTTATCCACAGCCTGAACTCATCCACTGCTGGGTATAGGCCTCTCTTTTCTTGTGCCAATCTCCACGGTCCCTTGCCAACCTCATCGAGGTTTTTCCCACAACGGCAACTATTTCGTGTGCCCATCTCGCTGCCGGATGACCCATGTTCCTTTTGCCAGTTCTTGGACGCCATTCGGTGACAACCTTGGTCAACCAGTTAGTACTACGCCTTGCTAGGTGTCCACTTGTCCAGCCCAACTCCATTTGATAATTTAAATAATTACTCTAAATGCCAGTGTACCAGTAAAACACTAATTCAAAAAAACCTTGACGTTTTCCACTCATAATTCTATCAGCGTTAAGCTTGTCTGTGTCGGCAAGATAAGTAGATACTTGCCAATAATCGCTATCGACCTCAGGCTTATTATAATAATGCCCATTGAATTAATTACGGAATGACTAATAAGTTAATAAATGGTCCTCGATTGTGATGAAATGAAATCTTATTAGCATAATCATTTTAATATTAATGTTGAAATAATGCTGAGAATTGGACACCTGGTGATTGGTAGATAGTTTTATTCATTGTGGCTGTTATATTTTTGAGAATTTTATTTCAGTACCGGTATCGTTATTGCTACGTTTATGTCTATTCTAGGAGCTCGTGGCTAAGTCCAGGCCAATCTTTAGGTTAAGTCGTACTTCCCTAGGTTGGTCTGTCGATGGGTGACCACCCTTACATACCGGGTTTCATCCGATGGGAGTGACGTCACGGACAGTGTACGGTACGAATCAGCTGTCTATGTTTTGACGAGCAAATAATATAATAAACATTAATATTCCGCTCAAGTTTGTGTTCCTAAGTGCCACCCGGTGTGATTTTCGTGCATGATTGTTTGTGGGACTGTCTAGTTTGATTTAGTGGTGTAATTCTCAAAAAAAACAATCATAAATCTGGTTTTTGATTTATTTATTTTGAAAAAACGGGGTTACTTGCCGTTTTTGTGGTCACTGGTACCCCCAAACGGTGACTTATAAATAAATTCTGAGAGTGACATTGATCGGTGTCAGTAATATCTCCGCCGCAGGTGCCATCTATCGCCAACGGACTGAACTGAGAGAGCAACGCCATCTTGCTGCTCTTCGTTGTACCGCTACTATGGTCAAGTGCTCAACTTGCGGAAAATTCCTCTCGGCAAAAGGGGGCGCTACGTGTGGTAACTCGGCGTGTCACAAGAGTTACCACCTGTCTTGTTTGCTGCTGCCTGATAAGTCGCAGATAAGCAGCGACTGGTTGTGTCCTGAGTGCAGGAAGAGACTGCCCAGGAGTATTAGTGCTTCTGGGGAACCGGCAGCATTGTCATCAGCGCCCGCGGCTGCTGTGGGAGCTTCATCAGCGGCAGCAGCTTCGGTTGTGGCGGCGTCGTCGGTGGCTGCAGGTCTGGCTGCTGTCAGGGGCGGAATGGTGGGGTCACCCGTCGCGGAGACTCAGGCTAAGGGTTCTGAGGTCAAGGCCCCTGCTGCGGTGGCTAAGGTGCTGTCCCGGGCTGGGAGCGAGCAGGGGACTGACGGGGAACAATCCTCACTGGAAGTCCGGCAAACCCTCCGCGAAGAAATCAGGCTCTTCCGCTCCGAACTACGGGAGGTCAGGGATGAGATGAGAGAGTTCCGTCGCGAAATGGCTGGCTTGCACTCTTCGATGGGAGCCTGCAGTGAGCGGGTCGACAACCTGGAGGCCAGACTCGAGGCCTTGGAAACCAGGCAAAGTGCCGCCCTGCCTGACGCCAAGGTGAACCAGCTGGAGCAGATAGTGACGCAGCTGCAGGTGGAGCTCAATGACCGCGAGCAGGACTTACTTGGCTCCGACTTGGAGATTGCCAACATCCCTGAGGTCCCGGGTGAGAATTTGCTGCACACCGTTGGGCTGGTGGCGGCGAAGCTTGGTGTGAGTCTCGATGAGCGGGACATAGTATTCGCGCAACGGGTGGGCCTAAGGTCTGACCGTGAGCCGCAGGCGGCGAGCTCGGCGAGTCCGGCTGGAGGGGCGGGCCCGGCGGTGGCAGGCGCTGCGCCGGCGCGAGTTCGACGCGTCGTGGTGCGGCTGACGCGGCGCGGGCTGCGCGATGATCTGCTGAAAAGCGCCCGCGTGCGCCGCGGCGCCACCACCGCGGACCTCGGCCTCCCCGCACCTTCGCGTCGCTTCTATGTGAACGAGAGGCTCACTAAGACGAACAAGCAGTTGTTCTACCGTGTGCGTGAAGCTGGCAGCCGTCTCGGGTGGAAGTATGCGTGGACGAAATCTGGCCGCATCCTGGCTAAGCAGGGTGATGGCAAGCCCACGTACTGCATCCGCTCGGAGGAAGACTTTTTCCGGGTTTTTGGTCGTGAGGTGTCTCCTGAAAATAAGGAATAACATTTTTGTTCGAAATGTACATCATGTAGGCTATCTTTTTTCTAAGTGTAAGCATTATTTTCTACATATTAGTTTATATCTATTGTTCTGTGCAAGGTCAGCTCGCTTCCTGTCTCAGTATTCTATTGTTCTATCCTGGGGCCCAGCTGCCCGATTATTCTTTACATTTTATGCACATTATTTATATATTGTCGCGCGGCTTATCATCTATACCGTTACAGGGCTAACTATTCTATGCACATTTTTACAAACAACGTTATATACTACTTATCTTATAATCTATTCACAATATTTATTTTTTATCTGTCGCTCTGTGCTTCACACTATACACAAATTACATCTTACATTATGTAAAATGAATACTCTATATATATATCTAGGTACAAATGAACAAGACTAAAAATCTTAAAGTTGGTTTTTTTAACGCGGGCTCGCTGGGATCGCGGCATGACGAATTTCTCGTAGCGATGGAAAGTCTCGAGGTGGACATCATGGCCATAAATGAGACTTGGCTCAGGCAGGGAGAGGAGGGCCGTGCGCCGATAGTTCCGGGCTACCGACTGCGTCATGTGCCGCGTCCGGCCAGCGTGCGCGGCGGACGTGGAGGCGGCGTAGGCTTCTACCTGCGCCGCGGAGTACGCGCGCGCGCCTTGCCGCACCCACCAACGTCGCAGGTCGAACAGATGTGGCTTAAACTAAATATCAACTCGCATTCGGTTATCGTTGGCACTGCTTATAGACCGCCGTGGCTTGATGTGAATGTATTTCTGGATGCGATCACTGACTCTCTTTCGACTTTTGCCAATGCGGACAAGGTTCTCCTAGTGGGTGACTTTAATATTAATATTTTAAACCCCTCTGACAACAAAACTAAACTACTGAATAACTTTTTACATTGTTGCAAGCTCAGACAGATTATTACTGCACCAACTCATTTTACTGACCATAGTGAAACTTTAATTGATGTTGCGTGCACTGACGCTCGTGTGTGTGGGCACTCAGTCGCACACATACCTGAGCTCGGTCAGCATGCAATTATAAGCATAGAATTAAATTTTAAAGTAGAGAAGCCTATCCCGCATTGGATTACCTATAGGCCACTCAAGGATATCCTCCCTGAACTTTTTAACAATGACCTAAATAATATTGAATGGGAACATATTGAAAGTCTCCAGGATGTGGACTCCATGGTTGAAATGTTTAATCAATATATTTTGGCTCTATTTGATTTGCATGCACCCATTAAAAAAGTCTTAATTAAAGAAAAGTCACTTCCTTGGATAACCTTCACTGTGAAGGAAATGATGAAGCTGCGTGACAAGTGCCATGTGAAGTCAAAAGCTACAAAATCCGATATCCACCAAAAATCTTACACTGAGTTAAAATACCTAGTAAGAACGGCAATTGAGACTGAGAAGTGTGCATACTTTAAAACATTTATCAATAATAATATTACACAGCCTAAGAAGTTATGGAGTCATATCAAGTCTACAATTACCAACACAAAAAAATCAGAGCATGGTCTGCCTCACTTCTGTAACAATCCTGATACTATCAACCAGCACTTCCTGGATGTTCCTGGCAGTGGAGAGGTCGCTGCTGAAGATCTAACTTATTTTGAACAACATCGGCACAGTGACAGTACTTTTCAGCTCGAGCCTGTTCAGGAGGAAGCTGTGCTGAGAATTCTGCGTAGTCTCAGATCCAACGCGCAGGGCTCTGATCAGATCTCTCTTGAGATGCTGATGTTGACTCTCCCTCGTACTCTTACAGTCATAACAGCTATTATCAACAGATCCATTGTAACTTCTTCCTTCCCGGATCTGTGGAAAATGGCAATCGTCAGACCTATCCCTAAAATTCCCAACCCCACCACTGTCAAGGATCTCCGCCCTATCAGTCTGCTCCCTTGTTTATCCAAAGTTTTGGAAAGGGTAGTATCCAATCAGCTCAGGGCATACCTGGAGCGCAATGGCATGTTACCCCAGGCACAATCTGGATTTCGTAAGGGCCACAGCACGACAACTGCACTTCTGGATGTGGTTGGGAACATACTTGAGGCCAGAGACCGGGGAATGGGAACCCTGCTTGTCCTTCTTGATTTTTCGCGTGCTTTTGACTCGATCAACACTTCGCTTCTTCTCGCCAAGCTGTTTTATTACGGTTGTGACATGGAAACAGTAAAATGGTTTGAGAGTTACCTCACTAATCGATCACAATTTGTCCAGGTGTCATGTGACAATGGAGATACCTTGTCCTCTAGTCCCAAGCACGTGAGCAGGGGCGTACCGCAGGGATCTATCCTTGGCCCACTCCTCTTCATCTTGTACAGTGCTGACATAATTAAATGTTTAATCAACACCAAGTTCCATTTGTATGCTGATGATCTGCAGATGTACCTCTCCTTTAGCGCCCCGGATATTGCTGAAACAGTAAATAAAATTAATGAAGATCTGGAAAGAATCTCCGATTGGTCCAGCAGAAACTCCCTGGTTCTGAATCCAACTAAGTCAAAATATATTGTGATGGGATCCAGGGATTTCCTTAACAAAATGCTGAGTTGCAGCCTGGACCTCAGGATTGATGGCTGTGGTGTTGAGAGGGTTCTGGAAGCTCGTAACCTAGGCGTAGTTTTTGATGGACAACTGAACTTTGAAACACACATTCTGGAAGCTGTGCGCAACTGCTTCTACCGGCTCAAGCTTTTGTATCGTGTCCGTCCCTACATAAGTGTGGATATGCGAGTCATGCTATGTGAGTCACTTGTCCTATCCAAGCTGAACTACGCTGACACTGTGTATGGGGCGTGCATTCTCGGTAGAAGTCAGAAGCTAATCCAGCGGGTACAGAATGCCTGTGCTAGGTTCTGTTACAATGTGCCCCCCAGAACTCATATCACTCCATTTTTGAATAAGGGTAATTTGATGAGAATGTCAGCGCGGAGAAAGCTTCACCTGGCTACCCTTCTTTTTGGCACTATTCTCACAAAGAAACCAGATTATTTATATAAAAAGCTGTCTTGGTCGCGCGATGTTAACCAAATAAAAACCAGAGCATCTTCGTACCTGATGTTGGCTTCCTCCCACAGAACTGCTGCTTTCCGTGGTAGTTTCAAATTCGCCGCCAGTCGCTGCTGGAATGACCTCCCACCACCTTTTCGTGCTCTTAAATCAATTGGTACTTTTAGAAATAAATACAAGCGATATCTACTCCAACAGCAAAAAAAATCTTCCGAGTAAAATTAACATACCTATTGTTCTGCACGCAGCTGGCGTTGGTGGCCGGAGCGTCTCGCCGTCCTTATTTTAGGCTACTTAGATGATGCATAATTTTTCTAGTGTCTACTTGAGAATTCCCGTCACCTCGACACCGAGATGCACTTCGTTGCCGTTAATTTTTAGTCACTTTTTTCCTTCTTCGCTAACTCACTGACTTATAATAATAATATATGTATTGATTGTTTCTTGTTTGAACTCTGTGGACAGCCCCAGTTTGATGCGAGCGTGTTACACTATCACTGCACTAGTGCACACTTTCCGTTTTGATTATGATCACGGTATTATTGTTTGTTTGATTTTACTTCGTTTATTCGTCATCTGACATAATTACGTAATGTTCTCCACAGATTAGATATTAGTATGATGTTCTCCAATCAAAACAAAACAGAGATCACAGATTAGATATTACAGAGATGTCTGCGCCCGCGTCTATGTTCGTCAGTGTTGCCAGTGAAGTCATGGCACAGTTTGGTGAATAATATGGTTCCGTGGGGCGTAGGTGTACTAGTTTTTTCCCCGTATTTTATTATACTACACATTTATGTATTGTTTATTCGTCTACACTTTATTTTTTATTAATTATTTTAATCTTATCCGTATCTGACCGTGGCATCACTCTCACTTTGGGCCCTATCAGAATACCAGCGCTGTGGCGTTTTTTAATGTTACAGCACCATGCTGAGATAGGGGCCTTTTGGCCTTGTTCAGGACCTTTCATTTCTTTTTATTTTTATTTTTTTTATTTTTTATCTATGTTTAGTTTTCAATATTCGTAAATAATGTTATTTTTTATGTGTTTTGTCCTGTATGGGCCAATAAATGCTTTTTCTTTCTTTCTTCTTTCTTTCTTTCTATCCGTGCCTCGGAAAGCACGTTAAACTGTTTGTCACGGCTGTCATTTGTCCATCCTTGACTGTCGTTACAGGTAGTCAGTGGCCCAAAAAGTCTGACAACCAGTCTTACCAAGTGGTATCGTATTACCCAGTATTAACTGGGTTGTGGAGGTTAGATAGGCAGTCGTTCCATATAAAATACTGGAATTCGACTGCATCCGGTTAGACTGGAAGCCGACCCCAACATAGTTGGGAAAAGGCTAGCCAAATGATGAAGTCTATTCTAGGATACTTTATTCTCGGCGGCGGCGACCTCTCGCGTCCGGCCCTGGTTCAATCCATGGTCCGGAGCGAGACGGAATGGGAAGCCGTCACCTCCTTCTGCGAAGCAGTCATGCTGGCGAAGGAGGTGGCGGAACAAGAGAGGGAGAGAGCCTCTCTTCCCGGCCGCCGCGGGAGACGCACCGGGCGTCGGGGGCCACGTGGTGGCTACCGGCCACCGTAGATGCGGGCCTGTGGACGGTTAGCTATGGGCTAGCTAGCCGTCCATCCGTCTAGTGACGACAGGCCGTGTCGACGGCGCGTTCGTGTTCCACGCGCGCCTCAAAGAGATGTCAGCAGAAGAGAGGGGCCCGCAAGGGCCGAAGCCTGCCGGGGTTGCGGGACTGTTCGAAAGAGATACCGCGGCCCCGGAACGTAAAGGGCGAGGAGGGAACATGGATGGGTTTTAGTCAGTACGAGTCTGACACTCCCTCCCGCTCCGCCCAGAGTGGGAGAAGTCATTTGATGATTTCCCATCCTAAAAAATAGAATAGAATCGCAATAGAAGATAAAGCAATTGGCAGTACATCAGCCTAGCCAGTCCATTGCTGTACAAATTATTATGAATTATTCCCGAAACCCAATTTACCTAGTACCAGGACGTCATGGCACGCCAGGAGCTCACAGTGGCTGGCTCCCGTATAGGTGTGCTTATGTTTAGTTAGCTATCACTCTTTGCTGAAAGTTCTGTTTTTTTTTTTAATACTAATTTGGCTTGTGTTTGTCTGCAATCCGCCAGATTTAAACGATGACGCGTCCTAGGGTGGAGCACGCTTGGCTAGAAGAAATCAATTCACTAGAACTTTTAAGAGATCTAGATTATATTGATCGGAAAACAGAGAAGCTGGCTGTGAATTCCACAGACTGGTGGTCTCCATCCAGAATCTACCTTTTAGCACTCCATTGCTGATCAATTTTAAGTCTATATCTTCTAAATGTCCACTTCTCTGGTACCAGGACATCACGGGACATCAAGAGCTCGCGGCTGGCGCGCAGGCGTGCAGCCGGCCGCTGACGTCACGGCCAACAACACAGTCAGCAATATCACTGCTCAGCTGGGAGGCACTGCTTACCTCCACTGTTTAGTGGGGCACTTGAGTGAAAGAGGGGTGAGTATTACTTTAATGATATTTTTGTAGCAATCACATTGATCGATAGGTACTGAAACATCACGCCTGTAATCCCTGGAGGGTTAGGCAGAGATTACCTAAGAATACACCCACACTTTGCCAGTTATGTCTTGTCTAAGTCCCCTGTAATAAGGGCGAACCGATTTCCATCAATCGGGCACAAATCCTAACTACATCCTGCTACTCAAAGACTACTGATAGAAAAACTCATTACACTTGCAGCCAGTAGACGAATATGAATACGAATGTAAATAACGTAGACAGTTATTTTAAATATGTCACAGAAACGTCGTAATCCGTAAAGAAGTTACCAAGCCGAATAAAAAAACTGTCTTAAGTCTGTAGCTGTAGCTATGGCGTATAGATATTAAAAGTAAACCAATTTGAATAAAGAATCATCGTTACCTTTTTGCTCTTGACCCATTCTACTTGGGCTCCACGCAACACTTTTTCTTCTTCCAATCTCCCCTGTGACACGTCAAGGCATCATATACTCCTTTCTCTTGAAAATCATTCCCCACACAACCATTCATCTTTTCATTAGCCTTCCTTCATCAACTTTCGCATCCATCACTCTTTCAGTCTTTGAATAAAGAATCTAAAGCGAATAATAAAACCTCCCTATAAAAACGAACATAAAAGGCGAAAGAATTACAACACTATAGATATCTTGAACCGCAAAGTGATAAACTTTATCTTAGCAATAGCGATAAATCTGATTAGAAGTTGCTAAGTCACTTTGACATTGATGCCGAAAGTCTTAAGTCTGAGCTAACATTTCGTAACTTGGACCTGTGATGAAAGGTATACGATTGGGTAATAAAGTGAATTTATTAAATTAGAAATATAAGACGAGGAATGGGATTACGTTAATTTTCGGTGAAAAATTGTCTCGCTCGAATAAATGTTAGTCAGGTGTTGATTTATTTCTCGTACTGATGGTTTAAAATACCTGCTTGATTTATTATCACCAGCATTGGCAGCCTCGTGGTCAACGTTCAACCTAGAGAGGTTCTCGTCTGCTTAACCGGACTATCCTATAAGCCTCATCTCTTTAACGAGAGAGACTCGACAAATCTTTTGTTCATCTGTCATTGAATCGACAAAATGACAGATGAACAAAAGGTTTGTCGACTCTCTGTCTTGTCTACGGTGGTCATGCTACGCGGGCAAGAGAGACGGCAACATTTGAAAGACCGGTCCGGAACCCTCTCTATGCAACGCTTGTTTAGGCACATACCAGAAGGGGCTAGTCTCACCTTGGTCTTTCCCACGATCTTCTCTAAGTCTTCACCCACCTAACTGGCTGTTGCTCTGCGATCGCTATTTTTACCATCTCTCTCTCCGCTACCATTTTGGTTTACCTGGAATCACCATTTCTAGTCGAGGGTCCTACCCATCTCCATATTAGAACCGCTGTCCGCTACCCATAATTCAACATGTTGACTCCCGTCCAAAAACATAATAGTTAATTTCTGAAATTTCAAAACAGTGACGTCTTTTATTCAGAAGAGTATTTTTCTTCTATCTATGTGCTAACATAATATTATTTTAACTTATCAAGCCTCGACTAATTAGTCAATTATGTATTATTCGTGGCTCTGTAGAAAATTGGCAAGTCTGAAAAGGTTAATTTGAACTCATCGTCTTTTATTTAACAATCAATCCTCCAAAAATTTAAAAAAAACTATTTCTGTTTACATCTAGGTTACTGTCAGCCTATGCCATCCCACTGCTGGGCAAAGGTCTTCCCCCATGACTTCCAATTCTTTCAATCTGGGACTAATAATAAACTACTGGTCGTTGTTTCTATCCATCTCGTTCCGCCATCTCTTGCGAGGTTTAATATACGGTACATAATGAAATTGGATGACAAAAATCCAGCCAACGCATTGGGGTCTAAAACATCAAAATTTTGCTCAAGAGCTCCAAAATAACGAGATGAGCATTAAGAAAGAATTTTAGAAAATTCATCCTCTGAAGAAATTAAAGCGAGGATAAAATTTTATCATGAAAGTTTGGCATTATTGCTGAAGAGATTTCATTCTAGCTTCTACATACGAGTAAATATTAAATACTGGTTTCATATACCGGTCCTAAATTAAACTAAATATTGTAATCAAACGGGCGATCGTTTAGTGTTAACAAATTAGTCCACATTTTAATCTTCGCAACGTATTTTGTGGTGTGTCAACCTGTAATTTTGCACGACATTGACACGCCAGACAATTGGAGCGGTGTCGCCGCTCACTCCCAGAGGGTTAATTTTACACATGCCTGTAATTGTGGCGCTCCTATTTTATTAAAACATGTGACTATTGAGTATTTTGTGAATAGTAAGTATTGTTATAAACAGTATGGTTACAATGTGTGTTAAAGTACGCTTAATGAATCCAAAAGGCACTGGTTTTTCATGTCATTGCGACCATTTTTTTGTTCTAGACCATATACCTGGGAACCTTCTAGTTATGGCGATATTGGGGATCAAAATTGCAAAGTTTTCACTTGTTTATTTTTTTAAGATCTTAATGTTATAACTTTAGTTTGAATACCTCCACTACTCACAATGTTTTGAGTGCGTTACATTGAGTTCCTACTGTAGAACGTGATTATTCACCCCAAAAAAAAAGTAGTTTCCCAGCAGTAAGTTTTGGGTTTACTTAGTTTGATGACGGTCAATTTACACCTTGTATTGTCCAAACCAAAGACACACGATCCACGATCCTTCTTTGGTCTAGTGGTCGCAAACGTGACTACTGAGTATGAAGTTGTGTTTGATTCC
This sequence comes from Xestia ashworthii, assembly GCA_950022955.1. Lineage (NCBI taxonomy): Eukaryota > Metazoa > Arthropoda > Insecta > Lepidoptera > Noctuidae > Xestia > Xestia ashworthii. Next base: position 5,347,996 of record OX465563.1, read on the forward strand.
TAGGTTGGGCAGAGTTAATGGTTTGTTCCATCAGGACATTCTCAGTAGCATGTGAGCTTTCATCGCACAAAAGAGATGTTTACGTGCGATTTGTAATTTAGACCCACTAACATCCTGTAAACCACTTTTTAAAAAACTTAGGATACTTACATTAACAGGTATTTATATTGAGGAAATATGTAAATTTACCAAATCTCACCCTGAGATGTTTGAAAAACTGGGAGATAAATGCAAATTCAATACTAGATACCCTAATAATTAATTATTCCTGGAACGAAAACTGAACTATATAGGCGGAGTTGCTATCCTATGTGTATTCAGATATACAACAAGATTCCTAACCAAATTAAAGAACTTCCAATGGTCCGCTTCAGAAGGGCTTTACACAGATGGTTAATTGATAATCCTTTCTATAATGTAAAATAATTCTTTCAGTTTAAATTGAAATGATTATCATTATACCAAAAATTTGCATGTCATTATTTTATGATTGAACATGTTAGGCTACTATTATACCATTCGATTAAGAACTTTTGTAACCATATTTATCGGCAAATAAATCTTTGACTTTGACTTTGACTTTGCAATTTATCTGAATGAGTTCGCTTTGTAGCTGTTTTTTGAGATTTACACACTGAACTCAGGCAGATAATGATGATGAGACACCACTTGTGTTTAAACGGCTCTATTGCAACTGGACAGTTTCTCAGATGGACAGATTTGCAACTAGACAGTTTCTCAGCTGGACAGATTTGTAACTGGACACTTTCTCAGCAGGACAGATTTGTAACTGGAAAGAACGTGTACAGTCCATGACATATTTTTTAAACCTTTAGAAAACAAAGGTGTGATATTATGTTATATTATTAATGTGTGTTATTTTGTCTTTCAGCAAGTGTCCTGGATCAGAAAAAGAGACTGGCATATCCTGAGCTCTGGGAAGTTCACTTACACCAATGATGAGAGGTTTCAGGTGAGTTAGTCGTTTTTTATTGACGATGAATAATTCATACTCCGTTCCAAAAATGAAGACTGTGTTTTAGTGTTCTAACATTTACGGTTTTAAGGCTAATTTTAGTACCAATAAACAAGTTTTTTTTTCGTAGATCTTAAGAAATGGTGCCTAAACCAAAGCTCCTATGTGCCTTAGAAGCAGCCAGTCAGGCTAAAGCAGTGATATTTGTGAAACCCAGATTGATGAAATTCATCTCCCTTTTTTTTTTTTTTTAGGATGGGAAATCATCAAATGACTTCTCCCACTCTGGGCGGAGCGGGAGGGAGTGTCAGACTCTTACTGACTAAAACCCATCCATGTTCCTTCCTCGCCCTTTACGTTCCGGGGCCGCGGTATCTCTTTCGAACAGTCCCGCAACCCCGGAAATTCATCTCCCTACAAATACGATCAAACTATTTTAGATCAACCAGTCTTTTTATTTTTATTTAATTAGGTCGACGATAACACACACAATAAAAAGCTATAAATATTAACAAATAACTTCATAACATATACTCATATAAACTGTATAAATTCTATATATACCTCACTGTAACATTCAGAACCTGCCACCTACGCATTCAATTCAATTCCACACGGTTTTGCGCCCATCCGTATAGAAACAGAGGCACTGTATCAACTTCTTATCTACCGCAAACACAAGAGAACAACTCGGAAGTTTGTATGGAAGTTATACGGAGAAGTTTGCAGGCGTCGGAGCTTCGTATGCACTGTTTCAAGGTCTGAGAGTCTTTGTATCCTTAGTTGCAAGGTTCGGGGAAATGGAGAATAATGGAGGTGTTTTGTTTTGTATTGACAGTGTTTTGTTTTTGTTTGATTGAAAAAGGTCTGGTTCTAGTTTGGTGCGCAATGTCATTAAATAAGACGGACAAATCGACGTTGAAGTTTTAACAAGTGCACCATTTTAAGAGGGGGCATTCAAAAGTTAGTAACCTCGCAACTGTTGTCGAATATTTACTTGTTTTATTTAATGTTGCAATATTACTGTATGGAAGCAAGAAATATGGCTAAGAAGAGAACTAGATTATTCTACTGAAACTGGATACGCATACACAACTGGATATGGATACTGGATACTCGGTCTTAAGCGGATTTGACGGTTTGATTTTTGATGCCATTTGCTGAAGAATCGGAAAACGCGTTGTTTAAGCCAATCACAGAGATATACAACGTCATTTTCTAATTTGAAGTGAACAAAAATTCTAAAATGTTATTGTACCATCACATGGCATAATTATGCAGTTTTTTCAACCTCCTGAAAAGTTGCAATTTTTGACAGATCTGTGATAACTGCATTGTGATGACCATTCTAATTCTAAGTGTGACTGTTATAGAACTTTGCTCACGGACCTTTGATTGCGAAGCCAGTTTCTAATAGTAAATGCACACAGGTTGATATTCGTAAAATGGTGACGTAAAAATAGTATGTACCTATCACAGCCTTTGTAAATAAAAATGTACCTAGGAATATATTCAACACATTCTACCATCAGTTAATGGTATCAAAAGCCTCAGTTAACGTGCCCCAATTAGAACCTTAACCAAATTAATAGCCAGAATCTATATAGATTCTAATTATGGCCTAATACGGTACACAGCACCGCGAGCTGCATTGTCAATGCACTCTAAATTGTTCCGGAATTGGTCAGCCGCAAAATTAACGCCCTCAAAACGCTAACGAATATGTGATCCAACGACCACAGTGATCAAATTTGAGCGGGAACGAGCAGAAATTACGGATAATTCGGCCATCAACAGAAATTCGGAAACCAGGAGTATGGCCGTGTAATTATTTTAGAATAACGCTTGGTACGATCTGATGCGTGAATTTGAATCAGTCTTACGGTGCAGTAGAGTTTAATTTTATTTGATTTCGGTATCACCAATTTGTGATGTTTATTTCTATTAAAGTGATAAGTGAAAGAAAGTCAGGTTCATAAACACTCCGCCATGGGATCTGGAGGCGATAGTCCTCGCGCGCCTACACGAATGGCGCGCGGAGGTACTACGCCGGGGGGAAACTCCGCTGCCGCGGCAAATTGCCGCTCAGCGGACTGACCTCCGGCGCGATCTCATGGCGACATGGAGAGAGCGACTGTCGCAACCCCGTGCAGGGCACGCCACGATAGTGGCGGTAAGTCCCCTCTTTGAGGAGTGGCTGGAGAGGCGCCACGGCGTCCTCACCTTCCGCCTGACGCAGGTCCTCACCGGACACGGATGTTTCGGGAGGTACCTGCACCGAATCGGGCGGGAGGAAACGCCCGGGTGTCTCCACTGCGAGGATCGACCGGAGGACACGGTGGAGCACACGGTGGAGGTCTGCCCTGCGTGGGCGGAGCACCGCCGTGTCCTCGTAGCGGCGATCGGCGGCGGCGACCTCTCGCGTCCGGCCCTGGTTCAATCCATGGTCCGGAGCGAGACGGAATGGGAAGCCGTCACCTCCTTCTGCGAAGCAGTCATGCTGGCGAAGGAGGTGGCGGAACGAGAGAGGGAGAGAGCCTCTCTTCCCGGCCGCCGCGGGAGACGCACCGGGCGTCGGGGGCCACGTGGTGGCTACCGGCCACCGTAGATGCGGGCCTGTGGACGGTTAGCTATGGGCTAGCTAGCCGTCCGTCCGTCCAGTGACGACAGGCCGTGTCGACGGCGCGTTCGTGTTCCACGCGCGCCTCAAAGAGATGTCAGCAGCAGAGAGGGGCCCGCAAGGGCCGAAGCCTGCCGGGGTTGCGGGACTGTTCGAAAGAGATACCGCGGCCCCGGAACGTAAAGGGCGAGGAAGGAACATGGATGGGTTTTAGTCAGTAAGAGTCTGACACTCCCTCCCGCTCCGCCCAGAGTGGGAGAAGTCATTTGATGATTTCCCATCCTAAAAAAAAAAAAAAAAAAAAAGGTTCATAAACACTCGCAACAGACGAGCGTGTATGACTAGAATGATGTATGACCATGGACGAAGCATAAAGAATGTGTAAGTAGTTTAGCTGCGTGGCATTCCGTGGTATGGGTGGTATTTACCACGGAATGCCACGCAGCTAACATGGAAAAAAAAACATGAGTTTGTCTATTTATGTATGAAAAGCGTCAATAACTATTATAGCAGACTGAAGACCCAGAATGCTGTCTTAAATTGTTTGTCCTTCTCTTTTCTATTATATTATTAGATGCCTGTCTCCCAGTCTAAATGTTTAAGGATGTCAAATGTATTTTTGAAGCCAAATTTTTGAGCTACCTTTACTAATTTTGTAATAATTCATTTCATGAATTTTCCGTTGAGTCTTCTTCAAAACATTACCACAAAACGGTGTTCAAACAAAACTTCCCCACACACAGAACCCGTCTGACCTAGAATAGCCCGACCCCACATATATAAAGCTGACGCCTTACAGGCAGCTGTACTCAGCTATATAGCTATCCGTGTCGCTTGCCTAACAGCGTAATAAACGCAGATGCAATTCCAAGCAACACAGCATAAATGAGAATGTGCTTGGCTGAAGCCAAATCCGTGTCAAGCTGTACGTACAAGCGATCCTTATCGCAATGACAGATAGAAATGCATTTTTTGACATAATTTAGGAACGTGCCCCACATTCCCGAATTGTGTCGTGTGTCGCTTGTTGAAATGCGCAGTGCGTATTCGCGTAGTCGCGGGAATGGGTTTTATTTTAGCTTTTACAGAACTCTGTTTTTTGGTTAGATTTGAGTAAATTTGGTCATATACATCGATGCAGCTCGATTGGATTCAATTCAAATACATAGTCTTCTCATTAAAATATATTACTAGAATATTTCTGCGGCATCGCCCAAGTGGAGTTCGATAATATTGTCCCAAGGAATCATATTACAGGGATAAAAAGTATCCTATGTGTTAATCCAGCTCATAAACTATCTGCGTTATGTATTCATCGAAATCCGTTCAATAGTTTTTGCGTGAAAGAGTAACAAACATCAAACACTCTCACACTCACATACAAACTTTCGCCTTTATATAAAACTGTGATAATAGTGTGATAATAGTTAATAAATAAATAACCAAATAAATATCGCTGGACATTACACACAGCGCCGTCTAGTGCCACACTAAGCAAGGCTTGTGTCGTGGTCACCAGACAGTTGATATACTACTTATACTTTTTGTTTGTAAATACATACTTATTATACATATAAATATCCATGACTCGGAAACAAATGTCCATGCTCATCACACAAACATTTGCTCCTACCGGGATTCGAACCCGAGACCCTAAGAACGTAAGGCAGCCACACTAGCGCTGCGCCATTCGGGCCGTTTAATAGTGTGATAATAGCGTGATAATAGCGTGATAATAGTGTGATAACAGTGTGATCATAGTGTGATCATTTAGGTTTACACTGTCAACTTAGCAAATTCAACCAAGAACATTCAACTAAGATACAGACATCCTACGTCAGGGTCAATGTTCTTATGGTCGGTTATTATCAGCAATAACCATAATCATTTGCGAAGCCCTTCAGTAATCAATAAAGAATATAATTAGTAAGACGGCCAAGGAGAATCAAATTAGGTAGGCACTGAATAAACTTCTTTAGGCACCTACCAAATCGCAAGTCCCTCTTAATTTTGTGCTTAGTAACAGTCCGTGAAAAACGTATTAAGAGGGCGACTGTATAAGTGTTAATGAAATAAACGCCAAGCTTTCGACGAGACCTGAAAGAAAAACTAGCATTCGTTTACTAAATAAATAAGTTTATTAAGGTGAATGCGCCGGGGAAACCCACTTCAAATTCTTACGTTTTTTGTATTGTAGGTGCAATTATGTATAATCATTAAAATAATCTGGATTACTTGTATTAATTAATTTAATGATTATAATTCTGTGACTACATACGTGCTACTTGCGCAAATCATATTTTCATTATCAGTTTTATCCTGAAACTGACTTGTAAATTGCAAAAAAAGCGGCCAAGTGCGAGTCGTACTCACCCATGAAGGGTTCCGTAGCAGCAAGTAACATAATATAGAAATATTTGAGTTGGTGAAGATAAATTACGCTATATGACGTATTAAAAAAAACCACTTACTAGATCTCGTTCAAACCAAGTTTCGGTGGAAGTTTACATGGTAATGTAGGGAAGGGTAATGTACATCCTATATGTGGGTATGTAAGGTGAGTAAAGTGGCAACACTAATTGAATGGTTGATAGAGTGACAACACTGTGTGTGTCAAGACGGATGCGCAGAGGATATGATAGAGAGTACGACGGACGACGATTAAAGATGAAAGACGTGTAATTTATTAAATAATTCAAGAAGTAAAGTTATCTATTTGTTTATTTCGAATCCCACATATATTTTTTTTTAGTTTTATCATTCTCTTGTTTTAGAAGTTACAGGGGGGGACACATTTTGTCGGTTCTCTATCGTATTACCTAACTTTTTAATCCATAATCTAAAATGACATAATTTTTTTTGTCATAATCATCATTCGTCCGAATGATAATTTACCCGAACTTTAAATCACATAATATCATATGCCATAAAGTTGAAATCCCTAAATAAAATAAGCCCTAAATCCGTTTGTCATAAGTATTACAATCAATAATATACAAAAGACATAAAATCGTTTTCAATAAAAGTCATAAGTTCTATTCTAAGTAAATGTTTAATCGTATGTAGGCGTTGACCTGCAAAGCAAGCAAGTATGCGGCAAGCATACAGCAAGCAAGCATGTAGCAAACAAGCATGCAATGCAAGCAAGCATGCAGCACGCATGTAGCAAGCATGTAATGCAAGCACGCATGCAGCAATCATGCAGCAAGCATGCGGCAAGCATACAGCAAGCAAGCAAGCATGCAGCAAGCAAGCATGCAATAAGCAAGCATGCATACAAGCGTGCAGCATGCAAGCGTGCAGCATGCAAGCAAGCATAAAGTATGCAAGCAAGCATGTAGTATGCAAACGAGCAAGCATCATGCAGCAAGCATTTAGCATGCAAACGAGCAAGCATCATGCAGCAGGCATGGTTTCTGTCACGACTCCGGCGCTGCGGGGCTCCGGCGGCCTCACGCGAGCTTATCGTCGCAGATGGGTTTAACGCTCACCACCGCAGCTTCGGCATGCTGGCCGGCTTCGCCGGCCAGCCTCAGCCGCGGCGGCGAGTGTTACAACCACCTGCTCCTCAACTCGCGGCCCGCCTCGCCCCTCCGCGCCTACACGATTTTAAATAACACTCTTGGGGTAGGGCAGACAAGACTGCGTGGAGTCGGATTTACAGCAATTCGTTTCTGTCACTAAAACCTAACTTTTAGGGATTTTTTAGCGACTGTTAGTCCCTAAAAAATCCCTAAAAGTTAGGTTTATAAATGACCATTCGGAATCATACACATTATGTGATACAATACTTAGGACATACGATTTTATGTCATGTAAAATTAGGAGATTCAATTATTAAAGTATTCGATATTATGACAAAATAGTATTAGAAGTAAAGTTAGTTATTTAAAACATAATTTCGGTGTTTTGAACATTATGGTTACTGAAGTTTATAGCAAACGCGTTATGGATAATGATTTTCGGACAAAAAATTTTAGGACAATCAAGGGAGTACCATTTTGTCACTTTGGAAGTGTCTCTCGCGCAATCAATTTAGTCTAGAATAAAATGTGATTAGAAACCTCAATATTATTTTTGAAGACCTATCCACAAATACACCACATGTATGGGTTTGATGAAAAAAAAATTGAGTTCCAGTTCTAACTAAGGGGAACCCCCAAAATTTATTGTTGATTTTTTTATTTTTGTGTGAAAATCTAAATGCGGTTTACTGAATACACCTACTTACCAAGTTTCAACAGCATAGTTCTTATAGTTTCGAAAAAAAGTGGCTGTGACATACGGACGGACAGACATGACGAAACCATAAGGGTTCCGTTTTTTGTCACTGGCTACGGAACCCTAAAAACGGGATGGTTAAAATTTCGTCGGCTACCATTCGAAAAAACCATCCAACTTGAAACATTAAGATGGTGGCTGTTGCTTGAAAATATGAAAATGAAAATGAAAAAAATATTTATGGTTTTTGCCAAGTTTTTCTTACAATCTAGTGATTGGAGTTTCCTTTTAGGTTGCTTGTAATAAATAACTCAAATGAAATAATAATTAGACCATAATTTAGACTTGTCTTTACGTTTAAATTGCAAGTAATCGTGTATCGGTCGGCCAAAGGTCTATATCAAACTGTGAAATGTGATAATTATATTTATTTCAGAATTTATCCGTACTATATCTACGAATAAAACACAATAAAAAACGACTCGCTCAAGGTCGTTGGCATGAAGTGGCCCTTAAGTAAAATATTGGAACATGATTCCATTATTGATACAGGCTGACATACTTCGCCTTGTCAATAATTTTTATTACATCACTTTTTCCCTGGGAAGACATTTTTTTTCGTTACCGAGAGTTCATCTTTCAAATATTGAAGTAAATCTAGACACAATCTCACCTCAAGGAAAATCAATGTCACGAACTTGTCAAAAATGTGGACAAAGTATTTTTATTATAGAACTAGCTTCTGCCCGCGACTTCATACGCGGATCCTGTTGCTTATGCCAGCGACAACGGGGTCGTCAAAATCGAAGATCTGAAACGTTTGATGTCGAATTCTAAGAACCCGGGGACGGGAAAATAACAGATCTTTCCCACCTGAGCAACACATACCGTTTGTTTCTTTTTGCCATTTAACAGCTTCACAAAAAGTACAATTTTGAACCATACCTCCGATGGCGGAATATGTGGCGTATCCAATCATAGGAGTATACGTAAATGCACTCCGTTCCTTATCAACCCAAGGAAGGTCGCCATGCCCTACGGCTATATCTTGAGACACATCCGATTCTTCAGATGATATCGACATCCTGTTCAGAGAATGTCGATATCGTCTCTTCATGCCGTACTCCAGCAATTCTTTCTCTCTCACTTTCTAATATTGATTATGAATACTCGTATTTTGTTGTGATGTGATGTGTGTAAAAGACCTGTTAGTAGATGCGCGAATACGCTGAGAACTCAAGCGTGATTCTGTACCGGTAAACGTTTCCGATTCGCGAGATAATGCATGTCGCTCACGATCAGCGGACAGTCGCGCATCACGTTCCATACTTGTCTCTAGGGACCTAGAAGCAGATGCGTAGATACACTGAGAACTCAAGCGCAATTTTCTATCCGTGAACGTCTCCGACTCGCGAGACAAAGCATGACGTTCACGATCAGCAGTCAGTCGCGCATCTATTCTACACTGGTCTCTAGAGACCTGGATGTAGATGCGTAAATACGCTGAGAACGCAGGCGTGCTTCGCGATCCGAAGAGGTTTCCACGGAGCAAGTTGCAGCCTGATGTTCTCGAACAGCATCAAGTCTCTCCTGACGCTCTTCGGTAGATTCTTGGGATCTTATGATCCTCAATCTTTTAGCTCCTTTGGAACATTTGGAACATTGGGAAAGATTTGACCTCTTTCTAGGCATGGTTATGGTTTTGTTGTGAAGATACCTGATCAATTAAAATCTAAGTTACTGCTCACCTGCGTTACCGGGTAGGCTACTGCAGAAAATGCTCATGACGTGGAACAACTTTTGCTATGGTGTCATTTTTGTATCTCTTATAGTTTAGCTGGTCTGTTGCGGTTCTGCATCAGCTGTTCAAGTTTCCAAGATAAATTATAGCCTATATGTTGCCCAGACTTAATATCTATACAAAAAAAAACAAAAATCATTCAAATCCGTCCAGTAGTTCCGAAGATTAGCGTGTACAAACAAACAGACAGAATTTTTTTTAAGATTCGTGCTCTATTTCTGTTTGTAAACCCCCCTCAATTGTTATTTTTTTAATACATATATATTCAATGTACAGACACAGTTTTTTTAATGTTTTATTATACAGGGTGTAAACCACCTCATCACAAAGCCGTTAACCAAGCATTCTGTACATCAAACTAAGTAACTTTACGCAATTTTTTTTGCTGGGAAACAACTTTTTTTTTGAGGTTATAAATCACGTTTTGTGGTAGAACACAATGTAACGAACTTAAAACATTGTGCTGATGGATGGATTGAATAGTACGGGAGTCGTGGAGGTTTTAAAAGTCAAAATCTTTCAAAAAAAACTTGTATTTAAAAAAAAACCTTGTCAAAAAGTTGTAACTTTGACCCCCCATATCTCCGTAACTAGAAGGTTCCCAGGTATGGTGTAGAACAAAAAAATGATCGCAATGACGGGGAGAACAAGTGCCTTTCGGCTTCGTTAAGAGATGTTTTACACCCGTTATGTATAGTTAAAGATATAGATGAGATTAGAATTAGAACGTTTAATAAGGGAATTGACGAGAATTGTCCCTCAGGTCCATAAGTATCCTTAGTTTTATCAGTCTATAGAAAAGAAATAATATCAGCCGCTCTGGCCAATCTTTAGGTTAAGCCGCGCTTGCCTAGATTGATCTGTGGATGGGTGACCATCCATTTAATAACGAGATTCCTCCGTGCCTCAGGAAACACGTAAATCTGTTGATCCCGGCTGTCATTTGTAGATCTTTGACTGTAGTCAGTAGCCCGAAAGTCTGACAACCAGTCTTACCAAGGGGTATCGTATTTCCCAGTGCTAATTGGGTTGTGGAGGTAAGACAGGCAATCGCTTCATGTAAAATACTGGTATTCAGCTGCATCCGATTAGACTGGAGCGGGACCCCAACATAGTTGCGAAAAGGCTAGTTAGATGATGATGACTATAAATTCTTACCACCGACTCTAGAACTAGTAAAATAAACACCACAAACAAAGAACTTTAATCTCAAACGTAATCAAAATAAGGAAATAACATAAAAGCGACATTTCATAATAGTACTAGTGTGTCGTGAATAATAATCCGTTAATAATAACAGTGAGAATTTAAACACGTTTTACTTTAGTACAGACTGCGGGCGTGGGAAAATAAGCAGTCGGCACGATTCGCGTGACTACTTAACTTGTAATGTAAGTTTGTGTTCGGTACCTATGCTTTCTTTTGCTGTGTAAGCAGAATTCTTAGCTTGTTGGAAGATTTTTATTCTAATGTTTCTGTACCTCTGGTATCAAAATCAAACGTATATTCAAATCAGGATGAGAACTGGCGCCTTTTGTAAACTTTTATTTAACTATCAATTTATGTTGTGTAGTCAAATATTGCAACTTTAGATAATATCTCCTACTGGTTGACCTGAAATTTTTGCATACACGTTTAGTTTGGACGACAATGCATGGTTAGCTAAGTTACGATTGTAAATCCAATATGGCGGACTCCCAAAGATAGTGGAATAGTTATTTTGAATTCGATATTTTAGTTCGTTTTAACAAAAAATATGGCTAATTAATCAGGCATATCTAGGAACCAAAAAAAAACAAAAATATATGAAATCCAACCCTTACTGGACCCGCGTGGTAGCCTACGGCTCATTTACTGTTAACAGATTGGAAGCCTGTCCCAGCTGACATAAGAAACCTTTTCCGAGAACATGAATAATCTTGCCTAGGTAATAAGAAAAACAGAAGAAAATCGCTTTAAAACCCAGATGCGACAGGCAACCTAATCCGCCATCTGCACCACACAACTCTAGTAGAATATAAAACAGATACAACCCCTCCCTCCCCTATTTTATTATTTCCCTCTATACTAGCTCCGACGTAAAAATCGTAAACACAACTTGGAAAAATTGCGTTCAAAAAACCGCTGACACACTTTTCATATCGACGGCGACGTTGGCGTAAAAACTCATTTTATACAACAAAAAAATATCCTATTATACATTATGGCCAATGCTTGTTTCGGTCTTTTTCGGCTACTTTCGGGTCTCGTCGGCCTCATTTCGTCATTGACGCATCGTTTCTGAATTCTGCCACGTCAGGAGATTCGATCTCGGTCTAGAAATCTACTAGCTACCTAAGGCTGGAGGCACACGACTAGGAGTTTGGCTTAGTGACTAGATACTAACACCCGCATGGATTGCTAGATTGTTTCGTGGATGTATGACATTACATACCGAGTTTCTGTAGTGCCTCGGAAAACACGTTAAGTTTGATCACGCCGGTCAATTCTAGATCTTTGACAGTCGTAACAATGACCCGAAAATCTGACAACCAGTCGTACTAAAAGGTATCGTATTACCTAGTACTAACTCGGTTGTAGAGGTCAGATAGGCAGTCGCTCCATGTAAAATATTGATATTCAGCTGCATCCGGTTAGACTGAAAACCAACCCCAACATAGTTTAAAAAGGCAGATGATTAGTAGCGTGTCGAACAAGTGTCAAAATGAGTCATGCAACAGGACACCATCAATGTGGCCATTACAATATTAAAACCAAAAGTAGGATGAAATGACTGTGATATTCACACGCGTTAGACGTTATAGATGACGTCATAAAGGGGATTGAAGTTTAGATTCCACAAACAGCATTTCATCAATGAAGACTGATTATGGCATTAATTTTGGTAGTAGCAGGTCACCTCGCCTGCAGCGTAGCACTAAGCACTAATAGAAGCACTGTGTGGCCTCAACCTAACTTGCTTTAACAATTTTCGCGTTCACGAATTTAGCTGACGCCATCTTTGCTGGCCGAAATTCAGCTTGGACATAGGATTAGTTCGTATTATTTCCGTGTTGCTCTGAAAATGATAGGGAAATGCCTACTGTAGGCTTTCGGTACAATTTGCAGGAGTCAACAGAGTTAATGGGTTGTGTTGAACTCAAAAGCGTTTGGGGATTAGTATGCAAAAGCCTTTGGTCTCACAAATGCTGGAATTTAGTATACTGAAGCCTCTCTGTGTACTTAGTTTATATTTAGTAGGTTATTGATTAGCCACTTTCACTCCTTTCCAATTTTGCACTTTTATACAATCAAGAGTACACCCCAAATATTACATCCACATTCCGCCAGTTATGTTTAAGTCCCAAGTAATAGTGGGCAAGCATAATAGGGTAGACTACAAATAAAACTAATTAGTCCGTCAGTTATAAAGGGGTGTGTAATATATGCCACAATAACAGATAGTATATTTTCACTGGAAATAACGTTCACATCATATAATTTTCAGATGGTATAAAACAAATAACTTAATTTAATGTGATCAATAATATTTAGTATAACGTTCGGTTGGTCGGTCTGTAAATGGGTGACGTGACGATTCATTACTTATTACTTACCGGATTTCTTCCCGTTCTTCCCGGTCATCTTTCCTTCCATCTCGGACTTCTTCCCGTTCTTCTTCCCGTCCTTACTCCCGTGCTTCCCGGTCTTCAGCCCGTTCTTCTTCCTGTTCTTCCCGGTCTTCTTCCCGTTCTTCTCAGTTTTCTGCCCGTTCTGCCCGGACTTCTTCCCGGTCTTCTCCCCGTTCCTCTCAGTCTTCTTCCCGTCCTTCCCGTTCTTCCCGTTCTTCTTTCCGTCCTTCAGGATCTTCTTTCCGTCCTTCCCTCTCATAGAGAGGAGGCCTGTGTCCCAGCAGTGGGAACATTAATAGGCTGATGATGATGATGATGATACATTCAAGAGTACGAATATTTCATACTAAACTCGATTTGCATTGCACAGCTTAAATACGAATCGTGGAAAGTGGCTCATCAATAAATTACTCCTCGACTGTACATAGTCGTTGTGACTAGTAACCTGGACGTCTATGATTTCCTTAGGTCCATGTTCAACAAAAAAATGACGGTCTGATTATCTAAAAACAGCTGTTTAAAACATGTTTGAAAGGGAACATGTCACAGTGACAGCTGTTTTTAGATAATCAGACTGTTATCTTTTCAGTGAACATGGACCTTAGTAACTACATTTTGTCCTATTCGAGAAGTAAAACACGTTTTTTTGTAAAAAGGTTATTTCAGTTAACTAACTTGACCTTTATCGCGAGTAGATAGACACTATTTCTTCACTATTTCTATTAAAACAGCAAAAAATAAAATTAAGACAGTTTGGAAAGTCATAAATAGCGAGTCTAACAGGAAGAAAGTACGTAATACTAGCTATACATTAGATACAGTATGTGGTCCTAAAAGCTCTAATCAGGAAGTAGCTCAGGAATTTGTAAATTTCTTTACCGATATACCGTTAAAAACTACGGAGGCTCTAAATTCCTCTTCTGAAGTCTCAATCGGTTTATTGAAAGCGAATGTATCTGGATGCCAGGCTGAATTTAAATTTAAACACATAAACCCGATGACAGTTATTAAAGCTTTCCGGCAAATAAAAATCAAACTGACCGAAGATCTATGGGGAATGTCTATCAAAGTTTGTACTTCCATACTTGAGACTATAGCTCCATACTTAGCTTTAATTTTTAATTTGTGCGTAGACCAAGGAGTTTTCCCTGATTTAATGAAATACAGTAAAGTCATACCGCTTTTCAAATCCGGGGATAGTAAAGATACTAATAATTATAGACCTGTATCCGTGTTGCCAGTGTTTAGTAAGGTGTTCGAAAAGGTAATGCTTAATCAGATGCTCAATCATTTCAACACCAACGGAATCTTACACGATCAACAGTATGGCTTCACCAAGGGACGTTGTACAACTGACGCCGGTGTAACCTTATTAAAGCACATATTCATGGCGTGGGAAGAGTCCCAAGACGCTGTAGGAATATTTTGTGACCTCTCCAAAGCATTTGATTGTGTAAATCACGACACATTGCTTTTGAAACTTGAGCATTACGGACTAGGTAAACTTGCACTTAGTTTGGTAAAATCTTATTTAAGTGATAGACTGCAATATGTTCAAATAAATGGTGTTAATTCACAGGGCTTGAAAGTAAAAATGGGGGTTCCGCAAGGCTCAATATTGGGTCCTTTCCTCTTTTTAGTATATATAAATGATCTACCCTATTTACTGAAAAACCAACCTCAAAATATGGTATTATTTGCCGATGACACTTCCTTAATTTTTAAGATAAATAGACGAGCCCAAAATCTAGATGACGTGAATAATGCCTTACTTGAAGTCCATAATTGGTTCACAGCAAACAATTTGGTATTAAATGAAAAAAAAACTAAATGCATAAGATTTGCTTTACCGAATGTTAAAAGTAGTGATTGTGAGATAATATTGAATAAAGAGAAACTCGAATTCGTAGATAAAACTGTTTTCCTGGGGCTTACGCTTGATTCAAGGCTTCAATGGGGTTCTCATTTAACATCTCTTGCGGGGCGCTTAAGTTCAGCAGCATATGCCATTAGGAAAATCCGTCAATTCACTGATGTAGATACCGCTAGACTAGTCTATTTTAGTTACTTCCATAGCATAATGTCTTACGGCATTTTGCTGTGGGGACGGGCTGCTGATATTGAGTCTATATTTATTCTGCAGAAAAGAGCCATCAGAGCCATATACAATCTTCGTAGGCGCGATTCTCTAAGGGAACTGTTTAAGGAAATTAACATCATGACTGTATATTGTCAATACATCTATGAAAACATAATGTATGTCAGGAAAAATCTGCATCTTTTTGGTAAAAGAGGTGACAGACACAATTACAGTACTAGAAATAGAGACCAATTAGTTCAGCCAGGCTTCAGACTCGCTAAAGTAGACTCGTCTTTCATGGGGTACTGTTTGAAATGCTATAATAAAATTCCACAAAGCATTCTTGAACTAAATGAAACCAAATTTAAAACATGCATTAAACGCACACTGTGTAAGCAAGCATATTACAAATTGGACGATTATATCGCTGATAAAAATGCTTGGGTCAATGCTCCACAAGGACAGGAGCGCATAAAGGGATAGCGCTAATTTGTGTTGTTGGAGCTGCTGAAGATTGTACAACTATCTTTGCATTGTATAAATTCAATATCTTTAGTATTATATAGCCTCATATTCCATATTGTGTGAGTGCTATGTACTAGAATGCTATCATTCGCTGGAACCTACGTTTTTATTTTATTTATTTTTTTTTGACTTGAATGTGCCCTGGCGGTTATGAGTATGTCATGCTCACTCAAATGTCTCGCTGATGGTGGCGCGTGTGTCGGACCATTTAGTTCCCTTCAAAATGGTTGAGCTGAATGGTGCTGATCCATGCGTCATGTTCGTGAACGGGCGCTGTCAGTTGTGACTGGTCATGTCTTAGTCGCCATGGTTTATTTGAATTAATTATTTTGTTTTTGGGTTGTATTTTGTTTTTGTTTTGCTATGGACACTTTTATCGTGCAAATCTTGCTACATTGTTCTCACATAATATACCATCTCAACATGATTGATGTAACCAAGATTTTGTAACAATATTTTGATTTAAAAGAGTGTCCATGGAGTTTCTTGCCCGTTCTTCTCCATAGAGATCTACGCTAGGGAATGGGCAACTACAGTACTTTCACAGTTTTTATGTCTTGTGACTGGGACTGTAGCTACATTAAATGTTCATTTTTGTTTCGACAATTCAAAAGTGCCTGTAACTGGCCTACTTGAAATAAATGCTTTGATTTTGATTTTGATTTTGACATTAATAATTAGTTCTAGTGTAATAAGATTATGTTTTTTCTACAAAACTACATTACTTTTTTTGTTAATCTCTCAAACCACTATTTTAAGGGGAAACAGCTCATTGCGTAACTCACTTCATGATGAATTTAATTTTGACATTACAACGACAATAATTCCGATGTTGTGGTGTAGACGATTGAAAAAAACCGGCCTACACAGCAAACACACTGTTCCGCTCCACCACCTGTCCGTTTTTTTTGCCATTTGGCAACGAAACCCTAAAAAATGAAGCAATGGATTACAACTTTCAAAGTCCTTCACATCGTGATTGATATTGTGTCATGCAATTAGGCGTCTGTTCAACAGAATTTCATTATTTTTTTCAATTAAATATTCAATTAAAAACGCGTTACTTTTTTTAACGCAAAAAAACGACATCTATCAACTTTTACATCGACATAAAAGTTGCCGAATTACCATATTTAATTCTTTCCTCGTTCTTTTTTAATTAATATTTCTCGATAATTTCACGCCTCAGTTTTAACAGCTTTTTTTCCCTAACGCTATCGTTAAAAATGGCTGATTCATTTGAACGTCAAATTGACAGTTGATTTGATGAAATTCGACCATCTCAGCAATGAGTTAGCGAAGCGGTTTTTTTAATTAACAAAGTCAGAAAAATATGAGTTACGTGAAATTATCAGTGGGTCAGATTTCTGCTCAATATTACATAATGTATGATATTGTGTTACTTATTCCGGGTAACCTCCGGGTCAGGTCTGCAAAAACGTGGTGGAGTGAGTGGACTTCCTCTAGTACGAGTAGCTTCACGTGTGACTATGTAAATAAATCTTAGAAGTTAGTTTAGTTTTGCTCATCACACAAACATTTGCTCCTACCGGGATTCGAACCCAGGACCCTATGAACGTAAGGCAGTCTCACTACCGCTACGCCCATAGATATAATAATATTTCTGTGGCTACGCCATTCGGGTCGCGAAATAGCGATGAAACCAAACAATTTTGACCAACATTCGAAAAAAAATGTTTTTCCATTCATTTGGACCAGCTATGCATTGCAGTTTTGTATGGGACTGTTGATTATTACTTTTTACGTTAGCACATGTTTTGACTTGGAAATTTCCCAATTCCAATAGAGATTTCTATTGTTTCTGAACAGCTCAGCAGCGTTAACATTATAGTTTGACACTTGTGTGACAGTGACAGAAACAGATCTTAGCCAAAACGTAATATGTAACAATTTTTAAACTGTTATAGGTACTAACACTATCATTAACATTAAAGCTTGAATTCCTTCTGCGCTGACGTCGGCGCGCGTACGAGTATACATTGTGGTACTAAATAGTACCATACTGCAACGCTGACGTCAGCGACACGTCATTGCTACTGTTTTTCTCGACCGTGGGCGACCGACGTCAGCGTGGCAGGAATTCAGGCCTTAAAACGGGATAAAACCGATGGCAGACTGATTTGTCTGCTCAAAAATACCCACCCGCAATACCTTCCGTTAATCCGTGATCATAGTGCTTGAAACAGCTCCGAAGTATTAGTATACATGTTAAAAATCCCGTTTTCACTGTTAATGATAATGCTAAGTAACGTTTGTGGATCTTGGCCTCAGTCCTTGTTCTATTTGCGACTTCCTAGGATCGTTACTCCACTTACTCGATTGGAGATCGTAAAACGCTGTGCATCGACCTGAACCGAATTTGAGAACTGTATTTTTGCAGATTCAGACAGAGGGGATTCGGATTTTGTTCCTATATCACTCGTGCACTGCCAAACTGCGAATTGGGGAAGGGAATTTCTTGATATTTTTGTCAGTTGTGCAATCTTGTTTTTGTAGTTTAACTACAAGCTTTAAACAACCTTAGCATAAATAATGACGTCGATTTTTGTATCGAAAATACAATCGGCATGACGACGATATCAAAAAATTGCAAATCTATTTAGTGTTTTTGTAAATCATTGAATATTGACAAAGATAAAAAGCATCAAAACTCTGGAGGGCTCGTGACGTCAGAACTCGCTAAAAATTATACCAAGGCGTGACGTGTTGAGAATTTCAAAAGCGTCGTATCTTCGTCAATTTTGGTTTATGTAACAAAAGAAAAAATACGGGTCACATATTTGTTAATAATCTAACCGACGGACTTTTTTTTGGCCGTCTTCTCTATTATTCTGTATTATTTTAGTAAAATCGTGTGCAACAAGCGCAGTTATTTTTTTTTTTTCAAGATTTGTATAAGTTGTTGATTTGTTTGTTTTGTCTGTAACCTACTAACACTAGAACTTAAGGCGCTACCCCAAGCAAAAGCCGTTTTTTGTGCAGTTTTTTGGAGCCAACTCCTCTTTATCCAAAAGAAATACCAAGTAATAAAAATACATTAAATTTCTACATATTCTTAAACTGCAAAGTGGTAGTTTTATTTTTTATTTCAAGTCTCATAATGTGTAATAAATCCCCTCACAATGAAACCACAAAAATGAGAAAAAAATATTTATAACATGCTTCTTCTCGTAAAGTTAACATTATTTTGATTTGCTTCTTTACTAATGGATAGACAATTTAATAATGAACATAATGCTAGTTTTTTTTTTTTCAAAAGACGGAAATTTGATTTTATAAAGAATAAAAATCACTAACTTCGCACTATTCGACCCGCAGTGACTGACGTAAAAACCACTTTGTAGTGCAAGCTGATTAGAACTTTATTCTAATAGTATTTCAAACGAAGTTTGAATCACCACAAATAGAGTTGCTAATTTTGCCTGGGGTAGCGCCTTAAGTAAAATTGTTACTAACCCTATCGACTCCGGTCTGAAATAAAAAGTTTATATTCTATAAGTTCTTAAAGTTATGAAAATATTATGAGTGAAACGACTATTTTAATTTCTAGACCGACGTATTTACTTTACGTTTACAACACGCGCGGCTTCCGGCGTTGTAAATTTTTCTTTAGTTTTGTAAGCATAGCTTTTATTATTTCTCAGAATTATCTGGCTGCTTTTTCTTATACCTACTTTACCGACTTATTCCAAATATGAACCTCTAAATAGACAGTCGGACAGGTAATTGCTAAAATAACGTCAATTGGCAGATGGTTCTATGACCACAGATTTCCTCGCAGATTAAATGCTTACTCCCGATGTCCAATTGTTTGACGCCATAGATAAAATAAATATATTTTCATTCTTATGTCACAAAGTCATAACCAAGCATTATGATAACTGTTAAATGCTACAAGGACCTTCTGTTTTTGAACATTTTGTAACATTGTATCGGAAAACAAAAAGGCCGTGAATCCGCTGGATGCAAACATAAGATAGGATAAGATAATATTTATTTGCTAAACATGTGTCATACATACAAGAAAATACATGCATGCAAGATGGTAACAATAACAACATTATTAGGTACAGCATGTTTGCCACATGATGTGACGTGCAAATGTCCAGAGGTGTTAAAGAGTGTAGGATCGGTCGTTGTAATGATATAACATTACGCCTGTAATTACCTAAGTGTTAGGCAGAGGTGTATCTAATAGTACACCTTTATTTCGCCAGTTATGTTTTAAGTCTGATGTAATAAGGGGCGAGCGTATTACCATCAATCGTGCACAAATCCAGACTCCGTACCAGAGGCCCTACTCCCTAACGCTTCGTCCGTTTATTCGGATTTATCCGTCTCTATCGCGCACGTCTGCAGATGAGTGCGAGTGAGAGAGACGGATGAATCCGAATATACGTAACTAAGTAATCTCTCTCTGTTACTAAGTAATTTCATGAAATCCAATAACACATTGCCCTATTTAGGAATCGTATCCAAGTTTTCATGCTTAGTCGCAGTCGCAGTCGTGCATGCGACCAAGATACCAATGCGGCATTCCTGATGCTTAAATCTAGCACTCAAATTATGATGATGATGACGATGTTGTATTTTCTTTACAGGTGTTACACGGGGAAGGTTCAGAAGACTGGACGCTGCAGATCAAGTTCGTGCAGAAGAGAGACAACGGCACCTATGAGTGTCAGGTAAGAATATTTACTGATATAATTACACTAACCATGGCTTGTCCTTGGCTGGACATTGTTGGAAACGTTAGTTACCCAGATAATTCCACGGTACCAACATTGTTTAATTCAGCAAAAGGTTTGTCTGGACTTTGTGTTACAAGACCTTACCCAAGATATTGGTTGATTATTTTTAGGGGTCTGTAAGGAAACCGACGGACCATATTACTAAGCCTCCGCTGTCCGTCTGTCACTAGTATGATGGTACGAAACCCTTCATCCCTTCATATGCGTGGCCGACTCGCAATTGGCCGGTTTTTTCATTTAGCTAGACCCTGTCTGGACATTGTACTACAAGACCTTCACCGAAATATTAGTTTGTTTTTGTATTCCCCTAAAACTTTTATTTAAAAATTGAAGAGTTTATTTCAGTTTTGAAAAAGATACCTAATGCAAACAGCAACTGGATTGAGGGCAACAGTGATTACTTTTCATTTTTCATTAGCAGCTCAACTGTTGCTCTTAATATTAAAAGATTAACATTTCATTTTGATATGCAACAGACTTTCTCTTTTTTCGTTTTGCTTTATATTTTTCAATAAGAGTTGAAAAATATAAAACTTGGCATGTTTCTTGCAAAGAACTTCGAGATATCTGAGCTATGTCCAAGTTAAATTTTTAACTGATATAAAGGGTGTAAAACACCTCTTAACCTAGCTGAAAGGCACTTGTTCTCCCCGTCATTGCGATAATTTTTTTGTTCTACACCATACCTGGGAACCTTCTAGTTACGGAAATATTGAAGGTCAAAGTTCCAACTTTTTGAATTTTTTTTTTAAATACAAGTTTCTACAGTAGGTTTTTACTTGAACCACCTCTACGACTCCTGTACTATTCAATCCATCCATCAGCACAATGTTTTAATTGCGTTACATTGAGTTCTACCACAAAACATGATTTTTCACCCAAAAAAAAGTTGTTTCCCAGTAATAATTTTTGCGTAAAGTTAGTTTGATGTACAGAATACTTGGTTGACGGCTTCGTGATGAGGTGGTTTACACCCTGTATAAATACACTTTTTCAATAAATTCTACTGATGGTGAAAACCACATAAAAATCCGTTGCGGAAATATTAAAAACATCGCGATCACACGGAAAACATTTTTTGAAAAAAAATTACGTGTTGAAATAACGCATGTAAATATGTGGCTCTTTTTTATTTTAATAAATCTTTGGCACAGAGTTCCGAAAGCAAATTTATTTCCTACTTTTAGCACGGTTATTTTTTTATTGCAAAAATGTTTTATTTTAGCGTTTTTAGTTTCGGTATAGATCTCACAAAGATCCTTGTCAAACATCAATTTTACATTGGAGTTAGAAAATTTACGAAGAATAAAAAATGCGTTTCTCTAAAGGATAACTCAAAAAGTACCTAAGCAATGTTATAAAAAAATATGGCGCGAGCTTCCTTTACCAAAAGAAATAAAAACACCGCACCAGTAATCACAGAGAAATCATAAAAAAAACATGAAAAATAAAATTCTAGTCAAAACATAACCTCCCCTTTTTAAGAAGTCGGTTAGCAAAAAAACAGCGAATTTGATTTACTAATAGTAAACATAAAATAAAATACCTTATACTTACGAGTATGTAGTTACTTTCTTAATTATTTTATAATTCAAATAATTTTCTAACATGCACTTCATTCAACGAATAACTTCCAATTCAATATCCATTAACCAACACAATGATAATAATACAAAGCGTTTTAAACTAAGTCTAAACTCGTTCTCAAAATGGTTGCGGCGAAATTAAATTTAGCAAAAGCAATTTGGAACGGTAATCGTAGGCGCGCAGGCAAGTGTCGTTGTTTCTCTGACTAAGGGGGAGTTCACACCGAAACGCGACACGACGCGACCGCGTTTTAGTATGTCTAGCCTTTTCCCAAATATGTATTAATTAGTGGCATTTAGTACAGCATAACCCATTAATACTAAGTTAAGTTATCCTAGAAGATTTCCCCGCTGAAAAAAAAAACCGGTTGGTCTCCACGAGTGCGTTGAGCATCGTAAGCACACGCGATATAGGAGACGTGTTGATGTCGGCTTAAAATCGAACTGTATAATTAAAATACCAGTATTTTAAAAGGAGCGACTGCCTGTCTGACCTCCACAAACCAATTACTAGGTGATAGAACTGTTTGCCAGAGTGACAGCCGGGACCAAGGCTTAACGTGCTTTCCAAGGTACGGAGAAAATGCGACACTGCGAGTCTATCCACGTTCAATTACAAGGTTACAGCATAGGCTTAGTGGACTCTTGCATGCCGAGCTGCGCTGCATCGTTCGGGGTGTATTCCGATTATTTTATTTATTTATTTAACACTTCAAGCACAATAGTACAGAGGCGGACTTAATGCCATAGGATGCCATGCGATTCCCTCAGTGAAAAATGTGTAGTAGAATTGCATCGTTACACGACCTTTTTACCATCGCGGGTTTATCCTGGATAAGCCGTACATGGGAACATGGAGCTTGACACTATTAAAGAAGAGGCCTATACACAGCAGTGAGCAAAGTCAAACTGTAGATGATGATGATGATGATGATGATGATAGTACCGCTATCGCCAAAAGTACGCGCCTCGCAAAAAGTACGCGCTTCGCAAAAAGTACGCGCCTCGTCACGTCGCATCGCGTATTAGTGTGAGTTAACCCTAATCGTGGGCAAGTGTCGTTGTTTCTCTAACTAAACAGTAATATCGTTGTAGTTTCGTTTATACCGTGTTCTGCTGCATTAAATGAAACGGCGTTGTGATGCAAATTAAAGTGAGTTTAGATGTTTTAAAGGAAAATGGAATTTTATTTTTGAAACCGAAAGAAGTGCGCATTGTTAGATTGTTTCTTGTTTTTGGTGTCTGGATTTTTTCATTTCATAATATGAAACTTTTTGGCAAAAAATAAAACTGACTTCGAAAAGCACAAAAAAGTGAATAATAAAAAAGATTTAGCTTCTGAAGTAGGTGACAAAAATCAATCAAACCATGGTTACCGACTCAAGAATCTTAAGTTATTTTACACTTTTTGTGCTTTTTGAAGTCGGTTTTATTTTTAACAAAACAGTTTTTATTCTTCACCTCTTAGTGGTTCACATAGGCTTACCCCTTCACAGCGTACCGGCGCGATGTTATGTTATGAACTGGTGTAAACAATAGACAGACATGAGATATCACCAATCCCAGTCCTGTTGCTATCATTTATTGAGGAGTTCCGTTACCTACCTCCGAAGTTTTTCATCAGATCTTCACCAAATTAAAACGGGACCACTCCGAGAAATTACTCTTTCAAAAACTACCCAAATCGCTTCAAGTCTGCCTATAAAATTTTAAGAGTTCTCTCTATTTCTCCAGGATCCCATCATCAGATCCTGACTTGAGGATCATGGGACCACCTGAGAAGTATACCCTTTAAGAAAAACCAATTCAGTCTAGCCATCTTCGAGTAATCGGGGAACGTACATAAAAAAAAAAAGGTTCCGATGAGAATTGAGAACCTCCCTTTTTGATGTCGGTTAAAAATAGCTCTACAACAATCTCAGCTCACATTTTCACACTTGTGACATATCATCACTAAAGACGTGCCAACAGGAACAAGGTATTAATCCATCCATGGTGGCTATCAGTGCTAGTGTAACGAGTCTTTGGTAATTATGTAATTGTGTTGTATGGTCTCACCTTAACAGGAACTAAAACATCGCGAGGAAACCAGCATGCCTGAGAGATATTTCGGAAGGCATAAAACCTCTGGCACCAGGTTAGTTACTAACCACACGAAAAAGAGAAGAACAGGATCTAATTTTAATTTAATATTTCATCCGAATAGCCTTTCCGAACTATCTATATTTCTTAATAATCAACCCAGAATAAAATCTAGGCGGTTTAAAAAAAACCTATTGGTTTTTTCAAACACTTCTTTTAACTTGAGAATCAAACCCGCGACTTGCTAAAAGCATTCCCACCGCACGACCATAAGTTCAATAAGACATAGTGCTACTAGGATCTTTCGGCGCTTGAATGACATTGATATAAGTTAAGTTAGTACAGATACTAGCCACGCGCCCAAACATACTTGTACAGCTATACACACAGTTGTTTGACTCCATAAATCACAAACAACACAAAAACGATGTATGTTTCCTTTGTAAGTCTTCTTGTTATAATAAACAGTCATTTAAAAAGACCTTCAAATAACATAGGTAATCGTATAGAAGGAGAAATATATCGAAAAACAACATGTTCTCAGAAACCATCATTATTGAAAAAGTAATGACATCTTTGTTAGTACTTAGTGTCATTAACTTTTTTTTTATGTTTTGGCATATTTTTCTAGTTTTTTTTTTTTTATTAGTGCACACAAAAGACAGCACAACACACTTAAATGATATAGTTAAAACAAAATGATATAGTAAAAAGCAAGGTGCCAATATACAAAAAGAAAAACATATTTACGAAATAATCATAGTAACACTGTGACAACTTAAAATTAAAATAAAATAATAACTAGTAGGAATGCAAGGTGCGGTGTGCGTCTCAGGGTTGCACCAAATGGGAGTCCAGCTGCGGTCCAGATATAACAAACATATTTTATTAATACTATCACTTTGTCCGCAACTTCGTCTGCAAAAACTGTGATATAATTACTGCTAGTTAAAATCGCAATACCGGTCATTCCCTTTCCCTAATATCTCTTTGTATGAAGCAAAACAAATTAACCATGTATCGTTTTTCATTAGAATTAGAAAAAATGTTAAAGATTACGATAGATGGCGATTCACGACATGAATAGGCTTATTTTTGGATTTCAAAGAAGTTGGTGGGTTGGTGGTTGCTTGGCTAACATGCATGATATAAATATAGTTTATAGCTTATAGCACTTACGAATAATGTAACTTTCGGCCTGTAAAAGATTTTTTAGAATTGGATCATAAGTTCCAAAGATTACCTCTTACATACTAACACACATTTTGCCTCTCTATAATATTATAATAGATGAAAAAAAACGTCACGGTCAACATATTATTAGAAAAATCTTGAACCACGAAATCTGTCAAGAAACAACCCATCTGTATCACCTATAAATAAAAAACGCCGTTACCCTTTCATCTCTGCTCAGGACAAAACCCTTAATGAATCAAATTTTCACCTCGCTTACCCAATAAACAATACACCATGACGATGCAATTTAATAAGTCAACGCTGAACAATTTACCCGCGAAAATTGGTGAATAAATAAAAGCAATAAAAATTTCGAAAATACACTGAATGATTGCGATTTTAAACCGTGAACCTCCATAATATCTCGCACCGAATAAAATTTATAGAAATCGTAAAGTAATCCCCTGTATATACGACGCGAAATTTTTAATTAACGGTGAAATTAAACTCGGCCTTGTTCAAAAAAATTATCCACCCAGAATTGAATCACCCTTTGTTATATTTCGTGCACGGCCTCGAGTCGAAACGTTCGGAAAAATCAATTAAGATCGGTAAAAACGGGTTGGAATCAGATTTTCTTGCGTTTTTATGAAACAGGGTTGATTTTAATAAATCCTTGGTTTTACGGTTCGCGTGTCATCGTATCGGGTCGTGAATGTTCGTCGTTGAGTTTTAGCTTCACTCTGTATAATCCTAGGGGATGTTGCGATAATCACCTCGCTTAGAGGATTAGCTGTAATGGTGTGATGCTGTTCATATTTGTAGCTGCTTTAACGGTTATTAAAGGTACTTTGCTGACTGCACAGATTTGATGACTCATGCATTATTAATTTACTGCTTTTCAAAGGTAAAAACATCACTAAAATACTCATTTTTCGTTCTTTTTACCAGCTTTCTTAACTTGTCTTGCTAAGTAGTAACTGCAACGCTTTCTGAAGTCAGTGTTTGGATGGATGACCACCATTAATATTCCTCCGTGACTCTAAAAACTTGCAGCCTTTTGTAATATTTTGAAATAGGAGTCGTTAAATGCCCAAAATCGTCTCACCAAGGACTCAAGGAGTATACAGTGTTTCTCCGTGCACAAATCGATCGTACTGATTTCCTACCAGTAGACCCTAATACAACTGTGTAAAACTTGGAAGACAAAACGTGCCACAGTATATACTGTGGCACGTTTTTGGTGTATTTTAGTTGCCACGTGAAAAAAAAACACATAAAAACTATAACTTTACTTTGTGCCCCTTTCTTGTACTAAAAATCACTAAATATTATAAAACAAAATTCTCCGCCGCATCTTTTTGTCTATTCACGATAAACTCAAAAACTACTGTAAATGTCTTTTGTCAAGGTTTGGTGTAATTTGGTTGAAATATGATGATAATTGTTGGAAGTGTCGGAAAAAGTTAAGCTGCAAGCTTCCATCACAAAACATCTAGACCTAATTATGCTCTACTACCCAACCGAAGCCGGGGCGGGACTCTAGTTAAATTACATAACCTACATTTTGCAACCTATCACGAGTATATTGGTCACTAACAACATTTAGTTTATGCAAGCTTCTAGCTACGCCGTAGCTCTCTCGTAGCCTCGTAGCATCTCGTAGCCCCTCGTAGCAATGTCGTTAAGTGATGACCGGGTGATACGGGAGTATGTCTTGTTATTAAATATAGATTTTGCACGCCATAAACTTCGATTTTCACGTTCGGTTTTGATCGTAAAATCGTTGTACAGGCAACAAAATTTATTAAAAGTGGTCTGTAATAAAATTCACAAGTTCACACTTATTATTATTACTGTTTTTCCCAAGGTAGTATAAATTAAGTTTGTTTATGTTGTAGCAATATTTTAAGACACAGGACATAGTGTGTAGCATAGCAAGTTGTTCTGGCGCAGCCTGGAAGATATATAGGGTGACTGGTAATTAGTGTACGATACTTAAACACGTGATTGTGCTCATGATAACAAACAACTTTTACTATGGGACCAAAGCTGAAATCGCAAAAAAAAAATCTGCTGTTCAGTACATTTATGTTCGCCTAATGTACTGAACAGCTGGTTTTTTTTCGCGATTACAGCTTTGGTCCCATAGTAAAAGTTGTTTGTTATCATGAGCACAATCACGTGATTAAGTATCGTACGCTAATTACCAGTCACCTTATATATGTTCAGCAGTAGGTAGACTATATGCTGAATTAATTGAAACATATTTCTATAACTTTTATGGTACTGCTTCTTTCGCAATACCCAATTTACTAAACCAAATACCTGTAGACATAAAGCGTAAGCTGAAAGAATATTACATCAAGTCGATTATAACTTAACTGTTAATAGCGCGTTGATCAAATCTCAGGCCTTGGTATACTGACAGACCCAGAGGTCTAATTGTGTGCTTTATTTAAGTGTGTCAAATGTAATTTACAAAAATACAAAAAAAAAAATAAGTAATCACTTAGATTATCGGTCAAAAGCTTGATTGTTAACAACAAAACTACTTGAAGACATCTTTAAACAACCAAGAGACATGTAAATCTATGCGGTATAAATTCGATGTAATTTCCTAGACTATGACCTACTATGTGGAAAATGCAACATTTCGTAGACGCAAGCTCCTCTGCGCTACAAGATCCATCTATTTCGTAGCTTCGTAGCAATTTCGTAGCCTCTTTGTATCTCGTAGCACCGCGTAGCAGCGACGGTATTCAGCATTACACTTTAGTTTTACAAACAGATCAAGTTACTTTTAATTATCTTAACAATATTTTTATAATAATTACTGCAATACTGTGAATATGTCACAATCAGCGATAAGACTTTAATTGTGCCCACGGAATTAATAAATATTGTATTGTATGCTGTATCCAAAATTTTATGCACTATAAAGTATACTCTATCTCGAAATCGGAGGCTTCCAGTCAAAAAATACTCTTTCAGTAGTTTTCAGAGTATTTTTAATGCATGAAAGCTTTCACGACTTTCAGCAAAATTAAAAATACTCGTAGTAACGCAATTAATATTTTTTACACATGTACCAACGATTTTTTAAACAAAATTACTTCTAACTTAATTTTTTGCCCGTAACACCTCATAATCAAAAACCTACAATACAGTCCAACGCAAATTAATTTTCTTGCCGACGCTATTGATATTAACTCCATATTCACCAAAAAAAAATATAAACTTAATATTGTGTGCAAAAAAACAGAATATGAAATCCAAATCGAGTCTTAAAATGTTTTCTATTACGTTGACCATATAAACTGATAATTCTATGACAAGTCCTCAAAGGATTTTGTTCTTGTCAAATACTACAACCGACTGTCTCAATGGTCTAGAGGTCGCAATTGCGACTGTTGAGCATCAGGTCCTGGTCTTCGATTCCTGGGTCAGTTGAATTGTTATTTTTTTTTATAATTAATTTTCTACCGCAGACGTGGTGGTCCACGCTCTTATTTCCATGTATTAATTGTTTGCTTGATTTATAAAAACAAAAAAATACTACGATCGTGCTCCATCATTGGACACATTAAACTAAGCTTATTATTAGTAACTTAAGATCTACGTGAGTCCATCCAATTTTTTCTTTTGTTTTTTTTTTTTTTAAGCTATTGCATAGCTTTGATCGCTGGCCTTGAGCGTGGAGACCGAATCCAGAAATTCCGTAACGAAAATAACCTAACACCCCATGTCACCCCATGTCAGCTAATGACAATGACAAGCTAGTTTTCTTTTTAATATATTGCCGTAACTAGGAGTTGTAGGTTGTATATGTCACCGTAAAATTGTCAAACACGTTATATTACAATATAACGTGTTTCTCTCTAGGGATATTGTAATATCTCGAATTATTGTCAACTAAACATACGGAAGTATCTCTGCCCCCATAATCGGGACTTGGGGCACCCCCCCGTTAGGTTAGTTAGGTTTCTTTAAACCCTGCACCCGGAAATAGGGGCCCCGCGAAGCGGGGCTCCGTCGACTACGCTTTTTAGGGGAATATGAAGTGTTTTAAGGTTAGGTTATATTAATCGATATTTCTCAGGAATGGTACAGTATCTTTTCATGAGAGTGGTACCACTGGGTAAGGGGGACCCCTCCTTCTCTCCACACCGCGTGAGTTGACTACCATCGCATGCATTTCACGAAAAATAATGCGTTTTATTGTAAGCAGTATGTTCATTTGACAATAATTCGAGACTTTACAATATCGCTAGAGATATTACAATATAACGTATTTGACAATTTTACGGTGACATATACATTTGATGTTAGAGCTTCTCTATAACCATTTCATTCTTCTATGTTCTAGAACCATCATTATAAAATTCATACATATAGCCTGAACATTCAGTCTGCGTTTGGTCCTCGAGCCGGCAACAAGCTGAAAAATAAAATAAATAAATACTTAATTATAATTGCATAAATTGATAAAAAATGCTATGCAATAGCTTTACCGCGGCAGTTCCCGAGTGCCACACGTCTTTTTTTTTTGTAAATTAGTAAATTGTTACTGAGTGATATCCATCAGGACTTTTCCCTA
Source organism: Xestia ashworthii (assembly GCA_950022955.1). Lineage (NCBI taxonomy): Eukaryota > Metazoa > Arthropoda > Insecta > Lepidoptera > Noctuidae > Xestia > Xestia ashworthii. The sequence goes on from OX465563.1 coordinate 5,378,046, forward strand.
GCACCCACGGAGTCTGAATTTGTGACCATTTGATGGCAATAGGTTCGCCCCTTATAACATGGGATTTAAAGATATAGCTGTCGAAATGTGGGTGTACTATTAGGTATATCCCTGCCTTATATCCTTCGGGGATTATAGGCGTGATCTTATGTAATGAAATAAACGATCACCCATCCAGGACAAAACCGGCAAGCGATTCTTCATCATCATCATTTCAGCCGAAAGACGTCCACTGCTGGACATAGGCCTCCCCCAAGTGTCGCCACATTGACCGGTCCCGTGCGACTCGCATCCAACGGATTCCCGCAACCTTCACCAGGTCATCGGTCCACCTAGTAGGAGGTCTTCCAACGCATCGTCTTCCGGTTCACGGTCGCCACTCTAGAACTTTTCGGCCCCATCGGCCATCCGTTCTGCGAGCAATGTCACTTAAGTTTGGCAATTCTTCGGGCGATTCTTAACCTCGAAGATTTACCTGTACGACTGTTACGAGTACAGCCACCTTCAAAAATCCACATGTAGTCAAATAAAACCTTGAAATAAATCTTCTGTTCTATGCACAACAGCCAGTAGGCAGGCACGCTCAGCATTATTGGTATAAAACTAATTCTATACAACTACCAATTGTCAGGTGCTAGGTTTAATAATTGCACAGCTGCATAAACGGTCAACTATCCACAGGTCAAATTTGGCAAGCGATTCTTAACCTCAAAGATCTACCCGTACGGTTGTTACTTCTCAGACAGAAGCCACCTTCAAAAACCAACATGAAATCAAGTACAAACTTCCAATACTGTTTAAAGCTATCATGGTTCACAACTAAACTTAAAATGTCACTTACGGGCACCACCCGCAAGTTTAATGTTCCAATAAACCTTCTGGTCTAGCTACCCAGTGTACACAACATAACGGCGTCATGCTCAGTCCCGTCACGTCCCCTCTGATTGTTTTGTAGGCTCCAATACAACACATTGTTACTTGTAAACTATATTTACACATACATCCCTTTCACGGAACCAAGAAGCTTTTATTTTGGACGTAAAATGTGTTCTGGGGAAAGCTGAGTTAGTGTAGTTGGAATTACGTTAGAATTTATTGTTTTTGCAATATTTTAGGTCACTTTCTTATATGGAAAGCACGTTGAGCCGTTCGTCCAAGTATTTGTAGATCTTCGGCAGTCGTTACAGGTAGTCAGTGGCCTGAAAGTCTGGCAACCAGTCTTACCAAGGGGTATCGAAATAACTGCTACTCAGTACTAATTGGGTTGTGGATGCCAGATAGGCAGTCGTTTCATGTAAAATACTGGTATTCAGCTGAATCCGGTAAGATTGGAAGCCGACCCTAACATATTTGGAAAAAGGCTAGCTAGGCCATGATGATGATGACCTGGTTTTAAATCTCAGAGGCACCATGAATGCCCTACATTTAAAACAATAATGCCATCAAATGTCAATTCAAACAACTCGTCTATTGAATCTACTTCGTTTCGATAAGATCTCAGTAACAATAGTTAGAAATTGAATTTATATTAAGGTGGCTGTTCACTTGTTCGGCACAGCCGTGCGGCAAAATGATGTAGTTAAGTTGTAAAGGCTTTTCATCGGAATTTAGTAGAAACCACTATGTTGACGAGGTTGACCCTGGGAGAAACAGTGTATGTCCCGCGAATACCGATGACTCACCATGATCTGCCGTTTGAATTTAAGCGACTTCAGTTGCCTCTAAAAGCTTGCTTTGCCATGGTAATAAATAAGTCACAAGCCACCACGCTGTTATTGGTTACCACGCGGACGACATCGCGGGCAACAGCTGGTATAAGTATAATTACTAAAACAAGCACTTCTAAACATAGACTACTCCCAAACCGCGGCACACCACTCGGTCCACCATCTTCAGCATACAGACTGATCTAGCCAGAAGGCTAGAGCAAAAGGCTATCATCATCATCATCAGTCTATGATGTTCCCATTGCTGGGACACGGCTTCCTCTCAATGAGAGGGAATGGGCTATAATCCACCACGTGGGCCCAGTGCAGATTGGTAGATTTCACATGTCTTCGAGGCTACCTTAATTAATTAAAAGGATTTAAGTTCGTTAGTTTTTTTTTTAATCTTTATGGGCTCTCAACGCTTGCTGATATGCGGTCATCAATCCAGAACCTTTTGCTCTATTGATTATCAGTATTTTAACAAACGTGGTCGGCCCATTGCCACCTCACCTATTACTTAGTCTGCAAGATATTACAGTAACTTCAGGTTATTTTCCGAATTATAATAGACAATACGGTTGATTCATTGCACAGTGGCTTGCGGGCTCTATTCCCGTACGAATAAATATTTGTATGGCCTACAGGTAGTTGTTCCGGGTCTAGCCTTTTTGGTGACTTTAAATGTCTGCAACGATACAAGAGAAATGACTAGTGTTGGACAAAGAAAGGAAAAAATATATACCTATTTGTCGCAGGATCTAAAATCAGAAAAAAAATATTAAACATACAACGCATAACAAATATTTATAAAAACAAAGAGGACTGAACAAAAAAAACTTTTTTGCAAAAAATAAAACCGACTTCAAAAAGAAAAAGTGAAAAATAACTTTAGCTTCTGAAGTCGGTGACGTTTGTATGATTGATTTAATTTTTTTGTCACCGACTTCAGAAGCTAAAGTTATTTTTCACTTTTTCTTTTTGAAGTCGGTTTTATTTTTTGCAAAAAAGTTTTTATTTTTCACTTTTTAGTGGTTCACATGGAAAGTGCATACCGTTACAATTACAACAAGCCCAAACACGACTAGGATACATTGTCTCATTATGGAGTTCCGTGACTCTTGGCTTCATCATCAGATCTGATGGTAGAATGGTTCTTATCAAACGCAAATGCTTCACTTGTTGTAGAAAATATAAAAATTGCTGTACGTTATCCTATAAAATTTGAAGAGTTCCCTCGATTTCGCCAAGATTCCATCATCAGATCTATACCCTTTCAAACAAAAAAAGAATTTTTCAAATCGGTTTAGGCGTCTTCGAGTAATCGGGTAACATACATAAAAAAAAAAAAAAAAAAAAAAAAATACATACAGTCGAATAGAGAACCTCCTCCTTTTTGGAAGTCGGTTAAAAACGTTGACAGCATTCACGTCGTAAATGCCACAAGCAGGTTTTAACTAGACTAACTAGTTTTAACTTAGATTCTAACTAGTTTTAACTTAGATTTATAATTTAACTTAGATAGAATATTATTATGATTCCGCGAGAACCTACTGCCGACAAATTGCTTTGCAGTTTGGCAGATGTTGTATAAAGTTAAACTATTGTAATATGGATTTAAAAAAAAAAACAAAAAAAAGGTTACCACTCAGCATGATGCTGTGCTTTTGGGAGCCCACAGCACAGCGCTGGCTTTCAGTGGCACAACGTTTTTTTAAACAAGAAAAAAATCGCATTCACCCTTAAAAAAACAGGGGAACAAGTGTATAGCCCCTCATATTGAAAGCGGTATCGACGTTATCAATACTTTGATTGTTTCGCTTTGAAGAATATATTCTATTGAGGCGTAAAATTATCGATATTGGAGCGATATTACTCCGGGTAAGGTTCTGGGTTTTATCAGACGAAATATGAAGGTTGTAGCTTTTTTGTTTGGAAGTTATTTAGAGTTGAAAATGAGCACGAATAATGGCGACAGTTTTTCTTTATCGCATAGAAGCTCACTGATTATTATCAATGAATATGGTTGGATGACTTCTACATATTTTGATGCTTTTTAAACCGCAACAACCGTAGCCTTTTTAGGTCCATGTTCACCAAGAAGATGACAGACTGATTATCTAAAACAGCTGTTTAAAACGCATTTTTGCATGGGAACATGTCACAGTGACAGCTGTTTTTAGATAATCAGATGGTTATCTTTTCGGTGAACATGGACCTTAGAGTATACAGGGTGTAAACAGACTCATAACGAAGCTGTCAACCAAGCATTCTGTACATCAAAATAAGTAACTTTACTCAAAAAATATTGCTGGGAAAAGACTTCTTTCGGGGTGAAAAATCATGTTTTATGGTAGAACTCAATGTAACGCACTCATAACATTGTGCTGATGGGTGAATTGAATAATACGTGGGTCGTGAAGGTGTTCAAATAAAAAAAATATTACATTGAAAATTTGAATTAAGTATTAAAAAAATGACAAAAAATTGGAACTTTGACCCCCAATATCTCCGTAACTAGAAGGTTCCCAGTATAGAACAAAAAAAAAGATCGCAATGAAGGGGTAAAACAACTACCTTTCCGCTTCGTAAAGAGGTTTTAACACTTTTTGTACGGTGGAAGAGACACTACGCTAAAACAGTGTTGCTGTTGTTCGCCAATCCTTGTGGAAGGAGTCGAGTTCGTCCCGCCATCTCCTTCTGAGCCTGCCGCGTTGCCGTTTGCTGGTGTTTGGGACCCATTTTGTAGTAGCTTCAGCCCAGTTCCATTTGAGCTTGGCAGCCGTGTGACCTGCATCGACAAACAAATTTTACCTCTCTAAAATACTAGTAAATATAAAAGTCCATAAAACTTTCATATCAAACTTCCTTCAAATAACAAAACATCGATGTTTTGTATCAAGTCGCAAAAACCGCTTGAAGTAATTGCGAGGGGCTAGCACTAGAATAATAAAGTTACTTAAAGTGAATACATAAGCGATACCTAGTTACTGTAGTTACTAGTTTACCGCTGACATAGTGACCTATTTCTCTCTGTTCACTTTAAACTTGAGACGCGATAGGATGGTAAGCATGTTAAGGTGTTATGATGTACATGGAATAATAAGTGGGTAGCTTATGTAGTGAATACGCTGTGGAGTTCAACGTAATTTATGTTAGAAGTAATGTTTTTTTAACCGACTTCCAAAAAGAGGAGGTTATCAATTCGTCTGTATGTTTTTTTTTTTTTTTTTTTTTTTTTTTTTTGTGTTTGTTACCTCATAACTTTCGACTGAGTGAACCGATTTTGATGATTCTTTTTTTATTTGAAAGCTGGTGCTTCCCATGTGGTCCCATTTTAATTTGCTGAAGATCTGATGCTGGTCTTCGGAGATATACAATGGAACTCTTCAAAAATGTACGGCAAATCTGCAGTGATTGCTGTCATCGCTTGTAGGTTTATTGTTTATACAACATCATGACGTAATATCACGCCTGTATGCTCTGAGGGGGTACGCAGATGTGTACAATATTCCCAGATTTCGACAGTTAGGTGTAATAAGTTCCATTTGTTGGGGATAAGCCTATTACCTTGACATGTTTTGTTTTTTTTATTGGCAAGGGTACTTCAAGGGTAGTTTGATGACAATTTGGTTAGGTTCTGATTATGGGATCCATGACAAAGGAACGGAACTCTTCAATTCTTAGAAGTAAATTAACGATACTCGGCCAAATCTTTTAAAGGCTATCCGGATATTTGAGTCACGTACCATAACGTCGTTATTAACCGACTTCAAAAAGGAGGAGGTTCTCAATTCAATGTTCCCCGATTACTCGAATATGACTGGACCGAATTTGTTTTTTAATTGTTTGAAAGGGTATACTTCCCAGAAGGTCCCATAATCATCAAGTCAGGATCCTGATAATGGGATCCTGGAGAAATAGAGAGAACTCTTCAAATTTTATAGGCACACCAGAAGCGATTTGGGTAGTTTTAGAAAGAGTACTTTCTCGGAGTGATCCCATTTAAATTTGGTAAAGATTAGATGAAGAACTTCGGAGAAAGGCAACGGAACTCCTCATTAAATGTAGCAAATTTGTGTCTCTTACTGGGATTGCTGAAATTTCATGTCTGTCTATATTGTTTACACCAGTTCATAACAAAAAATCACGCTGGTACGCTGTGAAAACCCTATACACATGTGAACCACTAAAAAGTGAAAAATAAAAACTTTTTTGCAAGAAATAAAACCGACTTCACACAAAAAAGTGAAAAATAACTTTAGCTTCAGAAGTCGGTGACAAAAAAACTAAATCAATCAAATGAAGGTCACCGACTTCTGAAACTAAAGTTATTTTTCACTTTTTTGTGTGAAGTCGGTTTTATTTCTTGCAAAAAAGTTTTTTTTAGAATACAGAGATGAGAGGTGTTATATAAACAGCATGTCAAGATTGTTTTTTTAAATAAACATATTATTTCGGTTGTATCCACGAAGATCGAACGATCATCGATTTAATACAATACTATAGACCGTGCTACAAGGCTAAATAAGACGAGTAAATCTAACCGTAAACTTAAAGAAGAAGCATTTTCTCAATGATTTGTCTTTTCGAGCCACTATTAGTCGAAACAACTAGTTTTGGAATATTTTAAATAAGTGCGAGGAATTGAATCAAGGCAATCAACCCCAGAGACTTGTTTCACATAATAATATTTTTTATAATTCTAAGAATGTATTAATAGTTATAGATGTTACTGCTGTGCTTGTTGCAAACGATTATACTTAAATACAATATGATAATTTTCGATTTATTTATCGTTTACGTTTATACATTTACACTCCGGGCTCATGCTAGGGTATGTTCAACAGCGATCTTCCCGTAAAACACAACTCAACACAACTCAATGCACGAAATCCTATGATCCTACTCATCCCCAAACATTTCCCTTCAATCCAAATGAACTGAAAAATTAACCACCCAATAATTTACCCAACGAAATCTGAAAAAAAACCTCGATGAAAACAATACCCAAATAACATCACTGATTCCCTTAATATACAGGATTAAGTCAGCCGTCTCGTATTCCCCTTGAAACAATAAAAATAACAAGATCTGAAAACTCAAGATGGCGTATCCTTTAAAATGAAACGTACACCGTATGCAGATGGTATCGTTCGCGATTTACATAACGAAAATGATTTCACAACTTACACTTCGGATGGGTGTAGAGGGGACGTGTAAAGGGGGAAGTGGGGGGAGGGCACAATGGTACATCCTTGTATGACTGTCTTAAGGATTTGGGCCCGTTTTTGCTTAGAAGCTGTTGGTTGTTGAGTGGTACATTGTCTTTCCAATTGGAGTGAGGGAAGCACAACAGACGATGATTCAATTAGAAATTAAGTCGGAGGAAATTTGCCATAACCAAAATATACACTGATTAAAATTTTACACGATGGCGTATTAAAAAAGAAAATCTGATTTGGGACTCCCTGATAAAAGCCACAATGTGTCCGGTAAATAAAAGGTGTAAACGGTCCCTTCATAAAACCGTTAACCAAGCATTCTGTACATCGAACTAAGTAACTTAACGCAAAAATTATTGCTGGGAAACAATTTTTTTTTTGCGGTAAAAAGTCATGTTTTGTGCTAGAACTCAATGTAACGCATTCAAAACATTATGCTGATGGATGGATTGAATAGTACGGGGGTCGTGGAGGTGTTTATAGTAAAAATCATACAGTAAAACTCTTTTTAGGGTTCCGTAGCCAAATGGCAAAAAACGGAACCCTTATAGTTTCGCCATGTCTGTCTGTCTGTCTGTCCGCGGATAATCTCAGTGACCGTTAGCACCAGAAAGCTGAAATTTGGTACCAATATGTATATCAATCATGCCGACAAAGTGCAAAAATAAAAATTTAAAAAAACATTTTTATTAGGGTACCTCCCCCAGACGTAAAGTGGGGAGCGATTTTTTTTTTAATTTTGACCCTGACGTGTGATATATTGTTGGATAGGTATTTAAAAATGAATAGGGGTTTTCTAAAATCATTTTTTGATAATATTAATATTTTAGGAAATAATCGCTCCGAAAGTCAAAAACAATGTGTCCCCCCCCCCTCTAACTTTTGAACCATAAGTTTAAAAAATATGAAAAAAATCACAGAAGTAGACCTTTATATGAACTTTCTAGGAAAATTATTTTCAACTTGATGAGTTGAATAGTTTTTGAGTTATATAGCACTTTTTCAAAAAAACGCAAATGATAACTTTGTTTTTCATACAAATACTATGAAAAACAAAGTTATTTTTGCTGACGAAAAATGTTGGTATTTTTAATGGTCTGAGAAGCTACGGAACCCTACAGTGAGCGTGGCCCGACACGCTCTTGGCCGGTTTTTTTTTTAAACTTGTCAGAAAATTGAAACTTTTACCCCCAATATCTCCGTAACTAGAAGGTTCCCAGGTATGGTGTAGAACAAAAAAATGATCGCAATGACGAGGAGAACAAGTGCCTTTCGGCTTCGTTAAGAGGTTTTGTACACACTTTCTTTGTACGCCTCTGAGCAAATCATAGAGGATCTACCTATCTGTAACATCACTGTTGTAATTTGACTTATGTTTACAAATAAAGCATTCTGATGCTGAAAAAATAATCTCTGGTAACACGAGTTCAGGTGATATTGAACGAACTGCGTTGACTTAAATTTTGCTAAACTCTTTCTTTTTGTAGTTATTACCCTGCATTATTCTGAAAAACATCTGCTCGTAAAATAAGACGAACAGCTTGCAAAAAAACGGCTATTTTACCTTAGCATATTCAAGGTAGATAGGCACCTACGTCGCTAAACAGTCGAGAAGCCTAATAAATCTCAATGTGCGAATATATTTTTTCTGTGAAAGAAGAATTTCGAGAATTGTATCGCCTATTACGAGCTTAGTAGCTATATTTTTGTCAAGCTTCACTCTAGGTGTTATTTTTAGGGACGTCTCGAGCAATGTTTAAGGCTTTTCGTCCACCGCGACTTCTTGCAGTAAAAGAACCGTTTGCTATTGCTTTATTACCCTAATTACTTAGGGCATCGGCAAGGAATCGTTTGCTATTGCTTTATTACCCTTATTACTTATAGCATAAGGGTGAACATTGGTAGATTGTCAGTTCTTTCTTTATTGTGTGGTTAGGGAATAACCTATAATAGGCTTGTCTTTACATGCCGTCGCAAAATGTCTCTCAGGCATGCTGGTTTCTGAAAAGGTAAACATGCGTGTCTTGCGTCTATACAGTAAAAACCTGCATCAGCAAAAACCCTTGTTCGAACTTGAGACCTGTGACTTGGCAGTCCGACGGTCACACCACTAAGCTTACCACCACCCACCACCACCACCACCACCCACTAAGCTGTAGACCGTCAGTAAACTCAGTAGTACAAAGGTACTACTCTTCACCTAACCACGATTCACGCGCGATAACAGCCTCGCAACAAAAGTCGCGGTGGGCGAAGGCCTTAAAAGGCAATTTATTCAAATACAACAAAAATAGCTTTCGAATTTCTTTTCACAGTTCTTGCTAGTTTTGTTTAGCTGCTGTAAATAAATGGCCTTTGTTTCTAGATATAAATAAAATAAACTCAGGACAATGAACGCGTATGATCTTACCAATTTATATTTTGTCTGGGCAGTTTCCCGGAAACGAGGGAAAATTATATTTTTCTTTGAAGTTCGCTGTAGAATAAGTCGACTTTAATCTTGGATTTAATAATGAAAACAACATTTTTATTTTTACTATAACTTTCCCAAAGGTCTCCTCATACCCTCCACTTTTCTCGAAAATATTTTGAACTTAATATTAAAGAAGTGAATTCATCGTGGTGATCGCCATTTATATCAATTTAAGGTACGGCTTGGATAAACCTTGGGTTCCGTACATGCGCCAGAGTGAAAAGTAACTTATTTGCCTCGTTTATGCTCCGATCCTTGGTCGTAGCGTGATACTCGTATTATATAGCCTTTCTCGACAAAAAGTCCTGGAGGGTGCAATAAGTTGTGCATGACGAGCAGAAGAGAAGGTGTCGCATATCCAGTGTTGGGGTTCCACACTCGCATAACGGGGCCTAATAGAATGATAGTATCTTTGGATAAAACACAACCTTTAACGTACACCCTTTTCTTTTTTTTCGGATGGAAAATCATCAAATAACTTCTCCCACTCTGGGCGGAGCGGGAGAGAGTGTCAGACTTTTACTGACTAAAACCCATCCATGTTCCTTCCTCGCCCTTTACGTTCCGGGGCCACGGTATCTCTTTCGAACAGTCCCGCAGCCCCGGCAGGCTTCGGCTCTTGCAGACCCCTTCCTTATGCTGACATCTCTTTGAGACACGGCCTGTCGTCATAAGACGGACGGACGGCAAGCTAGCCCATAGCTCACCGTCCACAGGCCCGCGTTAACGTACACCCTTGGAAGCTAAACCTCGTTTCTTTCCATTCCAGGTGTCCACAAGGACGGGCATCGTATCCCACTACGTGCGACTCCAGATAGTGGTGCCAGAAGCCTTCATCCTGGGCTCCGGAGAACACCATGTGGATCTCGGCAGCGTCATACATCTTATTTGTATTGTGGAAAAGGTAATTCTAGATTTTCTTATTGTACTAACCAGACATTTTGGTTAGAAATTCAATCTTTATAGTAACTGAAGATCATAATAAATGCTTTTGTATGAGGTTGTATATGATTTCTTCAAATACCTATTTTTCTAATTTCTTCACAGGCCCTGTTCTCTCTGAATCAGTCAGATAATAAGATGTAATGTTAGTTAAAGTTCCAAAACGCCATCCATGAGTCGATTAACAGTCTTCCGTGAACATTGTACCTCTAAATGCCATTTAAAGTTCATGGTAAGCCTACTTTTCCAATTATTGCTTAACCACTAACAACCAGCTAAAATAGGGGTTCAAACTTACTACGATCTTCTCCAATTACGGTATTCTTCCGTAAATATACTACACACTTGCCTGTATTTTCGCTGAACATACAGAACTGACCTGGAAAGCCCGCCACACTATTCCCAAACCACTGTAACTCCTGAAAACCAGAATCAACAGTGGCGACCACCAGAAAAGCGCCGAGACAATGAAGCTCGACGAAGTCCCAGAGAATGAATTTAACTGTCTTGGATCCCGCAACTAAATTAATCAGAAAGTATAGCGGAGTAGGAAAAAACCGTAATTTCCACTTCGTTCCAATCTGACCAATGAGGTCAAGATATTTTGAAATGATTACCATAATGATTATTTTCAACCATGGTTGAAAATAATCATTATGGTAATCATTAACAATGACGATATTAATACCGCTAGCTGGTTCCTAGCAGAACCAGCTAGCGGTATTAGTAGGTATCACAGTCGCCATCCCCATTCTCATTAACATTACGATCCACAAAATCCACAAACACAAGAATCCTCAACCTACTTTAAAATAAAAAGAAAGAAAGCAAACTCAAAAAAAAACAATTAAAAACGATCTCAAAAAATGGCCGCGCAAATTATAGAGCAGACTAATTGCTTGTTTTACAAAAAAATAATATTTTCGTTCGGACCTTTTTCTTTTTAAAACATTATTTTTCTTAACGAGGAAGCTTAGCTTGGAAGTATGTAGGATCGCGCCGGTCGTAATTACAAGCATTTAGGTCGTGTTTGCGGTGGCAATCTATCGATTTACCGCCCCTTAGATGGGTATTTTCGTTTTAAAGTCGACGTTAAAAGAGGGTAGTTGGTTATCTAGAATTCTAGATTTATATTGGTATTGGTCTCGTGTGATGCAACAACATATTGCGCTAGATAGCTACGAGTATACTGAATAGGTTTCTGTTCACGTCTTTTTCCTCTACTAAGTTTTAATACTGCCACAAACAGTGTATTGATAATAATGTAGATCCTATGCAACGTTTCTTTTTTTGTCGTTTTAATAACTTTAAGGGTGGATAGTACTCATGAAAATGAACAAGTGTTACTATGGGGACAGACTATGAAATCTCTAAAAAAATATCAGCTAATGCCTAAATTTTTTCGAGTTACGCGACCAATAATGTACGTAACAGCTGATTTGTGTTTCGAGATTTCGTAGTCGGTCCTATAGTAAAAGTTTTTCATTTTCATGAGTATTACCTATCTGCCCTTAAAGTAATTAAAACGACTAAAAATAACGGTGTGTTACAATCACTCTATAGTGTATGCCATTGCTGGAAAGATGGTGGATGGGTGGTTTTCTATAATGTATATCTTATAGCATTATATTGGAATAGTCTTTAAAGATGGTAACCTACTAACAGTACACCCACAAATAAAAAAAAAAACTTGATGAAGCTGGCGCGGGGGCGTGGAGATTGACACAGGAAAAAAGACTCTCAGGTACTTAGCAGAGGGTCAATTAAGGCTGTGGACGATGATAGTGTAATTTATCCTCTACTTGACCACATCGGACATTGCACCTGCTGTTTCGGGTTAGGCAGAAGTGTACCTACCTATTGTACCTACCAATTTGCTTTAATTGACAGTACCTACTAGAAAATCATGTCCCACATTAGATTGCCTTTGTATATTTTGCAATTACAACTTTACATTTTAGCCAGATCCGCTTCTAAATAAGGAACATAATTTTTACAGCATAAAGGAACCTACACGAGTAATTAAACTTAACTACATCCGGTATCCGGTATACTCTGGGCAGGCTACCATACTAACCTAATTTTCGTCACTTGTATACCAGTAGAAAGCAAGTAAGTACCTACAGCGAGCGGGAGAGAGATAGAGATAGATAGAGAGAGAATAGTATATCCGAGGTTGAAAACATTGTGTATTTCGACCAGCAATTTCTTCTCAGCAGCCCAGATCTGGATCTGCGGCAGGTTGATTTATTTATTTAACTCTTCAAGCACATAGTACAGAGGCGGACTTAATGCCATAGGCATTCTCTACCAGTCAACCTTTGGGTGATGCAGAGACAAGCAGTGGTAGGTGTGGTGGTGGTGTGGTGGTGGTGTGGTGTGTTGATGGCAATAGACTCGCCCTTATTACATCACATGTGACGTAAACCTTCATCTGTTAGCGCAGTAGACACAATAGTTAAACAATGGCGTCAGACCGATTCGGTCGTGCTTCACAGACAAGGGTTAAACATACCCTAACTGGCGAAATGTGGGTGTACTGTTAGTAGGTTACTTCATTACTTTTACACCTCTGCCTAACCCTTTAGGGATTACAGTCGTGATGTTATATTATGTTTACACTAGCTGACCCACGCAACTTCGTTTGCGTCAAATAAGAGAGAAAAACGAAAGGAAAAAAGAAACCCCGTTTTTGCAACATTTTTCATTCCTGCTTCGCTCCTAATGGTCGTAGCGTGATGTTATATAGCCTAAAGCCTTTGAGACTTTTTAAAAAACAGCTTTCATCTTTTTTAATACAAAAATGTTATTATTCTGTGTCAGATTTCCTAACAGATAAAATATAGCTGTGTTATTAAATTTTTGTTATTCTAATTTAGATTTGATTTATTATTAGTTTTTTTTTTCTTTTTTTGATACACGATAATTTGTTGAGTGATTGTGAAAGTTTTAAATTGAGGTTGTGTCTTTGTATTGTACCTATACTATCCTAAGTATAAATTTTTGCATGCCAATTGGTAGAATGTACCAGGAACTATAACCATTACTGTAACAACTCATGTGTGTACCTACATTCAATGCAAATAAATTATTTCTATTCTATTCTATTCTAAAGCCTTCCTCGATAAATGGACTATCCAACACAAAAATATTTTTTCAATTTGAACCATTTTTTTTTTTTTTTTAGAATTTGTTCATGAGATTAGCGCGTTCAACCAAACAAACAAACTCTTCTGCTTTATAATATTAGTTTAGATAAACATCGCATTTAAGCTCTTGGTTTATGCAACAATGTGTTTTCGATAGATTAGTGGCCAACGCCGTGAACATTAATCGCTTAATTCAAGCTGAATGCAGTAATTAATGCAGCTTTGCTACTAATTATCCCGTTGATTCGCCGAGTCAGGAATCACGGGTAGGGCATTTTAATCTGTTTATTCTTAACACGCGTTTACACTTTAAATCAAACTACATTTTTTTGATTAAACTTACAATATTGTTTTGTTTATATGAAGGCCCTTTTTAAAAAGATGTAAGGTTTATTTTACGTATTTCGTTACGTTTGATAATTTTACATTCAACTACAAACAACATCGAAAAACCAGGTGGTCACACTAACCACACGAAAAAATAAAGAAAGAACATCGAAAAATCTTATTTTTGAGTTATATGTAATTCTTGTCGCAAACGGGCGATATATTTTACGTTATGTTGTGTCTACTAGTTTTGTTTACACCTTCTAAACTTTTAAACAAAACTTGTCCTGTATTTACTTGCAGTAAATGTGGAACAAAAGATGTTAAAATAACACGTAGATAGTACAATGAATGACACAAACGCCATAAATCACGACATGCATGTAAACATTTATTTATTTATTTATTTTGGATTACCAACGAGCAACATTACAATTTTTTATATAAATTAAAACTATTGCATAATAAGTGGTCTCGTAACGCACACTCAATTACAGGTAACCACAGCTAACTAACACAAAAACAACACACTCATGTCAACTTAAAACATTCATGGTAACTACATGTCATGTAAGATGATAGCGTATCACACACGATACGTTTTAGACAAGCCTTTAACAAGTCTTCTCAAGAACAGGACTGGATATGATACTTCCACTCAGTATATAATAAGGGGTGTAGTAACGTCAAACACCGGAGTGTTTAAACAAGCGGTTTGTTATCTTCAACACGGTGTTTGGATTTGTGTGTGTGGTATAGTTGGTGCCAGCTAAAATGACAATAGCGAACATTGACCCACCTGCATTAAAGTTTATTAAAGTTCTTAAGAGGCCTGCGGAGCTGTGAATTTCATACAAACGTAACACCAAAATAATTTGTAAATCAAACATATCCTTAAGGTAGGTAGGTATTTATTTCGATTAGATTACAGAATATATACGTTCCTAAACACATATTTTGAATGTACACTGATATAATCAAGAGTTATGAGAAAAATATATTTATCCATAGAAATTTTAAATTCCGCATAATATCTCGTCTTTATATCATTGTTTTTTCAAAATATTTATTTGAGAACATAGATATTCTATAATACAATCGCAATATATAGGTATACACACACTACCTTAGGAATATGTTTTATTTTCATATTATTTTGGTATTATGTTTGTATGAAAAACGCATGCTCCGCCGGCCCCTTAACTTTGAAAACCAAAACTAAACCTGTTCAAGTCTTGAATCGTCATCTATCGTGATCATTTGTTTTGGTTCGTACGAAGATATATTATGGAAAAGTCAATGACCGCTTTTGTTGTTTTGTGTTTGACCAACTATAGTAATGGTACAATGATAGTACTGACCTACCATAGATACAGGATGTAAACAGACTCATCACGAAGCTGTCACCCAAGCATTCTGTACATCCAACTAAGTAACCCTACGCAAAAACTTTTGGCTGGAAATTGACTTATTTTTGGGGTAACAAATCAGACTTCGGTAAGACTCTATGTAAAGCACTGAAAACATTGGATTGAATATTACACGGGTAGGGAGAATACGAGGGGGGGGGGGATGTTTAAAGTAAAAATCTTACAAAAACATCGCAATGACGGCGAGAAGAAGTGGCTTTCAGCTTTTTACACCCTTTAAAAGACTTCTCAAGAACAGGACATGTTCTGATACTTATATAAGTACGTTCGAACACGATTGTGTTTAGATATCCGGTTGATATTTTACATTAGAAAATTAGAGCACTTTTGCATTATCATGTTTCGATTTGTGTATGTATTATGGTAGTCATGATGGTGTGGTGTGTAAGTAAATAAATAATAAATTAAAAAATGAGTATTCAGCTGCATCCGGTTATGCTGGAAGACGACTCCAACACAGTTGGGAAATTACCGATGTAAAATTTCAATGGGGGTTTATTTATTTATTAATATAGGTTCACCAACAGCTTCTGTGTAGGTACAACATTTAGGTACAAAAAGGTTTTACGGTATTGGACTTACACAGTCGCCAATAGGCTTGTTAACTGAAAAAATCTAATTAGTCCGTCACTTAGATTATCAAAAAATATTTGACCTGTATTTTTTCTTTTGTCCCATAAACCAAAATTGACGAAGATACGACGCTTTTAAAATTTCCAATACGTCACTGTTTGGTATCATTCTTAGCGAGTTCTGACGTCACGAGCCCCCACTCCCGAGTTTTGATGCGTTTTATCTTTGTCAATATTCGTTGATTTACAAAAACAAAAAATACGTGTCCATTATTTTCTAATACTCTAACTGACGGAATAAATAGATTTGCAATTTATTGATGGTGGAAACTAGCCTATTACAGGGTTCAGAATATCATCATCTGCCAAACATTTTCCAAACTATGGGTCGGCTGAATGATCAATTATGTACTTACTAAATGTATACTTAATATAATAAAGCAGAAGAGTTTGTTTGTTTGTTTGGTTGAACGCGCTAATCTCAGGAACTTCCGGCTCGACTTGAAAAAATATTTTTACTTTGGATACTACATTTATCGAGGAAGGCTATAGGCTATATAACATCACGCTATGACCAAAAGGAGCGCAGCAGCAATAAGAAATGTTGCAAGCGCGAAAAAAGCTTCCGTTGAGCAGGCGATGCGTTGCGATATCAAAACTTCACGCGAACGAAGTCGCGGGCAGAAGCTAGTACCTTATATAGGGCACACCAACACTTCTTCAACCCTTTCTAAATTCAGGTGTTACGATGTTTACAATCTCCATTCAAGACCTGAATGTGTAAAATGTTAATATCAATCGCAAAACGGTGTTTTCCATCGACGGACGTCACCCAGTTTACTGCTTACCTACTTACAATGTTTACAACCGAAGTGACGTGTTATACGAGGGGCCGTCATACTCGTAAAAATCGGTTCGGTTTTATTTCCATACATGTACGTACGAATGGTTGATATGGGAACGTATTTGTCGCGTTTACGAAGGCTTTTCTTTGAGAAATCGATTTGATTTTTGTGTTTATTTGACCTCGGAGTTAATGAGGTTATGGATGGCGTCGTGAGGTAGGAAATGTTCAATGCTGAACAGCAGTTTCTCAATTAGGGCTTAAATGAACAGACAAAGAAATATTACCATAAAAAAACATACTTCTTAAATGATGATCCAGTTCCAGATAGCAGCCAGATTTGGCTGGCTTCTTGGCAGTCAATCCCAGCAGAGCTAGACTATCCGTAGAAGTATCGACGAGAATCGTCTTCTTTTGGTTTATTTGGGGTTATACGAGCGACTCTTGAACAAATGGCACACTCTGCACTCAATACAATGATACAAAAAAATACAAACTAACTTTTAATGACCCGACAGACATTAAGACCTCTTTTGAGGATCCTGTACTATCCAAAAATGATTATTACTTTAACTATTAACGGAGCAACCATGGCTATATACATATAGATGCTCTGTGCATAACGTCTTCGTGACGTTGAAGAGGCTTGAGCCAGTTGGAAAACACTTTATTATTATGTCCATGTAATAAAAGCGAATACTTAGTTCGTCTCGGTACAGAGTCGTGTCGTCTGAAATGGTACCAAACAAATAACGTCATTTTCTGACCGGCTCAACCGCGTTGATATGTAGATAGATAAACACTACGCTAACTACCCCATTTCTAACTTCCAGAGCCCAACACCACCCCAGTACGTGTTCTGGTACCACAACGACCGCATGATCAACTACGACGCGACCCGGGGCGGGATCACGGTGGAGACGGAGCCAGGGGCCCGCACGCAATCCCGGCTCACAGTCCGCGGGGCCACGCTCAAAGACTCCGGGAACTACACCTGCAGCGCCAGCAATACCGAGCCTGCTTCCATACATGTCTTCGTTTCTGAAGGCAGTGAGTATTTAAACTTTATTAAGCCGCAAGCAATGATATTTCAGTAAACAGATATGTTATGAGCGCGCAAAACGTGAAGACTAGAAAACATCCCAATTGGGACGTATTGCCTTTAGTCTGTGTCACGCACCACTACGAGTGATACGTGGCGCGCTGCTACGTAATTACCATCCAAAATGCCATCGTATGTATTTAGAAAGTGTACCAATTATGATACCAAAGTTAATAATAGAATAGAATAGAATATTTATTTGCGTTAAACATGGTATACAAGGGTGTTATATACAAATTGAGGCACAAGCATGTTTAGCTAAGATAACACATAGCATGCAAAATTTTAAAAAACAAGTTAAGCAACAACAACCTTTTTTTTAAAAAAAAAAACATCAACATTTTTTATCTATAAATTCTTTTAAACTATAAAAACTACACTCGATTAACCACTTATGAAATTTTATTGCAAATAATTTTGTGTTTAAAGCTTTGAAATGCCTTGGTATTTTATTATAAATGCTCACACACATTGCCAAGCAGTTACTATTGTATTTAGACAGTCTAGGCAAATCATTTAGCACTAGTTTATATGGATCTCGTCGATTCCGAGGATTTACATCATTTGCAGTCTTAAATAGTTGCTTATTTTTCATAAAAAAAACACATATTAAACACAAGGGATCTCATAACACTCGATAGTACGCAATATACTTCGATTTATTAATATATTTCAATTATTTTCGTAATATTCTGATATTTGGAGGTTAGAAAAAAGAAAGAGATGGAAAATACATTTTTTGTCGTAAGAACGACAAGGATGCGTGCACTCCGGACATAGAATAAAAATACAGATGCGAATATTAGGCAGTAAAATCATCTTTACTCCAGAGTTCTAGTTTCCCTTTATAAAGAAAATTCATTAAACTTTTCTTAATCATTTTATTTGATACTTAAATATAAATTAAACATGTCATAAGGAAAGGAAAATATAAATAGCTTATCGTTACCATAATAATTGTCACAGATAGTGTTAAAATAAAGCTACCATTGAGATCAGGCTTCAAGAATGGATTGCAATTGTTCGTAAACAAAGAAATGAATCGTGAAACGTGTTTTATTTTTCACCTAACTACCTTTTAAGTGTTTATTCGTTGCAAAGGCACAAATCCTGGCTACAAATTCTATACACGCGGTTTGCACCTTCTGCCTAGTTAATTTGTTAGTCTATGATGCCAACGTGCGGTGATTGGTGGCTCGAATAATGTTTGTTTACATTCACGCGCAATTGACAACATCTAGCTGTCACTTTTTTTCTTATTGGTTTTATCAAGCTATCCTCTTTCTATCTTTTTTACTTGTTGTGAAATGTAAAATGAATGAAAAGTGTGTATGTGTGCTGCCTCTCGGCGCGGAACACTTTTTTCTGTTGTTTTGTTAGTGTATAACATATCTGTTTATTAGAATATCATTGGCCGCAAGTTATTCATCTCTCAAAATGATGATGAAAAACATCGTGAGGAAACAGGCATGTCCTACAACCAAAAAACGATGATACATCATTATAAGCCCAATTCTTCTCAATGAGAGGAGACTTGTGTCCCAGCAGTGGGTTATATTATAGGTTGATTTTTCGAGATTCATCGGAGATCCCTCACCCATGCGTATTATGTATGAGATGTGTCTGTGTGGTACTTACAGGTGGTACTGAAAGATATGAGTTCGGATCAGTGGAAACTGTTACCCCTAGTTGGGAGGTAGGTATTCCTAATCTGATGGTTTATACAGTAAATTGGCTTGAAATCTAACGACACATACCAATCTGTGAAGGGCTCGGAAGGTTTCATTCCAGCTTATTCATAATTAACTAACAAATACTTACGTAACTTGCTCTTCAGCAAGAAGGTAATCAGTAGGATTACTTGCAACTATCAACTTCTAGAATAATTTTCAGGGGGACAGTGCTCAAAACTGAAATGCTCTTTCTAAAAGCGGTAAATGAATGTTGGCTACTCAGTGTCACAGCCTTAGGTACCAATTTTAATCCTGAAAATTTTTTCTCCTTCCAGGTAACAAGATGGCGGCCATCCTCCGCCGCAACACGAGCGCGATCCACGGCATCACAACCAGCGGCACCTGCCTGTTGCTACTGACGTCGGTGCTGATGCACTTCGGCCTCCGATGACGGTAGAGCGGGACGGAGAGCATTGTGGCACTGTATGAGAGAAGGACGGGTAGAGGAGATGTTGCTCATGCTTTTTGTTTGTGCGTTGGAAGAATAGTCGTCTTGTAGATACGAAAATGACATCATTGATAATTGATGCAATTCTACAGTATTTCAGGAGTGCAACTACGTGAGGTCGATAAACGGATGTGCGACAAAACTGCACAGTGACTCACTATAGTTCGAATGCACGCCAGTGCGACAAACTGCAGACCGATATCACGCTACTGCGACAAATGCTTGTGGGACTAACTGTGGCAAACGTCATTTGGGTTTTTGGTACCATACTGCTATTTAGTACCATATAATTATACCAAAATGTTGAAATCCGTTGGATGCGAGTCGCACGGGTCCGGTCAATGTGGCGACACTTGGGGGAGGCCTATGTCCAGCAGTGGACGTCTTTCGGCTGAAATGATGATGATGATACCAAAATGTTATGGGGTTTTTCCATCAAGAATATCTCAGTAGCCGCCAATCGTTGCGTTGCTAGAGTTTGTAAAATAACTTCTACCTACAAAAATATCGAAATTCTGGGTCGTCCCAAATAGCCCCGTTTTACGGTAGTAAAAGTATTTGTAATGATGTCATTTAATTTTACGCCTTGAAAAGTTACATAGAAAGTTTGACACTTTAGTCGTATGTATTTACGTGACCATGAAAACATAAGGCATGAGCAATATACGCTTGGATGTACAGATAATGATACTGTTATATATTCCACATAGATTTCAAATATTCATATTATTATTACTGCTCAATAAATAAATCGAGGTACCAAAAACACTTTTTGTAAAGCATTTTCTTACACCTAATCATGAGTTTTTGAACCCTACAACGAAGTAAAATATGCAGATCTAAGAATTATTTTGTGGAAAATTATTCGTGGTATTTTCCGAACATATCGTCAGGAATCCTAACAGCATAGTTTTTTTTTTGGAATCCCTACAAGGCATGGCTAGATTGACAAATTAATTATTTTGTATAGTAACTACGTTAGTCCTTGTAACTCGGGGCGGGAGGTACACACACACAGTATAACATGGTCTCGCTTTGTATAGATTTTTCATACAATGAAGGATCCGCATAAACTAGTTTTGTATGTTTGATTGGTCATCGTGTGTCCCTACCGGCCAGATTACAACTACTAGGTGCTAGTGTTGCAACACAAATAAATGAAAAAAAATCTAAGTTAGAGCATGCCACGAGTTCCGAATACTCAAGTGAAGATTTTTCGACGCACGCGATATTCTATTTGACACTTGACACAAGACGCATTACCTTTTTTTTCGGATGGGAAATCATCAAATAACTTCTCCCACTCTGGGCGGAGCGGGAGGGAGTGTCAGACTATACTGACTAAAACCCATCCATGTTCCTTCCACGCCTTTTATGTTACGGGGCCACGGTATCTCTTTCGAACACTCCCGCAGCCCCGGAAGACATTCTGACATCTTTTAGATTTTTAAACTACAAAATAATTCCCGATTATAATGTTATTTTATTAAAATAAATAGGTAAACTAAAAAAAGTAAAAGATTGTCCTCATACAGTGCCAACGTAGAAAAATAATTAAATATTTAAAATAAACCAATCATTGAATTGTAACATAAGTTGATTGTAACATTACTTAGTTAAAGTAACAAATATAATGACGTAACTTAGTTACTTACTTAGATTTATTTAGACTGTATTTATTTATAGGCACAATATTGTACAGTTAAACAATTTCTTAGTATAAAATATTGCGGGATTTTTGATGTTTTCGTAGTCGAATATTCCCAGGGGCTTTTTTCAGAAAGATTTACAAGAAGCCTGATTTTTTCTGTAAAGGTGTACGTACACCTATGAAAACACTCGTCAAAATATACTTGTGTTCGTTAGTGTATTCACACCGTAATACTCAAATAATGATAAGACATGCAAACCAACTTAAGATTCGAATAATTATAAAATTAAATAAATTGTTGTTCCCAAAAAATTAAGCTACAAAATTGTTAAAAATTAAGAGAAAAAACATTCTGTCATCATTAAAATAATGCTCAAAAATTATAAACATAATTATTCTGTACTCGTATGTAAATAAATGATAGTCGGACGATAGTTATTGTTTGAATTATTAATGTGTAAATAGTTGAATAATCCGACAGAAGATGATTTTTTTAAAGACCAAAACATAATTATAATTAATAATTATTAATAATTTTCAATAATTCATTTGAAACGATAGTTGAGAAAAAGTTGCATTACTTAAGTAATTTCAGTTTTAGTCCTCAGGTGTAACTTAAAAATATTCTTTAAAAAAAATAACATTGTTTTTCCTTTTAAATTATTAAATAATTTAGAATTATCATGAATGCATAAAATTACAAAACTGTATCGTTTTACCTGAAAATATATCTTTTCTTATTGTTTCTATATTATGACAAATTACCCAGAAAATGATCCAGGTAAGTATCTACACTGTAGGCATTTTTCATCCTACCAAACAAAACAGATTGCAAAATGAGGTCAATTAAATTATACGTACGAAATGTAAAAAGCTGAGAAATCATTGTAGAAAATAATATTATTCGGTGCCAGAATTATTATAAAATAAATATTTCAATTCCTTTCAAAATTGTAATTTGTCAATGCATCTTCGACCTTATCGATTCATGGATATTGTATTAATTAATGGTACATTCTCAGGAATTAAAATTAACATATAATTCTAAATTAGGCCGTTTATTGTAACACCTGACCAGGTAATTAGACATCAGAATTTAATTTAAATAATCTTTTTACTTTTATAAAACGCACTCGATTCCCGAAAATGTTTGTCTTAGATATTATTTTTTAAACGAATCCTAGATACTTGCAATTTAAAAAAAAAAAAAACCCAGTACCAATCAAATCAGTTTTTTTTTGCTAAAATAAACATAAAATCGAAACTATAACATGCAAATAAGTATATTAGTTTTTTAATCAGATGTCTTCTTACCAAAGTCAAAATATAATTTACCATTAGATTAAATGCCATTACCATAAGCCTATGGTAAAACCATAGACTAGAAATAGTCATCTAATATACCACAAGTATACTTGAATTAAGATTTGAACGTTTCATTCTAAAATTTGTTATTTCTTGTAAATATACCATAACATATTGATATAATAACATAGTAAATTGTCCTACTATTAGTTAATTTGTAAATAAATTCATCAGTGTTACTTAAATCATTTAATGTAAATAATATTTCGGTGATCATGTATGCAATAAATAATAAATAAACTTCCTTGGATTTTGAGTTTTATGTCCCTATCCTTTAGTTTTCATCTTCTATTTTCAGTCTTACCAAGGGGTATCGTGTTACTCAGAAACTGAGTTGTAGAGGTCAAACAGGCAGTATCTCCATGTAAAATACTGGTCCATATTGTATCCAGGTAGAATGGAATTCGATCGAGACCTGGGCTGCGGTACATCGTGGTGTCGAAGTGTACAAAAACGCCACCATATGTCAGTCTGACTTCAGGACCAAGCCTCGGAACCTATCCTTTTGCATCGAGGTGTGCGACAGGGAGACGTCATATATCCGAAACTTTTCACCGCTGCACTGGAGGATGTCTTAAAGGTTCTGGACTGGACAGGGCTAGGCACCAATATCAATGGCGAGTGCATCACTCACCTTCGGCTCGGCTGAGACCATGGAGAACCTCGATACAATGCTCGATGACCTCAGTAAGCTTCCGGAATGGGTCTTAAAATGAACATGGACAAGACCAAGGTCATGTTGAATGCCCATATCACACCAACTCCTATCAAGATCGGAGACCTTACACTCGAAGTTGTAGACGATTATGTGTACCTGGGACAAACGGTCCAGTTAGGTAGGTCTAACTTCGAGAAAGAGGTCAATCGTTGAATCCGACTCGGCTTGGCAGCGTTCGGGGCCGCGACCGCGAACCGGAAGACGTTGCGTAGGAAGGCCTCCCACTAGGTGGACAGATGACCTGGTGAAGGCTGCGGGAATCCGCTGGATGCGAGTCGCACGGGACCGGTCAATGTGGCGACACTTGGGGGAGGCCTATGTCCAGCAGTAAACGTCTTTCGGCTGAAATTATGAGAATGGAATTCGATTTTAACCTATAGTTCGAAAAAGTCTAGTCAGGTAATGACTTAAGATATTTCTTTCTTACGGAATAAAATTCACAGAATCACAGATGACGAAAATGTATGACTCTTTCCACAGTCGACCCGGGACACTGGTTCCACCAACAAAAAATTTTAAACATTTTTATTTACCACATTTTAGTGGCTCACATGTGCTTACCCCTTCACAGCGTACCGGCGTGATGTAATGTTAAGAACTGGTGTAAATAATAGACAAACATGAGATTTCAGCAATCCCAGTCCATTTGCTATCATTTATTGAGGAGTTCCATTGCCTATCTCCGAAGTTCTTCATCGAATCTTCACCAAATTGAAATGGTACTACTCCGTTAAAGTACTCTTCCAAAAACTACCCAAATCGGTTCGAGTGTGCCTACAAAATTTGAAGAGGTGTTGAAGTCGGTTAAAAAATAATAAAGAATGATAGTTTGTCGAAGTACCACGACAATTATATTAAAACACAATATTGGTAACAACTTTTTATTCTCTCTTTATATCTTTATCAAATCATGATTACAAACTCACACATTAAAAAACCTTTACGAAATCCAAACCAAATAACGGCTGTCTTTGTCTTTACAAATCTATACTCTCCGCTACGAGAAGCTATGTTTTGTAAATGTCACCGTAAAATTGTCAAATACGTTATATTACAATATAACGTGTATCTCTCTAGCGATATTGTAGTCTCGAATTATTGTCAACTGAACATACGGAAGTATCTCTTGCCCCCATAAACGGGACTTGGGGCACCCCCCCGTTAGGTTAGTTAGGTTCCTTTAAACCCTGCACCCGGAAATAGGGGCCCCGCGAAGCGGGGCTCCGTCGACTACGCTTTTTAGGGGAATATGAAGTGTTTTAAGGTTAGGTCATATTAATCGATATTTCTCAGGAATGGTACAGTATCTTTTCATGAGAGTGGTACCACTGGGCAAGGGGGACACCTCCTTCTCTCCACACCGCGTTGACTACCATCGCATGCATTTCACGAAAAATAATGCGTTTTATTGTAAGCAGTATGTTCATTTGACAATAATTCGAGACTTTACAATATCGCTAGAGATATTACAATAAAACGTTTTTGACAATTTTACGGTGACATAAACACACATTCGGGTTCTCAACCTTTGGATCAAATACAAAAATGACAGCGTCAGCGTGATCTTACTTCAAAATGGCGGCCCATGTTTACGTTCCATGATGTCAGATGCGTTCCAGTACCACTATACATTAGACGACAGCGCTTTATATCGCTAAAATATAACCCGACCAAGTGAAATTGCTTGTTCGTTTCGTATTACACGTATGATAATTTGAGTTGATTGAATTTGGGAGTATTTCTTGTTAATTGCATTGTCGCTACGTATCTTGGTAGAAATTCTTTGTTTACAAAAATTATAGCTTCTCGTGGCGCGGACTATATACGCGTATGTTCATTTACAGTCTATTAGTTTACCTCTGATAACTAGCAGCTAGCAATCTTATGGTGAACATCGATTCAAATCACAAGTAAATTAAATGTGGTAGGATACTTATCTAATTTATAATCACAAAACATGTATTTTATTAATACAATTTGTATTTCAAACAGACAGCAGTACTTTCCTCCATATCCAATTTTAGTGAATAACGTTTTTTTTTTGGCTTTTTGAAAAAAATGGAAGAAAAGCATAACTTCAAACCCTTATAATCAATCGATTACATTCCTAAAAATAAAACAAATAATCAGTTAATCCAACCCAAGTCAACACATCCTAAAAACATGTCTAAAAACATTACCCTCCCTTTGGCTTCATCACAGTGGGGTAAAAAATCTCCTCCCTAATAAAAATCAACCGAATAACTGATTAAAAATACATTAATTATTGCTTATTTAAATTAAATATCCTTATACTAATCACGAGCACTTAGGTAGCCACTAGGTAACAATAAATAGAAAAAAAATATTGTTAGCCACAAAATGTCCAATTTTCTCAATCGATTTTGAACTTAGTCAACATTTTATGGTTAAAAATCATTTGGAGATAATTTGACAGTTTGTGATAACTTCATGCGCTGGCACCTGTATATAGATTACTAACAAAATAGTATTTATGTAGTATATCAACTATCTGGTGTCCACGACACAAGCCTGGCTTAGTGTGGCACTAGATAGCGCTGTGTGTTAATGTCCAGCGATATTTATTATTTTATAGATATTCTGGCGCGTGACCAAAATCAGAACTAAGAACGTAATTATTTTGCAATGCGCGATCTACAATGGAAGATGGCGCCACCATAGCCCAATCTAACCAATGAGGTCAAGCTATTTTGAAATATAAAATGACATTAACAGATTTTTAACCAATGATGATGCTTGGTTCTAGCTACGCTAGCGCCATTTATTTCACCGTTACATTCAAAAATACATATCTTTCACAAATGTTTACTAACAAAACGCCTCATTCAGGCGCCCAGACCAAGCGTCCATGTAGATTAAGAGTGGTACCAGCTATATCATTTATACAGAATGTCATGGCACACACATCAGCTTGTCACAAGCGTCACCTCCTTTCAAGCGTTGTCTCATCGGCGTCACCTCGACCTAACGACTACGATGTCACCTCGCGCCATCGGCGTCACCTTGCCCCACTGGCGTCACCTCACCCCAACGGCATCATCTTGACTCCTCGGCATCACTTGACCCGATTGGCGTCACCTTTTATGGGCGTCACCCCACCCCACTGGCCGCACCTCAACCTACCGGCGTACCCTTTGTCATCGGCATCACTTAACCCCATTGGCGTCACCTCGTGTTAGCGGCATCACCTTGCCCCATCGGTGTTACCTCACCCCATTGACGCCACCTTGTCACTGGGGTCACTTTTCGTCGTCTACGTCATCTCTCGTCATCGGTTCTTCGACAACAGACATCAACCTAACCCAGGCGTGCGACAGCAGCGTAATTCTTGATGCTCAGAAGTGCTGGAATTTATTCACAATTAACATGATTTTATTTATCTATTTCTTAATTCTTTTACTTACGATAGTTACAACTGGTCGTATTTAACTAGGAAACAATGTACAACTGAGTTTACTGACGGTCTTTCAACGACTTTTCACCCATAAGTCCTGAAAATTAAGGGGCCGGCGGAGCGTGCGTCTTTCATACAAACGTAATGCACACCTGCATTTAACCCATGTATCACAAATAAACGAATTGATTTGATTTGATTTGAAATAATTCGTAAACCAAACATATTCTTAAGAAAGTGTGTATTTATGTCGATTGGATTACATAATATCTACGTTCCCAAATATACATATATTTTGAAAGGACAATGATATTTAGACGAGATATGAGGAATTTAAAATTTCTATGGAAAACTTATTTTTCTAATAGGTAACTCTTATTCAAATCAATGTCCTTATTTTTCTAATAACTCTTATTTAAATCAATGTCGATACACACTTCCTTGGTTTACGAATTATTTTGGTACTAGCGACCCGCCCCGGCTTCGCACGGGTACAATGCTGATACTAAATACACTACAGAAAAACTGTGAACGTTGTATATGTATAAAAACACAGCGGCCCTCTCCGGCTTCGCACGGGTATAAAATATATAGTCTATGTCACTCACTGAAAAAATTATTAAAATCGATCCAGTAGTTTTGATTTTACCTGTTTTTTTTTTTATTTGATTCTCCGGCTCTCTGTATTCGATGTCTATCCCTATCTCGGCTGCGGCGAAACTCACGCTCTACTGAAGATTCTCTCTCTCACTCAGCTCTATATCTATCCCGAAGCTGACTGAGTCGAGCCTCACGCTCTACTGACAATTCTGTCCCTCTGAACCGTATGCCTATCTCGATCCCGGCTGCCAGATTTAAAAATTAACCTTAGAATTATAATAGACCCCGGCCGGCCGGTACCGCCGCAAACGCTACGTCCCGCAATTTTTAAATCTGTAATATCTTCGAAAATATTCATTTAAATCACATGCTGTAAAGGGCAATTTTGATCTACGAGTACATGAAATGCACAACGTATCTAATGTATTTAATTGGATAAGGAATGATACTGTATCGTTTAAAATAGCTTGTTAAATAACCCATATTTTTTTTGTAATATGTAAAAGATAAAAATGGTTACTGTGGGTTATCCTTAGGAGATAAACATATGCTGTCGCGGACTTTTTTATTCATCTTTTCAAGATATACAATTCCGTAGTACATAAATTTGATCTATCTCGTAAGGTTTAGCCAGCGTTGGCAATGTAAGCGCAGAAAAATATGTTTGTTACGACATCACATTACAAATCTTTAAATTTCTCGGCTTTTCTCCATATGCATATGCATGTATTATACATATAAACCTTCCTATTGAATCACTCTATTCATTAAAAAAAACCGCATCAAAATCCGTTGCGTAGTTTTAAAGATCTAAGCATACATAGGGACATAGGGACAGAGAAAGCGACTTTGTTTTATACTATGTAGTGATTACGTTTGTATGAAAGACGCACGCTCCACCGGCCCCTTAAATTTGAAAATTGGTCGACTATCCGTAAGCGAGGTAGTATCTAACCACTTCTAAGTCTTTTTACGAACATAGAAAACATCTAAGGTCGACTGCAACATAGTTGAAATAAGGCTAGTCAGATAATTACATAATTATACAAAACAACAGAAATTGATTTAAGGCAATTCATAAATTAATTACTTAGGGCTACAGTACAGGCTTTAGATTATTATACGTCATAATTGTAGAACAGTGACGGATCTGACATGAAGGAAAACGAAGCACATTTTTTTTTTAAAACGTATAATAATTTATTACTCACATCTTAAAATAAATCCAATTAATCAGAAATAAATATTTAAAAGTCATTACAAAAAAAAAACAATAAACATTTTTGAAATAGCTGCCCTGTAAATTTTAACATAATAAATGTCAGATCCGTCACTGGTCTACGATTACGATAATTTGTAACCAACAGAAAATTACCTGTTTTCACAAAGACTAAGCGACACCCAACGAATGCCTAATATACTGATGTCCAACAGCGTATTCGATTAGGTACTTAGTTGAATACGCTGTTGGACATCAGTATATTAGGCATTCGTAGGGTGATCACCAAACGCCTAGGATAAAAAAAACAGGCAAGAATCACAAATATCTCGCTCTCTCTTATGCTGGGGCCACACTAACGAGAAATGCCATTAATTATTGCGATAATGCGTCCATTATCGTATTTTCTCGTTAGTGTGGCCCCAGCATTAGTTAAACGAAATCAACGTTTCTATTTACCCTTACTCTCTAAGGTAACTTCACTGGACGTACTACTATAGTTAATTTGACATATGTTTACGCTTGCTTTAACAACAAAAGTAAGCAGAACTGTACAATAAGTTGCACTTGCTTAAAGCCTCGTGCAATAACAATTAATATCTAATTACAGTAATAGTTTTTTTTTCATTATCAGTTGATTTGACTTGGAACCTAATATTTAAATCAGTTTATTTACTCTTGCTGTACTTGCTCAATGCAATGCTTCCGGTGAGGGAACGCCTGTGCGGAGTGAGGGAACGGCTGAGCGGAGTGAGCTCACACATCCCGCTTTAAACGATAGATAAGATTGACAGTAGCTATGAATCGGATATCAGGCAACTGAAGTTTATCCGGCCCGATACGGAATTACCGGATAGTAAATCACTATCTAGCCAAATATCATTTGCCTCGCCTTTTCCCAACTATGTTGGGGTCAGCTTCCAGTCTAACCGGATGCAGCTGAATACCAGTATTTTACATGGAGCGACTGCCTATCTGACCTCCACAACCTACTTCATACTGGGTGATACCACTTGGTAAGACTGCTTGTCAGACTTTTTGGGCCACTGACTACCTGTAACGACTGTCATAGATGGACAAATGACAGACGGGACCAACAACTTAACGTGCTTTCCGAGGCACGGAAGAAACTCGGTATGTAAGTGTGGTCACCCATCCACAGACCAACCTAGGTAAGCACGGCTTAACCTAAAGATGGACCTGAGCAAATATGAAAAGATTATTATTCTATCAAAGCTTTGAATCGTTTCGTGTGTTGCCGTAATTCTAAGTCAAATCAACCGTCTAGTAACCCTAGTACCTTCATACTCTCTATTCCTTCTAAGGTAGACAGACTACAACAATTTGAACTACACTTTTCTACATTTTAGCTACTAAACGTCATCATTTCATAATAACTTGCTCGTCTCCTCAGGATCTTGTTGTTTTATTAAGTTCCAGTAAAAGCCTTTCTGTTTCTTTAGCTGACTGTGGGTACCCATCTGGAATAAAAAGAAATAGAAGCTAAGTATATTTAGAAGTGAGTATACTAGGTGTAAGCCAAGCGATCTGTAAAAAAATCTAATAACTCTACGCAAAAATGATTGCTGGAAAACGTTTTTTTTTGGGAGTTAAAACTCACGTCCTATGGTAGGAGTCAATTTGGCGCACTTAAACCTAGTGCTGACGGAATATTAAGGGGACCGTAGAGGAATTTAAAGAAAAGTTATGAAATTAAAAACTTAAATTAAAAACAAAAAATGTGATTATGTTGGAACTTTGACCCCCAATATCTCCGTAACTAGAAGGTTCTCAGGTATGGTCTAGAACAAAAAACTGATCGCAATGACGCTGACAACAAGTGCCTTGCGGCTTGGTTATATTAACGCGCCAATGACCCTGATCTAATGACCAACCAAAATAAAGATGTCATGAGATTCCTTACCTCCACAACGCTTCCCTTGTTGAGTACTACAATAAGGTCTGCGTTCATGATGGTGGAGAGTCGATGCGCGATGATTAACACTGTGCGACCCTTAGCGGCAGTCTCTAGCGCTGTTTGCACTATCTTCTCGCTTTCTGAGTCGAGGGCACTGCGGAATAAAATATCTAGGTTACAGAATTTCTAGGTTCCCAAATATATATTTCGAATGGACATTGATTTGAACAAGAGTTACGAGATAAATAAGTTTTCTATAGAAATGTTAAATTCCTCATAATATCTCGTCTTTATATAATTGTCCTTTCAAACTATATATTTGGGAACATAGATATTCTGTAATACAATCGAAACAAGTACACACTACCTTAACCCTTTAGTTCGCAGGTGAAAAAATGTTGCAATTTTTTTCTTTTTTCTGTTTGGGGGGTATATTTATAGTCTAAATAGCTTTAGAAAAATGTTTAAAAAAATCTAAGTTATATACTTTTAGAGAAAACATATGTTGTTGAGATACAACGTTGCGAAACATTCTAGTCAGTAAATGGCAGAATATGTGTTGTACACTACCAACATTGCGGCTTGAATGGACAGTTATATTTAGAATCAAATTAAAAATAAAACGTGGAGACAAAGTTTATTGTAATAAAAACACACAAAATCAGCTTTCTTTGACATGTTTATCGTTATTTAGACGTTGACATGGTAATGGTAGTAACAATTTCTCTTTTCCAACATACACAATCTAAGGTTACACTTATTGCAATATACACTGGTATAACCTTTTTTACAATACTTGCATCTGCCTTGAGACACAAATGTTGGTAAGTGGCCTACATTGTCATAGCGAACAGAATCTGGTGGTCTTGGAGCAACAGGAGCCTTAATCTTGACAGGCGCTTCATTTTCTTTTGAATGTGTCTGCCGAATTCTATTTTTTTGGAACAGTTCCGTTATCAGCTGAACTCTAAACTTTTTGAGAGTTAATGGTTTCTTGATATTTTGACAATCCCTTCTATAAAGCAGCCAGGCGTTATTGACGCAAATGTCAAGTGCTTGAGCAAATAAAGCCATATACCATCTTTTTGTTTTAAAGTTGGAGCGATACAATGACACCAACATGTCGGCTAAATCGACACCACCCATGTGAGCATTATACTGCTTCACTATTTGTGGACAATCTACATCAACCCTAGTTTTGGTTTCTTTCGAGTATCGCTTGATTTTTTCTTTTGGGTGTGAGTCAACAAAAGAACTTGCTAAAGTGACTACTTTATTATCATACCACTTGACCACAGCAAGCTTCTTCTCATTGCAGACAACTTGTTGGCTGGCACCCCTGCCCTTCTTTGCAAGCGCTTTGTCAGAGAGTAACATTGCTTGGCAGCCTCTTAATCGGTTACTTCTGATCGTTCCTAAGCTGAAAATGCCGTATTCGTTGCGTAAGTGGTGGATAAGTTCGAGCGATGTAAAAAAGTTGTCGAAGTAGACCGTTGCTGGTTTTTCTTGTATGGTCTTGCAAAGAGCTATGACAACTTTAGCTCCAAGACCTAAGCTATTTTCATAGTCCGTAAAGTGGCGGTCTCTGAATGTATCTTCACCAGCATATGGTATGAAGTCATATATTAATCCGGAGACTCCTGCTCGCACAAATATCTTAAATCCCCATTTCTTGGGCTTCTTGGGTAGATACTGGCGTCTACTTCCTGCTCGTGTTCCCTTGTAAGGGACCATCATTTCATCCACACTGTAGCGCCCTTCTTGCGCGAGCAGCAAACAATTATGTCATCCTTAGTAACGTTTATGCTTTTCGAAACTTCATGTTGAACTGAATAAAGATTCGTGTTTTCTGTGATGAGGTCCGTTATGTCTTCAGAGAAAAAATGCTGGAAATAATCAAGAGGACTTTTCAGGCCTGCATCAAAAGGAGGATTATACTGTGGTAATTCT
The DNA here is from genome assembly GCA_950022955.1 of Xestia ashworthii. Lineage (NCBI taxonomy): Eukaryota > Metazoa > Arthropoda > Insecta > Lepidoptera > Noctuidae > Xestia > Xestia ashworthii. The sequence continues at coordinate 5,410,833 of OX465563.1, forward strand.
ACTACTGCTGTGTGGTGAAATTTGCCTTTTTTGAATTTGAAGTTCAGGGGTTTTCTAACAAACTTCTTGACTCGTTTTGTCAAAAGCCTAGGTAGTGTGGTTGCCTTTCTCTTTGAACGAGTTGTGGTTACTGGTGAGCTAGTCGAAGGCGATAAGATGGATGATACCGAATTTAGCATGAAAGGAAGTTGTTCTTGCGGTCGACCGGTAGGAAACATTTCATTGATAACAGGTGACAGTGGAATGGTTTCTTCGTCCGATAATACTGGGTTGAAGTGAGCTGGTTGGTGATCTTCATTATCAGAATAAATGTCCAACTCATTTAGAGAAGAAGGATAGGATCTTGGTTCTGAACTGCAGTATGTAATATTGTCATCGTCATCTTCGTGAAGTTGTAAATTCTGGATGATAACTTCATCGTCAGAGCCGCTACTACTACCGTCAGAAGGTGCATTTTCAGGTGGTACAAGTGCCATAATCGTACGTGTTCGATGCCATTTTGGTTTAATCTGAAGCAAGCAAAAACAAAAAACATGCAAAACCGCACCCAAAGCATAACAAAATGTCAATCGCCAATAAAAATACCAAATAAGGATTTTCAAAACATTTACCCATAGTATTAGTAGGCAGTCCGAAATATTAAAAATATCTAAGTAAAAGTGCAGTGTTGTTTAGAAGCGACATAAAATATATGCAGTACTTGATAAGCGAACCGAGCAGTGTTGTTTCTGAACGACATACAGAATGTTCGGTAATTTTCTGAGTACTCCGCAGTGTTGGTCACAAACAACATAACATTTCACGGGCTCGTAAATTGAATATTCGTTGTTTAAATGAGATGTTTTTTACACAAATCAATAAAGGTGATATTTCTTCGGAAAATTTTCATGCATAATATCCATAAACTGAATTCAAATGTCCAAAATCAGAAATTATTTACCTTACACACGTGCGAGACAGGTGTCCTCGGCGCCATCTTGCTAAGAAAAGAGAGAAAACATTTGCGCGAACTGACAGTTATGTCATTTTTAGGTTGCGTTTCGTTTTGGCTAAGAATTGATTTAAAAAAAATCAAGATAATATCAGCAGAAAATTAACAAGATTTTTTTGTTTACAATGTCGTTCAGGCTTAACACTGCGAATTAAAGGGTTAAGAATATGTTTGATTTACAAATAATTATGGTATTACGTTTATATGAACTACTCATACTCCGCCGGCCCCGTAACACAGTGACACAGATTACCAGATAACTCACTCCATACAAAATGTTCAATACCTACCGCTATAATAGCCTACACTTTCAAGTCGATAGACGCTGCGGATGAAAATGTACCTAACCTTACAAACGTAAAGTGGGTTTTGCTTTGTAGATCGCGCAGCCGGGTGGATTTTGTGAATTGCTAGGCCTGCCTCTGTCGACGAAGATGTTAGTAGGGATTTTTAGTATAGGTACCTATGTTATAAAATAAAACATGTTTTGTAATACATGTATCGGAATTTATAATTGTTTTAAAAATAAGTATAACAACGAAATATAATTAAAAAAGAATACTTAGTTAAAAAAATTGCTTACAGGTGTTTTATTTTGATGTAATGATTAATACTTTTTTCCCTTCTTTAAATTCCCGATTGTTAAACTTTAACGTAGAGAATATTCGAAATCGGACAAATAGTTTTAATAAGTATGTTTTATTATTCTCTTGCTATATCTACATCCATCCACGGCACATAATATACCAGTTGTAACCATATCGACTTCAAAACTATCGTCAAGTCGACCGAAATATGCGTACGTACGCGCCGCGCGGCTGTTGACAACCCACTGCGCTATGGGTTACCGGTAACCCGGCGGCCGGTAGGTGATTTGCGCGTGTAAGTACATGGAGTGTAGTATCTGGTAATCTGTGACAGTGAGGCGGGATCGCGGCAGGCCACGAAGAAGTTGGCGGGACGAACTAGATAAATTCCGTCCAAACTGGAAGGAGGACGCGCGGGTTCGCGAGAAGTGGAAAGAGTGGACGGATGCCTTTGCCCAGGACTGGGACAGAGCAGGCTAGATAAAATAGTACATTGTTATCCTAGGGGTGAAAGTAACTTATTTAGTCCCGAGACGGGGTTTGGCGCCCAAGCGTAGCGCGGGCGCTAATAGCTCGAGGGACTAAATAAGTCTTCAACCCGAGGTAAACACTGTGCTTTTCATTACGAATACAAGGAAAATAAAAACAAAACATGAAACGACTCGAAAAAAAAATGCAGGTCGGATTGCCGCTTCCCCGCCTATTTTTTTTTTTCCTGTGGACGGCTATTCAGCCTTTATTTTCACTATCGTCACTGAAAAAATAGTAAATATTTTGCACAAATCTTTGTTATTTTAAAGAAATATTTGTAACTAAAATATAACTAAGTTATTTAAAAAATATATTCTTTAATTAATACTGAATTTTATGTTATTTCAATTCCTCATCGCGCTGTAATTTACAGGCTGTATAAAAGTCAGAACATGGTTCAATAGAAATGTGAAAACAGAACTAGTTTTTTTTTTAATTATGTGACAGCTGTCAGTTGAAAGCGATTTACCCTAGGGCTGAAAAGTATTACTTTCAGCCCGCTCCTCAGGCAACTTCAGACCTACTTTCCGAGTATGAGTAATGAAAATAATATTAACATACCTAGTAGCCTCATCCAAGATAAGTACAGGCGGGTTCTTGAGCACGGCCCTTGCGATAGCTATCCTCTGCTTCTGTCCTCCACTGAGGGACATCCCTCTCTCTCCCACCATCGTGTCGTACCCATCGGGGAAGTTCTGGATGAAGGTGTGAGCATTAGCTGTTTCCGCTGCACGGAACACCTGGAAATTGTGAGAAGAAAATTAGGTTAATTTAATTTGTTTTGAATAAGGAATCTACTCAAAATGTATTGATCTTTGCTGTGGTATGAGCTCCTGATTATAGTTTGCAATTATTTTTTTTTTATTTACCGTGTGGTTATTGCTTAACCTGGTGTCAGAGTTTTTATGCCGCATGCATGCGCCTTTAACTTGGCTTTACATACCGTCAAGAAATATCTCTAAGACTTCCTCACTATCTAAGTGATAATCCTACTTAATATTATACATGCGAAAGTTTGTGAGTATGTATGGATGTTTGTTACTCTTTCACGCAAAAACTACTGAACGGATTTAGATAAAATTTAGCACACAGATAGTTTATAACCTGGATTAACACATAGGATACTTTTTATCCCGGTAGTAAGATTCCACGGGTCAATTCAAACTTCACGCGGGCGAAGCCGCTGGAAGCTAGTTGAAAGAAAGAAAGAAGAAAGAAAAGATATTTATTTGGCTTATGCCGCAAGTGAACACAACATAACAAAAATAGGAATTAAATAAAGTAAAAACTTAAAACTAAACAATAAAAAGTAAATAAAGAAACTTAAATTGTAATTTGTATAAAAAAAAGATTCGAGATTTATTAACAGACAAGTGTTATTACAGTATAAATGAGTTTTTAAGTGACGCTACATGACTTTTTATTAATGACTTTTTTACTATTGATTTATCTTTTTTTTTTATTTAATTTTATTTAATTTTTGTGACATATGATTAATTTATTTTACGGACTTATCTATTTTCACTGACTTGTATATTTTATTGAATTTTGACATTGTTGATATTATCTTTGATTGCTGTTTAATTTTTTCTTGATTTTGTGACATTTTATGATTTATACTGACGGATAAAGGTTTATAACTGACTATTACGTATTTGGATGATGCCTTCAGTAATTTAGTTTTTTATTTTTTGTAAGATTTATTTTGTAAATTTGTACGCCTTACGGGTGAAACACGTACGTACAAAATATTCTTAATGTGTCATCCTGCGTGCTTAATTTGCATGTATACGCATGTTTTAACAAATAAAATTATCTTTATCTTTATCTTTATCTATAAAACTGTACAGAAAACAAAAGAGATAATATTGTGTGTCTCACGGCTGCGCCAAAAAGGCCTAGTTAATTATACAATACACACATGAATCCGATGTGAGTTGGGTTCGAACTCAAGACTATGATTTGGCAGTCCAACGGTCAACCCTAGGCTGTCACTGCTACCAAGGCCCTGTGGCCTACTCTTGATAATGTGGATCAGGTGAATCGGTTTAGACTTAATACAGAACTTGACTCAACAGAACAGAACCCTGATTAGAACCAATAATAGTTGGTAATCCCGCTGTAAAAGTTAATGATACATCACCTCAGCATCGCTAGCTTCCGGTCTTCCATACCGGATGTTCTCCTTGACGCTGGTGGCAAACAACACGGGCTCCTGACTGATGATGCCGATAACTCGACCTCGGAGCCACTTGCCGTCCATGTCTCGGACGTCGATGCCGTCGATTGTGACTTTACCAGCGTCTACATCGTAGAACCTGTAGATTTTTGGAAAATGAAGGCACACCATCATCATCATCAGCTAATAATGTTCCCACTGCTGGGACACGGCCTCCTCTCAATGAGAGGGAATGGCTTATATGATCCACCAAGCGGGACCACAGCGGGTTGGTAGATGTCACATTGTCTTCGAATTTTTGGTTCTACGGGAGCCCCCTTTGATACTTAACTCTTTTATTCAATTTAACACGAACTTTTTACATTTTTAAATATTAATATAAAAATATATATCAAAAAAAAAAATTAAAACTATAAAAAATTGTAGCCCACCGGTATTTGGAACAGGGTCCAAGCTACCGGCGATCAGGGCTCCAGAGAGAGGAACCTCCTAACAATACGAGCCGTGTCCAGGAGTACCGCTTTCTGAATCAAGCCCTTGATCCAGCTGCCTAACGAGAGCCTCCTTAGGTGTTGGTCGAGGCTCTTGGCAATTAAGCCATGCGCTGACACGACTATCGGCACAATTATCGCTGAGTCCACTTTCCACATGTCGACAACCTCGCGAGCCAAGATACTTTATTTGTTTTTTTCTCGGCTTTCACGAGGTTCTCATCATGCGGGACCGTTATGTCAACAATCATTACGCGCCGCTCTGATCGATCCATCACCACTATATATCCCAGTACAGTGTGATACTGCCATTATCGAGAACTGGGTCGGGCACATACCTATAGTAGGGCACTTCCGATTCCACAAGATTGTATTTTAGAGCAAGTTGCTGATGAATAATCCTGGCTTCAAGGTTGTGTCTATGCAATACTTAACTTATTGTTACTAACCCCCGATGCAAAAGCGACAGGGTGTTATAAGTTTGACATGTCTGTGTGTCGTATGTGTTTCTGTCTGTAGCATCGTAGCTCCCTAACGGATGAACCGATTTTGATTTGTTTTTTTTTTTCGTTTGAAAGGTGAATTTTTCGACAGTGTTCTTAGCTATGTTTGATAAAAATCAGTACAAAATGGCGGATTACATAATCATATTTATTCTACAATTCCCTCAATATGGGATCAAATGAAAGGGCTTGACTAGTAGAATACTATACGTTACATTAAATTTCAAATCCAAGATGGCCGCCACCACAAAATGGTGAATTACATTTTTTTTCACAACTCTCTCAATATGGGTATCGTAAGAAAGAGCTTGACTAGTAGAATCTTCTTCGTTCAAAAAAAAATACCTTGAAATTATGACCCAATGAATCGGGGTTTTTTTTATTTAAATTAACTTGTTATTTGTTGTTATCGTGGCAACAGAAATTCCGGAATTGTGGGTTCTGTGAAAATTACAACGTCTATCTATTACAGATCATGAGATACAGCCTGCTGACAGACAGACAGACGGACCTTTGCCGAGGCCTAGTAATATAGCCCCGTTAGTTGCCTTTCGGATACGGAACCCGGAAAAAGGGTTAATGTTGGTGTTGGGCGCGATGGTTCGATTAACAGATTGGGCAATGTGTTAACTTTAGGATATAAAGTGCGACTGTAAAGTCTACAGAATTGGTTAAGTTGAATGTAGAAATAACTTATTAACTTGAAAATATGTTAAATACCTTTCTAAGAGATTAGCTATTGTACTCTTTCCGTTGCCAGATGTTCCAACGATGGCAACAGTTTTGCCAGCCGGCAGCTTCAAACTGAAGTTCTTCAACACAACCTATAAAAATAGTAATACTTGTTGAGGTTACTAACAAGTTCGACATCAACCTGGACAAAACATTCAAACTCAAAGCATTTATTTCAATTAGACCATTACGGCACTTTTGAATATCAAAAATACAAAAATAATGCGAAGCTACAGTCACAGACACAAGGCATAATAACTTGAGAAAGTACTGTAGTTGCCCATTCCCTAGTGTAGATCTCTATGGAGAAGAACGGGCAAGAAACTCCATGGACACTCTTTTAAATCAAAGTATTGTTACATTTCATGTTTTTTCCAATGATCATACGATTTTCATACGAAAGCAATACAAACGGGCAACAGGCAAGTGTTGCACGCCATCAGCCACTATCTGCCCAGCCTTTTTCCAACTATGTTGGGGTCGGCTTCCAGTCTGACCTGAATACCAGTATTTTATGTAGCGACTGCCTATCTGACCTCCGAAACCCAGTTATTGACTCTTATTATTAACTAAGCATTGCAATAATAACATTGGATAGGTTGTTGAAGTTTTAGATGCAAAAAAAATACTTAGAAGATGTCTAAGTGAGTTTTTGCACCCAAAAGTCAGACCGGTATTCTATTTTGATTTAGAAATGTTAAAGAGATTATTTATAACAGCGATATATTTGAAGGCTGTTTGCGACGTTGCCAAGTTACAGTAGTAGTCTTTAGTACTAACGATGGGACCAAATTCAAGTAAGAAAAAATAAACTGCTGTTCCCCGGTTAGCAAGGAAGTCGACCCCAAAATAATTGGGAAGAGGCCAGGCAGACGATGAAGGGAAGAGAAACTAGTCTATTATCATCATTTCAGCCGAAAGACGTCCACTGCTGGACATAGGCCTCCCCCAAGTGTCGCCACATTGACCGGTCCCGTGCGACTCGCATCCAGCGGATTCCCGCAACTTTCACCAGGTCATCTGTCCACCTAGTGGAAGACTTCAACGCAACGTCTTCCGGTTCGCGGTCGCCACTCCAGAACTTTTCGGCCCCATCGGCCATCCGTTCTGCGAGCAACTGCCACTTAAGTCTGGCAATTGTTCGAGCTACGTTGGTAACCTTGGTTCTCTTGCGGATGTCTTCATTTCTGATTCGATCACGCAAGGAAACTCCAAGCATAGCCCTCTCTATCATTAACTAATGTATAAAAAAATTAAAAGTACCGCATCAGGCCTACTCGGGTATGAGAAGGTGACATCCTTGAATTCTATGTCACCGTGGAACGCGTGGTACTTGATGATCTCCTTGCCTGATTGGTCCATTCCTGGCTTCTTGTTGATGTACTGAAAGTAATAATTTATGTTATTGGAAATTGAACCGGATCCCAAATATGAACCCTAACTCTATAGCGTTAAGGTATAACTTCAAATAAATGCTGTATAAGTCACTATAATTTGCATCCAAAATTGAAACTTATGTCTCAGTAAATAAGGTCTAGTCCCAAACACACGTCCCCCAGCGCTGATGCTCTTCACCACAGAGGCGAACAATAGCGACAACTGCACGACTGATCGCTGTACAGTTAATAATTTCGTTCTAAATTTAACCCTATCTCAATAGTTATAAAGATTACCCTTTTTTCTATTCCTTTTTCGAATGGGAGTTGATGATGATGCCAGCTATCTATAATATACACGTTGTTTTTTTTTCGGGTGGGAAATCATCAAATGGCCCCTCCCACTCTAGGCGAAGCGGGAGGGAGTGTCAGACTTTTACTGACTAAAACCTATCCATGTTTCTTCCTCGCCGCCTTATGTTCCGGGGCCACGGTATCTATTTCCAACAGTCCCGCAGCCCCGGATAAAGTTTAACCTCAAACGACGTATGTTTGAGGTTCGCTGGACAGTTTGCGCGTTCACTAAGGACTGTGGTCATTCAAATATGAACTTTACCTATATGGCAATAAGGCCTAACATCAAACACGCGTCCTCACCAACACTTTGATCCGTGGACATGTCCATTCTAAAATGAGCCCTTTCTTTAAAGCAACAAGGTCTAACCTCAAACACGCGTCCTCCAGCGCTGATGCCCTTCACCACAGAGCCGAACAGTAGCGACAACTGCGCGACTGATCGCTGTACAGTTTGAGCGTTCACTAAGAAGGACATGACGTCACCCGCTGAGATTTGTCCTGAGGACATCAGATGACCGCCCATGAACATTGTGCCTAGGACCATGCTGAAAACAAAAAAAAAAAAAAGAAGAATTAAAATTATTTCTAAGCAACCATGTGATAGATAGGGCTACCATTCTAAATTTAAAAAGTACTGGTAACAAACACATAATTATGTAGTTCATTCGGGTTCGCCGCAGTCAGTTTTCTTTAAAGTTCGTTTAAAGTACACAGATACACAGTATCTGTGTATGCATGTGGCTTCATAGCTCTTGAAGGGATGAACCGATTTTGGTTAAGTTTATTACGATTGCAAGTTTTCCCACGGGAATGTTTTAAATATAGCCAATAACACTAGGGGTTAAAGTGGCTTCCAATGGGGGGAAAAACTCAAGAAGACATCCGCAAGTGAACCAAGGTCACCGACGTAGCCCGAAGAATTGCCAAACTTAAGTGGCAGTGGGCAGGGCACATTGCTCGCAGAACGGATGGCCGATGGGGCCCAAAAGTTCTGGAGTGGCGACCGCGAACCGGAAGACGATGCGTTGGAAGACCTTCCACTAGGTGGGCCGATGACCTGGTGAAGGTTGGATGGATGGGATGGATGGAAGGAAGGTGTTTGTCACGCTTTCACGCAACCAACGCATCCAAATCCGTGCTGTAGAGTACGGATTTGGATGAAATTTGACACACAGATAGTTTATAACCTGGGTTAACACATTAGATACTTTTTATCCCCGTAGTATGATCCCGTGGGATGATTATCCAACTCCACGCGGGTGAACCCCGGGCATAAGCTAGTTCTACATACCCATTAAGGAACAAGTTAGTCCCAGCCTGAAACAGTCCGATCCCAAGTCCTAACTCCATATTCAAGTCAGCCGCGACCTTGCACTCGTGCGCGAACAGCTTAGCTTCGTTCTCTTCGCCCGCGAACGCGCGAACTGTGCGCATATTCGATATCGCTTCTTCTGCTACTAGCGTTGATTTTTCTACCTGGATAGACAGGTAAAGGTCTAGATTTTTTTGTTGCCTTGTTAGTCTCAAAAGTCCCAAGCGCGACTGTTGTGCATGAGGTCTTTCTTGGGCTCGATTTAAGCAGGGTGTTATTAGACTTTTCTATCTGATGACGACCCGCAGCGGTAGTGAAGCTGCTTTACGTTGTTAGGGTCCCGGGTTCGAATCCCGGTAGGACCAAATGTTTGTGTGATGAGCATGGACATCTGTTTCCGAGTCGTGGATGTTTATATGTATAATAAGTATGTGTTTACAAACAAAAAGTATATAAATGTAGTATATCAACTGTCTGACCACGACACAAGCCTTGCTTAGTGTGGCACTAGATGGCGTTGTGTGTAATGTCCAACGATATTTATTATTATTATTATCTGAAATTTCTCAGTGAGCAGCCATCGAGCCTGGATTAGTGCTTGGTTGATGGCAATAGGCTCGCTCCTATTACATAGAATTTAAACTGACGAAATGTGGGTGTACTATTAGATACACCTCTGCCTATCCCTTTAAGGATAACAAGCGTCATGTTATGTTATGTTAGTCATTATACACCGTTATTTTTAGTTGTTTTAATCTCTTATAGGGCGGATAGTACTCATGAAAATAAACAACTTTTACTATGGGACCGACTATGAAATCTCAAAAATAAATCTGCTGCTTCATACATTATTGGTCGCGTAACTCGAAAAAATAAATAAATATCGCTGGACAATTTACACACAGCGCCATCTAGTGCCACACTAAGCATTGTGTCGTGGACAACAGATAGTTGATATTCTAGATAGATACTTTTTGTTTGTAACTTTCTTTCTTCTTTCTTTCTTTCTTTATATATTTAAACATCCATGACTCGAAAACAATTAAATGTCCGTGCTCATCACACAAACATTTGCTCCTACCAGGATTCGAACCCGGAACCCTAAGAACGTAAGGCAGATTCTACTACCACTACGCCATTCTGGTCGCTAGACAGCAGCTAATATTTTTTTCGAGATTTCATAGTCGGTCCCATAGTAAAAGTTGGTTCATTTTAATGAGTACTATCTACACTTAAAGTTATTAAAACGACTAAAAAATAACGTTGTATAGCTATAGGCCATTACACATTTGCATGTGAATACGCAAAATAAACGAATCAAATATGGCAACACAATGATATAGAAATGACCAGCCTACCTGCGTTTGCGCCTCTCTAGACAAGTTCCGTAACAGTGACCCGATGAACGTGCCGCCGATGACCACTGAGGGAATGCATAGCATTGTGAGGCCCGTCAGTTGTGGAGATATCAGAATAAGACTCACTGATGATCCTACTATCTGAAAATGAAATTTGAAAACCGTTATTAGTGTACAGGCCAGGAGCCGGAAAGATGTTTTAGGTCCGGATACCGAAATTTTTATGAAGGTCCCAAAAACAAAACCAAAGCTTTGTAACCAAGGTATTTTTTTTCCATTACAGTTATTGTTTCTAGTAAGTACTTGTCAAAGAAGAAGTAACTAGAAGGCAGTCTATGTGGCTTTTAAATATATGCAGTTGTATTTGAATATTATTTAGATTGTATAACTAAGTATATTTAAAAGTGTTTGGAGATCCATAGTCGACCTCGGTACCTAGAAGCATAATATTATGTTTCCTAAGGTTCAGTGAAATTCTAACACTGTCATGCCATGCAAATATTATTCTTATAGCAATTAAGTCTGCAATAAACAACTTCAACGTCATACAAACAAAGTCGGAATTACAATAACAACAGCTGTCCTAGCTCTTTTTTTACCATATTCACAAAGTTTGGCAGAAAATATGACTATTTCTTGCAATGTTCAATGAAAATAACATTTCGAGACAAGAAACGTTGAAAAAGATAAGCGACGTTCGTTATTGACAAGCAGAACTACATATAAATAAATTCAAATATTACCTGAGTAGTTGCTCGCATTCCACCAGAAATTGTCTGTTTGAAGGAGCTCTTGAAATCCTGAACATCCACTGTGAGCCTGTAATGTAAAAGTACAAAATGTTATAAATGAAAAAAACCCTTCACAAAGTACAACAAACTAAATCATCATCATCATCTGCCTAGTCTTGTCCCAACTATGTAGGGGTCGGCTTCCAGTCTTACTAAATGCAGCTGAGTACCAGTATTTTATATGGAGTGACTGCCTATCTGACCTCCACAACCCAGGTAGAACTGGGTAGTACGATACCCCTTGGTAAGACTGGTTGACAACAATCAGTAACCCTACTCAAAAGTTTGCTAAGAATCAATTGAAAAATCACGTATTACGGCAAAACTTAATGAAGTGCTCTCAAAACATAGTGTTTAGTTTTATATTATTGTTGCTATATTGTTAAGTCTATAAGCCTTCTTAAAATATAAAAAAAATACCTATTAACTAGCTCCCCAGTCCTCTCTGTGTCAAAGAAAGTCATGTCCTGCTTGAGGATGGACTCGAACAAGTCCTGCTTCATCCGAGCAGCTACCTTCTCACCCACTTGCGATAACATGTGGATGTACATGAATGTGAAAAATGCCTGAAAAAGTACGAAGAAGTTGAAGTTTTTCATGTTTGACTTTTCTTTCTACACACTGTGTCTACATTCATTTTGAAATAAGATTTTTTTTATTATAAAGGGTGACTGGCACTGACTGACTGGACTGGCTGGTTAGTACAATACTTAAACACGTGGTTGTGCTCATGATAACAAACAACTTTTATTATGGGACCAAAGCTAAAATCGCGAAAAAAAAAATCTGCTGTTCAGTACATTTATTTATTTAAACTTTATGCACAATGAAAACTGTACAAAGGCGGATTTTGATTTATGTGCGCCTAATGAAAGAAATAAGAAATTTCTTTTGACTTAAGCCTCCTTTCCTTTGCGCTCTTCTATATTAATAAATTGTCCTTCGAAGTATTTTGTGTGTATGTGAACAAATAAGTAAATAATTAATAAATAATGTGGTTAACCGGCAGCTCGGACTACACTCGGACATTGTTTTTGTTATAAGAATATTTAAACATGTAAATTATATGAAACAAAATGTTTTAACCACATTTTGGTTAAAACATTAAGTTAGAGACATGGGAAATGCAAAATCAGTTGAAATTCCATTCTTCTTCATTGAGATCTACGCTTTACAATGAGCAACTACAGGACTTTCACAGACATTACGCTTCGTGGCTATAACTGTAGCTTCATTTTTATTATTGTCTTTGTTTCGACAATTCTAAAGAGCCTGTAACTGGCCTATTTGAAATAAATGAATTTGATTTGAATTGCAATAGTGCATTTATTTTTATTTTTTTTGGACACACAAACAGAAAACAGTTTTCAAATAATTTACCTGTCCCATATACAATCCCATGAGTTTCATTGCAGGCACTCTGATGTTCTCTAAGAAGTCATCGGCAGGCGATGCTCTCTGGTTTGCCAGTACATTCACCACTTCTCCAAGCAACATTGGGATGTACACGTTGAGAAATGCTACCATTAATGCTGACTGGAATGGAAGAATTAATAATTATTTTGATGTTGGGTAAAAACACAAAGTCATACCTTTTATCACTAAAGGGTTACTGGTTAGGCACAGTAAAATAAAATCATAATCAAAACTTATTTTTTATGTAAGTAACTAAAATTGTTTTTTTTTTTAAGTATCTCATTGAATCTTCAAATTAAATTATTAAAAAGGAAAACAGGAATAACTGTCTGAGTCAGTCACTCAGTTCGAGAGCCATCTGAAGACTATTAAAATGTGACAGTTCTTTTTGTAATTAGTTCCCTGTGCAGCACCAAGATCCAAGTTTGGTGATTCACAAAATCTTTATCTTTACTAAGATTTTAGATAATTACAAATGATTATTAGACTAGCTGATAAAGAAAATTGATTAAATTGGCACAAGAACAAAAACTAATTAAATAAAAAAGTCAATTTTTCACCCTTGCTGCGAGTTATAAGATTGATAAATGATCGACCATCAGTGAATGTTGTAATACATTGAATTATTATAGGTACCAGAGTAACAAGAATCTATAAAAGCTTACCGCGACAGCAGCAGCTAACAGTAGATAATGTGGCCGTAGATAGGAAAGAAACTTCTCCCAATCAAATTTAGCAGTGTCTTCCTCTATATTTGGCCTTCTCTGTATTATCCTAGAAGGAGCCTTCACGGCTTTGCAGTACGCTGGGCCATTGCTCAACAAATAACGAGCCCCGAGCGCTAAACTGACCCCAGTACATAACTTCCATGGGCTACAAAGCAACAACAATCCAGGCTTTGCATTTTTATCCGACGATGTTTTGACTTCAGAAAAGTATCGTTTTACGACGTTTGACGGCTTGTTTTTCACAAAATTTGTAAAGTACACATTGCTTTTGGTTGTTAGTAACCTGAAAAAAAAGTTTAAGGAAGTGTGTCTGTGTAATTCATGTTTATTTGTCTAAGCAAGTAGTAACTTTTTTACTAATATTTACCTCTGTCTAACGAGCTGACACGAGTTCATTTGCATTAACTGCCACATTTTTATAAAGTTATGCTTAATAATCTATATAAAAATCACTTATTTACACATTATTTTAGTCTTAATTATCAAGAATACGCAGATTATTTCCTGAAAATTGATTTGATAACCTCAATCCATAGTCCAATGTCACTGTCTCCTGTCAAAATGATGACGTAATACGTATAGTTCGGCAACTTTTACGGCTTAGCAAAAATAAATTTTAATCAAAGGATAAAATCGTAGAACAGAAATATCAAAAAATAAAACAAATCAACTCTCTTTAACTAGCACAAAATAATCATAAAATCCCCTTAAGTGCGAGACTGATATTAATTGAAATGGAAACAAAGATTAGTCTTTACGGTTTTTTATATTTCTGAACGAAAATGGTCCGTTCCATTTTACGCAGTTGAATGGCAGAAACAAGCTTTTACTTTGTGCCAACAGATGGCGACCTAAGGTTTCAAATTCAAAGCAAAACAAAATACAAAAAGCCTTATTACATTATACGATTCATCGGGCACGATCGGCAGCATAGATAATACACTATCAAGATAGATGCGCAACTCTGGTTTTCGTTTTTAAAACTGTGTACCCAAACTGTTAGATGGCGCTGTTAGTTTTTGTTCAACCAAATAAATGAGGATTCGAACTTGTGAACTATTAGTCACAAGGGCAACCGCTGTCACCGCTAGGCTATCTACTTCACTAGCAAGTGGTCTAAAATAGATGTTCTCGTTATAACAGTTGAAAAGTTGGTGTACCTAAACACACAGATGGCAGCACTATCTATAAAAAAAAATTAAAGCCAATGTATGGAAGTTTCACCCCCCTGATCGGCAGCTCGGCAGAGAACCACTCGGGACCACTCGACCACCCGATTTCTTATCCACAAAACATGGAAGTAAAAGTTTTTTTTTCTAATAACTCAGTCACTGGCCAAGACTGCGTTTGGTTCCAGCTTACCAAATAAAAATATTTGAAAGTAGATCTTAGAGTAGGACCTACATGTATCTAGTCAAAGTTATGCATGTAGGTAATTCAGTTAAGTAAGTATATAGTTACACTGTACAAAGTTGCTCCTGCATAACAATTTCAATGTAGTTTAATTTTGATATATAACTTTCAAAACTTGATATTGAAATGTTTGAAATATTTTATTTTCTTTCTGTTAACCATTTCTTTGTTTAGTTTTCAACCGACTTCTAAAAAGAGGAGGTTCTCAATTCGTCTGTATTTTTTTTTTTTTTTTTTTTGTGTTTGTTACCTCAGAACTTTCGACTGGGTGAACCGACTTTGATGATTCTTTTTTTATTGGAAAGCTGGTGCTTTCCGTTGGGTCCCATTTTAATTTGTTGAAGATCTGATGCTGATCTTCGGAGATATACAATGGAACTCTTCAAAAATAGACGGCAAATCTGCAGTGATTGCTGCATCCGCTTGTAGGTTCATTGTTTATACTACATCATGACGTAACATCACGCCTGTATGCTCTGAGGGGGTATGCAGATGTGTACAATATACCCAGATTTTGACAATGTTTGTTACCTCAGAACTTTCGACTGGGTGAACCGATTTTGATGATTCTTATTTTATTTGAAAGCTGGTGCTTTCCGTGTGGTTCCATGTCAATTTGGTTAAGATCTTATGCTGATCTTCGGAGATATAAATGGAACTCTTCAAAACTAAACGGCAAAGCTGCAGTAATTGCTGCAATCGCTTGGTTGTTTATTGTTTATACAACATCATGACGTAACATCACACCTGTATGCTCTGAGGGAGTACCTACGCAGAAGTATACAATACACCCAGATTTCGACAGTTAGACGTGTAAAGTTCCATTCAATGGGATCCCGGAGAAAAAGAGGTAACTCCTTAACTTTATAGGCACACCAGAAGCGGTTTGGGTAGTTTTAGGCAGAGTACAATCTCGGAGTGATCCCATTTCGATTTGATAAAGATCTGGTGACTTCTTAAGATAGGCAAATGTACTGGGATCGCTGAAGACTCACGTCTGTCTATTGTTTACACCAGTTCATAACAAAAAATCACACCGATACGCTGTGAAAGGGTAAGCACATGTGAACCACTAAAAAGTGAAAAATAAAAACTTTTTTGAAAAAAATATAACCGACTTCACACAAAAAAGTGAAAAATAACTTTAGCTTCAGAAGTCGGTGAAAAAAATTAAATCAATCAAACAAAGGTCACCGACTTCTGAAGCTAAAGTTATTTTTCACTTTTTTGTGTGAAGTCGGTTATATTTTTTTCAAAAAAGTTTTTTTTTGTTTTGTTTTGAGTTGAGTAACTCTATAAGTACCTACACACTGGTCCTAATTTATATAATTTAAGGTTTGCTTCTCATAATTATCAATGTATTTTGAAATTAGCATCTAATACTTTAATGTATTTGCATGTTTTTATGGCGAAATGTATGTCATTGCACTAAGTACATATTATTTCACCATCTATTGTACCACATCTAATGCAAATAAATAATTTTGACTTTGACTTTGATCCTTTTATCCAGAGTAACAGGAAAAAGTGTTTCAATTTATAAGAGTACCTACCTCCTACTCTCTCTGAAGTCTGGGACTTTAAACAACAAAATATGTGGTAAATATCTAAAACAATGACGAAACACAAGATATTAATAATAAAACCGTTCATCACACACCAATTGACCACAGTTATAAATTTCACCCCCTGACGAGCTGCGATCAAAACCGCCCCTTCATTGCAAGCTATGCTTTAATCCCTTACATCCCTTGCGTCCCCTCACTAGTGACTAAAGTGCTGACAATAAAATGCATTACACTTAAATAATGTATAATTTGTTTGAATTCATTGTTGCTGTCTAATAACTTGAAAGGGAAAGATAGGTTTTTATTTGTTTGTAATTGTTGTGGAGGTTTGAATTTAATTAATTGTGACTGGGTAAATCAGTAGCGCAAAGGTTAATTGAATGCATTGTTTGAATAACGACTTTGGTCTGATGATGATATAGGTCTGAACTTCGAAGGAATTTGCAAACAGACTAGAATGGTGATGAGCAGCTAACCGGTCATTGTGAAAATACTTGACTTTATCTTTTGTGCTTTTCTGATTTGGTCTTCTGTCCTTTCGCTTTTAGTAGAAGACGAGGCGATATAACCAAGTTTTTGCAACGGTATTTACGTAATGAAAGAAAGAAGGATTGCTCTGACCCCAAGTAGAATGGGACAAGTGCATGAAGATGATGATAATTTTGATTTAAAAGAGTGTCCAACTGTCCATGGGGTTTCTAGCCCATATTCTTCTCCATAGAGATCTACGCTTTGGAACGGGCCACTACAATCTATTCACAGGTATTTTGCCTTACGGCAGGACTGCAGCTTCGTTTCATCAGTCAATCTAAAAGTGCCAACTAGGCTATTTGAAACGAATGCGTTGTGTTTGACTGTTTAACTATTTTCGTAAGATGTTTTCGTCTTGGTAGGTAGGTACAGACGCCCACGTCAAGCTATCAGAAATGGTCCAACCAACCTTGAATCTAATGGCTTTAGCCCAAGTTAAATCATGATTTTCGTACCAACAATGTTCATCACCTGCCTGGCCTTTTTCGCTGTTTTAGATGGAGCTATTGCCTATCAGATCTCCAGGCTCCACAACCTCGTTCGTAAGTTTTGACCACGTTTCGATAGAATTGTTGAACTGTAGCCTAGCCATCCTTGCCCGAAAATATTATAGTACCTTGTTGTGCACCGTATTTGGTCTTCGCAAGAGGCAAGTACAACATCGAACAAAGAGTTTGTCTTATATTTTGCATCGCCAATGGAATTTCGTGTGTTCGGAGTCACTGCAAATGTTACAGAAGGCTAACGGTGACTGATCACCACAACACCAACTACAGCTTTTTAAAACTTCCAACATCTGTGCGTTACACATTTGCGGTAGAACATAATGTAGGCCCTGTAGGTACCTACTCTTTTACAATAGTTACAATAACTCTGCTGACACCCAGACACCTGACCGTTTGTTATGTTTAATGTAACACGAGGTTCCTTAATGCGTATTGTTAATTGTTATTCGAGGAACACTAACAAAACTTATTTTAATAATTGAGATAAGAAAAGGTCATAGTACCGCTTTGTTAGAGTAGTAAATTTGGCTGCGTTGGCTCAATTTTTACCGGAAACTTTTAAATTTTCCCAATCAACCTTGAGCCTAATACTTTGGGGATAAAGTTGAAAATCTATTACATAAGTATGACACTGATTTTGTGTGTTAGCTTGATGTGTTGTTCTCTGTAGGAAATTACTATAGTTAACAGTAGTTTAATGCGAGTTCAGCAGGTTAAGATCTTCCTTTGTAGTCAATGCTCCCGCGAAATTCAAATTTTCTTAAGTTTTTTTGCAATTTGCAGGCCAGCGTTAGGTTGTATGTTGATTTAAATATCGTTCGCAACTGTAAGACATATACATATAGTTACAGAATTATTGACATCAGAATTATCATTCCAACCCTTTTCCAACCCTAGGGATACTTATAAGGTGAACGCACACTTATCCCCGACGAAAGAACCGAACGCGCCGAAAGAATTTTTTCTCGTCCGCATAACGTCATCTATTCTTTCGATTCGACGCGGAAAAGTGTGCGAGGTTTAATAGGATTTCAGACAAGTAATTCCAAAATTTGATTCTTTCAGTTCTTCCGCTTCTTTCGGGTCTGTCTGATAAGTGTGCGATCACCTTCTTAAAGCTGAACCCAGTCCAACCATTGCATAACATCGAATAAATAAAAAACTCACAGAAGTCACAGATGGTCAAGTGGCGGGAACGCACCCGGTTTTGGCGCCAATATAACCTATTGTTTAACACAAGTGGTGCGTTTAAAACGGTATTATTTGTGTATCGCCCGTTTGTATTTGATTTTATGCCATTTAAAGTTGTTTGGAGCATTTGCTTGTTGATAATTTTATTATGAGGGGCAGAATTTTGTGTTTGATTTTTTTCTATGATGACATCTGACGTGATTGTTATAGTTTTACAAGTAGGAAGAATTTAAATACATCTGCTAAGAACATTGCAAAGCTAAGTTCTATCGAACAACCACAGATGTTTCAAATTCATATTGCTTATAGCTACTTAAGTAGATTTTAAGCCGTCCCTAAATTGTCTTTAAATGACGTTTTCTTTGCAGGTTTTATCATTTAGGTATTCCTTAAGCAATGGGTAGGTACGGTCAGTGCGCTTTCAAACTGCCGCCATTCCGCCGCCGCCGACGCCGCGCGCCGACGGCAAACACCGTGATTCTCCTACCGGCTTTTGGCGAGCTTTTCCAGAATTATCTATGTCTATTTGAAATTGAATACAAAGTTTTTGTTTTTTTTTTAATTCTTAAATAGATTCTATGAGCTCTGGAAAATAGGTAGGTAAGTACTTATACTATTTTTTTTTTAACATTCAGGTTTTTAGCTTAAAAACTCCTTGATATAAACCGAACCCCTAAGTGTAAGTAGCTTCAACTCTAATATCCTACTATTAAAGATGCGAAAGTTTCTGAGTAATGATGGTATGAGTGTAAGTATGTTTGTTACTTTTTCACGCAAAAACTACTGAATAGATTTGAATGAAATTTTGCACACACATAGTTTACAACCTGGATTAACACATAGGATACTTTTTATTCCGGTAGTGAGATCCCATGGGACAATGAACAAACTTCACGCGGGCGAAGCCGCTGGCTCAAGCTAGTATAATAAATAGCAATAACCAACCAGTTCTCACACTGACCACAATAATACAGTAATGACCACAATCTCTAAATCCCGGTAAATACATAAATCATTGATAAATCAAATTATTTGAGTTTCCAATGACTTTAACTTTAATATTAGGGGATGATTCAGCAATTCCGCCTAATTTAGGGAGCTTATAAATTCTTGTCCTAAAGTTCTTGAGTTTCTTTATTGTGATATCATTTATTATTTAGTTCTGGGGTTCAATAAATTATTTTGGTAATTTTCAAAAAGTAAGTACCTAACTAACTAACTTAATTTAACTTTGTTTTATTCGAATATAAAATGGCTATACGTTAACAAGCTTATTTAGAATTTTTACACTTAAATACGTACATAATAATATATTATTGTATTATGACTTTAATAAATTATATTTCGATTAGATACTCGCACAGTCCATACTCGAGGACAACTTTTCCGTACATATTCGTATATTTAAGAAAAAGTAACAACTAACACAATAATTCTAATATTGCTGCATTTTTTTAAACTAAGAGAATAATAAAGACGTAAAGGTAAAGTGGAGTTGCTTATTGAGGCATTAAGGAAGAAGTCATTCTGAACCGATTCCAACTACGTAAATTGAGATGAAGGGAATGACGAGATGTTCTTAAAAATATGAAAGAAATATAGCTTAAACTTTAACTTATTCACAAAACAAATGATAATTATTGTGTGTCTCACGGCTGCGCCAAATAGACATAGATCCGCAAAATGCCGAACAACTAGTGCCTGAAGCTGGTTTTCAGTAAATAAATGATAGGTTCTATCGGCGTAATGTCCATAGGTGAAAGAGTCTGCCGGGGAAACGGAAATAAATAAATCATCCTGTCGACTACCCGAATGGCGCAGCGGTAGTGAGGCTGCCTTACGTTCTAAGGCTCCCGAGTTCGAATCCCGGTAGGAGCAAATGTTTGTGTGATGAGCATGGACATTTGTTTCCGAGTCATGGATGTTTAAATGTATATGAAGTATGTATTTACAAAAAAAGTATGTAATATGTAGTTTTTTAACTATCTGGTGTCCACGACACAAGCCATGCTTAGTGTGGCACTAGATGGCGCTGTGTGTAATGTCCAGCGATATTTATTTATTTATGATGGCGAATCGGTCTTAGAAGAACGGTTGCGGAATCTCAAAATGCAACTCATCATAACTACACAAATTGTCCTCCCACAAATATATCCACCGTTTATCTAAACTCTTTATAATGAAACCAGCAAAATCTGTCATAATAAATTAATAGTGCATCCATATGCCACAAGTAGCCCAGTTTAACAAACAAATATCAATAACGTTCAATACGTGCTAATACTTTAATTTATTATCTGTCTGCCCTGACAAAATATCCGACCGTTTAGACCCTCTGTTCACCCCCAAATGGCATGGGCGTGATGTTTCAGAATGGCGTGGGATTATAACGGTTTTATTGGTTGCATAAATAAATATTAATTTTGTCTTGTCTGTGGCTGGAATATTTCAAGTTTGCAAAAAGAAGTTGACAAGAACTAAGTTTGTTCCGTTATTTCCAATAATACGTTTAATTTATTCTTGTAAAGACATCTACCTATATTATGAAGTCAAATTTTATGAAAATCCGAACATTTCTGACAAGATAAAAGTATCTTTAAATTAATCCAGATAAGGTGAATAATCAAAGAGACAAAAAAACATGCAGGGAAATTTTTGGGGACTGCCGATAGAAGTGAACACTCGTAGCAGATCGGCTACGAGTGCTACGAAAAGCGTACGTGTCGGTCACGCGAGTTTCATGATTTTTGTTCAATCAAAAGTGCTCAACGCACCCAAAGATGTTTTCACTTCAAAAATATATGACACAGACATAATAATTGCCGTCGTTGCTCCGTAGGTAGACCGCACTTTGGCAGATACTGTACTGAAGCCAAAGTGGTTATTATCCGTAGCGAGTCAATACAGGATTGAATCAAACCTTTAGTCTAGTAGTTATTTCCATCAACCAGTAGGGAATTTAGGAACTATTTTCAA
Source organism: Xestia ashworthii (assembly GCA_950022955.1). NCBI lineage: Eukaryota > Metazoa > Arthropoda > Insecta > Lepidoptera > Noctuidae > Xestia > Xestia ashworthii. The sequence goes on from OX465563.1 coordinate 5,432,370, forward strand.
AGCACTTAGATCGTTGCTGCATGGTTGCTGATTTCGTCAAACAGTTTTCTATGAAAGGTTTTTTCATCAAAATTAAATTAAAATAATTTCACCCACCACGTGTATGATAGTGCCCAATAACACATAATCCTATTACTGACACTTGTTCTGTGCAAGTGTTTAATGAATCGGATCATCGTGGATTTGATTCCTGCTTACTTGTTAGTAGATCGGCGGGCCTAATATGCTGCTTCGTATCAAAGTGAAGTTTTTGTTGTGAAATGCCGCTTGAATCCACGGATTTAATGTTTGATACAATGAATTATTTTAAGAATAAATAAAGATGTAGTCGCATATTAATTTAAATAAAATGTAACTATTAGGTAGGTATCTTCTTGCGACAGCATTTTTTGACAAGGAAACTTGAGAACTTTTTGAAAAGGAACTTTGAACTGAAAAGTTGTGTCATAATCACGGTAGGGGCTTATGACGCGGAGGCAAAACTCTCCTCACATTTTTTTGGTTCGTCGATTCATCGGTCTTCCGTAGAATCGATGAATGGACTCCGTGTTGCACCGGATACCCGGATATTATGTCCTGAACCATACTACATTTTGTTAAACAACTTTGTACCTAGCTTATCATAAGAAATCTTAGTCTTCGTGATGTGAATGATAATGATCTTATTGTAAAATTAAAAACCACCCCAGACATTTTAGCGCTCATCGCGGCATCGGTGTCATCGCAGCTGGTATGACCACCCGCGATTCATCTTTACATTTTGACTTTAATATTTCACAACCTTATCTCAACACCTCCCCAAATCTAACTACCACCTCTATCTCTCAGTCGTACGGTTCAAAATCGCTTGCAGTTTTGAAGATGAAAGTGTTTTATTAAGTTTTGGTGCTTGTTGGGTGTTCAAATCTGTCGACAGATGGCGTTCTCAGTTAATACTGCTCGTAACGGTAAGTACTGGTTATGGTTTTGATATAAATCGAATGGAAGCTTTATTGTTTATGGATTCGTTGTTTGTTAAACACTAGCGTTATGAGTTTGCATTTAAGGAGAAAGGAGGTATGGTCTTGTTTGTATGAATTTAAGTTGAAACCCGTTAGTATGGTGGAGGATTTTTTTAAGTGTCTACCGAGAGCTATGTTTTTCGATCTAAGCAATCATAAAATATCACTGAGGTATAAAATAGCCGCTTTAGCAGAGATTCTGATAAAGCAACCATTTTAGGCCCGCTGTGGTATTCTTTTAGAAGGATTGTGGTTTTAATTTATATGGTTTCACTGTTTGTAACTTTTACTCCGGGTTTATTAAAAAGGTCGTTATTTAATTTCAGATAGGTGACGATCATTTTCTTTACCACTTTTCCGATACATCGTGAAACTTCGTGAGGAAACCCGGAGACCCGAGAGATACCTGATACATTTTTCTTTTTTTTTCGGATGGGAAATCATCAGATGACTTCTCCCACTCTGGGCGGAGCGGGAGGGAGTGTCAGACTTTTACTGACTAAAACCCATCCATGTTCCTTCCTCAAAAAAAATACTGAACCCTTATAGATTCGTCATGTCTGTCTGTCTATCTGTCCGTCCGTTTGTTACAGCCACTTTTTTCCGAAACTATAAGAACTATGCTGTTGAAACTTGGTAAGTAGATGTATTCTGTGAACCGCATTATGATTTTCACACAAAAAAAGAAAACAAACAATTTTTGGGGGTTCCCCTTAATTAGAACTGAAACTCAATTTTTTTTTTAATACGTGTCGGGTATTTTATGGATAGGTCTTCAAAAATGATATTGATGTTTCCAATATCATTTTTTTCTAAACTGAATAGTTTGCGCGAGAGACACTTCCAAAGTGGTAAAATGCCCCCCCCCCCTGTAACTTCTAAAATAAGTGAATGATAAAATTAAAAAAATATGTGATGTACATTAGCATGTCAAATTCCAGCGAAAATTGGTTTGAACGAGATCTAGTGAGTAGTTTTTTTAATACGTCATACTATCTTAAACCGCAATTTACACAATTTTGATACGGAACCCTTCATGGGACGGAGATATTTGGGTCACATTTCACAAGTTATTTTTTTAAACATACACCTCCACGACCCCTACACTATTTAATCCATCCAACAGCGCAATGTTTTGAGTGTATTTAGTTATACCGTAAAACGAAAAAAAAAAGTCGTTTCCCAGCAATAATTATTGCGATAAGTTATTTAGTTTGATGCACAGAATGCTTAGTTCATGCATCACTTTTGGTGTTGTGAATTTCAGCCCTAGTAGCATTTTTTGTTGGCATTTAGTTGGGCCACATACCTCTGGTTAGTTGGCAAATGCAAACAATTGGCGGGCAGTTTGCGGGTTGGGCCCAAAACTGATGGCCTACGTGGATTTGCCTACGAAGGCCCAACTTGCAATGGGGCCAACGTGGATTTGCCTACGAAGGCCCAAGTACTTCTACTACCAATGTTTACTACCCAGCTGGTAGTGTTGAACTAACAACCTTGTGTGAACACTAATAAGGTTGAAATAAAACCAAATTGCTTTCTGATTTAAGGCGCGGGTCATAGTGGCGTATGGCGGTGGCGCGGAGCTGGCTCGTGTGTGCGCGGGGTGGGCGAGGTAGTGGCGCCACTTACTCGCCCTCCCGCCCGCGCATCCGCGCCACCGCCACACGCCATGCGCCACTCGTGTCTATCCCGCGCCTAAGCTGGTAATATATTTAATAAAATTCACTCGAACCCAACCAAATCGTGATAACACAACGATAGCGACTTCTAATTGGACTACAATGCCATCTATCGAGGTTGGGGTACAACTTTTGAACCTTTACGATATTATCATTACGGTTTCGGCATGAACATACCGCCCACCAAGGACATTTAGTGACGGAATGTCCTTCTTAAATTATCCTTAATTTTTAATTTTGCACTTTGTTTACAGTATAAACCATAAATCTCAAACATAAACACAAATTTATATAAAAAATATGGTTCGTAAATCTAAGAGTTAATAAGAGTTAAGAGAGTACTATTATGCTCATACTGGGTAATTTAATTATAAACCACCAGTATATACCTACGTATCATCCCTAACAGGCCCATTGAAAGGTTTAAGTTGGACCGATGTAAGTTGTTATCATAACTTAAATCCCTACAAAAAACTCCCAACAGTAGGAATAGAAGCAGCAGGCCCGTCGTTAGTTGGCCCAATGTTGTTTTAGTAATTTAAATCCCTACAAAAATCTCCCAACAGTAGGAATAGATGCAGCAGGCCCGTCGTTAGTTGGCCCAATGTTGTTATAATAACTGAAATCACTGCAAAAATCACCCAACAGTAGGAATAGTAACAGAAGGCCCTTTGTTGGCTATTCGTTGGGCAAATAGTGCATGTTTATGACAATGGGCCTATTTTAAGTTTAGGTTGGCGGAACAACTAACCGTCTGCCAATACATTCCCAACTGTTGGCATAAGGAAGCCAACGGCAATTGCTACTAGGGAGGTACCTACCTATGTCTTGGTTTACACAAAATAAGGTTACATCTGCTCATATCACACGAGAACATCATCTCATCGCGACATTTTTTTACAAAGACAACCTTTGAAGAGATTTACGATGTAAAATCACGGCAAACACATGACGGTCTGTAAATATTTACGGTAGGGTAAGCAACTGTTCGTTAGTGAAGAGGATTATTAACGTTTTATTATGAGAAAATTAATTATCAAGCTAGGGGCTGAACTAACTACAGATGTTTTGTAAACAATTGTGAAGTTATGATTGTTTTTTATGAGTTTTTGAAGTATGTTGTGATGGGAATGTTGGGTAATGATTAAGGAATGATCCATAGGTCGCTGTTTCAAATCCGGCTCGAAGAACCAAAATGTAGGGGGATCCCTGCACTTAGTGATGACACCGGGGCGATTCTATGGGGATGACGAAATAAAACCGACCACCGCGAATGTCCGTTGAACATTGATTTTTCTATTTAATGTACTTACACAAATTAGCTTAGTGATAGGTACGAATTGCTGAGTACACATAATGCACGGCGCGTGAGTATGAAAAGTAATGTTCCCGTAAAGAGTCCCGTAGGATCGTAATAGCGGAGCCCATTTTAATTTATTTTTGTTTTATATTATTTGTTGTTATAGCGCCAACAGAAATACACATTCTGTGAAAATTTCATCTACCTATTACAGATCATGAGATACAGCCAGCGACAGACAGACGGACGGACGGACAGACGGAAGGCGAAAGCTTAGTAATAGGATCCCGTTGGGGGATCCAGTGATGAAAAGGAAATGAGATGACAAATAAAAATAAAATAAAACGCAAACTATATAATATAGTGACTTTATGTCATAAAATCTACGCGGCTACGGTGAAGAAAACATGAAAAGCTGCCTTGTGCACATGCAAGCACATCATTTAAAATGCCCTTTTCCGTCGGAGAAAATTGCGCTTGAGAATTTACTAATACCAACTGATTATTGTGGCAACTCATTACTCTTTCCAAAATATTGATTTTGTATTTAACTAACAGTTCTGTACAATTTCAGGTATGATGTACAACTTTTTTTTGCATACTTACAACGTTGTTCACATTTTCAAAAAGCATTCTATTTTTAAAAATGTTAACTTTAGACCTTTGTGCACAATTTCCTACCTAAGCTACCTGAAATTTCTTTCAAAAGTTACAAAGACCCCTTCTTAGGCTAATTCCAAAAACAGCAAGTCTTACCTGTCCTAAAAATAGACGTCAACAATCCACAATCTTCCGCCCACACCATGGTCACACCCAAGCTGAACAACCACCAAGAACCACTCAGCCCTTTGACTTAACCTCGTATGAAATTTTCATAGTAATTGAGGAACAATTAAGGTTGGCCGACCTTTGGAGCTCTGGTACACCTTTGAAGGTAGAAACCATTGCGTCCCATTTCACTTTGAGCGTTTAATAGAGAGTAACCTCAAAGAAAAATGTACTTACTAACAATTACACCTACGTATGTAACTATAAGGCACTCGGGAGGGAGCTGAGTCAGTCAGTAGGGTTGGGATTCAGATGTCGATAAGTGTTTGTAAGGAACTTACAATTTATTGGTTTTTTGCCTCTAATTAGATCATCATCATTATTCCCTTGCTCTTAGCCCAATATATTTGGGGTCAGCGCAGCATGTCTTCTTCTTCCATAGGTACTCATCAGACACCTCCTTTTTTGCCGATATGCTTGATGAATAAGAGACCGTTTTCGGATTATTTCCATTTTATATTTTTGTTTTCGAGATACTGTGAAAAAGTGAAAATTTCCTAATAAACTAAATAAATAAATATCGCTGGACATTAACACACAGCGCCATCTAGTGCCAAACTAAGCAAGGATCAGGAAAGGCGATAATTATTTGTTTTTCTCGTCTCATGCTGGTAAGTTACCTAATCAATTCAATCAATAATAATATCTTGATCCATATCATAGCCACTGCATAGGTCAAAAGCATTGCAATGAATGTAAATAATGAAGCAAATATGCTGGATTTTCTGGAGCACATCTCTCCCAATACCCAAGCTCTTACCGCACGTGATAGTTTTATGTAGGTATATCTAGGAAATATCCTTATTAATAACTAGCTTTTACTCGCGGCCTCGCTCCCAATATCAGTCATTGTGTACGGATGTGCCCTCGCGAACGTTTTGAATGCCTGTAACACTTGGAGATAATGTAGCTCTTCCTGTTATTGAAAAAATTTTAAGGTTTAAGAATAACTTTATTTCTCATAAGAATTACATAGTTAATTCACTTACTGAGAAACACACTAAAATTAAAATTTATCGTTAGGTGTTTGGTATCGAATCAGTAATTCCAAAGATTACCCCTACAAACTTGCAAACAATACCTCTCATATATTAGTGAAGACGGCTTTTACATATAACACCCAACATAGATCCTGAATCTATCGACACTTCAATTTATCGATGCGCCCCCCTTCCCTCACATGCCAGTGCCGCCGCATGGCCTTTGTGGAGTCTCTCCAATATTCGCTTTGTTACTCTGAAAAATGTACCAGCCACCATCGGGCGTATTACTTTGTCGTAAATGTTTGCCTTCATATAAATACGCCGCTGTTCACTGTATTATATCGCATTATATAGCGGAGCTGTTGAATCTTGTTTGGCGTTTAGAGATAGTGCTTTTCTGGGATTTTCGGGGATAAATTGAAGGTTTTATGTAGGCTTTAAGGCGGGGAAAGCTGGAACGATTGTATTCATTTCCTTTTCAAAGGGTGAAAGTAGTGAATAGTTTAATCTGGGCACATAGAAGATACAAGAAAAAGTAATTGATTGAGCTAATTCGACAGTAGTAGGTTTTTCGGCTAGATGTCGTATACCTATACCATTAAAATTCTTCTTCGAGGTCTCATGATACTATAAATATAATTGTCCTTGAAACCAGATCCGAGTGTTTACTCCAACTTAAACATAAAAATAAACTCACAGCAACATAACAGTGACAAAAATACCAAAAAAAAAAAGAAAACCCACTTAATTAACTCAAAAAAAAGTCGAGTCCCCAACGAAAAACAAAACACAAATACTTTTCCCTACAAAACATATCTACACCCATAGACAACTGAAACCCTAAACACATTAATACAAGGACGGGTCCAAAGAAACATTTTTACCCGAAAGCAATCCATTGGGATCCTACCTACCTAATGAATTTAGAAGGTTAATGGTACCAACGGACCTTTGCAAATGGCCGACGGAGATATTGACCGGTGAAGCTTGCATACTTCGTCTATGTTTTGTGTTGATTCTGCCTTTGATTAAAGATTTTTGGGGAAAACTGTTGTTTAGCAGATTTTGGGGATTGATGGACAGTTTCTATGTAATAATTGGTGGGATTAATAACTGATAGAGTTTTCGTAGATAACGCGTTGACTGGTGAATTCCATGGATACAACTTGATGGTATTATCCTACCATATTTGTTGTTATACGTAGCACATTTCCCATACGTATTCCGAGATTTGTTTCCACATATTATTCGCATATTCTAATATACCCACATAAGCAGTCATCATCATCGTCATCATTTAAGCCAAAAGACGTCCACTACTGGACATAGGCCTCCCCCAAGTGTCGCCACATTGTCCGTGCGACTCGCATTCAACGGATTCCCGCAACCTTCACCAGGTCATCGGTCCACCTAGTGGGAGGTCTTCCATCGTCTTCCGGTTCGCGTTCTCCAGAACTTTTCGACCCCATCGGGCATCCGTTCTGCGAGCAATGTGCCCTGCCCAATGCCACTTAAGTTTAGCAATTTTAACACAAGTTGCAGCAGTAGTTTTTTTAAATAAGCAGTTTTACTGTACCTATATTTCATCATCATCATTGTCTTGGCGTATTACAATTTCCAAAATCAAATAAATTATGCATTATGCTGTACTCAATAACATTATTAATTCACTGCAGTAGGTACGGCAAAATATTCCATTTCATTGAAAAATTGGCACACGTGTGCTTGTTAGTACCTACCTGTTATAATATAATTGTGTGACATATTGAATTATAACTTATATTTGAACAGCTGAAACAATATTTAGTGAAATATTGTTCAAACTTCAATAAGTAGGTACTCCCCTAATCAGAATTCAATTTTAAGGTCAAAACCCTGTTAAATAATGTACATGCTGTTTCATAATTCTAATATACAGAATCTATTGTTTCTAAGCTTCTCGTGAAGATGTTCCATCACAACCTTTCAACACTGCTTTAGAAGATGATTGTTTTTAAATAAATAGTGCTCACCAAAAATCAGCTGTTCATTTTGACCGTGTATTGTAAGTACTTTTGTAGAAAACAACAGGTTTTTTTAAGTACCGATGAACAATCTTTGACAACCAGTCTTACCAACGAGTATTGTGCGAGCTGGTACTAACTGGGTTGTCCACAGATCAGATAGGCAGTCACTCCATGTAAAATACTGGTATTAAACTGCATCCAGTTAGACTGGAAGCCGACCCTAACACAGTTGGGAAATGCGTGGACCTTGTATAAGGAACTCTTGTATCTCCTATATCAGTGAATAATAAGTAACGCACGCACTTTTGCAGACAGAAGAGTCCTCTTCCAGAACTTCTGCATCTATACTGCATGCCAAGATTCAGAATGACATACAAGACAGAACAAAATACCAAACACGCACAACAAACATAAGAAAACACCATACAAATAGTTATGAGCAACAAATATTGTCCATTTGACCACTAACAAAGATTCCGGGGACACAGCATCCATATTCTAGTGGGGTGGAAGTAGTGGGGGAGGCAATCCACGTCGGCACATGTAGTCGCGACCGGCAATATCGCGATGGCCGGCGGCTCATTTAATCACGCGACGGAATTTGCAGGATAAGGAGACCTTCGGGGTCGGTTAGAGTGGAGGCGGAAAAGATTCTGGTTGCTCTAACACTTTACAGCAAACCTAATAATCAAGAACTGAAAAGTTGTGTGGTGATCGGTTGTCTTGGTATGGGGATGTGATACGGAGGAACGTGAGCATGAATGTAGATTGGTATAAGAGTAGAGGAAGACCAACGGTGGATGGGCTGTATGAAGGATGAAATGGCAACGAGTGAGATGACCAGTAATTGAGAAGTATGGAATAAGAAGACATGCTGACAACAAATAAATTGGGGATAAGGGAAAGATAATAAAATAAAATAAAATAAATAAAATAAATAGTGTTTTATTGCAGGCAAGAATACCCATAAGTAGACCACAAATACAATTGAACCCGATAAAATAATAGTAGCAAAGAAATCAAAAATCATAAAAATATCATTAAATTCATTACAAATCATAAAAAAAATTCATTAAATTCATTACAAGTCATATCAATATATCAATCACTCAAATTACTTAAATAAAAATCATAAAATATTATTCAATTCATTAAACATTCATTAAAAATAAAAACAACATCAATAAGACCCTTAAAATATTAAAAACATGGAGGTATGTATAGGTACCCATAGTCTTCAAAAATAACATTAATTTTTTCGTCATTTTTTGTTTCCGCTTAGGTGAACAGAAATCCAGTGCACAAATATAGGGCTTGCAAGGTTGCACGAGACAACCCTCAAAATGCTATTACTGGAGCGTCTCAAACATTGCCAAAAGGACGCGACCCTCGACCTCATAATGGCATAAAAATCAGGAACCCTCGCTTCAGCAAACATGCTCGAAGCACTACAGTACCTTGGCAGTTTCATAAGGGTTCGGTAAGCGTCATTGTACTGAACCCTTAATGAGTTGTACATCCTTTTTGTGAAGTTGCACCATAGTTGACAGGTGTACATTGACAGACAATAAGCTCTAAATAGAGTGTTCTTGACGTCTTTGGTGCACTTCACAAATTTGCGTGCGAGCATGTTACTCCTCACTGAGAGAGCCCTACGCTCTCTTTCAATATCGCAGTCGTCCTGGAGTCTGTCCGTCAAAATGTGCCCCAAGTATTTAAACTGCTTTACGACCTTTATGGTCGCACCATTCAAAAACAAACTGGGTATGTTCCCCGGACCTGTTCCAGACCTGAATACCATGGATTCGGTCTTAAGAACGTTGTATTTTAGTCCATGAGCATCAGCATAATGCTCACAAACAGACAAAAACTTCCTCAAACCTTTGATCGAGGGACTCAAAAGAATCATGTCATCAGCATAGCTCAAGCTATTTACACAGACATTGCCCAAGTGACAGCCGACTCCGGTTCTCCTGAGTTCCTCGATCAGACCATTGATATACAGATTAAAAAGGTCCGGGGAAGTCAACCCACCTTGGCGCACTCCGCAGGCCAACCTGTAACTGCTGGATAGAGTATCACCCCATTTCACTTGATTAGTTTGACCCTCATACCAGACTCTCAACAGATCTACGATTTGGTGAGGTACTTTTGACTTTTTTAGTTTGTCCCAAAGGATTTCATAATTAACCAGGTCAAAAGCTTTGCTCAGGTCTAAGAAGCAAGCATACACGGAAGTTTTCTGGTGAGTGTAATAGGCTACCGCACTCTTAAGGCTAATAATCGCAGAGTCCGTTGATAGTCCGGGTCGGAAACCAAACTGTGCATCGTCAATTTTTATATTATTTTGCAGTACAGGTTGAATGAGACGCTCCAGCACCTTGCCAATTACCGTCCCAAGTGAGATAGGTCGGTAGTTACAAGATGCACTCAAATCACCCGTTCTATTTTTAACAATCGGAACCACCACTGTTCTCATTAAAAGTTTCGGCAAGTAGGCGTGTTTTATACATAAACTAAATAGCGCGCTTAAATGTGGAAACAAGTCGGCACTTCCCCAGACAAGGTGCTCTACACTGAGACCATCGTGCCCAGGGGACTTACCACGCTTCATATTCCTCACCGCAATAATGATGATGGTGATAAAAATCAAGAACTGGTTTTTGCTGGATGACATCGTTAAATTTAACAACCCTTTAAATGAAAAGAAAGAAAAAACTGTTTTTAAACAGCAATACTTTTTGTCGTAGTATAAGACAAATTGTCAAATTCGCACATAGACAAATTGTCGAAAAAACTTAGCTCTGCAGCATACGCCGTTAGAAAAATTAGTGATTTAACTGATTTAGAGACAGCCCGTTTAGTTTACTTTAGTTATTTCCATAGCGTGATGTCGTACGGTATTCTCTTGTGGGGCAATGCCGCCGATATTCAAACAATATTTGTTTTACAAAAAAGGGCAATTCGTTCAATTTATAATCTAAGTCCCAGATACTCCCTCAGAGAAAAATTTAAAGAGATTAATATTCTTACTGTGCCCTCTCAGTTTATTTATGAAAACGTTTTGTACGCACACAAAAATATTAATTTGTTTAAAAAATACAGTGATATCCACACCATAAATACGAGGAACAAACACAAATTTATTATTCCTGCAACGAGGCTCAAAAAAATAGGGGGTACGTTCAAATGCCAATGTATACGTTTTTACAATAAACTTCCGAGCCATATTCAAGCACTAAGCCTAAATAAATTCAAATCAAATCAAATATAAAACAGAAGTTATGCCTGAAAGCCTTCTATCATGTTAATCACTATCTCGAAGATAAAAAGGCTTGGGATTAAGCTGCACCAATTTGCTCTATGAATGTTGAAATTTCGGACTTCGCTTGTTTATTATTGATTCCTTTATTTTATACACTGTGACATTGAATGATTTGACATGAATACTTAGTTCAGTATTTTATTATTTTTTACTTTATTTTTGTTTATTTTATGTGTGTGTATTTGACATTTCGTATTTTTATTGACATTCGAATTTAAATTGTAAATTATTATTTATTTTATTTAATTATTGTGAATGTGAGGACCTTGTGGGTCACTTTTTGTTGTTTTTTTCCCACGACTGTCTGGCAGTTTGAGTACTATAAGCGACCTACCCAAATGTCCTTTCTTTGGTATTGTTCGTCGTTTCGTTGAGCTCCTTGAGTTAAAAGTCGAGCTACACGATAACTGACAAATGCTTGCACTGACTGGACAAATCCACTCAAATCTGTATGGTTCTTTCTTCAAAAGACCATCTCAGACATTAATCTGCATAGTTCTCATGTGAGTTGAACAAGATTGTCTGGACTTTAAAAGAGACTATGACCTCTGAGTTTGTTTCGGCTGTTTCTTCTCAGAGTAGTCAGGTACGAAACACCGGCCCCATCTAGTTTTAAAAATATGACGTGTAAAAAGTGTTTGGGAAAACCTACTTACTGAATAAATATCATTTATCATTTAAGAAAACTGTAATTTCTAATTTATTTCAGTTCGATAGTGTAGAAGATAGTGTAAAAATTTCACGCTACCGCTTAGGAGTGAAGATCTATGATGAGTACGAATTATAGTTTGGAAATAAAGCAGCATAACCAATTCAAAATTGAGACATGGCCAGATGCAAGCTATACAGCTTTGCCCAATATACGAGTATTACGAGTATTAACTGCTTCATTCAATAGAGCAAACAAGTATAGTCAAGTTTCAAGTCCAACGCTAGCAAGCTTCTTGACCTGTTTGCTCCGAGTAACTTGATTCAGAACTAGCAGTTTTCAAGGACTTATCAATCAATCAATCAAATACTTTATTTCGAACAAGAGTCCATATGGGTTAGTAGCAAGTACTTAGGAGCTATGTTAGTATAACAATAAGAATAAAACTCAATTCAACACAACATCACACAACAGCCCAATTAGACAGTCCAAATTAGTTCGTTAATACACTGTAATCTACTCGTAATTTAATATAATCCAATTAATTCAATCTATGCAATCTATTCAATAATTAATGTCAATTCATTTAATCTAATTTAAATTAATCTTAATTTAATTTACGTACTTTAAACCTAACTTCTAGGGGAAACAAAAACAAACTAATTTAAATATCTTTCCTCAGCACCAGGCCCGCAGCTATGCCTACGGGACCAGTGCATCAGAAAAGGGCAGTCTGGCCTCTCCACAATAACCTTCAGGATGCTGTTGGAGCTTCCACGTACCCTACGCATTAGGGATGCCGTTCTTTTGCGCATGACAGCCTCAAAACTGTCTATGCGAGCCTCGGCAAACATGCCCGACGCACTACAGAACCGCGGAAGCCCCACCAGCACCCGAAAAGCATTGTTGTACTGGACACGGAGGGCGTTGTGGGCTCTCTGCGTATATCTGACCCACAGGCAGCAAGTGTACAACGTCTGGCAGTATGCCTTAAACAGCGTAGTTTTCACGTCTTTGGTACACCTTGCAAACCTGCGGGCGAGCATATTACATCGAACCGACAACGCCCTTCGCTCCCTTTCTATATCCTCGACATCAGACAGGCTCTCTGTCAAAATGTGCCCAAGATATCTAAAACGTGACACTCTTTTAAGAGCCACCCCATACAAGTACACAGGAGGGACTATCGCTGGTTTTCTAGAACCCACACGAAACACCATGACCTCACTTTTCCTGACATTGTATAGGAGACCATGGGCCATGGCATAGTTTTCACACACTCCAAGCAGCCGTCTGAGAGCATCAATCGAGGGACTCAGCAGCACCATGTCATCTGCATAGCTTAAACTATTGATAATTTTACCATCAATAGAGCATCCGACACCAGTGCTACCAAGCTCCTCCAACAGCTGATTGACGTATAAACTGAAGAGCGCCGGGGAAGTCAAGCCCCCCTGCCTCACCCCACACTCCAGTCCATACTCATCAGACAATGCACCTGCCCATCTAACCTGGTTAATCTGGTGGTCATACCAGTACTCGAGAAGGTTAACTAGCTCATGAGGTATGGCTTTCTCTCGCAATTTTGACCATAGGATCTTATAATTAACCAGGTCAAACGCCCTGGAGAGGTCCAGAAAAGCAGCGTACACCGGGGTATTTCTGTCGGTATAGTACCTAACTGTGTGCTTGAGCGCTAGAACAGCAGTTTCCGTGGACAATCCTGCTCTAAAACCAAACTGAGAATCATGTGGTTTGAGTTGTTCGGCCACCCTACGCTCAAGCACACCGTCAAGAACCTTGGCCGCTATGGTGGCTAAAGAAATAGGCCTATAGTTGTCCTTGTCCGACGCATCTCCTGTCTTATTCTTGGCAATAGGCACCACTATCGTCCTCATCAGCTCCTTAGGCAGATACGAGTGTCGAACACCAAAGTTAAATAGCATGGATAAGACCCTAGGGAGGTGCGGACCAGCATGCTGTAAGTGTTCAATGCTTAGGCCATCATGTCCAGGAGATTTGCCCCTGGTCATACTTTTGATAATGTCTCTTATTTCCTTAGCCGAAATGTGTATTGGCTCTCCAGACATGATGCACCCAGCAACAGGAGTCCGCTCCTCCACCTGACGCGAAGCTACGGCAAAATGCCGCCTAAATTTGTCCGCAATCTCTCCCGGTTCAGTAACGCCATCGACGCTCAACGGAACCGCAGGTTTCGGGTTCAAACTTCGAGTCAATTTCCAGAAATTTTGAAAATGCTTACGCCTGTGTTCAGTCGCAAGCATGTCCATTTTTATTTGATCCTCGTTGTCTTGACAATATTTCAGTCTTTGTTTAAAAACCTTTCGCGTCTCGTTCATTTCCTCGAACAGCAACCCTGTGCGCGGTTTATTATGCCACACCCAGTTAAGGAAAACTCTCCTGGCGTTTCCGTGAGCGTCTTTGACATACCGATTCCAACCAATCACAGGACGCCGTCTCCCACCCTTTCCCACTAGGCCAGAACTGCCCTCTGCCGCTTCCCGAAGGGAAGTCACTATATCACTGTACAGTTTATCAATCACCAGTCTATGATTTTCATCTTGACAGAAATGATCACAGCAGTTTCCTAACTCTGGGGGAAAGTCTATATCCCTAAGCTTTTCCATACATAAGTTATAATACCGGTCTATTTGTGAAACATTTCTCTCACCCCATACAGCCTTATCAACATTTTTAATCAGTTGATGTACTGATGCATCCGTCGGCTTCACCAAACCCAGATCAACTTGACACACAAGTGGATAGTGGTCTGACCAGTAAATGTCATGGTTCACTTCAACCTTCTTGAGTGATCTCCACGCCGCCTCAGAGACCAGGCAATGGTCAAGCCACCGTCTGCTTCCACACACATCACTGACAAAGGTATAAGTGTCAGAATCAATACCCAAGTACTTGTAGTCAGCACAAAACCAGCTTTGTTCCTCACAAAAACATAGTAATTCCTTATTAAATAATTCACCAGGATGAGCATTATAATCACCTAATATATAAACATATTCTACATTCGCGCTCTCAACAATAGCTGCTATTTCACCTAAACATTCACAAAATTCATTTAAGTTATCCACAGAGTCTGTCGGCATATAAACACTGAACAATAACAAAGTACAGTCAGCGCAAGTCGCTTTAACCACCACTATGCGATCGCTGGTACAACGTATAACAGTAACGGATGTAAATATAGACTTTCTCCACAACAGAGCCACACCACCATAAGGTCTTCCTCTCAAAACTCCTGCCGACGTATCGACCGAAGATTTCCCACAATAATCGAAATTTAAATCTAGGCTACCAAGTAAACAAACATCATGCGGCAACAACCAGGTTTCTTGCAAAGCAATGACATCCATAGTTTTACACAAATTTTGTATACATACAGTCGACCTCTTAAGGGACTTACAATTATAACTCACAAAGTTAGCAAAACAATTACAATGAGAATTAGAACATAGATTGAGAATTACTTACTCACAACTTTTCACATGTAGGTACAATGATATACACGGTGGAGGAAACTGACGCCAAACGGTTATGGGAAAAAATCTGTATGATATTTTTCTTCTTTCTTTCTTTACATAAATATCCCATATAAAATGATGTAGTGATGTATACTTACGTGGTAACTGGTAACCATTTGTGCGTCACTATCTCTTCCACTTTCCACCCTGTATTATGAGCTCAAGTGTCAATCTCTGTTTAAAAGTATCAAAAGCGTCTGCTGTTTGAGCAGTCGAAAAATCTTCGAAAAGAATCTTTCCAGCAGTTTTATAGAGCCTGGTCTTATGATTGGTCTTGCATAATAATTATGAATTTTAGATATTTCTTAGTACTGGTTTGAACGATACGACGCGCATGATGTTTGACAATTTGGGCGACAGTGATTATTCTCCTCTGCACGTAGGCAGACTCTGCATACAATTTTTTTTTTTTGATCCGTCCGTCAGGGAGCTCAAAACAATAAATAATCACGAAAGATATCCCGTAGGTGACAATATAAGTTTAGTTTTAAACAATGAAAGCTTAAACAACCGTAAAATTTTTCTTTAATGACAAGTTTGTTTTTGAAAAAAAATGGGTCTTTAACTTAACTACTAAGAAGCCTGCAATGGAAATCTGAATTTGTGTCTGGTTTGCGTTTAAGTCCCATGGGATTTAAATGTAAATAACGAAACGAATGATGCATATAGTCAAACAATAGATCCATATAGTCAAACAATAGATCCATATCCAAATAGAATTAATAAAACAATCACAAACAAACTTTCCAGAATTCTTGCAAGATCTCTCTCCATCCTAACTGAGCAGTTGGCTGATAAAAGGCGCGCGGACATTGCACGCTTATTGGACGAGTCAATAATGTACTGCTGGAGGGACAAATGCCGAGACTAGACAGCATATTTGTATATATAGATCGCAATAAACGTTGTCAATGATAATGTTGGCTTGTCACCGGACCAAACGTGATTTGGGTCTTTGTTCGAAGCCTTTTGAAGTGTTGTTTAAGTTGTAACGTACTATATTATTAGATATTCTAATGGCGATGTTTGCTGCCGATATTGCTATCTATAGGAGAGATCAAAACAATGCAGGGCTGTGACTCTGCAGGTCCTTCAGAGATCAGCATTCTAATTAAATGAAAAATTGAGATCAAATGCAATATGTGCAGATATGAAAAATGAATCCTCAGACAGAAAGAAGATATTCTTCGAAAAACTATAGTTACAGCTGTTTTATTATAACGAAATCCTGCACATTAACATACTCGTAATATAATATGCTCATCATCACAGTCTCAGACCTATGTCTCACTGGGTTGTTGCAATAGTCTTATTGACTTTTTGTTGATCATTGTCTCCAGATTGTTGTTACAAAACATTGATCATTACATCGTCAACTGGATTGACAGGCTTTTCGTTGGTTTGTGTAAATCGGTTGAAAAAATCCATTCATAATTTTGATTTTCTAATCGACTAAATTAATCGAATCGAATCAAATCTGTGTCAAGCGTCAGTTCCTTATACCTACTTAGTACAATCATTTCTTCTTCGAGATCATCACCACTATCGGCTGTAAAGTTGAGACTTCCGTATTCCCATAATGCCTCTATCTTAGAAATATCCTCGTCTCGGATCATTTCCACTAGTTCTAGTACACAGTTCTACGTTTGTACCACCTTAAATCGTAGGACTATTGGGAACAAAAATTTCCATTAGTTTTACCGTAAAATTGTATAATAGAACACTAGCACTAATGGGACTTTTTTCCCACTAGTTCTACGATTTTATACCACCTGAAATCGTAGGACTAGTGGGAAAAAAGTCTTACTAGTTCTACCGTAGAACTGTGTAGTAGAACTAGTGGGAATGATCCATGTTCTCGTGATGTTGTGTGTTTTGTAGTCAAAGACAGTAGCTTTATTCTTGTCAATGATAACTTTGGCTCATCGTTGTCTTGTCACTGGACAAAATATGATTTGGGTCTTTGTTTCGTTCCTTTGAAGGGTTGTTTAACTTGTTACTTTGTAGTGGAATATTTTAGTTAGATACTATACCTAGTATACTGAATTATAGGTATTCATGGCTGAGTTCTTTCGTAAATTAAATAGTCCGTCGATATTTCTATACAAATCACCTTTTTTACGGATGTTTGGTTTTGGAATACCTATTGAAGTCTTCATGATTCAGTTTTTTATATGGTGCCACTTAAATAAACCTATGCATATTTCACACTTGGCATTTCAGTACCTATTGTTCCACAAGGACAGGATTTTTTTACATTGGTGTCGATTGTCTTGTGCACAAACTAAACTGAATTTAGGCTATTACTATCTTTTATTAGAAGGCAGTGCGAGAAAAGGACGGCTTTAGCTATGAACTAAGTTATAGATGTCAAACTAGTTTATGCCTTGCGGTTAACCGTGTTTTAAGTCGACATGTTTTTACGTGCACCCTTCATTTGTATGGAAATATTAGTTCCAATTAAAGGGGTTCGGGCGTTTTGGTCCTTATGACCAATGGACTTGAATCGTACATCGATGGATAGGTCTTTTCAAGAGGAACAAAAGTTATTATTGGGTTACATTTGGATTTGTTGTCGGATTCGAGATATCGGCTTATAATATATTATTTTGTTTTCAGTACATCGGATAGTACGCCAAAAATCAATAAAATACGTATTGTGTAGTGATTACTATAAGCTGGAATGTTTAGTTTAGTTTAGTTTTTTTAAGAAGCTAAGGACTAAATAATAACAGCCACTCGGGTCGGTCTTTAGTTTAAGCCATGTTTGCATAGGTTGGTCTGTGGATGGGTGACATCCCTTACATACCGAGTTTCCTGTTTCGTGCCTCGGAAAGAGATGTCAGCAAAAAGACAGAGGTCCGCAAGGGCCGATGCCTGCCGGGGCTGCGGGTCTGTTCGATCGAGACACCGTTGTTGTATTAGAGCAACATAATCATATCTAAATGCTTTACGAGTGCTTTCCTTAATAGCATATTTAACACTTTAGCTGTAGCCCATGCACGACCTTCTTCCGCATGAAATGATTACAAAAATATTCCTTTCCTGTTTGAATCGAATTTTGTTAACTAAATCAAGAGTATTAATTACAACAAAAAAATTAAAACAACTCAGAAGTCGGTGACCTTTGTTGATTGATTAAGTTTTTTGTCACCGACTTCTGAAGCTAAAGTTATTTTTGTGTTTTGTGTAGTCGGTTTAATTTTTAGCTAAAAAGTTTTTTAACAACTAAAAATTAGTTAATTACTGTTTAGTAACAACTAAAAATTTAAAAATAATAACAAATATTTGGCAATGCAATTAGAACGCTTGCATCATGTTGCACAATGCAGCAACGAACGTAAGCGCTAGAAATTCTGCTACAGATCGTACCTTGACTGTAAGCCGTTAAGGAGTTCCATTGATCATCATATTCGGTGACTCAAATATCCGGATAGCATATAGAAGACTCGGCCGAGTATCGTTAATTTGCTCCTAAGAATTGAAAAGTTCCGTGGTGACTCAAATATCCGGATAGATAGCCTATAGAAGACTCGGCCGAGTATCGTTAATTTGCTCCTAAGAATTGAAAAGTTCCGTGGTGACTCAAATATCCGGATAGCCTATAGAAGACTCGGCCGAGTATCGTTAATTTGCTCCTTTTTTTTTTTTTTTTTTAAGAATTGAAGAGTTCCGTTACTTTGTCATCGATCCCTTATTCAGAACTTAACCAAAGTCTCATCAAACTACCCTTAAAGTACATCCTTTCCAATAAAAAACAAAACATGTCATGGGCTTATCCCCAATAAAAGGAAGTTAAGTAAATCTGGGTGTATTGTACACATCTGCGTACCCCTTCAGAGCATATAAGCATGATTTTGCGTCATGATATTGGATAAACAATAAACAATCAAGCGATTGCAGAAATCACTGCAGATTTGCCGTTTATTTTTGAGGAGTTCCATCGTATATCTCCGAAGATCAGCATCAGATCTTCACAAAATGGGAAATGGGACCACACGGGAAGCACCGGCTTTCAAACAAAAAAAGGAAACATCCAAATCGGTTCACTTAGTCGAAAGTTCTGAGGTAAGAAACACAAAAAAGAAAAGAAAAAACAGTCGAATTGAGAACCTCCTCTTTTTGAAAGTCGGCTGATAAAAGAAGCCTAAGTTACTCCTCATAACATCAGCTATCTGCCAGTAAAATCAGTTCCGCCTTTTCGGATATTAGCTGGAACAAAAAGATAGACAGAAAGACAAACAATAACATTTTTTTGTTATAAGTACTTACCGTAAGTATACAGTCATATACTTTCCTGTGCATTCAGTAAAGGTTATTTTGAAATTATAAGCATACACTTCAATTTTTATTTATGTGTACAGATAAAAATACAAATGCGAGATATACTAATCTGGCACTCCTTTCTAGTCCCCGCAAGTTGTCTGACCCCGCTTTCCTTTTCCTCTCACCGACGGCGTCGCGACGCAATAACAATATACACAAGTATTTGTAAGGTTACGAATGGCCGCCGCCGGAGGTATCTTTTTCAACGGAAAATGTGAAGTTGGCATTTTATTTCTCGTTGGATTTTAGTACTTACTTTATACTTATGATCTAAATATAAACAAGAAAGTATTTTAGGGATTTAAAACGTAGTCTAAGGTCACAAAAGTAACCGTGATACCGATATAAAAATATACAGCGTAATGAAAGCAATTCCTATTAAAGCTTCTCCATTTCTCCCACAATTTCCTCAAACAAAATCAACTGTAGAAAGCTGTCACCATAAAGAATATACTTCCACCGTTTTCGGTCAACATTCCTCATTCTTTAGAGCACATCTTCGCGCTTTCAAGTGCGTAATCCTTCAGGAATCGCCACTATTGTACTCTGAGAGACAGAGCATTAATCCTGCCTTTTCAAGACAAGAGATATCCATCAATTGTCAACATTGAACCGGCGGTGCGTCCCCTTGCCTCCCTCAACTCCCTTCCTCTGCACTCACACAGGGGAAAACAGACACAGATTATGTTGGATGTTTTAAAATTTCAGATGGGACGTGTTTCTGATATATTTTATAGAACGCTTTCGGAATTGTTCGAGCCATTCATTTTAGCATTAAACCTTACTTGATCAATCTAATATGGATGGGCGTCTGCAGGAAAATTACCTGCGGTTATCGCCCAATCCAGTCAGATATGGATAAATAATGATGATGATTATAACAATGTTGAAATCTGGGGCCTTGTTGCAAATTGTAAAAATTTCTCTGTAACTTTAATAAATTAAGATTATTAATAAGGATGTTTTTCTTTAAATACAGGTATTCAGCGGCATCCAGTTAGAGCCTTATCACACTAGCGGATTGCCAGCGGATTCAAAGCGGAGCGGTGGCGCAGCGAATTCGCCGCGGTGGCGCAGCGAATTCGCCGCGGAGGCGCAACGGATTCGTCGCGGAGGCGCAGCGAATTCGCCGCGGATGCGCAACGGATTCGTCGCGAATAGCAGCGTGGACTCCATTTGTACTGTCTCGTACAAACGCCACTCGCCAGTCAAAAGTTCGAAGAACATTAATTTTAAGTAAATTTAAGCAAATATTCAAATTGTGCTTATAAACTCAATATCATAGGTAAACATGATTATTTAAAACTAATATTTACTTTTAAGTATAAACAAATTTTTCAATTCAAATTTTTCAACCTTATAGAAATTACGAGCCTTTCTTCAGGTGACACTGATAATCTCAAATGTGTATCTTCGCGTCTTACGTCAGTTTGTATTGAATCAGATACAACAACTCATAAAATGTAGGGCTTGACATTCGTAGGTAGGATCGAGATTGTTGTGGATTATTCTTTATTCGTTTGCAAAACAACACAAAGTAGTCGCTATCTTCCATTAGATTGATTGATAATGGATCTTCCCAAATTCTTCAATGCTTTCGCTTTCGTCTCCGGCGTCTACGAAGTAAAAAAGCCAACAGCAGTGTTTCCTCTTTTGAATCCATTTTGTTACCGAGTGTATTGTACGTTGTCACTTCGCGACGAATCCGTTGCGCATCCGCGGCGAATTCGCTGCATTGAATCCGCTGGCAATCCGCTAGTGTGATAACGCCCTTAGACTGGAAGCCAACCCCAACATAGTTGGGAACAGGCTATGTTAATGATGATGTTGTTTTTCTTTCCAAATGTATTATTTGTGGAACCGATTTATTCGTCAAATTACTATCTAAGTATCTACGAGTATTACCACTGCTACTCGTATTATGCACTCATTATAGCAGGTGTAATAAAGAGTAATTTTAGAATATGGCAAGTATCCGTCCTTATGGCATTTTTCATGACAATTTCCAAAACTGTGACGATCATTTTTAAATTAATAACTAGCGGACAGCCCGCGGTTTCACCCGGGTAGTTACCGTTCCCGTGGGAGTACGGGGATAAAATATAGTCTATGTTACTCGCTGATAATGTAGCTATCCATTGCTGAAAGAACTTTTTAAATCGTTCCAGTTGTTTTTGGGTACAAAACACATTTATTTTTCTTCATAATAGTAATATACATGAAGCTTCAAATAAAAGACTTCACGGCCATCTGTTACTTCAACATGAACTTCATAAAAGACACAAACATCAATCGCTTTTTTAATAACCTCCAAACTACCCCACTGCCTCCCCTAGCTAATCTTTGCCAACCGCCCGTGTACATAGCTATATGAGAGTGAGCTAGTGATTGTCAAAATTTGGCTTCGTAGAACAAAGCGTTATTTACCGAGCCGGGAGAAGCCTTTGTGTCGGCATTACACCACTCCACATAATATTGTGAAACTTCTCACAATGCTCTGTTTGCTAGGACGTATTATGAGGCTCAGAAAAATTGCGACTTGTTCGCTGGTGAGGTGATTCGGATTAGGGAATTGAGATTTTTTGAGGTGGCTGTCTTTTTAGGTGGTTGGTTGGTGTGTACTGTATAGTTATTTGATGAAGTTGAGGTTGGAGTGGAGTCTTTTAAAATTATTTCAGCTTTAAATATTATTTATTTCATATTTTTGGGCTTTGTTATTCCAGTAGGTATTTTGTTGTGCTTATAAATAAATTATGAACATGTCTCCCAAAGTCAGAGTACAAAATGTTCTTTTAAAAAATCCATTGTGCTCATTCTTTCGTAAAATATGTGTAAGAGCTCAGAGCTGTTATTATTCATTCCCCTAAAATTGTGCAACAAAAAATAAATAACAAAAAAAGGACAAAAGCCTCTTTGACTATCCCTTTAATATAAACCAGCTATTAAACAACAATGAAGCCATGACACGATGCACGCAGAAAACGAATTACCGACAAATTAATTGGCCGAAAACCCATCCGAACACACGTTCGCAAAGCTCGCGTTCGAAATTCAAATGAGGCGGCACGCCCCACCCCCGGCCCCGCCCCGCCGCCATCTTGGATCCGAGTGGGGGGGCGGAGGGGGGCTATTAAATTATTTCATTCCACATTGGGCCGCTCCCGCTATCGGATTAAAACAATTGCCTGTGAAACCGTAAATGGATAATGAATTTTGCGAAGAAAATAATATGGTTCGAAATTTAATTTTGTCGGAGCTCTATCTTGTTTTATTTTTTCTTGGAGTATTTTGTTGTTATGTGTCGGTATTTTTTTTACTGGGATATTTTCACACGTATTGTGAAGGTATGTGTATAATTTTCCAGGAATTCGTATGATCGGTTTCCTTGTTGTAGGTACTAGGAAAGAAAATAAATGTCTTTAGAACGCGCTTGTATATAATAACATCTTTTTTTCTAGGAAAAGGCTAACATGAAATTTTCCGGATGTCTATAATTTATGGACAGCTGTAGGCTCCGTACTTATAGCTGATTAAAAACACATAGTTCCTATACGTAGGTAGATTTACATCCTATTTGATTGAGCCTTGATCTATTACCCAATAGATCCCGGCTAAATCAAATAGAGATGTTGCGAGCTTTTGGAAAAAAAAAGAGTTAAGTATCTCGTAGTATTTTCGGTCACACATCATTAAAAGCAAATTGGACTGTTCTCAACTGTGACCTCCAAAAAGGTCAGAAAACGTAGGCCGCACAACAATTTGAATCGAATAAAAACTTAAAAATATTTCGTTCCAAAAAAAAAACCAGCCAGCTACCCGGAAAAATGGTGGAAGGCTGCAAGTTCAGAGGATACTTGCTTAAGCTTATAATACCAAAAAGTACTAGCACCCGCTTTGCGTAAACTGAAAACAGACTAGGATAATGACATTACGGACAAAAAATGAATAAAACGCGCCTCGACTGCCGCTTTGTTATGTGTTTCCAAGCGCCACTGATGAGGATGACCAGGTCGAGCAATGTGTTATAGAATATCTCAGTATCAGCCACGGTCTCTAGATTTGTGCCCGGTTGAAGGCAATCGGCTCGAGTCTTTTTACATAGAGAACTTGAACAAAACTGACAAAATCTTGGTGTACTATTGAATAAACCTCTGCCTAACCTTGCAGATATTACAGGCGCGATGTTAAGTAAAAAGTGCAGAAAACTCTGAATCAATAACTTAAGCTGTTTAAACACAAACGTGGAGCCCAGTTAAAGTTCATTAGCGATTTAATTAATTAAAATCAATACGAAATCCGACACCTAACTTACCTAACACCGATAAAACTTTTATCCCAGCAACTAATTACCAATTTAAAACTTTTCTATTAGCTCCTACCTCATACCAAAATTCCCGAACAAAACTCAACCTTAATCACCGCCTATAAAACCGACATTCAACTGCATCTCCAATAAAACTTGTATTAAATACCAATAGTCGAACATCAGTGACCCGGAACTCTAGTCGAAAGTTCTTTTCGATATTCGCTTCGCAACTTACGAAAGTTGTTGGGGAAACTTGTGGTCGCGAGTGCTTCGGTTAAGCGTCGCGAAAAGCAAGGAGGTGACAGTTTATCGTGGCGAACATTGCGGTCCTAGCGTGTCGTGTCGCTAGTATCGGATGAAGCGAACGGTCGGTAAGGTGCTCTACTTGGATTAAAGTTCGAGGTCGCAGAATATAATTGGATATCGTGTCGCATTTGTCATTAAAAAGAGTGACTTCAAGAGTAATGTGTTATAGTTATTTGAAGATTTGTAAAGTTATGCTCTGAAATATTCGGCATAACATCAAAAAGATCGGGCTCTAAAACTCTAAAAAAACCGGCTCGAAATTCATGATTAGGTACTTTTAACTCCAGATTATAATATCTAGGTTATGTCTTGAGGATCTCTTTAAGGAAACTTAAACATACTTTAGTTAGTAAAAACCAATTCAATTTTAACACTGCCTACTGTTTTTGTTTATAAGCTCTCTTCTATCTGTGAAAACTTTCAATTGGCCTTACTTTTTCGTTACTTACTCTTAATCGTGTGTACATTTTTAGCTGTAAGTTTTCCTAAAACTGTAAAATAAAATAAAATACTTTTTTTCACTTCTATCGGCAGTCCCCAAAGAAAACAAGCTATTTTAAATCATAAACAATCTTCGAAGTAGAGCATCATGCCGACCACCACACATCGCAGGTGCGAATCGAACACGATTTAGCCATCAGCGTGGCGTCGTCAGTCGTCCCCCCACCACCCCCTGTCACCCTCCCATCCCTTGTCTCCGATTCAAATTGAATCGCCGAGTTGCACTGCGCTTGAACTATGTGCACGCAATTGGGCGGATGTGGCTTTGAAGACAGTGTGGCTTGGGGCGATCGATACTGTTGTATGTTTTATGTTTGGGTGTCGTAATGTTGTGTGTGTGACTGCCTTTACACTGATATTGGAGTGTGTAAAGATGATATTATGGATGGTGATATGGTGATGGTAGGAATTTCTTTGGGAGTGCAAAAGGCAGGCATTTATTTTGATTTTTTCCCAAATGGTCCGTGGGCATGTCGAACGAGTTGCTGAATTACTCGTTTTGGGTGACTGACAAAAGTGTAAATTATCAGCTTAATTTGAATAAATTACTTTTAAATTGATTGATTGATTTTAATAGTCTGCTAAGTAGAAGCCAGCTTCATGAGTTAACCTGCAAGATGCCATTATCAAAGCAAAATAATATAGATTTTGAGTGTACTATTATAATATAATATTTGGCTATGGGCAGCTATGTCCATCGAAAAACCTAGAAGATGGTTTTCCACTTAGTACGTTTAGTATTATGCGTTTGCGTTGCATATAATTTAGTAACATGTTCCTTTCCTCTTTTCTATATTTAGTGTGTACATAAATTGTTAAATAAATAAGTACATGCTGCAGTTGATTATTTTGATAAAAAGTTATGTGGAGAACTGACAGGCTTCAGAAACTCCAAATAATCGATTTTATTAGTTGTTTCTAAAACATACAGTATCATAGTAGTATCATTGCTTTGTTGGAAGGAAAGAAAACTACAAAAGGTCTACTTGAGCCTGCATTATTTCGATTTCTAGTACCTAGTTTTATAATTGTCTAACCAACACAAGAAACATTACAAAAGATGTACACTGCTTGATATAGTCTACCCCTTAGTGTCGCCACATTTTTATTTTTTATTTTTTTTATAATTAGTTTTCTACCGCAGACGTGGGGGTCCGCGCTCTTATTTACATTTTATTAATTATTTGATTGATTTACAAGAAAAAAATAAAACTACGATCGTGCTCCATCATTGGACACGTTACATTAAACTAAGCTTATTATTAGTAACTTAAGATCTACGTGAGTCCATCCAATTTTTTTTTTTAATATTTTTTTTTTGCTTTACAGTTGTTGATGTTTCCTTAACCACTAATTAAAATTAATTAGTGGTTACTAGTTTTACGTTTAGTTTTATTTTTGTAATTATATATAGTTTTAGATGTACCTAGTATGTAAATATTGTACAAATTAGTGGTTAAGGAAACATCATCAGTGTCGCCACATTGACTGGTACCTTGCGTCTCGTATCCAGCGTTTCCCCGCAATCTACACCAGGTCATCAGTCCACCTAGTGGGCGGCCTCTCCAATATTTATCACTCTGTAACCAAGCACACGACTTTCTTCTGTCAGCTTAACTTAATCTCAGTTCAACTGGCCTCCATATAACCGATGCCAATAGCCTGTATAAAATAAAAAAAAACCTCAAGTTTCACAAAGGCAGGCCCTCAATTCTCCACTGAACTCTTTATTAAACATTAAAGCAATTTAATAGAGGGTACTGCCAAGAATTTGGGTTGCAAATTAATACGTTAATGAATAATTCATCGTTCAAGTTACCACTACACCTATATTTGCATGTAATTAAGCGATTTTTTATATTTTAACCAGCTGGTTATTTGATAAATTTTATTGAATTAATGATCTGGGGAATTATGATTACACGTGTATTCTTATCATAGTGTTAATTCAGCAAAACATTATTCCTTGTCATAAATTCGTTTGGGTAAGAGTTGAAATTGTTACCAACAAAATGTTTTCTGTTTAAATCTATACTTTTGTTTAAAAACTGAAAAATTCTCTTTGTGTTGGATAGTCCATTTATCAAGGAAAGCTTTAGGCTATATAACATCACGCTACGACCATTCGGAGCAGAGCAGGAATGATAAATGTTACAAAAACGTGTTTTTTTTTCCTTTCGTTTTTCTCTCCTTTCGTTTTTCTCTCGTATACATGTCACGCAGACGAAGTTGCGTGGGTCAGCTAGTAAAACACATTGCTGAAAAATGTTGTATTACTTTAGTGAAAGTATCATAAACACAAACCGACTTAATCTGCCTAGCCTTTTCCCAACTATGCACTTATGTTGGGGTCGGCTTCCAGTCTTACCGGATGCAGGCGGCTGTTAATTATTTAGCCATGAGCTCGCGACGCATAGACCTTGCTGGAGATGGCAGGACAAGCTGGACAGAACCACCGACCAGTGGTCCACACTGGCCCTGCATCGAAGGATTTGGAAGTCATGGGGAGAGGCCTTTGCCCAGCCGTGGTATCACTCAGGCTGACAGTAACATAATATAACATCACGTCTCTAATCATACAAATATAGGGACTTAATTAATCGGGTTCTAGCACAAAATAATGATAGGTACAAAAAAAAACTAGAACTGTCATTCTTCAACATAACAATTCCAATCTAGAAACCCCTAATTAAAAACTCAATTCATCCCGTTTATAGGCTGCTATCTATGCTATAGGCATATACAGGGTGTATCGAGTTTGGAGTGAATTGGGAAATGGGCCCGGTGCACATCAATAATGCATGCAAGCGGACAAATCACTTAGTGGGTCGATACTACCGACAGTGCATCGCGTTGCCACCCTACTGGTGCATATTATGTACTGTAATGGACAGGAATGGATTATTTATTTACTTTTAGAAGTAGGTATTTCGTTTTGTTGATGGATCGTGAATGGATGGTTGGAAAATGTTAAATTAATATCATCATTGTCCTTATCCCAATTAATTTTGGGGTCAGCGCAGTATGTCATGCTTATTAAATGTTAAAGTTAGTTTTTTAGACACAGAAAGTTGAAGGAGAAACTTGAAAAATAAATAATCTTTATTTTTAACCTAAGTGTTTAAGTAGTTTTAAAAAAATGAGGGTGCAAGAGTGAAAAGTTTTGAACCTACTTAACTTTAAACTTAACTCTTTAGCAAATGTAACGATTGATTGATTCAATCTTGTATTTTGGATGACCGTAAAAATGTTGTTAAACACCGTGAGTTTTTATGACTGGAAAGGAAATAAGCACCATAAAACCTAAGTTCTAGACGACTGCTTGCATCCAATATCTGACACACTCTAATATTTCGTGTTTACCCGAATATTTATGTTTCAGTAGGTAAGTGAAGGAATCTGAGATATTCGTGTGAAAACCAACTGAAGATTTTTCGAGAATTGGTGTTTGGTACAAAGACTCGAACTTTTAGGCATGTATTATTATGATATAATGCGATTTGCTAGCACAAAACAAGATCATCGACTTAAATATTTGAAGCGCTGGATATAAAGGACTTAAACCGAACCGTCGAAAAGTGGGTGTCTCTTTTCAACGAAGGTTTTGGCAAAGAAGTATGTATGCTCGGCCTTTCATGAATGAATGTGATGTTATGTTACACCTAAGTGTAGCCAATTTTACAGTTACCACACACACACACACATGGTCATTCAATGATCTACCAACAAACTCAATCGAACAAAAGGGCCCTCGAAAAAAAAACAAAAGGCCAAAGAATTTAAGACAAACGCCAGTTATAAAATGAACATTCTTCATAACAAGAGAGAGCCGCGAAAGAATGTGAGGCTCTATTCTTTCAGGCTCTTTCTATCGGATAAGGTCTTAATGAAATACTTCGTTGATTAAGCCCCATTCGAGCTCTTTTAAAAAAAGGAAAAAAAACGATAAAAACCTTTTTTTAATGCGCCTCTTTTCGTTTGGGTAGTGTTTATTTTTGAAAAAGGAAGATGTGGAATCAGTATTGGGAATGTGTTACGGTTAGAAGTGATTATATTCATTTGTTTATAGGAATTTTCCGAATAGAAGAGCGAGTCGAGAGAGCCTACGTACTTACCCTTCAGCAGTGCAAGTACGTAGGACTCGATTAGATAAATTTGACAGTTATTCTCGATAAAATGAGTTTTTGACTCCATAAAAACTCATTATCATATCTAATCGAGTCCTACGTACTTGCACTGCAGTTTCGTAAAAGTAACTATAGAATATAGGATATAAGCAGAAATATTTCTTAACCCTATACGATAAAGTAAAAAGACGAGCAAAACTCTTATAAAATGTCTTTAGCAAAAGGATAAGAAAGACAGGGAATATTTGAAGCCTGAAATTTGCCAAAAAATCTAGAAGAAAAGAATTGCAAAGAGAGTTTGTAAAATAAAACTTGATGCAACAAATCAGCACTTATGACATCACTTTTTAAAATCCGCTATGGTTCCAAAAACAGCTTTAAAGCCGTAACGCGTCCGGAATTCAAAAACAACAAAATCTTAATACGATTTCCATGGGAACATCACAAAGTACATGTGCAAATAGTTCTCTACTTTGGCACACTAATATCCGTTGTGCAAACGAAAAACAGACATCTATGCCAACGTACGTTTTGCCGACTATACTTTGAGGACTACCGTCTTACTGCATCGACACAAAGTTGAACTTTCCTTGGCAATTTTATTACCCAGACCCTCAACTTTAACGCCCTAACAATAAGGCTTGTATTTGCTTGTGTTTTCGACGTCAAATGTAAAGTTACCCTACTATAGTTCGGTCGTTACATGTTGACAACTTTTGAAGGGGGGCGAAGCAAATAAAAATGTAATATCGGGCTTGAAGAGCGCCACGTGCAATGGGAATTGATCTCTCTAATATTAAGATGGTGTTGCGATAATTGCCGTTCAATTTGCCGTTAAAATGAGGGTGTTTTGATGAAGTAACAAACATGTTTTCGGGGCCTTTTTTTATTGAGTATAGATTTTGAAGTGACATACAAACTTTTAAGCGTTATCTAAATGTATTGCACTATTCCAAAAACAACCACTTTTTCTTCTTCATAAACTTAGATAAAAATGATGTCCATTCCGTTTTTATAGAAACTAGAGACTTTATTTTGATGACTTGAAGCAGTTTCAATGTAGTATCATTAATAATTCTCTACTATATTATTTTATCAGCTAAATAAAACTATTTCCAACATGCAATGTATTTCATGACGTTACTTTCATGAGTTTCAGGTCACAAATTAGCTCATTACAGCTAAGAAATTCATTTAATTACTCGTAGTTACCATACTCGAAGTTTTAGCATTTGTTGGGGTCGGCTGCTAGTCTTACCGAATACAGCTGTAGTGTGTGCAGTATTATACATGGAGCGACTGCCTATCTGACCTGATCCACAACCCAGTTAGCACTGGGTAATACGGTACAACTTGGTAAGACTGGTTGTCAGACATTCATATCACTGATTACCTGTCAAAGCTCTACAAACTTCGTAATCACATAATCCCCCTCTAATATAACCAAGTAACCAAAGAAAAAATCCTATTAAGCTGAAGAACAGTTCATTAAGACGCAGAAAGGCAAAGGAAAAACAATAATCGCAGTAAACGACACTTTATTTTTCATAGTCACGCAATGAAACGTTGAGCCGCCGCGCAATTATAAATATTTCAATTATTAAAAACGCTGACAGATTCAGCGGGTCCATTCTATTTTGTTGTGTTCGGATTGTGAGGCTAAAAGATGTTTTGTTTGGAGGCATATTAATGATACTTAGTATTTTAGGTGGATTAGGTATTGCTATCTTTTACTTAGAAACTGTATAAGGTATTTCACCTATTACAGAGGGTGCGAGTCGCACGGGACCGGTAAATGTGGCGACACTTGGAGGGCCAATGTGGCGACACTTGGAGGCTATGTCTGTTGTGTTCGTTGGTTAGTTGAATCAAAGACACCGTTGGAAGACTTGGTTTATTAGACAGATTACATAGTAGAAGTATCACAGACGGGGTTCACAGTAAGACAGCCCCTAAGCAAGTGACGACAATCATAGACAAGACATAGATAATGCATAGTGATGTATCGACTAACATCATACTAAATAGTGATGTTACAACAATGTCCAGCTGAGCAGTGAACTTCTTTCGGCTGAAACAATGATGAGAATGATGATGTTGGGTTCCGTTCAATAGAAATCGGCAAGTTTAGTACCAAACCGTACCTACTTAAAATTTTGCGCTCTAGACGTAGAGTTGCGGAAATCAGCCTGTTGTACAATACAACCATCATCATACTCTATACCCAGCAGTGGGTCATTCCGGGTTGATATGATGATGATGATGTTAGAAGTGAAAACTCGCGGATCAGCTACGAGTGCTAAAAAAAGCGTACGTGACGGTCACGCGAATTTCATTCACTCAAAAAGAAATTAATGTGCCGTGGATTTTTTAAAAACATTAAAAAATCCACGGTATCCCACTCTGAACACGTCACCAGACGAATGGGGTGTACAATATTCATGATTGGTGAGTTAACACTTATTACAGCAGCCGCTCATCCCGCTCATTACTAACTACTTAATGCTATCACATTAAACGTTTTTATTCCAACCATTCTGCTGTAGAGGAATCGAATATTTTATGTTACTTTTAGCTTTTGTCCTTCAAATGCTAAAAATTAAACTTTTTTGCTTTGGTGACTCATAGTCTGCTTTTTTCCAGTATGTTGGAGTTGATTTCAACTGGATGCATATGTAGAACAGCATTTACATGGAGCGACTGCCGCCACAACCCAGTTAGTACTAGGTAAAACGATACCATATTTGTGTGCTGGTAACGACTGTGAAAGATCTACAAATTGACAGTCAGAAACAGGGTTTAAGGTGAACGCACACTTATACGCGCCGATAGAACCGACCGCGCCGAAAGAAACAATTTCTCATCCGTTTAACGTCATCTATTCGTCCGATTCGTCGCGGATAAGTGTGAGAGGTTTTATAGGATTTCATACAAGTAATTCTGAAATTCGATTCTTTCGGCTCTTTCGCTTCTTTTGGCTCTGATAAGTGTGCGTTCACCTTAAATGTACTTTCCGTAGCTTCGAGGAAACTCGGTACGTGATGGGTGGTCACCCATTCGCGGACCGACTTTAGCTCGACTTAACCTACAGAGCAATTTAGACACGAGCTCCTTTTAGTCTTGTCATTTTATAATCATCAAAATTTTGTGAGCCTATCGTATACCCTACTAATGTACAGGACTCTTTAGGCCGCGTTCCGAATTAGGCTGTAAACGATTTGAGCGTCCATAAACCCGTTCCGAATTAGGCTGTAAACGATTTGAGCGTCCATAAACCCGTGCCGAATTACCGTGAGCGCGATATCGATGTCCCTTGAATCGTCATAGATGACGTCATGACATGCGCCATCTTGCGATTACACCATGCCCCAGATAAATATCACCGTGAGCGATGTCAAATGACCTGATAATCATAATCATGAAATCTAAATCGGAACGCAAAATATTGATGTGAGCGCTGTGAGCGATTATTTTCTAATACGGAACGCAGCCACATGCGTTTGTACCCAAAGACTGCTACTAACCTATCTTAATGATGTCAGACTGTCAGTGTACTAGAAGATCCGTGAAACTGGCAATTCCCTGAATTTATGAGTTAGCAACATGCTGGCAACGTCAATTAGTTTCAACCATGTTTCACAGTTACACTAATTGCCATGCACGATAGTTGGCCATAGAACTTAGGCTTTAGTTGGGAATAGTATGAAATCGTTTTTGTTTTTAATTAGTTATTTCATCGTCGTTGTCGATTGTTTACACTGACAGCTCCTGCAGTCCGTTTTAGTGTGCTGATCTCGTCCAGCTTCTTTGAAAGCTTCTAGAAATTGGCCGCAAGAGTATAATCTTGAAGGAAAGAGGTTTTTACGCAACAGAAGTCTTTCTTTGAATACCACAGCAATTGCTACAATTACCTTTTTACCAATTCTTGTGGTCAAGACAGCATTACCACAAAACCTATACCGATAACGATAAAGATGCTAGTGCAGTTAATGGTAATTTTTTGTGCTACGCCGCGTAGCACCTCGTAGCAAGCTGTTCGCAGGCAATTGAATTCTTGGTATCGTGATTTTAGAAGATTATGGTATCTGTAGGTAAGCTGCTTCACTTTAAAGGAGATACTTGCCTCATTAACGGTAGAGATTTACTTACAATTCACTTCTTTTTCGTCGTCTTGATGAAAAAAAAAAACAAAAAATATTTATTTGCGTAAAAAAGGTACAGAACTTTACAGAAGGTTGGTAAAATGAATGAAATTGTTCTCTTATTATGCCTTTAATTTCGGCGTGCAAATATAAGCTAGAGTTTCATTTTTTTATTTTTTATTTAAATTATTTATAGATCACAATCATGAAGTCATTAAGCAGATAATCCCATTAAAATTGTATTATTGAATTTAATAAATGTCAAAATAATAATAAAAATAATAATCATAAATGTCAATAATAATAATTTCATTAATGGGAGAGATTCGCCCCCCAATAATATAAAAATAATAAAAATAAAATGTGTCCCAGCAGTGGAAACATTAAAAGGCTGATGATGATGATGATGACATTATATGCAAAAAGTTTAAATAAATAAATAAACTCTGCCACCTCTACAGCATGAGCAGTGGCTGTCCTCAAGGTGCAGGTGGCGTGGCACAGGATGTGGGAAATTACTTGTAAGCTCCGCATTCAGATTTTGTTGAGTCATAAATCATATAAGTAGATATTTATCACAAATTTTCAATAATTTGTCCATCAGTTTTCACATACAATCGCTCTTTCAAGCCCCGCAGTTCTACTACAGCTAACCCAATGACTAAATACCCCTTCAGCTTGGCAAATAAATCTTGATTGTCACTACACGCTTAAAGCCATCCATAAGGGTGGGCTCAGACACGCGACACGCGACTGCGCGTCAGTGCGACAGTGCGAATCGCAAATACCCTCGCGGCGACACGGGGACCATATTAATTACACGTACTTGGCATATACGATCACACTGTTTGTTGTAATTTGTATTTTGGAGTGTTTGATACAGGGTTGTTTGTGTGAAGAAGTGATTGCCGACGAAGTTTCTGTGGTAAAATCTGAGTGATGAATAGTATAACAATTCTATATTTATATTTCAGAGATGGTGAAGACTCTAGGAGGAGCTCGTGGCTCGTGGGTCAATCTTTAGGTTAAGCCGTGCTTGCTTAGTTTGGTCTGTGGATGGGTGACCACCCATAGCAAACAGTGTTTCCTCCGTGCCGCGGAAAGCACGCTAAGCAGTTGGTCCCGGCTGTCATTTGTAGATCTTTGACCGTCGTTACAGGTAGTCAGTGGCCCAAAAAGTCTTACCAAGAGGTATCGTATTAACCAGTTCTAACTGGGTTGTGCAGGTCAGACAGGCAGTCGCTCCATGTAAAATACTGGTATTCAGCTGCATCCGGTTAGACTGGAAGCCGACCCCAACATAGTTGGGAAAAGGCTAGTTAAATCATCATCAGATGATGATGATTTAAATAGCATTTTAACTATCTTCATGCTCAATGTACTTGTGTGAATTTATAGTTTTTTAAAACTTTTATTTCGTATGACCTCTCTGCTTGCTTTTTCCCAACTATGTTGGATAGCTGGGAAAAGCAAGCATATGAGATGGTTAAGACTTTTCTCGTGGCCTTTGAATTCCCATAACTGGGCAAATGCCTCCCTCATAGATATAGGGTAGGCCTTTGTCCAGCAGTGGAAAAAAATCCAGAAACTCTTTCCGTGAGCCATCTAGAAACAGCCATTGCGTGTCCAGGTCATCTTGCCACCTTTCTTCTTCATAGTGTGTTAATGGTAATCAAAATTGTGTGGGTCCAGAACTGAGCCACTAGTTTGGCGCTTACGGTTGCATCCATCAGTTCCTTTAGTGAACGAACAACAGGACACGCAGGACAAGATATTAAGTGTCCGATCGCCCCAATCGTTTGTCGAACAGCATCATATTTACACTCTAGAGCAAATTCATTAATGTATCGCACCTTTAAGAGTCTCGACAGAGATAACGACAAAATCATTAACTTTCGGTTGCTAGTTACTGACGAATAAATTCGGTTGCAATAATGATGCTTGCGACTAATGAAAGTCTCTACATCCTAGACGCGTTTCTCGTAAGTATAAGTATAATTATTGCAACCGATTTTATTCGTTAGTAATCAGAGATCTAAAGTTAGCGATTTTGTCGTTATCTCTGTCGAGACTGCTAGCCCTGCGGAGCATGCGTTTTTCATACAAACGTAATACCAAAATAATTTGTAAATCAAACATATTCTTATGGTAGTGTGTATTTATTTCGATTAGATTACAGAATATATTGGTTCCCCACTACAACACAAATATTTCGTACAACCGAAATTGAACTACATAATTATAATAAATCATTTCAGGCTACGTGTCACTGGCTGCTACACGTGGCGAACTAACAAACAAACCTCTTACTTTTACATGACTGCGGAACCCTAAGTAAAACAAATAAAGCCCTTCCAATCAACACTGGCGGAAATTACATTCCGAAATTAACACAACACTTTGTAACGCAACGTAGTGTAAAATGACATGTTATCGTGACACTTTTGATGTCCCGAAGTTCCTGTCCCTCGACTTTGTCCATGTCCTTTGTCGTCCGCCGTGACACGTGTCAATGTAATCAATCGACGCCTTTTTATCAATCGCTAACACTTATTGCGTCTGAACGAGACATTAGTTTGATGTTTGTGTTTGATGTTCTTAGGTGATATTGTTGTTGGAATATAATGCAGAGTGGAAGATACAAAAGTGTAATAAAATTGGCTAGTTTCCACCACCACTAAATTGCAAATCTAATTAGCCCGTCAATTAGAGTATTGGAAAATAATGGACACGTATTTTTTGTTTTTGTAAATCAATGAATACTGTCAAAGATAAAACGCATCAAAACTCGGGAGTGGGGGCTCGTCGCATCACAACGCACTAAAAAATATACTACAGCGTGACGAATTGCGAATTTTAAAAACTTCGTATCTGCGTCACTTTTGGTTTACGTAACAAAAATAAAAATACGGGTTAAATATTTTTTGATAATCTAACTGACGGACTAATTAGATTTTTTATTATTTTTCGATATCGGCTAAAACGAGCGCATATGGGTCAAAAATTCGGCTTATTAAAAAATCGATGCATGTAATAACATAACATCACGCCTGTTAACCACGAAGGGTTAGGCAGAGGTGCACTGAAAAGTACAGCCACATTTGGCTAGTTACGTTTAAGTCCATGTAGTTGGGAGCGAGCCTATTGCCATCAACCAGACTCCGTAGCTGCTAAAAGCCCAATAACATATTTTGGTCGACCCAGGCGTTGAACCAGGACCTAGCAGTCACGTTTGCGACCTACTCGACCAACGAGGCAGTCAGTGCATGTTGATTTTTGTTAAATTCAAAATTTTGGATGGTGCGTGTTTTCGAGCCGTGCTATTTTGTTAACGTGAAAACTATGATCGTGGACATGGCAAAAAAAAAGTATTTAAAAGCATCTGTAGTTTCTGACTATGCCCGTGTAGACACATTTTTTTCAAGACTAGTGTCTTGTTGTCTTATTCTGAACAGTCTCCACATAGCGTACCTCATTCAGTTTTTCCATCATATACAACCAAGTAACTCACAACATACATAAATATCAGTATCTGACTGTACTTCAGTACAGTCGCGACTCGTAAAGTCGTGACATGATCCTTCTGAAGTATTGTGTCCACACAATATAAGCGCAAATAAACCGGATCTCTCGTTGCTGTGCCGTGTGCGAACCGGCAACCGGCTGGGACGTGCATGTATCGACGAACTGGGATTAGGAGTTTAAATAGGTATTTTTTATTTGTATGGAGTGGAACAAAATAGGCAGGGGGTTCTGATGTGTCTGGAATCCGATTGCTTAGCAAAAACTAGGCACTGAAAAAGTAAAGTACTTGCACTAATCCTTTTACCTAAAAGGTTAAAACGTCTCTCCATTTCTTCCACTTATCACAGCTGATGCCTGCCTGCTGGTTGTTGTGGACTAACCTCTAATAAAGGCGTGATTTGTCATATTTTTTTTTGGTTTTAGGATCTAGGACACATTAGTCACATTGGTCAATTTCTGTACAACAAACTAAATGTCACTCTTAATCTATATCCTAAAACCTCCTTTTATTGTCAAAAAACAGTTAAAAAATTTCTTAAAACGCTTGACTACCAAAACACTGAGAACCTTTTGACAATTCCCTTTCTTCCCCCTTTTATAAACTCTATCCTTCTTTCTCCCGTGGCTGTTTTACATCTCATACTCGCTCCTGTACACTCCAACATACATTCATACACTGCAACATACATTCACACACTTCAACATACATTCATACTCATACACGACACTACACTCTCGTGCAAACCATTAGTTCTCCATTTTTTGTTATTTTTTATTTTTTTATTTTGCCTTTGTTTACTATCTGTTATTATTTTTAACCTTTTTATACTGATTGTCTCTTTGTGCTCTTTTTGGTACCATGAATGATGTTTCACAATTATCGTCTTTAAATCTATTACGATATTGTTTTGCTGTGGGGGGGGCCCTGGTGACCTGTAACACAGGCTTCTTCGAAAGCCTACTTCAGGCACCAGTCTCTTCCAATGGTGGAATATAACCTTATAAAAAACATTTTTAATCTTTAAGAACCAATATTGTGAAGAGAGAATAAATGAATTGAAATTGAATTGAATTGAGTTTCCTCACGTTTCACGGTTTTAAAAGCAGTAATCATGAAATAAATTACACTAAGTGACTGAGTTTGGGTCCTTGT
The DNA here is from genome assembly GCA_950022955.1 of Xestia ashworthii. Taxonomy (NCBI): domain Eukaryota; kingdom Metazoa; phylum Arthropoda; class Insecta; order Lepidoptera; family Noctuidae; genus Xestia; species Xestia ashworthii. The sequence continues at coordinate 5,470,090 of OX465563.1, forward strand.
TTCTAGAGACGGAGCCGTTTCTATTACTCATATCATCATCTACCATTTCTCAACTATGTTTGGGTTGGCCACCAGTCTATAAGAATGCAACCTGTCTAAATGACCTCCATAACCCACTCCTTGGAAAACTAGCAGTTTCAGAGCATAAGGTAAAAGCCTGAAATAAGAACCACTAGTTCTTTCCAACTCCCCTCCCTATCCCGAACAAAAATAGTGGCTTTCAGTACGATGACACGTCTGAAGTGAGCGCTAAGCGCAACATAAGTGAGATTAAGTCAGTCGCCACCGACGGCATCACACCTGCAGTGTGCACGCGGCTTAGTTGGTGCTTATGAAGCGGTTATGTGCTACATCTGGCCGCATTGTTAGGATTACTTTGTACAGGTTGCAGTACGCGACCGAAACGCGAAGACGCGAAATTTTATATCTTTTCGTATTAAAAATGAAAAACCAAAATCCATGTTATTCTCAAAGACTTGTTAAGTATTGAATACATTCCTAGGTTAACGTCTGAAAATTGCATTTATAAGATATAAAGTACTTAATCGGCACGAATTACGTCAGTGTACTTACGATATTGATGTACCAGAGGCTTAATAAATGCATAACTTCGTGTCAGAATCGAATAGAAAAAAAAAGTTTATAAAACAACAGACTTAATTTTCATTCTGCATCAATGATCTATAGAATAACTCCCATCATCAATCCACATACTTAGAAGCCACGTAAAATTGAGAACTTCCTCTTTTTTGTATCGTCTGTTAACAAATTAAAATTATCATTCAGTCTCGGTGATCTTCAAAAGTTTGTCAGATGTAGAAAAATGTTAAATGTTGTAAGAGGGCCATATTAGTGAAATTGTTAATAAATTAAATCGAAACATAACATAAACTCTTAACAGGAGCCAGCCGTGTAAAACTCATCCACGTTTCGCGAGATAACAGATAAATATCAAATCAAAACATTAACAAACTAAAAAGAACAATCATCAAAATCAGAACAACAACTGAATACAGTAGAATAATGGATGTAACTTAAACAAGTTTTATTTGTTAAGCTCAGCTGAGTTGCCCATGAGAATGTCCCCATCTGCAGCGCAGGCAGTAAGCAGTATCGCAAACAACTACTAACCCCCTGATGGCGACGGCGTGATGTGTAGCTTTGTGGATTTTAATAAGACTTGGAGAATGTTAGATAGTCGGCTTAGGTTTTAAGTTGTTTAAAGGAAGCTTAAAAATAACCTGGTCAGTTTTCGAGTGAAAGCTGTAAACATGTACTTAGTGGATTTTGGATATAATAGGGTAGAGAAATAATTAGTCCGTCAGTTAGATTATCAACAAATATTTGACCCGTAGTTTTTCTTTTGTTACATAAATCAATATTGACGAAGATACGACGCTTTTAAAATTCTCAATACGTCACGTCTAGGTAAATTTTTTAGCTAGGTGTGACGTCATGAGCCGCCACTACCGAGTTTTGATGCGTTTCATCTTTGTCAATATGCATTGATTTCCAAAAAAAAAAAATATACGTGTCCATTATTTTCCAATACTCTAACTGACGGACTAAACCGATTTGCAATTTTTTGATATTGTCGTTATGCCTATTAATCAGGTAGGTAGGACCATCCCAGCTTGTGCCAAGCAGGAACGTTTTAAAACAGTTATAAACGAACAAGTAGGATTACCCTAATCGTGATTACATAGTATTATTCTGGCATGAGAAAAACATTGAGATGTAAATCATTAGCAACAGCAACGAAAAAAGTAGATGTAGGTACTTAATTTGACAGTAATCGATGATTGCTAAAAGCATTCTGCTTGTCTCTGCATGATTGTTGAGTTACAACTATTCAAACTCAAACTCAAAACTCAAAGCATTTATTTCAACTAGACCATTACGGCACTTTTGAATGTCAAAATACAAATAAAATCAAAGCTACAGTCACAGTCACAAGGCATAATAACTTGAAAAAGTACTGTAGTTGCCCATTCCCTAGCGTAGATCTCTATGGAGAAGAACGGGCAAGAAACTCCATGGACACTCTTTTAAATCAATATATTTTTACAAAATCTTGGTTACATCATTCATGCGTGATTATACATGTATGTGAGAACGATGTAGAAAGACGTGCACATTAAGAGCGTCCAGAGAAAAGATTAAATCAACAATATATAAAAAAAAAGAAATTAAAATTAACCGTGGCAGCTAAGAGATGACCAGTCCCAACTGATAGCGCCCGTTCACGTACATGACGCATGTATCGGCGCCATTCAACTCGACCATATTGAAGGGAGCTAAATGACCCGACACACACGCCACCATCAGCGAGACATTTGAGTGAGCATGACATTCTCTCAGCCGCCAAGGCATATTCAAGTCAAAAAAAGAAAAAAAAGATAACTAAATGTAAATGGTGGCTTTACAGTACATAGAACTCACACAAATGTGCTATGCAATTATATAATACTACGAGATGGAATCTATACAATGCAAGGATATTTTACAATCTTCTGCAGCTTCCACAATAACGTAACCTGGGAATCAGAACCTTTCTAGTAATTAGTAGTAATTAGAAACCTTTTTAGTGAATATTTTATTCAAATTCACTAAAAATCTACACATTGGGCAGTAATAATAATAGAAATGTTATCTTCATCATCATCATCATGATCATGATCAGCCTATAATGTTCCCACTGCTGGGATACGGCCTCCTCACAATAACCACTCGAACGCCAAGCTCGCGATTTTTTTTTCGCATCAAACGTCAAAGTGCTTCGCCGACACAAATAAATTGAGAATAGATAAGGATGATCTTGATGATTAGGCAAAAAGCAAGCGTTAATGCTTAAAACAATTTACTACCTTTTTCTGAAACATCTAAAATCGATCGAGATCGATTGAAAAACAATTTTCAGCCCTTTTTATTCTCCAAATAACTATTGTCCCTAATCTTACACAATCGACTCAAGTGTACAAATAAGCTACACTCCCACTGGATTACTTTAATTTCAATCCAACGCGTCCCCAAAAAGTGCTAAACTATTGACTTTGTTAACTAAAAACTACAAATAAGATTTAAATGAGAGCGGCGGCGACAGTTTGGGGTTGGATTTAATATTGGGGAACGAATTAGCGGGGCGGGTAATGAATAATGCAGTTTATGTATTTTATAGTTTAGAACATTTAAAGAAATGTACATCTAGGTTTTTATTAAAAACTAGCCGATGCCGCGGCTTCGCTCACGTAAAATTATATACTAAGACCTTCCTCTTGAATCACTCTATCTATTAAAAACAAAACCCGCATCAAAATCCGCTGCGAAGTTTTAAAGAGCCAACCATACATAGGGACAGACAGACGCGGCGGGAGACTTTGTTTTATAATATGTAGTGATAAATAAATATTTCATCAAGGGAAGCTCTTTTTTCTGAAATCTGTAAAAATTACAAACTTCCCGTTGATCCCATCAGTAGGGTAGGCTAGTGGGGTCAACAAAACGACAGTTTTGATTTTTCCCGTTGACCCCACCAGTGCTGCAGTGGGACGAACCAGTGGGGTCGGCAGGGTTTGGCAGGAATACACCAAAAGTTATAGCACCGTCAATATGATGATGAAAAACCATAGCCTATTCCTGATGAATACTCGAATTAGAACGGCACACAATGGTCAACAAAGCTTTTTTTCTGAAAACAAAAACAAACACTTGCGATAAAAAGATACGCCATCAATTCAAAAGTCGTAAAGGTAACTTGAACTATCAGTAGTTAGTTGCCACCGAATCTCACGCGGTATAGATATCAATATATCATATTTAGTTTTGTCTTTTGGAGAGTCTATTCAACTACTAAGTAATTATGCTTTCAATGAAGAAATGTTTCTCAGAAAACTAACTTTAACTTTTTCCTGTCGAACCCAAACGGTTAACAATATTATCTGCAGAGGTAAGACGGTAAGAGTCAGACAGAATGTTTTCTACAACAACAAATGTCTACCAAAAAAACAACCTCAAGCAACCGTATTTTTATTCATTCAAAACCCACATAAAGGCAACTTCACACATCATAAGACATATCACGGCTTACGTCACAAAACTACCGGTAGTTAGTTTCCACCCAATCTCACGCGGTGCAAATTATTCACGCTCCTTAACCGCACACAATCGGGTGTTTTGCGAAATGGCCAGGCAGCGTCAAATTGGGGGTTTGTGCAGCCGGGCGTCGTATGATTTGCTCCACCGGCATAATATTTATTTCATTACTTCTATTCATAGGCTCTAATCTGTGTTGCGGTGGAAGTTCTAAATTGGGATTTTTCGAATACTGTGACGATGATTTTAATCCTTGATTATTTTAATAATTATTTCTGATTATAATGACAAACATGTATAGGGATAATAATATTTATAGATATACATACATAGGTTTTAAGGGCAGATTCTAAATACCAACACAGCGAATTTTACTTTAGGGATGACAGTCACGAGTTGGTTAAACCATGGAGTTGGTGCTGGAGCCGGGCTGCGCTGTTTTTTTTAGGGTTTGCAAGCCCCACATAACCAAGCAGTCTCCCCAAACGTTGCGGTATACATAAGCTTTTTTCACCAATTCATAAAAATGATAAATAAATATTGCTGGGACACACAGCGCCATCTAATGCCACACTAAGCAACGAGGCTTGTGTCGTGGAAAAAAAAACATGCGAAGCATTCTTTGGGGACTGCCGATAGAAGTGAAAGAGTGAGTGAGTGAGTGAGTGTGAGTGTTTGTGTGTGAGCGTTAGGTGACGGTTATGCGAAATCCGTGGTTTTTGTTCATGCAAAAAAGTGCTCAACGCGCCTAAAGAAGTTTTCAAAAAGGAACGTGGAGATAGCCACAAGAAAAGAGAGTGATAGCAGGGGTGCATTCAAGCTGTGGATGATTATGATGATGAAGACAGTCACAAAGTTCAATGGGATAATTGTGCTTTCTTTCTTCATGATGTTGTTAAGAGTGAAACTTATAATGATATGGCTCGCTTAGTACATGATATTGGATGATAAAGGGTGTAAGAAACCTCTTAACGAAGTCGAAAGACACTTGTTCTCCACGTCATTACGATCTTTTTTTTTTGTACCGTACTTCTATTCTTCTAGGTATTTACGGAGACATTGGGGGTCAAAGTACAAACAGTTTGACAAGGTTTTTAGGGTTCCGTAGCCAAATGGCAAAAAACGGAACCCTTATAGTTTCGCCATGTCTGTCTGTCTGTCTGTCCGCGGATAATCTCAGTGACCGTTAGCACCAGAAAGCTGAAATTTGGTACCAATATGTATATCAATCATGCCGACAAAGTGCAAAAATAAAAATTTAAAAAAACATTTTTATTAGGGTACCTCCCCCAGACGTAAAGTGGGGAGCGATTTTTTTTTTAATTTTGACCCTGACGTGTGATATATTGTTGGATAGGTATTTAAAAATGAATAGGGGTTTTCTAAAATCATTTTTTGATAATATTAATATTTTAGGAAATAATCGCTCCGAAAGTCAAAAACAATGTGTCCCCCCCCCCTCTAACTTTTGAACCATAAGTTTAAAAAATATGAAAAAAATCACAGGAGTAGACCTTTATATGAACTTTCTAGGAAAATTATTTTCAACTTGATGAGTTGAATAGTTTTTGAGTTATATAGCACTTTTTCAAAAAAACGCAAATGATAACTTTGTTTTTCATACAAATACTATGAAAAACAAAGTTATTTTTGCTGACGAAAAATGTTGGTATTTTTAATGGTCTGGGAAGCTACGGAACCCTACAGTGAGCGTGGCCCGACACGCTCTTGGCCGGTTTTTTTAAATAGGTACAAGTGTTAAATGTAAGATTTTTACTTAAAACACCTCCACGATCCCCGTTCTATTCAATCCACCCACCAGCACAATGTTTTGGAGTGCGTTACATTGAGTTCAACCACTAAACAAGATTTTTCAAAGTGGTTTCTTAGCAATAAATGTTTCCGTAAAGTTACTTATTACTCGTTATGTTATGAGTCTGTTTATACCCTGTATAAGCTAGATGTTAATAAAATAATTCCTACAAGAAGTCACCGCTTATAAATAGGTACGTAGCTAGTAAGGGTATTAGTTCATACTATGGTGCCGCGGCGGCGGCGGTCGGTACAGTTGCGAGGTACCAACACCAAAGTCACTGCTGTATGAAATGACGTCAAACAACATCGTCTTCCAATAACACCGCCGCAACGACCGTTTAACAATTGCACAAAAATTGTTTTCAGATCTTTTTGAATCTTCCGGGTATTCAAACTCTAACTGCAACATTTCAGCATACGAACAGATCATAGCTTACTTCACGGGGCGTCACTATCAAGGGCTGGATTTTTCGACCCCCGCGGCGATATTATCACCGAACCACCGACAAAGACAACCTTATTCCAACAAAATAAAGTTGAGAATCCATTGACAACAATTTGTCAACGTAGCTTCAATGCGGAACACTATTGTGAGGATAATACCACGATCAAACGTACACCCATTGTCATTGAAATTGCTGTAGAACTTTAAACTTTATTCAGTAACCTTAAAGTTTATGTTTCTTTGGGTGTTGTGTGATAGTGGTTTTGCATAAGGGTGTAAGTGAGATGCTTTTAATTCACGTAGACGTGCACAGTACTCTTAATTTTGAATGTAATATTTGTAGGGTGCGTCAACTGAGAGACTAGGTGGCTTGCACTTAATAGTTCTGTTTTTCTCATTTGCATACTAAATTGGATTTTAAAGACTTTCATTTAAGGATTTTCGGGTGAATCTTTTTCAGATGTTTTGATACAGAATATCGAACACCTAGCTTGATAAGAATGTTGTGTGAACTTATACTTAACTAACAAATATATTTTGATTTCAACCTTAAAATTAGATTTACTAACACTATTTTAATCTTTCACGGTTTACAACTAAACTAACACTACTTTTGGGGGAACTCACAAAGTCATTTAGACTTAATCTATGTAATATAAATAACTTTGAGAAATGAATAACTAGAATCCCACATACTTATTTTTGGCACGGTGAGTGCTACGCAGCGCTACGCCGTAGCAATACCGTAGCCTGAGTCGAATTCGTAGGTCAAGTTGCTCAAAGCGTATTTATTTTATTAGGAAAAAAATCGGTTTATTTTCACAAAGTCGTTGTTTTGAGCAATAATTTACTTTTCCATAACATAACACTTTTAGGTAGATTTCCTTTTTTTGAAAAAAAAAATCTACCTATTGGTCTCTCACCTACGGGGATATATATGAATACGTATGTATATGGGTGACAAGCAAAATTTAGCCACACTCTACAGGTCGCAATTATGAACCGATTGCTTTCAAACTTGGCCAAAAAATCGAAACGGTCAAAACTTAGGCTAAGTTCGTGAATGGGCGGAATTCGTCCATGGGGGGCGGCGGGGGGGCGGTTTTTCTAAAATCAGTTTTTTGGCCATAACTTTTTTTCTATGGAAAATTTTTGAACCGTTTCTCATTTTTATCATTCTGAGTACGAATATGGACATCTTTAAATTTAAACCTTTTTGATGCAACCCCAAAATTGGGGAGGGGGTTGAAAATTCCAAAGTTTTTACGAAAAAAAATCATATCTCCGAAACAGTAAACATTTTGACCGTCGCAAATATTTTTTGTTGAAAGCAAATTGTTTACTTTACAATTGTTACCTTGAAAGTTTAGCGATAAAACTTATAGTTTTCGAAATAAAAAATTATAACTAAACATTTGAGGGCGTTTCCATGCTATACTCTTATGAGAGAATTTAAAAAGGGTAAACTTTCCATTACAGGACAACGACTTTGAAATCATATTTATTTTTTGTAGATTGTACACATAAGTACAACTCTTTATACAAATTTTCAATAGTCGGACGCTCCAGCACCTTCTACGAAATCTACCTCCTCCTGCGGCTTGCCGGAGGGATTTCTTTAATAAGGATTTAGCAGAAGTCCCCATCAAAAGGTAGATTTCATATCTGAATGTCTGAAATGTCTGTCTTTGTCACAAGGCTGCCAATGATACCATGACTTCATTAAACTAATGTAATTTTTTTCTAAGTTTGTATGCCGGGATAATATTCGGAACTACTGATCCGATTCCGAGAATTATTTCACTAACGGGAAGCTACATTATCACTAAGTGCCATAGGCTACATCTAAAACGTTCGCTTGGATAAATTTCCGTATAAAACGGGATCGAAACCGCGAGCAAAACCTAACCCACCTATAATTAGATTTCAAATAAAATAATCTGTTTAAAAAAAACACAAAATTTAACCAACTTTTTATTCAAATAAATAAGGACAGATTTTCTGTTGCGCCTATAATAAGTGCGCTCATAGTATTATTACGTCTCTTACATTATTAAAATGTTTTTGTTTAAACATTTTGTGCACCTGTTTGCCTTTTAAAATCTCCGTAAAAAATGGGCGTGTCTTGGTAAACTACTGCGAAATAAAATGGCCGAGATGCTGATGCTGATGCTGATGGCGTCACAGTTTTTAATGTACCATGATCACTAACATTATTTGTTACCATGTCCGAAGGTAAGTAGAGACCTGGAAAATTTAATCAAACATAATGAAATCATTTAATTAGGCCAGTTACAGGCACTTTTGAATTGTCGATACAAAGAAAATTAAATTTAGCTACAGTCCCAGTCACAAGACATAAAAACTTTGAAAGTGCTGTAGTTGCCCAATCCCTAGCGTAGATCTCTATGGAGAAGAACGGGCAAGAAACTCCATGGACACTCATTTGAATCAGATTTTTTTACAAAACCTTGGTTACATCATTCATGTTGAGATGGTTCATTATGTGAGAACAATAAAGCAAGATCTGCACGTTAAAAATGTCCTTAGTTAAAATGCAATAGTCAGATGAGGAACATAAACGGGACCGGTAACTGCTTCACATCCGTAACCTCACTAATCGAGGTCCAGTTGAAAACCAGCGTCGGGCACTAGTTGTCCAGCATTTTACTGAACTGAGCGTATTTGGCGCAATCGTGAGGCACTCAGTGAAGAAAACATCGTGAGTTAATCGGCATGTCCAATCCGTCAATCCGCACTTGGCTCGCGTGGTAGATTATAGCCCATTCCCTCTCATTGAGAGGAGGCCTGTGTCCCAGCAGTGGGAACATTAATAGGCTGATGATGATGTTTAATGTTTCTGAGCGACAGAAAAGGATAGGAGCATGGAAAAGTGCGATTCCGTGCTGCTAGACGAGATTCGACCCCAATAGATATTGTATTTCAGTAAATTAAGATCTGTGTAGCTACCCTTTTTCTTTCTTCCCAAATGGAGCCATAATTAGATCATCATTTATTTTGTTCGAGATCGGCGCAGCACGTCTTCCACATTTCTATATTAGTTTTCCTCATTTCTTCACAAAATTTTCCGCTTTCCTCCTCAAAAAAATGATGTTTTAAATGAATACTTACAGGTCATTACTTTCACTCGAGTTCCTTCATCAGAGACAGCTACAGTGCCATACTGGGTAACTAATCCATTCGATATAGCGTTTATCTTCTGAAAAATTTACACAATTATCTACATAACTCGTGAAACACTTAAACACAAAGTAAACAAATATCAACACTGTGCTACTTGATATAAGTGAAAAATTAGTTAAACTTCCAGTAAGTGAGGGCAGATTAAAACATTTTCTAGCTTATTGTAACGACAGTAATGTTGATGTTTGCCTGGCATTTTACCATGTTTACCTTTTAGTTTAAATTACGGGTAGCTGTTATGTTGGCTAAACCGAATGAAGCCGGAAACCCACCGCTGCGCACGGAGAGGTTACGCACGTGTGTTAAGCTTCGTTTTGCAAATGTATGTGACTGTGTCCACTGCAACCCACTGACACGCTATGCATGAATTGACGTCGTTCGTACATGTGTGGCTTGCTCGAATAAGGCGCTCACATAGCTCAACAACACTATGCACGCTGTGCACGCGGTACACGCTACACGTAAAGTCTTGGTAAAAAACGCTTTAGCCTCTCCGTGCGTCGCGTGGGTCATTCACATGTACTGCGTATATAGTATACATATACTGGCAATTAGTGTACAATACTTAAACACGTGATTGTGCTCATGATAACAAACAACTTTTACAATGGGGCCAATGCTGAAATCGCGAAAAAAACATCAACTGTTCAGTGCATTAGGAGAACATAAAAGTACTGAACAGCAGATTTTTTTTTCGCGATTTTAGGTTTCAGTCATACGTGGACCCACGTTGTCAAAATCCACGCAACTAACGTGCACCACGTGCCCGTGCACAGCGTGCACTGCGGTCATCATAGTCTTTACTTACTTCCCGAATTTCAACTCTCGATTTGACAGCAATACTGATAGGGGTTGACAATGCAGTGTTTGCAGTAAAAAGTGGTTGTATGCTGCCGATAGCTGCAGCAAGGCCCTGATTGGTCAGCGTTGCGAACAGAGAGTTCTCCAAGACAGCACCATCGTTCGGGAGAACCAAGACCAACTTGAAATCTTTGGAGCTGAGGGGGAGTTCCATCAACTGGAAAAAAATTAAGACATAGCTCACACCTTTTTCCCATGGGGTAAGCAGAAACTGTAAAACCCCATCTGCGATCCTCACATTCTCCTTCCCATCTTTGAGAGAGCACCTTTAAATCACAGAATTTGAAAATTATCACATACCAGCGGCCCGGACTCGCACGGATGGAGATATGTTTCCTCCTCCCCCCGCCTTATTTTTCTAGTTATAAATAGAGCCTCTGACACTCACAAATAACGTGTATTTTTATTGGTAAAAGATTTTTTTTAAATCGACTCAGTAGACCCAGAAAATACTCCCTACAACCTCACAAACTGTCCCTCTTTTTTTATTAGTATATGCGTGTTAGCGTCCGACCGAGACGAGACGGTACTGAAAGAGGCCAGTGAATTCACTGGCCTCCTTCAGTACCGCACATTTTAATAGAGCGCCTCAAAATATAGCTTTATTAACTAGACGAAAAGATACACATTCGTATCTTTTCTTTTCGTGTAGTAAATAAAGTTGTAAGTATTTTGAGTCGCTCTATTAAAATGTGCGCGCAGTGCGGAGTGGCGTCGCGTCTCGGTGTGAGCTGACGCTTACGGATGCGAATCATATTCTCATCAATATCCAGCCTGACACTGCTCTGCGAATTGCAAAAATTGTAAGACAATTGAAGGCCTAATTGTGAATTAACCCGTAATAATACAAGTATAACTCAAAATCTAGTAGCAATTTCGCATGCTAACATTTAAAAAAAAGGCCCCGGAACATAAAGGGCGAGGAAGGAATATGGACGGGTTTTAGTCAGTAAAAGTCTGACACTCCCACCCGCTCAGCCTAGAGTGGGAGAAGTTATTTGATGATTTCCCATCCGTAAAAAAGGGATCATTATAAAATACTATAAATATGTATCTATACACCCCCTCGCCGTCTCTCTGCTGTGTTTGGTTTTTTATCACACGATAAAGTCAGCCTTCCTCATTTGTCTGTTTGTACCATTTACCTCAAAAATTGCTGGACGGATTTAGGATTTTATTCTAGTTTTCTCCAATTGATAGAATGTTTTCCAAAGAATTTGGAGTTTTACTCAGTTTCACTAAGTCACTCTCACTGAGTTATGAAATCATTCAGGTCAGTTTCACTGAGTTATAGCAAAAACTAACTAATACTTACCCTACCCTCATATCTGACATCCTCCGCATAATTGAATGAATTGTATAACTTCATTGATAAACTAGAATGTTTACTTAACTGCCATGGACTCTGGAAACACAATTTTTTTTAAACTGACAACAATCAATATTATATCCTACTATTTTTTGTTTGATTTTTTTTATAAACTTCCCGGTTACTAAAATATCCTCACCAGTAACTTTGTTAATATTAATGAATTAATAATTTATTAATCCGATATTTACAACCCACCTCAAATGTACAGACATTGATATAAATGAACTCAGTTTTACTAGAAAACTCATGATACCTAAAATCTCCATAATTACTCATCTGAAAATAAAGGAAAAGTCTTTTTAGGTATGATTATGAATGATGCTTATGACTAAATAATAGCAGCCGTACGGGTCTTCAGATGTTGACGTCGCATCGTGAGACGATGCCGCGTCGTAGCACGATGCGACGTCGTATTGTGTTTATGTGTATACGCCCTTATGTCATCATGAAGACAAGACGAGAAGAATCAGTTGTACTTACATATACTGAAAATGTATTTTCATTTTTACTAAAGTCTCCGATTTCAAAATCTGTTAACTTTTCAAATTTTGATGTATATTTTGTTGAAGAAACAAAAATACGGTTTTTAAGTTTAAATCCTTCTGAGTTTTCTATGGTCTTGGCTATCTGAAAGTAACAAATATCAAAATATTGGTTTTGAAAAACAACGTTTTGAATACTAACTCATCATTTCTGTGGACATGCTACCTACTAAGTTACTTATTAATCATAACAACCATAACAACACATTTGTGAACCCGAAGGGTATATTTATATAGGCAGAGATGTATCTGACAGTTAAAACATCTTTTGCCAGATTTTTTTAAATCCGAGCGATCTTATTGCAATTGACGAGGTACCAACCCACTTGGGGTTGCTACTGACAGATCAAATTGAACCACCTGACTTCATCATCACCTGCCTAGCCTTTAACCAACTATGTGGGGGAACTGGATGCAGCTGAATACCAGTACTTCACTTGGAGCGAATGCCTATCTGACCTCCACAACCCAGTTAGTACTGCATAATACAATACCCTTTGGTAAGACTGGTTGAATTATTGAACTACCAGATAGTTCAATAATTCAACCAGTCTTACCAAAGGGTATTGTATTATGCAGTTACCTGTGTATATTTTTCCACTGTCGGTGAGTTCTCTTTGAGTATTGATAGAAGTATGTTGAAACTGAGAGGAGATGCAACCCACTGCCACGGCGCCGGCGCCTGTCACCACCCAACTTGCGATAAACAAAGATCATTATCATCATCATCATTATCTTGCCTTTATCCCAACTCATTAGAGGTCGGCGCAGCATGTCTTTTTCTTCTATAACTCGTCATCTCATCAGACACTTCTTTCCTCCAAACCATTCTTAACAGTCCATCCATCGTTTCTTTGGTCTTCCTCTACTCATATATCCATCCACAATCATACTCAGAACTTTCCTCAAGACATTTTTCTCATTCCTCCGAATCACGTGATAATACGACAACCGATAAGCAAAGATCATAATTAATTATAAAGAACAGTTTTATCTATCTACTATCTATAGAGTGGAAGAGACACTGGCACTATACTTTGCTGAACTATTAAATTTTATCCTAACCTTCAATTTCATTTTAGGTTTTACAAATCAAGATTTTAAGTTAATTCCATTCAGCATCCAGGCATTACAATTTAGTATCCTAATTTTGGATCTTCAAAGGTTTGTTTTTTGAGTTTATTTCAGCAAGTTCAATAATGTAAACAGAACAGTTCTTGATTGTAAGCAAACAGCTGTATGTCATAAAACTATGCCAACTCATTAAAATTGTGTTGTCATAATATTGTCAATATGTAAGGTATTTTTTCTTAAATTATCTATGTTTAAAAAATAAGTAGGTGTTAGTTCTAATTTAGGCCACGAGCCAAAGAGAGGGGCCCGCAAGGGCCGAAGCCTGCTGGGGTTGCGGGACTGTTCGAAAGAGATACCGCGGCCCTGGAACGTAAAGGGCGAGGAAGGAACATGGATGGGTTTTAGTCAGTACGAGTCTGACACTCCCTCCCGCTCCGCCCAGAGTGGGAGAAGTCATTTGATGATTTCCCATCCTAAAAAAAAAAAAAAAAAAAAGGCCACGAGCCAAAAGAAGCACTTTTTCTATGTAGGTACTGTCGCCATGTGTAAATAGGTAAACTGCTTGTTTTGGCATTAACCGATACATTTCTAGTATAACATAGCCTCGCTTTGTATAGATTTTCTATACAATGAGAGATCAGCAATGGAAGGCCTCCCACTAAGTGGACTGATTCGCTGGATGCGAGTCACGCCGGGACCGGTCAATGTGGCGATACTTTGGGGAGGCCTATGTCCAATGGACGTCTTTCTGCTGAAACGATGATGATGAAATATTCGCATAAACTGGTATTGTATCATGAGTGTTCGTCTTGTGTACTTTTAAGTGAAACTAATGTCACTTACCGGATATATATTCCGTGATTATCGATTATTCTGAGCTCCCGATATTTCGACGCTGTTACAAGTATAGTGACAGTAAAGTTTATTTTATTTTATTTTTTATTTTATTTATTTTAAGAAAGCTTACAGACTAATAACAGAATAATAGGTAAAAATGTAAATAATCAAGTTGCTAATAACAAGCTTCCACAGATATATATTAACTAATGCCTGTTTAAGTGTAGTTATAATCCGTGGAAGCTTAAAATAGAGTTTAATGTAAGTGATATTTTCATTTAACAAAGCGAATAACTTACCAACAGGTAACGGAAGGTTGCTATCTCTAACTGTTTGACATTTAACTTAGGTACGGACAGTTAGAAACAAAAAGTCTGACAGGTAGGTGACACGGATAGGACATTTCAAGCTAACTTTGTTTACAGCAACACCGATAGTTACGACAAGTTTTCATCATCAGCCTATCAATGTTCCCACTGCTGGGACACAGGCCTCCTCTCTATGAGAGCATATTGACTAACAGTTATACTGTAAGCTATAGAGAACGGCCGGGAATCGTAGATAGACTGTTGTGAATAATCAAAATCTTCTGCCTAGCCTTTTCCCAACTATGTTGGGGTCGGCTTCCAGTCTAACCGAACGCTGCTGAATACCAGTATTTTACATGGAGCGACAGCCTATCTAACCGCCACGACCCAATTACTACTGGGAAATACTATACCACTTGGTAAGACTGGTTGTCAGAGCTTTTTTAGCCACTGACTACCTGTAACGACTGTCAGAGATAGACAAATGATAGCCGAGACCAACAGCTTAACGTGCTTTCCAAGGCACGGAGGAAACTCGGTATGTAAGGGTAGTCACCCATCTACAGACCAACCTAGGCAAGCACGGCTTAACCTAACGATCAACTCGAGCGGCTTTTATTATTATAGCCACGAGGTCCTCAGAATAATCAAAATAAGAATATTAATTAAAAACTAAAACCCAATCTTAACCCATTTCCAAGTAAAAAAATAATGGTAGCTTATAAAACATAGGAACATTTTGATATTGGAACTCAATCCCAATATCTTTACATAACACACAATATACGGATTATAAGGGAAGGGATGTCGGCCCTTCGGTAAATCTAATAAACATCCCTTCAAGGGACTTTCGGAAAACAATTTGCCGACGAATTGATTGAATATGTGTCGAACAATACGTAACTTGTATGATGTTATGTATTTGTTTTGAACCAATCAGATATTTTGGGTGAGATAAGAGTTGTCAGATTTGTGTACGGACTGGTGTGAATATAGTCAGACATATTAATCATAGATTTGACACAGAATGACCGCCTGTCGGTAAGACTGGTCAGACTTTCATGTCACCGTCTGCAGTAACTTGGGGGTCGAAGATCTCCAAATGACAGCCGGAATCAACTGGAAATTATGGTTTTTTCCTACTCCTCCGCTATACTTTCTGAATAATTTCGTTGCGGGATCCAATTATACAGTTACATTAATTCTCTAAGACTTCGTCGAGCTTCATTGTCTCGGCGTTTTTCTGATGGTCGCCACGGTTGATTCTGGATTTCAGGAGTTACAGTGGTTTGGGAATATTGTGGCGGGCTTGTTTCTTAAAAAAAGCAACGGCAATGGACAAACCATAAGGCGCTATAGGGACATCGTAACAACGTCCTCTTTTTCGTTGCAGAGTTAGTTTTATTGCTTCATATTTGTATGGCTTCACTATAAAACGATACAAAAAAATGCTTGTTTAGAAATAAAACAATGATTTTCACGTAAGAACTTATCAAAAAAGCCTAAATATTTTATTTTGGAAAACTTTTCAATATTGACTTTTTGATTTCTCCCATAGTTTAGTAGTATCTTCCAACCACAGAAGATGACTTCAGACACACTTAAAACGCCAAGCATTCCTCTCAATTATAATCCCACATTACCCACAAAATCGAAAGTAAAAACTCAACCACCATTACAACCCAACACAAAACATGACACATTCCCATTATTCTTATATTATGCACAGTAGCCGCACTAAGTACGTCCTCAAACTATTGAAGTAGGAAAAAAACATCTTCAAATAACAAATTCAATAAGATATGGTACATGTGGTCGAGTGGCTGAGCACAATTGTGCCCACTTGGCTGCACACGTCATAATATGTATGTAGATACATTTGTGGGGGCATAATTGTTAAGTATAGGGGCGGTTTGCCGTAGATGGGGATGTAGGCAGAATTGAGTGCGTTACTCTGTGAGTAAAAAAATAATTGACATTGCTGTCAACCATAATTTTTGTTATCAACTTTAGTTCAATAGATATCTTAGAATGACATTGCTATTTGCAATATCATTTTTAATTGTGTTTATTTATTGTTTTAATTATTATTATTTATTATTAACAAAAAAAAAATTTGTAAATAATAAATTGAAATGAATTGAATTGTTTAATACGATTTGTTTGTGATTGCATGCATATTATTTATTAATTTATTTGTAATGCAAGAAATAAAAGGCATTTTTTTTTTTATTTTTTTTTTTTTTTTTTTTATTGCTACTTGCTCATTATATAGTACTAAACAAATGAACACAGAATTAAAAAGAAACAATGCGGGGCAGTCTTTGGGTACTGCCGATAGAAGTGAAAACTCATAGCTACGAGTGCTAGGTACGAATCGTGAGGTGACGATCACGCGAACTCCATAATTTTTTTTCGATCAAAAAGTGTTCAACGCACCTAAAGAAGTTTTCACTTCAAAAACTTTCGGGTAACGAGACCTCTTCGCACTCAATGTTCTCATGGATCATTAAAAACCGGATTATGAAGGGTTGGCAGACAAATGGAGGAAGATTTTGTCAGTAAGTCAATAGTGTTGTTAGGTACAGTGTGATTTCTGACGTGGTTTAACATAATATACATTCTAAACATATATTTGACTGTGAAAGAAAACTAACAAATATAGGTATCTTCAGTATCCCATCTGCACACACCTAATCTCTGGCAATCCGAAACACAAAGCGATACTACGCACTAAACAAGCCGTGCTCCGATCAATTGTGCGCGCATTGCGTTAACTTCAATTCAAATTATTTGCACTACAACAGATATATATCTTAAGAACTGTGGGGAGTCTGTTAATACTCAATTTGATGAGTATGAAGATGTATTTCATGTCCGGAAGAGATGAGTGTTGAAATGTATCCATGGAGAATAGTGTTTTCATGAAATAAATTGATGCAGTCATCTAAACATCGAATATGCGCACTTAAAAACCCAGCGCTCCGATCAATTGTGCGCGCATTGCGTTAACTTAACAATACAAATTATTTGAACTACAACAGATACAGTATCTCAGGAACTGTGGGGAGTTTATTAATACGTATGAAGTGTATGAAGATGTATTTCATTCATGTCCTTTGATCCCGCAGATCATTGGCATTCGATCTTAACCGTTCCTGGGAGTCATATGCCCGAAAGTCTTAAGACCAGTCTTACCAAAAGGACGCAGTCTTAGCAAGTATTACGCAGTACCAAACTAGATTTTGGAGATCATAAAGATCTATGTATAATATGGGTTTCTTGCTACATCCTATTAGACTGGAAGTTGAATCCAACACAGTTGCTAAAAATCGTACAGATAATAAATGATCAATTTTTTTTATTGGTTTTTTTAATTATCGATTTATCTCAAAATGGTAAGGGAAACATCGTTAGGAAATCGGCATGTCCTCAAATGAAAACATCGAAGATATTTACAACATCACCAAAACGGGGCGGGCGTGGTAGATTACAGCCATCACTACCCCTCATAGAGAGGAGGGTTATGTCCCAGCAGTGGGAAAATTGTAGACTGATTATGTTGATTACAGAATCATGAAACACCAAAAGATTCCACTGCAACGTTTCACAATAACACACAGTGACAGTACAAACACAACTATCTAAACTATCTAGATCACACTCGACGCGTTAAAACAAACTCTAATTTAATTATTATTGTTGTTACAATGTTGTTAATGCCTGTTGTCTTAACACACAAGTGTTGCTAAATATTTGTTTAACAAATAACGGAGAAATTATTGCTTATTTAATTTGTTTGATACTTGGTACTTATGTAGTTATTCTAGTCTGATTGTGATTCTGATTAGCAGGTTGTAAAATTCCGGTGGTAAAGTATTTTGTGTAGGTGTACGTATAATTCTAATGTTTACTACATCCAAAACCACTTCTGCGCGTGAAAACATTAGAGTTCAAGGGTCTCTGTGCTCTGTGAAAAATCTCAATGCGACAAACGTAGTCACGTTGCGTTTACTTCTAGGTGATTCTCTTGTCTTTATCCCAATTCATTTGGGGTCGGCGCAAGTATGTCTTCTTTTTCTATACTTCTCTGTCAGCTTATCAGACACTTCTTTCCTTGCCATACCATTCTTAAATTCCAATCGTCGTTTCTTTGGTCTTCCTCTACTCATACCCATCCACATTTATACTCAAATTTTCCCCACGACATTTTCTTTATTCCTCCGCACGTTTACTTTTAGGTCCACGGTTAAAAATACCGTATTTTGCTATCTTATGCGAGTCTCATTTACATCGCGTGTCTGCAAGTTCGGGTAGTGGGTTCTCGTCGCATTGGCTTGTATAATTTCCGTTGTTGCCACACGTACTTACACCGCCCGGCCACGACAAGCAGTGTCATGTGAGAATAGAGACTATTGTATTCTTGCTAAAGGTAGGCGTCGCGTTTGACCACTTTCTCACTTGAAAATGGTCACAACACAAGCGCAGCTGGTGTGGTCAGTTTGTCTTGTTTTCGAATGGCGTGTCCTGGTTTCTTATCATATTCTTGTTGGAAAGTAGCGCCAGTTAAGAGAACAGTTGAAAGGGAATCGAGTGTCTTGGTATGGACTTGTGATGAGGAGGGACGAAGCATCGCATTAGACTAAAAGACTGAGGAATATAAATTTTGGCGGATGGAGAAAGAGAGGAACACCAAAGAAACGATAGATGGATTGTATGAGGAATGATATGAAAGAAAAAGATATACAAACGATTGCGTTACAGTTGACAGGGGAGAATGGAAAGAAAAACGGGTTGCAAGTAACATGGGACAAGGGCAGGAAGACGATGAAGCAGCAGTTCTGGATGTTTGTTAAAATAAATGCTCCCATCCTCGTTATATGAGTCTTAAACATAACTGGCGAAATGTGTCTTCCTTTAGATATGAAACCGTAAAATTGTCAAACACGTTAGATTGTAATCTCTCTAGCGAGATTGTAAACTCTCGAAATATTACTAACTAACCTAACGTGGGGGTGCCCCAAGTCCCGATTATGGGGGCAGAGATACTTCCGTCGCATGCATTTGACAAATATTACGGTTTCATTTCGATAGATTACAATCTACCGAAAAATAATGCGTTATATTTTAAGCAGTATGTTCAGCTGACAAATGATTCGAGAGTTTACAATTGTAAACTCTCGAATTGTTATATTACAATCTAACGGTTTTTACAATGTTACGCTGACAGATACACCTCTTTCTACCCTTCCGGGGTAAAAAGCTAGATGTTATGTTATAAATTACCTACAATTACAAGTAACTATTACGTTTAACTTGCACAAATACATAACAATGTGTGGATGACCTTGAATTAAATATAATATAATAGAAGTTATTGTACTTATCACTACTTTGTACAAATATTATCTTGGCGTGTTTATTTTGAGCCTGTCAATTGTTTTGCTAATGACTGTGTGCGAGAAAAGTATACAGTACTTTATATTTACGCATCTGTGATTGCGATGTTACACGGTGTGTTTTTTCAGAATCTTAAATAATAATAAAATAAATAAATAAATAATAAAAAGTTTATTTCGGAACAATAACACGACACAAGGTTAACAGGTAAAACGATGGAAGCTGCAAAAGTATAAACTGTAGCGCAGCCACCAACGCCCTCCTCCAGATTATAATGGAAAGATGTTCCACACAAAAAGTGCTTACAGTTAATTTAGGTTTACTTAATTAATAACAAGAAAAAAAAAATTGTTTAATAATAAAATAAAAAAAAGGAAAGTACTCGTATATAAACAGTAGGACAATAGTTATGAATTGTTATCAATAATTATTATGAGTTGGTAACAATAATTTGACGTTGAGTGACGATTTTGCTGTCGAGAGTAGTGAGAGGGTGAATGGGTGTGTGGGTGAGTGTTAATGAGGTGTGCGAGGTGTGTGAGGTTTTGTTGAGTTGTGTGAGAGAGTGATGTGTGTTTTACACTTCCACGAGTTTCTCTGTGTCATCGTAATTTTGTGATTTCAGCCAGGAGTCAAGTTTCATTTTGCATTTGATCTTGGTTAGTGGGTAGATGTTTAAGTTTTTGTTTAATTTATTGTAGATTTTTGAACTTATGTGTTTGTAATGACGACTTGCAGCTACGGTTCTACGGGATTCAGTGGCACAAACCCTATTCGAGCGGCGAGTAGAACAGCACTTAGGATCAAGGGTAAGGTGGCAGTGTTTGCGAAGAATAGTTTGGAGGATAAATAGCTGTCTGACAGTAAGGACCTGGCAGAGGGTATATAGAGAAGATGTCGAATATCGGATCGGTTTCCTTGCCAGCACTTTAAGAACAGCTCTCTGCGCTCTTTCGACACGTAGCATCACTGTTTTACCGGCACCACCCCAGACCGTTAGGCAATACCCCAGAACAGACTGAGCGAGCGCAAAGTAGATTGTTATTAGACATTTAAAATCGGCCGCTCCTCTGAGTTTCTTAAAAACATAGATAAGTTTTCTCACGCGAGCTACAGTTGAAGCAATATGTTGCTTCCATTTCAAGTTGCTATCAAGGGTGACGCCAAGATATTTAATGGAAGACGTATTTTCTAATTGTTGACAGCCACAGTTAGCGTGTAAGTTTGGACAGGTGTGCGCATGAATTTCAATCGGTGTGGGAGGCTGACTTGACTTCATAGTAGAGAATGTGATAAATTTGGTCTTGTTTACATTTAGAGTGAGAAGATTTGTGGTCAGCCCCAGCCTCAGCACCTCATGACGGTGATCAAGGCTAACTCCGAGTTGAGGCGAGTTTCAGTCCAGTCCCGGCCATGAACAATTAGAGCTGTGTCATCGGCATAAGCTATGATTTTGCAGTTGGGTAAAGATAACTGACACAGTTCATTCACGTAAATGAGAAAAAGTGGGGGTCCCAGGACACTGCCCTGGGGGACGCCAAAAGTGATCGTTTCCTGGTTGCTGAGGAAGTTTTCTATCTTTACAATTTGTTTACGATCTGTTAGATAACTCCTGAAGAGATCGTGGTAATTTATTATTATTTAGTTTATTCATTTTAAAGCACATATTATTATTTTATTATTATTCTTTTAAAACTTAACGCAGCTCGGCTTTATGCCGGGCCAAAGCCAAATACTACCCCAAGAAAGTGGTGAAGTGGTGATACGATTAGATGATGATCTGGTCAGATTGTGTGATGATGAGTGTCCATTAAACTGTGTCTGTGCGGTGATTGAGGGTCGAGTGTGTGAGGTGGTGATAATAATCTCATTTTTCATTTTGTTAAAAAAAATCTGACAATCCTGCAAGTATTAATGATTGCAGCCTTCTGAAGGCTTTGTTACGTGTTTTTAAAGACTGATTAATATCAGCCATTTGTGTCCCACTACAGGGTAAAGGCCTAAATCATTTAATTCATCGTAAAAGAATTTCTCAGTAGCAACCACAGAGTTTGAATTTGTGCCCGATTGATTGCAATAAATAGGCTTACATAAACTGAAAGGTTTTAAAGAAGTATGAGATGATATAATTTATGTGTAAATAAATAAATGAATATCGCTGAACAATACACACAGTGTCATCTAGTGCCACACTAAGCAACGAGGCTTGTGTCGTGGACACCAGATAGTTGGTATTGCTACATACAACTTTTTTTGTGTAAATACATACTTATTACAATTATAAGGCAGTCTCACTACCGCTGCGTCATTCGGGTCGTCAAATGCACACATGTTAGTGTTCGCGACTGTACATCTTTCTTTGCAGTTTTTTCCAGTTTATTACACGACTCAAACTACTTTGGCCATAAAAGTGTTAGTAATAGGTATATGTTTTCATAACTGCGTATACACGAGCAATACTAAATTAACGGAATAAGTGCTAATTATTACATTGGAATCGAATAAATAATTATTTCAGACAGCGTGTATCTCATACAAAATACCAGTACACGTACGTAGTTACCCACATGTACGAGTATGGATACATGTACGCCGGTGATCTGTATTACACTTAAGGGGCGTCCATTAATTACGTGTGGCGTTTAAAGAGGGGGGGGGGGGATATTGTGGGGGATATAAAAATTGTGTGAAAACTAGGTAATTAATAAAGTAAACATGTTTCTTCACTAAAATATGGCTAAATCCTTCACAACAATATCTATACATATAATAAAAGAGTAAAAAAGCTGTGTCTGTACATTGAATATATTTAAAAAATAATAATTGAAGCAGGTTTAGAAACAGTAATAGAGCACGAATCCAAAAAAAAAAGTCTGTCTGTTTGTCTGTTTGTCTGTTTGTCTGTTTATCTGTTTGTCTGTTTGTTTGTACACGCTAATCTTCGGAAGTACTGGACGGATTTGAATGGTTGTTTTTTTGTTGTATAGGTATTATGTCTGGGCAACATATAGGCTATAATTTATCTTGGAAACCTGAACACCTGATGTAGAACCGCAATAGACCAGCTAAACTATAAGAGATACAAATATGACACCATAGCAAAAATTGTTTCACGTGATGAGCATTTTCTGCTGAGAGAATAAATTTGAAGATCTGGAACACCTGATGTGGAACTCCAAGAGCCCAGCTACACCATAACACATATAGGAATGACGTCTTAGCAAAAGTTGTTCAATCTGATGAGCACTCTCTGTTGACTTATAAAAATCGAAGATCTGGGACACCTGTCGTGGAACTCCAATAGCCCAGCTACACCATAACACATATAGGAATGACGTCTTAGCAAAAGTTGTTCAATCTGATAAGCCCTCTCTGTAGACTTATAAAAATCGAAGATCTGGGACACCTGTCGTGGAACTCCAATAGCCCAGCTACACCATAACGCATATAGGAATGACGTCTTAGCAAAAGTTGTTCAAATTGATGAGCACTCTCTGTTAATCTATAAAAATCGAAGATCTGGAACACCTGTTGTGGAACTACAAGAGCCCAGCTACACATAGGAATGATGACGTCTTAGCAAAAGTTGTTCGGTCTGATGGGCATTTCCTGTTGACTTATAAAAAATCGAAGATCAGAAACATCTGATGTGAAAATTATAGCAAAGCTATCACTAATTTCACTGTATAATTATAAAATGACAAAAACTGGGAGTTACTCCACGCGGTTAAGGAGGTAACAGTTTAGGACTGATTTTCGATTTTCGATGATGATGGTATATCATTGAAAATTTGACTCTACTGGCCAAAACTCCCATTTATTATTTTATTTTATCGAATAAATATGTCTTCGAGCTTATGTTATTTGAGTGTTTTTGGCATGAAGAGACAGAAGAAGAGCGCGAAGACTTCGACATTCTCTGAACAGAATGTCGATAACATCTGAAGAATCGGGTGTCTCAAGATATAGCCGTAGGGCATGATGACCTTCCTTGGGTTGATAACGTACTACGTATACTCCTATGATTGAATACGCCACATATTCCGCCATCGGAGGTATGGTTCAAAATTTTACTTTTTGTGAAGCTGTTAAATGGCAAAAAGAAACAAACGGTATGTGTTGCTCAGGTGGGAAAGATCCATTAGTTTCCCGTCCCCGGGCTCTTAGAATTCGACATCAGAGGTTTCAGATCTTCGATTTTGACGAACCCGGTGTCGCTGGCAAAAGCAATAGGATCCGCGTACGAAGTCGCGGGCAAAAGCTAGTTTAACAATAAATATTCAAACAAAATAATTAAGAAAATTATTTAAATCCAAGAATCCAACGGGATCAATCACAGATTATCGTATTTACACTAAACTACGCATTTCGATAAATCTCATGTGAGATTTAGAGAAAGGTGAGAGGGCCAAGTCATATCTCACATCAAGGGGGGTCGAAAAATTGCCAGAATTGTCTCACATAATTAATGGACGCCCCCTGGCGCTTTTCTGGTACCTACCTGTCACCTGCCTACCTGTATTATAATATTAAATAAACTGAAAAGAAATGCTAATAAATATTGTTTTTGATTTGTTGAAGCTGAGTAAATAGATAATTTTGCTGTTAAACTAATTATTACCCACACAGTAGATAAACGAGATAAATACTCAATATACTGAGTGAATGGGTTTAGTTTTTTTTTTTAAAGCCTACTATGTATCTTATTTTTAACCCTAGCTTGAAGACCCTAGCGGGAAGTTCCGAGGTATCTTAATGACCAATGTTTATGACTACCAACAAATAATAAAAAAACTAATAATAAGATGCAAAAAAAAGGAAAGGATCCAACGCAATCAAACACAGATTATTTTATTTAGACTAAACTACGCTTTTCGATAAATATCACGTAAGATTTAGAGGGGTGTGAGAAGGCCAAGTCAAATCTCACAATATCTCACCAGGGGGGGGAAGGGGTGTCAAAAAATCACCAAAATTGTCTCACGTAATTAATGGACGACCCCTGACGCTTTCCTGGTACCTGCTGTATTACAATATTAAATAAACTCAAAAGAAGTGCTAATTATTATTGTTTTTTTTTTATTTGTTGAAGCTGAGTAAATAGATAATTTTGCTCTTTTCCGCATGTTATACTAATTATAACCCAGACAGTAGGTACACGAGATTAATACCCAATATACTGAGTGATAGTTTCTTTTTTTTTAAGTAAATAGTATGTTTCTTATTTTTAATCCTAGTTTGAGGGAAGTTCCGAGGTATTTTAATCACCAATGTTTATGACTACCAACAAAAAACTAATCAAACGATGCAAAAAAAAAATTGGAAGTCACAATACAGCTTATAAATTGATATATATCTCCCAAACTATAAAAAAACTTTAGCTAGGGAAAGTAGGTTTCAATAATCAGAAAACTACCTCCTCTGTATGCGAATAGGCATGACGACAGTATCAACAAATTGCAAATCTATTTAGTCCGTCAGTTAGAGAATTGGAAAATAGTGGATACGTATTTTTTTGTTTTCGTAAATCAATGAATATTGACAAAGATAAAACGCATCAAAACTCGAGAGTGGGGGCTCGTGATGTCAGAACTAGCTAAAAATTATACCTAGGCGTGACGTATTGAGAATTTTAAATGCGTTCTATCTTCGTCAATTTTGGTTTACGTAACAAAAGAAAAAATACGGGTCAAACATTTTTTGATAATCTTACTGACGTGACGGACTAATTAGATTTTTTTTGTCATCTAGCCTATAATTGCTATGGCGAGTCCCAGACACAATCAGCCTGTATACAGACGTAGCATCAATCTATAATGTTCCCAATACCGGGACACAAGCCTCCTCTCTAGATGCCCGGTTCACATTATTCCAGTCCAGTAAACTAGCGAGTTAAACTAACCAATTCTGAACTGGATCATATCGTCTTCATTATTCCAGTTATTCCAGTCATTATTAGAATTTAGTGACGTTTAATCCAGCACTGGATTGTTACATCACACCTCTAATCGCGGAAGGATTAAAGAAAGAAAGAAAAGAAAGAAAAGAGAGAAAAGAAAGAAAAACTGTTTGTTGTTTGTTTATTGTTGTTTGTTTGTTGTATTTTAGGCAGAGGTGTGCCTAATAGTACCCTCTTGACACCCACCTTTGGCTCAAGGCGGAGGTTGGAGGTTTCAAGTCCCTCATGTGACAAGGGGCGAGCCTATTGCCACCAACCGGCCACAAATCCAGACTCTTTGGCGGCCATTGAGAAATTCCTGATACACAATACTTTGCCTGACCTGGGAATCGAACCGAGGACCTCATGTTTAGCAGTCTCGCCTGCGGCCACTAGACCAACGAGGAGCTAAGTACTACTTGTAGTTTTCAGATTTAAAACTGGTCTTAAAAAGACCTTGATTACTTATTACTTACTTACTTATTTATTACTTTGCATTACTCATACTCGGAAAGTAGGTCTGAACTTGCCTGAGGAGCGGGTTGAAAGTAACACTTTTCAGCCCTAGGGAGAATCACTTTCAACTGACAGCTGTCAAATTAATAAAGAAAATATTGTTCTATTTTCACATTTCTATTGAACCATGTTCCAACTTCTATACAGCCTCTAATTTACAGCGTGATGTAAAATTGAAATAACATAAAATTCAGTATTAATTAAAGAATGTATTTTTTTAAATAACTTTGTAATAATTTTGTTATAAATATTTCTATAAAATAACAGATTTGGGCAAAACATTTACTGTTTTTTCAGTTACGAAAGTGAAAAATAAAGGCTGAATTATAGCCGGCCACAGAAAAAATAAAACAAAATAGGCGGGAAAGTGGCATTCCAATCTCTTTTTTTTTTCGAGTTGTTTCGTGTTTTTATTTTTATTTTCCTGGTATTCGTAATGAAAAGCACAGTGTTTACCTCGGGTTAAAGACTTATTTAGGGACTAAATAAGTCTTTAACCCCTAGGGTAACAATGTACTATTACTCGCTAAATAATAACAGCCGGTCGGACCGTTCTTTAGGTTAAGCCGTGCTTGCCTAGGTTGGTCTGTGAATGGGTGACCACCCTTACATACCGAGCTTCCTCCGTGCCTCGGAAAGCACGGTAAGCTGCGGGTCCGGCTGTCATTTGTCTCTTTGGCAGTCGTTACAGGGCCCAAAAACTCTGACAAACCAGTCTTACCAGGGTATCGTATTACCCAGTATTAACTGGGTTGTGTAGGTCAGATAAGCAGTCGCTCCAGGTAAAATACTGGTATTCAGCTGCATCCGGTTAGACTGGAAGCCGACCCCAACATAGTTGGGAAAAGGCTAGGCAGAAGATGATGATTCCACATGCAAATACAACAAAAAGACCTAGAACACATTATTTGTCTTACCAAACACTCCATGTGTCAATCCTGAGTACAATCAGCCATTGCTCTTACCACAGTGTTACGAAAAATAAAAGATAACACAAGTAAACTAGCCGTAAATTAAGTAATCGCACTAAATGTACTAGTTCACAAGCACACTGTTTTTATAAGTACTTAGGTGCTTAAGTTTTTGATGAGTCTTTATACGTGTGGCAGGGAAACTTGGAACTTTCGACTTTTTCTGAGTTTTCTAGCTGCTTGGGACGGAGACTTGAAAAGTTAAGATGCCTTTGATGTCAAATAACTTACTAACAGATAACGGAAGGTTGCTATCTCTAACTGTTCCACACTTACGAACCGTTAGAAACAAAAAGTCAAAGAAAGCACTCGCAGGACCGAGTGACAGATGGGTGACGCGGATAGGACATTTCAAGCTAACTTTGTTTACAGAAACACCGATAGTTAGGAGAAGTCGGCGTATTCTTCATCAGCCCACTCATGTTCCCACTGCTGGGAAACAGGCCTCCTCTCTATGAGAGCATAGGTATTGACTAATAGTTATACTGTAAGCTATTGAAAACGTACGAGAATCATAGATAGACTGGTGTGAATAATCAAAATAAGAATATCGTTCAAAAACTAAAACCCCATCTTAACCCATTTCCAAGTAAAAAAAATAATGGTAGCTTATAAAACATAGGAACCGTTGCGTTTGTTGTCTTTATTTTCCAATAAAGAATCCTGACGGAAGACGCCTCTCCAACTGCTGAACATAGGCCTCCCCCAATTGTCGCCACATTGACCGGTCCCGTGCGACTCGCATCCAGCGGATTCCGGCAACCTTCACCAAGTCATCGGTCCACCTAGCGGGAGGTCTTCCAACGCAACGTCTTCCGGTTCGCGGTCGCCACTCCAGAACTTTTTGGTTCCAACGGCCACCTGTTCTATATTCTAGCATTATGGTTTGCCCACTGCCACTTAAGTTGGGCAATTCTTCGGGCTACGTCGGTACGTCGGTACGTCGGTAACCTTGGTTCTTTTGCCTAGGATGTCTTCATTTCTGATTCCATCAAGCCATGAATCTAACCTGCAACAAAAACTTTTGACTTCTTTTGAGTATCTACAAGACTTGCAACAATTATAACATTTCCAAAAAGTCTGAACTCAGCGCTGCACTACGACACACTATCAAACTTCGTCGAGTTGTCACCAAATGTCACAATGTTTTTAAACGAGAACACTGCTTGTGTTGGTTTAACATTAAATTACTCGCATTGCGTACTGTACAGTCGTTTACAATAGTGGTTTAGTTATTTGAATCACCATAATCTGATTTAAGAAGCAAATCTGAAATAGTAAATTTTTTATTTTCAATTTCACCGGTATTTATTTGGGGTGAAAAGAAGTGATACTTACTTACTTACCTATTAATTTTTTAAAACGTATTTTTTTACAATCTTTATGATTTCGGTGTTTCTTATCTGAGAAGTAACAACCGAATTTCTGTCACAACTATCTTATTTTGCCCAGAAATTGTCTTCTCATCCAACGTAACTTGAGAAGTTTCGCGTGTGTAAAATGGTAAAGGAAAACATCGTCGGGATACCGGTACATCCTGCCACCAAAATTTCGAAGACCTGACATACATTTGTAGCGACATTGCCAAATTTACAAAGAAGAAAAACGCTGTTTCATTTAATTTCCACCCAACAGTTGATTTAACTCTACACCGATTTTAATAAAACTTTTGTCATCACCTGTACACAGATCTCTAAACAAACAGCTGGGTTTGTTTTTACATACAACACAAAACTGTGGCTAGTTTTATTTACGAGTTTCTATGTTATGTTTGACTATTGCGAAATGTCATGTGCCAACTAGAGAATGTGAGGTCTTATCAAAAGTGTGATGAACTGATGAATGATGGTGCAAATGATTCAGGTTAGAAATATGGATGGATGGCATGTGTGAAACATAATGGCCAGAAAGCAATTAGGATAGAGATTGATGCAAGTATTAGAATCACGACAACACGCGTACCTAGGTATTATCCCCGAAGTATTGTACCTAATTGTACGACCCACACCCACATTTGGATGTTTAGTCTGAATGGACCGCGGTCCGTTCAGACGTAGACAAAAAATGTTTGATTTTTTTCCGTCTAGCCCCCTTTCACAACGCGCGATAAGGAACTTCGTTCCAATAATGAAAGATGGGAAAATAAGATAATATAATATATAATGAGATGTACATTAGGTACCTAATGTGTATATAAATACTTTATATATTAGGTACACTTCTGCTTAAACCTTCGGGGATTACAGCTGTGATGTTATGACATTACATTTTGTCTTACTTTTAATTTTGATTTTCTTTTCAATTTAATCTTTTGGTACGAGTATCTTATTTTGTATTGATTTTGAGTTTGATTTTATTGTTAAATTTCTTACATAAGTATGTAAAAATCAAAATCAAAGCATTTATTTCAAGTAGGCCATAACAGGCACTTTTGAATTGTCGAAACAAAGATGAAAATTAAATGTAGCTACAGTCCCAGTCACAAGACATAAAAACTGTGAAAGTACTGTAGTTGCCCAATCCCTAGCGTAGATCTCTATGGAGAAGAACGGGCAAGAAACTCCATGGACACTCTTTTAAATCAAATTATTGTTACAAAATCTTGGTTACATCATTCATGTTGAGATGGTGAATTATGTGAGAACAATGTAGCAAGATGTGCACGCTAAAAGTGTCCATAGTAAAAACAAATATGCCACATTTCTCTTAACCAAATAAAATAAAAAATGTGTACATTGGAGAAAAATATTAAAAGCCACTTGTGTTCATTTAATTAAAATAATACAAAGTGTCCTTGTATAAAAGTCAACCTAATTAAAACACAATGAGTCTGCAGTTTTTTGGTCAGGCCTTTACTTCAGTTTAAAGATTTGGATAGATTTCGATGGTATAGAAAAAAACGTCCACATCGACAGGAAGATTGGAAAATCAAAGAAAACCTGAAAATATCTTGCCTACCTATTAATGACAACCTGGTTCTTCAAACATAAAGGGGGTAAAAACCTCTTAACGGAGCCAAAATGCACTTGTTCTCCTCGTCATTGTGACTATTATCTTTTGTTATACACCATACCTGGAAACCTTCTAGATACGGAGATATTGGGGTTGGGGGTCAAAATTCCAACTTACTGACAAGTTTTTTTTTAAATATAAGTTTTTAGTGTGAGGTTTTTACTTTAAACACCTCCATATTTTTTGCGCAAAGTTACTTAGTTTGGTGTATAGACGGCTTCGTGATGAGTTTGTTTACACCATGTATGTTAAGTAAAGATAAACTACTAGTATAAAGGCGTAAGATTGAATGTGTGTGCGAGTATATTTGTTGTTTTTCACAACAGCACGTCAAACGTATTTGGATGAGATACACAGACGCGGACTCAGACCCAGTAATATTTAACACATAGCTATAGGGACTTGATCCTGTGGGATCAACGATTACACGATAACGAACGATGTCATTCTATTCCGTGATACTGATAAAGCGAGCCGGTCAATGTGGCGACACTTGGGGGAGGCCTATGTCCAGCAGTGGACGTCTTTCGGCTGAAATGATGATGATGATAAAAAGGTAAAATCGCCATTTATTTTGTCCGTTCATAAATAGTTTAATATTCAGACTAGGTAGGTATACCCTTAACATTAGTTCCATTATTTTCTGATTCTTTCAAAATGGAACTAGTGATTAAGAAAAACAACAGTAGGTAGTTCCATCATTGAACTGTTAATGGTACTAGTGACAATGAAGCTAAAATTGTGGAGAAGCTCGTACTTTTACAATGGCTAGATCTTCAGCGTTAAGCTTGCCAAGGTTTTCTGCGTGGATGGGTTCAATATATCCGAGTTTCCTCCATGTCACGTGTGAAAGCACGTTCAACCCTTGGTCCCGGCTGTCATTTGTTGATCTATGACAGTCGTTACAGGTGTGTACAGCGTAAAGTGGCCCGAAAGTCTGAGAACCAGTCTTACCAAGGGGAACCGTATTACCGATTGCCCAAGACGTACTGAGTTATGGAATATGGAGGTCAGATAGAACAACCCCCTACAAAGTTGGTAGATGACGGTAAGATAGATACAGAAGTCAGACAGGCAGTCATGTACATCTAAAATACTGGTATTCGGCTGCATCTGGTTAAACTGGTAGCTGCTCCCTACATATTTTGAAACAGGCTGTATTATGGACAGATTGTCAGAATTTCATTTTCCTTACGATCTTAATTAACTGTTCTGAGACTAGTCACTGGTCGCTGATCCCGTGATCGCAATAGCGACTGCTTAGCATGTGGATCTGGACTTGATACCCGGGTCAGGCAAATTGTTATTGGGTTTTTCCATTAGGAATTTCCCAGTAACAGCAACGGAGTCAGGATTTGGGCCCGGTTGATGGCAATAGGTACGCTTCCAACTATATGGGACTTAAACATAGCTGGCTAAATGTCACGGTATTTAGTCTGAATGGACCACAATGAATGGACCGCGATCCGTTCAGACGTAGACAAAAAATGTTTACGTCCGAACGGACCGGTGTCAAAATAAAACAAATGAATAAACTTCATCAAGTACATTCGGGTGCAAAAGTTAAAAAATGAAATAAATGTTAATATATTTTTTCTTTTGTATTATCTTCTTTAGAAAAACAATCAATTATAGTTCGTAGAAGCATCACGAAATGTACTAGGCTAACATGATTCCAAGATGTTCTTATCTTATCTTATCTTCATTTGTTTTTTTTACACCGGTCCGTTCGGACGTAGACATTTTTTGTCTACGTCTGAACGGATCGCGGTCCATTCATTGTGGTCCATTCAGACTAAATACCGTGACATTTAGCCAGCTATGTTTAAGTCCCATATAGTTGGAAGCGTACCTATTGCCATCAACCGGGCCCAAATCCTGACTCCGTTGCTGTTACTGGGAAATTCCTAATGGAAAAACCCAATAACAATTTGCCTGACCCGGGTATCAAGTCCAGATCCACATGCTAAGCAGTCGCTATTGCGATCACGGGATCAGCGACCAGTGACTAGTCTCAGAACAGTTAATTAAGATCGTAAGGAAAATGAAATTCTGACAATCTGTCCATAATACAGCCTGTTTCAAAATATGTAGGGAGCAGCTACCAGTTTAACCAGATGCAGCCGAATACCAGTATTTTAGATGTACATGACTGCCTGTCTGACTTCTGTATCTATCTTACCGTCATCTACCAACTTTGTAGGGGGTTGTTCTATCTGACCTCCATATTCCATAACTCAGTACGTCTTGGGCAATCGGTAATACGGTTCCCCTTGGTAAGACTGGTTCTCAGACTTTCGGGCCACTTTACGCTGTACACACCTGTAACGACTGTCATAGATCAACAAATGACAGCCGGGACCAAGGGTTGAACGTGCTTTCACACGTGACATGGAGGAAACTCGGATATATTGAACCCATCCACGCAGAAAACCTTGGCAAGCTTAACGCTGAAGATCTAGCCATTGTAAAAGTACGAGCTTCTCCACAATTTTAGCTTCATTGTCACTAGTACCATTAACAGTTCAATGATGGAACTACCTACTGTTGTTTTTCTTAATCACTAGTTCCATTTTGAAAGAATCAGAAAATAATGGAACTAATGTTAAGGGTATACCTACCTAGTCTGAATATTAAACTATTTATGAACGGACAAAATAAATGGCGATTTTACCTTTTTATCATCATCATCATTTCAGCCGAAAGACGTCCACTGCTGGACATAGGCCTCCCCCAAGTGTCGCCACATTGACCGGCTCGCTTTATCAGTATCACGGAATAGAATGACATCGTTCGTTATCGTGTAATCGTTGATCCCACAGGATCAAGTCCCTATAGCTATGTGTTAAATATTACTGGGTCTGAGTCCGCGTCTGTGTATCTCATCCAAATACGTTTGACGTGCTGTTGTGAAAAACAACAAATATACTCGCACACACATTCAATCTTACGCCTTTATACTAGTAGTTTATCTTTACTTAACATACATGGTGTAAACAAACTCATCACGAAGCCGTCTATACACCAAACTAAGTAACTTTGCGCAAAAAATATGGAGGTGTTTAAAGTAAAAACCTCACACTAAAAACTTATATTTAAAAAAAAACTTGTCAGTAAGTTGGAATTTTGACCCCCAACCCCAATATCTCCGTATCTAGAAGGTTTCCAGGTATGGTGTATAACAAAAGATAATAGTCACAATGACGAGGAGAACAAGTGCATTTTGGCTCCGTTAAGAGGTTTTTACCCCCTTTATGTTTGAAGAACCAGGTTGTCATTAATAGGTAGGCAAGATATTTTCAGGTTTTCTTTGATTTTCCAATCTTCCTGTCGATGTGGACGTTTTTTTCTATACCATCGAAATCTATCCAAATCTTTAAACTGAAGTAAAGGCCTGACCAAAAAACTGCAGACTCATTGTGTTTTAATTAGGTTGACTTTTATACAAGGACACTTTGTATTATTTTAATTAAATGAACACAAGTGGCTTTTAATATTTTTCTCCAATGTACACATTTTTTATTTTATTTGGTTAAGAGAAATGTGGCATATTTGTTTTTACTATGGACACTTTTAGCGTGCACATCTTGCTACATTGTTCTCACATAATTCACCATCTCAACATGAATGATGTAACCAAGATTTTGTAACAATAATTTGATTTAAAAGAGTGTCCATGGAGTTTCTTGCCCGTTCTTCTCCATAGAGATCTACGCTAGGGATTGGGCAACTACAGTACTTTCACAGTTTTTATGTCTTGTGACTGGGACTGTAGCTACATTTAATTTTCATCTTTGTTTCGACAATTCAAAAGTGCCTGTTATGGCCTACTTGAAATAAATGCTTTGATTTTGATTTTTACATACTTATGTAAGAAATTTAACAATAAAATCAAACTCAAAATCAATACAAAATAAGATACTCGTACCAAAAGATTAAATTGAAAAGAAAATCAAAATTAAAAGTAAGACAAAATGTAATGTCATAACATCACAGCTGTAATCCCCGAAGGTTTAAGCAGAAGTGTACCTAATATATAAAGTATTTATATACACATTAGGTACCTAATGTACATCTCATTATATATTATATTATCTTATTTTCCCATCTTTCATTATTGGAACGAAGTTCCTTATCGCGCGTTGTGAAAGGGGGCTAGACGGAAAAAAATCTTACGAAAAAGTTGTCACGACACTTTTTTTTCTTTTTAAAAATAAATGAAGGTTGCAATGCGTTTGTTTCATTTCTATTTCGCATTGAACAGTGTGGTGTCGAGACGATTATTTTTGTTGAGTGAACATTATATTTGTTAATAAGAAAAAAAATATTATTATAATTTAAAAAAAAAAAAATTATTACAATTCCTTCACTAGTTAATCGAAAGAACTTCGTTCCATCCGGGTGTCCCTTGACACCTCTCAAGTTTTTTTACTCTTCTATTGCCATCAACCGGGCACAAATCCAGGCTTGGTGGCTACTACAGAGAAATACCTTAATCAGGTATTTAATACTTAAGTGTCTTGATATTTCTGCAACATATGGAATAACCCAATAACACTTGCGCGACCTGAGAATCGAACCCGAGACTTCATGCTCAGCAATCACACTAAAACCGACTGAACTGGCACACAGATAGTTTATAACCTGGATTAACACATCTAGGATGCTTTTTATCCCGATAGTATGATCCCAAGGGACAATTAGGGCAGACAACAAAAAAAAAATAGTCCATCAGTTAGATTATCAACAAATATTTGAACCGTATTTTTTCTTTTGTTACATAAACCAAAATTGACGAAGATACGACGCTTTTAAAATTCTCAATACGTCACGCCTTGGTATAATTTTTTGCCAGTTCTGACGTCACGAGCCCCGCACTCCCGAGTTTTTATGCGTTTCTATGTCAATATTCATTGATTTGCAATAACAAAATAACGTGTCCATTATTTTCCAATCATCTAATGTCGGACTAAATGGATTTGCATTTTTTTGATACTGCTGTCATTCGCCTATTTTTGAACTCCACGCTGGTGAAACCAGGCACAAAAATTTGCCATACGGTAAGCAACAGCCATGGAAATTAAAAATAAACATTTTTGTGAATATTTTGGAACCATAGGTATATACATCTGAAACAATAAAACGTTCAACCTTGTAATAATATCTGTCACTGAAATTACTAATTATTAATTCCAATAATAAAAAGGCTTTGAATTATGAACCGAATCAATTAAAAGAAAAACTCAATTATTTTTTATCTATTTTATTACTATGTAATAATAAATAATAATAATAGAACAAAAAGTTTATTTCGGAACAATAACACGACACAAGTTTAACAGGTAAAACGATGGAAGCTGCAAAAGTATAAACTGTAGCGCAGCCAGCAACGCCTTTCTCCAGATTATAATGGAAAGACGTTCCATACAAAAAGTGCTAACAGTTAATTTAGGTTTACTTAATTAATAACAAAAAAAATATAGTCGAATAATAAAATAAAAAAGGAAAGTACCTATATAAACAGTAGGACAATAGTTATGTCATTGTATTGTCATGACTATATTAAATATCATAATAGCCGGTCTGAAGTCGCGTTTTTTTAGGATTGGTCCGTCGATGGGTGGTGCCGTAGGTCCCGGCTGTCATTTGTAAATCTTTGGTAGCCGTTGTGGGTAATAAGTGTCCCGAAAGTCAGAAAACCAGTCATACTCGGTATCGTAGGTATTACCCATTGCACTACTAATCGATCCACGGTCACACACATTATATCTGACCTTTCTGAAGAATACCTCCAACAAGTTCAGAGCAGATCCTTCTAGAAGAGAAAGTACCCATTCCCTCAACTTTTTCTAAAATCAAAATAGTATACAGTTGCTAAAATAAAACAAAATATACCAGAGACAAATCTGAGTTCTCTATTAGCTTGGCAGACCACCCACAACAGCCAGTATTTGACGCTAGTGACGTAATTCGCGTTATCACCGGCCCGCGCTGATAAGCTCCGTAATCCTGGAGCTTTCGCTGTCCCGGACTTGAAGTGTTTGTCTATGGTGGAGCACCTCACACGTTGAGGTTTAAGATTTAAACTTGGAATCTTTAAGTGGAATTTTTGGAATTTTGTTCTAAATCGTTTGGATATTTGAAAATATTGGCGAGTGTTCTCTTCATGGCTTTTCATCACTTATTTTCCACGTGTTGTGATTTAAAAAAAAATACATATTACGTTCATTCACAGTTTTTATGTTCACCTATGGTATAAGTAGAAACTATGGTGAACCTACATATCACCCTGAATTTCCTGATTAAAATCCTTTATGAGTAGATATCTAATATTGGGGCGAACCTAATATTATAAAACGAGCATAAATCTACTCAGAGGCCTGGATTTTAAAATTTTTACCAACCTGGGAACTGGCCTCAAGTTTATATTTTAGCGTTACTAGTCCAAGGAGGGTTAAGTCAGTAGGTAGTGAGTCCATTGCTATTAACCGGGCACAAACCCAAGGTATTTTTACTTCTGTTGGTGATAAAATAAATTCTCCAAAGATAGATGAAGATTTGGAAATTTACCTAATAGCCGAGTGCAATTAGACAAAAATACTCAAAAGGTGGAACGAAGTTTATAGTGGTCGAACTTTCATAGGACTTTTGAACTTTCTTCTCCACTCTTCTAGAAACTCAATAAAAAAGTCCCATGAAAATCCGTCCGCTATAAAGTTCGTTCCACCTTATTGTGTAATTGCACTCGACTATAATTTCATGTATGTTTGTTTCTAATATTAGAAGTACTGTCATAGTTTCATTCTTTTGAAATTGAACTGTTCTAAGTAGCCTGGATCAAGATAAAAGTTTTACCAGTTAATCATTCGAAAAGAGTATTAAGAATCTACGTGCTTTTAGGCGAGACGAATGGATCTTTTCTTTAGGAATTGCAGACTAAACAGCCTACAGCAGAAGAAAACCTCGATTTTTATTTTCAAATCTGGTTGTAATTTACTCTGCGGTTATATTTGTCGGAGGAAGAGGAAGTAAACGAAGAGTTCATTGTTGGTTGCGTACGATCAATTGATTGTTAATTTAAAATAACTTGTTAAATCCTAATTTAATGTGATTTGATTTACTACATTTTAGTATTGTGTAATATATAACTAATTTCATTAATAGTCATTACATTGTTTAATGTCTAATCAGAGTAGAGGATAAAATATCTAGGGTGGTGTGGAGGCGCCATCTTTACCTGCTTGACACATGTGGCGACAGAGCAAGGATTGCTTGGAGAACGGTGGTGGATCGAGGATTCAGGTGGATCGCTGTGATGAATTTAGATTGGTGTCGCGAACCTGCTGCTCGAATACATCGCTAAGGAAACTAGTCATTGTGAGATATTGGTGTCGATTCTATTGTGCACAAACTAAACTTAATTTAGACTATTGCTATCTTTTACTTAAAAGGCAGGGCGAGAAAAGGACGGCTATAGCTATGCACTAAGTTAGAAATGTCAAACTAGTTTATGCCTTGCGCTTCACCGTGTTATTAGTCGACATGTTTTTACGTGCACCCTTCAATTGTATGGAAATATTAGTTCGAATTAAATTTGACAGCTCTAAATCACGTCCGTCTCTTTCTCGTTTTATTGGTGAGAAAAAGATAGTAATAGCCTAAATTAAGTTTAGTTTGTGCACAACAGAATCGGCACCATTGCCATTAAATTGTGTGAAATAGTGAATACTTTGTTTTGTGCTCGCATTTCACTCAAATGATGCCCACTAAACTCCGTGAACACTGATGATGTCGAGGAAGATGCTGCTTCTCCGACAATTAATAAGATAGATTTATGCTATCCCTATATTAACATTCGCTTCAGCTTGACTTGTTTTTTGATGGCAAAACAAACGAAATTATCAGCGAATAGAAAAATAAATGAAACAAAAAAATATCATTCACGTTATTTTATATTTTTCTCTTAAAAATACGATGTTACGTTACACAAAATAGCTACAGTTTATGATAACATTTAGATACATCACGGCTCTTTTTAGAGCCAAATCAGTGTTTTTTACAAGAAATATTGCAATTATGATAATCGGCATTAAATATAGGATGTAAAGACAAGACGCCATTATCTACAAGCCTTTTTATTTAATCTAATATTATAATAATTAGTAAAGATTTGTGTTTTTGTTTGTAACGAATAAACTTAAAAACTACTGGACCAATTTGAAAAATTGTTTCTGCAATGGATAGCTACATTTTCAGCGAGTAACATAGGCTATATTTTATCCCCGTACTTCCACGAGAACGATAAAAACGCGGGTGAAACCGCGTGACGTCCGCTAGTGTTTTATAATTTCAATCCAACAAGGAAATTAGTAAAGAAAGAGTAAAATATGATAGAGTCAGCATAAAGATGTCTTCTTCTTGATGCTTACTCTATTCTTTTTTTGCTGCATCCACCCCAAATAAATTGAGATAGGAAAATGCTGATCTGATACTCATTTGTCACAAAAATCTTGTTCATTCCTAAAATAATGATGAATTTAGAACTTGAGCTACTACTAAACGGACCTATTTAAAACAGAATTCTGTATACGTAATAAAAAAAAAACAAAATTCAAATTATAGAAATAGTATGGTAAGTATTTTAAATTCTTTTACGGCTTTTACACTTGGTGATATAAATGCGGCGATGCAATTTCAAAACTTTTTTTTCAATGCCAGTATTAGAAAATAATGCACCTTTTAATTAATTTCTAACTATCACTGCATATAATGCCGACTATCATTATATACTTACAATAGTTTAGTTAATATTTACAGCAAGACTTAGATAATACTTACATTTACAACTTCACACTACTTTGTACATAGAATGACTAGACTTATTTATAGATCACTATCTTTTTGATAAAACTTACAAAAGAAAGATAAAAATACATTGTTGTCTGTTTAAAAACCTTCTTCTTTTTGATTTTTTCACATTAATTACCTATTTGGCGAAGTACCTATTATATAACGGTTTAATTAAAAAAAAACTAGACAATAAAAGTAATAGTCAGTAAGATTTTTACATTTTAGGGGATTTTTATGAATAAGACTGTTATGTAAAATTTTGTTAATTCTAAGAATGTTTCACGAAAGAAAACTATTTGAAAACAACAACAAATCCTGATTTTACAAAAATGATTCGCAGCCTTTCTTTTTTTTTAGATCTGTACAGTTTTTTGTTAGATTACTTCTTAGGAATTAAGTAATCGAAGTTTATTGTCAAAATAAATTAAATATCGTTAAATAAAACTGGTACACTTATTATAATCTTTTTGCTGTATTTGTAACTAAATTCCAGTACCTAAACTATTAACAGAAAATCTCTGGATCGCATGTAAGTAATCTTTTTTTTTTATCACAAAAAATAAACTGTGCTTTAGAGAACATTTTCAGCTGAAAAAAATATACTCACACGGCGATAAACAGATTCATGGAATGGTAACCTCTCAACTATTTGGCATTCCCTAAACAAGCATAGGAAATCAACACCCCTCTAATTTAACATTACTTTATACAATTGTTTATCGTATCGTATATCACTGTACGAACACCTCATTCTTATCGGAACACATCAGTCAACCTGCGAGGCTCACGCGTCCGTCGGGACGTTTTAAAACGGGGAAGGACTAGAACCGTACCCGTTTAGATACATTCATCTGGCCCAGTCGTCCGGCGGGCAGTTGCTTTGGTGAAGAGGTGAGAAGGCGCTTCTCCTAGGCTCATTCATCGAGCTATCCTGGGAGCCGATGATGGATTCGATAGAGAATCCGTTACGAGATCTCTTACTTCGTGATTCAGTTGTTTCGGTGACGCGTGGTGGCAGCGGGACGGGGCGCAGGGTGGCTGGCGGCGGGCGCGGCAGCGAGAGCAGCGGCGTCGGCGGCAGGTAGCACGGCAGCGGCAGCAGCGGCGCGTACGCCTCGCGCGCCAGCATGGCCACCACCGCGTGCGCGTGCTGCAGCGACGGCGCCGGCCGCTTGTACCGCTTCCTCCTCCTCAGAAAACTCCCGTTATCAAACATATCCTCTGCCAAAGGATCCAACGTCCAGTAATTTCCTTTCCCCGGATTCCCCGGCTCCCTTGGGATCTTTATAAAACAATCGTTCAGACTCAAGTTGTGCCTGATCGAGTTCTGCCACGCGGGAAACTTTTCTCTGTAGTAAGGAAACCTCGTCATGATGAACTCGCAGATCCCACTGAGCGTCAGTTTCTTGTGCGGAGACTGTAGGATAGCCATCGTGATGAGTGCGATGTACGAGTAAGGCGGCTTGATGAGCTGTGATGAGGATTTTTGCTTTGGTTTCTTTGGTGTGGATGGCTTGGATTCCGTCGGGCTGGAGGCGTCGTATCGCTCCGAGTCACTGGACGCCGGCGGGACCTCCGGCGTGTCCTCGTCCACGGACACGTAGGTGTCGTCCTGCGGGTAGTCTGGGTCGCGCTCGTCGCGCAGGTAGTGCGGCAGGTACAGCCGAGGCGGCGGTCGTAGGTCCAACGGTAGTTCACCCTCGATGATCATATCGCGGTATTGAGCAAGATCACAATCTTCCATGCTTTCGGTCACATGTCAGAGGTGCGTTGTGGCGCGTGTCGCGGCGCGGACTGCGGCTTCGCCCTCGCGCGTGGAGGCTCTGCCCCCGGCGGCTCCGCCCATAGGCGCACCCCCCGGGCTCCCCTCCCCCCAGACCTACAACAGGCGCCCCGCGCCGGCCCGCGTTTACGTTCCACTAAACACAACAATTGTCGTTATTATTACTGCGGGTCGGAGCTTTGTGCATGAATTTCAGGCCGTCGACTAATAATTATTAGGCCGCTTCGCGTTTATCGATTCGACTTTGTTGTGGTATTTATTTTTAGTTTTGTGTTGGGTTTGTTTATTCAAAAAAAAACTGTTCGTTGCAATAGTATTTTCTGCATCAGTTCTGGTATTGGCTTGGTATATTTGGTACGGTATCATTCTTTATTGGCACATTTTAGTAAATCTATTGATATTATCGATTGGTAGTCTATCTACCTACAAACTATTTGGTATTCCAGTTGATTATATTCACTAGGATATATCACTGAACGATCCTAATTCTAAGTAACGATCGTATTCTAATGAAACATGCAATTTTATTCATACATTATGTTGATGACTCAACTGTACTAAAAAGTCAAAACACCCAAACTCAAAGCAAGATAAAAATAAAATCCTACACGTTCCATATAAAAC
This sequence comes from Xestia ashworthii, assembly GCA_950022955.1. Taxonomy (NCBI): domain Eukaryota; kingdom Metazoa; phylum Arthropoda; class Insecta; order Lepidoptera; family Noctuidae; genus Xestia; species Xestia ashworthii. Next base: position 5,511,734 of record OX465563.1, read on the forward strand.
TGTTTGCAAAGACATCCTCATCCCGTAATCCGTTAAAGAACTCACGTATCGAGAAAAATCTCATAAAACGAATTCTAGTACTCCATTCAGGTAGATATCTTCAAATAAAAGTTGCGTAAAAAATATTCGTGAAAAGCGGCATGACAATGCGAGCGCGGTACTAGAAAACCCTCGTATATGTTTCCTACCATAACATTTACCCCTCGGGCGTTGAGGGAAAAGCTACACGAGCGAGCAGGACAGAACATAGCGAAGACAGAGATGCAGACAAAAGTAGACCAATTGCCGACGAGATAGCAATGGGCGGAGCTCTCAAAAGCTAACATGTCAGGGCGTGGCATTAGATCCTATTATTGTCTGGCAAGGCAAATAATATTTTGCACAATGTACACATTGGGGTAAGGGGGTGTTCAAGGGGGGTTGCTAATTTATTCCCAACTTCGGTTAAGGCTTGTTTTTCAGCTTTGCGAGCCTGTTATTTAAATTGGACTCGGTTGGTTATTTGTATGTACCCGTCTGAAGGCATTGTTGGCTTTAATGAACGAATTTTCGCGGGATTCCGTTGTACAGAATTTGTGATACAAAGTTACGATTTGGTGAATATTTTTGCTTATTTGTGTTGAGCGCTTTCGGTTAGAGCGTTATTTATTCTGTCATGGCTTTGGGATTTCTGTGGCGATATTATCGTGCGTTTGTTTATGAGTGTCTATGTATGAGAATGTTGGCAGCTACTTTTGTGTGTATGTAGGTCTGTTAGTACCCATTTTGTAACATTAGATATAGCATGTCTAATTTCTACTGTATTTTTGGAACCCAAAGCGGAGATTGGCGAGAAAAAGAGAGTGTGTCTAATAAAATATTTACCAAACTGTTTTGTTTCTCTGCTTTAGCTCTAGTGGACACTGTTCGGGTTGAAAGAAGATGTCGCATATTTTGTAATTTTAATCGAACTGACCAAAGTTAGGTTACGTTGAGCTGAGTCTCGCTAGGTGAAGACTCGAGCGGTGCCTACCAAATAGACGAGAGGAAACTTCGGTGGGTTCACCCTCGCTGTTCAACTATGACTCTTCTGGAGGTTCATATCTGCTCCACTGAGTTCCTTACGCCACGTTGAAGACCTCAGGTGATGCGAGTAGAGAAGTCAGAAGAGTCGCGACTTGCTAAAGCGACATGCACCCTTTGAGGAATATGAGATGTATGAAAAAAACTATTTTTTAGAAAAATGTATGTTTTATTCGAGCTAGGGGCGCGGGCGAGGTGTCCAGAGACGGGCTAGCGAACTGTGGAATAAAACGTATTATGGACCGAACAAAAATTCGTCGCGTCGCAGTGAATCGTGGCAATTTCTTCAATTTGCTTTCTTCTCTCTCACAGTCGCAACATGCGTGTCGTTTGAACGTGTAGCTCGTGGCCAAGCAGTTTATAAGGTGTCGGTGAAGTGAAAGTTTTCTTTCGCTTTTCAATGGATAAAGTTAATGTCCCATGTGTGAATTGAGATCGATATGTCACCGTAAAATTGTCATTCACGTTAGATTGCAATCTCTCTAGCGAGATTGTAAACTCTCGAAATATTGTCAACTGAACATACTGATTACAATATAACGCATTATTTTTCGGTAAATTGTAATCTATCGAAGTGAAACCGTAATATTGTGAAATGCATGCGACGGAAGTATCTCTGCCGCCATAATCGGGACTTCGGAGCCCCGCCGTTGAATACGCTTCTTATGGGAATATAAAGTGTTTTGAGGTTAGGGTATATTAATCGGATTTCTTAGGAATGGTACATTATATTTTCATGAGAGTGGTACCATGGGGCAAGGGGGACCCCTCCTTCCCTCCCCCTCCTGCACACCGCGTGAGTTGACTTCCATCGCATACATTTCACAATATTACGGTTTCGCGTCGATAGATTACAATCTACCGAAAAATAATGCGTTATATTGTAAGCAGTATGTTCGTTTGACAATCTTTCGAGTTTACAATCTCTCTAGTTATATTACAATGTAACGTGTTTGACAATTTTAAGGTGACAGATATATCTATCCCAATTACATTGTCCCATTCCCAATATAGGTACCTATTTATACATCAGTTGAGGAAGTGCCCACTATATTTGAAGCTGTATTATCTATAAAATAATAAATAAATAATAATAATAACTATATACTTTATTAACATTATAAAGCAGAAGTGTTTGTTTGTTTGGTTGAACGCGCTATTTTTGCGTTGGATAATCCATTTATCGAGGAAGGCTATAGGCTATATAACATCACGCTATGACCAATAGGAGCGGAGCAGCAATAAGAAATGTTGCAAGCGGGAAAAAAGCTTCCGTTGAGCAGGCGATGCGTTGCGAAATCAAAACTTCACGCGAACGATGTCGCGGGCAGAAGCTAGTTACATATATAAAATCCAGGGTGTAAACTGGGTCCGTTTACGAAGCCGACAACCAAGCACTGTTCATCAAACTAAATAACACTGCAAATTTATTGTGGGAAACGGCTTTTTTGTCTGAAAAATCACAGTTTATGATAGCGCTCAATGTTATACGCATTCAAAATATTGTGCTGATATAGATTGGGTATCCATGACCCAATCTACATCTAGATGCTTAGCTTAATTGAAAGTTATGACTTTTCAAACTTGTCTTCCAGAAGTTTGAACTTGTATTCCTAACAAGACGCGCGTAAAGCTTGAATCCTTCAAACATTTCCGTAACTAGAAGGATCCCAGGTTTTTTAACAACACTAAATTCTGCTGCATGCAGTTAGACTGGAAGCCTACCCCTGCCCTGCATAGTTGGGTAAAGGTTAGGCAGAAGAGAGTTTACCTCATGATGTTTGCGAAATACTTACCTTTGGAACAGATTTAGGCGGTACATTTAAAAAAAGAGGTGAACAGTTGGGTGCCGTTGCACACCCTCAGTTAATTTGTAGGACTCCACAGTTAGTGGAGAAAGTATACGGATTATGATTATTAGGCTGAATGAATCTAGGTTTGTTCACTCTCGGACCTACTTGTAACGTTACCTAAATGCGCAAAACCTCGGACACCTAATTCTGAGAAAAAAAAGAAAAATTTAAAGGTTTTATTTGGTTACTGTTTTAGTTTTACTGGCAGTAAGATTTACTTAGCAAAAACTACAGATTACTGACAAGAACTATTATTATCACGCGTATGAGAAAAATTAAATTAGACGACAACCATTTTGTGTTTGTTTGTTTACATTTTTTTTGCGGGTTTGCGCACGTGACGGCTTATTAGTAAGACAGGGCAACAGTTTTAAATTTTTAATCAAGATTTTTGCAAAAATGTGATTTATATTAAAAAGTGGTTCAATTGATTCTGCTCGTAATTCTGATCAAACTATTTTCCGATTTTGCGCATTTAACTTTACACGTTGTAAATATAAACGTCAGTTAAGAGGTCCTTAGCATCGATTTCGCTTCAGATGCAGTGACAAAGTTTGTCCCCCACTTGTCTTCAATAAGTGATGTTTCTCAGTACATTTTCAAAGAAATAAAATAATTGAACGAAAAGTATTTTTGTTCCTAATTATTTTTTTCCGCGCTTTGCTTTCGCCAGTACCATAAAGAAAAGCAAAGGTATGAAGCCGCAAACAGGAAACCACTGCTCAAGATTAGTAAAATTGAGTTGAAAACTTGGATTGGATTAGAAATCTTGGATTTTTGGACATTACAGGCGAATGCACCTGTGATGGAGCACTTGAATGTCAATCATGTTGAAAGCCCATGTTAAAATAATCAACTCAAAATCAAAGCATTTATTTCAAGTAGGCCAGTTACAGGCGCTTTTGAATTGTCGAAACAAAGATGAAAATTAAATGTAGCTACAGTCCCAGTCACAAGACATAAAAACTGTGAAAGTGCTGTAGTTGCCAATAAGTAGCGTTTTGAAAATAAATTGCTACGAAGACTTTTCTAGGCTCTCTCCGTATGTCTTACAGATCTGGGCGCGTACAAAGAGAGGAAGTTCGAAGTAGAGATTTTACGAAAGATCTAGAGGAGTTTTGAGACCTGTATCCAACAGTGGGACAGCATCGGCTAAAGAAAAAGGTCTATTCCAGGGAGAAAGATCCACCTTGTAGCTTGTAGGTAGCTCCTGAAATGCAGAAGGGGCTATCCTATTTTCATAAGGCAGAAGTGTACTTAATTACATCTAGGTACCTACATTTTGCCAGTTTTATGTTTAAGTTAGGAGCATAGGAGCGAGCCTATTGCCATCAACCGGGCACAAATCCAAACTCCGTGGTTGCTACTGAGAAATTCCTGATGGAAAACACCAATACCAATCTGCCCAACGCGGGAATCGAAGCCGGCCTCATGCTCGGCTGTCGCAGTTGCGAACACTAGACCAACGACGTAGTCTTACCTATGTTGAGGATATGGGGGTATATCTGTCACCGTAAAATTGTCAAATACGTTATATTGTAATATCACTAGCGATATTGTAAAGTCTCGAATTATTGTCAAATGAATATACTGCTTACAATAAAACGCATTATTTTTCTTGAAATGCATGCGATGGTAGTCAACTCACGCGTGTGGAGAGAAGGAGGGGTCCTCCTTGCCCAGTGGTACCACTCTCATGAAAAGATACTGTACCATTCCTGAGAAATATCGATTAATATAACCTAACCTTAAAACACTTCATATTCCCCTAAAAAGCGTAGTCGACGGAGCCCCGCTTCGCGGGGCCCCTATTTCCGAGTGCAGGGTTTAAAGGAACCTAACTAACCTAACGGGGGGGTGCCCCAAGTCCCGTTTATGGGGGCAAGGGATACTTCCGTATGTTCAGTTGACAATAATTCGAGACTTTACAATATCGCTAGAGAGATACACGTTATATTGTAATATAACGTGTTTGACAATTTTACGGTGACATATCTATGTCTACGTAAGAAACAGAAAAGTCGAACTCAATGCTAGCATGAACTTGAACAAAGGCATGCAAGCTTGCTTTAACGTGAGTAGTGATGGCTGAAAACGAAAGTAAGAAATATTGTAAACAATATTTACTATGTAAACTGCTTTTATTGTTTTATAACAAAGGAAATAGTTTAAAAAAGTCATAATTGTTTACCTGTGTTATCAAATACTATTTTAGACTAAACTTCTTCAGTAGAGGTTCCAAAACATTATGACTGTCAAAACTGATGGCAACAACGAAACCACAACTAAGTATATAATTTTTAGATGCTACGCATTCCTCCAAAGCTATTTCTAATTGCTGTCTGATAATTGTGAACCAATTACAACCGGGAGGATGGGTTTCAACTGTCGAGGACTTGGAACCCAGTGGTTCAACTGTGTAAAAGCCGGAAAAGTGCCGGAAGATGTTCACGAACGGACACAGTGAGTTTTGTGTGTCGGGAACGGAATCGTGTTGTGAGTGAATTATGTGACAATGGTAGCGGTGTCGTGCGCGAAAAACGAATAAGAAAGAGGGTAGACCGTTTCGTCTGCTCATAAACATCCACCCGCAATAACTTCAGTTCATCCGTGACCATGGCGCTTGTAACAGTGCCGAAATATCGGAAACTCAAAACAAACAATAAACATGGTAAATATCCCGTTCTTAATTCTAATGTTTATCATAATCTATGTTTTGCTTACATCAGCTCATTACATTACCCAATCATCTCGTGCCTCGGAAAGCCCGGCTGTCATTTGTAGATCTTTGTCAGTCGGTACAGGTAGTCAGTGGCCCAAAGTTTGACAACCAAGGGGTATCTTATTACCCGATACCAACTGGGTTGTGGTTGTGGAGACCAGATAGGCAGTCGCTCCATCTAAAACACTGGTATTCAGCTGCATCCTGTTAGACTGGAAGCCGACCCCGACATAGTTGGGAAAAGGCTTGACAGATGATGACCCAGTTATTTTGAGGTTTTGTGGAGGATAATGGCACATACAATGCTCCAGCTTGGCATCCAGTGAGCATTCCTTGGGCATTCAACTGATCAAACAAGGATGAGAAGAGGCGATCAGACAAGTTGCAATGATTCGCTATAACCGCCACTGTTGTTAGGTTTCAGTAAACCATCAGAGCCCCACGAATCTTGCCTTGATGACAATATCGGTCATTGCTCTTTCCGATATTTATCTTCAAAACAAATGAACCATGTATCGTTTTTCATTAGAAAAAATGTTGAAGATCACGGTAGATGACGATTCAATCAGCGACTCCACGATCGGCTGATCGATCGATCTTTCGATTCGACTTGAACAGGCGTATTTTTGGTTTTCAAAGTTAAGAACTTTAATAAATGTACTCGTAGGTAGGTCAATGACCGATTTTGTCATCATAACTGGTAGCAACTATAGTTATGTATTCTTCAGAATAGAAGGTTCTAGGTTCAGAAGGGTCATGTTTTCCAAAAAATATTTTCCCTCTTTCTCCAAGACACTAACTAAAGGGCCACCGTCGGATGTGTTTCAGCACTAGGTTTCAATAGAAAGCAAAGCAAGGGTCGAGCGGCCTACTGTATTACCTACCTAAATTTTATGAAAAAGGAGTTATCAATGTCTACAATATGGTAGATGCCAAATTATATCTAATTACTCCGAAAGATAGATTTTCAAAAAATATTAGCCACATTTTAGTTTCACGTAAACAAAAAAATGACGACAGTGCGTCGAAAACTCGTGAGACGTCACCTTTGAGTATATTTTTTACCGGAAACTGACGTCACAAGCCCCACACATGATCTTTGACGCATTTTAACATCGTCATTTTTTTACTAATTTGTTAAAGCAAAAAACAAGTATTGAAAGTAAAATTTTTCGATATTCTAACTGACGTACTAAACAGAATCTCATTTTTTTTATTCAGGAATCAGCCCAATTAATCCGGCTCATACAACCAACGTAACTACACCTCAAGGCCTCACAATCAGAGTAAACCACAAACAACATTGTTTTCCTATCAAATATTCTACAGAACTACTCATAAAGTAAACACACCTACCAGTACTTGCAGGTAATCCATCTTTGGCCGACAACGGTGAAGAGCAAACATTTCAATATCTACCGAAGACAGCTTAGCTCAGCTCAGCTTAGCTTAGCTTGGCTCTTGAGCTGGATTATTGCAGCCAGGCGGTAGACAAGCAAACTTTGTTCGGCTTAAGATCTAACATCCACTTTGAGTGGCTGGTATCAGTTGGGATGTCTTTATTCTTAAGGTTTTTGGTTGGATGGAGTGAGTCGTCTCGTCTGTAGTTTGTGAGGTCGCTTCGCTTCAATCGATTTAATCTTGGACATTTTGAACGCATTCATTCATAAATAGTTGATCATGTTTCTGTTGCCAAATAAGGTTTTGAAGTTCAAGTGAGCCTTCACTGAGCCTATTACTGCTAACCATGGCAAAATCTAGAAAAACATACTTAAACAAAATCGGAAATCGAACCTAACACCTGCATATTACTTCCAAGTAAAACTGCTCGCATGATGTGAGTAAGGGAAACAGCCGATGCGCCAAATTGCCAGGTAGCACGGTAACAAACTATAACATGTATTCATCATAAATACATGACATTATATTAATTTAGTATCGTCTATTACTGTAAATTATCAGGGATCAATAATAATAACACAAAATAGTAGGAAATTATCCATTGGCCCTCTATACTCAATAGCAGTATAAAACGCCATCTCTTGTAATAAATAGTAAACCGCAATGTTGTTTAAAGCGCCATCTGTTTAGAAAAGAGAATTCAACGTAGACACGAAGTGAGACAGTATTGCAAATAGTTTCACAGCTTGCCGTTAGATGGCACAGTAATAGTTCACAAAAAGATGTCTAGATGGCACTGTTCTCAAAACGTTATAACATTCAAAATCATTCTCGCAAGTTGCAAAGTTGGTGGGCATGGTTGTACCTTGTTGAATTTTATGGATATGAATACCATTATCATTATGTATTTATGTAAGTATACTTTTTACATAAAGCCATTAGAAATATAATTTATTGTAATGGTCTAAGACCCACATAAGGTACCTACCTAGCTACATTAATATAAGACATTATAAATGCCATAACAACAACCATTAGGTACATAATAACACTAGCAATTTGATTAAAATGTGGGTTATCAGGTTTATAGTTGGTTCTAAAATTATAAAACAGTTATGTATGTAAATCACAATTACTTATATAATTACCTACCTACTTAGCTACCTACCTATAATAAATGCTGAATTTCTATTTTTCCTCGTTTTTACGCTGCTACTTAGGCCCTATGAACGCAGTTTATACCTACTTCGAACGAATAGGTACCTACTTTAAAATGCACCTATGTCGTATTATTACTTTTGGATAATATGGCGTTACTTGCGGTAAAAGATAATTTCAAAATGTACCTAGGTACCTACCTACCTATTCAAAATTTTATTTTGCTACTATCCAAAGTGGTTATTCCTACGTAATCAATAAAAAACTACAAAATTACAGGTATACAGTAAGTATTAGTAAGTAGGTATGGAAAGTTTTCCTTGAATTTTTAGAAATTGGTGCCTCTGTTGACTTCAATCAAGGGGACTATAGAGAGGTAGGTATAATACCTACATCTACTTACCAAGTTTCAAAAGCATAGTTCTTATAGTTTCGGAAAAAAGTGGCTGTGACATACGGACGGACAGACAGACTGACGAATCATGGGTGCCGTTTTTGCCATTTGGCTACGGAACCCTAAAAAGGAGTAAATGATAGCATGACAGTTGACAGAGTAGAATGGAAGAAGAAACGTGTTGCGCAGACACCATGTAACATGGGACAAGGGCAGGAATATGATAATGATGAAGTTCGTATTTTTTTTATCGAGTAAAATTAATTGTAAGTACCTACTTATTATGTTTTAACACAATCATCCTAGCATTTATATCCTGAAGATTATCATATTATAAGCTGATGGTCTCATGCTGTCTCCCTCGCACACGGGTCAGTTTATAAAAAGCGCTGCAGTGCGCCGTAGAGCTCATTTTGCTCGTGGCGCTCGGGACAGACGGTCGTGAGGATATCAGTTTTGGTCGACTCCAGGAGTATTGCGTGAGCCATCTTATTTTTCCTAAATTCTAATTGTTTATCGTTTTAATTTGTGTTTCAAGTGCTCTTTTGATTTTTGTGTAATTCTTGGTGAATTTCTTTTTGTTTAAAAATCTGTGATTAAAGTTCTAGGTTAAGACTGATTGTTTTTTTTTTAAGAATATTCCCACTCTGACTCTAAAATCAGAAGTGGGATAAAGAAACACGGCCCACAATTGCCAAAAACAAAAAAGCACTTGTCTTTGTTTAAAATCAACCGCCATTTTCGAATATTTTTTTTGTTTACGAAGTGTTAAACTTTAACGGTTGCCGTTTACGTTTGAAATGACGCGAAGTAAATCGCGTGGTAGAACTCGAACTCGGTCGCGGGATGGCTCGCGTAATCGGAGGCGCAAATCTCATTCCCGTATTCGCTCGCGTTCACGTTTACGTAGTGCAGTGCGTGACGAGCTTGGCCGCAGGCGTTCTCGTGTTAGATCTTGTGACAGATCACGTACACATTCGAAAAGGTCGGTAGATGATAGGTCGGTGCGTGAATATTCTCGTGTGCGTCATCGTAGCATGTCTGATAGTGAACGTTCTCGTTCACGCATCCGTAGGTATAAGCGTAGGGAATATCGCCGACGTTCACGTTCCCCGTCACGCCGACGGTCACACAGTATTCGTGGTCGTAAGAAAACGACAAACAAAGATAAAAACAAGATTTCTCCGCGACGTTCCCGTAGCGCCACGAGACTATCAAGCGGTCGTACACGTCACCGTCGGTCACTTACGCCTAGGACTCCGAGTCCCTTGCCCCCGTGCAATAGTCGTACTCGTAGAAATGACACTTTGCCTTTGAAAGTTCGTGAACCAAGTCGAATCAGTGTACGTGCAAGCAATCTTGAAGGATCTGTGCAATCCACGGGTCAAAATTCTGAGGCGTCTACTCTTGCACACGCTTTGATGGAAGCAATTAAATCAGTTCAGCCTATGAAGTCCCAAAATTACTTTATCTCGAATTTTGACCCCTCTATACATAATATAGAGGTATGGTGTGCAGAAGTAGACCGCGCCAGAGACTCCAACGGGTGGAGTGATCAGGAATGTTTGTCACGTGTGGGGTCATGCTTAAAAGGTGACGCGAAAGTATGGCTGAACGAATGGGTTACGAACGATCGTACTTGGTCAAACTTTAAACGTGAATTTAAATCACTTTGTCCCTCTAAATTGGATTATGCCAATATTTTGCTGGATACTATGAACACTACTTCTGATAAATTCTCCACTTACGCTGAGTATGCCCGCCGTACTCTTTTACGTTTAAAAATGATCCAGGGACTTAGTGACGAATTAAGGACGCTCATCGTGATTCGTGGAATTGATAGCCCGCAAATTCGTGCGGCGGCCTCCAATGCAAATTTGTCCGTAGACAATCTAGTATCGTTCCTGTCGATATATGTCAAACCTAATCGCACGAAACACGATAACCGTACTTCAACAACAGAGAAAAGATCTCATTTCCAAAAGCGTAACCCTAATACAGATATTAAATGTTTCTTGTGTGATCAACGGGGTCATACACGGCGTGCTTGTCCTAAGGCTCGAAAATCTAATATTCCACCTAAGTCAGTTCCAACCCCTCACACGACTTCTACAAAAACAAAGAACGCGTGTTCATTTTGTAAGAAACCCGGGCACGATGATAGCACGTGCTTCTTAAAAGCGCGTTCAGAAACCCATTCTCAACAATCGAAAGTTAACTTTTGCTCTGAGTACCCACCCGAGTTTATGAAAAATAATGACATTACTACGGCTGTAGTAAATGGAGTTCCGGTAGATGTTCTTATAGACAGCGGTGCTATCGGAGTGTCCCTGGTTTCATCAGACGTTCTTAAATACCTATCTTGCCAACCAAAACATAGGGTTTGCGCCTTAAAAGGCTTCAGTGATAAAGAGATTATCGCTCCTACCTACGTTACGGTAACAATTGTGTTTAGTGAGTTATCCATCGAGGCGGATTTAGTTGTCGTACCAGCTAAGTATATGAATGCCCCAGTTATCATCGGTACTGACATTCTCAACCGCGATGGGATAGTGTTTATCAGGACTAAAGACACACAGTTTCTTGTACCAACGCGTTCAGTTATGTCAATGCATTGTCACGACGTGGTTCAGGTTGACGGTCACGAAATTAATACGCAACTTCAAGGCAAAGAGCGCGACGATTTGCTGTCAGTCATAAATGAGTTCTCGGATTTTCTAATAACTGGTACGGCAGCTACAACTGTCAAAACAGGGGAGATGGAAATAAAACTCACGAGTAATACGCCAGTGGTTTATAGACCCTACAAGCTCTCCTACCAAGAAAAGATTAAAGTGCGTGAAATTACTAAAGACTTACTTGAAAAAGGCGTGATTAGGCGATCTAAGTCCGAATACGCAAGTCCTATAATTTTAGTCAAGAAACGTGACGGATCTGATAGGCTTTGTGTTGATTTCCGCGCTCTCAACCGTATTACCGTCAAGGATCGGTACCCAATGCCCCTGATCGATGATCACATCGATAGATTAGGTAGCTGTAAGTTCTTTTCGAGCCTTGACATGGCAACGGGTTTTCACCAAATCCCTATTAAAGAAGAGTGCATTCATTTAACGGGCTTTGTTACGACGGAAGATCATTTTGAGTACGTAAAGATGCCATTTGGCTTGGCTAATTCGCCGATAATTTATCAACGAATTATCAATGACACGTTGCGCGACCTGATCGATGAGGGAAAAGTTTTGGTGTACGTTGATGACGTACTCCTTTTGAGTAATACGGTATCGGAGGGTATTAGTTTACTGCGAAGAGTGTTACTGACACTGACAGAGGCTGGATTTTCAATTAACCTCAAAAAATGCACTTTTCTTTCTACGGAAATTGAATATTTAGGAAGGGTGATTAGTCAGGGTCAGGTAAGGCCGAGCCCTCGCAAGGTGGAAGCGCTCATCAATACCGCAGCTCCTGAGAACGTTAAACAGGTACGTCAACTGCTTGGTCTCGCGGGATACTTCCGCCGCTACATAAAAGGGTATGCAACAAAGACTGCTCCACTAGCGCAGCTCACTAGAAAAGGAGTTGTTTTCCACTGGAGTTCTGAATGTGAAGCGGTTCGCCAGGATCTTATAAAACAACTAACCAGCGAACCTGTGCTCGCTATTTTCGATCCCAAGCTTCCCACAGAAGTCCATACGGATGCGAGCAGTGCAGGATACGGAGCTGTCTTGCTACAAACTCACACTGACGGTAAGAAGCATGTGGTGGCATATTTTAGTAAAGTCACTCAAGGTGCCGAGAGGAAATACCACTCCTACGAACTGGAGACCCTCGCCGTGGTGAAAGCCCTCCAACACTTCCGGCATTACCTCGTTGGACTTCCCTTTGTAGTGGTTACTGACTGCAACGCCCTAAAATCGACGGAAAAGAAGAAGGACCTCATACCTCGAGTCGCGCGCTGGTGGATATATCTCCAGGATTTTAACTTTTCCATCGAATACCGCAAAGGAGTGATGCTGCCACACGCTGACTATCTGAGCCGAAACCCGACGGTAAGTGTGAATCAAATCACTAGACCTCGCAACTGGGCCCAAATTGCTCAGGCAGCCGACAATGAGACACAGGAACTGATGCAAAGACTACAGGATAATACGCTGGATGCCAATCAGTATGTGGTACGTAATGACCTCCTCTGTTATAAATACACACCAGCGGGAGAGGAGACTCGGTTACTATGCTACATACCCAAGGGACACCGCCTCAGTCTGCTTCGTGTGTTCCATGATGAGCACGAGCACATTGGCCCGGAGAAGACTCTCGACCTTATTCTTCGCCACTTTTGGTTCCCTGGTCTCAGCCAATTTGTAAAAAAGTACATTGCCCACTGTTTGGTATGTGTATCCAAGAAACGTGTTCCTCGAGCCCCACTGCAGAACATCACGTCCTGGGAGAAGCCTGATGTACCGTTCCACACGGTGCACGTTGACGCCTTGGGACCACTGCCGGTATCAGAGGGTAACAAGTTCGTCCTCATTATAGTTGACGCCTTCTCGAAGTTTGTCCTACTTTACCCTATAGCGCGACAAGATGTGGTTGAGCTGAAGCGTGTTGTCACGCAGGCAGTTTCTCTGTTCGGTGTTCCCAAACTCATGGTCACCGATAAAGGAAGGATGTTCGAGTCGAACGAGTTTGTGACATGGATCAACGACCTGGGTTGTGCACTACACCACATAACGCCGGAGATGCATCATGCAAATGGCCAAGTAGAGAGGTACGTTCGAACGGTCCTTAACATGATACGCATCGAGGTCAACCACAAAGATGCAGCTTGGTCGGAAACCCTGTGGAAACTCCAGTTGGTGTTAAATATCACCAAGCAGAAGACGATCCAAGCCTCACCGTTACACGTTCTTATTGGGACAGAAGTAAGTACTCCCGTCATTCAGGCACTGGTGCGTGACTTGGCTCATGAAACTTCCGCACCCAACCGAGAGGCATTACGTGAAATGTCCCGAGGAAGAGTTCGCCAGATGCTGAGAGATAATCAGGTTCAGCAAGATGAACGTGTGAACCGGAACAGAAGGCCACCACGCGAGTTTAATTTAAATGACCTTGTTTTTGTGATAAAGTTTTCACAGGCCACGGGAAAACTCGACCCGGGTATGAGAGGCCCGTACAAGGTGGTGGACATCTTGCCCAGCGGACGTTATGGTTTGAAACTTCTGGCTGGAAGTTACGGCAAGACGACTCAGGCTGCAGCCCAACATATGGTGTTGTGGCGTGGCGAATGGTGTCCGGAGTCATGCGCTGCTTTCTTTGCAAGTAAGCATCAAAAATGAGTTTCGATAACGTTGCATGTTTGTTCGTTGCAATCCATAGGTACACATTTTTATAACTTTAAATTCACCACACACATATAGATTTGGGGTCACTTTTACATACACAATCACACACATGTAGACTTATATTTATATGATTGCAACGAGCAGGGATGTATACGGGTGTCGACTATGAATGTAAAAACTGAGGATGTGTGGTTACTAATGTAACGTATGTAGACGTTGGCTGCAAGTCAAGGCGTCGTGGTATGTTTGGAAGATGCGTTGGCATTTACTTGTCAAGTCACATCTAGCGTTGGCATATATTTGTCAAGTCGCACTAGCGTTGGTATTTGTTACCAAGTCGCACTAGCGTTGGTATTCGTTGCCAAGTCGCACTAGCGTTGGTATTCGTTACCAAGTCGCACTAGCGTTGGTATTTGTTGCCAAGTCGCTCTGTACTGGCGTTGGCGCACTTGCGTCAAGTCGTCAGTTGCTACAGGTTCGGTGCTCCTGCCTTGCAGTGAGCTGGCCACAGCGGGAGTCTGCTGCTGCAGTCATGGAGAGAAGACTGGGAAAAATTATCAGTCTGGTTTAGAGACGTCTCAGTAGGGCTGTATACAAGATAGTTGTATAAAAGGAATTTGATTGCAGTAAATAACTGAAGATGAATGAATTAAATGAAAGGAATTTGAAAGAGTATGTTTGATGTGTGGAATGATGGAAATTGGACGACAGTTTCTAATACTTTGTTGCTTTCAGGTGACGATCATGATGACACCGAGGTTGATCTTGCTAGACAGGCTCCTGAACCCGATCCTGTGATGCCACCCCCGGATCAAGAGGAGGAGCCAACACCCGGTCCTAGCAGAGCATCTGAGGAAATTGAAGAGGTCCCTGAAGCTGGTCTCTCAATGCCCCTTCTGGATGAAGACTCGGATAGTTAGTTAGGCTTAGGTCGAGGACGACCTGACGTCAGGAGAGGCCGTATAAGCTGATGCTCTCATGCTGTCTCCCTCGCACACGGGTCAGTTTATAAAAAGCGCTGCAGTGCGCCGTAGAGCTCATTTTGCTCGTGGCGCTCGGGACAGACGGTCGTGAGGATATCAGTTTTGGTCGACTCCAGGAGTATTGCGTGAGCCATCTTATTTTTCCTAAATTCTAATTGTTTATCGTTTTAATTTGTGTTTCAAGTGCTCTTTTGATTTTTGTGTAATTCTTGGTGAATTTCTTTTTGTTTAAAAATCTGTGATTAAAGTTCTAGGTTAAGACTGATTGTTTTTTTTTTAAGAATATTCCCACTCTGACTCTAAAAATATATATTTTTCTGATTTTGTTTATTGCAGTGAATCATACAGGGTTACTGGTAATTCGACGTATTCCTTGCAGGACGTAATAGTAGGGTTATAGGGTAAGTGCTCCAGTGAATGAACACACCCCAGTGAATGAACAAAACGGACTTTTTTCCAAAAAATAAGAAATAAGGATATTTCTACATAACCTAGTATTTTTTTTCATAATTGTAAATCCTTTTGCCATCATAGTGGCTACATTCATTTCTTATATCACTGTTCGTTTTAAAATGTCAAGCGTTTAAAGTTTGCAGTTTGTTGTAACAGTGTATTTGTTCGGGCAAGAATTTAGGACTCGGGTAAGGCGCAACTTCTTTGTTAACAGATTCTAGCCGTAATTTAAGTATGTAACATAAGTTATTTATTAATTTGAGTAAAGAATAGTTATGCTATTAGTCTTAAATCGATATTACTGCAATTTTAGCCAGTTTTAAGTAAATTATTAGGTGTCCCAGCATTGGAACTAAAAATCGTTTGAGATCCAGTAAATGAACGACCGTTCATTCACTGGACAAACGTCATTTTCATGTTTTTATTGAAATAAGTAATTTATTCTTATGCCATAAGATTCATGTATTGAGAGTAGTTTTCAAAATAGATTTCTGATCTTTAGGCCAGAATTGGGACAGGTATGTTCATTCATTGGTTCATAAAATCTAGTGAATGAACTAACATTTTTTATCATGTTCAAATATTAGCTTTCGTCAATAAGATGTAACCAATAAATGAACACAATATTTTGAGCTAGATTTCATGATTTTAAATCCTAGATTAGATTATTACAATGTTATTTTTTCTTTTTTATCTATTATTGTCCCTTAAGATGGATCTCTAAATCCTTGAAGAACGACCTCCACCGCTTTAATATCAAAGAGGCGAATAAACGGAATAAAGGGTCTAAGGTATTTACAAGAGAACTGGCTGGCTGTGCCCGATAGGGCAGAGCCAGCTCACTAAACTGAAGACCGACGATGGCTGGATCTTATCCGCCAAACCGAAGCTTGTGATAGATCGAGAGCATCTATGGGCAGTTGTACACGTCAACCAGTAAACCTTCTGTAGATCTAGCAAACGACCCAAGAGCTAGACTGACCCGACACTATACCGAATAACCGAAGACATCCCGGACGTTCAGCCTGTACGAGAAAAAGATGGCTCTGAAACAGCTTAAAAACTACAAAGCACCGGGTGATGACGGAATTACGGCCGAACTCCTGAAGGCGGGTGCAAAACCGGTACTTAAGGCCCTTCGGAAGCTGTTTACCCGTCATACTCGAGGAGAAAACGCCACAGAGTAAAGAGTATAACCGGCCTCTCTGTGTAGCGTTTGTGGACTACGAGAAAGCCTTCGATTCGATCGAGACTTGGGCTGTACTGCAATACTGCAATCTCTCCAACGGTACCAAATCGCCTACCGGTACTCATCGAGGTGTTGAAGTGTTTGTACAAAAACGCCAACATGTCAGTCCAACTTCAAGACCAAGCCTCGGAACCTATTCTTCTGCCGCGAAGTGTGAGACAGGGAGACGTCGGATCTCCGAAACTGTTCACCGCTGCACTCGAGGATGTCTTTAAGTTTCTGGACTGGAGAAGGCTAGGCATCAACGTCAATGGCGAGTACATCACTCAGCTTCGGTTTGGCGACGATAGAGTGGTCATGGCTGAGACCATGGAGGATCTCAGTGCAACACTCGATGACCTCAGTAGAGCTTCCGAAAGAGTGGATGATGATCAAAATGAACACGGACAAAACCATGTCATGTTCAATGCCCACGTAACACCTAGGAGACACTACAATCGAAGTTGTAGACGATTATGTGTACCCGGAACTAATTCTAACTTACTTCGAAAAAGAGGTCGATCGTCGAATACAACTTGGCTGGGCAGCGTTCGGAAGGTTGCGCGGTATCTTCTCGTCCAACTTACTATAGTGTCTCAGACCAAAGCTCTCCGGTGTGTGTTGCCAGTGATTACATACGGGACCGAAACGTGGTCGCTCACAAAGGGCAATGGAGAGGGCTATCTCGAAGTTTCCTTGCGTTATCAAATCAGAAATGAAGACATCCGAGCAAGCAAGGGAACCAAGGTTATCGACGTAGCCCGAAGAATTGTCAAACTAAAGTGGCAGTGAGCAGGGCACATTGCTCGCCGAACGGATGGCCGATAGGGCCGAAAAGTTCTGGAGTGGCGACCGCAAATCGGAAGACGTTGCGTTGGAAAACCTCCCACTAGGTGGATCGATAACCTGGTAAAGGTTGCGGGAATCCGCTGGGTGCGAGTCGCACGGGACAGGTCAATGTGGCGACACTCGGGGGAAGCTAATTTTAAAACTTTTACTTTGTAAAAAATAAAAAAATATATGTTAAGACGCAGAGAATTATGCTCGTCTTATTTAGTTGATTATTGGACTGCATTTAGTGTAATAATTAGATTTTTTCTTATGATTAATTAAACAAAAATTGTGTTCATTTACTGGCTTTTTTTTAGTTCATTTACTAGAAATTTTCGTTCATTCACTGGGGTTTTAAGGTCTTTTTCATTTTATTGCTAATATATAATAAAATAAATAAAACGAAATATCTAAGAAAGTATACCAATTATTTCGTAAAATCAACTCAAAAAATGATTTTGAATACATTCCTAATACCAAAATATAGCTTTGGACCGTATCCCATATACGCAACACACTGAAATATTTTTTTGAAGTTGGAAGATTGCTTAAGTGTTCATTCACTGGAGCACTTACCCTAAATATAATGCTAGAAATTAAGCCACCAAGTGTTCTACCGAAATTCAGTAGTTTTTGAGTTAGGTCGATTTTTATTTTTTATGAAAAATTTCAGATTAAATCACTTATAGCCAAATTAAAAACGATTTACGGCGCGAATGTACTAAAAATTAAGTTATTATCAAAGCTGATGACGCAGCGATTTGTTAAGGTGATTACACGAGCTAAACGCGAGTTTAATAATTACTAAAAGTATATTATGATTCACTGCTATAAACAAGACCAGAAAAATATATAATATTCTTCAGGATATATGCTAGCATGATACTGTTTTGAAAACACAACACAATTAATTTGGCTCGATAAAAGAAATCACGAACTTACCTCTAAAAATATCTTTCAAACAATAAAAAACATACTAATATGGATGCGATCATTCTGATTTTTTTGGCAAATAATTCTACAAGCAATATATTAGCATGATACTGTTTTTGTTTTTTAATCCAATCAATGGTTTTTTTGTAAATCGATCGAAACCACTCTTTTCGCACTATTTGGCCCGCAGTGGCTGACGTAACAACGACTTTGTAGTGCAAGCTGATTAGAACTTTATCAAACGAAGTACTTTATCGAACGAAAGAACTTTATCTAACAGCATTTCAAACGAAGTTTGAACCACCACAAATAGAGTTGCTAATTTAGCTCGTCTAAGCGCCTTAATAATTAAAAGTTCATTAAGTCCTAAACCTTTAGCAAAAATCACTAATGAAACATTTTTTGTTGTAATTTTTTCCATTCCGTGATAAAAAATGTTGTATAAGTAGTGAAAAAAAAATAATACTACGACAGATGTAAAAATTACTTACTAGAAAAACATCCTAGTCTTATAAAACTTTTTGAAAAGTCATAGACTACATTATGCAATCGTTTTTGATTTAGTACACCTTGTGTAGTGAACACCTTCCGTTCATCTCATAAAAGGTACCTATTTGGAAAATCAAATTAAGCTATTTCGTGAACATTAGGTATTTTATTTTTAATCAGTATCAATCACACCTGCAAAGCTGTGTCTTTGTGAGCGAACATTTTAGTACGAGAGTCCGTATCCAAAATGTTTGGCTCAACGTTTTACGATCAAATCCGTAAAAATAGTACATTGGTTATTGTGATTCCAAAAATACTAACTTCAAGTATCTTTGCCTGTCCGCGTTTTCAAATAAGCGCATTTTGTTTTGATCTAATCCGTCTGATTTGCTTTAAATAATGTAGAACAGTATGTACTTAGTTAATTTTAAATACCGAAAACACAATTTCGGACATCAGTAGCGTCGCACGTTCCCAGCAGACTTTGTGAGAAAATTTTGCAAACAGTCTGAAAATCTTGTTTTCGACTGACATTGGTCAGTCGAAAACAAGATTTTAACATCGAACATTTAATTTTTAATATACTGTTTAGGAATCTTAGTACATGAACAAGCGCATTGCGAATAGGTTTAAGTTAAGATGGTATTGGATTGAGGTTGCCTAAGTATGCACATTATCGCGATATAGGTACATAAGCAACCTAAGACGATTATAGTCTTGACGTAAAATTTAATTCGTCAACACGTTACTAAACTTAGGTACTAATTACTATTTTTTTATTCGGTAAACGGATAAATGAAGGTCTGTCTCCTAGGTTATTTGATTGAGTGCGCAAAACAGAGAATGCGTGTTCGCTGACTCGAGTCCACCGCTACGCCCTTTTCCCCCTTAGGGGGACTTTTAGGGGGGATTTGAGGAATAAGCCCACCGCTACTACGCGTGTGCTCTCGCGAAAGTGTGCGAACATTTCGAAAAATACGCGCATGTTTTGTTCATGATCACTAGAACGAGTCCACCGAAAGAAATACGTGGCACACTGGTAGAACGTTTTAGTCGAACAAGACATGTAAAAAGTGTGTTATTAAAGGTTTTAAAATTGAAATTGATTAAAAATAATAATAATTCAGGAAATTGTTAACTTATATTTTCCGCGTAACTTTTTCCCTCTTTTTTCCTTTTTTACTAAATCAAAAAGATTTTTCATAATGTAGTCCATGACTTTTCAATAAGATTTATATTATACCATTTTAGATAGCTAGATAATACAAGGATATTTTTCTAGTATTTTGTACATCTGGCATAGTATTATTTTTTTTCACTAAGTATACAACATCTTTTTATGACAGAATTGCAAAAATTTCAAAAAAAAATTGTTTCATTAGTGATTTTTGCTAAAGTTTTAGAAATTTTTGAACTTTAAATTATTAGCAAAGGTCTGCTGCGTCATCAGCTACGATAATAACTTAAATCATAAAAAGTTAAAAATCGACCTATCTCAAAAACCACTGAATTTCGGTACAACATTTGGTGGCTTAATTTCTTGAATACGTCGAATTACCAGTAACCCTGTATAAGTACTTTCAGGCATTATAAAACTCGCGTTTAGCTCATGTAGTCGCAGTAATAGGGTGCTATCTGTGCAGAGGTAGAATTTCTAACTGTAATATGGCAATTATATTAGTTTAAAAACAACTTAAAATGAGAAAAAAAACTAAATTATTCGACTTCTGAAGCTAAAGTTATTTTTCACTTTTTTTGAAAAAAATAACGAACTTATCTCTAAAAAATTCTTTTAACGAGTAGAACCTACATTAAAATACTTACATGCGACAATTCTGATTTCTTGGCAAATAATTATACAAGCAACGTAATTTAGCATCGTAGTGTTTCTTTTATTTTTTTGGTGCAATCCATAGATTTTTTGTAAATCGATCGAAACCACTCATATATCGCACTATTCGGCCCGCAGTGACTGACGTAACAACCACTTTGTAGTGCAAGCTGATTAGAAATTTATTCTAACAGCAGGTATTTCAGACAAAGTTTAAACCGCTACAAATAGAGTTGCTAATTTAGCTCCTGTATAAAAAAGTATACTATACGGTAATAATAATAATAATAATAATAAATCATTTAATAAGGACCAAACATTTTTTACATTTTATGTACCCACCAAACTGCGTAACAGTTTGTCGGCGGGATTAGCGCTCGTCTTAATACATTTTGGTTCAAATAGCAATTGATACAGCACAATAATAATAGCACAGATAATATAAAATAGTAAGATTTAGTAAGCAGTAATAGACGTAACACATTGTGGCGGTGAGTGCCGCCGCTGGCACACGCGCCGGTCGGTGCGGCGGCAGCGGCGGCGGCGGCCCGTTCCGTGTCAATTATTCAGAATTACAAAAAAAAAAAAAAAGTTACAATCGTAAAAAAGAAAACTAAATTCATGACTTATATTTACTACTTCAGTGATTACCAATTAGTATATAATTACAGAACCTCTAGTATATCATTACACTCGTTAACATACAGTTTATTTACACAAAAACAAAACAAAATCATTGGGTATTTTCGCATCGGGCGACCACATCTTTGAGGAAAACAGTCTTTAATTTATGTTTTAGTGTCCGTTTACTAATCTTTTGATGTTCCTTTCTTAACCAATCGAGATTATTAAAAAGTGTAGGTGTCAAGTACTTGTTGGTTCTTTTGCCATAGTAGTTTTTTACCGGTGGTCGCACAAGTTTACGTTCTCTGACGCTTCTAGTGTTGTACCTATTTTGCACATGTATTTTAAATTCGTCACTATAGAACTGCTCTAGAACCAGCAGGTACTTGACCTTCTCATGTACAGGAAGCACCTTACATACACCAAAAAGCCTTTCGTAGTTCTCCTTACAAGCAAGTTTTGTTTGTGGGTTGACAAGGTATTTCATGAAACGAATTTGCAGCGATTTAATACTGTTAAGATACGTTTTAAACGTACGGCCATACGCATTCAACCCATAGGATAGCAATGACTCGGCAAGAGCAAAATAAATGACACGCAGCGTTTTCCTACTCAACGGACCCTTCAGGATATAAAACTTACTTAACACTGCCCTAAGCTTTGTACACACTGTGTCAACCTGTGTTTTCCAATTTAAATTGCGGTCCACCCACAGACCTAGATACCTAAATTTGCTAACAAACTCAAGCTGTTCACAGCCACAATTGTCATTTTGAACGTGCATGCAATCATAAGTGTGACCCACGATACCTATGTCCACGCTCTTGACACTCTTCGCTACCAAGTTGTGCGGTGAGTGCAGATGCATCACTTTCGTCTTATCGAGATTAAGTATGATACCATTATCGTGCGCCCAGCGGGTTATATTATCGAAGTCAGCCTGCAGCACAGCCCTGATCTCCTGTATGTTTTTAGAGGAGTACATAAGGCACATGTCGTCCGCGTACATATACACCCGACATTTACCTACCACATTACTAACACTATTAACATGCATGACATAGCCAACTGGACCATAGACTGATCCAGTCGGAACACCAAGCTGCACCGCTGCCTCCTTTCCAGAAACACCAGAAATGCAGGTCTGTAAGGTTCTGTCACTCAGATAACTCCGGAACCACCTGTTTGTAGGGCCTCTGATTCCACACTCATCCATGGCCTGCAACAGCACCTCGTGATCCAGGGTATCGAACGCTTTTTTATAATCAATGAACAGCGCCATGACCTGATGACCCTGGTCGAGACTACTGTTCATATCTTCGGAAAACTGTGATAGTGCTGTTACGGTGCTACGACCCTGCCTAAAACCGTGCTGTGCATCCGCTAATATATTATTTTGCTCTAAGAATTCGCTAACCTGGCCAACTACTATCTTCTCCACTATTTTATTAATAACTGATAAGACAGCAATCGGCCTATAGTTAGCGTAAACTGAATGCGCTCCCTGTTTGTAGATAGGCCTAATTAAAGCCTTTTTGAGTGGGCCAGGATATTCCCCTTTCAATAAACAAAGGTTGACAAAGTGCGACAAGACCGGTGAGATCTTATTCTTAATTAATTTTAAGTCCATAACTCGAATGCAGTCAATGCCTGGCGCCTTATCACTGCTCAGCTGATCAATAACTTTACACACTGTGTCACAGGTAACCGGTTTAAAGCGAAATGTTACATCACTTTCCCTAACGTATTTACTTCTGTCTAATAACTTGACACTACAATGATGTTTAATAGCAGTAACTTCATTAGTAAATGTGTCTGCAAATTGACTACATATATTATACATTGTGTCTTTATCTCCAAAGTATCTTTTAACAATATCATCTATATTTGCTTTTTTCCTACCTGTCCAGCTATTGATTTTGTCCCAGATTTTTTTTGGGTCTCCGTTACATTTCTTTATTTCTTCTTGCCGAAACCTATTTCTTGCTTTAAATATTAATTTGTTCACCTTATTTCTAAATCGTGTGTATACTAGTCTTTTCGTGTTATTATTTGGTGCCTCTTTCCAATCCCTAAATAACCTATCCCTACGCATCAACATTTCATTCAAATCTCTGCCTATCCACGGTTGTCTAACCCGTTTTTTAATCTTTGGCATTAAAGTCTTACTACTTTTATAAATATCATTGAAAACAGTTTGTAACTTAAAATACAAAGTTAACGGACAATCGATAAACAACAGTTGAGACCAGTCGTAATCAGTTAACTGCTTAGCTACTAGCTTATTATTAATCACATACCGAGCGTCCGAGTTACTGTCAGTGCAGCGTTGCGTCATATCTAACGGTACCGAAACTCCAACCACGTGATGGTCCGACATAAAACACTCAATAACAAACGAGTGGCAGTCTCGCAGCTGTTTTGCGCGCACCCACACATGATCGATACACGACACCTCTCTTACACCCGCGACGATAGCCTCTCGCGTCACCTCCGTACCTGGTATTACGCACTGTAGGCCTAGCCCACACAGGCAGTCCTTATATTTTGACACTAGTTGACTTTCACTCACTTCTAATAGATTTATATTGACGTCACCTAAGTAGGTAGGTAGGTAAACCTATAGAACAATTTTTTTTTATTTTGGTCTGTCTGTCCCTCTGTTTGTCCCGGCTGAGCTCCGAAACGGCTGGACAACCCTAAGCTGGGTTCGCTGTCCCCGGGCCACCATGACGTACTAGGTCGTACATAACCTTTACATCTATACATATAATAAAATCGTTGAGACCAAAAAATCTGTACATTGAAGATAAAAAAAAAAATCGCCCAGGGTGACTTAAAATAAGTAACTGAACATATTAAAACCATTTTTAAAATTTTTGTTTGTTTGTTTGTTTGTTTGTTTGAACGCGCATCACGTAAAAACTGCTGGACGGATTTTGATGAAAACTTCACTAAACTATTTAAATAAACTCAGAATAACATTTAGGCTATAGAAATTATAGAAAATTTTGGAAAAAGGGGGTGAAAAGGGGGGGTAAAGTTTGTATGAAAAAAATTTTTTAGATTGTTCTGGAATCATGAAACTCAGAGTAAATACTTATTATTAAAAATAAAGAAATAACTGTTTCAGCATTTTTAAAAAAATTCACCCAGAGACGTAAAAAAGAGGGTTTTGTGTTTAAAATTAATAAACTTCATACACCTATAGAACAAAATCCAATGAAGTATAAACCTTTAAAAGTTGCTGTAAATACTTCAAATCTAATACAGGTAAATGTAATTTCTAAATATTCTTGAAATTTGATTTTTGAAGTGAATACGCCCAAAATAGCGGAACTCAAGAAAATCGGCTTTCCTCGGTATAAGTAGTTGGTAATACAGAGTGGAAACGGTAAACGGGGCAGTAAGGGGAACTACAGCGACACGAAAAAGGTCTTAGAAACAATCCATAATTTTGTTAGCTAAATGTTGATCCCCATTCACAAATTTAATTAAAAAATTAAGTGCAGTTAGCAAGAAAATTGCCATTTTACATAAAACATTTTTTTTGATGCCAATAATGATAAACCTTAACCGTTGCAGCTACATGAAAATGGTCTTAGGAAACCATCCGTAATTTTTCGTGAAATTTTGATCCCCATTCACAGATTAAAAAAAGTACAGTTAGCAAGAAAATTGCTATTTTACACAAAACATTTTTTGATGCCAATCGATCCTGTTTCTAATACTCAACGGTTAAGGAAGCTCCCCTTTCTGCCCGGTTAATCGTTTCCACCCTGTATTTACAAATAAAATAATACTACGAAGAAAATGTAGACTATACGAATGTACATCAGACATAAAACCCGAAAACTTACAAATACAAACGAGTTCAAATCCTACTATCTACAAATAATAAAAATGCTTTGTCCTGAAGGACTGTGATGGATCATCGCACAGCCTTTACCGCAGATCGTAGAAACCTGAAGCTTGGAGGGTGTATTTTTTGTATAATAATTTCAGAAAATCATTTCTTATCGTATGCCTATGATACGATAAGAAAAGATTTTCTGAAATTATACCCCTTTTTTTTTTTTTTTTTTTTTTTTAGGATGGGAAATCATCAAATGACTCCTCCCACTCTGGGCGGAGCGGGAGGGAGTGTCAGACTCTTACTGACTAAAACCCATCCATGTTCCTTCCTCGCCCTTTATGTTCCGGGGCCGCGGTATCTCTTTCGAATAGGCCCGCAACCCCGGCAGGCTTCGGCCCTTGCGGGCCCCTCTCTTATGCTGACATCTCTTTGAGGCGCGCGTGGAACACGAACGCGCCGTCGACACGGCCTGTCGTCTCTAGACGGACGGACGGCTAGCTAGCCCATGGCCAACCGTCCACAGGCCCGCGTCTACGGTGGCCGGTAGCCACCACGTGGCCCCCGACGCCCGGTGCGTCTCCCGCGGCGGCCGGGAAGAGAGGATCTCTCCCTCTCTCGTTCCGCCACCTCCTTCGCTAGCATGACTGCTTCGCAGAAGGAGGTGACGGCTTCCCATTCCGTCTCGCTCCGGACCATGGATTGAACCAGGGCCGGACGCGAGAGGTCGCCGCCGCCGATCGCCGCTACGAGGACACGGCGGTGCTCCGCCCACGCAGGGCAGACTTCCACCGTGTGCTCCACCGTGTCCTCCGGTCGATCCTCGCAGTGGAGACACCCGGGCGTGTCCTCCCGCCCGATTCGGTGCAGGTACCTCCCGAAACATCCGTGTCCGGTGAGGACCTGCGTCAGGCGGAAGGTGAGGACGCCGTGGCGCCTCTCTAGCCACTCCTCAAAGAGGGGACTTACCGCCACTATCGTGGCGTGCCCTGCACGGGGTTGCGACAGTCGCTCTCTCCATGTCGCCATGAGATCGCGCCGGAGGTCTGTCCGCTGAGCGGCAATTTGCCGCGGCAGCGGAGTTTCCCCCCGGCGTAGTGCCTCCGCGCGCCAGTCGTGCAGGCGCGCGAGTACTATCGCCTCCAGATCCCATGGCGGCAATCCGGCAAGCAGGCCCGCCGCCTCGCGGGAGATCGTGCGGTACCCACGGACCATCTTTACGGCCACCACTTTTTGGGGCGCGTTCAGATAATGGGCGGCTCGCCGCCTCAAGGAACGCGCCCACACTGGGGCCCCGTAGAGGGCCATGGACCGCACGACCCCCGCGTAGAGCCTGCGGCAGGAGGCATTTGGCCCCCCAAGGTTGGGCAGGAGCCGCCTGAAATTATACCCCTAAGGGGGTGAAAAGGTGGGGGGCAAAGTTTGTATAGGAAAATGTGATTCCTTGGTCCAATTATTTCAAATTTTGCTGTCAACAATATTAACAGAATTGATGGACGCGTTTCGTATTGCACGTAAATTGATTTCAATGCATATCTTAGGAGATACACCGTTTTATATAACTCCGCAGCAAAATAATGATCATGTACCGGGCGCGCATTTTCATTATGCGGAAGGATGTGTATGATGTGCTCTTTGAAAATTGTATTATAGGTGCTTACGACCCAACCTCTGTAACCCTCTCTTTCTCTTATGTGACGCAGACGAAGTTGCGCGGGTCAGCTAGTGACAGAATAATTTTGTATTCATTCATATTAGCATTATAATATTAATAGACTTTCTTTATTGTGCCTATGAATATTAGTTCCATTTAACTTATCTTATAGTCTACATCTACGTGCCAGAACAAAATCTTTTGTAAAATAAAAACGTTTTTATGAATATACATAATTTTAATCAAGCTAAGTAAAGTTATGGACGTTACACGCCTCGACTCCCTCAATTATCTAAATGTGTTGTATGTAGGTAAGTACTTGTGAATCTAACCAACAGTCACAATCATGATTGTTACCCGATCTTAAATTTTTGGGATAAATACCAGGTACCAAAGATGTGATGTGCTCTTAGATATTATTGGATTTAGGTCAGTGATTTGCCCAGCCTTTTCCCAAACTATCTTGGGGTCGGCTTTCAGTCTAACCGGATGCTGCAGGATTTAGAAAGGTCTTGAAGGTAATTAATGTATGTGTATGGGATATAAAAATACCCATAATTAACGAAGACGATTCGAGAGGTACCTATTGAGTTTATAGGGTTCTGAACCCAAAGGGTAAAAACGGGACTCAATTACTAAAACTTCACTGTCCGTCTGTCTGTCTGTCTGTCTGTCACCAGGCTGTATCTCATGAGCCGTGATAGTTGACAGTTGAATTTTTTACAGTGACGTAATTTTTGTTTTGGGCCATACCTTGGAACCTAATAATTACGGCGACATTGGAGGTCAATGTTCAACTTTTATTGTCACTTACGGGATATCTTCCGTTCAGCTCCTGATATTTCGACGCTGTTGCAAGCGCCATGATCGCGGGTTGACTGGAGAATGCTCATGGAAAATAAAATTGTTACGAGCAGAAAAATCTGTCTACCCTCTTTCTTTGTCTTTTACAATTTATTTCCATCCACCCGCATTCTCCAGTCAACCCGCGATCATGGCGCTTGCAACAGCGTCGAAATTTCGGGAGCTCAAAATAACAAATAATCACGGAAAATATCCCGTGACAATATAAGTTTAGTTTTAAACCGTGAAAGCTTAAAACAGTATTTACAATGTTCATATTTTTTCACAAGATATCTCGATATCACCCGTTACTATTCAATGCATCGACTAGCACAGTGTTTTTAGTACGTTACTTTTAAGTCCTCTATAGCTCAAAATAAAGTGGATCCATCAATAATTTTGCATAAAGTTTTCTAAGCCGAGTAATGAAAATTTGTAAAACAATTTAAATAAACCAATGTTTTTATCATGGTGCCAATTTATTATGGTAGGTATGTATTAAGTTATTACTACGCAATATACGCAAAATCCTACTACTACATAGCCGACAGATACACTATTCTATTCATCTATGCTGTTAGGTAACTTTTAATCAGGCCCATTCTTGGGGAGGTCCCAGGTCTAGGGGGTCTGAATAAACCGGATAGCACCCTAAAATAATCAAGAGCTTCTGTATTTACCATTTCATTTCTACGAGTATTTCAAATTGTCGTCAGCTTATAATCTTGACTGCCATGTTGCTAGGACAGATAGATAGATACAAAATATCTAATCCAAAGAGTAATAAATAAATAATAATAAATACACAGGTGTCGTTTCAATGGCTACTGATCAGCGGCATTCCTTCAACAGAAAAAAAAACAACTTAAAAAAAAAGGATTAAAAGGGTCTTTGTCGCATCCAATCTTTCACGGTTCGTCTGAGATTTGTGAAACTCGAAAAATAAGTCATGCGTTATCATGTTCAGAATGTTTTGAGCGTAAAATCAATTTAGTTTATAAAATTGATAGATGTTTTATGGCTTCATTCTTTAGGATTATTTTGAAATTGTTATAATGAATGTCCAAAAGTAGGTAGGAAGGTTAGGTACTTATTTAAATTATTTTAATTTTAAATAGAGAATTATTTGACATTCGATAGGTAAGGGTAGGTAGCCCGAAGTCGACCCCAATAATATTTAGGTAGTTGGTAAAAGGCAACACAGAATAGATGATTACTAGAAGGGCAATATGTGCCTGGAAACACTTTTAATTGGTCTTGTAATTGATGACAAAATTAAAAGTACTTAAAAAGAACAAATATTACACTAAAATATTATAAACACCAACATCACGCTTGTAATTCCTGAACCCACACTTCGCCAGTTCGAGCTTATTGCCATCAACCGGCCACAAATCCGGACTCCGTGTCTGCTACTGAGAAATTCCTAAAATGTAAAAACCAATAAAAATTTCACGACCCGAGAATTAAACCACCACCACCACCACTAAACCAACAAAGCAGTAAAATATTATCTATTCTACATTTTACTTTAGTTTGTTTGTTTGTTTTAGTTTTAGTTTAGTTTAGTGGTCGTGGGGCAGCATTTTTTCATAAAAATTTAGAATTTAAAGCTAGCTTTAAAATCAATGCAAATACTTGTATAATGTCACTGGAACTCATTGCAATATACGAAGCAGTAGCTTATGTTCTCAATCAAAATTTACACAAAGCAGTTATTTTTACCGACAGTAAAAGCGCTTTACAGCATGTAGCTCGATGCGCCTCTGGTTGCAGAGGTGCATCGATAGCTTACGACATTCTTAAAATTATGAACACTATTAATAAAGACGAAATTAGAATTATATTGCAATGGGTTCCAGCACACATAGGATTACGCGGCAACGAGGAGGCTGACCGGTTGGCAAAATTGGCAATTAACGCAGGGAATGAAGTCTCTTATCTACCTGATCACTGGGAATATGTCTCAAAAATCAAGGAGTCTTGTTATAATAAATGGAAAGATCATTTCAACGAGATTTCGAAAAAAAAAGGTATATGGTACAAAGTAATTCAGAGTGAACCTCCTCGAGTGCCCTGGTTTGATGACACTAATTTAAGTAGGAGTTACGTCAAAGTAGCTTTAAGACTGCGTTCTGGGCACTTTCCATCAGCAAAATTTGCTTTCCTAATGCGTAAGGCAGCATCCCCAAACTGCGAAGTATGCAACAAAATAGAAGACGTGCAACATTTGCTGATGGAATGCGTTAAAAACCAAAATAAAAGAGATTCATTGATTAGGGAGTTTGGTTTAAATATTTTAGATCTTGGGCTTATTTTCACTATTTTAGCGAAACCTAAATCAAATGTTGCAAAAAAATTGTGTGGTCTAGTACAACAGCTTGATCAATGAATATCTTTTGTTAAATAATAAGTATAATAAGAATATTGTTATTATAATGTTAATTTTAGTGGTGTAAGAGTAGTGATAAGGTACAATGGGGTTGGCGTATCCATGTGGATAAAAACCCTCTATTAATATTAAGAAATAAAAAAAAAAAAAAAAAATTTTACTTTTCTCGCAAAACCCACTTTGTTTACAATAAGATCGAAAGTCGCGGTAAGGTAACCCAAGCCGCAGCCCGTTGCCGGCTGTCATCAGTAAAAACAATAAATAAACGACACGAATATAGTAGCGAGCTCCACGAACGCACCGGCTGTTTCCGAACGCACCAGTCCGCGAGCGCATGCGCCCGATGCTTGACGTGTGATCATTGTCAAATTTTCATTAAAACGTTTTGACGTTACAAAATCGTAAATTTGTTCGCAGTGAGAGTGTTTTTTATTATTTTCTAACTGTAGTTTCGAATAAAAATAAGTTAAAATGGATAGGAATGAAAGGAAAACGAACTCTCGTACCAACACAATCAAAATAGACAGAGAATCAAAGTTTATTTTGCGAAAAGTCATTTTGGATTTTACCATTCTTTTTATTGGTGAGTTTTTTTTGTATGATTTGATGGATTGTATTATTGGTGTGGGATACTATTCAGGAAAAAGCATGAGAATTGACGAATGCTACTTGTTTTTATTGTAACCGGCAGTTGTAACAACTTTATCATCATGCAAATTATAGTGATTATGTTATCAGCGTTGTTTTCCGTAATTATTTATATATTTTTATTCGCCCTTCGAATTAATTCTTGCTATACGAAATAGGAAAGCCGGTACCTACTCATTACACTCACTGTGTTTAGAAAAACTCAATGGTGATAACTAACAAAATAAAAAAAGATTATAATCTGCCATAGCGTTTTTAATTTATATCAGTAGTCGGGAAAATTATCGCTTTATTATGTAAACAAAAGTGATGCAAGTAATTCTAACTACCCATACCTATAATGTATAAATGTAGATAATTGAGCTCTAAACTTATCCAATCAGATTTTAATTCACTAAAATATTTGTGATAATCTTATGAATCATATCCAGTAAATATACAGGTGTACTTAGTACTATTACTTAACTAATCATATCTGTATTAGTCACTAGAAATAATGACAGTTTGCTAATAAGATGTCATTTTAACTAGTAAAGATCTATGTTATATATATGATAAAGGTATTTGGAGTAAGAGACATTGAGATTATGACACAACTGTTATCAAGGATTGAATACTACATGATTGTAGAACCCTCTGTTGAATTTTCTTTGACCAAAAAAGCAAAACGGGACTATAGGATGGATAAAATTGCTGGTGTCCTCAGTATAAAAAGTGCCTCAATGTGTCTTAAACCTTGTATATCTTATCCAATTATCTATAAAATTAACCATCCGCTCAACATTTCAACTAAAATTCCATTATGAAAAAATTGCTTTTAACTTTGTTGAACCACATTTTACATAAAATACAAAATACTGAAACGTAATCAGTTCTGTTAATGTTAGACAACACATAGGTACTAAAGTAACAACATTTTGTATGAAACACATGACTGTCATTTCAGGGTTCTCGTACACACAGAGACTTCATTCATACCAAGGCATATTGTAATTTGTTGTAACCTTCATTTTATACATGCATAACATAATAAGGAAACTTACACAGAAGCGCTTTCCTTAAATTCATTTCATAATATTAATTCTGAATTAAGTAGGCGGAACGTAATTGAGTTTGACATTATGGCAATCTTATTAAAAAAAAACAGACGAATTGAGAACCTGCTCTTTTTGGAGGTCAGTTGAAAAGTAAACTATGTGGATTTTCAAGCTGCAAGATCGCAAAACCCATGATAACATTATAACCGGCCAGTTATTTTTTAAATGCTTCATCATAACAAAAGAGGTTTATACAAACAAATGCTAACTCCTTGTTTCCTCAGCCAATAATGACTGACATAACAGAGTTTACTGACACATTAACATGTTAAACCAATGGTTGCATTGCACTGTCTCAGCACAGTGGCCCCATTGATTGACCAGTCACATTCCCATTCAAACACTGTACTTGGAAATATTCCATTTTGTTATATTGTTGCTTGTTGAATGCCTAGTTTTAGATTTGAAATAGGTTTTTTCTGATGTGTGTAATTTTAGTACTAGGCTAGGTTTTACCTTATTTTTGTTTTCAATTTATTTTGAGAAGATGCTCTTTAAAAGCTGACTAGGTGGCTTATGCTGTATGCATGAGATTTGGAAGACCTAGAATATTAGCACAAAGCAAGATGCCATGACATTGCATGGTCAAATCCTGCCCTATTGTTCTGAAAAGCCAGACGATTTTTCATACCTCTTCGTAAGAAGGTAATATGTTTTTACAAATCGGTTTTATTTTAGCCTACTCTATTTCAAGGTTGCCAGTACCAATAAGTTTCTTGATAGGTACCAACTCA
The DNA here is from genome assembly GCA_950022955.1 of Xestia ashworthii. Lineage (NCBI taxonomy): Eukaryota > Metazoa > Arthropoda > Insecta > Lepidoptera > Noctuidae > Xestia > Xestia ashworthii. The sequence goes on from OX465563.1 coordinate 5,544,256, forward strand.
TAACTCGATCAGTGTAATAGGTAAGTAGGTATGTATTTAAAGACCTTTAAAGGATTCTTTAGCTATCTTGTCAATATAAGGAAAGAGAGACCTTATTTTTGAACTTAGAACCTTTTGTAGATAATAAACTTAACCAAAACAAAAATCTTGTTAGCCTGACATAATTATTATTATAACTACTTTTTAATCGGCTGATTTTTATCACGTAGACCCTGACTGGGAATTCCAAGAAAACAGACTTAGTAATAATTCTCCTTAGGTCGTCTTGGACAGATAGTAAGGTCAAAATATCAAACCTAAAAAAATAAAGGTGACTGGCCTCATTGGTCTAGTAGGTAGTCGCAAGTGCTGTTGAGTATAAGGTCTTAGGTTAGATTCCCAAGTCGGGCAAAGTGTTTTTGGGTTTTTCCATCAATTTGTAAGCAGCCACGGAACCTACAAGTTTTGTTGGTAAGTGATAATAGGCTCGCCCACGTAACTGCCGAAATCTGGGTGACTAATTAGGTACTCCTCAACATACAGAGTATAATATCCTCAGTAGGTAGGACCTCAACATTAAGTAACTACTACCCAGGGAACCCAGGAACCTACTCTCCGTGTGATTTTCAGCAAGGTGGATCGAGTAAATCTCCCAACCGTACGCAAAATAAGCGCTTTGACGTTGAGTTGCGGACACCAGCCCGTTTTACAATAGATACTCTGCCTGATTCTCCGTGGATTATCGGCGTCATATTGTTATACTTACATGAAAAAATTAAAACCCTAAAAGATCCTACACACGATCAAGCAAGTTTGCAGTTTTCAGGCATATTTGACAAGCTCGCATTTTCGTGCGTAGCCTGCTTTAACAAACCACCATAAACGAGATCGCGTGTCTAAGCTAACTCGCTTAGTTATTTAAGTATTTGTGTTTAGTAATGTGCTATTTAGCACCGCCATTCACTTCTGAATTCTCACGGTTGGTCCATCGAGGTTTTTTTTACGGATACGAAAATCGATTCCTTGTAGGAATTTGGTGCTAGTCGGTTAGACTTTTTTTTCTAATTGTTGCTCAAGGAAGAAAGCATGCAAAAAAGGAACTGTTTTGTTTTATAAGGGTCATGAGTAGGTCATCAAAGATTTTGACCAGTTTGATTGAACATTGAATTCGTAGAAAAATTGTGGATTATAATCCACAATCTTTCTACGAGTTCAACGCTGAAGTTCAATCAAATCATAGATACAACAGCCTGAAACATCAGTAGGCGAATCCCCGTTCAACAACCCACAGTCCGCCCACTGTAGACGCTCGTCGCTCACATAGCCAACCCACCTCTCCCCAGGTCAAATCCCAGGTTCGCAGGATGTGAAACATTGCGTACAGGGCCCGCCAAACAAAGTGGCAGGTAATTGGCTCGCTGTCAAAACATCCGACGCGTCGGACCTGTCAGATTAAACGTATCCGTTAAGTAGGCTCGCGTATGACAGGCAGGATGGCGGGTTGCCGTGGCGTGTGAGAATTTAAAAAGTAAAAAGCGTTCTAATTTTTAATTTTAAATCTCGCGGTCATTCTTTGTTGGCTGGTGATTTTATTGTGATTGGCGTGGTGAGACAACTGCGTCTTGCATTCGTTTATTTCTTACGGAATTATGACCTCTTTAGTCAAATCAGATAAACGGAACTCATGCAGCGGTAGTACAGTAGGTAATATACATTGGTTTTGATTAACTTATCTAGTAGCTAGTGCATATTCGGGCAAGGCGAAACAGTTCCTTAATTTCTTAATCAGGTCAACCTATCGGTGTCCCTACATTCAGTACTGTTAGCCTGGCATTTTGATTTGTAAACTTTCTCTGTAGTCGGTACTGACCTTTTGATATTCCGCTATCTGTGTCCCCTCAGGGGATCTGAAGCGAAAAGCTTGTACAATTTCGATTTTATGAATATAGACACGATGTACAACTGCATGTACACGCTATAGAATCCCCATAGAAGCATAACTCTACAGTACAGGAAGTTAATAAAAATAAAAAAATGAAAAAATCGGATTTTAAAGGCCCATTAAGTTTGACGTGACATCTGTCAACTTCAATCCTGTCAAAAATAAGATCAGAAACGGCCTTCCAATTTAACAATCAATCAATCAAATGAACCCATTGCTCAGTGACAACAATCCTCTTTTTTCCCACCTTCATCAGCCCAACATATATTTACAGTAAATAAAATACCAAGAAAATAAACAAGATCTTCCTGGAATACGCCTTCATCTTTTATACTTAATATTACAAAAAGGAAAGATTTGTATTTTTGTATGTAACCAATAAACTAAAAAACTACTGGACCGATTTGAAAAATTCTTTCAGCAATGGTTAGCTACAATATCAGCGAGTAACATAGGCTATATTTTATCCCCGTAATCCCACGGGAACGGGAAATACGCGGGTGAAACCGCGGGAAGTCCGCTAGTATTAAATAAATAAATGCTCATCCATTATGGAGTCGTTTTGTCGATGTTTAATTGCAGTAGTTCCAGGAATCCTCGTATGCGATAGTTAACTTAATTATTCGTTCAAATGGATTACATAGAACAAGTTGGAACTATCGTGTAGTTCTTTAGTGCAATTTACTTTCAAGTTAATAGTTTACTGAGGGTGTATGTATGCTGCGGTGGACTGTTCGAAAGGAATACCGTGGCCCGGAACATAAGGGTGAGGAAGGAACATGGATGGGTTTTTGTCAGTAAAAGTCTGACACTCCCTCCCACTCCGCCCAGAGTGGGAGAAGTTATTTGATCATTTCCCATCCGAAAAAAAGGGTGTATGTATATTATGCTGAGCGCAGACTTAAGACAAGACTGTCTTAAGACAGACTATTGGCCTACTAGTGCGAGCGAGACAGACTATTTATTCCCTTTAGCAATAGTCTGTCTTAAAACTGTCGTTACTCTGGTCTACGTTCAGCCTTAAGGCTACTATTCTGCCGGGAAGATGGGTAAGTGCTGGTATCCCAGTGCTATTGAGATTGCCATTTTTAAAATTGTTTATTGCATCTACATTGTCGAGCAAAAGAATTTGAATTAATAATACTTTGGACGCAATTCTAATCAGTACCCCGCTGACACTGATTTTTTGCGTGTATTTTGCCGATACTGGTAGGAAAATGATTTTTTGGTGGTTTCTTGCAAGTTTCGCTCTTATTGTATCGAGATTCGAAAAACACGATTTGTTTTTGAGATTGACATGAGAAAGTTGAAAAGATTACTGATATTATCGTGCAATTCACTTTCTTCTTAATATTACGTTTGCTGCCAGTGAAATCATAATAAGTTGAGACTTATTGTAAAATTAATAATTTCAAAGTTCTTTGCGGCATACAATATGGTGCTATTAAAATACCATAACCAAACCCAAAATCTGTACGCAGCGGTGGCTTTGAAAAGCAGCAAAAAAAGCGCTTTAAACCTCTATCTCCAACACACCTGCTTGTAATTAACAGCGGTTGCATGTCTGTATATCATTGAATTTCTCTGTAACGCAGGTAATGTACGGTTAAGCCGTACTCAAAACTTAAGTACTTACTTAACACGTGTAAGTGGCTACGGTATTGCAACCAGCTTAGCGGTATTTCACTCAAACATGCTGCGTTTACGATAATTTGATGGCATGTCTTGTCTTGACGATGCCGACGCTGGCAAAGATTAAGAATAATATTCGTAGAAGGGCCACTTGTGTGCATGTATTGTGCCTAAGTCGTGCTTAGCTTCATGCGAGGAATGTGCAATACCTTAATGAACAGTAGTGGTCTAGAGGTTCCGCCCTGACGTACGCGTTGTTGTGGGCGTGAATCCAAGCACTTTATTTTGTGTAATTTATTTCATCATTCATCATCTGCCTGAACTATTTTGGGGTCAGCTTCCAGTCTAAGCGGGTGCAGCTGAATACGAATATTTTACATGGAGCGACTGCCTATCTGACCTCCACAACCCAGTTATTACTGGGTGTTACGATAACCCTCGGTAAGACTGGTTGTCAGGCTTTCGCCCCCCTGACTACCTGCAACGACTTCATCTTTACAATATTACTAATTATTTAAAATACTTAACGACTATTCAAATTCAATTAACAGGAAGTAAATAATGTTCAACTAGATAGATAAAATTCTACGTGCCTGTGACGTTATTAGTTGTCCTATTTAGACCATTTGACATAAACTAAGTATACCTAATGTGCAGTAACAATTGTAAATGATAATTAGACATTCCAGTAATTATGTTTATTAATAGCTTGGCCTTAATGATTTATGTGCAATTTGGTGTTGGTGTCTACTGAGTTTGGTATGCAAAGGTGGCTAATTTAAATTGCTAGCCTTACTTGCTTAATCTATGACTACAGCTGAGGTAATTTTTAGGTATAATATTGCTATAGTTGCTGACAGATAAGATGACAATAGCCGCGGTCATTGACGTACCTTACTTTGAAAACTTACAAAAATATCGCTAGATCTATCCTGATCTTCAACATTTTTTCTAATGAAAAACGATACATAGTTCATTTGTTTTGGTTCGTACCTCGCCTTCAGTGTGCGTTTCCATTGAGCGAAGTCAAGCGTAGTGGAGACGTGGCGTTCAGGAATTGACATTGGTTAAAATTTCCTTTGCATTTCTTTTGTCGTCTGACGGCAGATTCCTGCAAGTCTCCGATCGGCCTGTCTTCATAAGATCCTATAGCCTAGCCAGAAACTATTCGATACAGCCAGAGTAATCAATTGTTTATCAACATAATTTCCGTTGACGTAAGTAAATTTTCCGTTTTAAAGTCGTTTCGTGCAACTGTCACATAAAAATCACTAAGAATGGTGGTTGAAGCCAATTCGAGTTTTATGTCAATTTGCTAAACAGTCGATTTCCGTGGTTTAAGTCACTTTATGTTACCTTCAGATTACTATAAATATGTACCTATGCATGGTAATACGAAAAAAGCATGGCATTAGAAAGTACAGGCTAATTAATTCACACGCATAAATCAACTACGAATATTCAGTACTACAACCAATTAATAACGACAAATTATCTCGTTAGGTCTATAATTAGTTTTCTTTTAACTTTGCTTGATTGGATATTAATTATGTAACGATGTCGAGCGTCTAATGTAACTTATTGATTCTGGTGTCGTAATAATTATGTGTGTACACGTCATTAGACTGTGCTTTGTAATAACAGCTGTCATGCTATAGTATAGCTACGATACTAAAAGTAAAAGCAGTCTGCCCATAACTGTCCCACTGCTGGGACACAGGCTGGTCGCTGGATGTCACATGTCCTTGATTTTTAGGTTTTGTCTTAATGCAAAAACGAGACTCATACAGGATCAGTTGTGGGACTTGTGGGTCTGTCTGATTGCCTGTCTGTCAAAGCAATTTTTTTCCAAATCTACGTGGCCGATTAACTGATTCTGGGACATGGCGTTTTCATCACGATGCTTTTGCATCAGCAAAACGCCATGACCGATTTTTTATTCGTTGCCTTGCTATACTATTATATCAAAGAAAATATGTAAAAGAAACAATCTTTTCCTCTCCAATAGGAAGTCGGCAATAAAATTATTGAGATGCTTCTAAAATACAGAAGGTGTCTCAACCAGAGTGGTGTACAACTCTGGTTGAGGCACCTATTTTGAGAATTAGGGAGCTTTCCAAGAGGACGCTTTTCATAAAAGTGTCTGACTTGGTAGCTTTTCCGACAGGGCGAAAAACTGAATCCGTGCCCAGCTGAAGAGCACTTGACTTCTAGCTATCGGTGAACCTGATTATTATGAGCACTTGAACTGTTTGAGTGGAAACTAGATATAAACTATAGTCCCCGCCATGAGAAGCTTTAAATTTTGTAAACACACATTCGGGTTCGCAACCTTTGGATCAAATTAAAAAATGACAGCGCGGCGTCCGTCAGCGTGATTTTACTTCAAACTGGCGGCCCAAATGTTTACGTTTCATGATGTCAAATGCGTTCCAGTACCACAAAACATTAGACGACAGCGCTTTATATCGCCAAAATATAACCCGACCAAGTGAAATTGCTCGTTAGTTTCGTATTACACGTATGATAATTGGAGTTGCTTGAATTTGGGAGTATTTCTTGTTGATTGAATTGTCGCTACGTATATTGATAGAAATTCTTTGTTTACAAAAATTATAGTTTCTTGTGGCGCGGACTATATGTACCTTAATGATTAGCGTTTAGATTGTTTGATGACCGAGACGGCACGTGTCACTTCTTAGTGATACATATCAGTGTACATGTTAATCTTCTTGTAAGTAATGGGTACTTTAATGATACAAATTGTAAATGGCGTAAGCGATATGAGCGTGTTTTTGCATTTGCAACGTTCAGGTCAGCGGTGAAAGTGTAAACTCCAACGGCAGTTTTAATGTTCCTTACGTTATTTCATATTTTCGTTAGCAGCTAAATAAAAGGTGTCAATTTAATTACTGGACGCTTGTAATGAGATTAATTTAAATGGTTTTGCTGACCTCTATTTGTGATAACATTGCTTAGTATGATTCTGTGTCACGGTGACACATTACTAAGAGAATATACTTCACGCCGATTTCAAGTGTCGTAAAATCAGCTTTGGGGAGAAAATAACCCTCATTTTTTTCCTTATTCACTAGCATGAAGCAACAACATAAATAAATAAATAGTTTGTGTCAATGTCTTTTAAAATACCAAAAAAAACCCACAAATAAGATCCTTACTCTCCCGTACGGTTCCATCCATTTATGCCTATTTCCGCATCTGTAAATCTCCCTAATCTTTCAATCAATCATTTTATTTTCAGACAACTTAAGGCCCATAGATAAAATACACAAAATTACATTACAACATAAAAATACACTAATACATACAAAATATAACTTATAAACTATTACACATGAGGAGACGGCGTCATGTTGCGCTGCGTGGTGTCGCGTAGCCTTCCGCGGAATCGCCGATATATGACACCCTTCGGCCAAAACTCTTCCTTGAGGAAGGTCTCAATATGATGAGTCGGAACTCGCACCACGAACGACGTGAATCTTTGCCACGTCCATACTCGCGTACTACACTGTTCCCACGTGGTATGCCTTGTATCAATATTTGTATCTACCTGCATTATCAGCTGCGATATCCGTACCGCACTGCCACCTGCGTGTCTTGCATCCAAAAGTTAATCAACCGTATTTAATACTTGTCCAATTAGAAATGTTGTATTTTAATGACCACTTTTCTGATTGGTTGATTTGTTTATTTTGTCTTTTGGTGGGTCTTATTTCTGTGGTTGTCTATTATTTGACCATGGTGGCAATCATCATCATTATTCTTGACTACTATTACTACCACAGCAGCTTCCGCCATATTTCCTCCATCTGCAGTTCTTATTAATTGGTAAACAGCTTCGTTATCCTCATTCCTTAATAAAACCTCTTTTAACTGAAACAAAAGTTCCCATACTCATTTCCGACATATGATCAGGGACAGCTATAACGTTTCATGGAACTGCTACTCCACTTATCCTATCCATCTCCGTTGTCATAGCAACAATCATATCCTTATTTATCCTAATCAATCTGCTGCAATTTCGCGTTTGCTCTCAATTGATAGTGTGCCTCCTAAACGATATCATCCTGGCTCCGTAGGCTGACTCCTGGGTAAAATTACACGCTGAACTCAATCAATTAAACGATAGAATGGGAGGAAATTAAATGTCCTTATCCAATTCGGAGGCAAATGAAAAGGGGTATGGGTTTTTAGGAAAGAGTTATCGGGTTTTTGGAGTTGGTAATTTATTATAAGAGGTAAGTTTGTACGTAGCGTATTATAATGTCTGTGGTAGGGGGTAATATTCGGAAATACGGATCCGATTCCGAAAACTCTTTCACTAACATGAAGCTACATTATCTTTGAGTGGCGTAGGCTGTATTTAACAAATTATACCGTGGGTTAATTTTCGTATCGGAACATAACGGGAGCGAAGCTGCGAGCAAAAGTTAGTTAGTAATATCTTCCATGGGATTTTCATGATAGGCTTTTATTGTCTTGCCCTGTCCGATACAAAAATAATGAAATTAATGAAGTAGGTGCCCGATAACATCAACACTGATTCATATTGATGAATCTTGATTACTTAATAAAAAGATATGGATCGTCATCTGCCTAGCCTTTTCCTAACTATGTTGGGATCGGCTTCCAGTCTAACCGGATACAAGAGCAACTGCCTATCTGACCTCCACAACTCAGTTAGTACCTACTGGGTATTACGATACCCCTTGATAAGACTGGTTTTCAGACTTTTTAGGCCACTGACTACCTGTAATCGCACATCCTATGCGTGGCTTTGCTAGGTTCTAGAAATTGAGCCTGCACAAAGAACAAGAAACACTATTGTGTCTTGAAGAGTTGACAACTTTATCAGCTTTTGGCAGACGCTTTGAGAATAAAGCTTTTGCTCAAGTAATTGCTTGATTGGTATGGAACAAAGGATTTTTACGGAAGTGCTAACAAACGATTTAGAGTAAAAGCATTTGTGTCAATGGTTTTTAGTTAAGTGTTTGCCGTTATATCACATGCTGTAATCTCATTGTGACACATAGATAAACATTTGTACAGAAAACTAAACATGTTTTGTTTACAAATATTGTTTAAAAACATACAAACATATTACTGATACGTATTGATTTATCGTTTCAATAACTGTGATATTGTTTGCATTTGTTAAAATCAATTATAATCGGCACAAATCCTAGCTGAAATATGTCTTCTGCTAGATATGGCCTCTCCAAGATCACCTTTCATTTAAATTAAATCCAACTTCTAATATCTTTTTCATCTACTTAACCTATTAATTTATTCCATCCGTATATTCCTGACGCCCGCGGCCTCAAAACCTCCCTAGGCTTATTAAATCTATACTCGTTTTTATCTCCTTTTAACTCACGATTATCATCAACGCATTAATTGAACTTTACCGCTGCTTCAGTATCTCTGTATTCAATTTAAACTTGCACTGCTATAAATATAACTCCTATAATTTAATTGAAAAAATGTTCTACCTCTTGGCTCGTTTCATTAGGTATGCTTTGTGCATTGAATTACTCGGCGCCCGTAAACAAGGTTCACGCTGCGTTAGTGTAATCTACCGTATAGTACTCACTACTTAAGCCCACCTATCTCAGTTTTCGCTACAATTCACAACGTTATATTGCTCCTAATACCACATTTGCAACTCCTGAGGATGTTACGAAATGATCACATCCGCAGGTCTAATTGTCATAGCATAGCAACAAGGGAATGAGAAAGGCAAAGAGGAAGCTAGCAATAAAACTGATGAGCTATTAAATATCAAAATTGTGTCACGCTAAAAGCATTTTAGTAATGAGTGGATTGAGAGAAACATAAATTTCATTTGGATGGATTCTGGCAAACTTAGATCTAGGGCACCAGATATTTTAGATTTTGGTTTAAATGTTTTGTCAAACAAACATTATTCAGCTGCAGAGCTGTTCGCTTTCTGTGTACTACTATAATGACGTGTAATTGCATTTAGGCCAGCAATATTAAGGCTCAAAATGATAACATACCGTTCGAGTCTTAACCGAAAAGCTTACGATGTCAAAACGCTGACCGCTCAATACGGAACGGAAACCAAGACCAAAAAAGCTCATTGTTAATTGAGACGATTATCAAATTCCTGAGGTGGGACCTATTGTGCCTTCGACAACGTACAGGTGTCTTAATCTCTCAAACCTGATGTTATTAGAGTAACTTGTACAATATAAAAGAACAACCCACAAATTCTACGCGACCCAAAAAAGGACCAAGAAGATCCGAATCCTTTAGCAGGAAGTGTCCAGTTAAATTACGACAAAGATCCGATCATCATCAATAAATCAACATCGGGTCTTATCTCTCTGTCTAATGAAATAAAAGTCTTGTGTGCTCCGTCTTCCGAGATGTGAAATAATTAATGCCCTGCATAAGATTTATGAGTTCTTAATGCTACACCCACGCGATTCGAACTTACCCTTATCGCAATATCTGTACAAGTACATTAGGACCTAAGTGATGAGAATTTTTAACTGCCTAAAATAGACTCTGTTCCCTGTAAATAAAGCATAGGGTAAAAGTAATTTAAGGTGTTTAGCTCAGACGCCATGAAATACGATTTGCGGCCGACGACAAAATGAATGAGCGCAGAACGCGTTTACAATGTTTTGTTCTTGTCAGGTGTGGCCCATTTGTAAATTTTGATTCATTTTACAAATTATTCAGTGAGGCAGAGACAAATTTCGCAATTAAAGTTATTTATTATTGCCGGGAGATAGCTGCAACTTTTCATTTTGAAAGCTCATTAAAGTTTCTAACCTTTACCTATATTGCTTACAAGCTATTTTTGTTCTATTATATGTATGTATAGACTGGAAGTCGACTTCAACATAGTTGAGAAGAGTCTTAGCAGATGATGAATCTCGTTAGGATCTAAAGTTGATGTCCCATGAATTCCAAACAACAAGATTAATAATGACGAAAGTTTTCCACTAAGTATTGTCTCCTAAGATTTCACATGATGACATGTTTATCTTTGTGGCCTATGGTTCCAATAAAGTACACAAGCGCACTCGAACAATTGGTAAAAGCCCTGATGATATCTGCAGTATGGCTGGGATTATTAATGATGGCTGGCACCGACACGCCTGTACCGCCTCTACGAGTTGTAGATTATAATGCGGTACATACAACGGACAGTATTGAAAATATGGTGGATCTTGACTCCGTAGTAATGAACGGTAAAGGTAAACAGCAGGATTAGGTAATAATTGTTAAGATAATCAATGAAGATTATAATAGAATGCATGACGATAAAGATGATCTTTTTGATACGAAAGTAATGCGTACAGATTATATCCTTAATTTCAAAAAGTGTAATCATGACGCTACATCGGCACTTAAGCTACTTCAAGAAGCGTAGAAAAGTAATTACCTAGCCGGTTTAATTTAATAGCACATTTTAATGGCTATGTCAATAGTTTTATCAGACACTTAGCTTTCGGAAAGAAATTTATGAAAGGAGAAAAACAAGATCGAAATAGAAACATAAATTTTAATTTAAAATACGATTCAGCGGATGACAATAAAGTAAAAAACCATTAAAAGAAGTTAATTGGTCGTAAAACGTGGCTTATTGATAACAGCAATGATTAAGGATGTGAATTAAGTGATAACATAGTTTTTCATGTTTATATTGACAGGGAATTACCTGGATACACGGTTGATGGCATTTCTAATCAGTGTAAAGGTAAGCGTCAACTATGGCTAGGAAAAAGATTTTAAAGCATTAAGGTTCGAGAAGTTACTTCACTTTTTCGGTTCGTGTAATACCTACCAATTCCTATGTAACATATTTATTTGATCTTTTTTCAGTTATTGTTTTTTCCCATGTATATAATCGAACAATGTTGCTATAAAATCTGGTTACTAACTTTAATCTACGTTTCAAAAAAGCTTTATCAGACCGCAAAACACTATAATTTTTCCTTGCCTACTTCCGTCATAATGTGCGGTAATAGGTTCTTTTTCAAGCCAATTATGAAATTACTATAAAAACAATACTTTTTCCTTATGCTCATTATAGATTATAGACTTTAGCCAATTGTTTTAGAATATAACTATAGTAGGTAACCTACCAACCATTTCCATGTTCAAAATTGATGAAAAATTCATACCTACCACTTTTTCAGAAGTCACACTTTATCGACCTGATTTCACCGATATGTTCTAATTGCTACGTCCTATTGGTACCGGTGATGTTTAGTTTGATACTAGTGATGTAAGATTCGATCCAAAACGGTATCGATACAACAGCATACGATGCCCCGATTTTTAAGATCGATAAAAACGAGTACAAAAATACAAGTATCGGAAGGAAAGGATCGAATTCTAAAAAATTCAAAAGGGAGATCTTAGAGGGATTAATAAGTAGCAAGCGGTATCTTCGAGACCGATACTATACGATTCGATATTTGAAAAATCGTACGAGTACCACATAGTTACGATCCGGGGTGATCCAAAGTATCGACATACATTCAAGTATCGTGCATCCCTATGTTACACATCAGTAGGCGTGTAGCCTATACTTTATCGGAGGAGCGCAAGCGCATCGCTTTTGACTCATTAGCGGTACCAATGTCAATGTTACTTACCTACCGCTTGTAATTAATGTTACGTTTATTAAGTAGATGTTGATTTGTGTTTGTATGTTAATTAGTACTTTTACTTTGATCTGCCGTGGTTTGTTTGTTTAGTTTAAATTCTTTAATGTTGTTAGTACATTAAATGACTTATGGTATGGTATGGTGAAACCATAACCATTTGTGGTAAGGTTTTTTTTTAATTGGATGGTATTTTTAAAGGGAGTCATGTGGCTAATGCCGGAAACACACTTACGTGGCGTGGTGTGGCGTGGCGCGCCAGAAGCATATCGGTTTCATACATTTAGTATGGTTAGAGACATATTTGTAGTCGTGTCGTGTCGTGGCGCGTTCTGGCGTTTCGCTGAATGCTCACCACCGATTGGCCAGAGCGGTGGTGGGATTATGGCGCGGCACGCCACACCACGTAAGTGTGTTTCCAGCTTAAGACTTTCATGTACTTTGAATTTTTGTCTGTATCAACAGTAGTATTATAGGTACCTATATCAATTTCAACCTTGCGTTGTTTATTAATAAAGACTATATTTTTAAGTGTTTCTTTTCAAAAGACCATACCCTTCCAGCTCCGGTATCTCTGTTCATTACTTGACGTCAAATCATCTGAATACCTCCGTAATTATCGTTTTCCGTTCTTACAAGTTTGAAGTTTCACATAGTTGAAGAGAAAGGGTAGGTTATTGATCAAACATCCAATAACTTCAAAATTGACCTGGACATGGCCCTTGTCACGTGCAGTTGTATGAGTCACCTAAGTGCTTTCGAACGTAAAGGAGTTACAAATCTAATTACAACACCGTGATCTGTATACCCAGAACATTATATCGAAACACGTGGTTTTGATGGCTTTGGACTGGAGAGATTGCTTGCAGTAGGTACTTCTACTGATACCTCTAATTATGTAAAACAAACCGATTTGGGAACGAGAGGAAGTATAATATCGAGGTGGAGTGTGCAACTGCGATTTTACCATAATAATGCTTATGATAAAAATAACGGAGATAGAAATGTTTAGTGATGTAAATAATGAATAAGAGTTGTAGATGTAATTGAGGTCTTACTCTCAAAATACAGCTCGTTTGTATTCTGCCTTTGGTGTTACTGAAGAAACTATCTCAAGCCTATTACTACAAAGATAAAACTCGATAGCATCTAGGAGCTAAGCTCATAAATCATAATTCAATTTTGTACCATTTGTCTTCCTGGCTTTGGTTTCTATATTTGACTTAGGAATAATAGTTCCTTTGTCATCTGTCTAACGTAATTTTACTACTGTGGTTTCAAATAATGCTTTCTCTTTGACAGTTGATTTGCTGCTTACCTTGTTAGATGTTTGAATGTTGAAGCATCCATAACTTCATATCTTCTCTGGAAATCAAACAAATGACTCCCTTTAGCGTAGGTGTCAGTGATTCGTTTCTCTTCACGGAACAAACTCTCTACTTTAATGTGGTCGTTTTACAGCTACCCACAAGCCTAAGGGGGGACACAAAGGCGGTGTATATTAACGACTGTTTTATTGTGGTGTGAATAGAAAGACGTGAATTAGATCTGCTGTGGTATACTCCGATATTTATAGTCGGAAACCGAATGATGTATAGTCGAGAAAGTTTTATAGATGATAAAAGATGAATTAATGGGTATGGCAGTTGGTTATATCCCGTAAAGGCGTGTGCGTAAGGATTGTCTTTCTTTCAGCTGCTTCCTTTAGTAAGTAATTTCCTTTTTGATATTACTTGGTAAGTTATGCTAGCTTCTCCACACTCTGTAATTATCACTAGCTGTACCTTCTTAGTTAACGGTATTAATAATGTAAGGATGGGTCTGCAACAATTCAGTTTGCGTCGAAGTTACTTCTCTAGATACAGGTTTGAGAACATTATGAAAATATATAGGAGTTCTTCGAAAGCTCTAACACACAATTTATATTCAACTTACACGGTTAGCTCCTTTCAGATTTATCGCTTGTCCACATTTGTGCAAATGCGAGGCAGAACACACGCATTGACTTAATTAAATTGCCAAACCCAACCGTTTCGAATTTGCATGTCTGTCCCACCAAAATCAGCACTTACTTAAAATGCACGTGACGCTCGCTAATTTCTTATACTATTGCGTTTTAATATTGTTATTCAGGACTCACTGGCTATACTTTTGGGTTGATTTATGGCATATCCTATGATGAAATCAATTGTTTATTATTCTATAGTCAATCAATTAGCAACAAACAATTCAATCACGTTTGATTTTGGCTATGAATTGAATTTTAAAAGTTTCCGACTTAGTGTTGCAATTTCAATTGCTCATTTTCTTCCTAATGTTGTCATGATGGAGTATTAATGATCTTCTATTGATATTCTCAAAAGGCTAGTTGAGTTTTATCGTAATTTTATACTGGAATTCCTTTGCTTGGACCTACGTGATTGTAGATTTTTTTACTCACTACATCTATTTTATTCTTCTTGCTTATTGATATGCAAAACGTAAGTGTCATCTATGAGTGAAGCGGTTGGTGGTCCACCTTGAATAAATGTGAAAAAATAACAAATTCTTGGATTTCTTACAAGGCCTTTGTGAGATTAGTATTCTTTTGGTGTGGGATTATAAGTCAGGTTGTCCAATTGAACAATTGGTTCCTAGTGTGACTGTTTTCGGTTTAAGTCCGTTTTTTACAGATCGAGGATTAAATGTAAACAACCTATAAGCATCTAGTAGTGTATCCTTGTGAATGATTGTGGCCACTTTTCTCCTGAGTTTTATTTCATAAACCTAAGTGGATTCAACCATTATCAGCCGTTGTTTTGACCACAGGTGATCCTGCTTTTAAAAGAACCAAATGATTTATTAATCATCTTCAATATTTTCCGCCCCATTTCACTTGCAGAATTTTGATGAACAGCGTTTTTGCTGTTACAAATAACGGTTACATCAATACAGTTGTTTTTGTAATGAAACTGACATAATTCCATAATTTTAATTAAGATCAATGGTCATTGCTTGTACTCTGTCGGTTCAATTGTGCTATAATTTTGATTAATTGCTCGTTTTAATAGACCAATTATAGCGTACAAGGAGTATTAGGTTCTTGTTCTTTATTTTTAGTTTTATTTGGTAAAAATAAGTCTTTGTTACTTTAAATAGAACTGCTTGTATGACTCAGGCATTAAAATGCTGTTATGTATGTAATTTTTTTTGTTAGTCTCAATTGTCCCACTTCTGGGCAAAGGCCTCCACTCCTTCAACTTTTATTGATGTTGCTTCTTGCCAATTTAATTTCAATTTAATCTTGTTTATTTTTATGCTTGCTTTTTCGTCTCTGTTTTACCATACCTATACCCATGGTTATATTCAGTATTCTTCGTTGATATTTCTGGATATTATAGATTTTCTCAGTCTATTGTTTTTTCTTAGACAATGCCTAAAATCTTAGAATTAATTTCAAGCTACTATTTCAAGTCATGTCATGAACTGTAGTTGAATCTCTTGTAGTATCGTAGGCGTCAATACTTATACAGTTAATTCTAAAAATAAAGCAAGCTCCCTAACTTTTTAAAATATTCAACAGAATCCCTGTAGCATGAACAACAGTTGTTTGTAGAAATCAGTTTGCTTACAATGGCTTGTTATTGTAATTTATGTTAAATTGTTCGGTTATGTTGTTGTTATAAGTTTTGTCTGCCGATTCATTTGCAAGTATTAAGTTTTGAGTATTGTTTTATTTGTATTGTTTTATTATGTTTTCTGTCATTTTTCTATAATTTAACAGATGGAAGTCACTCTTCCACACTCTTGCTAATGTTAGCACTAGAAACATAGTATTTCTCTTGATTTTCTTCATAAACAGAAATGGTTGGAAGTTCTTAGTTTACGCTGTATTCTCTTTCGATAGTAGCATTGAATTAGCAATCGTGTTCGTGTCCTTATCTGCAATCTTCAAGACCGACACTTTGCCCGGGAGCAATGAATCATCGACACTTGTGGCTCAAATGCACTTCCAGCTTTCAAGCTCTGCTTTAGGGCAAGAGCGTATTATTTTATTGTTCAACAACTGACCCGCCCCTGTTTTGCACTGTTTTACGACTTGCCGAATATATTCGTTTCTTATTTGTTAGTTTAATTTAATATTAAACCTTCCAGCATAATTTATCTAAAAGACGGTGAAACCCAAATTTCGTTGCGTCGACTGGGAGAATAACTTTATCATACAGAGACGAAGAAAAACTTTATTTCATAGTATTTTCATGTACATAGACGTGTCATATGTTGTGTGGTATTATTTATCCTTTACTGTCTCCATCCCGTTGGTGGAAGTCCCAAAATTTCTAGAGTAACAGGTCCTCTGACGAAAATACCTAATATCCTACATGCTTTGTATCCGGGTTTAAATTTACATAATTTTCATATATTGTCACCCCACGCTATAATATTTACGATGCATGTTCTCCTTTTTAGGTGCCAGTAATTATGTTCCATGTTTTAGAATATCTTGCACTCTTGCTACGACATAAATATTTGGTAGTGGTTGATTGAAGTCATGTTAAAAAATATAATATATTCCACTAATTACAAAACTTTTCCATTAAAACTTGGAATGAACTTCCAAGTCTGCTACTGCATAGTCATAAAACTTGAAACCGAAGAGTCATTAGTAGATCATTATCCCGAAAATCGAGATGCATAGCGAAGCATTTGAACGCATCAAGATCTTGCCTATCATACCATCTAATGGGTAGTTATGGGGTATTTAAGGTGCTTTCTCAAGCCTTCGAAAACCCATAACATGGACTGTTAGAATCTAAAGAGTATAGTTTACTATGTACAGTCGATACTAACATCTTTAGTTTGATACTTTAGGATACATAGACGGGAGACTTTCTGACGAATTGTCATTGGCTTCCAAAAGTCCTCGATTATCAATTCGTCAGATTTTTGTGAGACTGATCCGTCTCATTCCTGGGCAAAGGCTTCACCCCTATTCCTTCCAGTTCTTGGGGTGCTCTTTTTGTCTTCCTCCTATTTATTAGGAAGCTATCCAAGGCGTCACGCCATCTTTTCCGCTGACGTAATATCTTGTAAGTGAAAAAAAAAACATTGCACAGATGCCAAAGATCTTAGCAGAGAACTTAAACCACTTTAAAAGTTAAATTTAACCGTAATTTTACTGCATTTTTAATTAACAACAGCTCCATTCCCCAACCCTCCAAACGCAAGTCATCGACACGAACAGTTATTGGTCGATTATATCCCAAAAACAAATGGTGCGGCTTCCCGGCGCGCGCGCAGGAGCGGGGTCATTGCGCGATCGACTACACTGAATGACCAACGGCCCTATTACGTGTCGTATATTTTGATGGTTATTCAACTAGTTGATATTAATGGTAATAGTGTTGCAGATGAAATTGGTTATGGCCTGTGTCCCCACACAGGCCATAACCAATTTCATCTGAAACACGTTTATAGATAAGAATTATGTTGGTGTTTTGTTTTAAGTGTACTTATGTCATAGGATTTTCAGTCATGTCTACCTATGTCATGGGAAGCTTCGTTGAGATAATTCTTGGCCTAGATATAAAAGTGAATTTATTTCCTACATTTATCAGATGAGTAACGGCCTCACCTGCTATCGGCTTCTACGAGGTCCTAAGATAGTTTATATTGAGATAAATCGTTGGATCTTCAATCATTTCATCAGTGTCTTCATTTTTATTCTGTATTGTACCCATAAATTGCATAAATATTGTTACAATATTACAGGATATGTAAGTACAAAGTTCTTATGTCTGAATGTGGTTGTTTCATGTCTTTAACGAAGTTCCTATTGACGTATTTATCTATGCTCGGGTATAACGCCTTTGATTTAAACGATTAGACCTAATCTATGCAGTTAACGCACTCCCTTATCTGGAGTACACATATCAATTGATGGATAAGAAATGTGATTCATCATAATAATGTGTATTACACGCATATTAGGCGGTAATGAATTCCTTGGAATCAGACGATGATATTGTTGAATCATTCGGTAAGTAGCGAGTGTTTGAATGATTTATATTAACTTGTTATCTTTAATATTACACGGAAGATGGATTTCCCTTAAAGAATGTTGACGTAGATAAATTTTTTTTTTTGGTTGCTCGTATTGTCCCTCTCATGAGCAAAGGCGCCCCGTGGGAGCCATCAGCTAGACAATATTTCGGATATTTTTAATCACAACATAACAATCACGCCTAAAATCACCAAATGTTCACATTTCGCCATATACTGCGTGGTCCAGTCAACCCGCGATCATGGCGCTTGCAACAGCGTCGAAATATCGGGAGCTCAAAATAGTAAATAATCACGGAAGATATCCCGTAAGTGACAATATAAGTTTAAGTTCCATATAATAGAGGAGCAAGCCAATTAACATGAACCGTTTTTAATCAAATCAAGTAAAACAATTCCTGCCAATGAACCATAATATTATTATATTCACAATGGCTGTAGGATATTATGTAATACCACGTGTTGTGTTAACTCAGTTCACTTAGTCATAATAGTAAAGTTTGTTTACAAAATAAGGAAAATACATTCGAAAATGGAAGTTAAAAATAAATTTTGTGTCTGTGTTACTCTGAACAAATTCCTAAATATTGTTTCCTGGCCTGCATCGATCACTAATAAAGAAGTTCTTTATTAATGATCGATGTTTCTGACTTAATGTAGCTCCATTCAGTTAGGAAGGATTGCAATCGCCATCACAGTACGTAATACGTCGTCCAAAGGAAACAGCGGGACCATTCATCCAGCAATGTTTTTATTTGAAAGCTGCCACACACAACATATTAAATAGAATTACCCATATATCGCCTCTGTAACTGGACACCTCAATTGTGAAGCCTAAGATTAATGTTTCGATACAACTTTGGTATGGGATTTTATTGCAACAAATGGTATGCGTATTGTTTTAAATATGCTTATGGCCTAATTAGTGCCTGTATAGGGTCTTGAAATGTGCGCACTAAAGGATCGAGTGCAGGATCGAATTGCGGTTGAACAATAGTTTGGCCGATGGTGAAAACATGGCGCGAATATGGAGCTATATTTTACCAAGAATTTTGCATAAACTTTAACTATATGTGTGAATGCTGCTGTTGAAGATTTTCACTCAATGAATATGGAAACATTATCATACAATAATAAGAGTTGTTTTAATAAACGCACAAAGCGAATGCTGTGGGTTTATCCTCTACCGGGTTTTTGGAGAATATTTCATATTCGAGTAGTCTTATAAAGACGACTATTTCAAAACTCCTCCAACCTTACTTGACAATTCAAAAATCATGTTATCAAACATCTCGGAAGCATAATAGAATGCAACCTTTCTTTACTATTACGACAGAGAGAATATTTGAGATATGCTTGTCTACGTAACTGTGATGCTGTGTGGTCGTATTTTTATTTGATCAACGACTGCTTGTCCAACTGTACTTTTGTGAATATTGAAGTTTTGTCAATAGAGTTGTAGATGCCGTAAGTCAAAAATGTCTAGGAAGCGTTCTATACCGTAGTAGTAAGAAAAATGCTAATTAATGTTATGTATTATTTACTAATGAGTTTGTATAGGTATTCTGTTGTAGACAAAACAAAACAAGTATGTGTACGCTTGTAAAAACTCAAAGATTATTTCCCTTTGTTCCCGTAAAGAGACATAAATTATGGCGTTGCATAAGGTAGTGTTTTTGGGCCACTTTTGTTTTGGTTTATACTTACGATACTTTCAAAGCTGCAGCTCCTCCAATACGCGGACAGCATACGTATTGCAGTTGCACTTTTATTTTCAGATAAAGGTGTGTTACACGTAATTATTATACTAAAACAAGCAGAAAGGAATGAATCTTAAATTTAATACGATTGCGGACTAAGGACTAACCGAATTATTTTTGCAGTCTGTACGACACAAGGCCATGTAATTATGTTATTTAAATAACACTGAAATCCTAAAGACAACTAGCAAAGTAATATAATTTATTCTTTTGTTTTAAAAACACTTGTATAAATTCAGACACGTCGCGAAATTCAGTGTTTGAGTGGAAAATTTTGGAAAGCCTCGCCCCGGTCATTTGGGACTTCGTCACGTCATTGCTGGTTCGTGGGTGTAGGGCAATATACCTCTGTAACTCCTAAAGGTCATAGGCGTGTGGTTTAGTAGGTGTGTAGCTAGAAATAAATATAACAGAATTTAATCAACTACGTGTTTTGATACCGGTATCACCACATAATTGTGTAAGTTCTTAGAATCAATCTAAGGAAAAATGTGTGTGTTTGTCGCAATACTGGGTGTAAAGATTATTTAAATACAAAATCCTTGTGTTTCATTTATATATTTCTAGTATTGTTCACTATATCTATAGCTCTGTTGAGACAGTCTGTTTAAATAGGCCTCCTGACCACAGCTTATTCAATTCACAGCTGTTGTTACCAAGCTGACATATCTGCGAAATACGGTACTTCAAGATTAATTACCCGGCTCAGTTCTCGACATAAGCCGTTCTTCAAAAGGAGGACTACTATCTAGGCTACCTTTATCTTCCTTATAGGAAAACTTCTGTGAATGGGTCTCTCAAGAACATTGTCTAGATTAAGAAAAGGACCTTTAATGAAACTGTGTCGAATCTATAGACTTTGTTGACACACTTGCCTAACAATACGTATTCTATCAAGCACGTTACGGTCTCTTACGTCTTTTCAGCTGATGTTTCGCGAATCAGAGCATATTTATTCAACAATCACTCATTGCGGCGATCTAAAGACATCCTTGGAACCGGTTGGTCGTTTCAATAGGTTGGTTTACGATACATCTAAATATACCTAATACAGTCATTATGGCCAGTACTGACTACAGTCAATGACCTTCGTTTGGCAACAGTGAGATAGTGAGATTTGTTAATTTTAAGTCTTATGTTGTCTTCATGATTAAGTTCGAGTGACACACGGAACTTTTTTTAAGGACTAGGACACGCGTTATGATTGACGCTATGATAGGATCTCTCTTGTCGTCGAAGCAAAGCGATGTCATACTCAGTAGACGTGCGATGGACCTTCATATTCAGTTCACGAGTCAATTTTATCGGAATTGGAATCGAACATAAGCTGTAAAACGGATAGCGTGGGTTGTTACAATATTTTGTTGTCTTTTCTGTCAATCTGATAATGATTTGTCATTAATTACACTAACAGCTTTGTTTACAAACAGCGGGTTTTTATTTTTTGACCAATATTTTCCTATGCAGCTATCAGTGGTTCACATTCAAGTTAATTCAGAATATATTAAACATAAATTAAATCTACTTTTTAATGCCATTACCTAAAACCGGCCTAAATCTTCTGCACTTTTATTTTTTTCCACTGTAGATGGAATGATGGATATTCTCTGCGACTGAAGATTTTTACTAAAGTTAATATCTGACGACAAAAAGACGCAAGCAAGTGTTTGCTCTGACCCAGATTACCTGTTTGAAGTGGCGTTAATGTGCGGCCTTATCAGTGAGTAGATCAGGGTAGTTCCACGGTAGAAGTTCTAACTGTTTGTCTTCGTCTAGTGCAGCTTTGATAGTTACTATGGAAGGTACAGTTGAGCTGTGGGATTTTTAATGTCAGAAAATTAAGATAAAGGAAATGTTTTGGACCACCAAAGTCTACGTTATTTCTTCAGCAGCCACAGTCACAATCTTCTCCCGTAATGAAAACAATAAATGCAGTATGGGCTTACAAGCATTATGCAAATGTGATGATTTTGGCAATCAACCATTTACTGTGTAGTAAAAGACTGACCCATCGAAAATAGTCTGGAGGATTGTACAAAATCGGCGGGCTACACTTACGGACACAAAACCGCTTATATGAAGAGATTTGGAAGAGATCAACACTTGGCATTGGGTGGGTAAAGATTGAAGAAGACGATGGAAACTATCGGCAATGCAAATATAAAAAGCCTAAAATCACCCTAAGTATTTTAAGTCTACTTACAATAGAAAACCAAGTCTACCTACATTCTTCAGCTGATTATACGATCCGCCCAAGGTGCGCCCTTCAAATTCGTCAGTGACAAATAAAGGGTATGACAGTAGGTACCTACATTGAGACATTTGCACTGAATAGCTTCCAATGCTATTCAATATAGTAACCTGATCTAGTAACTATTAATAAGTATGTATATGTATTATTGGTCATGGAGGTTTTACCGTTAGACATAAAGTTCTAATTTGAATGCGATATCAGATTTATGTAGATTGGTATCGACATGCAATGAACTAGTGTGGATAGTAAGGTCACACTGATATGCATCCGAGTCTTGTTAAACTAGAATTCTATCTCATTAAAGAAAAACATAAAATATATCGTTTTGCCCGCGGCTTCGCGCCTTCTGGTCGAGGTTGTATCTCCCGGGTTAAAATGTTTCCTAAATCCTAGCCCAGGCCATGAGCTATTCCTGCTCTTAATTCAAATCCTTTTAGCCGTTAAAGCGTCAAACAAACAGACAGTAACTTTCACATAAGTATGGATGGACGTAAGTACCTCTATTCTGTGAGAAAGAGGGTGTTAGATGACAAATGGTCATAATTTTAATGACCATTTGTGTCAAGTCTTCTAACTTTGAATCGAATCCAGTGCACTCATTAAGGCTGAGGATGAAGAGGCGTTCTTGACACTGCAGAGTAAACAGTTTCGTGGGCCTGTGGACGGTTAGCTATGGGCTAGCTAGCCGTCCGTCCGTCTAACGACGACAGGCTGTGTCGACGGCGCGTTCGAGTTCCACGCGCGCCTCAAAGAGATGTCAGCATAAGGGGAGGGGCCCGCAGGGGCCGAAGCCTGCCGGGGTTGCGGGCCTGTTCGAAAGAGATACCGCGGCCCCGGAACACAAAGGGCGAGGAAGGAACATGGATGGGTTTTAGTCAGTAAAAGTCTGACACTCCCTCCCGCTCCGCCCAGAGTGGGAGAAGTCATTTGATAATTTCCCATACGAAAAAAAAAAAAAGAGTAAAGAGTTTGACACGCTATGTCCTCTAATGTAACTTTTTAATTTATTTGCTAAAATATACCAAACTGTAGGAAAAAAATGATTAAAGATATACTGCTTATACTTTTGCAAGGACCATACTACTGCATTTCAGACCAACGACGAAGAGAATTTTTAATGTAGAAGAAAAAACAGAATTTCAGAGGCTATCTCCGTTCCGTTAGTACCTACGTAAGGTTCATTGCAAGTCAGGTTCTGCAGTTTCTACCTACCAGCATTGCAAGTCGTGAGTTCATGTACGTAATTTAAATACTGACTCCGTTCCCATCAAACTACTCTAAAAGAAGACGAACTAGCTGAATTTACACTAATGAATAGAACACTTAATATGCTAATTATAAACCGTTCGAAATTCCCTAATCAGCATGAACCTACGCAATTAACAATTACGTAAGAATCTAATAAATATTTTATACAATCATAAAATATATCTAATGATCCATACTGTACCATTTCTCGTTGGGTGTAGCTTACACTTTTAACATTTCTCATGAAAGTGCACTTTGATATTTTATACTTCCTCTTTCGTTTAATATTTCGTACTAAAATTATAATTGAAACGAGTTAAAAATATTTTGATCATGCCTTTTATAACTGCGGTTGTTTGGTTCGGTTTCTTGTTTACGTTAGCTTTGGATGTTCTTTTCATCTGAAAAGAGCGATGATAAGTGTAATTAATTTGTTTGTTTAGTTAGAAATTGAGGGTTTTGATGGCCGAAAGTCCGAAACACATGTAGTGTGTCCAAACTTGGTTCTATCGCGTTCACTGACGGTCGACCAATTTTTAACCTTATAACTTTTAAAACTAACATTGGTTGGTCATTGGTTGGTTGGTTGGCTAGTATTTTAGATCGGTTGTCACCAGTTTTTAAACAGCAAACCCATCCTTCGAATCATCAAATCTAGAACCTTGGACGCGAAGATTCTCCTATCCAGACAAGTATACGTTGCACCACCATAATGTTTTTACATTGAAAAAGTGTAATACTTCAAATAATGGCACCTCTTGTCAAAATACCCACGTCATGTTTTTTAAACAAGTGCGAGTCGGAGTCGCGCACGAAGGGTTCCGTACCATTATCTATGCAAGGTTAGACAAAACGGAAAAAAAGTCACGTTTCTTGTATTATAAATAAATGAAAATAAAACAAATATATAAGGGGGGCTCTCCTTAATTATTTATTTTATTCTGTTGCTGTAGCGGCAACAGAAATACACAATCTGTGACCATTTCAACTATCTACCTATCACGGTTCTTGAGATACAGCCTGGTGACAGACAGACAGTGGAGTCCTAGTAAAAGCCCCGTTTTTACCCTTTGGGTACAAAGGGTAAAAGCGGCCTAAACCCTAAAAAAGGTTCCTTCAATATAGTCCACCAATTCATTCACAGTGTTCCTGGAAAATCATCATTAGGTGTAGTTTGAAGTTGTAGGTCACCAGAAATAAACGCAGGTTACGAGTACATGTTTTCCTTAATAATTTAATTTCAAAACTTGCATTTTAATAAGTAGGAAACCTACTAAAGTATCGATGAAAATAATTTATTCTAAAAGAAACACTTAGGTACATTGTTATCAAAGCTATTAAAATCTATGCGTATAATTTTGTTGGCACTAAAACTTTCGGGATAAGATTAAAAGTACATTCAAGATAAGATCAAAATTTAGTAGTAAATAAACAATATTAGTGTATGAAGATGAACAGTAACTGGTCATACGAAATGTAAGGAAAATCGTAACATAAAACTTTACCGGAGGAATCGGTTCATATTTTTTCACACATTCTAGACCCCCTCATCCATGATGCGAAAATATAACGTGTAAATCCAGGAATATATGTAACAAATGTTGAAGCAGAAAAAATTAGTAAGTAAAAATATAGTAA
This sequence comes from Xestia ashworthii, assembly GCA_950022955.1. NCBI lineage: Eukaryota > Metazoa > Arthropoda > Insecta > Lepidoptera > Noctuidae > Xestia > Xestia ashworthii. The sequence goes on from OX465563.1 coordinate 5,569,420, forward strand.
ACCAATATTTTACAATTCTGATATGAACCAGAAGCACTAAAGAATGTGTTACAGCAAAAACCTATACCCATATTAAGGTAACCAAATAAGATACATTCTGATTTAAACTGCATCGTAAGTCGCAAGACATCTAAAACCATTAAAACAGCAATTCGGAACAACACGAAGAAAAAACGCCATAAAAAAACAAAAACATGAGCCAAAAGTTAAGCTGCTAACACTGATACTCATTCACGTGTGGTTTGTTTCACCCATAATCTAAGATTACGGTTACGTTTCATTATGCAACAGACAGGTCATCGGCCCAATTTGTAGCGACAGGCGAGACCGCTAGTGACTCACTGCGGTTTTATGGCCCTCCTAGGAATCATCTATAGGATGTTTAAATAGTCCGTGTAGTGTGTGAATGGGAAGTGTGTTAAGATTTTAATCTTGAGGTTATTTATTGTCTGCCTAGCAAGGTGAGACTTTTTTTGTTGGAATTGTCGGTTCGTTTTCAAGCTTACTGTTATTGTCGACAGCCCTATCGCTTCTGTTCAAGACAAAGCTTCTGCTCCTTTTATACTGTCGTTGATTTATACAATTGATTTTAGTCTTGATTAAGTGCCAACTTAACAGTTTCTTGTTTCTTAATGTGTTGCCTTTCCATCATCATCATCCTCTTGCCCTTCTTCAATTTTATTTGAATTTAGCGCAGCTTGTCTCTTTCTTCCATATTTATCTATTAGTGGTCATCTCAATAGTCATCTCCTTTTATAGGCGTATCGGTTTTCACACAGGCCATCTGTTGTTTCTTTGGTTTTCCCCTACTCTTATTAAGCTACCGACAGAATCCAAACGAATGTCTTGTCAAATTATCATCAGCCACTCGTAAATCATCTTCCACCAAGCCTTTCCCATCTCTATTGACTTCTATCCGACTAGATGCTGGTGCACCTAAATCAATTACGTGCCTACGCAAATATTTTCAACGCTTGTGATTTTCAAGGATATTTGCATATGCATAGGACGCAGGTCAAATTCCTTTCATCAGCGGGATCAGTTGATAATACAAAATAATAAATCAGGCTTAGACCGGTCCGGTAATATTCCGAGCCTTACAAGAGGATAAAAGGGAATGTTCGCATGATGTATGAGGAATTTAATGTATGAGGAAGACTGTAGATTTAGTGATTTTATGAATTTAATATTGGACAGCTGTCTTTTGGAAAAACAATTTGCTTGAACTAGTCAAACTCGTTATGTTAAATCTCAGGGAAGCCCCCTGCTTAAGTGTGGGCTTGAGAGGTCAAGCACCGACCTTAAATATTAAAATAATGATTACACTATTAAAGTAAAACAGTAGACTTGTCCCTCAAATTATTAAAACTGACTGTGATCGTAACGATGTATCTTACATAAACTGACAACATCCCACAATGCTGGTGTAGTAACCCCCAAAAAATAAGAAGAAAAAGATTGTGTCTCTAGAAAACATTTTTAAATCGTCTTGCGATCTAATTATGCACCGGTCAATTCTCTAATATTTCTCACAGGACAACCATGGCCAATCGATTACTTCTTAATGGTCAAATCTTGGCAATCCTCCATGCAATACCGGTAGCTCATGCCAGATGTAGCAGGTGGTGCTAAAGCTAAATATCATTGAGCCTGTATAATTGAGGATTACCTGTGTTCCTGTTGTGAATGTGAATTACTCTTGAATAGGATTTAGCTGGTATATGCTAAATAATGCTCACTGTTGCTAGATAAAGCCTTCGCAGATATGATAAATGCGAAAGAGACGGGACTTGGTTCGAAACTTAGAGAAGCAGCATGTCTAGACAACTGCAGCAGCAGAGTTGGTTGATTTAATTATATATGTTTAAGAAAAACCAATAAAAATGAACTATCGTCTGCTATAAGCGGTGTGCGAAAGAAGGAAGATGCTAAAAGAATTACTTTTATCTTGAAATTAGCAAACTCCATCAAAAAGATAAAACCATCTACCAGAGCTGAAATCCAAGGACATAATTCATCAGCGTCACTGATCTTATCTCCTTTTCCTATTCCCAATCAAGCTGTGTCCATTTCCAATCTTACCAGAAATAAATGGATATCAGATTGATGTATTGAGCAAATTCATACAAGAGTTGTAATTTATACCTGGTGTCTGGAATTTATCTTTGATTTGTATTTCTAATGGCGACGACGCAGGAAATCCGCGTGCAAGGATAAGACTGCAGATGAGATTATAAATCATAATTTGTTCGTTTCCATTTCTGACTATGGACTATCTACTTCATATTTTATACTGGAATTAATGTAGTATTCTGAACACGTCTTTGTACAATTAATACATCAGCTAACGCCACACTTTACGGTTGTAGCGATGTCACTTACATAATGGGATTGACATTGGAAGCCTTCAATTGTGAATAATTCATTCATTCCATTGTCATTCAATGAACGTTCTTTCGCGGCACAAAATTGTTGCTTGCGATCTTTATTGCATGTTTTTCCTTCTGATACGTCCCGGAAATATTTGATTGTTACCTAGAAATGGTTAAGCAGCGCCTAGGTTTTGGAGGGTCAATTACACATTGACTCCTTGACTTATTTTAAAACGTAAATAGATCCTACTTTATTTACTACGAAATGCTTCAGTTGTTACTAGGAGTCTGGAGTTCAAAGTAGTTATCCAATCCAGTCTAATCAAGTAGGATTATCTTTTTAACCAACTTCTAAAAAAGGAGGAGGTTCTCAATTCGGATGTTTCTATTTTTTATGTTTATTCGCGCATAACTCCGTCGCTTGCCAACCGATTTGAAAAAATCTTTTTTGTTGGAAAGGGTAGGTATACTTCCTAAATGGTCCCATAGTCACCAAGTCGTGATCTGATGATGGAATCTTGGCGAAATCGTCAATCGTCGGGAACTCTTCAAATTTTATAGGCACACATGAAACGATTTGGGTAGTTTTTGGAAGAATATTTTCTCGGAGTGGTCCCACTTCAATTTGGTGAAGATCTGATAAAGAACTTCGGAGATAGGCAACGGAACTCCTCAATAAATGATAGCAAATGGACTGGGATTGCTGAAATCTCATGTCTGTTTATTGTTTACACCAGTTCATAACATAACATCACGGCAGTAAGCTATGAAGGGGTAAGCGCATGTGAACCACTAAAAAGTGAAAAATAAACACTAAACCAATCAAACAGAGGTCACCGACTTCTGAAGCTAAAGTTATTTTTCACCTTTTTGTGTTTTTAGAAGTCGGTTTTATTTTTGCAAAAAAGTTTGTTTGAGACAATTAGTTTCTCTTCTTCTATTCTTCGCTACATTTGTGCTTATCGGTCCTAGTGTAAAGTAGATTATATGTATATGAAGGCTTGACTATAACATAATTATTTAGTTACTTACGGTAAACTTAGAAATAGAAAATACCAAGCACTAATAATCCCCTATATCTGTTTAAGACTAGACAGCTGCCCATCTGTCACTACAGACCGCAATTGGATCAAGTTATAATCCCCAGTCTTCACGCCAAAGGTTTCAAGTAGTTCCTTTGCACTTGCCTTCGCTAATCGGTCGGGATTCATCGAAGTCTCATTTAGTATGTATGTAATAAGCCGTACAATGGTAACATGCGTTGGGTACCTGTCATCATTCAATCAAGATTTCTTTAAATTCCAACACGTTGTTTTCTTGGACTTTGGTCTTGGTGACGCATCTGTGGTAATAGTTCGATACTGCGTTTGGGTTAACCCAGAATTGATTACAATCGGATGCCTTAATTCAATGTATCGTCATTTCCCGTTAGAACTGCCTATAAACTCCATACCTACTCTTTCGTCAATAGTTCGGGGATCCTCTGACTCAGTAAAACAATAGAAATGCCCGATGCTGTATTTTCTGGTCACCCAGAAATTTATATCCTTTCTTGTTTCTCATCTCTCTGGTTTGATTTTTTGATATTGAAGCATATAAAACTGTTGACCTGCTGAGCTATTCTACCTTGCAAAAGACATGAAGAATTACAGGGAGTTGATAGCCAACCTTAAAGAATTGAAAAATCACCTAAAGAAGAAGAAAAAACCATTGCTATAAGGTAGACATGGATTGTAGAATTAGTCAATACTGTAACTAATGGGATAGTAACTGTTAGCCACGAGGCCCCAAGGTTGTTATGCGCCACTGACTTTGTCGCGGTTGTTGATGTTTGATGACGTATGGTATTATAAAAAACAAAACTATGGTTTTTCTAGCTGTAAGCTACAGCTATTCTTTATCGTTAACTTGAAAGCAATTTTATTGATTGAGGAAAACTATTGTCAGTTATTTATTTATTTTTAATCACTGCTTTTATTCACCATTTATGACCTGTTTCACCATGAACTATCACTCCGTTGTTGCCAACTGTTGTTAGACCTCTGTAAGGTCTTATCATCAACTCTGCCAATGACAGTCCCAGGCCCATTTTAAGACGTGTCATACCTATCCTTGTTCCTGCTTACTTGTGCTTTCTGCATTCAGTCAGTATCGCTACCTTTTTCAGGTCCCTTCTGTCACGAGGTATTGTATGTGTAACATACTAATCCCGGAGGGTTAGACAGAAGTGTACTTAATAGTAAACCCCACATCTTGCCAGTTATGTTTAAGTTCCATGTAATATCATCAACCGGGTACAAAACTACAAATCCAGAATCTGTAGAGTGACCCAGAACTGCCTGATGGAAACTCTCAATAACACTTTGCCCGTCTTGAGAATGGAACCCAGGAACTCATCCCAGCAGTCGCGCTTGCGACCATTAGACCAACGAGGCAATCGTAATTGTCAAAGATCCCCAAAGTCCCATCTTCACAGCATCATAACGAATTTGTAAGAAGGTTGCAAGGCGAGAAATGAAGTCAACAATGCTGATACAATCAGGTTATCGACTGTGTCTTATTCTGAAGGTCTCTGATTGTAGACGAGATACTACAAAACCGAACTAATGTATGTATGCAAATTATTGTTACATTGTGATCCTCCATGGGTTGACGCCACTACAAGGATGTCTGAAATATTTAGCTGTACCTACCTGCTAAGACTGCATATTCTTTTTCAAATTCATAAACACTTATTTTGTTTCTTCCGAAGCATTTCTATTATCACCCACACGGTAGCAGTCCCACTGACCTAATTGGAAAGAATGAAGATTTGATGTATTACCGTTTTTTGCTCAGCAATTTCATTGTTATTTCCGACAAACCGTATCGGTTCGTACTCGTAATTTTATTACTCTGCCCTCCTTTGCAACCGCGTAATTCTGACATAATTTCGTTTTTCTCGTATGTTTCGCAATTAGTTTTAATTGCTGGTCTTGCATTTGTTGGTTTTTGATGCGGTTGCTTGATTTGCGACAAGATTCAAATAATTATTTCTAAATTGTTATTCTGAAAGTTCTCCATAGTAACCTTGGTAACTACTTTTCTGGTTACGTCTCCCAAAGGTTTAGTGGTGTTCCATATTAGGCGTTAAGTGCAAAAAAAACCTTAATCACCTTCTATCATCTACACGAATAGGGCATTATTCAAATCCAGTCACTTTTGAGAGTGGTTTAAAACTAAGTAGTTCCTAACTGTGGTGGGTCTGAGCCCAGCTCTGTAACAAAATATATTTTGCAATTATTATCATATCGAATCATGTTATTGTTGCTGTCTAACTACTGTACGTATTTCGTTCCACGTTTTCCGTACAGTCCATAATTATCGGTCGTTGAAAATCAAACTACATAACTCCTTGCCCAGTATCGACCTGCCAAATCTTGGTGACAAATTTTTCGTTTTTTGTCTCCTAGACAAATATCACATCGTCAAATCTGCTCAACCAGCTGGCCAGCCTAGTGAAGTCAGTTGTTTATAGAAGCGGCTGTAACTTGATAATGGCAGCCATAAAACGTAGTTTGTTATTTTTAACCAGATCAATAACAAAACGAAGTCCTCTTAGCATTGTGTGTGTTCACTGGAAGTGTTTTAAAATAAGATTTTTGGGTCAAGTCGCAAGAAAATAATATCGGGATTTTGTTCCAAAAATATTTAGCCAGCAAAACAAAAAAAAAACGCCCAAAACTATTCACGCGTTTTTTTTCGCTGAATTAAAACTACTTAAATATTTTACGTAACATTGATTAATGTCATGGTTTTCCGTTAAGTAACACCTGATTCTATAAGTAATCTGGTAGAAATATGTTATTTATTGGCATATTTATTTAATACGGAATGATGATGATGATTTAGTCACGAATTCTTTGACAATTGCGGTTCAGTTTTTGTAAGATACGAAGGAAAACGAAAAAAAACCCTCCGCAGTAATTTAAAAACTATTTAATTTAAAAAAATCAAGTTTTTGTTGGCTTTGAAACACGATGTTTTCGTAATAACTGGATTTAACTTAGAAAACTTATTTAATCACATTCTTAATGACAAGTGGATTTGGAGTTCATTCATAGACGCTGGTTAATGAAAAGAGATCTTGTAGTCGTTAATTATTACTCAACTTTAAAATACATTTGGGTAACCATCCAATCTGAATGTCTATATACTACACATAAAATTTCGAATAAATTGATCTTCAAAATTGACACCTGCTCGTTCTACAAAAAAAATGTGTAAATTAAACAAACCCCTATTTATGTCATTAACTTACCTCAAGAGCTGTTATTTTGATATTAACGTGACGATTCCATCGATCTATCTCCACGGCCACCCCATTTGTGGTACCTGCTGTTTTTTGTCCATCCATACTAATGTTTGGATAACCAACAATCCGTGAAACAATAGTTAATTTCGTACCAGTGGGGTTAGTTTCTTCCAATTTAAATTCCGGTCTGACAACAGTCAGTCAATTTTGATCTTTTTTTTACATTTTTAAGAACGTTAATTGCCTGTTCAGATTTATTGCTTGAACAAACTCACTGTGATTTATGATGTGTTGCCTGACGAAAATATTTTTTTCTACTATAAAGTAGAGCGTGTTGTTTTAATTGTTTTTATCGCGTGGTGTAGCATTTTAACGGTTCGTTATGGTTTGTCTACAAGGTCAATTAAAACATTAACGTGTGCGAAAATACTGTTATTAACTACATCTACTACTATTCTATTATTGTTTTGTACCTGTGTTAATACCTGCTGAAACAGTGTATTCTTTTCTTGGAATTCCCAGTTCTTTTGTATTCTGAAATTCAGGTTTCTAGTGTCTGCTACTACTTTGAGACATGTTAGTTTCAGTGGTTCATACACAAATAGCAGGACCAACATTACCCAAATACCCATGGGTCACGGGTATTTGGGTAATGTTGGTTTGGGTTCACGTTCCTATTCTGTAAATAGCTTTAGTGTTCAATAATGTATTGGTATATGTGTCAGAATATGGTAACACCATTAGCGGTTACTCCTTCGCCCACGGGTACAAATCCTTTTCCCATAGTTGATTTACTACCGCTGGATGTTAAACCTTTACTGTAAACATTTTTGGAGATAGTTCTTGGAATTTGTTTTAGATTACAAGCAACAACAATACACCCCGTGTACCCAATAGTATTTTCAATTCTAAACTTTCGTCCCCTCCTAAATCCCAATTTCCAAATTCCCTTCGTAATCGATAGGATATCATCTTCTGCCTAGCCTTTTCCGAACTACCTATATTGGAGTCAACTTCCAGTCCAACCGGATGCAGCATAAACTCTATTGTCTTCCTTACATTGCCAGTTAATTTCAACAACAGTTGGATTAAATCGCTTTTATGTTCCTCAAACCGGTGGATAAATAAGATTAAGATAATAAAAAGCAGACTGTTTATTAAGATTGTGTTAATACAGGCTTAAGTTTAACATTTTATATCTTTACTCACTTACATAATTTTAAACATATCATGTGTTTCAAATACAACTAAGTTCGTATGATGTAACTTCTTATCACATTTTGTTGTACCGATAGTGTTTCACCATATCTACTGCACTTATTAACCATGTTAATTTTAAATTCATTACATTTTCAATCAAAGGTCCACTTTATTTTAACCTGCGAAATGTTTACGTATCATGTGCTTAAATAATTCCTTGTTTCAGATGTATGTATGTTCTTATCACTTTTTGCTAGTGTCATCATAAGGTATCTCCCGCTATCGCTATTAACGATATTCCATCAAATTCTTCATCATATTTTTCCCGAATCCAGCTTCATTTATATCTGCGTTACGTCTGCTGTGTTTTTAATAAAATTCAATTAGTTTAAATTAAGTAATTGCTTTTAACATTTTGTGGGTAGGGTTTCATCATACCTACTGCAGTCATTATACACCGTACTCCTTCCAATTTCATTACGAAATTCAACCAAATCTTTGCTGAATCTAAAGCTGCGTTTTTTAAACTATCGTGTGCAATTAAAAAATATTTGGTGCAGGTGGTGCAACTTCTTTTTGCTGTTAGTATTTCGTCATATCAACTGCAGTTATTTATTTAGCTTCCTAATTTAAACTTTCATCACATTTAAGCAATGCTCTGTTAAAGTTAGCCCTAATTTCTTCTATACTGACATTGCAACATTGCACTAAATCACACTAACATTGTAAACTAATAATTACAAAGGGAATGCATTTACATCTTGTTATTGTTACTGTCCCAAATTCTAAGGCGCCGCATAAATCTATTCTCTGCTACACATTCCTGTCTAGGCAACCCTAATAAGTTTTCGCCTTGTTTGACTTATCGTATAAATAAGCTCATTAATCAATAGTCTCGTTGTCCGCGACATTAATCTGCGTTAATCGGGAGTCTATTTATTAAGTCAATCCACTCCGCGACTGCTAGTGTGGCGTTAAATCTATCACTTATATGATTTATGGCGCCTCGCTTTGCTACTTATTGTTCATACTTTCGTCTGCATCTTAGCTTGCATGTTTCTTTGGTCTTAGAGTAAAATTTGCCGAGCTTCTGTTTATTGGAATTTGATGACAAGTGCTCGCCGTGTCAAAATAATTCTATGAGTAGTCCTAGTTGGTATCGATTTCGTAAGCCCTGCTGCTGACCATGGCGTCATGTTCGTGAACGGGCGCTGTCAATTGAGACTGGTCAACTCTCAGCTGCCACGGTTAATTTTAATTTATTTATTTTTTAAGTTGTTGATTTCATCTTTTCTCTGGACGCTCTTAATGTGCACGTCTGTCTACATCGTTCTCACATATATGTATAATCACAACATGAATGATGTAACCAAGATTTTGTAACAATATTTTGATTTAAAAGAGTGTCCATGGAGTTTCTTGCCCGTTCTTCTCCATAGAGATCTACGCTAGGGAATGGGCAACTACAGTACTTTCTCAAGTTATTATGCCTTGTGACTGTGACTGTAGCTTTGATTTAGTTTTGTATTTTTGACATTCAAAAGTGCCGTAATGGTCTAATTGAAATAAATGATTTGAGTTTGAGTTTGGTCTAGTTTCAATTCTTAGGTCATACAATTGAGTTTTTTCATCTGGAATTTCTCAGTAGCTGCCCGGAATCCTGAACCAAGGATGCTTTAATCCTTTAGCAGTCATCTTGTTATTTTTGCAAATAACAACATTTTTACACGCTTAAAAAATAAGGGAGGCAAGGCAAAGAATAACATACGTTCATATCAGTTTAGATATAAGACTATTATAATTGCAAGATGATTTATAAAGTGTTAACATCTTCGCAGCTGTTGTCACACATAAAGAGATCACTTGTGAATACTCCAGCGATGACAACTAAGACAAGGCTCAGAATAAGATAAACGACAGACACAGTATTATTATTTATGAACTTCTCTGATTTATTGTTAGTTCAGTTGGTAAGGGACTTTCTGCAAACTATTTTTCGCTGGAACAAATCTCACTGGGCCGTGCAGTGGGGTACGGCCCACTCTGCTTCGCATAGAGAGTCCCAGCTGTGGGAACGCTGCACACCCGTATATAATTATGTTTGCGAAAAGCGTAGACTCAGTCAATGTGGCGACGCAAGGAAAAGCAACGTCCAGCAGGGCAATACTTTGGGATAAAACAATGATAATGAATCTCGAAAACATACTTGACTGTCGTTTTATTTCAATGACAACATTAAACATAGTTTCAGAAATAAACTTACAAAATAAAGGCCACAATAACAGTTTAGTAATAAGTTTCAGTGTCGTAAACGATAATAAAGGTGTCCCTTCGTCCAGCATACTCACCATGGAATCCTGATATTTCATGAATGTCAAAAAACTGTTCTGAAATAGTGCTAAATAGTGCCCAAAGGAAAAAAATAGTGCTCTTGTACTTGCGAAGTTATAGCCATAGTTCGATGAGTATGCTGGACGAAGGTTTCGCCCAGCATACTCACCTCCGTCCGGAGAATCTGTATACGCTTCAAACATAATTCATACTTCAAAAAATAGTTCCCAAATAGTGCCAAACGGTGCCCAAAAAGAAAAAACAGTGCTCGAATAACTTCGGAGTTATAGGCTTCGTTCAGTGAGTATGCTGGGCGTAGGTTCTACGCCCAGCATACTCACCTCAGTGCGCGAATATCGAACGAGCTATAGGTACAATTTACGTCTCAAAAAATTGTGCTTGAAATAGTGCCCAATATCAGTCCAATTTTTGCTTGACTTTTGACTTAGAAAACCATTAAATTTTAATGTAAACTTCTACATACTAACGTAAAATGGGGTACAGTCGTCGACACATGTTTTTGGACAAAAATATTAAACTTTCTACGTGTTTTTGTAAAAAACAACTCGCTTGCTACCTAGTTTTACAGTGCAATTAATGAATGAGTGTAAAATCAATTTAGTTAAATGCCACTATTATAAATTGAAATATACTTACTGATTTGGGTGCAGCTCCTATATTGATTACGTACTAGATACACAATTTTATATAGGTAAATAATGACATCACCAACACATTGTTTGGTTTTGCAACCCACTATGTAGTCAAACTCAAAAGCCGGCGTTATTATAATGATGTGCGACGAAGTAAACAAACAAAGAAACTGAGAAGCGCTTGTTCGTTTCGATTGCTTTGTGACACAAAATGGACCCTTATCACCTTCAAAATACAGATCAGTCTTGTCTAATAATCGTAAGATGTTAGGGCAGCGCCATCTAGTATTTAAACATAAACATATTCATTTGCGTCGCGGGCGCCGCGCGTCGTAAGCCCCATACCTATTGACCGTACGTGCATCCATTACTGCCACACTATATTGAACTTTATCACATGAGGAATACAGGTCAATTCCGTAAACGTTGTGGTACCGTCCTTGATCCGGAAAATGATTATTTTTAATAATTTTGTCAGTTGTAATGTAAGCATTAATAACAGCAACTTTATTTTTCATGCATGATTTACTTCATTTGATATCTTAATCCTTCAAGCGCCGTGATCTAGACAAAATATATAAAATCATTGTTCCTAGCTACCGGGGTCCCATGCGACGCGCGAAGGCTTAATCATATTATTATAAAGTATTATTAAAATAATGTGTAATTAATAATATTGCGATTCTAAAGTAAATACTCCCTTACATAGACAATTAATAATTTACACAAGACAAAAATTGTTAGAAAGAAAGTTAATAATATTGTATTCGACTGTACTCAATGTAATGTATGTAGAAGTTTACAATCAAATTTAATGGTTTTCTAGGTCAAAAGTCAAGCAAAAATTGGACTGATATTGGGCACTATTTCAAGCACAATTTTTTGAGACGTAAATTGTACCTATAGCTCGTTCGATATTCGCGCACTGAGGTGAGTATGCTGGGCGTAGAACCTACGCCCAGCATACTCACTGAACGAAGCCTATAACTCCGAAGTTATTCGAGCACTGTTTTTTCTTTTTGGGCACCGTTTGGCACTATTTGGGAACTATTTTTTGAAGTATGAATTATGTTTGAAGCGTATACAGATTCTCCGGACGGAGGTGAGTATGCTGGGCGAAACCTTCGTCCAGCATACTCATCGAACTATGGCTATAACTTCGCAAGTACAAGAGCACTATTTTTTTCCTTTGGGCACTATTTAGCACTATTTCAGAACAGTTTTTTGACATTCATGAAATATCAGGATTCCATGGTGAGTATGCTGGACGAAGGGACACTAATAAAGCTATCTTTGTTGACACTTTGCTTTTCGAAATAACTTTAGCCTTCTATTGCTCTATTCATTGTGTGTGTGACCAGTGTGACTAACATTCTTTTTATCTATTGTTATATCTCTGGCTTTATCAAGGCCTAGATATCTTTTGTTTAAAATATGCTAATTTAATGTAAGAAGTTTGTTATTCTGATGATGTCTGTGGTACTTTTTTAAGGGCCTTGTGTAATGATGTCGAGCTCATTAGTTTTTCTCTTTGTTACAGTTGGATTTCTGATCCTAGTCTTCTATCTTTGGGGCACCCCGTACAAAAGGGGCTTCTTCTGCGATGATGAGTCCCTTAAGCACCCCTACAGAGAATCTACTGTTACCAATGTCATGCTGTACATGATTGGACTCGGCCTTCCTGTTTTTACGGTAAGTGAAAATTGTACCTTTGTAATTTTTTTCTAGTTTCTTGTAAATATTAGCTTTCGTGGCATACATTTTACCACGAATCCTATCAACATCAAATATGTTTATGCGGTTTGTGCACCGAAATCAGTACACTTTCACACCGAACTAGATCTCCGGAATGAGAATGTTATTTTTTCTATTTACCATAGTTTGTCAATACAGCTTTAGTGGGCCATCGATCATTGTTTGCTCATAATTTCTGTGTCCATACACTTATCTGTCCAATGTTGGCCCAACTTGTTTGGTATAACACATTTTAGTTCGATTAGAATTCGAATAGCAAATATAGCCTATGTTTGGTCAACTCTTTACTAGTGGCCTGATAAAGAACCTTATTTGGTCTCTCATTATGGGATTTCTAGGGCCAAGTAGTGAAAACTTTCAAGTTCAATATTTTCTTGTGTGGTTTGCACTTCTAAATTGGTGAACATTTTATTGTGTTTATTGAGTATGCAAACGCTATATTAACTGGTGGTTCGATATTTTCTCACGGTACTAAGTATCTGATTTGGCTTTATTAACCAATTGCATTTTAGAATAAAATACGATAAATGTATTGGTAACTTATCCTCCCATACAAGATCCTAAAGGGCATCGGGTTGTTTATGTTGTACGTATCCAAGACGCTTTCATGTAACTTGAAAACCTCTTCTTACATTTACTTGGTCTAACTTCAAATCTTCAGGTAATTGAAGATTTTAGTTAGCCTTTTTCTTAAGTATTTCTTGCTTTGTTTTACCGGATTTATTGATATAACGCAGTTCCCCCAGTTTATAATATATTCAAATATCAACTGTAATAACTACTTAAATCATTTACATAACGCCATTACTATAATATTAGCAAACTCGTAAATTTTATAGTTCTGACAAATATCCGACTGTCGCAATTTTGATATTTACCAATGTAGGTACTTAATTTTAAGGATATTGGTCGGTTTTGTTTTGTTTTGCTACTGGGTGTTATCCTTCATCAATGGAGTTTGTGTATTTCTGTGGTAATGTTGAAATCATCATCATCTTCCTTTTTTTTCTTTCTTTCAAATGTCCCCTCCCACTCTTATCATCTACCTGTCCTTGTCTAATGTCATTTAAGGTTGGTGCAGCACGTTTTTTTTCTTCCATTCTCCCGCTGATAATCGTCTCGCCATCATTTTCTCCTTTTTCCTTCAAATCATTCCTCACACAATCCATCGATCTTTTCTAAGGACTTCTTCTCCCTCTCCATTCATCAACATACATTTTGGGATGTTGGGTTACAGCACCAAATAATTAAGTGGTGCTATACTGATCGAGTGCTGTGCTATTATTGGGTAGAAAATTGTCACTGCCAATACGCAATTCAATGAAGACTTAGATGATGAAGTCTAGGCAGATGATGATACGCTCCCTTTGATGGAAAGAAGGCTTGTGTCCCTGCAATGAAAACATTTTAGACTATTAATAATGATGCATACCCAAAAACTAAAAATAATAACCCATACCCTACTTTCATGTTTAAATCATTGTCTAAGGTACTTCCGTGAGAATATTTGGTGCTATATTGTTACCACGGAAGACTAGAAGAAGAACTAAATAAAGATATACTATGCAGGGACAGTTTTCTGTTCTGTTTTAGTGTCTACCTTCAGAATGACATGAACACCACACGTGCAATTACAAAGACCTGTACAGTTTATGTCACCTGTCTTGTCGATCATTAATTAACTATGCAAATTGGTTAATATTGAATGCTAGGCATCAACAACGTCTCACATTCAAGTATTCAGCGTATCTTTCCATGCCTTACAAGGGTTATTTTATCTTATAGTATTTTCATTAACACTATTTGTATTAATTTATTCAATGCAAGCTGGTAAATAATTCAATGCTTGGCTGTCAATCTTAGAATCTATTTTGCCTCGTTAGTTAGTGTTTGTAAGCTTTAGTTAAAGGCCACTGTCGTTATAGTGTTAGCTTTGATCACTAGATTAGGAATATTTCAATTTTGTATTATTGTAAGTAAGACTTGCCAAAGTCTATGTTTTTAGTTATGTGGTATAAATAAATTATTAGCTGCTATCCTCGCGTGCAGACAACCATATTTAGTCGCCACCATTAAAGATAAATCTTTAACGTTCCTCCGGTCTGCATGACCGTAATTAACAATGGTTTGTTCGAGCGAACTCCAATAACTTTTTCCATTAAACTTGCATCCCTTGGAGTCGTAGGTTTAATTTAATGCAGCTTGGCTTTTACACAGTTATCTTTGTCTTTAACACCTTTCTCACAATTTACATTAATGTATTCAACACAAACAGTTACATAATCCAATACTTTGTTATCTTTTCAATCGGACCCTTCTAATCGTTCTTGTCCATCGCTTTCAAAGAAGATACGTTCAACAGGACAAGTGGGTTCGATTCCCACGTCTTTATCGATCGTACCCACTTAAAAAGCTATAAATAAAGATCGGACATTGACGATCAGCCTTGGTTTGTTAATTATAGATCGGATTTGTCCTTTTATGCGGGAAAGATTGCACATTTTCCGTATCGCGTCTATTTTTGATGCTCGTTCCGTTTTTTTTTTTGTAATTCTCCGATAAGAGTCAACCCTGAATGTCATTACTATACTACGTTGGTGGCCTCATTCGGTACAAATTTGGTATTCATGGACGGTGTACTGTTGCGTGAGTCTTTTTATTTCAAATTTTATCAAGTAAGAACATACATCTGTGCAATGTCATATTGTATTCAAGAACCTCGTGCAAAACATTTCGCAAAGATCATTCCTTTAAATTAATTTAAAACTGTCACATAAATATGTGGAACTTTAAACCTTGTATCAGTTGCCCTTTGAAAGCAATCTTGAAGACGGAGAAGTAACATAATATCAACCTACCACACATGTTGTTAACGGACTCGAACTATGCGCACAAAAAGATTGATATCCGTAATTACTGGAACGTATCATTATCGAGAACTAGATCACACTGCAATGCGATCTCATCATTATCTTGTTCTGAAGTTGCCTATTTTGTGACATTAAAATCAACAATCTTTAAACAGTTAAATTTCTTTATCGGTGAGTTTTTTTACTGATGCAAACAAGACTCGGAGATCAATCGGCTGGTGTACATGTCCGTTAATGTACTTGTGTTATTTATTTGCCAGACCATCCGGTGTTCGATTTAGTTTTTTTGTTCGTTTATTACCGACTGTGTTTTGCTCCTCTCTTCGCCTGTGTTGAGAAAAATAACGTTCTTAAATTGTAGTTCTTACTGTGGAAATATTGGAATTACTTGAATCAACTTGTTTAGCATCCGAGCACGTTATTGTTATAATAAAAGTTCATCATGCTTCAGCTTATAGATACGAAAGCAACCTCCGATAAGAAGTCACAAATTGATAATAATTGTGATTACAAAATTGGCTTCAATTGAAAATAAGTGTTATCCATTCAGATAACAAAAATACAAAATGAGTTAACTTCTCTTATTATAGACATCTCTGGAATAAAGTAAACATGCTCATTCAAGATTTATAACAGGTTTGATCGATGATAATGTATTAAACTATAGAAAAAGATATCGTTGAGTGAACATTTAATTTCAAAGCTTCAATTGCTAGACTGAATTAATCTTCGGAGGATATGCAGACGTATGGAGAAAAAACTCTGGAGGCGTTTAGCAATTTGCTCAGGTTTTTTGTCGAGGTGGATGGACTCAGTAAAAAGAGGCGGTGTGCGATCGTGGTAAAGCAAAATGGAATTGCGGCGAACCGCGTGAGATGATTGCACCTAAAAGTAGATTAAAGCTTTTTTAGATAGCAAAAATATTTCTGTTGATGTTTTTCTACAACTGAGTTACTTTTTGTCGAAATTTTGGTCAAGTGATTGACCTGATTGTTGGAGGTACGTGCATATGTCCATAAAAACGTTTCTCTAACGACGAGAAAATTGGTATCAATAAGAGAACTGTGCCGAGAGGCCTGATCAATTTCCGACACAACCATATCAATTGGAACATAATTATTGCCTATGCCCTTTCCATTACCTTTAAGTGCATGGTTTCCTATGTAATTACTTGTACGATCTAACTCGATGATTGAGTGTTTCTGCACGATTCAGCCCTTTACTTTCACCGTATCCCAATCACGCCTGAATCCCATTAATTATATTACAATTGTTTCTATTGACCTGAATTACAGGTTCAATAGCTTGATCGCAATAAAATACTACATCGTCTACAGCTATTCGTTCTAGCTTACTATCATTATGGGCACTATTAAATTTCCTATCTTTAAGTTCCGTACCGAAATTAGGCACTTAATTATCAACATCAGCGTTTATGATATGTTTATCGTGACTAACTGTTAATAATTTATCGTTAATGATAGGGTTGAAAATTGCCTCTCATGATTCGATATGTCTTTTTTTTGGATCAGTGATAGTTTTTTGGCAGACATAAAAACTGTTTCTACCAAATAGGTTACATTCATCGATTAGAGTTAGAGTTCCAAGTCCAATGCATGAATGGCCATTATATGTATGATCTATCTTATCAGTATAGTAACTAGCTTCAAACGCAATTAATTAATGAAAGGTAAATCAAACAACATTGCATAGTTACCTTACCAGCTTGCCGCCACGCCGTTTATCTGCCACTACAGGCACTACAGCGTAGACTGTCTTAACAGCAATGTTGAATGTCTGTACTATGCTGATTTAGATTCCGCCTTTGATACCAATCGGGCTGAATGTTTGTCCAAGTGATTTGTGCTTTGTTATACCATTTGTTGGATTCCTAGCGTGAGTGTAAAACATTTAGATATCCTGACATGAATCACGTATTTATTTATGTAGGGAACTGGTTTACGGGAGAATAATAAGTTGTTGTACAAAATCAGCTACAAGTAGTTCTACTAGTTTGGTGTTTTTTTATTTTTCAATGTATGCGGTTTGTAAAGGATAAGCCTGCGTGCGTGAACGCCTTTTACATGTTTTTGTACTGCGGGAATTTATCGATTGCTTTTGAATTACTGGGCGTGCGTCAAATACCGTATTGCCATTTTTGGGCTAGTCCGCTTTGATATAAGCAGCAGCCTATGAATGATTCTACCCAATTAATGTAACTGGTAATAACTATGACAATGAATAAACTTGAACTTACCGCGTGAGCTGTGAGTTCCAATGTTTGTTTGGTAATGTAGTTAAAAATAAAGTAATTATGTATAACGTTAGTCTACTTTCCTAGTATCACCTGACAGTAATGAACGATTTTTAACGAGATAATTATTGCTTAATCGTTAAAGACTTGTTAATTTTAGGAGGGACCCCACAGACAATATAATGTTATTTTATTTTATTTTATTTTATTTATTGGGGAAAACAAACAGTGACACATTACATTAATATAAAAAACAATAATAACAAGTATGAGTAAATGTGTTACCAACAACATTTTCCACGGAATACATTTAAAAATACAAGCTTAACCTAGCATGCAAGTTTAGATCTACAATTAATAATAATAATTTACAATTTAAAGCTGTTTTAGTAGGTAGTGTAGTTTTAGGTTTTAGGGTATGCCCAATCAAGGCCTAGTGTTTTCAAAATATTTTTTTTAAATTCTCTAGCAGAGAGAGCAAACATGTCAACATCATTGAAAACTTTGTTATAGTTGTTGGTAAGTCGACGCAGAGGTGCCCGCAGACCTGCGTTGTTGTTACACGAGCTAACGGCAAACAGTGGTCGTGCACGCACCCCGCGACATACTGTTGTTCTAGGAACGAAGTAACTTATTTTATTGCGAATATCGAGACAATCATACACATTACTACACAAGTCAAACAAAAATACCGTCTCCAAGAAAGTGCGTCTAGATTTTAAATCAAGTAATTTATACTTTTTAAGTGAATCGTTATAGGACACAGATGTAAAAAAGCAACGGTAATGCATGGCTTTTAGAAATTTTCTTTGGATCTTTTCAATACGATCTGAGTATTTGTTGTAAAAGGGATTCCACACCGGCACTGCATATTCGAGCTGTGATCTAATAAGAGACTTATACAGATATAAATAAGTAGATAGGCGTTTAAAGTCCTTTGCGGACCTCATCACAAAACCGTACATTTGATAGGCATTATTGACTACTTTATCAATGTGGGCATCAAGGTGCAGTTTATCGTCGAGAAGAATCCCGAGATCACGTACAAGTGATACCCTTGATAATGTTGTACCATCTAAAGAATAAGGGTATCTGAGAACATTCTTATTTTTCGTGAAGCTGATACAACAGCACTTAGATATACTCAGCTGTAGTTTGTTAATCTTGCAATACTCACTAAAGCGATCCAAATCCTCCTGTAGCAATCCGCAGTCCTGCAAAGTTTTGATGGGCCTGTAAATCTTGAGGTCGTCAGCATAAAGCAAGACTTTAGAGTTTTGAGTATTACCCCATAGTAGACGTACCAAGGAGTATCGTATTACTCAGTACTGACTGGGTTGTGGACGTCAGATAGGCAGTCCCTCCATGTAAAATACTGGTATTCAGCTGCATCCGGTGAGACTGGAAGTCGACCCCAACATAGATGGGAAAAGGCTAGGCAGAAGATGATGATGATGAGTCGAGGAGACAAACCTAAACCCTAGATACTCATGCAAATGAAAGTTCTAATGTATTACTTAGAATCACTTAAGTGCTAGATGTATTTCAAGAAGTCTATTCTATTGTTTTCATTCCTAATGAGAAAGGTAATGTGAAAGAAATTGTCGGAATCAAAGCAACGATTTCACGCTTTCTTTCTTTTGTCTGCATTAGAAATTAGACTGTCACCATGGTTGCATAGTTTAATTGCTTCATCACTATATGGTTCTCTATAAATCACTGTACTGCTATCTCAGCAGGGGCCTGATTATTTATAATTATGTCTGCTGTTTTTCTACATAATCGTTTTATTATTTTAATTATGTTTTCTAGTGTAGTTAACTCACTCTGTCAAATTGGCTGAGTACTTGCATCTTTACACAACTATGTAGCCTTTCAAGCTCATCCCACTACTAAACATGGGGTTCTGCCAAGGTGCAATACTCGGTCCTCTATTTTCCGCATCCTATCTAACCCTAACAAAGTCTTAGATCCACGCCATGTTGCATGTTTTTTTCAAACGTTGTCAGTTTTCAACAAATTACTTAATAACCTGCAATTAAAAAATGCATTGTAATTATAAATAATGTTTGACTAATTTCCTCTTTACAGTATAAGTACGATAAATTTATAATTACTTTATTATTTTTTGCAATAGGTAAATGGCTTTTTTATGCAAACACGGCGGAAACCAACCATTCAAATTATGAATTAAAACGGTTATTATGAATGTAGGTAAGATATAGTTGATTTTTGATGCCATTGAAATCCACAATTTCTGATACCTATACGTGTATTTGCGACTCAACTCCGCATCCTCCCTAATACTTTTCCATGGAGGTAATCTCGTTTTACGAGGTTGAACTAAAAAGTAGGTAGGAATTGAAAGATCATAGGAAAGCATGTTTCCATTACACCATCCTTACTATTCCTTACTTTCATTTCAAACAGCATCAATTTCTGAAATAACTTCTATTTTTTATTACAGCTTTTCAACAATACGATTTCAAATCTTCTTTTGAAGGAAAATGGTTTCGAAAAAGAAAATTTCTAAATAACAGGCGTTATTAAATTACATAAATGACCATGTCAATATCACTAAGTGCCTCAATAACACTGATGACATACTCCAATTATTGTACCGTGAAGGTTGGTCAGTGATCCGCAGACACTAATATTTGTACAAACCATGACTTTGACCTTAGTGAACGTGGGTTCAGTACTGAGTACTCCGTGGAGCACTTTTATTGGCATTTATTGATCGTACAGCCAGTTTTATGTGCGAATCAACTTATTGGCTTCGTGTCTGGTCTCTGGGTAGTAAGAATAAGATATTAGGATCACTATCGTCCTTATACACATATATATACAGTTTCGTGAGGCCTGTTTGAAATTCTACGTGTCTGTTTAATATATGGCTTCTGTCTTCATCTAGGCTACCTTCTTCGACTGCAAATTCTACGGCAGATATATTTAAATAATCATCAGCCTTGTTAATCATCATCATTTTTTTTCCAACTATATTAGGGTTGGCTTCCAGTCTAACCAGATGCAGCTGAATACAAGTATTTCACATGTCGGGACGACCTCCACAACCTAGTAATTGGGTCATATTGTCGTGTAAAATATATAACCTCTCAAATCAATATAAACTTACATCTTCTACTGTATTTAGCCATAAATGCTGTTAAAGCTTCCCTAAAACCAGCAATTTAATAGTACTAACTATCTCGCATCCTATCTTAATACTTAGAACAATGGGCCCGTCCCTTACCCCGTCCTAGTGCTAAAAGGTTTTGCGTGTCAATAGCTATATAAATATTAATGGCTTCTCCAGGGTAAACATGGTCGCATTAAATAGTTATATTAAATTTTAGTACCGTACAGGCGTACACTGTACCTAACAAGCCTTTACTTAAATATATTGGGACTTTTACTGCTTGTTCGATAATAAAGTACATGAAATACCTACAATGTAGTTGCCAGGTATATTTTAACATGGCAAAAGTACAGTAAAGAGCTTGGACAGCACCAAGTTTCTTAAGGCGCCTATACGAGCTAAATTAGCAACTCTATTTGTGGTGGTTCAAACTTCGTTTGAAATGCTGTTAAAATAAAGTTCTAATCAGCTTGCACTACAAAGTGGTTGTTACGTCAGCCACTGCTGGCCAAATAGCGCGAAATGAGTGGTTTCAATCGATTTACAAAAAAAATATTGATTGCATTAAAAAACTAAAACAGTATCATGCTAATATATTGCTTGTAGAATTATTTGCCAAAAAATCAGAATGATCGCATGCATATTAGTATGTTTTCTATTGTTTGAAAGATATTTTTAGAGGTAAGTTCGTGATTTCTTTTTATCGAGCCAAATTAATTGTATTATGTTTTCAAAACAGTATCATGCTAGCATATATCCTGAAGAATATCACATATTTTTCTGGTCTTGTTTATAGCAGTGAATCATATACTTTTAGTAATTATAAAACTCGCGTTTAGCTCGTGTAGTCGCCTTAACTGAACTGCCGGGTTTCCTTGTGTCTATACAGTATACATTGTTCGTGATAAGTTTGGATAGCTCCTTAGTCTCATCAGTCGTATTGTTCATAATGTTAACGTCCTGTTTAAAAAACATGCATCATGTTCATCACACTCCTAGTGTTTTCCATCTATCTCCCAGTCTAACCAGATGCAGCTGAAAATCAATATTTTACACGGAGCACTTGCATAATTGACCTCCATAACTAAGGTACTGAGTAAGGCGAAATTCCTCCTTGCATTTGCGTAAACATTTCAATCCACTTCTTCATCTTCTTCAAAACGAGCATCGTTCTCTTCCCCAATAGAAACAAGAACTTCCCAAAATATTATTTTTCCACAACACTTTATAAAATTGTCACTTATATTTATTTGAAGCGCACCGTTCTCAGCCTTGACCGCTAAGATGGCGCCGCTTGGCACCATGCCAGTCGATGCTCGATTATGTGTCCTATATAGTTTTATAAGCTTTAAGTTTGATGTGCAGATGCACTTGACCATGGTGGTGAATGTGATTGATAAAGGTGTCTGCGGGTTTATTTTGATACTTTTGTTTAGGTAAAAGGAAATAACTTATAAGACGGCTTCTTTGGTCTGCACCACTATTATCAATGGGAACAAACGTAGTGTGATGGATCAGTCTTGCATGAGCTATTCTCAGATAGATGCCTACTGAAGGCGCCAAACTTGTAGCTCAGTTGTGGGCCAGAAGTAGATTGCTCCTTAGCTTTTGAATATTTTCACCTTTGGTACCATATCTTCTAATCCGAAGTGTGTGGTAGAGAGATATTTTGAACCAGAAGAGCCATTTATTCATTATTATAAGGAAACGTAGAAGCATTGAATTTTACATTGCCAAAGTTCATCTCCATCCATCACAAAAAAAAACGGCATGAGCATTATTATTGTCAACTGCTGTAATAAAAAATAATTGACAGCCAAACTTGAGTACAATTACTGAAACTATAAGCCAAATGTTATCTAGACTAATGGGCATTTCGTCATTGAGCGTTAATGCTAAAGTATTTAAATTGATATTAAAAAAATATGTGTTGGAGGTCATCTGCGTTTCTTACCACCCAAGTGGATATTATTTTTATTTGTGTAGTCTGTGTATGCTTGTTTAGTACTAGTGCCAAAGATTTAAATGCCGTTGTTCTAGTTTGTCTTCTTTTTTCATTAATTATATTGTCATTATCATCATAGCTGCTTTAACCGATAATTGAGTAATACCGTAAATATATTTTGCTAATTTCTGCTACAAGGAGCAGCGGTGGCCCAGTGGTGGCGGTCCCAACTTACGAACAGTAAGTCGTGGGTTCGAACTCAAAAAAAAAATCTGAGAAATGTGCTGGGCCCGCGTGGTAGATTATAGCCCATTCCCACTCATAGAGAGGAGGCCTATGTCCCAACTGTGGGAACATTTATAAGCTGATGATGATGATCAGGAATTTCTGCTAGAACTGGCAGTTTCCATGACAAAATTGGACTCAAAAAAATAGCATTGGTAAATTAAGTCTATCGTTCTGATAGGGTTTAAAACCAATAAGTAGATACGTGAATTTTCAATAGGAATTCTTGATTTCTTTTCCGAGAAACAGAACACTTCTTCCAAATGTTTTCATCGATCTAATTCTGTTTTATTTACTTATTGCGTCAACGCTGTATTTCTGAAAAGCGTTACACTGGTCCAATGTCACTGGTATTTTTACTAAAATTTTTCATTTGTCATTTTACTAAAATACCATTACACCCACTAAATCGTTTCGGTGTAAGAATAACGATTGTGGGCATTTATTTTTGTGTGTACAAAGTATGCAGTTGCCACGATTATGAAGTGCTCCTTGATGTGCATGCTGTAAAAAAGATTAGTCTTGTTGATGATAAAAGAGCAAACATAGTCGTGGAAGAGGGTGTGACCATTGGTTAGCCAATGAATCCATTTGATGGTATTACAGATAGAGCTCTTGTAGACGATAAACCTCCTGTAGAATCTAATTAACTCAATACCATTGCTCTCGCTTGAGTGGAATAACTATCCATAGATGTGGATGAAGATCTGTGTAAGCTTGGAAACCCACTACAAAAACGCTTTGCGATAAACGAAATCTTTTAACAGTGACACGATTTTCAACCGTTTACAAAAGCTATGACAACAATCGTATACAAAATTAACATAATTTTGGTACAACTTCACTTTATGTGGGTGCTAAATTTCTATTCGAATCCCTATCAAGGCTATTTCCTCCTATTTGGAAATGGATTTCTATTGCTCGTCTATTATTAGCTCTGTTATCAGTCATCGAATCATTTCCACATTAGCATTTTCTGTGTTTAGAATTCTGTCACGTCCGTTTATCTTCCGTAACTGCGTAAACAACTTGTCTGTGTCGCGTCAGTGAATTGTGTGATGTATTTTCTCTTTTTTTTTTTTTTTTTTCGGATGGGAAATCATCAAATGACTTCTCCCACTCTGGGCGGAGCGGGAGGGAGTGTCAGACTCGTACTGACTAAAACCCATCCATGTTCCTTCCTCGCCCTTTACGTTCCGGGGCCGCGGTATCTCTTTCGAACAGTCCCGCAACCCCGGCAGGCTTCGGCCCTTGCGGGCCCCTCTCTTCTGCTGACATCTCTTCGAGGCGCGCGTGGAACACGAACGCGCCGTCGACACGGCCTGTCGTCACTAGACGGACGGACGGCTAGCTAGCCCATAGCTAACCGTCCACAGGCCCGCAATGTATTTTGTCTCTGGGTTTGTCTTTTCTTTCTGAGCTTCTTTGTTTTCTTCTTTCCGACTCTTACTTGAGTTTACTGGATAATTGCCAAATCTTAGATTTTGTTTTAACGATGCCATTTGGTTTCACGTAGTTACTTTCTATACTTATTTCACACATATTTTTTATTAGTCTTCTTCTAGATATCGTTTAACAGACGGTGTTACGATTGTACGCAATAATAAAGCATATTCTTTAGATCTATCTCACTGGGATGGATTTATTTTGACATGACGCTAAACACGTACGCACAAACTAAAATATCGCCAAGCAGATCTGTTCTTGCAATTAGGATTGAACAGACATTTTCACTGTGGAAAAACACTTGACGCACATTTTAGCCATCTGTTTATATGAATCTATCAGCAATATTTGATTTCGCATTATAGTTTAATTGCCCTTGTTCATATCTATACAAGGTAACAACAAATATTTGCGAGAGTTTCAGCATGTGACATTTGATACGTTATATCTTATCAATTTCGGTTTAACCTAGCTAATTTTGTTTTTCTACGAAATTAATTGAATTGTTGATATAAATTCTGGTAATGTGTAGACCACACACTAAGATAATTAATGGTGGGATCGTAAAAATAATTGGTGGTGGTCGCCAAGTGTTTAAAAATAAGATAAACAGTTGTTGCGAAGTAGATAACACTATAATTTTAAAAGAGTAAATGGGCATGTGTGAAACTTTTAATTTTATTGTTATTTCGTGTTCTTAACGACGGTTATATGAAGAGCTAACGGCTTGTTTGAAGGATATGTTGCAAAACACTTTGAATAAAAAAGCTGAAGTTTATTTTGTGAAAGACGTATATTTATATTATGTCTGGTGATGACAGTTTGGGTTAGGTTTGTGTGGAGTTTTGGAGACCCTGCCTATCCAGTCTGTGTCTCCAAAACTCTACAATTTAAACACAACCAGTGTTACCACAAGCCCCGATATAGTTGGGAAAAGACAGGTGATGATAGGAATTATACGAAACCGAAGGTCTAAAAGAGAAATTGAGAATCATTCGTGTTTCATGGCTTCTAATCCTAAATGCAACTTCCGCGTTACCTGATTTTAGGTAAAGATTTCAACAAAAGGTGTTCAGATTAACTCGAAGGCCTAAGCCCGAGGCTCGAGGTGCTAAGTAGAACAGCACGTCATTCAGTTTTCAGACAATACGCCGAATTCCTGACTAAGAATAAACAAGCTTCTTTGTCGACTATTACTTTAGTCTTTGATATTAACGTAGATAAAGAGGTTACTACCGACTAGATTGCAGTGAAGTCTCGAATGTTTGTGCATAAAATGATCTCATTAAATACACATTGTTTCTTTTGTGTTTTGATAGTAATAAAAAGATGGTTTTTATTCGTCATTAAAATCGTGGAATTCGTTTGCTTAGCTCCAATTCTTTTGAATGATGGTGTTATATCATACTATCATTTTGTTCTCCGTGTCACCATCACTACGGTCTTTTAACTTTTCATTGCTCATTTCGTCGTAATTGGTCTTCGAAAAGATTGGGCTAGGTGTATTGATTTCTTAGATGAAATGCCAACAATGTACAACATCAGTATTGACGTTTAATCAGATCCAATCATGAATTAACATTCAGAGACCCATATCGGAACCGTAGTAAACGGAGTCGCTCAGTCTAAGAAGTCAGTAGGAGTTAATTCGGACTGGTGCCATTCATTACACAACATTGGATTGGGGGCATTCCTTGTCGTCGGCAACCGTTGATGCACCAGTGCCAAAAATAATAGGACCGCATGTTAATAGCTATTAACCACTTTCTTTTGCAGCTTTTGTTTTTCTTCCTCTTCATAGAAAATAGCTTCCTCTAACATCACGCCTGTAAACTCTTATAGAGTAATACAGAAGTGTGCGTATAGTAAGTACACCAGTATTTTGAAAGTAGAAATTCCTGATGAAAAACCGAATACCACAACATCAGATCTGGAAATCCAACCAACATGTCATGCTTAGCATTGGCGCTTGCGACCAAACGAACGAGGCAGTCTTACTTCCTCAAATATTTCAATTAAAGTAGGCCGTTTGATCTCGTATTCTCATCTGACCTTGAGACAGTGATTAAACAGTTTACGTAATTAACGAAACGTAACATCTTTACCATTCGGTTTATAATCCCAGAAACAAATATTTCCGTATTTACTCCATTCTTAAAATACTTGTCTAGGAATTCTCTTGACAAATAGTTGGCATTACTAGTTCCAAAAGCGTTTACTTGGCAAACTGTGAAGTTATTTTACCTGGAATGGCTAGCTAGATAGTAACAGCTGTTTAGTTGAATATTTCCTAGATCTGGGAATTACAAATTGTACGCTTAATGACTTTTAGTTGTTAACATTCGGTGACATAGTTATGAGCGAAATGTACCACACGGTAGTACAACAATACCAAAGAGAATAAGAGCATCCTTGAAAGTAGAATCAGATTTTATTGTTTTAGTAAAACATCTATAAACAGGGCTATTTCAAAGTTTAATTAAATAACCACTTGGTTATAACATAACCAATTTGCTGATACAGCAACTTCCCCGGTAACTCCAAAGTTTAGCATGACGACGATAACCTGATTGACGTTTTCAGTGTACGGTTACTCTATGGGTCAAAACCTATTGTTCTTACAATGTCAATATGGAAATGTAAGCTAGGGGAAAGCGTTATCGAGTACACAATATGTAAATTGTATATGTATACGTTTGCAGCTATTATTATAACTAATATCTAGTAGGAAATTGTTGCCCAGTTAACTAAGCTGTGCGTGACGACCATTGGGTTCTAAATTTAGCGTGCAAGGTATTTTATTACAGATTTTTAGACTTCGCACATTATAAATAATAGTAATGTCGTTTCACTAATTGTTTGAATCTTCGAGTATTTTTTGACATTTAGAGTTCGTTAAAGGTTTAGGCGCAGGTAATGTCTTGTGACAACATGAAGCATTTTATTTTATTACCTCGTTCTCTGATCAGGCTTTCCCAAGCAAATCGTGGTCGTCTTCTAGTCTAGCCAGCCAGCTTTACGAGTAATTTACATGCAATGGTTACAATGTTTTTATCGCTACAGGTTCTATGTAAAGTGTTTAAAGAAATGGTAATAGCGTAGTTACAGGAAATGACATGATCCAAACAACATAGTAAACATTTTGTCTTACTGCCTGAATACTTTTTTAAATTGCAAACTGGTCTGTAGCTCATGGTATTTAACCGATCGATACAATATTGTTCATTTTTGATTACCATTGAATTAATTAAAATGTCGTGAGGAAAGTTTCGAGTAAGTATGTGGTGGGTAAGAGTAGAAGAATGACAAAGAAACGGTAAGTACATGGACTGTTTGAAGGATGATATGACTTGAAAGGAGGTGACTGTTGAGATAACGAGAGGTATAGAAGACAGTATCGAAGAAGAATATGACAAGTGGCACTGAAAAAAAAAAATGAAAAAAAAGGAGAAGAAAGGGGAATTGGGATAAGTGCAGAAGACCGATGATGATGTCGATGCTCTTTGATTTAATTAATTGAGCTAGAATTTGTACGACAAACGTGTTTTTACAATAGCTGATGGTTGTAAGATACATTTACAATTAGCGGGCGATGCTCCAGATGAGCCTTTTAAGAAGAAAGGAACAGATAAGATTACCAATACTCTCAGAAGAACCCATTAGCGGTATATCAAATGTGCAGTCACATGCGTGGAGTCTAAATAGTTTCAGCAACAGTTTCGCAACTTGCCGTAATAATAGTCCGCACACACTGCTCGCAATGTCATTGACATGCCTCATCGGTTTTATGAGCAAATAAATCGCATGCAAACTTCAACATGCATTGTTTTTGTGATTACTATCTGCATCGTAAAAGAATCGTGGAATTTTAACAAGAATGTTAAAGTTCCTGTTCTCGGTGGTAACTATTTCATGCTGATGCTTGAAAAAACAATTTCCTGACATTTCTGAATATTTGTTAATTCAGTCCAGTGTTACTTTGATAGACGTATTTGTTTTTACCAGCCAGTTGAACCCAAAATTAATGCCTAATGAAAGTGCAGTGTTGCATTCTCAACGCTTGGCTCAACGGTGAGGTTGAAATTTCAACAGTGAAATAATATTTAGGCATCCGTTAAGGTGTCGCTTAGTGTTAGTGAAACTAAGAATTATTTTACGCCATCAAAGTAACTCTAAGCATCAAAATTCAAAGTATTGTTGTTGATAGTAATTGTATGGACGTCAGCTTGCGTTGAGTACATAATCATCACGTGCAAATTACAACGTATTGTAAAGAAAGTGTAGATAACATCAATCGTTTATCAGATAATATTATCAAACAAGCTAGACAAATAATCAGATTCATTCACGCAGATATTAAACAAAATATAGGTCATCCTATTGAATTTTATCAACAAACAGGCGTTATAAAAGCAAATAATACACACGATAATATTATATTAGTATTCCGAGTAGCTTACATAATTCACCTACAATATTGGCTCACTGATTCCCAAGCCCTATTTTATGTGAGTAAGTATCTCGAACATTATCAGATGCCAAGGCGAGTCCTTGACATTTTAGCCTCTGTGTTATGGTCCCATCGTCAACTTTATATTCATATAGTGTTTGATACTCTCCCTGTGTATGTAAACCTCTTCAAACACCAATAACATTGACATTTCTATGAAGATTATCTGCAGCTATGGCAATTGATTCTATGAATAGGCCGTTCTTGTTTTGTTTTTCTGGTTTATTAGCTTACTTTTTCCTAAAGTTTATCCCCTCTGTCTTAATACTCCCTCTGAATATATAAATCTCTTCAGATACCAATAACATTGACATGTCCATGAAGATTATCTGCAGCTATGTCAATTGATTCCGTGATGGCCCTTTTTCTTGTTTTGTTTTTCTGGTTTATTAGCTTCATTTTCTTCAACTTTATCTCCTTTGTCTTCCTAATCATCTGGAGCATTTAAATTAACATCTTTAGTACCCACATGTGTTGTTACTTCTACAGAAATAGCGTGTTAATCCTAAGCTACGGTTATTACAGCTATTTTGTCAATAATCCTTTTGGTTTCTGGTTTCGTACTTAATAACAAGAATTCTTGAAGACGCCGTAAAATGTGTGGTGAAGATAACAGTGTTGCTTCAACGTAAATACCAGAGCAAGAAATAAAAGATAAGTCTGAATCTTTTGGAAATGGTTTCGAAATCTCTCTCTGTTTAGATAGTGGAGCTGTTAAAGAGAAAATCCATTTAAAAGGTGGTAGTTATAGAAAGATTTAAGTGATATTATATTGTTAAGAAATTTAACAAAACATCATCATGTCTGTTATCCACGAAGAGTCAGGCAGAGGTGTACGATGTACAGGACATCCATATTTCGCCAGTTATAATAGGCCCGTTTGATATAGCGGGGAGTCTATCGTTCTTATTTTTGTAGGTTACTTGGATGATAAATCATTTTCTAGTGTCTGGTTAAGAATTCCCGTCACCTCAACACTGAGAAGCACTTCTTTTACCGATAATTAGTCACTTTTTTCCTTCTTCGGTAACTCACGTACTAAACATAAAGTAGGTAATGATTGTGTCTTGTTTGGACTCTGTTGACAGCCCCAGTTCAATACGAATATGTTACGTTACACTTTCACTGCACACTATCTGTTATGATTATGATCACAGTAATAATTGGTATTAATGTTTTGTTTGATTTCACTTGCTAGCTAGCTGACATACGTAATATTCCAATCAAAACAAAACAAATATTATGCGAATGTCTGCGCCCGCGTCTATGTTCGTCAGTGTTTCTATTGTAATCAACCGGGCACAAATCCAGACTCTGTGGGAATTCCTGATGCAAAAATATACATATAATGCTGAAACTTAAATAAATAAACCATGCTTACGCATAAATAAGTCTGAAGTTTGCTTGTGGAAAAGGCACTCATACGCACACTTGTTTTCAATAAACCTGACATTGTAGTACAAACCAATCATGAATCTTTCCCAGCCTACTCGTATTTGCTCATATCGCGTACATTAAAGTCAGACTGATACATTTAAATCAAGATGATTGCAGTATCCGTATCGGGAGGAAAGCGTATCTTTTATCTGACGTTCGCTCAACTTGCTCCATTGCTTCTTCGGTATGTCCTATAAAAACTACTCCTTGGGTCGATGCGTCAATGCATATTACATGTGAATTTATGCGATTCTCTCCCTCGCCGTTTGCATGAACGCAGTTAATCATGCCCGCACGCTATTTTAGCGCGGCATTTACAAATAAACAATGTCTATAAATAAATAAATTGTGTATTTATTTTATTATTAGATGTGTATATTAATTGACGGCATATTACGGGAGAATGTCTACGTAATTCTTTAGTAGCCTGAGGCTGGAATGTGAAGTTGTGTAGTATGAGAGATAGGAATCTTTAAACTAATAACCATGTATCATTAATGAATCTATTAGTGACTATGAAGTGTGTTGCCTGCAGTATGGGTAATTATTAATAATTGATAAAATCAAAGACATTCAAATAATGTTGAGCAGTAGACGTGAAAAGACGAAGAAAATCGTAATCTAATATTTGTTACTACGTAATAATACACTAGCTTGTCAGGTAACTTAAGTTTGACAAAATCGGAAATGTTCAAGATCAAAAAAAAATGTACGAAAAAAATATTCCCGATGTCTGCTCTATAAATCTTTTAAATCTCTTTGGCTAGAATCTACTTTGTACCTGAGAGCTTCGGGGCCATTGTTGCATACAGGAGTTGCCAAAAACAGCTGAAGGCGACACTGGCGACACAGCTTCCGATGTCTTATTACAAACTTCTCTTGACACAGCATGACCTCCACGGTAGCTTATCCTACTAATATTAAAAATGTGAATGTTAGTTTGTTTGTTACGCTTTCACGTGAAAACTGCTTACCTGATTTGGATGAAATTTTGCACACATATAGTTTATAACCTGGATTAAAACATAGGATACTTTTTATCCCGGTAGTAAGATCCTATGGGACAATAATCAAACTTCACGCGGGCGAAGCCGCTGGCAGAAGCTAGTACTAAATAAAAAAAATAAAAAAATAGTGTTAGTAAAACAGCAATGATAGTTTAGTGGAGCGACCATCGGACTGCCAAGTCATGGGTCTCATGTTTGAATCCAAGACACGCACCTCGGATTTTTTTACTTCATGTGCAAATTGTATTATTATCACTGAAGTGAGGGGAAATATCGTGCGGAAACCAGTATGCCTGAAAGATATTTCTTGATGGCGTGTAAAGATAAGTATAAAAATCTCTGACACCAGGTTACGCACTAACCATACGATAAAGAAGTAGAAGAATAATAAAAACATTAACTATAGTTCGCGCCACGTGAAGCTATAATTTTTGTAAACAAAGAATTTCTACAAAGTTGCGTAGCGACAATTCAATCAACAACAAATATTCCCAAATTCGATCAACTCAAATTGTCATACGTGTAATATGAAACTAACGAGCAATTTCACTTGGTCGGGTTATATTTTGGCGATCTAAAGCGCTGTCGTCTATTGTTTTGTGGTACTGGAACACATCTGACATCATGGAACGTAAACATTTGGGCCGCCATTTTGAAGTAGATCACGGTGACGCTGTCATTTTTTAATTTGATCCAAAGGTTGCGAACACGATGTGTGTTTATAAAATTTATAGTTTCTCGTTGCGGGGAGTATAGTCAACAAGGTTAATGTTCGCTATAGCAACCAACAGGAGTCACTCTTGGACGTCTTTTAATGCAACCCCATACTGAGTAGACAGAATCCCCGCTTGCTTTAAACAACTTCAACTCAGACTACAGAGACACGACATGTTTATGTAACTACTCAGATAAATGCATATACACTCTTACATATAGGCTAATTGGTAAGAAAATAGCTTGGTAAAATTATTGTAGTTAGCGTGTTACTAAATATTCATCTTTACAAGTTGCAGTTTAAGATAATGAATGTATAATGGAAAGTACACAGTCAATGGTTTCTTTGTGCTTTTCGTTTTCATCTAATTGCACTTGTGCGTAAATAAGTGTGCGTTTACATTATTATATATGGTTTGTTTCTTTATTCTGGGTCGGTTCGGCCTTGGGCTTGCCATTTTCTTGCCCCCAGGCACGCCACTCCACTTGCGTTGCATTAATGACACAAGCTACCGAAAAATGTAGGTCCACGCACTGAAGAAAGCCGCTGTATAAATGAAACGCTTTGAAAACTATTACTGCTTGTCTAGCATCTCTGGTTGTAATAGGTTTGTTAATGCATTTTTCATTATGAAAATACCATCTCTTGGTGTACCATTAATTCAAAAGGCTATTTTGTAATCATAATAGCGTCCGGCAGCTCTTGTAATAGGTAATTGCATTATGATTTAATTGGACACTGCTAAGCCTGAAGGTTCGTTAAAATACTTTCATTAAATGCTGCTTGCGTCGTGAAATATTGCCATAGGTTATTTAATTCCGGAATCTTACCTGGGCTTGCTTAATTAAAAGCTGCATTTTAACTATACTTAATTGGCGCAGTCATATTAGAAGGACTAAGTGCGAAACGCTACATTTTTTAGTATACAGATAGATTGTTTTTTTTTAACTGGACTAAGATATCCTTGTGTAAATCTTAGTCTTAATCTAGCAACGGACTGCTGAAATTACAACAGCTGAAATGTTGACTTTCAGTCATAACATAGCGTAGTTACCATCCATTTTCTTGCCCTTATCCCAATTAATTTGGGCTTAACACGTCTTCTTCTTGCATACTTCATTACTACTCGTCATCTCATCAGATATCTCCTTTCTTGCCAGATCATCCTTAACACAGTTCATCCATCGCGAAGTTATCACCGCAATAAATATATCTTAAACGCAAAACTCTCTCCTTTGTGAAAACTAATAAATATCCAAGGCATATGATTGATCTACGAGTCTGATTCTATCGTTATCAGAGCGATGTAGATGTGTATCGTTACTAAGAATCGTAAAGTACTGTGAATCAACTAATTGGAGAGCAATAGAGGGAAATATCTTTTAATTAGTCGAGACGAGGTATTTACATCATGGTATGGATGGAAGAAAAACAATGTAGAGAATAGTAAAGATCAAGCGCATGTCTTACAGAATATGAGTACGGTAAATCATTTGAAAGAGATGGATTGATGTAAATGAAAGCTTTTAAGCTAAGTTTTGTAGTTCTAGCTACGTTATGGACATACCTAGGACATCTTTCAAGGCTTTTGAAAGTCATTAAAGTGCATTAATAATTTAAATTAACCTCAAAGGCTTTGATTGATTTAGTGTTTGTGTCACCGGCTTCTGAAGCTGTTTACTTTTTTGTGTTGTAATGTCAACTGGTAATAAGATACTGGCGGCGTTCTACAATTTTTGTGATTTATGTGATTTCATCTATTTGGTTGTAGTTAGTAAGTATTGTCAATTTTTTGCACGATACAACAAGTCATATTACAATTCTCTTTTTTAAATGTTTTTACTGTTCCTAAAAAGAAAACAATAGGTCCTTATATTCCCTCGAATACCATCTTACTCAGTACACAGTTCTATGCTAAGTGCTAAAGAATCTTGTATGCATACGTTATCTGGGACCCATTAGCACCCATTTACACGTCGTCTTATCTTTCTTTTTCTTTCGCGGCCGACATCTCAAGGGGAACGATGCACCTTTAATAGATATTGAAAAACATGATTTGCCATTCAATAGAACATTCAATATTCTAGCTTTGCCAAATGCCTACTACAATAACTTTGAATTAGGAAAGCTTATCGTTAGGAGTGAATAGCCACTGCCCAACGGCAAAGATTTTATCAAAGTTAGATATGTCAGCAATATTAAGCTCTTACGTCTTTGTTTGGCGACCTTTTAGGCTTATCAAAATAGGTAAAAAAGAGGGTAGCTATTTTCTTACTAAGTAGTTCCTTATCACGGCGCCACAGTGGTTTAAAATGTCTTGTCAGTATTGACACTATTCTTGCAATATATTGCGACCTTTACCCATTATTTACTACATGAGATTACAAACACTTCTTCCTAAGGCAAATCAGTACAAGATGTATTAGAATTAAACTTGAGGAAACGCATAATTTGTTCAAAGGCCTTAGCCTTTGAACAAATTATGCATTTCCTCACGTTTAAAAAAATTGATTAGATTTAAAGTTTCTATAATATACATTCTCACACACAGTTCTACTCTGCTTTGTGTTTATTCTTCGTTCATCACATTTGTTTTACTTATGCATTCGGGCAAGACTTTTGACTTTTTAAAGTCACAAAGAGTCCCAAAAAATGGCACTGGGACCTCTCCTGTTCAGTTAAACCTTTGTCCTTTTCTACTTCCTTATAAGCCTAGCGTTGCATTGCCTTCCTTGAAATGAATAAGTACACCAGCGATGTTCAGAGTGAAATTATAATAGTATTCACTCCCTTCCTGCCCTTGTCCCATATTATTTGGGGCACAACTAATTTTTTCTTCATCATTTACTCCTTTTCCGTCATATCATAGTCAATAGTTCAAGCTCCTTTGATGATCATTAAATTCATCATCATCCTGCTGAAAATTGGCCTTCCCCAAGCATAACCAAAACTATCGATGCTGCACTTTATCAATTACTAAGAATAAAACCTCATTAATAAAAAAAAATAAGCCTTTATTGCTGTTTTACAATAATTAAATTAAGATTGGTTACTGATGATCGGTTTTCAAACAACAGCTTGTCCTTCGACAAAGGCCTCCTCCAACGACTTCCACCTATCTCTGTTTCTTGCAATTCTGGGCCATTCTGGACCAGCGACTCTTTTGAGATCGTCTACCCAGCGTTTCATTGGTCTATCTTTACTTCTTTTGCCATCCCTGGGGTACCATTCTGATATTAGTCTAGTCCAACACCTCATTAATATCTGTACATAAACTGTATATAAATAAATCAACATCCATATAAGAGAAATTGCTATCCTCACACGGTCAAGGCACCAACAAGTTCACTATGACTCACTGTTTATGTTTTACGCCCTTGAGAACGACGCGGGTGCAAGATCATCTGGTTCTTATGTAATGTTTGTTGTGTGTCTGTTGCGGTGAGAATTGCTGTTTGTTAGTGTCTATCGGTTATTGGAAAGTGGTAATGACTTCTACTGTAGAGTTGTTGATTGGAACCGAACCTGGAGTTTTGAGAAAATTGTCGGGAGTCTGATTGTCGCTTGTGGGGAAAGACCCAATCCCCCGATGGGTCTTTTGATTAGAATGTTTATGAATGACGATTGGCAACTTTGCTATTTTTAATCATTGTAAATGGTTTTCCTGATCTGGCTTTGTGCTGACCATATACACCATGTTTAGGTTTTCTTAATTTTCTGATTCCGGATGAGTTAGATGAAGAAGTTTTATTATCTGTTTCATTGTATATTTTATAGCTGTGCTCTGGTCAGAGAGGTCATGGCTTTTAAATTGTTTTGTCAAGGGCAGCATACAATGGCAAACATTATTCGAAAATGTCAAAGAAACTTGAACCTCCTACAAATATCAACTACACCAACAAAACTAAAGAAATGTGAAGTGTAAATTGGCACTTCACATATATTTTTTTTTGTTTTTTACACATATTTCAAAATCCACTAGACTCAATTTATAATTCGATCTAAAAAGCTCTCCTTCATCTCTAATTAGTTTCAGTACGAACGCAGTGTTATTAACTTTGATCAAAACAATGCATATGCAAACAATGCCTAGGTTTAATGACTGTGAAATAGTGCATAAGTAATAACAGTTTGCTATTATGACCCGGTACCGTACTTGTTACTTTCTGCCACTTGTGGTTAAAGTTTCTTTGTCTTGCGTATTAGTAGAATACCGGATTTCACCTCTACTTTGTTTTTAGTATTCTAGTGTTAGAGTACCACAAGGACTACATGTATTTTTTTTAAACTATTCAGAGTATAGTGTGTGAGATTGGACCTTCAGTAGCTTCCGGTAACACTGGAAATCGATCCCTAGTTGGGAAAAATTTTGGCAAACTAAACGTGTTTGCAAAATTATAGCTCAATCGGTTAGGTATAACTGTTTTAAAATTCAGTTAGATTTGACCTAAACAAATAATATATACGTACAAAAATTGCACATTAAATAAAAGCTTGTAAAAATACAGTTTCTACGATACGATAGTAAAATATCCATCAACAAACAGTGCAATAAGTAAATGTATAGAGGATCAACTTGACCCAATTTCAGATGTTTGCAAAGTAAATATTGACTGACATATTTATATTTGCAATCGTGTCTCTTGATGTAACTGTAATGTTAGCACAATCTGAAGCACTATTTACTTGTAAGTCAAAACAAAAAAGATAAGTACTTAGGATAGTACCTTCAGTAGAACTTAGACCCTACGTAATTTCTCTTTTATCGTGGATTCCTTTCTTGGGTCGATTTACAGATCGGCAAGTGTTATTGGTTTTTCCCAGCAAGCAGCAGCGGGCTTTTGGCCTCGTACAGGACAAATTTTCTTTTTTTATGATTGTATTATTTTCTCACTCACTATGTATACTTTTTATTAGTTATAAATATCGCTGGACATTAACACACAGCGCCACCTAGTGCCACACTAAGCAAAGCTTGTGTCGTGGACACTAGATAGTTGATATACTACATATATACTTTTTTGTTTGTAAATACATACTTATCTATATATATAAAATGGTAAACTGACTGACTGACTGACTGACTGACTGACTGACTGACTGGGTGATATATCAACGCACAGCCCGAACCGCTGGGTCTACAGATTCCAAATTTGGCATGAAGGTTCCTTATGTGGTTTAGGGGTGCACTAAGAAAGGATTTCACAAAATTCACCCTCTAAAGGGGTGAAACGGGCCCCCAAAGTTTGTATGGGGAAACAAGATTAGTTAGACTATTTTATTCGAAACTTACAAGAGTACTCCTATTGATAAAAGAGTGGAAACGGGTTTCAGGTTTTTTCAAAATTCAACCCCTAAGAGGGGTAAATGGTGTGACAAAGACTAAAAATCAACGCACAGCCCAAACCGCTGGTTCTACAGATTCCAATTTGGCATGAAGGTTCCTTATGTGGTCTAGGGGTGCAGTAAGAAAGGATTTTTTAAAATTCACCCTCTAAGGGGGTGAAACGGGCCTCCAAAGTTTGTATGGGGAAACAGGATTAGTTATACTATTTCATTCGAAACTTCACAAGAGTACTCCTATTGATAAATGAGCAGAAACAGATTTCAGGTTTTTTCAAAATTCAACCCCTAAGAGGGGTGAAACGGGCCTCCAAAGTTTGTATGGGGAAACAAGATTAGTTAGACTATTTTATTCGAAACTTCACAAGAGTTTTGTGTGTAGGCTGGCGATTGAAAATTAATTTATCAGTCACAAGAGTACTCCTATTGATAAATGAGTGGAAACGGGTTTCAGGTTTTTTCAAAATTCAACCCCTAAGAGGGGTAAATGGTGTGACAAAGTCTAAAAATCAACGCACAGCCCAAACCGCTGGATCTACAGATCCCAATTTGGCATGAAGGTTCCTTATGTGGTCTAGGGGTGCAGTAAGAAAGGTTTTTTCAAAATTCACCCTCTAAGGGGGTGAAACGGGCCTCCAAAGTTTGTATGGGGAAACAAGATTAGTTAGACTATTTCATTCGAAACTTCACAAGAGTACTCCTATTGATAAATGAGTAGAAACGGGTTTTCTGGTTTTTCAAAATTCAACCCCTAAGAGGGGTAAATGGGGTGACAAAGTCTAAAAATCAACGCAGAGCCCAAACCGCTGGGTCTACAGATTCCAAATTTGGCAAGTAGGTTCCTTATGTAGTCTAGGGGTGCACTAAGAAAGATTTTTTCAAAATTCACCCTCCAAGGGGTGAAACGGGCCTCAAAAGTTTGTAAGGGGAAACAAGATTGGTAAGACTATTTTATTCGAAACTTCACAAGAGTACTCCTATTGATAAATACAAGATAGCGCCGAGGAAAAGTATTTGTTTTTCCATCTCGGATGTCGTTTACATGGTTTTCGAGGTCGCTGATTACAAAAGTGAGATCGAAATGAAAATCGAAATGGCATTGAAGTAAATTTTTCGTCATGTGTGTCGTTTTCATGTTTTCGGAGTTGTTGATAACAAAAATGAGGTCAAAATGAAAATCCAAGAAGGCACCTAGGATTTTTTTTCGTTTTTCCTTCATGGGTGTCGTTTTCATGGTTTTCACTGAACACAAATCTAATTTTTGTTTGTCCTCGTAGCTACGTATCGATGTAATTTACCAGCCATAGTAATTCCATCCTAGACAATAATTTAAGATTTTACACAATAATTCTGCAAAGTTCCTCTGTTCTGCTTTGAAACCAACTAATTTATGAGCAACCCAGATATGTATATCTTTAAAAGTCTGCTGGATCTTGAATTTTACTTATTCTTTGTTTTGCGCAATGAAATTCTCTAATTTTTTTGTTAAAATTACCCCAAATTCAACGCGAGCAAAGCCGCAGACAAAGCTATCTAATACATAAAAATCTCGTGTCACATTGTTTCTTATCGAAGTCCTCCGAAACGACTTCACCGATTTAATATTTTTTTTTGTGTATACTTGCCATGTCAGAGAAAAAGTCGAAGGCTTCTTTTATACCCCTATGTGACAAGGGTGGTTTACGCGGACGAAGTCGCGGGCAACAGCTAGTTATACATATAAACATCCATGACTCGGAAACAAATGTCCATGCTCATCACACAAACATTTGCTCCTACCGGGATTCGAACCCAGGACCCTAAGAACGAAAGGCAGCGTCACTACCACTACGCCATTCGGGTCGTCGGGTCGGGTAGTTATAATCACAATTCAACCATTTATTTTTTATTTTTGTGTGTTTTGTCCTATCGGGCTTAAAAATACTTTTTCTTTCTTTCAAAAATTTCTCAGTAGCAGACACGGAATCTGGATTTGTGCCCGGTTGGTGTCAATAGGCGACTTGGCCCTCGCGAAATGTTGCTGTACTATTAGATTAGCTACACCTCTACTTAATCCTTTAGGGATTACAGATGAGTTAATGTTATCAAGGGACCGTAATTGGACAAATCCTAAATGATCTCACATGCACAATTATAGCATTGCAGCGAATCTAGGACCATTGTCGCTATCAAGTTCCCGGCTTTGAAGATAACGTATGCAAAATTGTCATGAAACCCAGTAACGGGAAATCATGTGGGCAGTGACCCTATTAGAGGTTGCGGATACGCGAAATATAATACGGCAATGTAGTTCATAAACTTAGGGTTATGATTGTGTAGATAATAAAGCTTTCTGTACTAAGATACTACAGATGACATCAGTTAATATACAATTCGGGAGTTAGAACACTGATTGAAAAATGATCTCAATGAAGATAAAAATGGAACATACTGCCGGTAATTTGAAGTAAATAAATCGAACCGGGGGCGTCGGCCACGGGTCCCTCGACCACTGTGGGCCTAAGCCACGGACC
The DNA here is from genome assembly GCA_950022955.1 of Xestia ashworthii. Taxonomy (NCBI): domain Eukaryota; kingdom Metazoa; phylum Arthropoda; class Insecta; order Lepidoptera; family Noctuidae; genus Xestia; species Xestia ashworthii. The sequence goes on from OX465563.1 coordinate 5,609,489, forward strand.
CAAAGTGTTAAGCCGAAGATCCTAAATAAAACAAAAGACTAATGCTGTGTCAGCGAGCGGTGCCATTTTAATTCAATGCGCGTTAAATTCTTTGAAAACATGCTACTATCTAACTCACAAGTTCATAACACAGTAACTGACGATAAAGTCCCCCCACCTGACTTACAAGCCGTTCAAGCGGCGATGTCGCGAACCGTATTCATCTATGAACATGAATTTCACTCACGAAACCAATAACTATTGTAGCTTAAAATAGCTCCACGAACATCTCCTATAACATAAATAGCTCAGCACTTAATAGGAATGCAGATATACGATCTAGCAACCTCCTTGCAGACTAGATTTTCTACAGCTCTGAAATCAATATGGTAACAAGGCAGATAAATCAGCTACGGTTCATATATGGTATGATATTCCAAGCGCGTGCGACCCGACCCTGTACTGTATCAGGCACAAGGCCAGTTGCAACAGACGCATTAAGTAATGCCTACGTAATTACGAGTGAAATGCTCCAAATTCAATTTTGGAGAGATGCCAAGACCTTGTTTGATTGTTTATCTTGTTTAAAAAGGGCACCCGATTTCATATTAGGGATAAGTGGAAGTTTCCGGAACCAGACATGTTAATTTAAGGATGTTGAATATAATCAATTCAAACAAGTTTTATGTACTACTAGTGAATATAATCAATGTAGAAGTGGAGAAACATAACATCATCAGGCCCTTAGCAAGCAAGCATGAGATTAAGACAGTAAGGATAATCGAATCAGTCTGTCTGTCTTGAATTGTGGCACAGGTCAAAGCCATCAATTTGGCAAGGAACAGGATGTTGCCAAAGCCAATACGAACAAATTATTTTAATGAAGAGGAAAGGCTTATGTCATACTTATTTTGACTGTTCAAAGCGTTAAAGAATGAGAGGTGACGCATACACTAACTTATAAAGAAGTTTGTAAGTTTGATTGTAGGGGTAATCTTTGGAATTACTGATCTGTTTCCGAAAATTCTTTTACCAATGAGTAGCTACATTATTCCCGATTGTCATAGGTTATATTACAAAGAAAAAGGAGACGTTCCCGCGGGATAATTTCTGACCATAAAGCGAGCGAAACTGCTAGCAAAAGCTGGTTTTTGCATATTTGCATTCTACTTTTGTGTTGTGAATATGTTTTCTCGTGAGATGTAATCACCGCTGCGTTCAATAACTTAGCTAAGTCACGCTTCAACGCCTTTGCCTCATCTATATGCAGACCGCCTACTGGTGATTAGTTTGTAATTATTAATTAATGATGTTGGCTTATCGCCAATATTGGTACATGCGTATGTTAGTAGTCGTCTTCCGTTGTGTAAAAAGTGTGTCAACAGTTTAAACGTTTCAATCTTTCTGTCGGATACGATTTTTTGTATATTTAGCTGGGACTGTTTTCTTTAAAATAGTGATTTCAAATTCAAGATTAAATTAATATTGTTGACATCCTAATATTTCACTGTTTTCAGAGACATTTTGTTTACAACGAGCCTAATGTTTTATATAATCTTCGTCTATTTAAAAAAAAAACTTTGTGGTCTTTGTCATCCTTTAATTGATGTGTTTCTGGATTTAACCGAAGCGAAGTGGTGATGAAATTCGAACATCACCACATAAAGACACCTGCTTGAATCCTTTGTTCATATTTATACATTGATCAATATTTTGGGACTATTTGGCAATATTCTTAAAGTATCTTTTTCCTTATTCACCAGATGTGCTTCACGGAATGGATACGACTACGCGACTACGTCGGAGGGCGCTCCCGCAATGTCCTAGGCCGGGAGATTCCGGCCTGGGTCTGGGAGGCTTACCAAGTCATCGGCGTGTTTCTCTTCGGCTGCGCCTGCCAGCAACTCACCACCGATGTCGCCAAGTACACTATAGGAAGACTGAGGCCGCACTTCTTTGATGTAAGTGATTTTCATTTGTTTTTTTTTGACTTGGCAAGTTTTGAGGACGTCTGCTTCCTTCTATAATACTGGAGCAAACTTAAACCAGTGATTCAATACTGCCAGCCAGACTTGGCACGTTCAGGCTTATCGAATGCAAACAAGGCTTCAGTAGGCCACGAATATATATATATATTCAGAAGGTGGTAACCGCACTATCACTATGGTGACTTTGTCAAGCTAATCCCTTGGAAACGTAATTGAAAATTATAGATTTGCATATCCCAAACAGATTTAAATTGGACACGATGACAACACGTTTTACTGGATACAAACTATTTTAATTGTAAACAGCACTCGAAGTCGAACTAGTAAATATTAACTTTTAACACTTATTGTAATCATAAATAATAAACGTCTAGGCCGCGTCTGACTAGGTTATCTACGGAGGAGTAAGTGTATTTTTTATTTGGTGTTTTGTCATTGTCCTCTTTGGTTTTCTGTCGGTTTGTACGTTGTAACTAATTTCCTACTATTCAGTTTGAAGTATGTTTTCGTCACTCATCATCATCATCAACAGCCTGACTTCACCCACTGCTTGGTATAGGCATCTCTTTGCTTGCGCCAAGCTCCACGCTATGTGCCAATGCCAACCTCATCCAAGTTATTCCCGCAATGGCAACAATATTGTCTGCCCATTTCACCGCCAACCTACATTACTCTTTCCACCGTATGTAATTTTCTGTGCAGTAGGGGGTTTTTGCTTTTCACCCCTTACACCCCTGCTAGGGATTTATTTTTAGTCAGTATAGGTACATGTTCTTTCCTAGCTAGACCTCCCACACTGCTTTTATCATTATGTCCTGTTCTTTGCCCTTAGTAAATTTCACGCTTATCAGAAGCTAATTTCCCTGCAAGTAAACATAATCACGCGCAAGTTATAACATTGAACGGTCGCGACAAGAGAAATATTGTGTTTTCATTGTTTTCTGCGATTAGAACACGTGTACTCAGGTTGAACGTGCAGCTTGCCACGTATGTTTCTAGACAAATATAAGATATTATGTTTAATTTGTTCTTAGAGATTGGAGTGTTATGTACTGTAGGATTTTCACTTGTTACTTTATCTGCACACTAGTGTCTTACTTTTTATGGTTTCTCTTCTTCTTCCTCATTCATTTGTTTCAGTGTTTCACAGTTTATATACAATCGTTAACCTTCTAGTTTTAGGAGGTAGTTCTTACTTTGAACGCGTAGTTTTTCCTATAGGGTCTAAGTTAAAATAATACGAGTAGTACTAAAAATCATAACACGAATCTAGTAAAGCTGCTCAAAGTACCGCCAACTTACGAGCTTATAAAGCGTTATCACTTAATAACTAGTTCAATAGGTCAGATTGCACCTATAATCATTCTCATTGTAATGTTTTACGACTAAGGCGCCATGATAGCAGCTGATTCATTTTATGTTTTTCCTTAGGTCTCAATTAAACGCGGAGTTTTCCATTGTTCTGAAATGTAAAGAAAACGATTGAACAACTGCTTCAGCGTTTGTTTTCATTTCTTGTGGAACTCTTCTTGTTTCAGTTTTTAGTTCGTTAACATTATCATTTTTTCTCAAATAAACTTTTGGTGACCTAGATGCATCACTTAATTCGTTATCCTGTTTTGTTTCGTCAGTATCTTCTTCCTCTCAGTCCCTTTCTCGAGACTAAGGGATACGCAACTCTCACTATATACTCGTACCTCTCCGTCACTGTAGAAACCCCGTTATTTAGAAAGAAATCAACCGACCCCAGTCACATTATTTTCCAAGAAATATGTTTGAAGTAATAGTTTCTTTATATTATGTATTCTATAGGCGATTGTTCTGTCACTTACTCATGACACGGCGAAATGCTGGTGAACCAAAATATTTAAGGTTAACGTTAGTAAGCGTGTACATTTTCTAATGTATTTACTGGTTTGTTCTCTTGATTTTCATATGTCTAAGAGTTGTACCGCTGTGGTACAGCTCGGAAAACCAATCCATCTGTGTGCTTTAAAATTCCTGAACTTTTCAGTCATATTCGAAGATGTTATATGAGTAGCTGGAGCAGCAGCCAGTATAAGCGAGAACAAATCATTTTCAAATTGTGTCACAAGATCACCAATAACAAATATATTTTTATCCACTCGTAAAACAATTACAAATGGTCGTTAAACATTTAGAGAATGGATATTTACGGCGTCTGCGCAACGGTGAGGGTTTTCTTAATGGCTGTGGTTAAAAACCGTAACATCGTTATTAGTAAACCTATATCTTGGAAACACGTGTTTTTAATAATAGAGATGTGGTTGCTTTTCATAATCTTCGTGAAGTTGTTTTATTTTTTCCATGGTTATTTTAATTTTCTTCTCCGTCGCTCTTTCAATGCTTATGATTGCAACTACATAAGTACGAAGCGTCTCCGAGTTATACGGTCTTCTGCAAGGTAGACCACTCGGTCCATGTTGCGTCAAACAATCTTCTTATTTTATAACTGGTAAAATTTGTACCTTTGACTCCTTTATTTGTTCTAACTTCTTATCTGAATTAAAGTTATAGTCACCATGGCGAAATAGTAGTTTCCTTAAAAACGTAACAATTTCGAATTCATCAACAACTGAACTCTTTTCTATCATGGTAGATTGCATCGTGAACCTTCCATGTATTTTAATTATAAGATCTATTGCGTATAAGCATTATTTTTTAATGTAAAAGTTTGCGCGCCTTAAAAAGTTAGAATTTGGTCTGTAGTAACCAACAATTTTATACACCTGGTAACAACTATTTATTTTTACAAATAAATAGTTCTTGTATCTTTTTATAAATAAAACTATTACAATCAAAAGCGAAAACTTGAAATGAGACAACATGACCAACACAACATCAGTACAAATCCCACACAAGTTGCAAGTCAATTGAGGAAACAGCTCATTACAGTGATCGTAAGCAACGGACTAGCAAATAGCTACTATTTGAGCTATAAACCAACATTTAAGTACGGAATGCCCGTAACCGCGAGCTATTCTAACTGAATGGACTATATTGCTTGGTAAACTGTTTACTTTAAGCAGTTAGAGTGTTAATGATTGGATTGGCACACTTGATTCGGTTATGTGGTTCCTAGTTGGGTGAATGGGTTGGTGATATTCCGGTACAGTACAGTCATTTCATAGTAATGTTACCCTCTTTACATCATTATTTTTGTTAAAATAAGATTGATCGTGTCAGGGGCAAAATATTGGTGTAAGAACTGTTAAGTTGCATAAAATTAGTGTTCTTAATGTTGTATTTGATTTTCGTTTTCCTCTACCTCGTCGTTGTGACTTACTCCGTTATAAAACTTTGCATGGCTATCTCCTTGATAAGCTCTGTTCCTTTTTCAGCTACTTTCAAACTAAGTATTGCCGCGATGTCAAATGTCTATAGTTTGTTCAGATTTGTGCTCCTTTCTTGATCAGGAAGAATATGTAATGTACCCGTCCCATCGATTTTCTTTTAGGACACCAATAACACGTTATAATTTCTGCTCAGTGCATATTCTGGTAATTTCCCCCGAAATTCAAATTGCTAGATCTCACATTTATCAAACATTCATTGTAATTAGCTTATAACGTTCCCACTGCTGGACACAGACGTGCTCTCTGCAAGTGTGAAGAGGCCATAATCCACCACAGACCCAGTTCGGGACTGCGGGTAAACCAATCAATTAGCCTAAATTACACCGCAGATCTGTAAAACGCAGTCATCAATGCACTACTAAAGTCACTAAGGCAATCCATGCACTTTGCATAATTCGCTTGACCCCAACGTTTATCTAATTAGATCCACTTGAGAATCGACGTATCAATTAGCTTGCGAAATTGCTTGTCAAATAGAGACTGTTCTCCGGGACAGCTGGTCCAGCTGTATTTGCATTAATGTGGGGTGGGACCTAGCTGAGATGACCTGGTTTGGAACAAAAGGACTTCGTATGAAGTAACCGCGATTTAATGGCACATGAAGACTCATACATACAATGTCACTAGATATGAATGACAGAAACGATGCTCTTTTACTCAATACTTCAATCAGCTTAGCCAATCGTGGTTCACTGCGTAGACGTAGACTTCTCCCAAGCTGTGCCACTACAACGGGTCCTCTGGTTGACCCACCTTCCTTTTTATTAATGTCGTTGTTCCACCTAGGCGTCTCATTTTTTTGGAAAAATCGATGTGTTAGACACGAAGTGATCAAAAAGAAGAAAAAGGTCATTTTGACAAACAAACTATGTTGTTAAAGAAAGCGTGACAATTCCTAAAACAATAACAATCTTAAGGCAGGTTATAGCAATAACAATTTACTTTGATGACATAGGATCGCCTTTTACCTAATCAGTTAATAGCATCTTTATTCGCGGCCAACAGTCAGGTCATAGATCCTATGTCCTCATCATGTCTATATTTAACGCTTTATGTCCGTTTTATAGCATCGCGATGATGTAATTGACAAACTATTATTTTGTCACGTGTGGCGCGGCGCTACTTTTACCAAAGTTATTGTATTAGGTAATGATTGCAGATAGGCACTATTGTTTTAGACAACGGAAAAGTAGCTTTATCTGCTACGCCAGTTACCATCGATAAACATAAAAATAACTGTCAGAATGCAGGTGTACTTGTAGGTTCCACACACCATGTGCAACACTCCAGCTCTAGTGTAAAGAAAGTTGCACATCCCGTGCTGCCGACCAAGTTTTTCGACTTGCAATGATTAGAAGCCACCAACTAGCCCGCCGTCAACCAAAGAAAGTATAGTCTTCGAGGTTGTAGGATTAACCTTCAATAACAAATCGATTTCCGGAAACAACTCTGAAGCAGCCAAATGCTAAAAATCTTTAACATAAAACATGTCAAACAACACACTTCAATCTAAACTTGAAACATCTCCAACAACGAATCTTCCAACATAATTTTCACGCTGTACGTCCAAGCTGTATTTAATACAGCTTGAACATAACAAATCCCAGTAACTCTGCAGAAATCCTCGTAGTCATCTAAATTATTTCAAGTTAAGCTACGCGATGTCCTCTCTATATTTACCGTACACTCTCTTATGACGTTTTGTAGTCTGGGTGGCTCTTGTAAATAAGCTTGGGAACATAAGGATCTTTATTTCGGTCATGCTCGCTCCCCCCTTCGAAGAAATCAATGGTCACTATTGATGTAGATACCTTTATCATCAACCTCTTTCCTTATCTGTATTTGTTTTCTGGTCAGCGTAGCGGCTTTTTCTTTCAAACGTCTGTACTAGCTTTTACCCGCGGCTTGAGCTACGTGGCGGTTGGGAATTTATTACACAGGAGTAAACCATCCCGGCTTAAACAGCTCAAGTAGACAATGACCTAGGTCCTAACCAAACCTTAAAATATGCCTAACAGAGTTATTTTCGCATTTATACAAATAGGGATGTGTAGATATGTCCTTATTCGTTTTTTTTTTTTGTTCCATACTCTTTTCTTAGAAAGTCCCTTGTTCAGTTTTGTCCTGTATTTTCCTTAAAATTTTATCAGTTCGTTTCGCACAACTAAGATAATTGCTCATAAGCACGTTTCTGATAAATTCTGTGAAGCCTGTTAGTGTTTTTGATTGGTGCAATTATTAATTGATAGATCGAATAAGTGCTAAAGACCAGTGTTTGATTGGAGAACTAATATTTGTATTCCACGGACTTCATTCAAGACCAATTAAAATAGACATAGCTTTTGTATAATTGCCGACTATTGGGGTAATCATTTATTACCTCTATAAACAGTCAATTTTAAGTGCATAATTTTACCGTTAGTATCAATAAAATTAAAGTAATTAGCCCTGATATTTTAATGATGATTATAAATTAGAACGTTTTAAATTTTATCACTTAGTTTGTCGTTTCTTTTCGTCGTTTGTTAAATCTCATCCAATTTTTAACATAATTTTCTGTATTTCAACAGCAATTAGTAGTGTAGGACTTAGCCCAGAAGTGAGACAATATAGGCTAATAAAAATATATTGTAGTTTTTTTTAAATGTTCAGGATATTCTGTAAAACCGCTTTATTTTGGCCATTTCACCTTCCGGACACGACTTCTACTGAAAAGAAAGTTGGTGTACAATAAAGCATATTCTTCACTTTAGGATCTAAATTTCCCTAGCAGGACTCCACAACCACTTTCCCGTGTGTTTTCTCATCTAAGTAACTGCCGGTATAAATAATGCTTATGCGGCTACGCACTTCGCCGCCCGCGACCGTGTGATTTTGACTTATTGGCTGGGCACAGACAGCATATAGTCTTCTTAATGCTTTGACTAAGGACACCTTTGTCTATATTAGTCTTCCTATTAACACTTTGGCTTTATCCATCTTTGTCTACGTTTGGCAAATGGCGAGGTCTAGAAAAACTATTTATCTGTAATCTAATCAGATTTGACATGGGTAGATGTTATATCCTCACTCATGATCAATGGTGTTCCCCAAAACATTTGAAAACCTGAAAAACTTTGTCCGACCCGGGAATCGAACCCTGGAGCACATGGTTAGCAGTCGCTCTTGCGACCACTAAACCAACGACGCAGTTTACACGTGAAAAAACTTAAAATTCGAACTCTAATCTAGACATTGCTTTAGAGTAGATCGCTTGATCGTTCAAAGACCTGTTTACGGTGAGGCACTCGACTAATGAGGCTGTGATATTAGTAGTAGTGTTGCAAAAATAGGACACCCCTCAAATAAATTTGCTCTCCATACGCTTTATATCAAAGTTCATATTTATTTTCGCAGGCAATCTGTGCCGTTAGTTAGAGAACGTTTAATTCAAGTCTTCACGCCTACAACCAAAGCTTGATCAAAATATGTATCTATCAGAATGTCGGATTTAATGAAGTTTCAAGTTTGTCTTCACAATGATTAATTGCTTTCAATCATTTTAGTTGAGACTTTATTTCCTCAATCAATTTATTGGCTTTATAAATCTTTAGTTATGGGCAGTTATGAATGATGGTGAATGGTGTAGTGATTTGGAACGGTTCATGGAAAGTTAATATAAGATTGAGTCTAGGATCCCTTGATAAATGTGAAGGGAATAATTTATCTTTGGTAGATAAATTATTCCCTTGAGTAATGGTTGTCTAGATAGAGACTTGTAAAAGGTACTTTTATCACTTCATCAGCATCATGTAAAGCTGATGCACGATTTATGAAGAAATGTTGTTATTTTCTACAATCTAAAGGGTGTATCTAGACCCCCTTAACGACAGGATCGCGAAGGCAGCGACCGCAGCTGTGAACGACCCCTCATGACCACGACCACTCTGTCAAGAGTGAACGACAGAGAAGAAGAAGAACGAAACCGAACGTCACTTGTTCTCCTCGTCATTTCAATAATTTTTTGGTTCTAGAGTTTTGTTAGTGTTACTTAGTTTGACGTACAGATTGTTTGGTTGACGACTTTGTGAAGGGTCCGTTTACACTTCATATATTACGAATACTTTTTTTCTTAATTACCTAAAACATACATAATAGAGAAAACAAACTAACTGATACTTTAATTTCCTCTCACTCAAATGTATTAGATACCAATTTAGTAACAAAAGGATAACAAGAAATCGTATTAGTAACGGCAAAAAGGGTTAACACAAACAAGGGTGCGTTTGAAACGGTTCACGCTTGACCGGTGACGTGTGACACTGCGCCGGCGCACAAAACGACATGTCTGATGCGACGTGCAGTTAGTTTTAGATCGGATTTGATTTTAATTGAGAATGAGTGTTTTGGCGGTGTGGAGTTTTTGTTGTATTGTTTGGGTTGTTCCTTTCATTCATTGTATTTTGTTTGTATCCGGCCCTAACCCTAATCTTCTTCTTTTTATATTGATGGTACTTTCGTTTTGACTATATTCTTTGAGCCGTGTACTTATCCGGGTATAAATACATATATGGACTTATAAGTGTTTACGTATGACATCAAGTGTGCCTCAGCAATATTAAGGCCTTAATTCCGGAGGCCCTTAATTCCTCACCTGAAATCTCAATTGGCTTATTAAAGGCGAATGTGTCTGGCTGCCTGGCTGAATTTAAATTTAAACATATTAACCCTATGACAGTTATTAAAGCTTTCCGGCAAATTAAAATCAAACTGACCGAAGATCTATGGGGAATGTCTATCAAAGTTTGTACATCTATACTTGAGACCATAGCCCCGTACTTAGCTTTAATTTTTAATTCATGTGTAGACCAAGGAGTGTTCCCTGATTTAATGAAATACAGTAAAGTCATACCTCTTTTCAAATCCGGGGACAGTAAAGATGCCAATAATTATAGACCTGTATCCGTGTTACCAGTTTTTAGCAAGGTTTTTGAAAAAGTAATGCTTAATCAAATGCTCTATCATTTTAACACCAACAGAATCTTACATGATCAACAGTATGGTTTCACCAAGGGACGTTGTACAACTGACGCCGGTGTAACCTTATTAAAGCACGTTTTTGCTGCGTGGGAAGAGTCCCAAGACGCAATAGGAATTTTCTGTGACCTCTCCAAAGCTTTTGACTGCGTAAATCACGACACATTACTTTTGAAACTGGAGCATTACGGACTAGGTAAACTTGCACTTAACCTGGTAAAATCTTATTTGAGTGATAGAAAACAACATGTTCAAATAAATGGTGTCAATTCACAGGGTTTGAAAGTAAAAATGGGGGTTCCGCAAGGCTCAATATTGGGTCCTTTCCTTTTTCTAGTCTATATAAATGATCTACCCTATTTATTGAAAAACCAACCACAAAATATGGTGCTATTTGCTGATGACACTTCCCTAATTTTTAAGATAAATAGACGGGCCCACAATCTAGATGAAGTGAATAATGCCCTACTTCAGGTCCAAAATTGGTTCACAGCAAACAATTTGGTATTGAATGAAAAGAAAACTAAATGCATAAGATTTTCATTACCAAATGTTAAAAGTAGTGATTGTGAGATAATATTGAATAAAGAAAAACTCGAATTCGTAGATAAAACTGTTTTCCTGGGGCTTACGCTTGATTCAAGGCTACAATGGGGTTCTCATTTAACATCGCTTGCGGGGCGCTTAAGTTCAGCAGCATATGCCATTAGAAAAATCCGTCAATTCACTGATGTAGATACCGCTAGACTGGTCTATTTTAGTTACTTCCATAGTATAATGTCTTACGGTATTTTGCTATGGGGACGGGCTGCTGATGTTGAGTCTATATTTATTCTGCAGAAAAGAGCCATCAGAGCCATATATAATCTTCGTAGGCGCGATTCTCTAAGGGAACTATTTAAGGATATTGGCATCATGACGGTTCATTGCCAATACATCTACGAAAACATAATGTACGTCAGAAAAAATCAGCATCTTTTTGGTAAAAGAGGTGACAGACACAATTACAGTACTAGAAATAGGGACCAACTAGTTCAGCCAGGCTTTAGACTCGCTAAAGTAGACTCATCTTTCATGGGGTACTGTTTGAGATGCTATAATAAAATTCCACAAAGTATTCTTGAACTGAATGAGACGAAATTTAAAACATGCGTTAAACGCACACTATGTAAACAAGCATATTACAAGTTGAGCGATTATATCGCTGATAAAAATGCTTGGCTTAATGCTGGTCCTGCTCCACATGGACAGGGGCGCAAAAATTGATAGCATTAAATGGTATTGTTGGAGCTGCTGAAGATTGTACAAACTTATCTTTGCATTGTATAGATTCAATGTTAGTATTATATAATCGCATAGCCTATATTGTGTGAGTACTATGTACTAGTAAGCTATCATTCACTGGAAACCTACGGCAGTTCTTGACTTGAATGTGCCCTGGCGGTTGAGAGTATGTCATGCTCTCTCAAATGTCTCGCTGATGGTGGCGCGTGTGTCGGACCATTTAGTTCCCTTCAAAATGGTTGAGCTGAATGCTGCTGATCCATGCGTCATGTTCGTGAACGGGCGCTGTCAGTTGTGACTGGTCATCTCTTAGTCGCCATGGTTTATTTGAATTATTTAGTTTTTGAGTTGTATTTTATTTTTGTTTTGCTATGGACACTTTTAACGTGCACATCTTGCTACATTGTTCTCACATAATATACCATCTCAACATGAATGATGTAACCAAGATTTTGTAACAATATTTTGATTTAAAAGAGTGTCCATGGAGTTTCTTGCCCGCTCTTCTCCATAGAGATCTACGCTAGGGAATGGGCAACTACAGTACTTTCACAGTTTTTATGTCTTGTGACTGGGACTGTAGCTACTTTAAATGTTCATTTTTGTTTCGACAATTCAAAAGTGCCTGTAACTGGCCTACTTGAAATAAATGCTTTGATTTTGATTAATGATATCATTAAAAAGCAGTACTACGCAAAATAACTCACGCGGTCTTTTTATGCGTAAAGCGTTGTATGAAAAAAAAAACACATTTTAAATGTCGCAACAGACGCACGTTTGCATTAGCATCTTTATACTCTTTTTGTATTAAAATTGCCAACGTGATCGGAAACTGTTTGGCGGTAATACCTTTGTTATTAAAATTTTCAATAGATATTATTTTTAATATTGTGTCACGTACCATCGTTCCCCTAACACGCCAAGCGTGAACTACCATATGGGCTCAGAGTACTTTTAACTATCCAAAAAAACCTCTTCAAACCCATTTAAATAAAATACAGTGTGTCTCGTTTGACAGCTAGCACTTGGAGCTACAGCATTGTCAAGCACAGTTTTGTTTGTCACAGTGTCTTTTGTGTCCTCTTTTGGAAAACGTCCATCGTCATCTCCAATAACATTTATTTCCTGAATTCGCTTGTCAGTATTCGTTTCAGTTTCACTTTGATGTGTATTTAGGTACTCTACATCGTTTAAATGTGTCATGTCATTTAGTTTGTTTATTTTTTATGTCCCTTTGAATAACAATGATTTGCGAATGTGTTTGTTGTGGTAGAGGTACGAGGTGACATGATTTAGACGAATTTTGCTGATCCTTCAACTTATGCGTCTCTAGAGAGTTTGCAAGACGTGATGCATTTTTATTGCTGAATGAAAAAATGCCAAAAATGCTTGAATGGAGAAACTTTTTATAGCCTGCTACTGTGTCAACTTTAGTGATCTCGAGAGGTTTAGAGAATTTATTGTTATCAGAAGATTCATGAGCTTCGGTTTCATTTAATGATTTTATTTATTCGTGTTCATAAAGTTTTTGTACACCAAATAAAATACTTTTGTGGGCGTTAGCCTTTTTATCTTTTATATTCGACTTTAATTCCAAAATCGCAAAGCATTCACGCTACACAAATCTTTCATTTGATTTCCTTTTCGCATCAATTTATCCCTTTACGTCTCGAGTATCATTTACCACGGGACTATAAAAACTTATTTTATTTTAACTCTTTACTCCTTGACAAATGTCTGCGACGTCTGGCAATCCTGCCCATCGTCCTGTTTTAGTTTATTATAAGATATTCTCGTACGCGTGCGGTACAAATTGTTGGAGTTTACAGATTTATTGCCCTCCCATATTTTATTTTCGTTAACTATAAGTTTGGTTTCACTTATAAATCCATCAAGGATTCTCTTCGATCCAGATTCATTATAAGATTTTGAACTCATTAAAAGAGAATTGATATAATTATTATTTGTAAGTACAGTTAATTAAGATGATATAAAAGTTTCGTTTGCTGTAATTAGTGTTCGATGTGAAGAAACTCGACAACAGATTTATTAATCGAAAAATACCATACCACCATACCATACCGTGATTCTTCTTCGTTAAAATAGATTTTGTAAATATTGCCTGCTGGTTTATTTTCTCTAAGAAATATGATACCATCGCAAATAAAATTTAGTGGTTTTGACGTGGGTGGTACGTTTTGAGTGCGTTTTATACTTGATCAATCACAATAGGAATTTAGATTATTATTCTTGACATACATATTCAAATTCGATTATAAATTTTAACGTATCACTATCAGGCAACCTTGTGGAACACGGATTTAGAACATGGCAATGCGTTTATTGGTTTCACTAATTTCAATTGTAAAATACAGGAAAAGTTTTTAACCAGTGCGCAAATTTTGACATGATAAACTTGAATGTATTTTAATAGACACGTATTTTTTATTTTGATATGTGTTAGTAGTAAAAAATAAAGTTATCGCTTACGAGACTTATTTACCTATAAACTTATTTTATGGTCGCTTGCCAGTCGGGCGCCCGGTCGACCGACTCACGCGTCGACCGGTCGCCCAACCGGCAACCTGAGATCAGCTGAGTTTTGTAGGTGCGCTCGCTGGATGCGACGGCGCCGACGTAAACTTACCTACCTACGCGCTGACGGTTACTGACCGTCGTTTCGCGCTACTTTTTAGGGTTCCGTAGCCAAATGGCAAAAAACGGAACCCTTATAGTTTCGCCATGTCTGTCTGTCTGTCTGTCCGCGGATAATCTCAGTGACCGTTAGCACCAGAAAGCTGAAATTTGGTACCAATATGTATATCAATCATGCCGACAAAGTGCAAAAATAAAAATTTAAAAAAACATTTTTATTAGGGTACCTCCCCCAGACGTAAAGTGGGGAGCGATTTTTTTTTTAATTTTGACCCTGACGTGTGATATATTGTTGGATAGGTATTTAAAAATGAATAGGGGTTTTCTAAAATCATTTTTTGATAATATTAATATTTTAGGAAATAATCGCTCCGAAAGTCAAAAACAATGTGTCCCCCCCCCTCTAACTTTTGAACCATAAGTTTAAAAAATATGAAAAAAATCACAGAAGTAGACCTTTATATGAACTTTCTAGGAAAATTATTTTCAACTTGATGAGTTGAATAGTTTTTGAGTTATATAGCACTTTTTCAAAAAAACGCAAATGATAACTTTGTTTTTCATACAAATACTATGAAAAACAAAGTTATTTTTGCTGACGAAAAATGTTGGTATTTTTAATGGTCTGGGAAGCTACGGAACCCTACAGTGAGCGTGGCCCGACACGCTCTTGGCCGGTTTTTTTAAGTTTAGGCTGTGATATGTTATTTGTAAACGTATTCCAATTTTTCCTTCATACTTTCATGGGCTTAGGATACATCGTACGTCAGCAGCCAGCGCGTTTTCATTCACAGTATTACAATTAAATTATGTCCATGTTATGCTTATTTTAAAATGGGACAAGATGGAAAAATTTGAAAAAAAAAAAATAAAACTAAAAATGGGAATGTGTTCTATTACTAACACTGAGCTACCAAAAAAAATTTACGCAGTGGTTAAAAACTTTTCCTGTATACAGCATTGTCTCATTAGCTTGTATAGTAAATGTCCTGTGCTAATACAAATGTCTTTCTCTTTGTTTTAACACATTTTATATATTTTATTGCTTTTTGATGTTTGTAGATTCGATTTGTTTCTACTTTCATTCGAACTTCACCTTTAATTTGCATTGACTTTTATGTCATGGCAGCAGCAGAGCTGGCCCAGTGATTTTGGTCCCGTCTTATGAACTCATAAGGTGGGACCAAAATCACTGGGCCAACTTGGGACTTAACTTTGTGGAATTTATTTCACCACTACTGCTCTGAAAACAGTGCAATCTTTTTACAAAAAAAGCTGTTCCGACTTGTCGAGACGATACAGGCGGATTATAGAATAATCAGTCATAAAATTGTAATAGGCCATCATCATTTTTCTGCCATTATCCCAATTTATTTGGGATCGGCGCAACATGACTTCCTTTTCCGTACTTCTCTATTAGTCGTCATCTCAGCAAGCACCTCCTTTCTAGTCATATCATGCTTTACACAGTCTATCCATCGTTTCCTTCCCCCCCCCCCCCAATTGGAATTTCTCCATATTTTCTAATCTAATTTGCATATAAGTTCCTAAGTAAATAAACGTGTATTGGCATTTGGCATGCAAGATTTAATACTGAACCATAAACAATAGTAAAGCATTGATCCATATCGGTATTGTAGTTATTTGTATCGATTCGCACGTTCTTATCGATTCGGTCGGTAATCTTGAACTGTGGTTCATTTTACGCTCCATCGATATTTTTATACAACTTATCGATAGGTCGTGTGTCACGCCCTTATTTAGTATTGTTGTGAATTATGATTTGTCGATAAAGATAAACATTTGCTTGTGTGGTAACTACTGGTGGGAGATTTATGTGTTAGTAACCTTTGTATGTTTAGTGCTACTGTTCGGTAACTTTGTAGTTATCGTCATAAGTTTGGTTACATATCTTGACACCGGGACTGCTACTGAAGAACTCGTCTTGGCAATCAAACACAAAGGTTTTCTAACAAACCAGTTCCAGGCAGTTTTGTCAGTCTAAACAAGAAGAAGCTACAGTCCCTTTACAGCCACTCCACCCCAACAGTACCCTTATCATAATTTATTTAACGATCACAGTGATTTTGACGACAATGCAAATACAATCGAACTCTGGTCATCTTTCTCAACAAAGGCGCTTGGCTTGGCCAACTAGGCAGATAACATTTTATTTTTCATATTTAATTAAAGATCACAGTGATTTTGACGACAACGCAAATACAATCGAACTCTGGTCATCTTTCTCAACAACGGCGCTTGGCTTGGCCAACTAGGTAGTAAACATTTTATTTTTCATAGTGATATTGATTATTTGAATATTTTAAATATTGTTTTAAATCTGAGCCACTTCAGGTCATCGTTCCGTACACATAGTATGCGCGAGCGCATTAGCGGCGCGTCTCAAACGATCAATTAGCGCTATCTAGCCGCCGAGGATTGAAACGCCATCTGAATTCACGTGTGGTACAAGGTACAAAAGACACGCGGTGCGGCTGTGTGTTTTTTTAAATTACCGATCAGGTAAAATTGTAATTTAATAGTCTAGTAAACAGTTTGTTTTTCTTACTTACCCGTCGTAAGCCTCATCCATGCATCCTAGTTTAGATTCTACTTGATTTCTAATACTTAATTTTGGTCGTCATAAGTGCTGAATTAAAAAAACCGACTTCAAAAAGAAAAAGTGAAAAATAACTTTAGCTTCTGAAGTCGGTGACGTTTGTATGATTGATTTAATTTTTTTGTCACCGACTTCAGAAGCTAAAGTTATTTTTCACTTTTTCTTTTTGAAGTCGGTTTTATTTTTTGCAAAAAAGTTTTTATTTTTCACTTTTTAGTGGTTCACATGGAAAGTGCATACCGTTACAATTACAACAAGCCCAAACACGACTAGGATACATTGTCTCATTATGGAGTCCCGTGACTCTTGGCTTCATCATCAGATCTGATGGTAGAATGGTTCTTATCAAACGCAAATGCTTCACTTGTTGTAGAAAATATAAAAATTGCTGTACGTTATACTATAAAATTTGAAGAGTTCCCTCGATTTCGCCAAGATTCCATCATCAGATCCCGACTTGGCGACTATGGGACCAACTTGGAAGTATACCCTTTCAAACAAAAAAAGAATTTTTCAAATCGGTTTAGGCGTCTTCGAGTAATCGGGTAACATACATAAAAAAAAAAAAAAAAAAAAAAAAAAAAAATACATACAGTCGAATAGAGAACCTCCTCCTTTTTGGAAGTCGGTTAAATAATGTTCACTATTGACAGTACGCCTGGTGTACTCTTAGTTGTTTACACCGTTTACTTTACTGAGTGTCTGGTGGTGGTTGTTGGTAGTAATCTTCTCACCATACCAAGACCCAATGACTCTCTCCACTCTTTTCATTTCGTGCAGATAGGAGGAAAGATCCTACTGCTATTTATAGAATCGGTGGATTCAACTAGATTCACAGGTGATCAAAGATTATTCGTTCCTTCCAAATCGCTCTTCGCTTATCGCTTGCTAGTTAATTGGATTTGTTTTGTAACATGAGTTTGTAATTGAATCGAATCGGTACCGAATGCACCGATACCACTTTGTTTTAACTCGTACCAGATTCGGTAATGTCAACCGTGATGAAGAGCTTTTAAAAGAAAAAGAATTATGTTTTTGGGTCAATGGTAAAGTGTTTACATCTGGTAGTAATTGTTGAGTTGAGTTATGTTTAATTTATAAATTCTTTATTGGTTATCAGACCACCCATGCGATCAGAGGTTGCTGATTTTGGTCAGTATTCTAAAGACCATGAAATGCCGTAACTTTGATGACGTCATCATTCTACCTAGCCTTTTCCAGTCTTACCAAATGCACCTGTATCTTACATGGAGCGGCTACCTATCTGACCTCTAGGACCCAGTTTCAGGGTATCACGATACTCTTTGGTAAGACTAGTGGTGCTTGTAGGAAGTATTTTATTAGTACTTCTGACATCATGGACGATAATAAGAAACTTTAGGTATTCGAATTGAAATGTAAACGATGCATTTATTACATCGTTTTTATTGAGTACTATTTAAATATTTACATTAATCTTAGCGCCTCTATGGCGACGAACATTTGTCATCTACGTTAAATATAGAAAATGTACTTACGGATATCTGTTTAAAATAAATGTAAAACATAGCTGAGTTTTTCTCGTTTACCACTTTATTTATTGGATGCATTACAGGTACCTTGTAAGATATAAAGTTCATTACGTCCCATAATCTCTGAAATATCTTAACAATTTTCTCCTCCGATACGAATAGATGCTGCTCTAATCTCGATTCAAGTTGGAGAGCTTGACAATCTGTCAATAAGCCTCGTTCCATCTGTCTGATATCTCCACAAATCCTTATACCACCACTTCTTCAGCCCCCCAACTCTTTATCACTTCACCACAAGGTTGAAGTTTGAATGTATTTCAGTTTTTCATCGGTATCATTAAGTTGGTTATCGTAATATCGCTTGGAGTGGCTCGTTGGTTGGCGTTTTATGGACCATTTCGTCCCACGCTTATGTTAGAACAATGTTCTCTGTAAATATGTCCACGAATCACATTCACTGTCGCATTTCCTGGTTGATTTTTGTCTTATTTTCCTTCACGCTAAGTTTCATGGACAGTTGAATGAAGAGGTATTTGAAGAGAGATCAAAGAATTGTCAAGCGTCTTTGACATATTAAATGAAGCTTCCATTTTTAACGGAAAATGTTTTTCTTTAATATTTCATATCATTTTCATGTTTTCCTTGTATCGTGTTCAATTAACTAAGCTCGCTTCGTTATCAAATTATTTTTTTTCATCGAGTGTACCAGTAAGAAGCTTCAGTTTTTGTTTTCACGGTTCCATAAAAGTGCATTCTGAAATCATCTGAACTGCTCTTTTTCTTTATTGTAAACAAGACCTTAATCGCAATTACTCATATTGGATAAAAATCAGTCTGCTAGTTTCGAAGCAAGGATGATTTTCCTCCTAGGGCTGTCCTTTGATGCCTTTACTGATGATGGCTGATGCCTGAACTAATGGAGGCTTTAAAGCAAACAGTCAATACGTTGTTATTCAATTTGTTGTTTCAATACATAAACAATAAAGCAATTTAATTTACTGCACACTATCTTACAGAATTTTCCGTTAAACATGTTCAACATGCCTCTTGCATACTTATTCACATTATAATACAAAACAATAAAACTCCAATAGACTCCCACGTTAATCAATAAATAAATACTCCATTTATATTCCAAGTCGCCATCTGTGATTAATACGTGGACGCGTACAAGAAAACATGTAATTTTCTCGTTTCTCAATTTCTGGAAGAACACCAGTTATGCATAGTAATGTGGGCTACACACGATGAAGACCAACTGCATGGATCTGAAGTCTGGACTGAAGGCACAGCCTGAATTGAACTAGGACGAAGATGTGCGCTAGACTTTTCGTGAAGAATAGATCAGAACGAGACTAGATCTTAGAACAAACGAGTGGCAAGCTGGCTCTGTGGCAAGGCATATCTGCACAGGTAGACCACGGCGGACCGTGGTCCGTAGTGTGGGTGAATTAGTCCCGTACGTCCACGATCTCAGGTGATACGCTTTGCGTTTTCTATACGCACACCCATGACTGGTTTCCTTCGCTAAAAATATTGTCGCGAGGTCTCCGGGCATGTTCAAAGAATTTTCTTTTGTCATTGTCGCTACACGCGGGCTCACTTGTTTCCAAGCGGCCTCAACAAGACACTCCAGGCCACTTATCCATCAAAAGATATGTCATTCGATTACAACCTCCTCTTCAATTCGCGACTCTTCAAATCAAACTGCGAATTTAGATTTGATGGATTTGAATACTGATACTGATAGCCTGCGTCATCCCACTGCTGGGAAAAGGCCTCTCTCCATGACTTCCAGTTGTTTCAATCAAGGGCTAATGTGGACTACTGGTCGTTGGTTTTGGCCAGATCGTCCCGCTATCTTCTACGATTTTAATGGACCAACCATACCGGCCTTTTCTGTGTTGCCTCCTTTTTGGCAATCTCTTTAGTAACATTAATATGGATCACGGATCGATTCTTGAGGTTTCCCACAAGGTAAGTACCTTTGCCCATGGATGGGGTACGGCATCACGAAGCTATGGTAAATAGGTATTTATATTCAGTGGTACCGGCTAATAAAATATTTGTAGTCGTTGTATGCAGAATAGGAATTGCATGATTATCTGCTGTTGAAGCGAACGTTACCGAATTATCTTCATTAACACGTCTTAATAAAATATTCAAATTATGCTTCTGTTTTCATAATACTTATTTCGTTCACTGTAGATTTTTTTACTAGAGGTGGTACAATCGTTATTTAGTTTCTATGCATCTACGATGTATGGAACACTGTATGCATGATCGACTATAATTAATTCATTTTCAAAGTTATCACTAACGAAAATCACTTCGCATGTTAATTGCAATGATTTTTAAAGCCAGTCTTTAGCATTTCATGCTTAGAAAGAAAATTATTCACACTAAGTTTCTAAATATAAGCTCCAGCAGTAGCATCATATGCTTAGTATTCTACACTTCCTCTTGGTAATCACACTTACATATTCATACGCTTTCCCTTTCCCTGATGAAGTAATTAGGCAAGCAAAAATCTTAACACCAGGAAACCATTCCTATGTATGTGACATTGCGTAACTAGGTAACCACTTAGGTACCCATATTATTAGTAATACATATGCCTGGTCGGCACTTATGCAGTAAACAGGTTAGCAAAGAGACCGCCTATGTAACCAGGTAGTTAAAGTTAATCCGTAACTTTTAATTGACGGTTTGCAAGATGATAAACATGTGATTATTTTGATCTATCTATGCGACACTAGTTTTATGTAGTTAGGTCGCCTTATATATTTAATAAAAATGCTATTTATAGCATTGGCATCATAAAGTAAAATAATAGGATCCGAGAGTTTGTTTTTGTTCTTGGTTCCCTCTTTTAGCATGGACCTAAGCATAACTGGCAATCTGTGGATGTACTATAGTTTTACTTTTGGGGCATTACAGACGTTATGATATTTTGGTCCTGAAATTTTCTGAAATAGAAAAACATCAAACCCCAGAGCCCTCTTTCTAATCTCTCGCTCACTTAATACTCTATAAAGATTCAAACTAAATAAATCATTAATCATAAAACGTTCTTGCGAATACTTCTTCAAAGGATATCCGCAGAACTACCTCTATTGCAATCAATCGTAAAATGGCTACGCCCAATTAAAACAATGACCTTTAGCCCGAGTCCCGCTATTCCTAATCCGCCCACGGATGAGAACTTGCAAACGGGTTTATTGCTCTGGCAAGAATTTTAATTTTTAAATTTGATAGATCATTTGAATTATTATCGAAACTTCAAAACGAGGCAGTTTTGAAATCTGACGTCAATTTTGATCTTGGCAAATTGAGCTTTGATACAATGCAATGCGCGCAAATGAAAAAGATAGCCAGTGTTGGCTGCCAGGCCAGCGCTGGCTTGTTATTGGCCTCATATAAACAGCTTTTAAGACAAGCCAGCGCTGGCTGTCAGCATTGGCCGGAATAGAGCGCAGGCCTATTTTTCAAGCCAGTGACCTCCGCTCGCGTGCCCCGCAACCTCGCGCCAGCGTGAGGACGCGTGTAGATGCATCGCACCAGTCACTGGCGCTTATCCGTATAGTGCTACCACAAGAATAATCCAGGAATTAAATAAATCCATTGCTGGCTGGCATCAGTAAGATAGAGAGTTCATCTGAAGACAAGACAAAACATGACAATGACAACCGAGTATTCAAAGAGAGCTATGGAAGTGTCAACACTTGATAATGACTAGACTTGGTGTGCAAATTGCAAAAAGATTTTCATGAGGAACAGATATAAAAGCTTCCTCATTAGATTTTAGGACTTTAAGTTCAGAAACTACAATTCACAATCGCGAAACCAAGTTTTCCAAAAGCGGAGTTTCCGTATCCATCAGATAAACCATTTCGTTTCTTCTTGACAATACAAACAACACTTAACAATACGATTTTATCTGAGCTTTCACCGTAATCTTTCATTGTGTTAAAGTAAATAAAGTGTTTTATACTTGAAATTTTCCTTTTGGTCTCCTTATTCCCTTTTAAGATGATATATTGTATGTTCCTTACGCTGACTAGGTCAACGATCTCATTTAGTTACTTTATGGCCACGAGACAAGCGATTTGGTGAACACTTCATCCATTTGTGCTTCGTCCAAGTCACTTAATAATACGGTTTTTAGTATTTTTTATCTTCATGGGTTGTTATTTGTGAAGGCAAACTTTTCTTTAAATCTGTGGTATGCAAATATAATATAATATATTCGAAAATAACGACTGCTGATAACTAAATATCCTCAGGTAAGCGAACCTCTTCATAAACGTCAGCTTTCCTATGATAACCAGTCTAAAGCCCACAGTCGTCAAGTAATTTTGTAAAATAGCGTTGCGTCTACATCCAGTGGTTGCTGTAATTCCATTACAATTCGCATCCCGCTGTTTCTAAGGCGCCATCTTACTCGTAAAGTTGTTTAGTGTCGAGTAAAGGCAATTTCTTTTTATTAACGTCCTACCCGCTTCCTGGCTATATTATTTTATGTGTTTAAAAGTGCGACCGTTTTGTTTTCTATAAATAATATTAGTTTCATGACCTATTGTGGCTCCCAGTGGTATTACTCGTAAAGAGTAAAAGATTCGATACACATCGGACTTTTGAAGTTTTAAGCTAAACAAACGAATTGGTTTATCGTGAAATATTAATATTTTGTTCTTAATAAATCAAAATAATGGACAATCTAAATGGATCTATTTAAGAAGAGCTGAATAAAGGCCCTCTTTCTGTGGATTAATAATTAAAATTTCATACCAAAAAACATATCCATACGTTTTTCGTTTAGGTGTTCCTGCAGGAACTATGATGGGCCCTTTTGTATCTGCTCTGCAATAATGACCTTCCAGATATCAAATAAGCTGTGTGGGTTTTGGTTACATACAATTTCACAATACCCTTGTTTTTAAATTATGATTCGTGATCAGAACATTATAAGCTGAAGTTATGTTACGGACTAAGTACTAGTTGTTTATTAAATAGTTATGGCTTACGACCCGCCTTCAATCAATTGACCTATTACCATTATTTCTTGCTGTAATAACTTGGAAGTACTGAATTGGAATGACAGTAACATTCAAGGTACAGGAGATAATTATATTAATCGAAGTCTAATTGCGGTAACGACGGAAAAGCCAAGGATTTAACTGACAGGATACAGGGTTTTGTTTATGTTATGCTTTGGTAAGTAGCCTCCCTAATAGACGCTTGTTACCGGGGTTTATGTGTTAGAAATACTAAAATACTCAGGGAAGTGCAGATGCATTGCCAATGTTAATAAAGTAAAACCCTTCTCCTAGTTGGCGGCAGAAATAATAATGGCGATAGTATTTTCTTGAACGAGCTCTTCCCGATAGTAAATGTTTACAGCGTAGTAGTACCAATACTTAAACTACGAAAGAAGTGAATGCCTTTTAAATTCAGAGTAAAGGCTTGGGCTATTCGCAATTAAAATATTTGCTTTTATTATGAAGTTGATCACCATTGAAAGATACTTCAAAAGACGAGAGAAAACAAAAGATCTTAAATCAAACAGTACCAAAGTCACGTCCAGTAAAATCTGTATAATCTACATAAATGTGTGATATTTGCAGTCAAACTTTGTATTGTACTGTGTCAATCTTTGAGGACCTACAATTTATTGGAAATGTTTATGGACATAGTACGAAGCTTAATTATCCTGCCGTCGTCGCGGCGTCACGACTTTGCAAAAGTGACTTTATAGCAATGTTCAGGAAAAGTATTTTAAATCCTTCAAATATGTATCTAACGTCACCTTTGATGTGCTACGAGTAGTTAGTATCCACGTGATGATAGACTACTTTAAAGAAGATAAAAGAAGATTTCATTAAGTTTTTTCTAGTCGACTTATAAAAAGAGTTTGAATCATCTTAACAAGCAAGCCAAGTGCAGTAAAGGATTAAGTGTACACCAGAGTAGCTTTATACGACTTGGTCTCTTGTCTAACCTTGAACCATTCCTTAAGGAATTATTCCAGGTTGGCCTCGTTTTATTCAATGACCATAATATCTCCCGTGTACACTCCGGGAACTCCATCTACCATAACCCATAAATCGTGTTACGTTTAAAACTTTAACTTCTGTATTTTATCGTCTCCATATAAAACTCCTCGTTCACTTACAGCCATAGTTTATATAAACCTGTTTAAAGCCTTACTGATATCAGAAACATTAGTTCATGGTAAATGAGATCATTCTTTTTTATGGCTTCAATATGTGCTTCTATGTTGTAAGTGTCATTTTGAATGAGCCATATGTATTTCGTCTTAAACCAAGTGCTATAAATAATGGGTATTTGGTGCTTTGTATGTAGCGGTTATTGGATATTAGAAAGCTGTTTTTCTATAGTTTATGATGGTTTTGGAATTTTCTTTATAGCGGATGTTACGAAGATATCAAACGACAACTTACAAACTAAGAATTCGGAGAAGCATATCTGTGTATATGCAAAAAAGACGTCTAATTATTGTCATCAAACTATTCAAATTGATTAATTTACTCTGATAATATCTTCGGTGTTTATTAAATGGCTATCAATGTTGACAAATAAAAGCTGTTGTTGTTCAATTACTAGTTCATTGCTTTGTTCTTCAAAGTAGTTTGCTTCTCAGTAATGTGCCAGTAATTTATAACCGTATAATGATGCTACATCATTATCAGAGCCAACACAAAGGGTGCTGTTAGCGGGATCCCTTTCAAAATCACGCGTGACAACATTTCCAATATCATGCCATACAATTTATTATGGCCCAATCTTCCCATTCGCCTTTCCTCACAATTACACGTCAATGTCCATTGATGTTCTCTCATTCACACTTGGACCTATTTTGCCAGTCGCCCCATATTAATGTTCCATTTTAATTAAAAGTTATGACGCATCAATGTTGCCCCTACGAAAATATAGCGCTTCCATTGTAAACGCGTTGATTTGTTAGCATTCCCCCTTCACATGACCTATACCATCCATTTTACCATGACCTTTTGTGTTTTATTTCTCATCTTTAACACCGTATACATTCAGGGGATCTATGGATTTTGGTTTGATGTTCACAATGTCTGTCGGCTTGAATGAATTAATGTCTGTCTCTCTTACACCTTTTGTGGTGTTACGGTCATGGCTGCCCTAAGGGATTAGTGGAATCACCGTGAAATTGTTCTATTTTATTATTCTTCTCTTTTGCTTTATCAAATAGATGAAGATTGTCGTGTGTTTTGTGCATTGTACAAGTTACCTGTATCATTCCTTTTTTATTTTTTGTTCACACCTGATGTCAGGATGGGCGGTATCCTTGCAGCTTTTGTTGCTGATTTTTTGCTACTGGATGTCTATAAGTTTTTTCTTTAAATGTTCTGCCAGTTTGTAAAAAGCCATGGGTAGATTCAATACTTCACAGATTATTATGTTCGACAGAGACTTACGTTTGAAATTGAAGTCTGGTTTTACCAAACACGTGTTCACATGACCCCTCAATTCATTCATCTTGATCTTATTGAGAAGCCCCCCAATTCCAATAAGGAACCTCTTGAAATCCAACACGCTAACAGCTAAAACAAAAGCGTCGAAGTGCCCCTGCGCAGCTGATTGAGTGATTGTTGATGCTGCACTTTTATTACTAACAATTGGTCGTGATTACTAAACAAAAGGGGAACAGCAGTGTTAATGGTTCGATGCGAATAAAAAAACTAAGACAGCAAGGATGCATTGTGTAGCAATGAATGCAGTGTAGGGTTCAAAGGAACTTAAGCGATGGTCGATTGTTCATGGAAGCAAGCTTTTGCCCATTTGACATAAATAAAAGCAGGCTAGCAGGGTCTTTATTTTAAATAGCTAAACTTATTGCTTTCTGAAAATTGGGGAGTTTCGAAGATTTTCTAATTACGAGTAAGCCTTACCAAGAGATGTGTTCCCCAGTTGTAGATTGTGGAGGTAAGTTAGGCTCTTTTTAAAATACTTACGTTGCATCTGGTTTGTTTTGAAGCCAACCCCCACGATTGAGAAAAAAACTTTGCCTTATTGTTCTAATTACGTTAAGATTTTTTTACGGAGATTTCTCTTTGTATGTAGCAATAACTATTGACCATTTAATATAATGAAGCTTGTTTTAGTAAACTTCAGTTCCCTTCATTTAACAGTCTTCAATGAGTCTTGACCAAACACTAGTCTTACAAAATACAGTACAAATATCACGACAAATTTCTTCGTCCAACACTCTAAGTACATAATTATGATGTTGTTTCTGCTAAGAGTCCTCAATTACTGTTGTCGTAGTTTGTCTGTCCACCAGTAATTGTGGGTGACGTGACGTCAGAGCGTTTGCCAACGGGTTCTGTATGATTTAGGTTATGTTTGACTAACTGTTGAAGGGAATCTGACTGTGTATGTAAACAGTTAGATTAGGTAGAATGATCTGTGTGACTTCATGTGTAAATAGAATATTAAACAGTGCTAAACACATTTCTGGAAGAGGGCACTTGACTTTGCTTGAATTTTACTTTCTTAACTATGTCAGCACATACATACATACTCAAAATTTTCTTTACATTTTCCCCATTCGTCCGCATAACAGCCCATGAAAAATATTGGCCAACACTATCCAATATTGGCAGAGCTATTTCATTCACGTGTCTCGCAAACATTTGCGCCAACTGACACGCTAAGTTTTATAGCCTATTCTGACTGAGTTCCGTATGTTTGTCTACCTCAGAATAGACGGATTTTAGATTTATATTGCTTTAGAAATTGTTGGAAAGTTTTACAGCTAGGCATAGGTAAGTGTCTCCATGTTCTCAGTAAGGACGTGCTGACTGTACAGGCGATAAATTCGTGTAATCTATACAGATTGAACTTGTAGGTCTTTGATTTACTTTATTATATAACTTATCCGATTTTGCAGTTACTCGTAGTTTACTCGGCAATCAATATTGTTTTTCTTCTGCAGTAAATAAATTTAGCAATCGTAAAGTATCTTCAATAATGCAATAAAGCTGCCATTCATTGTATACTCAAAATGCCGTTTACTTTCTTGCAAAATAAATAATGCTTCCAGTGTTGTATATCTCATTAAAATCTCAAAATACTTCAGCATCAACAACAATAAGTATAACCCTGCTTTTCTACCTTGATTGATTTAAAATATAAACTCATACGAAGTCAGCAGTTCATCATGGTATGATTGACAGAATACGATTATCACCTCCATATTTACGAATCGCATATAATCTGAGCTACTTTCGACTCCCACGTCGATTGCAAAGAGATCGATATCATCTACTGTTGCCAAATCGATTGTGTACTCTACAGTATGTATTGAAGGTTGTACAAATGATGGTTGTACACTTGATGACGTGTCCTGGCAGCTCTGTTATTTGCACACTACAGGAGCTGAGGGATGCTACTGACAATTTAGTTTACCATCGACACTAAGAAAAGAAGAAAGATGTGGTCCTTTAATGTCTCATACATTTAGGTATGCAGCTGAATATTTTTTGGGATTACATAGGGAAATTTGTTTAATTGAATGGTCCATTCCGCAGTTTTATAACGAAACGTTTTTAATACATGCTGTATAGTCTGCGGTCCTCCTACACGCGCAAGCGTATGTTTTGGTTATAGACACGTCTTCAAAATTGTTTTAAGGAATTGGTACAAAGGAGTTATGTTAAACAAACTGTTGTTTTTAAGTTCTAATTAGAAGTTGCCTTTGTGTTGTTTTGGGTTCTGTTTTGGTCTGTATGGACTATTTCATTGGGCAGGATATTTTGTAACAATTGAGGAAGTGTAATGGGTCTGCCAAGGTTAAAGTAGTAAGCAAGTAGAAACTTTCAGAACAACTTAGTAACTCTCAATAGGAACGTCGCATACTGAAAGTTCAGCGAGCAATAAATATACTTAACTAACCTCTGATCGCCCGAATCGACACTTAAACTTACCATCACCTATTGTTATAAATAAAATAAATTAATAATATTTTATTGGACTCAGTAAAATTAAGGCTAATACGACTTTTCAAAAAATAAAAAAGCTTCCTGAATATAAACGGATGCCTGACTTCCAAATTAAGTAAAGAACTTTTATTTTGAAAATCAGTTCACTTCCATGGACAAAGTTAAACGAAGAATTATAAAGAATTGTTCGTTCTCCTCTTCCTCTAATGGCACCAACCACTACTACAAAACAACCAGTTACCCTAACACCAATCCTAGATAAAGCTAAATATTCTTTGGTCAAGAAATTCTTAGCCTCTTCCCAATTAGGGTCGTCCCTTGCTAAATGGTTAGATGCCTTGCTGTCACCAATGAACTAGGGTTATATGAAATCGTCTGTCATTATCACAGATTGCTCCACTTGAAACAAATTGGAAGCTATGCTATTCAATAAAGGAACCGGGTCACTTTAATGTGTACGAGCGATAGTCACGCCAATAGTTATTAGATACTTCCTATTATTCTTGCGGCGCCAAGAGCACGTAACAATTATGCACTTAATGACAAAGATTGTTGCAACACGACGATCGTAACGATTGTGCTAGTCTTTGGGTTTATGCTTCTGTAAAGTTATCCCAAATATTCGAAGAGGTTGAATCTCTTGATGAAGTAGTAGAACCAAAAATGTATCGCAATCTACCTCTGGACGTAGCACCTTTCAAACAGCCCTCGAATTCATTATTTTAAGTAGTCTTTCAATTACTGACTGGAGAATCTTAGATTGTCATTTTAATATTATCGGGCCTACGAACAGCGAACACGTTGATTGGTCTCTCGAAACTTGCTCCTGAATGATTTCATGCTACAACTACCTTATTCACTTTTTTATATTTGCATAGTACAGTTCTATGACACAATGATCATCCTACTCCAATTGTGTAATTTGCCAGTTTTTCTGCCTTGGAATAATCAGCGCCCACATTGCGTGTCTCAATGTCAGACGCACCAGTTTTTGTTGCAACTTATTATACCTTTTTAACCGATTTCCAAAAAGGAGGAGGTTCTCTATTCGACTGTATGTATTTTTTTTTTTTTTTTTTTTATGTATGTTCACCGATTACTCGAAGACGCCTGAACCGATTTGAAAAATTATTTTCTTGTTTGAAAGGGTATACTTCCAAGTTGGTCCCATAGCCACCAAGTCGGGATCTGATGATGGAATCTTGGCGAAATCGAGGGAACTCTTCAAATTTTATAGGATAACGTACAGCGATTTTGGTATTTTTTGCAACAAATGATGCACTTGCGTTTGATGAGAACCATTCTACCATCAGATCGGATGATGAAGCCAAGAGTCACGGAACTCCATAATGAGACAATGTATCCTAGTCGTGTTTGGGCTTGTTTTAATTGTAACGGTATGCACTTTCCATGTGTACCAAGCACATGTGAACCACTAAAAAGTGAAAAATAAAAACTTTTTTGCAAAAAATAAAACCGACTTCAAAAAAAAACAAAAAGTTAAAAATAACTTTAGCTTCTGAAGTCGGTGACAAAAAAATTAAATCAATCAAACAAAGGTCACCGACTTCAGAAGCTAAAGTTATTTTTAACTTTTTGTTTTTTTTTGAAGTCGGTTTTATTTTTTGCAAAAAAGTTTTTTTTATGATGAGTATTATGTTTATAGGTACTACAGCTAAACTGTAGGAGTTATAACTTAAGGTCATTAAACCAATTTGTCTTTAAATATGTTCTTAGAATCATATGGTAGATCTTTGTTATTCTAAGAACTATTCTTACTTATAGGTTCTGTTCTAAAAGTGTGTCAAAGGGATCCTGTACAATCTGACTGTGTGTCTCTACATCTTTCTGTCTATCCATCTGTCTGCCTGAAATCCGTTGGTCCAGAAAAGTACCTTCGTCAATACCATCATTTCAAATAACTTGCAACTAATCCTTCGATACGACTGCCAATTTCACTTGACACCAAACCTCTACCGCAGACACCATTTGGCACCTAATTACGGCTAATACGATCCTTCTACGTGCTGATAGTCCATTCAGGTTTCATTCGTCAGTATCAATCGGTGCTGCTATTGTGTATATTTGCGTCATATCGATCAGTCAAATGCTATTGACTAGTTATTGGATGTTTATGCTAATTGATTCTGATTTAGTTTTATCGATTTTTGATGATGTTGTATTTCGTATGTCTCGATTTGGGTGTTTTTGATAGTCTTTTTCGTTTTCTTCCTCAATCAATCAGAATAGCTTATCGAAGTCCACTACTGGACACTGCTGGTGCCTCTTGGGAGATACCTTCTCTCCTAAGTTGTGTGATAACACCCAGTTCTCCGTCTGCTGCCTAGTCGGTCTTTGCTTCTTTGCGTTTTCTTTCAATGGTTTCAATAAACTCATTTCCCTTTGCTATTGTCCCCAAGTTGGAAAAGATAAAAGAAATGTTATTTGCTTGTTTATTACGTGCCTAAACTGCAGTCTACATTCTTTTACTAATGTGAAGATATTTAGCAAACGCGAATGTAAGGATTTGACTTGTCGAGGTAGCTGTTTGCTAGCTTCTCACTATGCACCTAATATTTCCATCAACAACTCTTGGAATGCAACAAAATTCGTAAAAAATAAAACTAACGCAAATGCTTTTTAAACTCATTCAGCTTTTTGTCATAATTCTTTTGATGCGCTCTAAACAAGAATAATAAACTATTCATAAAACTGCTCTTGATGTTATTTTAGTATTCATGCACTCAGAATACTCCCATTATGTTTTCTATGGCGTTTTTTATTACACATCATTTCCATGGTTATTTATGTTTTACGATTATAAAATGTAACTGGAAAAGTTTTAACTTAAAAGTTTTAAAGCATTGGTGACCTGGAAGGTCATACAATTTATTTTTGTCTCGTTACTCTGTTAAAATTATGAGACGTCATGATGTAACTATAAAAAGTAATTTTGAAACTACTTGCAAGAAATCAAATTAAATGCGTTCTGGAGATGTCTTCATGATTTAATGCAACAAGCTTTTACCCACGACTTCGTCCGGATGTACGTCATAAATGATCCAGCAGGAACGTAGGACTGGGATAAAAAGTATCCCATGTCCTAAGCAATCTACCTGTATGCTGTCATTGAATCCGTTACGAAATTAGTTGATTATGTGTGATAAGACAAGATGGCAGACAGACACGTAACTTTCGTAATCATAATGTTAGCATAGAAATATTGATTAAAGGCAGAATTTTCAACAGTTCATAAAACAATAAAAAAAAATATTTCATGTTTTAAGACCGGTCTCCGATTAAAAACGCCCGGCGTACCACGGACATCTAGCACGAGTGCTAAATGTCCGTAACGTAACCAACTGACCAATTGTGTCACTAATATGGTAGACTCAAACGGCTCTCTTCAGAGCAATGACCAACGGCCCTTGTCAGGGCCAGATAACGAAACGATTTTTCTAAAAGCACCCACCACCCGCTTTCGTTTTTCAAGCCCCCACTAAGTGTCACGTACGTATTTTACCTGCGTCAAGGTTAGTTAATTTTTTCATCTTATCAAAAAAAACTTAACCCAATTTCCAAAAACCACCAGAAACTTACACTACACCATATAAAACACATTCACATATCGCAAAATTGAACATAACATTTCTATAATAACACCTTAGAGTTCCTATCTCATACCGGTTCTGTCAGCTCCTAGCACACCGTAGGCGATATAATACGCTGTATCATAACTGCCATAATATTTTCACACTCACGGACGCTTGTAAATGGAACCATTCCAGGCCTTCTTAGAGTTCCGTGGGTACAAATATTAAAGAACCTCATTTTCTTGGCTGTAATTCTGTCTCAATGTCAGAGAAATTGACTCTGAACACGACACTTGCAGTTGAGTTATTTCGATTATAGTGTTTGGATAAGTAAAGCGCACTTTCATATTTTGTATTTAACCATTTTGCCAGTGTTAGCTTTCAATTTATTTTGCTGGATGGTTTCCAGCTCAGTTTAAATGGAGGCCAAATGAGGGCTCTTGAGGGCGGAAATTATGATGTGGTTTCACTAGAGAAGCAAGGAATTTAGATCAGAACGTACTTTACTAAAAAGTAATCCAATACATCTTAGGTCCATGTTCACCGAAAAGATAACGATCTGATTATCTAAAAACAGCTGTCACTGTGACATGTTCCCACACAAAAATGTGTTTTAAACAGCAGGTTTTAGATAATCAGACCGTCATCTTTTTGGTGAACATGGACC
Source organism: Xestia ashworthii (assembly GCA_950022955.1). Lineage (NCBI taxonomy): Eukaryota > Metazoa > Arthropoda > Insecta > Lepidoptera > Noctuidae > Xestia > Xestia ashworthii. The sequence goes on from OX465563.1 coordinate 5,642,177, forward strand.
TTAGTGGCTAATTCAAACAAATCATTAATTCGTCTCATAAAATAATTTTAAGATTCAGTCAGTACAGTTTATAAATTACATTGTTCTTTTGAAACAATGCTATCAAAAGTTCAATCTAGTACAACAACTGAATTTTAAGCGTACGGAACCATTAGCATGCTTCACGGTCACCCTTGATCGTTTATTTCTTCTTATTTGAGTTGCTATTTCAATTCCAAATATTCGCTATCATCGATTTAGGTAATGATATAGAATTATATATAGCATTTGGAAAGTCAGCATTACCGTCGATTTCTTTTTTGATATGGAATAAGTGCCTGGGTAAACTTTCAAATAATTTGGTATAATATGAGATTTTCACTAAAAGTATCTACTATAATAAAAAAGCGGCCAAGTGCGAATCGGACTCGCCCATGAAGGGTTCCTTATCAAAATTGTGTAAATTGCGGTTTACGATTTATGACGTATTAAAAAAAAACTACTTACTAGATCTCGTTCAAACCAATTTTCGAATCTTGTATCGAAAATTGTACATCATATATTTTTATCAGTCTCTTATTTTAGAAGTTACGGGGGGGGGGGGGGGGAGACACATTTTACCACTTTGGAAGTGTCTCGCGCAAACAATTCAGTTTAGAAAAAAATGGTAATAGAAACCTCAATGTAATTTTTAAAGACCTATCCATAGATACATGGGTTTAAAGAAAATTTTTTTTTGAGTTTCAGTTCTAAGTACTTACTAACCCCCAACATTTACAGTTTATTTTTTTCTATTTTTGTGTGAAAATCTTAATGCGGTTTACACAATACATCTACTTACCAAGTTTCAACAGCATAGTTCTTATAGTTTCGGAAAAGAACTCTGTGTCTGTGACATACGGAAGGACAGACAGACATACAGATGACAGACAGACATGATGAATCTATAAGGGTTCCGTTTTTCGCCATTTGGCTACGGAACCCTAAAAAAGAAGGAAGGCAAATGCTGGCATAACAACACTGCGGTTACTTATTACAAAGTTAAACGCTAAGTATACTTCTCCAAAAGGCAGATAGCGCTGTGACCGTCGGAAAGCCAAGTCAAAGGTCTCGAGTTCAAACCTAAGACCTCTGATTTTTCGGTTTCTTGTGCGTATTATACATATTATTATCACTTACTTCGGTGAAGGAAAATATCGTGCTTGCCTGAGGGATATTTCTCGACGGTGTGTAAAGACAAGTTAGCAATCCATGAGCATCATAAAAGCTGACACCGGGGTTGTGGGACTGTTCGATAGAGATACCGTGGCCCCGGAACGTCAAGGGCTAATGAACATGGATGGGTTTTAGTCAGTAAAAGCCTGACACTCCCTCCCGCTCCGCCCAGAGTGGGAGAAGTTATTTGACGATTTCCCATCCCAAAAAAAAAGGGCCTCGATTCTGCTATTACAAAGGTGTCAGAATAGTCTATCATTGATTTCATAATGGTCAAGTTCTCTCAAGTTTTGACGAGTTTTTTAATCTACTAATATAATGGCGCCATTATGACTTTTCAATGGTCAACCACTCACACTCCATTGAAAGAAATGTCACAGAATGGTAATCTCGTACATGAAATCTGGCATGAATAAAATGTTCGCATTTAGTAGTAGATTTCGAAAACCATTTGTATTATGGGTTTTATAATAATGACAATACGACAATGCCATCAAAACACAATTTTATTTCGAGACCATTGACCGACCAATGATCGACCATTGTGAATTTAGCAGATTACGAACTTTAAGCAAAATGACAATGGGGTGGGAATGGAATCGTGTTGGAGTGACGAATTTATTAAAATAACAGAATTAGGCCCCAGGTTAGGCCCTAACCACACGAGAAAGAAAGACCACCAAAGAAGTTATGATATCACAAACTATATGCTAAAAGTAGACATCACAACTTACCATTTCAACCCCTTGAAAGTTCTTATTTTGTCAGACATTTTGACCTTAACCAATTATCTAAAGGTCGCTACTACGCCCCTCACATCTTAAAATCTATGACATCATTTTTCCTAGTACAGTTACAAGCAGTATTTGTTAATTCAAGAAGCGTGCTTTTCTTGCTAAACTGTTAAGATTTAGAGACTCGGGGCATAATAAGGAGAAGTTATAGTTTTGTTAGATATTCAACAGTACGTGTGTTGTGTGTACTCTGAGGTTTGATGTCACTTGATCATCATAAATCACAGCTACCGCAACTTATATTTACAGGCTTGATCTTTACACGTTTGAGAGTAGGTAACTAACTCCCAGAATATTTTCAGGTGGGTAGTAAATCCATGCATAGTAACAAGCTACTGCCACCGTACACTAACATTTCGTCGAAAGAAATAAAAGAATAAGTTAGCACAAGGTCTAGTTATGTACCGGTACAGTTATTTCAAGAATAGTTAAGTTAAAGGAGCCGGCAACATCGTATGATCATAAACATAGACATGGTGTCAAAACATAATCAAAGAAATGCTTCATGTTGCGCCCAACCTTTCCTTGTACCAAAATTTCCCAAAGAGCAAGACCTGTGACAATACAATTTGTAACAATCACTTGTTTCTGTACAAAATCGAATCTTGGATCTTTACAGGTATATGCTCCGGTGAAGGAGCGCCGTAATATCAAAAGCGCAAAATGTGATCGAATATCTCTTCTCTACATAATTTCCTAACACCACTCAACACACGCCTCTAACCTATCCGGACCAAATCTAAACATTTCTCCTATCCATATCTCTGATACATTTAGTTACGCCTCGCCTGTCTAATGCTCGTGTCATGACGTGATCTTAATCTACAGCCTCAGACGAGGAACGGCTTTTACTTTAATTCCGCATGCTTAGAGCATAACTACATTCCCTACTTACTTCTTAGCCATATTTAGAGTAGTATTATGGCGAGGAAAGTTAGTAAAACTGTTGTGTTCTAGGAAGTGTTTCTAGTGGATTAAGTGTCAACTGGTCCTGGCGCCGAAAATTGAGTTCAGGTTGGAGGAGCCAGCTCAGTTCGGTCTTCAGATAAAGCCGCGGTTGTGGGGCTATAGCCACCCATTACAACCGAGTTTCCTCCGTGCCTCGGAAGGCACGTTGAACTGTTTGGATCCCCCATTCCTTCCCATTTTTCTCGGTTTTGCGCCTCTTTTCGCCAATTAACGTGAAAGCCATCCAAGGCGTCCTGCCATCTTCTCGGTCTGCCGCGACCCCGTATACCTGTCTCAAGACTCCAGTTTTGTGAAATGCGAGCGAACGATTAAGAGAAAAAAAACTTTTTTGCAAAAAATAAAACCGGCTTCAAAAAACTAAAAAAGTGAAAAATAACTTTAACTTCAAAGAAAGAAAGAAAGAAAAAGCATTTATTAGCCCGTACAGGACAAAACACATAAAAAACTTCAGAAGTCGGTGACCTTTGTTTGATTGATTTACTTAGTTTTTATGTCGCCGACTTCTGAAGTTAAAGTTATTTTTCACTTTTTAGCGATTCACTTGTGCTTACCCCTTCACAGCGTACCGGCGTGATGTTATGTTATGAACTGGTGTAAGCAATAGACAGTCATGAGATTTCAGCAATCCCAGTCCATTTGCTACCATTTATTGAGGAGTTCCGTTGCCTATCTCCGAAGTTCTTCATCAAATCTTCACCAAATTTAAATGGGACCACTTTAAAAAAACTACCCAAATCGCATCAAGTATGCCTATAAAATTTGAAGAGTTGTCTCTATTTCTCCAGGATCCCATCATCAGATCCTGATTTGATGATTATGGGACCATCTGAGGGGACCCCTTTCCACCTCGTCCGGATCCCTTTTAAACAAAAAAATAATAACTCAAATCGGTCAAGCCATCTTCGAGTGATCGAGGAACATACATAAAAAAAAGGTTCCGACGAATTGAGAACCTGCTCTTTTTGAAGTTGGTTAAAAATGAAGAGGAAGCTTAAAGCCCGTCCCCTATTACTGGGATTCAAAACACAACGGGTGAAATGTGTATGGGCTCAGAAGTAGGTGATTTTTGAAAATGTGATTTAAATACAAAACACATCGCAGCCAAACAACTAGTTACTCCACATTAAACAAGTGAACGTCCAAGAAGGTAAACTGTCTACATAACAAGCGGGCACTCCGTTGATTAATATTGAAATTCACTACGCTGCACACCCAAGTGAATCAATTCAACATGGCATTATACGCTTCGGTCCAACGCGAGCCGATAAGGCTCTGCAATTTACGCCTTAAGCCTTACATTGATCCTTATCGAGGAAATCTTTCCTTCCGCTTTGATAAGTTGGTGATTAAATTCTAGATACGTTGGTTATGATAGCCTGTACCTTGTACTTTTATGTGATAAAAATCTGAGTTGTGATGTGAGTAAAAAAAGCTTACGTCGAAAGTTGCTAGGCACTTGTTGGATTCTGCTCCATCGAATGCTTACCCTATTTCTTTTAGCTGGTTTTAAGTCTTCACACTAGTTTTTCCTTCAGTGAGTATTTGTAAACCCTCCTCTGTCTTCGTCATATTCTCTATGTATAGTTATTTGTCGTTTTTATACTCACCTATGTTAATAGTTGTTTGGGTACTACGAATAGCTTTATTATAGGAATGGCGTCAATCGAGATTATATTAATGGTTCGTCAATCAACAATCTCGTATTTCTCGTTTTGTTTTAAGTTCGTATCAGTTTCATTCATATTTACTGTTTCATTTAAATGTAGGTTAGAATAATTTTACTACATTTCCAACATAAGTGGAATAATTGCTCTAATAATTTGGTGAGAAAGTAGAACAGTTTTGTCACTTCTATCATACTTAACATTTAAAGAAAACAGCTACATGCAACATGAGCTGTATATACCAAAAGTAAATTGATGACGTCACAATGCATGCTACTGCACCAATTTGCAGTGAGACACCACTCAATATTCTTCGACAGGCACAAATGTAATACCCTCGTTCGAAAACAATGCTTTATCACTATCGTCTCTATGGACACATAGTTGCAGAAGATATACTCCATACAATGCTGTGCAAGAAACAGACACTTACAGAAAGGGCAGACAAAACCGAATCAAGATCACTAAAATCAATGTTTTAAGAGCGTAAAGCACATCTGAATAGGTTGCAAGACAAGTATCTTATCGAGCCACTAAATGCAGATCAGAAATTTTGCTCATCGATACCAATACCTGTCGGACAAAATAATGCGCTAAAATATCATCTACAGAACTAAAGAATCAATATACAGAGCTTTTTCTGCTGTGTTGGACTAGTTAGATTTTTTGAAGATACCATAAGGTATAGTGGTCACTTGGTAATTTTGGATGACAACCGTGGATAGTGAAATTTCTTTACCTTTCTACGGAGCACTATTACTCTCACTGATAGCACTATATTCAACCCTCGTGCTGTCGGGTCGTGACCAGAGATCAATAAGCCTTCATACGTGACGACGCATGCAAACACGATTGTTTCCGATAATTGACTCGCTTCTGATTTTACGTAGTCGATGTAGGTGACCAGGGAGGCAGTTGAAACATGTAAATTAAAGACAATGATTACACAATATTATTAAATTTTCATAAACTTGTGAAAGTGCAGTTTCATATACAAAACCATGTTTTCAAAAATCTAAATCTTTGGTAATCTATTCGAATTAACCTAAAAATCAGCACTCCTTGAACTACAAAGTTTAGTGACACAATCCTGTAAAACACTCTTGGTCACTTGGCCTAGTGTTTTAGCTGGTAAGATAAAATACCATCCTCCTCAACAATACTGGCTGTTAGTTTTAGAAATCGCTTCGTCACCATCATCATCTTCCTGTTCTTGTCCCATTCTATTTTGGGTCGGCGCACCACATTTTCTTCTTCCATTCTCCCCTGTCAGACGCCAAGGCATCATTCACTCCTTTCACCTTCATATCATCATTCTTTAGATATTGCTTAAGCTATTGCTTTAAATTTCTTCTTAAGTAAACCTAGTCGATTGGAGCCCATGCATCAGATTTTACACCTTTTTTTTTTTTTTTGGATGGGAAATCATCAAATGACTTCTCCCACTCTGGGCGGAGCGGGAGGGAGTGTCAGACTCTTACTGACTAAAACCCATCCATGTTCCTTCCTCGCCCTTTATATACGTTCCGGGGCCGCGGTATCTCTTTCGAACAGTCCCGCAACCCCGGCAGGCTTCGGCCCTTGCGGGCCCCTCTCTATCAGATTTTACACCTACGGCAAGATCCAAATTAGTTCTGCATATCCAAAAAGACAGTCTATCTATCTATACTATCGTTATGCCTCAAGGCGTCTCATACGTTAACTTTTATCATGGTTATACGCAATTGGTCATGGTGTTTCTTATACCGTTAGAATTCAATGATGTAGTGTTATTTGATGCAAATTGATGATAATTGGTTATGTAAAGTTAATTAACTGTCCAGCTTTTATATGGTGTGATTCGTTTAAAATTAGATTAGTTTCGGTTGGGGTTAATTGGTGTCGTCGTATTTTGTTAATTTTATTTGCAGTGGAAGTCTTTATAACTTATTAAATGCGTGACTGGGTTTTTTTTATAATCCAAAAACGCCTCTTCAACGAACGTTTTTTTTTCATGACATTACATTTGTTTAATTTTAATACATAATTGCCCTGTTAGCGATTTCTTCCGACATTACTAAGGATTCCAAATTAGGCTTTCGTCGAATCATGTAATTTTATAAATTCCCATCCTTACTTTTCTTTATTAACGTTAAACTAGAATTTTAACTCTTTCATTGATATGAAAGAGTTAAAATTAATCCTGCCCGAACGGTCACGATTGTGGTTCACCAAACCGTAGATTCTCACCGCGTGCATATTAACTGTTCCCTTGCATCTGCATATTCACCAAATTAATTCCCTTACAAGTGAAACGTGTTCTCCAACTGTGTCAATGTATTCTGCGATAAAAATGGTAATTTGTAGTACTTGGTTTCCGTCCACGGAAAGTATGATGACTTCAACGTTGACAGGGAGTCATAATTTTTCATAAAATATTGATGTTTCGTGATTGTTGACCAACGAAAGTTCGATTACGGTGGTCCCAGCTTTATGTAAATTGTAAATGATTCCTTTGATAATACACATATTACTATCTTTGAAAGTGTTTCTCATGTTACTAGGTTTAATAAGATTGCTTTATGGTTGGTTTGTTGCCCGCTTTGTAGGGATTAGTCGCTTTGTACATAGTATATTTTATTGCGAAGTATATTTTGGAATAGGAAACACTTAGATGGACACCATCATCATCATCTTCCTGCTCGTGTCCATGATATTTGGGGTCGGCTCAATACGTTTTTTTCGTCCATTCTCCCCAACTTTGATGTACACCAATGTTTCTTATTTAGTTTCTTGTAAACACCAAGTCTTATCCATGATCTAAACACAATCATTAAAATTACAACTATACTAACTCAACCATGTAGGTCCAATCACTTTACATAGACGATCCTATAAAGACAACCTGCCCATCAGCTTATCTCTTTAATTCATGCAGCGACAACAACCGAAGGAGATAATGATAAAATTGTTAGCACGAAGAGAGGGAAAGTCCGAACACCGACTCTTGCGCATAAAACTGCCATAATATCCGACATTAACGTTTTCACGGCTCAGGGGGTCTAAAATGGCCGCTTTAGCAGAATCGTAAATGAATAACGTTAAAAAAAATTAAATTCTTAAAATGGTCTTTGTAACCATTGCCATAAAGTCCATTTTAAGAATTTTTAATTTTCGTGATTCAATATATTGAACAAAATTTTAAAATTCTTAAAATGGACTTTATGGTAATGGTTACAAAGAACGTTTTAAGAGTTTAATTTTTGTAACGTGATTCATTTACGATTCTGCTAAAGCGGCGATTTTAGACCCCCTGTCGGTCCCTGACTTAGCAGTTATATGACGCCATAAATTTTACATGGAGGAATTAATTTGTATAATGCTGCTCTAAGTGGTGAGTGTGAGATAAGGGTTTTATGAAGATGTTTGGGGTAAGGTGTTGGTTACACGTGTTTTTTTGTGTACTGTGGTGATTATAGTGCTGTAACAAAAAACATGATAAAGGCTACTTCTTTTTTCCATTCAAGATGTTCGAAATTTTGCGATGATTCGGCATTACCTATTTCAGTAATCACGCTTGGCAACGGAAGATTTTCGAAAAATAGTTAAGAACGCTGCAATCGTACAACATTGATGCTACTAACTTTCAATACCGTTGTAAGGTGGTAAGGTGTTACCACCACAACCAATCAAAATTAACATACTCAAACTGCCACTCACGAAAAAATAACCAAGTATAAGTAAAAATCAATTTCTCCGGCAGCCTATTTCCATACATTGTGTTTCTCACGCAATTCTCGAGTAACTACTGGCCCAAGGCAGCTTCCCCGCCCATCTTGTTGGTAATCACTAAATTACCGAACGACTTTAGTATGCGAAACACGAAAAATAAATACTTTACCAGTTTATAAAGTGCAGACTTAAAAACCAACCAATTTTGTGATACTTCGTATAATGTTGTAGTTAAGGTGAAGTTGCTAGAGGATAATTATTATGGTGAATTGAAAGTTGAAACTGTAGTACAATCATTTAAAATTCTGAAATGAAAACGATGTCTTATGAACTCAGGTTAAGCAAAGCAAAATAGGCTGTATTACTTATTATAAAAAAAAGAAAAGATTGCTATCCATCAATCCAGGATTGTGTGAGGAATGATATGAAAGAAAAAGGAGTAAATGATGCCGTGACAGTGGAGAATGGAAGAAAAAAAACGTGTTGCGGCTAACCCCAAGGACATGGACAGAAAGATAGTGACTTATAACAAATCAAAGGCTTAGAACGATGCAAGTGCATTTGTTTCGTCCCCAATATCAAAAGATCAAGCCCCCCGACCCATGAGAGCCACCGCAAGCAGCAATACTTAAGTACCTACATCCAGTGCATCCTAGGTTAGCTGTGACATAGCATTGCAATCAACGATATTGACTGGATAATCTTTGCACAAAGGCAAAAAACTATTCTCGCATAGTCCTGGTAGACACGAGAGTCGAGAGTATTTCCAAGGTCCATAGCCTTGCAATCAACGATATTGACTGGATAATCTTCGCACAAAGGCAAAAACTATTCTCGCATAGACCTGGTAGACCCGAGAGTCGACAGTATTTCCAAGGCCCATTTCCGTTCTACTGCAAGCTCAATTCCCATTTCGAAGAAAATACATGAATCCGGTAACTAATATCGTAATTGATTTCACTGCCACCACTCAACGCCAATTACCGCTAAGTGCTGTAGGTGGTAGGCGAAAGGCTAAAGCTGGTAAAGGTCACGTCAACTAAGGCGGTGACATGTTGACAGCTAGAGACACAGGGCATACTAGAGATCAGACCAACATTCCTATAACTAAAAGGATTAAGGGGCCGGCGGAGCATACGTTTTTCATACAAACGTAATACCATAATCATTTCAATCAATCATTTGACCTCATTTTCATATTAACTCATTTTCAGACAAAATTCTGTAATGAATAAGTAATGCGCGCTAATGGTCACTGTTCTAACCTAACCTAACCCAGATGATTAACCAACAATAGAGGAGATCACGCTCGCTCCGCTCGCTCGCCTTCGCGCGCTAATGGTCACTGTTCTAACCTAACCTAACCCAGATGATTGTCTCCAACGATAGAGGGGATCTGGCACTCGAGAGAGTCGGGGGGGGGGGGGGGGGGGGACACGAAAGTAGCAGGCGTTTATAGTCCAAACAGTTTTTGCAAAAAAAATAAAAAAGGAGACGTTTCAAAATTATATAATTAACGTTACTATAGATTTTGAATATTATACTAATTAAATATTATACTAACTTAATATTATACTAAATTAATATGAGTTTAAAAGTGCATTATCGGAAATGTTAATTAAGTTAATTAAACAAAAAGTATATTAAATTTAATTAGGTCACGTGAACGTTAGACTTTCTGTTATTATATCAAATGGCACGCACCCTGTGTATATATTTCGATTGGATTACAGAATATCTATGTTCCCAAATCAATATTTTGAAAGGACAATGATTTATAGGCGAGATATGAGGAATTTAAAATTTCTATAGAAAATTTATTTTTCTCATAACTCGTGTTTAAATCAGTGCCCATTCAAAATATGTGTTTGGGAACCTTGTTCTGTAATCCAATCGAAATAAATACACACTTCCTTAAGAATATGTTTGATTTACAAATTATTTTGGTATTACGTTTGTATGAAAAACGCATGCTCCGCAGGCCTCTTAAGTACCTACAATCTTTTAGCTTTATAACTATTGATTTTGCGTGTAACGTTGTTTATCTTTTCAATTGCAAAAATTGAGAAATTAATGTCATTTTTGTCGAAATAAATTACGCAATTTCTTAGCAAAGACATACTAATCAGTTTTGGCTATATCAGGCTGCAATGTTAGATACAAGCCATTAAAAACTTGTACATGCGCCTTTTCTACAAGACGTGTCAAAAGTATACATCGCTATGTCTAGGTTAAATATTCCACTCCATCACTATTCGTACAATTACGAGGACGGGTAGTAGCACTTACCTTTATTTTCTTTCAACAACATCGTCTATATCGAGCCTGAAGCTGTTCACCCAGTAAGGGAAAATGACCATAAAAATATAAGCAAAAACAGAACCACCATCATTTTAGCTCCAACCTTAACTGACGAACCCGTTTTTAGGCCAGTGAAGGGGCGCTAACTTGATTGGATGATTGACTCGCCCATAAATGGCGAAAAAAGCACATAAAAGCACTTAACAACATGTTATCGAGATTGTAAACAGAATTATAAATTTCCGACATTTTATACGCGTTTAAATTCAACCAGCAACCTGTTCATGTATGGTAAGACCGTAAGACTGTTAGTTTTGCAAAATCAATATGGCGAAGCAAAGTTGCAATATCATAGGGCGTGAAGAAGTAAATATTGTAAGAGTTGAGTGTGCTGACTTTAAGCTCGAGTTGTGAAATGAAGAATCTATTGTTCACTGTGATGACAACATTCTTGGCAGCTCGATGACCGGTAACAATGCTCGCTTTTAACCGTGTTTGACGATGTGTATGCTGGAATTTAGACTAGCCGTTTTAGCATGTAATTCACCTATTTCCAGTTAGTGTTATTTTAAGATTATCTGAGCATAATAGTTTTCCACAATGAGCACAGCTACTCAGACGTGTAATAAACTGAGTGAACTGAAATAAGTTCTAAAGATGGATTAATGACTAGGCCCCAGTTTTGTAGAAGCCTTCCAAACTAATCCAAATGTGAGCATCTTAAAGCTTGGCGCTTTAACTCTGGATTAAACCAGGATCTATTTTTTGTATAGAGATCGTATCAAAACATTTTAAAGCTCTTTTTACATAACAATCACGTGCAAACGGTAAACGTTTTCCGTGTTGACTTTGGCATAAAAATATCAAAATCAAAAAACCTTTGTTTTCGTCTTGTTCAGGTCAGAATAGAATTTGATCACCTGATCTTCGGAAAATAGGATTTTTTTTACTTTCATCATGATTTAGAATTTTGCAAAATATTTTATATAAAACTACCTCTGGAATGTAGGCGAACCTCTAAATATATTCCAAAGCCATAGATTATCGTATAAGATAGAGTAATGCATAAAACAAAAGATCTATACCAAAGTTTATGGACTCGTAAATAAGAATAATTCTGATTTATATTGGTACTGTTTCTCCTAGTATTTCGTTACATTTTATGTAAATGTCATAAAATACATAAAAGATTTGAATCGGATATTTAAGTGAATGTTCACGCATAAAATAAGAATTAATCAGATATGCAATCCGAAACTAGAGGCCGATGGATTGAACCGTCAATAAATTCCGTTCAGCCATTAGACACTTTAGAAATACTCTCAGAGAATAATAATTTGCTATTAAAGTATTATATTACACTTAAAGCAAATTACGTTTCTAAAAAAACGTTAAGTACCAGTCTTCGAGTTGAAAATATACTAAAGTATCAAGCAAAGTAAGGCAAGAATACATGCCTCCGGGGCAGACGTCAATCAAGAGATTGTTTTAAAGCGAAATAATATTAATTGTCGGACGATTTACAACGTTTTGCGCGAAGCTGACAGCGAACCGTAATTGGAAGTACTCACGGCTTTCCATCAAATGCTTTGCGATGGTATTTTGCATGGTTAATTGATATTCTGTTGATGTTTATACTTGACTGTTTTGATATCCAATCTTATGGGCTTCTTTGCAGTAAAAGGAGGCATGAAAGATAAATAAAATGCATTATTGAACAAATTTTAATTGCCAAAATACATGGACGATATTCTTCTTTCTTTATCGTCTTAAGACCTCTCAGCTTAATAGTTAAAAGTTACAGAATTCTCACATACTTTCCCATAAGTGTTTACATGTCTTCGGCTTTGCACAGGATCATGTTATTTTCCCTTTAACTGTACAGCAATCAGTTCTAATGCCAGAACAGAAAAGCGTGAAACTACGTATGAAACAAGTCTCGCATTAGAATATCGCAAAGCACATAAGTATCGATACTTTATCGATAAGCCGTTAAGCTTACAAGCGCCGCAGTTAACCGTTTCTCCTTAATTGACTTGTTCGACGTGCGTGAATGATAAGCGGTTATTAAATACTGTATTTCTTACGTTAAGAAACTTGTAAGTTACTGTAAACATATTTTGTGTATGAACATATTTGCCTTCCCTTTTCAATTTCAACTTTTCTCGGTCAATTGCAATTTATGAACATCATTCAGACAGTCTTGTTTCACGCCGGGGACTATTATAGGTCTTTCTTTTCTTGAATATTTCCCTGGAGTCTCTGCGGATCGTCCAAACAATCTTAGGTCTTTTACCCATCTGCTGGCTCTTGTTCTGCCAACACTTTTTCTTCAGTATGGCAGTCTGTTAGGGCTTTACTTCATCTGCCGTCAACTGCAATATTCTGAGCCGGTTCCTTAAACAGCATTTAATTGGCCACTAATTTTATTCAAGCATCTCAATTAGATGGCTCACTTTCATCAATTCTTGAATCATTTCACTTAAAATTTATGAAAACGTTTTAATCTAATTCGATAGCAATCAAGAATTTGTTTTTTTTTATGTGTTTTACATTAATATTAGCAGATTAATTTGATACTTCCGAAACATCACAAAAAGATTTTGATGTCCTCTTTTATGTTAAATGGCTTTATTACAAAACAAGTTCTTTGGCGAATGGAAACAAGTTTATGTGGAAGTGTTTCCTGATTAAATGATACCTTGTTAACTTTTGGAAGTAATAAATTTGTTGCTGTCGCCATTTTTATTGTTTCATCACTGTGTCATGTAGGTTTTATGTCTTCCGTCATAACTGTTGTTAAAGTTACTCACAAACTTTCAACTAAAGAATGATTCTTAGAATTGTAGCAATTTTCAACGTTGAAAATAATTCATCATCTTAAGCGATAACCGCTTCATCAAACGTATGACTAAATCTTTAATCTGGTTCATTTCGAATTTATCCAACACCAAACTTATTTTTGAATTATTTCTGTCTTTAAACCATAATAAATCGTTCAGTACCGGCAACTCTTAAATTCGTAGTTGCACCGTGAATAGAAATGAGTGTTGGTAATACAAAACACGAATTTGCATATATTTAGCTAGTTTCCAGACATATTCGTATAACAATAGCACCTGGTCTGGTTTTAAAACAAAGTGAAAGTTTGCTCGACCTTAAAAATAAAAACTATTGTAGGTGTATGAGCATGTGCAAAGGTGACGTACCTAGACCTACTGACGAATTATGAGACTAATATATCTCTGCTTCGAAAACCATTATTTATTAGAAATAACTACTGCATAATAATGACATTGACTGACTTTCTCTGCAAAACATAAGTAGATTGGGCTCGGGAATATCCGAAAACGAAAAACAAAATAACTGGACTTGCAGTGAGGAATAGCTCTTGTGCATAGACAACATGGCGACTGGTGTCTAGAAACGTATTAAGTTTGCAAGAAATAATCGGCAACCTAGTAATCACTAGGTGTGGTTAACTAGCTAACCGACAAAGAAATATACACACATCTTCCGATATTTTTTTTGCTTTTTATCAGAAATGAAGCAATTCATGGCATTGGGATTTCCCCCACTTCACTGTCATACATAGAATCAATTCGGAAACAGATGTTGCCGATCGAATCATCACCTCGTATTTTATTGGAATCTGTTGGTTTTATAACCTTGAAACATTTGGCATAATGTGTTTCTAAACAGTAAATAAACAGATGGACACTATGTTCCGAAGTTTTATTGTGAATAAAAGATTTCACTATCGACTTTGCTGTCTGTCAGTTTGATTCTTTTTGTCAATTTGCCAAAACAATAAACGGAACCTGGATTTTATCGGCTCGATGAGTTAAAGCATGTTTCTGGATTGACAGGTAGTTGCGTCTTTGGTAAAAGATGGCCACATTTGTGTTCGGACTTCAGAAACATATTTGCCTTCTTTTCAAAATCATTATTCTCTTGCCCTTATCCCAATTTATTTGAGGTCGGAGCATGTCTTTTTCCATACGTCTCTTTTACTCCTCATCTCATCGGACACCTTTCTTGCAAGATTATCCTTCACATATTTGGTGTGCAGTTTCAGCTATGATCGGACTTTATCACACGAACTATTCCGTTGGTTATATGATTCCGTAGAAGTTATTAATATATTCTGATTACATACTTCTTTTAGACTGTCATTCTGTTTAAGATTAAGTAGGTAAATAAATCTGTTTTAATTGTGACTAAATCAACTTTGAAAAATAACCCTTCTAAGCCTTGATAAATTTGTAATCAATTAATCAAATTAGTAACCAATCTTCTCCTATCTTTCCAGGTATGCAAGCCGGACATAGATTGCTCGCTAGACACCAATAAATGGCGATACATCGAAGAGTTCACCTGTCTCACTGACAATGAGAAGATGAAGAAAGAGATGAGACTGTCCTTCCCCAGTGGGCATTCATCCTTCTCTGCTTATACCATGCTGTATTTCGCCGTAAGTTGGTCTACTGTACCTTTTAGATTAAGTTACTCTTTGACTTCAAATATCGAAAATAAGTATGCTTGATCCACAGTCTTCTTTCCCAGCATGTCGATGGCAATATGAATTGTGGGGGCCCAGAACTGAGCCAGTTCCTGTAACGAATAAACAACTAGACACGTAGAACACGGTTAATGAATGCCGCATCGTTTGTGGAACAGCACCACATTTAGCTCCAACTGAGCAGGTTGTCCTTGCTGCAACTAACCTGGAGCCGGAATCTATTGAAAGACTTCCAGGTCATGCCAATTCATGTCCAAGTGGGAGATTTTCAGCAGTTAGATTTATATTCTCAGTGAGTTTGCTAAGTATCGAGCTCATTATTATGTTCGCACTGTTGGGACACAGGCTTATTTTGTGACAGAAAGTGCGCTGCAATTCACCACGCGCGCCCGGTGCTGGTTGATGGAAATTGTCGTCGCTCGGACTTTATCCGTTCCATTTTTATCATGGATTCTCAACATACTATGGCATTAAGTCCGCCTCTGTACTATGTGCTTGAAGTGTTAAATAAATAAATAAATATTCAGCCAACCCAGGCCAGGTTCTTAATAAAAAACTACTTCGATGCTGGTTTTACTGGATGAGATACTTCGTTAAGTAATAGGTTGACAAACAAGCCATCGACCTACGTGATGGAAAGTAGTTACCACTACCTCCCAGTCACGTGCTGTATTTACCCCAAGGGCTATCGACAAGTCGCCAACCTTAGTGACAATGTTGAAATGCACCTGTAATTAAGGGGCCGGCGGAGCATGCGTTTTTCATACAAACGTAATACCAAGATAATTTGAAAATCAAACATATTCTTAAGGTAGTGTGTATTTATTTCGATTGGATTACAGAATATCTATGTTCCCAAACAAATATTTTGAAAGGACAATGATATAAAGGCGAGATATTAGGAATTTAAAATTTCTATAGAAAATTTATTTTTCTCATAACTCTTGTTTAAATCTTAATCTTATATATAAATTCTTGTATCCATTCAAAATTTGTGTTTGGGAACCTATATATTCTGTAATAAAATCGAAATAAATGCACAGTACCTACCTTAAGAATATGTTTGATTTACAAATTATTTTGGTATTACGTCTGTATGAAAAACGCATGCTCCGCAGGCCTCTTAAAGCAGTAGCCATACCCATTTGTGGCATTACTCAACACGTACCGCTCAGAGACAAAATTATTTTCTTACTTTTATTTTTTAAAGCAAAAGCCATCTAAAACCAAAAAAAAAAACACATACAGCCGTCCGCACTGGGTCTGAGTGGTAGATTTGGGCTTTTCGTGTACGTACATGAAGAAAGCGCCCCAACAGTTTTGAAAATTAAAAGCTGATTTTATCTTCTCTATTTCCATATCACTGGAAATCTTTTCAAATTGTCATATAATTAAGTAACTTGAAAATAACTCATCGAATGGTCAAACAATCACAGATAAAATCTTAAATCTTAGGGCACTCTATAGGGATGATTACTGACTAAAAAAATATGATTCTATTAGTCCTTCAGTGGATTGTCGCAAATATTGGATAGGTACGTGTTTTTTGTTTAAACAAATTAATAAAAAAATTACAAAGGTAAATTCCGTTAAAGATCATGAGCGGGGCTTGTGACGTCACTTTCCGGTAAAAAATGTACCAAAATGTGACGTTAAACCAGATTTTGACGCACTGAATTGCTTTATTTTTAATTGTTGATTTATTTTTTTACTCTGGACGCTCTTATTGTGCACGTCTTTCTACATCGTTCTCACGTATATGTATAATCTCAACATGAAAGATGTAACCAAGATTTTGTAACAACATTTTTGATTGAAAAGAGTGTCCATGGAGTTTCTTGCCCGTTCTTCTCCATAGAGATCTACGCTAGGGTATGGGCAACTACAGTACTTTCTCAAGTTATTATACCTTGTGTCTGTGACTGTAGCTTCGCTTTATTTTCGTTTTATCGACATTCAAAAGTGCCGTAATGGTCTAGTTGAAATAAATGATTTGAGTTTGAGTTTGAGTTTGACTGTATCGTCTTCATTTTTTGTTTACGTAAAAAATAAAAAATATATGTAAATTTTTTTTTTTTTAATAATCTGACGGACTAATTAGATTTTTTTGTCATCTACCTTATTACTGATAGTACCTTTAAACTGTAAAGCTTGATATTATATTCATTCAAAATCCCCTTCCTCTCAGATGTACCTCCAAAAGCGCTTCACATGGCGCGGTTCCAAGCTGGTTAAGCACGGGATCCAGTTCGTGTTGATGCTGTTCGCGTGGTTCACGTTCATGACCCGCATTTCTGACTACAAGCATCACTGGAGTGATGTGCTCGCTGGAGTCCTCGTTGGGTTGACTTATGCTGTTGTTATTGTAAGTATCTATCATCAATCATATAGCCAACGGCCTTTTTACTGAGAATGTCGATACCAAAAAAAGAAAAGTAGATTTGTTTGGCCTCGCTAAATCTGGTTAGTGACGCGGTCATCAGGTCTTCAACTGTATCTACCTGATGAGTTGGACAGGTCATGCGTCTCATACACACTTTACTTATTTTGGATAATTACCCGATGTAGCTTTTTATCATCAGTTTGACTTACCGACATATGTCTTAGACAGCTTACTATTTGACTGCTCATGGCAGCTTGTGTCACAACTCTTACCAGCTTTAAAGTGAGACCAAACTCATGATCATCAGATAGATGATTATAACATTTCCATTTCATTCTTTCCAGTTCGCCTTCGTATCAAACCTTCGCAAGACTCCCCGATCACGGCAGCACAGCCACGAGGCCGAGCTCCGAACCACCAACGGTAACACCCGAGTGCAGGTTTGACAGTCATCCCCCACCAGCTCCCGATGCGAAAGTGATGCTGAAGAACTATGATACGAACAACCAACTGTCTCGTGGATTTCCCACGAGTACATCGATTCCTGTCAGTCAGTCGGGCAGTCGAGAGAACAGTGAACTTTGACTCGAGTGAGCAATTTTTGAAGTGAGTGTGGTGAAATTGTGGATAAATGAACTGACAATCTTGGTCTGGGTTGAGTAACGCATTGTGTTGTTTGACACTGTCTTCTTCATCATATCGGTAGGTGTACAAGGTGGAAAATAGCCCGTCGACGAAATGGCTGCAGGAACAACCCAGAGTACTTTTAAATAGCTCGTCTCCTGAAAGCACAGGCCGGGTGCCAAACTCGAATGTATACTTTGCCGTTCAGCTGTGACACATCATGCAGAATCAGACTCAACCAAATTTGATGTGTGGAGCTTGCGTTTTTCATACAATAATCTCACAAATCGATATTCTAAAAGAAAGACAGCCACAAACCTTTGCGTTACTCAGTTACGGCAGAGGATAAAACTGCAGCCAAGTGCTGTAAACTTGTAATTTTTAAGTCATTTGAATGTTGCTGTCAAAAATTTTGACAGCACTATGTTACATAGAATATTTATGTTTCTTGTTGTCTATGAGTTTGTGTATTTATTTTGAGTTTTGCATAGATAGAGAACTTACGCTTCTTTTTGGAGTGTGCTATCAGAGTTTTATGATATTATTATAAGTTGCGTAAACTTTGACTGTCGAAGTATTTTTTTATGAAAATGGAGCTGGTCTTTTATGGTTAATAAAAAAGAAAATCCGGAACCTTTAAAACATCCCATTCTTATTTTATTTCCTGACGTTTAAATTTTTATTTGTGTCTAAAAATATTTTTAATAATTTTATTAAAAACTTAAAAGTTAATTAAAAAATTGTGTACCTATTATATGAAATGTAAAAATTAGTGCTACGTATTGACAGTCAAATAATTACGTACTGAAAATAATTATGATATTTTGAGGATTGTGCAATGTTATATAGGAGTTGATAACAGAATGTATATGTATATATTTTTAAATAACAGTACCGGGTACTAGAAGTATTACTAACAGTACTCGAAACGATTCGTTTTAAGATGTCACTATATATTATAATAAACACGGACTTTAAATTGAACGTAAATCTTTTAAAAGGTACTCTTTTATGTACAATGTTAACGTTGTACATAAAACAGTACCTGAAACGAAACAAAACACAATACAAAACAAAACAAAACAACCAAACCAAACAATAAATTTTCTTTTGTTAACAAAAGAAAATTTGTTTCGAGCATTTCTATTTTGTATCATGTTGTGTGAAACAGAAGTCAATTTTCAATATTTCCGAGATTGAAAAGCTGTTCAAATTCGGTAGTAAGTAATTTAATCTCTAAAAGATAGCCAATGAATTTAAAGTCATCCTGTGTTTATTTTAAGTTGATTAGAGCTGATTTAGGCAGCTGAATTTTCGGATAACATTGTCTAGTTTAGGCAGTCAGGTTATTTATGTTTTAGCTACAATGGGAATGGTAACTATGAAACTGATGGCACTAGTGACGCTAGATTAACAATCTGTCAATGTCATTATATATTATTTCAAAATAGCTTGACCTCATTGGTCAAAATAGGACCTAGCTATAGTAGCGCCATCTACAACGAGCTTTGACAGTTCTTTTCCATTTGCCTGACTGTCAGTGTTGCCTGTCTTAAGGCAGATATTGTAAAAAAGGTTGGATATTGTTTTCTATTATATTAAAAATATTAATAAAGGCCGATTCATTAATAACACAGAAAGTACAGTCAATGTCGTTCATGACTTGACCACTGCCGAAAGAAAAATAGCGAATGAAGGGCAGGTAATGTTTGGCACTAAAACTAAATAAGTACAGTAATAGTTCCAGTAACAAAATTCTGTGAATTGGGTTTTATTTGTACAGAGTTGAATTTATCAGATTATTTATAATGTAGGTAGAACATAATTATTTTGTAGTTCTAATTTAAATTAAAAGTTTAAAAGGAAGTCTATTGATTCTAAAGATCGTTAGTTCTGGTTGCGCTGTCGTTTTTGAAAATGGAAAGTGAAAAGCCGGGTGCAGATTGTATGCAACATAACTTCAATGCAACATTTTCCATACTTACATTTATTATTATGTGTTTGCGAACACACTTATAACAACTGCGCGCACGCTACGTGCAACCCGGCCTAAGGAAAATGTTGCGTTGCGTGTTGCATTACATGTTGCGTTGCAAATAATCTGTACCTGGCTAAGAGTGGAGTATCAGGAAAAATAATTCTGATGTAATAAAAAAAATAGCATTTTTATGAAAGTTTGTTAGCGTGAAAAGGGTAAATTCTGTACATATTTATAGTTAAATAATAATTGATCCTAAGGTAGTTTAACCTTAGGGATATAGGGTTGAGAATCAATGAAACTCAATCTAAATTAATGTACATATTTTTTAAACAGTACAATTTATTTTGCTTGCACGTTTTCAGTTTTACATTTTGATCTATAGGTATGCACATACGTTAGGTAACGTAATAGAAAAAAACTATGAACCATCATTTTGATTCATTATATTTTAAATACCTAGATACATATTGACAACCTATTTCTGAATATTTAGGTAGCTATATCATATTTAGATGAACCTACTATTCCAGAAAATCTTATGTATTTTAATTAAGGTTTAAAATC
Organism: Xestia ashworthii; assembly: GCA_950022955.1. NCBI lineage: Eukaryota > Metazoa > Arthropoda > Insecta > Lepidoptera > Noctuidae > Xestia > Xestia ashworthii. The sequence goes on from OX465563.1 coordinate 5,662,884, forward strand.
GAAATGTGTGTTTTACAAACATAAAAACGAATTAAGGCCTCTTTTATGTAAAGCAATTATCTATTTAAAAATTAAAATTAATCCCCTGGCACTGAATAATTAAATCATTGTTACCTACTCCCGAGCTCACCGAGGGTCTGCCAGTTTTCACCCTTATGCCCTAAGACTTAGGACATTAGGGTGAAAACTGACTTTGGGCCTAAGTAATAAGGTTGAAATGGGTGAGATGGGCATATGATATTGTTGCCATTGCGGGAATATCCTTGATGAGGTTGGCACAAGAGCGTAGAGCTTGGCACAAACAAAGATAGGCCTACACCCAGCAGTGGGTGAAGTCTGAATGATGCTGATGATGAATAAAGTTGAAAAGTGATAGACCCTCAGTGGACTCGGTAGTACATTTCACACAAACACAATTCGTATCAAATTAGAGTCAGTAGCTGTTATTAATCTACATATTTAAAATAAAGGTGTTTTGATAACTTTAAATTAAACACCAGTGCACGTGTATGTACATACGTACGCCACATCTAAAATGGCGTCGGAATTAACCTACTTAAAAAAATACAGTAAATTATAGCGAAGAGGTGTGGATTCTGAAATGCTAATAAACATCAAAATTCCTATCAGACTTTCCAACTGAAGTGATTGGCTGATCAAAATATTAACATCCAATCAATATAATGGCATACCATTGTGTAATTTATTTCATCGCATCTGAAGAAACCATGTCCTAGATCCAAAAAATCGAAGACATGTGACATCTACTAACCCGTACTGGGACCGTGGTGAAATTCACCTCTTTCTTTGATAGGAAGTCTGTGTCCCTGCAGTGGGAAACATTATGGAATGATTGAAATCGCTTTTTAGTGAGTGACGTGTGTTTGACACCCTGGGGTCCTGGGAACCCACCATGACCTCTTATAGCAATGTTGTTGTTTCAGTGTAGGAAAGAGATAGAGCAAGTCGTCCTGTGTAGGTCAATCTCTCTCACTCACTGACTTAAATCAAAGTAATTCTGCTATAATATAAGGTGGTTCTGTCGTTTTGTGTTTATTAGCTTTTAAAAAAACAAATGCTCTGGATATCTTAGTTGCACATTTAAATGTAATAGTACAACTTATATTAAGATACTTATTATAAGTAAATATCACATGTATGTTTTTGTCGAAATTTTTTATTTATCTGTAAAGCTGAAATCTTTCTCCGCATTGTGTTATCGCTATTTTCAGAAACTACTTAAATATAAAAAAAATATGGAGTAATGTTCGCACTTTCTTGAATAATTTAAGCCCTTAGGGCTCCCACACAAAACTGCGATGCGATGCGATGCGACGTCGCATCGTGAAGTTAGAAGTACAACAACTGTCTGCCAATCAACCAGTTTTCTGCGTTGCGACGTCGCATCCCATCGCATCGCAGTTTTGTGTACAAGCCCTTAAATAACATAAGGGAGAATGTTTTTAGCCTAAGCCTAAATCATCTACAAACTCTTTTTTTAATTACAGTATGGAGTTAGGTCTAATCGCATTTATTTCAATGTTTGATAATAACATGTGTACCGACGTATTTTATTCTGGGTCTCATCTTATGGAGATGGTGGATTCACTCCTTTATCAACCCGCAGTGGGCCTATATTATATGTATAATATAGGGCCACTGCACTCTCAGATTATGGCTCACTCGGAGAGGGTGTGGGCCTGCCATTCTGTCTTGTACAGAGGAGGAATAAAATATCGTACACACAGCTCATGTATTTATGTTAGTCATAGTAAACGTAATCTGAAGTCTCTAAGACAACTGAAACGTATTTTTTATACTGTGATATAGGCTTTTAAATAAAAGGAATAATAGATCTGAGATGTGTTAAAAAGCTGGTTAGTCGATTACCTTAAAAAAAAAACATAAAACGTCACGACTGCATTATCTTCGATTTTCAAAATTTTCGCGCCATAATTTGCAATTTTTTTTTCGTTCGCCTTTAAAAAGGCAGGCATCGATCTATAGCCCATTCAGCCTCCATAATTTGTTATTTGGTTGACATTGACAGTTCTTGTTTTGTAAACAAAACTTACAATAGGAGTGTCTCAGTTTTCATTTAATTTATACATTTCGTTATTGACTAATTATCGAATTAACACATCTCTGTTACACTTACAAATACCCCATAGAAAATTAGCTTTAGGTCCAATTAGGTGCTAGATAAGTGTAATATAGATAAAAGTTATTTTTACTCATTTTGACACCAAGATGTCTACAGTTTTTAATCTTTATTAAGTAAATTACTTGTATAAATGTTTTTTTATTGTATAATAGAACTTAAAATGCACTGCCTTTACAATAATAATTCTCGATGTATTTTAGCTTTGAGGCAGCTATTTATTTACTTATTTTTTAATGTGGTTAAAAGTTTATGAAGCATAATAATAAATCTGTATAAAGTGTTTAGTTTTTCTTTTTAATTCACAATCCCACCTTAATTATTATCAAAACAAAGCAACTAACGCCATCCGTTTTCGCATATACGAACTGTAAACACGTACATTCACGACAGTTCCCAACAAAAACCACAGATGCCGCTATCCACAACTTTACAAAGAAGGTTTTATGTCAATACTGAACAGACTTATTGAATTCATAGTCACAACAATATTTACAGTCGGTTAACTGAGTACATAACTACACAGACAGTTGCGTTATCGTGTACAAGATGAAATATAATGGAGCAAGGACCTCAGTAACGGTGCTTTTTGCAATGTTTGACAATGACTAACACCGCCTACAAAGTTACCCACAGATTACTCATTTTATCAGTATTGTAACAGTCTTTATCGTGGTGACTGTGTCCGAGGAAGCGTGGTAGTGAAAAAAAAAAGGTTTTACGTAAATAATAGTATGTTATTATAGTGCAACAATGGCGGTCGACAAATTAATATGGAAAATTATCCTGGACTTCTTTATCTTAGTATGCGGTAAGTGAGAATTGTTTGTGTGGTTATGTTGGCCATATGTTTCATTGTTGTGCTGACTTGTTGCCTTCGTCATGTTGAATTTAGATTAAAGAGGTAATCAATGGTCGATAGTGAATTTAGGATTTTGTTTATCTTGGTTTGACTTCCGTGACCAACTAGTTTATGTAGGTAATAGGTACGTAAGAGGCATGAATGTTATTTTTTTTTTTACTGTAATTAATAAATTGAGATATCTATCTAAGGAAGAGACATAATCAAGTCATTACTTAATGAATAATAACTACCGCCAATTTGTTAATTTTACCGGAAGTGGATACTTAAGACGATACCTAATTAAATACTGAAATAAATCATTAAGTAATATCCTTGGGAACATACCATAATAATATTGTTATTTACCAACCAAACAAACTTATCTCATGACTTTTTCCACGTTCAATGCAATGACCTCGTAAATCAATAAAAAAAAAGATAGTAGCTAAACCATAGTTAAACCTATTTGCGTGTTTTATCACAATTATAAGTAAAAAAAACAAGAGGCGTCAGCAAGTCAGAACCAATATTGGCATGACATTATTAAGTACAAGCATTTCCCGCGTTCTGGCTTTTCGCTTTCTATAGGACGGAAAATATCCCATAGAAATCGCCTGCCAGAATAAAAAAAAAATCCTGTCATGTCTATCCGTACCTATTATATTATATTGTAAAATTTCATAGAAATCAATTCAGTTATAAATAAACAAACTCACTTTCACATTCACCATATTTTTTCTCATTCGTGACACGCTTACTTACGATAAAGGACTTCGCACACTGCACCCGCTGCGGCAATCAGTTTGAACCCGGATATCGCACGATTTAGTATTCATTGACCTGCATTCATAGGTTTGTCAATACATAACAGTAAATCATATTATATGGTGTAGCGTGGCGCTGACGAAGTCTTATACAATGTGTATCATAATAAGTAGCCCACGACAGATGACCTGGTGAAGGTTGCGGGAATCCGCTGGATGCGAGTCAATGTGGCGACACTTGGGGGAGACCTATGTCCGGCAGCGGAAAATCCGCCCCTAAGACGACCCACTGACCCGGACGTCTTTCGGCTTTTATTATGATGATGATGATGATGATGAAACCCTCGTGTGGTGATTCAGACCACGATACCGAATAACTTTTGTTTTGACTATTGAAAGGGGCGTCCATGAAGTTTCTTGCCGTTCTTCTCTATAGAGAAAAACGCTTTTTAAAGGGCAACTACAACACTATTCACAGTTATTATGCCTGTAACTGGGACTGTAACTTCATTTTATTATTCTCGGAGCCTGCGTTTTTCATGCAAACGTAATACCAAAATAATATGAAAATCAAAGATATTCTTAAGGTATTGTGTGTTTATTTCGATTGAATTACACAATATCTAGGTTCCCAAATATATATTTTGAATGGACACTTATTTAAACAAGAGTTATGGGAAAAACAAATTTTCTATAGGAATTTTAAATTCTTCGTAACTCGTCTTTATATCATTATCCTTTCAAAATATGCATTTGGGAACATAGATATTCTGTAACTCTATCGAAATAAATACACACACACTACCTTAAGAATATGTTTTATTTACAAATTATTTTGGTATTACGTTTGTATGAAATTCGCATGCTCCGCAGGCCTCTTAACTAGCATACTTGAAAAAAATGCTATTATGATTGTTGGTTTTGGAAAATCATCACTTTTTTTCGCTGGTCGCGTCAATTCCGATAGAAACTACTTTTTTTTTATCAAATTTAAAAAACTCATAGAACAAAAGTTGTTCAGTTTCATGGCCTGAGACAGCACATGTGAGGTTGTGCGTTCACTATGTTACACCTTGTATACCTACTTGATTGCGTCTTCGCCGCAATGCGCTAGTATAGATGCCCAACAAAAGAATTAAGTCGTGGTAACTGTATAAGTATAGGTTAAAATAGACATCTAGGAACCACGCAGTGTTATTATTATATAGGCAGTTATTAATAATTGTGTGAACTTTAAACTTCAAATCAACCGGTGACTGAAATAGTTATTTGTTATACAAGCGTGCTCAATTTTGATGACCGAGCAAGCGAAAGATTCTAAAATTGAGTCACGAGCGAAGCGAGAGCTTAAGCGTTAACGAGGGAATCAAAAGAGCACGAGGTGAAAAATCTTTGCACTCGAGTGCAACACGTAACTTTTCATCCCACCTCAGCGAGGAAACGAATAAACGCAAAAAAAAAATTGCGCATTATTAACAAATTCAGTTAATTCTGTTAGCGTCAAATAAATTTCCTCGTTGCTAGATAATGAGTGGTCATTTTAGGTTTTTCACTTGTTTTCAAGTTGGATTCCCTAAGGTGTTAACAATATGACGTGAAAAGAAAATGGCGCGCGCAAAACATATTAATAAAAGTACACCAAGAAGGTTCCGAGTCTGAGTTCTTAACAAATAAAAAAAAAATGTGTGATTAATTCGGCACCATAGAGGTAAAAGTAAATAGGTTTAATGATGTTTTGAATTCACATGCTTAGTGCACACGATGTTCTAAATTCAAATTTACTTTACTCTCAAGACTATAAAAACGGCTTTTGCACACTCATATATCGAAGAGCAAAAATGCTCTTTCCGAGATGGGGGGATGAAATGTTATGTGGTGGTATGCTATACGAAGGAATGAGAAAAATGTCTTGAGGAAAGTTTTGAGTACTTACTCAATGACTTTGGATGGAACCAAAGGAACAATAGATGGACTTTAAAATGAAATGGCTAGAAATCTCATGAGATCACGACTAATAGAGAAGAATCGAAGAAGAAGACATCATCATCTACCTAGCCTTTTCCCAACTATGTTGGGGTCGGCTTCCAGTCTAACCGGATGCAGCTGAATACCAGTATTTTACACGGAGCGACTGCCTATCTGACCTCCACAACCCAGTTAATACTGGGAAATACGATACCACTTGGTAAGACTGGTGTCAGACTTTTGGGGCCACTGACTACCTGTAACCGACTTTTTTTTGGGACAAGCCCGCCACACACGCCCAAACCACTGTAACTCCTGAAAGCCAGAATCAACAGTGGCGACCACCAGAAAAGCGCCGAGACAATGAAGCTCGACGAAGTCCAGGAGAATGAATTTAACTGTCTTGGATCCCGCAACGAAATCAGAAAGTATAGCAGAGGAGTGGGGAAAAAAAACAGTAATTTCCACTTCCCTCCATATCAGCAGGAGACAGAACGAAACAAGGCCAATAGGCACAAAAGGACGTTTACAACTGGGATAGGCCCAGTTGCCTAGCACCACGGATAAATATTAGGAACGTTAATGGGTCCTAAGTTGAGAGCCGTTATATTTGATTCCAATAATAGGTAACGACTGTCAAAGATGGACAAATGATAGCCGGGAAACGGCTTAACGTGCTTTCCGAGGCACGGAGGAAACTCGGTATGTAAGGGAGGTCACCCATCCACAGACCAACCTAGGCAAGCATGGCTTAGCCTAAATATCGACCCGAGCGGCTGATATATCAAGAAGACAAGATGCGCCAAATAGGTAAATTGAGAAACGGGCAAAATAATGATTGAAGTTAAGAAACACTGAGAAGATTTTTCTGACTTTACTTTAATACTAAGGTACTAGGTTTTCAGACATTAACGCTAGGCCGTTTTGTTGTGATGAATTTTCCATCCATACTTAGTTTAATGTCGTCAATGTGACCCACATCACATGATAAAGGGCGGCGATAGTACCTAATCTGATAAAGGGCGAGCTTATCTTTATTACGGAATCCCCTCTGACGTTTTTTGTGTACCTTCTGACCTGAAAACTAATGAAAACCAATACATATCAATACGGGCTTTAGTTCCTAACTTTCTACATGAGTCTTCTTTCCATGCCAAAAAACAGTACTTATTTGCCAAAAATATAGTATTTTGATATTGTGTCCACACTGTATTTTTGGCTTTTCCAGCTACCTCCAAGATTGGAAGAGAACTCTTCTGGCAGCGTGCGACATAAAATTAGTCGGCAGGTTGATAATGAAGCGGACAGTCGAGGGTGCGCTGAAGCACAATGCGTAGTTTTGAGCCTAATTGCTTCGATAGCCCCTATTTGCTACGATATGTGTAGCACATGGCGTAGTTTGAGCCTACGCTATTAGCTACGATACGCGTAGCACATGGCGTACCTTTATGATCATGCTGACTTAGTTTGAGTCTACGGCACGTCACATGATGGAGCTTTAATATTACCCCCGATTTAGGTAATAAGCAGCATCGTTATGCAGGTTTTAGTATGACTAGTCGTGGAGCCTTGTGCTAAATTTCGTTAAACTTGATTCATACACTGTTTTAAATTTTCACGGTTTGAAACTAAACTTATAGTGTCATTTGCGGAATATCTACGGTATCTACCGGGTTATCTATCTCATGGAAGATATCCCGTAAGTGACAATACAATTTTATTTATTTATTTATTTAACACTTCAAGCACATAGTACAGAGGCGGACTTAATGCCATAGGCATTCTCTACCAGTCAACCTTTGGGTGATCCAGAGACAAGCAGTGGTAGTTGTACATCTGAAAATAAGTATATTAATATCGAGGTAAACTACAAGGATATATAAAATACTATAAAAATATATAAATACTATAAATAAATATCAAACTATATATACTGTAAATAGAAATTAACACGGATATACTAAAATAAAAAGACAAACAATGGAGAAAACATTACTGTTGTGATGAACCTGCCAGTTTCTTGTGAATGTATTCTCGAACTTTAATCTTAAAAGATAAACGATTGGTTGCCATCCTGATTTCCTGGGGAAGCGCATTCCAAAGAGAAATACACTGGACAAAGAATGATCGGTGAATGAAGTCAGTGCGGTGAGAGGGACATTGGAGAACACGGTTATGCGATGATCGCAGACTCCTATTGTGGTTGGCACAAATGTACTGAAAGTGGGGAGCAAGGTAACTAGGGGAAGTGGGAGAAATAAGGAAAGAAAACAAGGTGGTGAGCGCCCTTTGCTCCCTACGCTGACGTATGGGCAACCACTTAAGAAGAGTCCGGTGCTCGGAGACATGATCATATTTACGCAGATTAAAAACGAATCGAATGCAGTTATTTAGAATTTTAAACCAGATTCATATCACACACTTGACAAAACAAACCAGAATTATCAACTTACAGCTATGAATTACAAAAAAAAAAATACCTAGCTATTCTATTGAGACTTTGTATCACTACTTCAACTACCTTAAATTGACATGCTCTACTCGCCGCTTTAATAATATCTAAATGAATCTATAAATAAATCAAGGATCTTGACTTAGCTCGCGAAGTTGTCGACATTTGTGATGTGGACTTAGCGATAATTGTGCCGACAGTCGGTATCAGCTCATGGCTTAATTCCCAAGAGCCTCGACCAATACCTGAGGAGGCTCTCGTTAGGCAGCTGGATCAAAGGCTTGATTCAGAGAGCGGTACTCCTGGACACGGCTCGTATTGTTAGGAGGTTCCTCTCTCTGGAGCCCTAACCGGGTAGCTTGGATTCTGTTCCCGATACCGGTGGGCTACAATTTTTATATTTTTTAATATTTCCAAGTTTAATTTAAAAATGCAATTGATTTGTTAAATGACAATTAAAGGATTGAAGCTATCATAAATAACAATATCAATAAAATTTCGATCGAGTAGAATCGATTAACATTCGGTGCAATTATGACAGAACCAGGTTCAATTTGTCCGTAACAAAACTAACAACGATGAGGTCACGTGCATAAATGTGCACACTTATCGCTGTAAAATGCAAATTCGTAAATATTTGGATGTAGTAGTCAGCAAAGAAGCGCACGTAGGTAGATATAAGAAATAACTGGCTATATGTGCACTAGTTTCAAACGAAGATAAATAAAAGAAATGACTAATAAGCGGCCGTTCACACGAAGCTAGCTTGTAAGACAATTTACACTAATAAGTTGGAATCGCACATCAATAATCCATTCATCACCATCATTTCAGCCAAAAGACGTCCACTAATGGACATAGACCTCCCCCAAGTGTCGCTATATTGACCGGTCCCATAATTCTCGCATTCAGCGGATCCCCGCAACTTTCACCGGGTCATCGGTCAAACTTTTTTTTTTAGGATGGGAACTCATCAAATAACTTCTCCCACTCTGGGCGGAGCGGGAGGGAGTCTCAGACTTTTACTGACTAAAACCCATCCACATTCTTTCCTCGCCCTTTATGTTCCGGGGCCACGGTATCTCTTTCGAACAGTTCCGCAACCCCGGCAGGCTTCGGCCCTTGCGGGCCCCTTCAGTCATCGGTCAACCTAGAGGGAGGATTTCCAACGTAGCGTGTTCAAATTTTCGGTTCCACTCCAGAACTATTCGGCCCCTTGACCCTTCGGTTATCCGTTCTGCGAGCTATGTGCCCTGCCCACTGCCACTTAAGTTTAGCAATTATTCTCAACAGCCTATTTCTCGATTAAAAACAAACGCCTGTATAGAAGTACCATCGTAATTGGTATACCAAAATTACTTATACTGCAAAAGTGCAAAATAACGCACTTGTTAAGAATGATATGACAAGAAAAGATGGTGTCTGCCGAGATGACGAGTAAAAGAGAAATATTATTATGGAAGAAGGTGACATGCCGTTAAGGCTCTATCTACCATCGGGCAGCATCGGACTGTGAATGAAAGTAAAGAATAAACTAATAACTGACAGGCTGTAAGAAGACATGGTAATAGTAGAGTCTTGAGACAATGAAAGGAAAGCAGTTTGCATTATGCTTCTAGATCTGAATAGTGTACACTAACCCCTAAGCGATTGTCGTTATAATGTAGGCATCGATGGCATCTTGCCAAAAAGTCTCGTCAACCTCATGTCTAAGTCTATTAACGCGATCGATCCTAATATGGGTTCTAGTCAGATAACGAGTGACCTTTTGACTAAGCTTTTAGAAATATCATACAAAACTATAAACTGTTTATTAAAAGGTTGTTTGGTGTGCTCGTGTCTAATTAACTCGAGAATACTAAATTATTGAACCATTCTACCTAGTTTGTGAAAATAGTTATATGTATGGGAAACTAACACATGTCTTGTTATTGATGGATCGTTATTTAAATGTCTAGTGGTTATAGTCCCCGCCACGAGAAGCTATAAATTTAGTAAACACACATTCGGGTTCGCAACCTTTGGATCAAATTCAAAAATGATAGCGTCAGCGTGATCTTACTTCAAAATGGCGGCCCAAATGTTTACGTTCCATGATGCGTCAGATGCGTTCCAGTACCACAAAACATTAGACGACAGCGCTTTATGTCGCGAAAATATAACCCGACCAAGTGAAATTGCTCGTTAGTGTCGTATTACACGTACTTCTGATAATTTGAGTTGATTGAATTTGGGAGTATTTCTATCTGATTGAAATGTTACTACGTATCTTGGTAGAAATTCTTTGTTTACAAAAATTATAGCTTCTCGTAGCGCGGACTATAGAGAGCGAGCGCGACTGCTGATGATTAAGTCCTGGGTTTGATTCTCAGGGTTAAGGCGCTTAGACGAGCTAAATTAGCAACTCTATTTGTGGTGGTTCAAACTTCGTTTGAAATGCTGTTAGAATAAAGTTCTAATCAGCTTGCACTACATAGTGGTTGTTACGTCAGCCACTGCGGGCCAAATAGCGCAAAATGAGTGGTTTCGATCGATTTACAAAAAAACTTTTGATTGGATTAAAAAACTAAAACAGTATCATGCTAATATATTGCTTGTAGAATTATTTCCCAAAAAATCAGAATGATCGCATGTATATTAGTATGTTTTTTTATTGTTTGAAAGATATTTTTAGAGGTAAGTTCGTGATTTCTTTTTATCGAGCCAAATTAATTGTATTATGTTTTCAAAACAGTATTATCATGCTAGCATATATCCTGAAGAATATCATATATTTTTCTGGTCTTGTTTATAGCAGTGAATCATATACTTTTAGTAATTATAAAACTCGCGTTTAGCTCGTGTAATCGCCTTAAGTGTAATTGGATTTTCCATTAGGAATTTCTTATAAGCAACCACGAAGCCAGGTTTCGTGACCGGACAATAGGCTCGCTCCCTATTACATGGAAATGTGGGTGTAGGTACTATTAGGTACCTCTCCTTAACAAGATTACAGGTGTGATGTTGTGTAAAACTGAAATGAAAAGTGAAATTATGACAAAAGTAGAATATTATCATGCCCTCATGTGGTACCGTCACATGTACCTATCGCATATACTGGGAGGATTTGAATTTATGACATTAGATTTCAATGTTTTCCTTTCATTTAATTTACCATGTTTGTTAAAAGGACTTTATCCATATGAAACCCCACCGACCGATGAACCCCCCCACCGATTGATGTCAAAAAAGCACAAAATGTTATTTTTGAGAGTTTTAGTCGGTTCGATTCCCAAGTGTGGCAAGCCAATTTTCGAAAATCTGAGAATGTAGATTTGTTTCTTTTAAAAGATAAAGGAATTTTTCCTTTTAGTAAAGTTTACTATCTCCAGGATTTAGAGTACTTTCCCTCCAGGTGGCATTGACAAATTCCACCCTGTATATGTATACATATGTATATAACTCACACACGTTACACAGTTCAGCACTTTTCCGTCACCATTCACAAATTAAAGTGTAACGCGACAATAGACAGCGCTCATGGTCAGCTGTACTGATCATTTACACAACATTCATAATTATAGCGTTAGTTAGATGGTATTTAAAGCTTAACAATGATCCATCATGTTTGACTATGCGTGTCTTATCATTTCCAGCAAACATCTAAGGTTATGGGATCCATTCAGCATCGCATACAACATGGAACTTAGGTCGCCTTCAAATAGTTCATCAATCTTACTATAAAGTGGGCTGTGTCTTGCTCACCTCTTGATTGACCTGTGATATTGATGCTAAAGGTTAAAGTATCTACTTCATATTCCCTGCTGACTCCTATGTCAAGTATCCGGAGCGGGACTTGCTGAATGACAAATGGACAAAAAAACGCGCGCACGTCTCGCCAAGGTCAAAGTCATTCCTCGACCTTTATGAACTTGCAGGGTTGTATTGATGATTCTTATGATTATCATTCTGTAACTACATATGTCTTACAGTCGCGAACGATATTTTCATCAACATGTAACAACTTAGCACTGGCCTGCAAATTGCAAAAAACGTAAGAAAATTTGAATTTCACTGGCTACCTAAAAAAAAAAGTTAAGGCTGATGCTCCAGCCTGGAGCATCAGCCTCATAACTTTAAAAAAAAAAAACTTTTTTCTTCTCTTTTTAAATAGTAAAAAAAAGTCATATTCGGTAATGTCTGATTAATTTGCGTATTCTGTAACTATCACTTGCTTCGGAAGACATCGAAAACCAGCATGCCTGGGAGATATTTCGCGACGGCATGTAAAACCAAGTCAAAGGCTCGTGAGCGGCATAAAAACCTCTGACACCAGGTTATAGGCGCTAACCAAAGCGGTACAAAGACCTTTATAATCTGCTGTACAAAGTAATTAATTCATTACATAAATTGGTTAAGTGGGTTAGCTCCATTAAGAGACAGATTAGCTTTATGACCTCACTATGTCCATAAATGATATTTATGTTTACATAGACAGAAATTGTCTCACCTACTTTTAATATAATTTACCGTTGTCATTAGTTGAATAAGGATGATTCATGCAGGTCTACAAGTGTTGTAAAATGAGATAATGGTCTCGATTCTGTTGTGCACAAACTAAACTTAATTTAAGATATTGCTATCTTTCTTTCTCTAATACATACATAATGAAGTGCTGTCAAATTTAATAAGAACTAATATTTCCATACAAATGAAGGGTGCACGTAAACAAATGTCGACTAAAAACACGGTGAAGCGCAAGGCATAAACTAGATTGACATCTCTAACTTAGTTCATAGCTACAGCCGTCCTTTTTTCGCACTGCCTTCTAATAAAAGATAGGTAGCAATAGTCTAAACTAAGTTTAGTTTGTGCACAACAGAATCGACACAAATGCTTTAATCTTCTGTTTGTCGCTTCAAACACAGAACTTATTTTCCTTATCCCACTGCTAGGCAAAGGCCTCCCCATACATTTGCAATGTTCCTTATGTCTTGCATTTTCTTGTCAATTTGTTAGAAACGAGTCTAATTTGTCTCGCCAGTGATTCTTAGGCCTGCGGCGACCTGCCTCGGTTGCGATGACGTCTTCAGGCGCTCACTGTCTGACTGTCGCCCATTCTTTATGATCTATGCTAGTGTGTGACCGGCGCAGTCCCTTTTCAATTTAGCAGAGTTACTTTTTTAAACAAAATACACAGTAGGTCATAACGTCTACAAAAACTGGCCAAGTGCGGTTTCCGTATACTATTGTGTTATTTTTTATGATTTGTTTTTATAACAGCCACATAAATACTTACACATTCTGTGAAATTTTCAACTGTGTAGCTATCACAGTTTATGAGATACAGCTTGGTGGCAGACAGACAGACAGTAGTCTTAGTAAAATAGGGTCCCGTTTTTACCCTTTGGGTACGGAACCCTTAAAAATGAACTGTTTAGAGCATTTTCTTGTCATTTCCAATCCTCTTATCGCATCTTATCGCAAAAGTAGCAAATTGTCCGCGTAACAAGTTTGTATCTACATAATCTGCTTAATCCTTCGCGGATTACAAGCGTTAAGTTATGTTATACTTTATCTAAAGAGATTTCTAAATCGAGAATGGAAGTATCGACTGAAAAATCTGATAAAATAGTTTATCTACGTATCTTTTACTTATCTTTTAAGTAGGTCCTTATATATTGTATACCAGGTACCAACAGAGATATTGACAATGGAGAACTGAACCCTCCAGCAATTAGTTTGAATAGTGCATTTACTTTAATTGGAACTACCAATTAATATCACGACCTACGTAGGTATGTCGTCCTTGTGTTGCCTAACTACTCGTACCATAAGGTCAAATGTTGCTTGCACGATATAAAACGCCAAAGTATATTTTGATCAATTGTAGTGCCCCATATGAGGCGGAGGAATCAGGAAAATGTCGTGAGGAAAGTTTTAAGTATGAATGTGGGTATAAAGAGTAGAGTACATTTTGATACAAGTGGAGTAGTTCCAGGCGGTATTAACACACGAGCCGTAGGCGAGGGTGTTTTTGAGCTGAGAACTGCAATAACAAATGTCCACGTGTATCAAACGACGTTTTTTAATACACTTTTGAAGAAATAGAATGTAAAATATTTGTGTCATAAATTATTACGAGACTATATTTTTTTTCCGCACTTTGCTTTCGCCAGGTTGAAGGACAAGCAAATGTATGAAGCCGATATACACCGTACAGCCTAATCTAAAATTTTTTTTTAAATATTTTTGAATTTAGAACACAAATTAATGTTAATTTTTTTATAAAAGTAAATATTAGTTTTAAATAATCATGTTTATCTATGATATTGAATTTAAACACAATTTGAATTTTCAAAAAACGTTTACGCCGTATAGACGTAGAGATCGTTTTGCCGAAATTAAAAAAAAAACATTCACCTCTGACTATAGTGGCATTGAACCAATATAGACTAAGTATAGGTAAAGTTATTAGAAATACAAGATTGACAATACCCTTGTCTAGGTCATTTCTTGTTCTATTATCCAAGGTCAAGTTAGATTACATGGAACATCATTAAAGAAAGAAAGAAAAAGTATTCCTTTATACGCACCGGACAGAAGAAAAGAAAAATTAACATAACATGACATGATCATTAACGTGTTGTTTTGGAAATCAAAAACACGCCGACAATTGACATTTAACTTGGATTAGTTCTTAAGTTTTTTGAAGGAACCGCAGTTTAAAAAAAATGCTCAAGTAGAATTTTATTGGAAATTTTAAACTAACACTTCAAAAACAAGTGTTTTGTTTATTTCCTAGTAAAGAACTTCAGTGTCACAAAGTTTGTGTGAAACTGAAGTGTTTCACAAGTCTTCACTTCAGTTTCACACATGACTTGTCTCTACCTACATTTTGAAGAGCATATTTGATTTGAATCATAATTCACAGCAGAACGTCATTTGGGGGAACTACTATCTACCTAATCACAATACCAATAAGTCTGGGTTTTCGTACTCCCCGCTGTTCTTTTTCTTGTTTTGTTTATGTCGTTTCCAGTCACTAATCGCTATGTAAAGAAGAACTTTACATAGTATAAAACAAAGTCGCTACCGCTGTCTGTACCTACGTATCTTTTAAACTTCGCAACGGAGTTTTCAGCAATATATAGTGATCCAAGTGGAAGACTTATATGTATATGTTGCGCCCGTGTGAATCCGGGGCGAGTCGCTAGTACCTACATCACTACATATTATTAAACAAAGTTTCCTGCCGCGTCTGTCTGTCCCTATGTATGCTTAGATCTGAAAACTACGCAACGGATTTTGATGCGGGTTTTTTAGGGTTCCGTAGCCAAATGGCAAAAAACGGAGCCCTTATGGTTTCGCCATGTCTGTCTGTCTGTCTGTCTGTCTGTCTGTCTGTCTGTCCGCGGATAATCTCAGTGACCGTTAGCACCAGAAAGCTGAAATTTGGTACCAATATGTATATCAATCATGCCGACAAAGTGCAAAAATAAAAATTTAAAAAAACATTTTTATTAGGGTACCTCCCCCAGACGTAAAGTGGGGAGCGATTTTTTTTTTAATTTTGACCCTGACGTGTGATATATTGTTGGATAGGTATTTAAAAATGAATAGGGGTTTTTTAAAATCATTTTTTGATAATATTAATATTTTAGGAAATAATCGCTCCGAAAGTCAAAAACAATGTGTCCCCCCCCCTCTAACTTTTGAACCATAAGTTTAAAAAATATGAAAAAAATCACAGAAGTAGACCTTTATATGAACTTTCTAGGAAAATTATTTTCAACTTGATGAGTTGAATAGTTTTTGAGTTATATAGCACTTTTTCAAAAAAACGCAAATGATAACTTTGTTTTTCATACAAATACTATGAAAAACAAAGTTATTTTTGCTGACGAAAAATGTTGGTATTTTTAATGGTCTGGGAAGCTACGGAACCCTACAGTGAGCGTGGCCCGACACGCTCTTGGCCGGTTTTTTTATTTAATAGATAGAGTGATTCAAGAGGAAGGTTTTTGTATATAATATTACGCGGGCGAAGCCGCGGGCATCGGCTAGTAATATATAAAAGGCACGAGTAACTATGTTCAAACACTCTGATCTCCGACACCCTCCAACCAGTTTCAATGAAATATTGTGAAAATGTATGGTTGATTCCTGCTTGAAAGATCGTATAGACTCGAAGACATTTTGGACCCGATAGGTGGTGCTGGTGCTCACCTACATCCGTCCACTGCTGGACATTAGGCCTCCCCCAAGTGTCGCCACATTGACCGGTCCCGTGCGATTCTTCCCCAATATAGTTAGGAAAAGGCTAGGCAGATTATGATGAGGTGGTGCCGGTGCTGGTGCCGTGCGAAGCAAGGGCGGGTTGCTAATTTATTTTTAATAGTTAGTTCTCAATAAAAAAAATAGAAAAGTGTAGACAATGTAGGTGACGCTGTCTCGATCTTATGATGGGCGCCAATCTAGATTTTGGCTTACAGGAATTCCTGGGAAATATTATTAAGTAAGCATGTCTTATGTACAGAGCATTAAAGTAAGTAGATGATCCACATTGCGCCAGTAAATAAATACATATAGCTTGGAGTGGTAGGACTTGTTAAGTCCAAGCGGCTATAATAATTACGATAAGAAGAACACAACATAATTTTAATTTTTACTTAAATTTTCCCCTATCGATGATCATGAAAATATTCACCAAGTTACGCTTATCAAAATAGTTTTTCCTGCCCAAAATACGAATTCCGACTTAGGTTACCTATATGTATGTATTCATTAAAATAATGTTATCAGGACTTGACTACGTAATTGTTATTTTAGATTAGAATATAGCTGCCAAACTTGACAAGTGGCAAAGGCAATGGGCAGGGCACATTGCTCGCAGAACGGAAGGCCGATGGGGCCGAAAAGTTCTGGAGTGGTGACCGCGAACCGGAAGACGTTTTGTTGGAAGGCCTCCCACTGAGTGGGCAGATGATCTGGTGAAGGCTGCGGGAATCCGCTGGATGCGAATCGCACGGGACCGGTCAATGTGGCGACACTTGGGGGAGGCATATGTACAGCAGTGGACGTCTTTCGGCTGAAATGATGATGATGATGATGATGATGATGATAGCTGCTTAGGTTGATTCGATGCAGCCTTCACCTGTAACTATATAAAAATTTTAGAAGTTGGTCAGTGGACCAACTTCTAAAATTTTTATATATTCCCGGTTTTCGATGAGCTGAAATATTGCGTACCTAACTAACTTACTATACACATTTAGTTTGGACGACAATGCATCCAGTATGGCTGACTCCTAAAGTTGGCAGACTAGTTATTTTTTATGCATTCCCATCAAATGAGTTTGTATTTAACTACATCACTCTATAGAAATAAAAATATGTGCAAGTGTAGGGATTGAGCAGAGTGTTAGGCAGAGTTTATAAAGAAACGTGTGTACGTCGTGCGATCCATTTATTCACTGTCTAAACATAATACTTATTCGCTATTCTACGTAAACTACTTGCAAGCTATTACTGCAAGCTTGCACATCATATTACATACCACACAAGTATCAAAAAGGGTTACAGCTAGGGCATCGAAAAATTCGTCCACGTCGCTGTCAACAGGAAAAGTGCTCTTTTAATTTTTGAACAAATGATTTAAGTTGGCATTGTCTGCATCCTGGGATCTTTATATGGCGTCATCGTTATTTTTAGCGCCATGAATTTAATAATACAATAGGAAAACTCAAATAAATGTAAAAGATATATCTTGTAGTTTGTTTTGCTTGCCACATCACTGGTGTGTAATAACGTACACAAACGTCCTGTTATTCATATCGCTGTTTTAAGTAGGTACCACTATTTATTATAAGAAGTACTTTCTTCAAGTTCAAAGAATTTGTGTCACTGCCACTTTGATAAGAATTCTAATTTCAATGTTGGGATTTCCTTGTTTCTTTACATTCGGAGTTTGTCTCTTCCTGACATGTTCTGCTACCAGGGTTTCGCTTTCTCCTTGTTTAATCTGAAGTCATTGACATAGCAGTAGCTTATTTTTACAAACTGGGGGGAGCAATAAAACGATACTACTACCATAGAAGATCATACACGGACCTTATTGGTGAGGTTATTCAGAAAGGCCAGGTCATTGCGAGTAGACACAACGCACCTGAGTCAGGTGCGTTGTGTCTACTCGCAAAGACTTGTATGAACAGATGTATAAACAAGGACGACGCAAAATAAATAGGTAGTAAAGATTGTAGAAAGCGGTGTTCTGAAGTTTTTCTAGTATGGTAAACTGGTCTTACGTACATAGCTCAACTAGGATTAGACTGTTAATATTCATCAAACTGAAAATTCAACATTAAATTTACTGATTAAGGGCTACTTCTCCTGCGGAAGGAGTTTCCCTATATCCTCCTTTTGCCAAACGACAGTATCCACGCAATCGGATACCTGCTGGCGAAACCTATTTCCACACATTTCCTGGCTGAAAATAATTTCCGTTTTATGAGGTAATAGATATTGTCTCGCTATAATACAGTACACAGACCACGCGTCAGTGGTCAGTTTGGTCTTCAGATGGCCTAGCATTGTACAGAGTTTCGACAGAATAAGAGGCCAGATTATATTAGTTTTATTACCGCTGAAAGAAGAAATAAAACAAAAAGATTTTTCCTTGCAAGCCAGAGGTTAAAACCTAGACGACATAACGTCAAACCCATTTAGAATAGGCACATATCACAAATAACGTAGATAACATTAAATATTGATAAACTGACTCACTATGATAATGACACAAAAGTTGATTACAGACCTATTGATAAATGGGTAAACAAGATATCCTGTAGTACATGTATTATTCATTATATTTCTCGAAATCCTTGTCGGATTCTGAATAATTTACAGAAATGATAACGTTGATAAGAAAATGATTGTGGTGCTTAGTGCATTTTAGTGTCTTACTTTATGGGTTATAGCTTCCTACTGATAATGGAATACTCGTAGCTTAGTTCGGTATCTACTAGTTATTTATGGATAACTAATTTTTCCCGCGGGCTTCGCTCGCGTTAATTTTGAATGTGAAAATCAATTCGGGTTGAACCATGCTTGTAATAACATAATTCAATCAATCATGATTCAAAAGATACGTGGCGCCATCTGTTATAAGAAGAACGATACTGTTGTTTTCCTCGGGAATAGCACTTTTTTTTGGGATGAAAGTTACCCTGTGGCCGGTTTCGTACACAATTTTTTTTTTCTGTTGCAAAATCATCCAATGACTCCTCCCGCTCTGGGCCTAGCTGGAGGGAGTGTCAGAATTTTACTGACTAAAACCCATCCATGTTCCTTCCTCGCCCTTTATGTTTCGGGGCCACGGTATATCTTTCGAACAGTCTCGCAGCCCCAGGTTTTTGTACACCTGACAGTGCAAAATTTCGGGATAATCCGTTCGGTGGTTTGGCGTGAAATCGTAAAAACTTTTTTGCAAAAAATAAAACCGACTTCACACAAAAAAGTGAAAAATAACTTTAGCTTCAGAAGTCGGTGACCTTTATTTGATTGATTTAGTTTTTTTGTCACCGACTTCTGAAGCTAAAGTTATTTTTCACTTTTTTGTGTGAAGTCGGTTTTATTTTTTGCAAAAAAGTTTTTATTTTTCACTTTTTAGTGGTTCACATGTGCATACCCTTTCACAGCGTACCAGCGTGAATTTTTGTTATGAACTGGTGTAAACAATAGACAGACATGAGATTTCAGCAATCCCAGTAAGAGAGACACACATTTGCTACATTTAATGAGGAGTTCAGATCAGGATCCTGACTTGATGATTATGGGACCTTCTGGGAAGTATACCCTTTCAAACAATTAAGTAAAAAACAAATTCGGTCCAGTCATCTTCGAGTAATCGGGGAACATTGAATTGAGAACCTCCTCCTTTTTGAAGTCGGTTAATAACGACGTTATGGTACGTGACTCAAATATCCGGATAGCCTTTAAAAGATTTGGCCGAAAAATTGAAGAGTTCCGTTAATTTGTCATGGATCCCATAATCAGAACCTAACCAAATTCTCATCAAACTACCCTTGAAGTACCCTTGCCAATTAAATAAAAAATAAACAATAGGTACATGTCAAGGTAATAGGCTTATCCCCAATAAATGGAACTTAATAGGTACACCTAACTGTCGAAATCTGGGAATATTGTACACATCCACGTACCCCCTCAGAGCATACAGGCGTGATGTTACGTCATGATGTTGTATAAACAATAAACATTCAAGCGATTGCAGCAGTTACTGCAGATTTGCCGTGTATTTTTGAAGAGTTCCATTGTATATCTCCGAAGATCCGGATCAGATCTTCAGCAAATTAAAATATAACCACACGGGAAGCACCAGCTTTCAAATAAAAAAATAATCATCAAAATCGGTTCACTCAGTCGAAAGTTATGAGGTAACAAACACAAAAAAAAAAAAATACGGACGAATTGATAACCTCCTCTTTTGGGAAGTCGGTTAAAACAAAGCGTCAGGGTGGCCCGCGAATAGACTCGAGGAACGACTTTGACTGATAAGAGCTTGGAGGGTTGTATTGATAATTTTGATGATTATAATTGTTAAACTACATACGTCTCAGCCGCGACCGACATTTTTTATTTACATACAACTTAGCACTGCCCTGCAAATTGTAAAAAAACGTAAGAAAATTTTAATTTTAATTGGATACTGATTTAAACAAGAGTTAAGGGGCCGGCGGAGGATGCGTATTTCATACAAACGTAATACCAAAATTATTTGTAAATCAAACATATTCTTAAGGTAGTCTATATTTATTTCGATTGAATTACAGAATATCTATGTTCCCAAATATGTTTTTTGAGAGAATAGTGATGCAAAGACGAGATATGAGGAATTTAAATTTTCTATAGAAAATTTATTTTTCTTATAACTCTTGTTAAAATCAATGTCCAATCAAAATATATATTTGGGAACCTAGATATTCTGTAATTCAATCGAAATAAATACACACTACCTTAGGAATATGTTTAATTTACAAATTATTTTGGTATTACGTTTGTATGAAATACGCATGCTCTGCAGGCGTCTTAAGAGAAAAATAAGTTTTCTATAGAAATTTTAAATTCCTAATATCTCGTCTTTGTATCATTGTCCTTTCAAAATATATATTTGGGAACATAGATATTCTGTAATCCAATCGAAATAAATACAAACTACCTTAAGAATATGTTTGATTTATGAATTATTTTGGTATTACGTAGTACGAAATACGCATGCTCCGCCGGCCCCTTAAGTAGGTACTCCACAGCTTACTTTCGCATTTATAAATATGAACTAGTTAGGAAGTACGACCCGTTGGTCATTGTGGGTGGATCATGATCCTAGCCATTACCAATTATGTTGGGGTCGGCTTCCAGTCTAACCGGATGTAACTGAATATCAGTGGCGAAGGTTCCATACAACCCGATTCCTACCGCGCTCCCTTTAAAAAATGGCGCAGTCAGTATTCTATAGACAAATAATATAATCACATTAAAGATATGTACTCCAGCTTACTTTTCATAAAAAATATGACCCTTCTCTACTGCTGAATACCAGTATTTTCATGGAGCGACTGTCTATCTGACGTCCACAACTCTAGTCTACCTGTCTATCTACACAGGTTTATTGCATATAAATAAATTAGTACAGTAGATAAAGCACGAAATATCGCTATCACGAATTCCAATGTGGAATTTTAGTCTACTATTTCAGATAAAAGAAAATATCGTGTAAAATAAATTAACATAAGGCATGATAATACCAAGTCAAATCTTTAACTAAATATTGACCAAGTCAAAGCTCCTAAATAGGGAGATGAATGAACTGAGATAAAGAATCTAGACTTCTAAGAAATCTTAGACATGTTAGGCATACAAGTCAACAAGTTATAATTGGGATCGTACTTAGGATGTTTTCTACATCCTAAGTACGTCATTGGAAAGTTTAGATTTCGAAGGCATTGACGTTCACTGCTTCCAAAATCTAGTAGGCTCGTATACAGAGCATAATCAGCCGGAACGTTCCCACTGCTGGGACGCAGACCTCCTCTCTGTAATCCACCACGCTGGTCCAGTGCGCAATAGTATGTCACAGGTCCTCGATGGTTTTGTAATAAGTAGGACATGGCGGTTTCCTCACGATGTTTTCTTTCACCGTTTTGAGAACAGTAGTGACGAAATAAATTACAAAAAGTAATGCGCCTGCCTAAAACTTGAGAGTCGCACGGGACCGGTCAATGTGGCGACATTGGGGGAGGCCTATGTCCAGCAGTGGACGTCTTTCGGCCAAATGATGATGATGAATGGGCCTGCCTGAATTCGAGCCCACTGCCTACCAATCGTAATTCGAAGCCGTTCCAATGCAGTTTATCAGTACTGGGCTTGCATAACTGATGCATTGTCATCTAGAAAGATACCTTATTTTTTATTTATTTTTTTCGGATGGGAAATCATCAAATGACTTCTCCCACTCTAGGCGGAGCGGGAGGGAGTGTCAGACTTTTACTGACTAAAAACCATCCATGTTCCTTCCTCGCCCTTTACGTTCCGGGGCCGCGGTATCTCTTTCAAACAGTCCCGCAACCCCGGCAGGCTTCGGCCCTTGCCCCTTCTTTTATGCTGACATCTCTTTGAGGCGCGCGTGGAACACGAACGCGCCGTCACGGCCTGTCGTCATTGGACGGACGGACGGCTAGCTAGCCCATAGCTCACCGTCCACAGGCCCGCGTCTACGGTGGCCGGTAGCCACCACGTGGCGGTGGCGTGGCGTGGTGGTGGTGCGTCTCCCGCGGCTGCTGTGGCGAGGGGTTCTCTCCCTCTCGCGATCCGCCGCCTCCTTTGCTAGCATGAATGCTTCGCAGAAGGCAGAAGGAGTTGACGGCTTAACATTCCGTCTCGCTCCAGACCGCCGCTACGAGATCTAGAAAGATACCTAAGGCCTAAAAAAACTTGTGTATAGACACACCAGTTTTTGTGCTATGATCTACAGTTTTGTTTAGATCATTACGGTAGTTTTGTTGACAGACACGATTCGACGGCTTAGCTGTACCTACGCCGCTAGCCGTATGCACTGTGAGCGTCAACATAAAAATCGTGTGTGTACAAAAAGCCTTACACAATGCGATGGACCCCTTAGTAAGACTGGTTATCAGAGTTCCGGGCTTCCAACTACACGAGACCCCTGTCAAATACCTAAAAATGTCGGGAACAACTGATCCGGTTAACTTTTTTCGGCTTTCAATCTTCTTGACAAACTTGATCATCTTCGTTCGACCACAATCTAGCTAACAGTTGCACCTACCGGTTTTTTGATTCCTTAATTATGTCGGTTTCAGTATCCTTCCCGCTTCTGGCGATTATGCTGTGGGTGGAGCCCTACCAGCGCGGGTACTTCGTTAACGACACGTCTATCATGCTGCCCTACAAGGAGGAGACGGTATCCGTCGGTGCTCTCGCTGGGGCTGGGTTCGCCTTGATTGTAGTTACGGTAAGACAATACCTATAATTTTTTATTTATTTATCTAAAGCTTATTTTATTCTAATTACAAAGTAATCTGTAGTTTATACATAGTGATTCTAGTTAGGTAATCATATGGTTTCTGCCTCTGTAATTGATCCCTTTTGGGTAAAAGTCTCCTCCATCTTCTTCCAATCCTCACTTTTTGCACCGAGATTCTACCAGTTCCTGCCTGCAATTTCTATTACATCGTCTGCCCACCGTTTTCTTGGACTTCCAACTTTTCTTTTTCCCAGTGGGCCAGACCACTTTGTCGACTGCGAAGTCCACCTTTTGTCTGAGTATCTTGTTATGTGACCCCATTGCCACTTCAGCTTCAAGCTTTGTTTTCTTTCTTATCTCTTCGTTTTTTACTTTCAATATTCTTCTCAATTTCAAGATACTTCTTTCCATAGCTCGTTGGGTTGTAGTTATTTTATTTATTATCTTGTTTGTATAGACCCAAGTCTGGCAGCCATATGTTAGGCTTGAGAAAATGCAACAGGGCACTAGTCAAAGTCATAGAGGTAATATTTAAAGTGACATTAAAAACTAGGTGTTTTTTACTGTTGACAAAGTTGGAACTTAATCTCCATAATTAGAAGATTCCCGGGTATGGTCCTATGTGTTAGTCCAGGTTATAAGCTATCTTTTTAATCCAAATCTTTTTATTAGATTTTGAGTGAAAAAGCAACGAACATCTATTTATCAGGATGGCCTCACAATCTTTCGCATGTACGTATAATAAAAAAAAAAATATATTAAAAAAATGAAAAGATTAGAATATTGCCTTTTTAGAGTTAAATACCTCAAAAGGTAAAATTGGCGAGGAGCAACGTCTTGCAGCACATGTAAAGGGAAAAATCTGAAAACTGTAAATATGTAGTTTAATAATAAAAAAAGCCATTTTACCATTACAAATTTACTAGTTGCGCTTAATAGGTACAGCCGTTTCATAAGATCGAACAGCAAAGTTAAGTTTATTCTTTAAAAAGTTTGTGCAGAACCCTCGATGCGCGAGTCCGACTCACTCTTGGTCGGTTTTTTCAAAATAACAGTGACAGCTGTTATTTTGAAAAAAAAGGCAATCTTCAACAATAGAAATTCAAGTTTTTCGCAAAAACAAGCACAATTTGTCGCAATAATAAAAAATTAGATTAACTCGCACGAACTGCCATAAAGATTATCCATGTAGGTAATAAAACCCACTTTTCACAATAAAGTGCAAACCAAATAAACACTAGATATAGAAAGCAAAGATCATTAACCCACTCTGGCATAAAAAAACAGACCCCACCTAAGTCAGCATTGGCGAAAATAAAATAAAATTCTAGAAATCTTTTCTTAGATAATCTTTAACTTGTTAATACCAAAACGGACTCGGTATAAGAATTTGGCATAAAGGCCTGCCCACGCCCTACACACTCAAGCGGTTTGTGGATAAAACAAATTAAAGAAATTATACTTATAGCATACCATGACCCACCACAGTGCTATTTGCGACAGGACTAAACCCTTGCTAAGGAATCAGATGAAATGTAGCCCTGCTTTGATGCAAGGCGCATTGCAAGTGGCCCGAGGACCCTAATAGGACGTAAGAATGTATTTAAAAAAAACCGGCCACGCTCAGTGTAGGGTTCCGTAGTTTCCCGTCCGTCACAATAAGTGTTCAATCCAATCCGATTTTAATAATTCTTTCTTTGTTTGAAAAAAAGATACGTTCAGGATAATAAAACATGTAAACGAAGTTAAAAAAAAAGCTTGCGTATACGATTATACTACAAACTTAGTCCAGAGATTTTTTTTTACAACTTTTTGTCTTTTTTGTACAAAAACTTGTTTCCATCCAAGTTTAAAATAATTTTCCTAGAAAGTCCTCATAAAGTTCTACTTTTCAGATTTTTTTCATATTTTCTAAACTTATGGTTCAAAAGTTA
This sequence comes from Xestia ashworthii, assembly GCA_950022955.1. Taxonomy (NCBI): domain Eukaryota; kingdom Metazoa; phylum Arthropoda; class Insecta; order Lepidoptera; family Noctuidae; genus Xestia; species Xestia ashworthii. The sequence continues at coordinate 5,688,542 of OX465563.1, forward strand.
GAGGGGGGGGGGGCACATTGTTTTTTACTTTTGGAGCGATTATTTCCGAAATTATTGATATTATCAAAAAATTATTTTGGTAAACCCCTATTCATGTTTAAATACCTTTCCAACAATTTATCATACGTGTGGGAATGTAAGGTGAGTAAAGTGGCAACACTGATTGAATGCGGGAATGTAAGATGATGGAGTGACAACACAGAGTGTGTGTCAAGACAGATGCGCGGAGGATAGGATAGAGAGTACGACGGACGACGATTTAAGACGAAAGACGTATAATTTATTAAATAATAAGAGGTAAAGTGATCTCTTTATTTATTTCGAATCCCACACACTACATTTTGGGGGCTCGTCCGGGATTAGAAATAAAATAAAGAAGCGAAGCAAATGTTTTTACGTAGTGGTTTTGAAAAAACAATGACAAGTGAAAAACAAATGAAGATCGAGGCAGCAACAGGTTCCACGCTGCAAATGAGCGCGGACCTGGTGCCGAAGTATAGCGGTCAGAATGAATCCTATCCGGCGTCCCGATGGATTCAAGAAATTGATGAAAACGCTGTAATCTTCGAGTGGACCCCAGTACAACAACTGCTGGTGGCAAGGCGTGCGCTTACAGGTACCGCGGCGCTTTGGCTGAGATCTGAGAGGCCATTCAAGACATGGGGTGAGTTGAAGGCCGAGTTACTAATAGAGTTCCCAGACACCACCGACTCTAAAACCATTCACGAAATGATGAGTGCCCGGAAGAAAATGAAGAACGAAACATGTATGGATTATTTGCTTGTGATGAAAGAAATGGCAAGAAGAGGCAAGATGGCCGACAGTGTCGCAATCAAATATATAGTTGAAGGTATCGATGACCACGAGGCCAATAAAATCATGCTTTACGGTGTTACTACGTATCCTCATCTTAAAGAAAAGTTAAAAATTTACGAGACTGTTAAGGAAAAGATGAAGCTGGAATATTCTAGAAGTACCTACAAAAACGAAAAACGCGGTTTCGTACGTTACGAAAAAACGATGACAAGGTGCTATAACTGCGGTGACGGCAATCATGTTTCGGAAGTCTGTCCGCAGAAGGCACAAGGTCCAAAGTGCTTTAACTGCAATGAGTATGGTCATATTGCACCGAAGTGCCCGCACAGAAAAAACATGGCTGTAGGCGGCCGTAAGGAAGATACGTCATCAAGATGGCGTAGTTCCGGCATTTCCGGTGAAAGAAAAGGTCACAACGACGCATCGACAAATGGGAGCGGGAGCGAACGAGTGAGCAAGGAAGCAATGTTCGGCCAATCACCGTTCAACAACGCGGATCATACGTCACACTCACTGAATGACAAAATGACAGATGACGGCCAATATTTAAAAACTCAAATTCAAAATCAGATTGACAGTTACGATGTAAACAAAGAATGGCGACGAGAAAAAGCTTTAAAGATCGTAGAATTATGTGGAAAAACGACAAGTGCGCTTATTGATTAAAGGTTTAATAATTAGGTAGCGATGTGAACTTGGTGTCTTCTGAGTTTTGTGCTAATATCAGTAAAGTGATGAACAATAACATAACACTGTCTGGACTTGGTTTTTCTAAAGTGGAGTCACTAGGTTGTATAACAACAAATGTTGTTATCGACGGTACGAAATACGACGATGTGTTATTCTATGTGGTGCCTAAAGACTGTATGCCTTTTAATGTAATTATAGGTCACGATTTTCTTAAGAATGTTTTAACGATTATGAATGGAAGTTTGGTATGGATGAGACCAATACATGAAGATTGGTTAGGCAGATTGAATTGTTTTCCCTGTGTTTCAGATAGTATAGGTTATATTGGCAGCGAACAACTGAAGAGCCAAGTGGTAACTTTGATCGAAAATTACCATCCAAATCAAACAAAGGATATTCCCATACAACTGAAGATAGTTCTCAAAGATGATGTTCCCGTTGCTCAAAGACCACGTCGAATTTCATTCGTGGAACAAGAAGAGGTTGACAAACAGGTAGCAGATTGGTTAAACCAAGGAATAGTTAGGGTAAGCTATTCAGAGTATGCTAGTCCGTTGGTCCTGGTACGGAAGAAAGATGGTAGCACCCGCATTTGTGTAGATTATAGACGCCTCAATGAAAAGATGGTTAAAGATGAATTTCCACTTCCGTTAATAGAAGACTACATAGATAGGCTGGCAGGTGCTAAGGTTTTTAGTGTTTTGGACCTGAAAAATGGGTTCTTTCATCTTAAGGTTGATGAAGACAGTGTAAAATACACGTCTTTTGTTACACACAATGGCCAATACGAGTTCTTGAGAGCACCATTTGGTCTGTCTGTGTGTCCTAAGTACTTCATGCGTTTTATCACTTATGTTTTTAGAAATCTGATAGCAGAAAGAAAAGTGATGATCTTCATTGACGACATCGTAATTCCGGCGGATGATGAGTATCAAGCTGTGGAAAGACTAAAGGAAGTTCTGGAAGTAGCATCCCAGTATGGTTTGCAGTTCAGCTGGAAAAAAGCAGCCTTGGTATGTCGTAAAATTACTTACCTTGGTCATGTGATCGAAGATGGGAAGGTGAGGCCTTCCAATGACAAGATTGATGCGATAATTAAGTTTCCAGAGCCAAAAACTGTTAAACAGTTACATAGTTTTGTTGGTTTAGCCTCATACTTTAGAAAGTACATTCAGGATTTTGCGTTGATAGTTAGTCCATTGACTAATTTACTGAAGAAAGACACAAATTTTAAATTTAATGAAGATGAGAGTCGTGCCTTCAATACAATTAAAAATAAGTTGTCTAGTGATCCGGTGTTAAAGATATTTAATCCAAAACTTTACACAGAGTTACACACGGATGCATGCTGTGTCGGTTATGCAGCTATACTTATGCAGCGTAGTGTGGACGATCAGCAGCTACACCCTGTCTACTATATGAGCAGAAAGACAACAGATACAGAGAGCAAGTATACAAGCTATGAACTTGAGGCATTGGCAGTTATCGAAGGTGTCAAAAAGTTTAGGCACTACCTATTTGGTAGACATTTTAAGATTATAACAGATTGTAGAGCATTTCAAATGACTTTAAAGAAAAAGGAGCTGGGTATGTCAACTAGAGTAGCCAGATGGATTTTGTTTCTTCAGGATTTCGACTTTACTGTAGAACACAGAGAAGGTTCTAGTATGCGACATGCTGATGCACTGAGCCGTAATCCTTATGTAGCAGTTATCAATGAATTGTTTGACAGCATTAGAAAAGCTCAACAAGCAGATGAAGGTTTGAAAGCTATTACAAGTATTTTACAGAATGCACCATATGAAGATTATGTGCTGGACAATGGTCTTCTCTACAAAGGATTTGATAAGAAGTTGGTGATTCCGCGAAGTATGGAAGACGAAATTATCAATAGAGTTCACCAAAATGGTCATTTTTCCAAAAAGATGTTAGAATTGCTTGATAAGGATTATTTTATAAAAAACGTAAGTAAAAAAGTTGAAGATTTTCTATTAACATGTATTCCATGTTTACTAGCAAGCAGAAAGGAAGGAAAACAAGAAGGATTCTTACATGTGATTGACAAAGAAGCTATACCCTTGCACACCCTGCATGTTGATCACATTGGACCGATGTCAGATACAAAGAAACAGTACAATCACATCTTGACTGTAGTTGATGGATTTACTAAGTTCGTTTGGATTTTTCCTACAAAGAGCACTACGAGCAAAGAGACGTTAGATAAGCTACGTATTCATCAGCAGCAATTTGGTAATCCAAGTAGGATTGTTACAGACAGAGGAACAGCGTTCAGTCCTGTCGAAGCTGTGTATAGAAAACCCTACACTGTGGTATCGGCACGTTAGTCGTGTGCAGCGAGCTATCAATAGCACTTATCAGAGGAGTACAGGTACAACACCACATGAACTTCTGGTTGGTGTTAAAATGAAGAGCAAAGATGATGTCAACATTTATGAAATGCTGCGGCAAGAAGAAAGGGACAGTTTTATTCTAGAAAGAGAAGAGCTCAGGCAGAAGGCCAAAGAACAGATATTAAAGATACAAGAAGAAAATATTAAAAGCTACAATAAGAAGAGAAAGAAAAGTGTTGAATATAATAAAGGCGATAAAGTAGCAATAAGAAGAACACAATTTGGAACAGGGTTGAAAATCCAACCAAAGTATTTTGGCCCATACAAAGTTACCAAAGTGAAAGGAAAAGATCGTTATGATGTAGAGAAGTGTGATAGTAGCAGTGAAGGTCCTAACAAGACGTCAACTGCAGCCGACAGTATGAAGTTGTGGCCAACATGTTAACTTATTATGGTCTGAAGTATAAGGAATGTATGCATGATGATGAATGAATAGCTTAAAAGAGCACAATTTCATTGTGAATATTTTCATTTGGAATTTAAAGGAGACACGTCGTTTGCGATTAGGTTCTGGTATAATCTGTCTTATTTACTACATAGATATGTACATGATGTAATGATGCTGTAAGACTGCTTATTGTTTTGTTTTGTAAGTGATAAGGTTATATATTTTTTTTTTTCTTTAGTTTCTTAGGGTTTTAAAGTTTAGTTGTATTATAAATGTTGTTAATTATTGTATTTAACATAAGTTAATTTTAATATTAATAACTTATGTTGTTTAAATGGTATGTGTTTGGTTGTAAGAGTAATGAGTGTATAGTAAGCGAGATATGAGGTGATGTAAGCAGAGCAACGCATGACTGAGGACAGTCATGAAAGTCAGAATGGCCGAATGTGGGAATGTAAGGTGAGTAAAGTGGCAACACTGATTGAATGCGGGAATGTAAGATGATGGAGTGACAACACAGAGTGTGTGTCAAGACAGATGCGCGGAGGATAGGATAGAGAGTACGACGGACGACGATTTAAGACGAAAGACGTATAATTTATTAAATAATAAGAGGTAAAGTGATCTCTTTATTTATTTCGAATCCCACACACTACATACGTTAGGGTTGAAATTAAAAAAAAAAATCACTTCCCACTTTACATATAGGGGGGCTACCCTAATAAAACATTTTTTTCCAATTTTTATTTTACCACTTTGTCGGCGTGATTGATACACATATATTTACCAAATTTCAGCTTTCTAGTGCTAACGGTCACAGAGATTAAGCGAGGACGGACAGACGGACAGCCGCAGACATTGCGAAACTATAAGGGTTCTTAGTTGACTACCAGAAACCTAAAAACGCATATTAATCTGTTTCTCTCGTTGTTTTTTAGTAATAAGAAACGAAGACTGGACATAAGGAAACATTGTATAAATTTCAGGTACTCATTGTCGAGGTTATTCGCGACAGGAAAGGCAATGGTATCGGTGAGAAGTTCCTATCCGGGTCCGTGGTGCCAGGCTGGGTGTGGGAGAGCTACCAAACTATAGGCGTATTCACCTTCGGGGCGTCATGCCAGCAACTGACGTCAGACTTGGCCAAATACGTCATCGGAAGACTTAGGCCACATTTCATTGCTGTAAGTATCATCATAACATAATATAACATCATGTATCTCTAAAGGATTACATAGATGTAGGTACTAATAAATATAGTACTTACATTCATTTTGCCAGTTATGTTTAAGTTCCGTGTTATAAGGGGTGATCCCATTGCCATTGAGATGTAGGCACAAATCTAGACTCAGTGGCTACTACTGACAAATTCCTTCCCTAAAAACCCAATAGCACGTTACCCGACCCAAGACCTCATGCTTATCAATTAGCGCTTGCGACCAGCTCTGCTTGCTAAGAAAGCATATTAAACTTATCCTTATTATTTGTGAGCGGCACAGTATGTCACCGTTTTATTCCATAATAAAATCACTTTCACTTAACATATTTATCGTTTAGTCTCCCCTAATCGTCATCATGACCAAAAGCGGACAGCCTGCGGAACCTGATAAAGTCACTGACAGATACATACCTACTTGAGTAAATTTCCAAAGCTAACTTGCTGTAACTATAATCCATACTTCCATACTAATATTATAAATTCGAAAGTAACTCTGTTTGTCTGTCTGTCTGTTTGCTACCTTTTCGCGATTAAACGGCTGATTGGATCTTAATGAAACTAGGCAAGGAGATATATTGCAACCTGGGGTGAAAAAATCAACTGTTCTCTACAATATGTTCGCTGATTATGAACAGCTGATTTTTTTTCGCGGTTCAGGGTTTGGTCACGTAGAGCGTAGTAAAGTTGTTCATCATGATGGGTACAATGACCCCTTAAGAGATTTCGTGTATGGATAGATACACCTTTTATAATGTCCGGTGTCCGAAGATGCATCCGTAATTTGTTCGTACAATTCTTGTCTGTTAAATTAAAAAAAGTATTCTTGAAATTCGCAGGCTTGCAGACCTTTTCCCGTCTTAGGCTCCCCGGATAACACACTGGGGTACATCCAGGACTATATTTGCGCTGAAAACGACAGGGCCAAGATAAAGGAAGCCAGGCTATCCTTCCCAAGCGCGCACGCGAGCTTCTCCATGTATTGCGCTGTGTTTTTCATTGTAAGTATTTTTTTTTCTGAGTAAACCAACTAAGAGCAGCAGGAAATCGTGGGTCGACCCCCGTTACACAAGATAATGCACGCAGGCAGGTGCATTATCTTGTGTAATTTATTTCATCACCATTGCTCTCAAAAACGGTGAAGGAAAACAGCGTTAGGAAACCGGCTTGTCATAGCACCAAAAATTCGAAGACATCTACCAAACCTAGAGGAGGCCGGGTGCCCCACCAGTGGGAACATTACTGGCTGATTATGCAACTGAGGACGACCCGCCTGTCTATATTACGGAACCCATACCTATAGAGGTATTATGAACAGGTTTAAAAGGGACCCGCCCAGATCAGTTTTGTGTACGGATACAAATTCGATGACGCGATTCTTGCAACGTGTATCGCAGCTTCAATGGAACTCCACATAACACCCTGTTGCTCACTACAAAACTGCTTCTCCGGATTTGCGACCTTCCTGATCAACAGTTCTTGGTGTGGTCAAAGAAAAATCCGTATCGGAGCTGTTTGACCCCTGATATCAAGTCGTTTATACAGAGATCTTAAACCCAAAACTGACGTGTTGGGTGCGTGTTTTCGAAGTAATCGGCACAACAAACACATTTATACAAGGTGGAAGGCACGACGACGCTAAAACGGTTACCAGCAGATAAGAAAAAACCGATGAAAATTTTCTATGGCCTTGCATAATATGATAATACAAATGTGCTTATAACTCCAAAAACGCATACCCATCGCGTCAGTTTTTGGGTTTATGACCGCTTGTCCAGACGAACTTCTCCAAAAAGGGCTTTATTCTCTTCCAGTTCTACATGCAAGTGAAAGGTAAATGGCGCGGCTCCAAGCTGTTCCGCCACGGGCTCCAGTACGCTGTTATGATCGCGGCGTGGTTCGTCGGTCTCACGCGAGTGCAGGATCATATGCATCACTGGAGCGATGTCACCGTCGGCTTCCTCATTGGAGCTATCTATGCTTCTCTTGTGGTGAGTTAACTGCTGGTTCTGGTGATTATCATTTGTAGTCGTTGACAATAGCGAATTAGGTCCGTGTTCACCGAGAAGATAACAGCCTGATTATCGAAAAACAGCTGTCAATGTGACATGTTCCCATACAAAAATGTGTTTTAAACAGCTGTTTTAGATAATCAGACTGTTATCTTCTCGGTGAACATGGACCTTAGTCCGTCAGTTAGATTATCAAAAAACATTTTCTTTTGTTTTGAAATCATAATTGACGAAGATTCGACACTTTTTAAATTCTTAATACGTCACGCCTAGGTATAATTTTTAAAGCGTACTGACGTCATGAGCTCGCTCCCTGCTGCACTCCCGAGTTTTGATGTGTTTTATCTTTATCAATATTCATTGATTTACAAAAAGAAAAAGTACGTGTCCATTATTTTCCAATACTTTATCTGAAGGACTAAATAGATTTGTATTTTTCTGATGCTGTCGTCATGCTATACACTATTGTTGAGGGTATTCAGAAGCCCGAAAGTCTGATAAAGGTTAAGCAGATAATGGCGTTAGTACTTTATTGCACACACAAAAATTAACAAACAGAAATTTACACAAAATTAAAATCTATAGCTTATGTACAACGGCGAGCTTAACCCAGAATTGGGTTTTCTTACAGCAAACCATACTTAAATTGCGAGATTTGCAGGAGAGGATAAACCTATATGCACAAACAATACAGTTAGAAACTTAAACTAACTTATTTTATACACTATATAATCTAATACATACCATACAATATACGTAATACATACAATATATATGGATGGAATATATAGATGGTTTTGTAATACATCCACATTTCAGCTACATTTAAATCCCTTGCAATAAGGAAGCGCGGATATTATTATCAACCGGGCACAAATTCAAACTCGGGGTACCAATAACTACCAGATTTTAATCTTATTCCAGAATGAGAAAGAAATGGCGCTAGATATCCTCTATAGCTCCATCTCTTTCCCACACTAGAATGACACTAAAACAATCCTGCTTCAAGACGTCATGGTAACCCCCATGACCTAGGTAACTAACCCAGGACACCATTCTCAGCTCTCAGGCATCAGAATTGGGCAGACGCTGCCCGAATGTCGTCCATCTTTTTTTTTCGCTTTCCTTTTGTAGATATTGTGATACTTATTCCATTCAAACTAGAACTTGGCAACACTGCTTTTGGCAGAATCAGTTAAAATTGTAATTCTAGTTAGATAGTAAACGAATCAAGCTTATATAAATTGTCACTGCTACTCCTACTGAGCACTTTAAAAAGTAAAGTAAAAAAGTAAAAAGTTTTTATTTTGAAACATATACACTTGGCACAATTACAAAAAAAACGATGATAGTTAAAAACTGTGTCGCAGCCATCAACGCCCACTTAAACAGCAAAAAAAAATGTTCCAAAATTAAACTATAAATACAGTATAACTGACACTGAGGTAAACTTTAATAATAACGGGGGCGTGTGTGAAAGTGTGTATGTGGGTGTGCATGCGGGGGAGTGCGTGAGTGTCTATGTGTGCCTGTGTGGAGTGTGGGGTGTATGTGTGTGAGTAAGTAAGAGTTTGTGTGTGTAAGTGTTTTTACGCACACAAACTCTTTGTTAAGTTTCCACAATTTTCTCAGTTGCGTCATATGACAATGATTTCAACCACTCAGTCAATTGACACTTTTTCCAGTAATTCTTTTTTTTTTTGCAAAAGTCCGACAATGTCATGACCTACGCTCTAAAATTGTCATAATCCCAATCTTAGCGATCCCTCGCTGAGATTGGGATTATGCCCCCCGGCCCGGCCAAGAGTCCGTAGCACAGGGTATCCTAGTTTGGGGTGCGATGCCAGAAGTCCTCCACGTGTGCCCGGCAGCTGCTGGTTCCTCTCGATACGTCTGGAGGAAACGGCAGCCGCTGGGCCGGTGCACCCCGGGCGCGGCAGTGTCCTTCCTCTTGGAATGAGAAGAAATTCTCATCCCTTGGGATTGGCACTGCCGCGGCCAATGAGTCTGGCATCACGAGCGGGGTCCAATATGGACCATCGGTGGGTTCCTCGGCATGCCCTCTGTTAAGCAGAGGGCACAGCGGAGGAGTGTGTTACGGCGGGCTCGGTGTGCACTTACCCTGCCGCCGAGCAGACAGAGAAGGATGCGTCCTTCTCTGTCACCGTTGATATCGTAATCCCGTATCGGAGTGCAGTGGATCACGTCTCGCGACTCCGAGTCCTTTGGACAGGGACCGAGGGTCTTGGCTTAACTGCCTGGACTGCGAGGTAGAAAACCTCTATAAAAAGTTACCCCGAATTCCAAGCGGCGACGCAGCGCGAGGGGATGTATGGCTGACGGGTGTGCCTATTGGACGAATCAGTCGCTACTGCTTATCCTCGCTGGGGTACCTGCAGACCCCCTGGCGAGTAATAAAAACTTAAAAGCTGCCCTTCTAGGTACAGGGGTCTCTGCCTAGTAAGGAGTTTATTTCCCCCATACTCGTGGGTTCAAATATGAATATAAATAAAAATACAACACAACCAAAAAACACCGCCGGAAACGGCAACGAAGAGGAGAGGAGTAATGTGGCGTCGGAGTCCGACGCCGCATTGAGTGAAGTGAGCGTAGCGGGAGGCTCAGAGAGCTCCCGCCGCGAGAGGGCCGGGACTGCTGCGGAGAGCGGCAAGTTCTTCAGGAAGCGTCCCAGGCAAGATGGCGACCGGGTGTCGTCGTCCGAAGAAGAGCAGATGGCCTCTGCTCGCAAGATCCCCACCAGCAAGCGCGGTGGGATCCGAGGCAAGCGAGGGGGGCTATCTGCCTCAGAAAGGTCGGCCAGACTGGCCGAAGAGGGGCGCCACCCGGGCATGACTGCCGCGGGGTCTGGCAGTGAGGCGAGTGCACCTGGCGGCTCCGAGGCGGAGCGTAAGGCCAGGTTCACAAAGGAGGTGGAAGCTGCGTTAAGGAGTGTGGCCGTCAAAGTAAAACATTCTTCGAAACTCCGGGCCATACCCGCGGCTTCCGCCTCCATCATTGCGGCAGCGGAGGCCAACTTTGGGGGGCCTCCCCCTACCTCATCACAAGGGAACGAGGTGGCCAAGCTGCAGGCCGACGTGGCCCGTCTGACGGCCGCTATGGAGCTTCTCCAGAAGGAGAACGCCAAGCTCCAAGCGGACCTGGCCAGTCTGAGGGAGCCTGGCCCCCGCGTGGCGCCTCAAAGTGGGGAGGCACAGAGAAAGAGCCAGCCTGTGCCGGTGGAGAACCAGGTCTTAGACCTGGTCCGAAAGGAGCTGGCCTCCTTCCAGGCACGGTTCTCCGTCCTGGAGGGAATTGTTCTGCGTCCTCCCCTGGGTGCAAACAAGGCGGTCGCGGGCCCGAGTACGGTCTCATATGCGGCGGCTGCTGCTGCTGCATCCGGACCGGGACCGTCCAGCCGGCCCTCCGGCGGGGCTGTGTTGCCCCCCCCATCATCCTCCGGGAAGCCGACCAAACAGGCGGGGGCGCCGGCCAAACAGGGGGCGGCGCCGGCCAAACAGGTGGCGGCGCCAGCCAAACAGGTGGCGGCGCCGGCCAAACAGGTGGCGGCGCCGGCCAAACAGGTGGCGGCGCCGGCTAAGAAGAAGAAGGCGGGCCGGAAGAAGGGCAAGGGCAAGGCAGCGGCACAGGTTGCAACTGTGCCGCTGCCAGTGCCAACGGCGAGTGGGCCAGCGCCAGCGCCTGCGGCAAGTCAGCCGCCGCCGCTACCACCCCCCCAGCTCCCTGCACCTCCCACGGCTGAAGCCGGTTGGCAGGTGACCGGGGAGAAGAAAAGGAGGCGAAAGGCGGCCAAAAAGGCCCGCAAACAGGAGCGGCAGCGCCAGCAACGGGAGCGAAAGATCGCGGCTAGGCTTCGCGCCCCGAAGACCGCAGCTGTAGTGATCACACTACAGCCAGAGGCGGAAAAGAAGGGCGTGACCTACCGCGATCTGCTGGCGAAGGCCAAGGAGACGGTGGATCTCGGGGAGCTCGGGATCACCGGGGGCCTCCGGCTTAAGGTCACCGCGACGGGGGCTCGTATGCTGGAGATCCCCGGAGAAACCAGCGGCTCGTCCGCTGACGCTCTGGCTGAAAAGCTGAGAGCGTCCCTAAACGCGGACGAGGCCCGAGTGTCCAGACCCGTCAGATGCGCAGACTTGCGCGTCATGGGTCTGGACGACTCGGTCACTGAGGAGGAGGTGGTGGCCGCCGTCGCCAGGTCCGGGGGGTGCTCTGCCGAGCAGATCAAGGCAGGCACTCTACGCCCGGACCCTACGGGAATGCGAACCGTTACGGTGAGCTGCCCCGTGACGGCGGCAAAAACGATAGTGGAGGGCCGAAGGATCTTGGTGGGCTGGAGGAAACGGCAGCCGCTGGGCCGGTGCACCCCGGGCGCGGCAGTGTCCTTCCTCTTGGAATGAGAAGAAATTCTCATCCCTTGGGATTGGCACTGCCGCGGCCAACGAGTCTGGCATCACGAGCGGGGTCCAATATGGACCATCGGTGGGTTCCTCGGCATGCCCTCTGTTAAGCAGAGGGCACAGCGGAGGAGTGTGTTACGGCGGGCTCGGTGTGCACTTACCCTGCCGCCGAGCAGACAGAGAAGGATGCGTCCTTCTCTGTCACCGTTGATATCGTAATCCCGTATCGGAGTGCAGTGGATCACGTCTCGCGACTCCGAGTCCTTTGGACAGGGACCGAGGGTCTTGGCTTAACTGCCTGGACTGCGAGGTAGAAAACCTCTATAAAAAGAGGGCTGGGTATCAGCGCAGGTGAAACTGCTGGAGCCCAGACCTCTGAGGTGCTATCGCTGCCACGTGGGTCACCACGTGTCAGTGCAATGCGCCTCGGAGGTTGACCGCAGTGGCCTCTGTTTCCGCTGCGGACAGCCCGGGCACGTGTCGGCGACTTGCAGCGCTGCGCCGCACTGCCCAGCATGTGCGGCGGCTCGCAAGCCGGCCGATCACCGCGCCGGGAGCAAGGCCTGCGCTGCACCTGCCAAGCCCAGAGCCAGAGGCAGGGGAAGGCCCTCCGCCACCTCCGCCAACGCCACCGTCGCCACCGCCGCTGCCGTGGCCGCCACAGCCGCTGCCGCTGTCGCCACCGCCGCCGCCCAGAGCACGGCAAGTTCGCCTGCGGAGGGGCCCTCACAGGGGGCCCGGGGGGAGGAGGCGATAATGGAATGCCAATAACGGCACCATTACGCCTCCTCCAGGCGAATATCAACCACTGCGCCTGTGCTCAGAATCTGTTGCTCCAGAGCATGGCGCAGTGGTTGATTAACATCGCTGTGGTCGCTGAGCCGTACTTTGTCCTGCCCAGGGATGACTGGGTGGCAGACCTTGACGGCTCGGTGACCATAGTGTCATCGGCCGCCGCCGGTACCCCGACCCTTGAAAGTGTCAGGAGGGGTCGGGGGTGCGTAGCAGCACGGTTCGGGGAGATCGTCGTAGTGGGAGTCTACTTCTCCCCGAACCGAACTCTCGCCGAGTTCCACAACTCTCTGGAAGAGTTGAGTGTCGTTGTCGGGAGCCATTCCCTTCCCGTGCTTGTCCTCGGGGACTTCAATGCCAAGAACTTGGCTTGGGGTTCTCGTTGCACAGACGTGCGGGGAAGGATGGTGGAGGACTGGGCTCTGGAAAGGGGCCTGGTCGTCCTTAACCGGGGTTCTGTTCCCACGTGTGTGAGGATGCGGGGCGAGTCGGTGGTGGACATCTCGTTCGCTAGCCCCGCTCTGTCACAGCGTGTCGTTGACTGGCGTGTCATGGAGGGGGTGGAGACCTATTCCGACCACCGGTACATCCGGTTCGACGTCTCCACCCAGTCCTCAAGCGCGCCGGTCCAACAGGACCACTCGGGGGTCCTCGTTGGGCGTTGAAGCAGCTGGACCGGGAGCTCCTCCTGGAAGCCTCGATCGTGCAGGCCTGGGTGACATCACCGGACAGGCCTGCCGACGTTAATACTGAGGCAGAGTGGTTCCAGGAGGCCATGTCCGACATCTGTGACGTGGCAATGCCCCGAGTTCGGCCAGGAAGCGCCCGACGTCAGGTGTACTGGTGGTCGCGCGAAATAACATTTCTGCGCGAGGCGTGTGTCGATGCGCGGCGCCTGTACGCCAGGCATCGCAGGCTCCGCATTCGCCCGCCGGATGCGGCAGCCATTGAGGCGGAGCTGTACGAGGGATACAGAGCGGCGAAGACCGCCCTCCGGGACGCTGTCCTGCGGGCCAGGGAACTGGCCCGCTTGGAGATGCTGGAGACTCTCGACAGAGACCCGTGGGGGCGCCCTTACAAGATGGTGCGGAATAAACTCCGCACCTGGGCCCCCCCGCAGACGCAGAGTCTCCGGCCTGACCTCGTGGAGGACGTGGTGAGCGCTCTGTTCCCCTCGCGGGGGGAACATCCGCCCCCGCCTATGGCTCCGCCACCTGCGGTGCCGGAAGAGGACCCAAGCGACGACGACGACACTCCGGAAGTGACTGGGGTAGACCTGAGAGTGGCGGCAGGTAGGCTCAAGGTCAAAAATACCGCCCCGGGACCCGATGGCTTGCCTGGCAAAGCCTGGGTCCTGGCCTCGGATGAGGAGGCTCTCGGGCCCCGACTAAAAGGGCTCTTAAGCGCATGCTTGGAGAGAGGCCAGTTCCCGCTTCGTTGGAAGACGGGGAAACTGGTCCTCATCCAAAAGCCGGGGCGCCCTGCGGACTCTCCGTCCGCATTTCGGCCCATTGTGCTGCTCGACGAGGTGGGCAAGCTCTTTGAGAGAGTGATTGCAAACCGCCTCGCCGAGCACCTTGAGGTGATGGGGCCGAATCTTGCGGAGAACCAGTTTGGTTTCCGCAAGGGGCGCTCCACAGTGGACGCAATCATGCGCGTGAGAGCCCTCACGACGGGGGATGCGATATCCCGGGGCGGAGTCGTCTTGGCGGTGTCTCTCGACATCGCCAACGCCTTCAACTCCCTGCCCTGGAGCTGCATCAGGGAGGCACTCCGGTATCACCGGGTGCCGACCTACCTCCGTCGTGTGATCGGGGACTACCTGACGGACAGGGCCGTCATCTACCCCAGTCGCTGCGGAGAATGGAACCGGCGAGAGATGTCGTGCGGTGTCCCACAGGGATCGGTTCTGGGACCGCCCCTGTGGAACATCGGTTACGACTGGGTGCTGCGCGCGGACCTCCCTAGTGGTGTCAGCGTCGTTTGCTACGCAGACGACACCCTGGTGCTGGCACAGGGGAGGTCGCACGAGGCGGCGGCCGAAATTATGACACGCGGGGTTGCGATAGTCGTTGAGAGGATCCGGCAACTGGGTCTCGAGGTGGCATTGCACAAGTCCGAGGCCATGTGCTTTCATGGGTCTCGGAATGCGCCACCATCGGGATCCACGCTGACGGTGGGAGGGGTATCCATCGGCGTCGAGCCGACGTTGAAGTACCTGGGACTCGTACTCGACAGCCGATGGAACTTCGTGGAACATTTCCGACGTTTGGCCCCCAGGCTGGAACGGACCGGGGCTGCCTTCAGGCGGCTCCTGCCCAACCTTGGGGGGCCAAACGCCTCCTGCCGCAGGCTCTACGCGGGGGTCGTGCGGTCCATGGCCCTCTACGGGGCCCCAGTGTGGGCGCGTTCCTTGAGGCGGCGAGCCGCCCATTATCTGAACGCGCCCCAAAAAGTGGTGGCCGGAAAGATGGTCCGTGGGTACCGCACGATCTCCCGCGAGGCGGCGGGCCTGCTTGCCGGATTGCCGCCATGGGATCTGGAGGCGATAGTACTCGCGCGCCTGCACGACTGGCGCGCGGAGGCACTACGCCGGGGGGAAACTCCGCTGCCGCGGCAAATTGCCGCTCAGCGGACAGACCTCCGGCGCGATCTCATGGCGACATGGAGAGAGCGACTGTCGCAACCCCGTGCAGGGCACGCCACGATAGTGGCGGTAAGTCCCCTCTTTGAGGAGTGGCTAGAGAGGCGCCACGGCGTCCTCACCTTCCGCCTGACGCAGGTCCTCACCGGACACGGATGTTTCGGGAGGTACCTGCACCGAATCGGGCGGGAGGACACGCCCGGGTGTCTCCACTGCGAGCATCGACCGGAGGACACGGTGGAGCACACGGTGGAAGTCTGCCCTGCGTGGGCGGAGCACCGCCGTGTCCTCGTAGCGGCGATCGGCGGCGGCGACCTCTCGCGTCCGGCCCTGGTTCAATCCATGGTCCGGAGCGAGACGGAATGGGAAGCCGTCACCTCCTTCTGTGAAGCAGTCATGCTAGCAAAGGAGGTGGCGGAACGAGAGAGGGAGAGATCCTCTCTTCCCGGCCGCCGCGGGAGACGCACCGGGCGTCGGGGGCCACGTGGTGGCTACCGGCCACCGTAGACGCGGGCCTGTGGACGGTTGGCTATGGGCTAGCTAGCCGTCCGTCCGTCTAAAGACGACAGGCCGTGTCGACGGCGCGTTCGTGTTCCACGCGCGCCTCAAAGAGATGTCAGCATAAGAGAGGGGCCCGCAAGGGCCGAAGCCTGCCGGGGTTGCGGGCCTATTCGAAAGAGATACCGCGGCCCCGGAACATAAAGGGCGAGGAAGGAACATGGATGGGTTTTAGTCAGTAAAAGTCTGACACTCCCTCCCGCTCCGCCCAGAGTGGGAGAAGTCATTTGATGATTTCCCATCCCAAAAAAAAAAAAAAAAAAAAAAAAAAGGGTATCCTAGTTTGAATTCTTGACTCCCACAAACCTTTGTACCTCCAATATTTGTAACACCTTTAAATTGTAACTGTACTTTATGGAAAACATTTTATTTTTATAATTTTTTTACTCCTCTTCTTCTCTATAAGAGGGGACTAGTAACGCAGAGCTACTTTGAAGTTCTTAGAACTAAAGCATTATTTTATTTTACATTTTCAGTTTATCTACGTGCTAAAACCAAAGAAATACAGCGCTCTACCGATGACCTGGGAGGAGCCACAACTACCGACCCTCACTACCAACCCTCTTCCAAGAGCAGTGCTGTCACGATGACCATCAACAACAAGCATTTAGGGCCTTGCATACTCTAAACAAACATTTAAACGCAGTGATCCCAAAATGTTTTGCTAAAGAAATATTTTTTGATCATTGTAATATTTATTTATCAGTTATAAAAATGTTTTAGGGAGTTACCGCACTCATCAATGCGAAATTGGCTTGAGCAGAACACGTTTATTTGTTGCATTCAGTTTGGCGTGGTATCGAGTCGCGATGTCTTGACAATTTTGGTCCTATTGCATGTTAAAGTTATTTCTAACAAGCTCAAGCCAATATCACCTGGATTCGTAGATATTAGAAGTTCTAATATCTTTAACAAACCTTCTTGGAACGAAACGTCACTACTCTATTTTTGTTATGAAACGAGCTCGTACTTTTTTAATTCTGTGTTTTTACGACCTTAGCCTAGAATGGGCAATACCCTTTATATTTTGTTCTAAAAATCTTGCTATCGCCTATCTATTTTTGAAGTTCTTCAATTCTTTAATATATTTTAATTGAATAAAATACTAGGTAGTCAATTATAAATAAATTGTTGTTTGAGGGTCGAAAATTAAAACGTTATTTTGCAAAATACGGCCCAAAAACTAGGTGTAAGTACAATCGGATAAGTTATTTGGTATACAGGCGGCAAACTTGCAACGAATTATTAAAAAAAATGCTTTATGGGTGCTGGATACTCAATTAATTTACATCAATGGTGCTATAGGTAAGCAAAATTAATACATCATTATAAATATGAATAATGGCAGTGTAATGGAAAAATGAATAGTTTTGACTGTATACTAAATAGCTTATTCGACTGTACAAAAACTGGCCATATTGGATACAAGACGCGATAGCGACGTATCCCGTGCGTTGCCGACTACAATATGACTGTTTAAAAAAATGCATTTTTAGGCCATTTTAAACTATAAATATATAAATATTTATAGTTTAAAATGGCCTAAAACCTGTTGCAATAGTGGGCTATATTCTTATTAGTTGCTTACGTTTAAACTTGTGATTGTCTGTTGTGAAAGAAATTGCATGTATATTTTTAAAAGGTGTTATTTTTCAAAGTATTCTTGCAAACGATGCATTTACAATGTAAATGGCTTAATTTTTTTCATTTGTTTATAAATTTTACAATCAAGCAAACGGATTAAAGTAAGTCATTTACGCTGGTTTCTGTAAAACTAACCATTGTCTTTTTTAAACTTTCACGATCAGAACTCATTATAAAACTTATGCAACCTTGTATTTATCGCGAACTTTACCTTTAATTCAAGCCCGACGTTTCGACCGGATTGCACCAGCTGGTGCAATCCGGTAATACTTCAGTATTGGAGGTACCGCGACAGCAAACCATGGCTGGTGCAATCCAGTCGAAACGTCGGGCTTAAATTAAAGGTAAAATTCGCGATAAATACCAGTTTGTATAAGTTTTAAAACTAACCATCACAAAAAAAAAACTATCAAACCCTTATCAAGTAGCTTTTGTTTTAACAGTAAACCATTCATAGCCGTTGACTGAACTAGACAGGATTGACTTAGATCTAGTGTTGATAAAGACTTGGCAAAGAGCAAGGACATCGATTACGTAACACACTTTATATAACAATCCAAAAAGATTATTAAGAAATTCCTAATCATAATATGTAGGTATTTAATCAATTTTGGCTAACGAGAATTGCCACATTGAGACAAATAACGGGAAATGCCATTAAAAATGTGTTACGCAAATGGATAAAAACAAAAATTCAGTATTGTAAAAAAATAATCGAACGATTTTAGTATTTAAAATGAAGTGCACGGGATAAAAACTAGATTCTACGTAATTATTGTGAATAGTTTTATTTCAAGGCTAGAAAAAAATCTGAAGAAAAGTATTTTTGACTGAAATGAACAGTGAGCGAGAGCTATGCATTACAGGGACATTAAATTAAGAAAATTAAAATATTTTCTTTTACACTGCAAAACAAGTACTTATTTTTCTTCTATTTTTAGTCACAATGTATAAAATGTACAAGAATCATAAGTTAAGTAAATTATTTATGTTGTTAATAAATATAATTATTTTTGAAGTTACCCAAGTCAGAGATTTGTATTTTTGAATGTAAATGAGTTAAAATTAAATAAAATTAAGTTTTTATTACCCACATTTTTTATTTTATTTTAATTAAGCAACGATTGAGCCTGACATTTGCTCACCTGTCAAGGTGATTCAATGAACTTGAACTTTTGATACACATTTGACTTCATTTATACCCAATATTCAAGCAAATGAATGTTTTGTTTGGATCTTAAAATGTAGAAAAAAAAACTGTTTTTGAACAGGGTATTAGTTCGGTATTGACGTAAACACCAAATAATAGAATACCAATACGAAAAGATAATAAGAACTTCTTACATAGGTAATCTAATTACTTGAAAATAATTTACGTAATTATTAAAAATCGAAGAACTTTTTAAAAATTGTAGTTGCTTAGCATGCTACTAGATTTTTAAATAATAAACAACGTTTTTTGGGGTAAAAAATGCTATTTCACTGTAGGACTCAATGTCACGCACAAAACCTTGTGATGGTTGAATAGTTGAGAAGGTACCTATTTTAAGTAAAATTATCATACAAATATATATACGTCACCGTAAAATTGTCAAATACGTTATATTGTAATATCTCTAGCGATATTGTAAAATCTCGAAATATTGTCAAATGAACATACTGCTTACAACAAAACGCATTATTTTTCGTGAAATACATGCGATGGTAGTCAACTCACGCGGTGTGGAGGGAAGTAGGGGTCCCCCTTGCCCAGTGGTACAACTCTCATGAAAAGATATTGTACCATTCCTAAGAATTTATACCGATTATTATAACCTAACCTTAAAACACTTTATATTCCCCTAAAAAGCGTAGTCGACGGAGCCCCTATTTCCGGGTGCAGGGTTTAAAGGAACCTAACTAACCTAACGGGGGGGTGCCCCAAGTCCCGATTATGGGGGCAGAGATACTTCCGTATGTTTAGTTGACAATATTTCGAGAGTTTACAATATCGCTTAGAGAGAAACACGTTATATTGTAATATAACGTGTTTGACAATTTTACGGTGACATATATAACACAATATCTACGGAGGATGTTTTACACCCATTATTTATCATCTTTCTCCTGACCTTTGGACCGGCACAGTATAACTGTCTTCTTTTTCTACGAGTATACTTCTCGATTATGTTTGGGACAAGCCAGCCACACTATTCCCAAACCACTGTAACTCCTGTGCGCCAGAATCAACAGTGGCGACCACCAGAAAAGCGCCGTGACAATGAAGCTCGACGAAGTCCCAGGGAATCAATTTAACTTAACTTAGTCTTAGATCCCGCAACGAAATTAATCAGAAAGTATAGCGGAGGTGTAGAAAAAAAACCGTAATTTCCACTTCCCTCCATATCAGCAGGAGACAGAACGAAACAAGGCCAATGGACACAAAGGGACGTTTTCAACTGGGATAAGCCCAGTTACCTAGCACCACGGATAAATATTAACATTAATGGGTCCTAAATTGTGAGCTGTTAGGTACATTTGATTCCAATAACAGGTATAGCAAAAACGCTTGAACGCACGGAAGTTTTAGTTTCTACAAGGTCCGTATAGTAAATAACTCCGGATGTAACCTGTAAGGTACACTATCCAACATATATTGCGTTAATTTTGCCAAAGACTGCACTCCCATAAAAGGTGATGTGCAGATTGTTCATATTCGCAGTCAGAAGTGGAACATCTACAAAAAGTCAAGTCAACAAGCTTGAAGGAAAGTAATACTTCTCTATTGCTCGTCATCTTACCAGACGCCTCTTTTCGCCATATATATCATCCTTCACACAGATCCATCGATTCTTTGGTCTTCCTCTACCTACTCGTATAGCCATCCAGTTTCAACTCAAAACTTTCCATACCACATTTCCTCATTTTCGACATAATATTAATCTCCCGCCGACTGATCGACACTTCGCGTGACCAGAGGGCTGGCTCTTTCTGTAGCCAAAAAATTAGCATTGCCATTCAACGTGGCAATGCTGCCAGTCTTCTGAGCACGTTTCCCGATGACAGCGATGCGGCGTCAAAGTGAGTACATTGTTGTATATATTTTGGTACCTACTAGTTTTACGTTTAGTTTTAGTTTTATTACGCTTATAATACGAGTAGGCACTCATATTATTACGAAAATATTTTGCTGTCACGATGCGTTTAAAAAAAATTAGGTCTGACGTCTGTAAACCCGAATTCATTGTTATGATTTCTTGAACTCAAATGACGTTTAATAATTGATTTTATTTGAAATATAAACTTACGTTCGTACTATTTGTGAAGGAAATGATGCAATATGAGAAGTTCAATAATTGTTTTGATTACGCGAGAAAACAGCAGCTAACAGATGTAATTGATAACAAACAAGTCGAAAAGGGTGACCATGAATGCTTGGACACAATAGTGTCTATGGATAGTATCAGATGGCGATAGAGCACATATACCGGGGGGTACGTATGCTGTATCTACTGACTAGCATTGCACCTCCAAAAGTTCGTAGGAATATTATTTATAGCCGGCCGCATCGAGAGGATGAAGCTAACAAGCTCAAGCTCAAGACTCATACAACCAAATGCACAACAACGTCGAGCAGTGCCCTTGAGGCTGAAAAGCCGTAAATCTTTCTTGTGTGCGTGGGTGCAGCTAGTCCAACCAACAGCAACGCCTCCCCAGCAAGATGTAAGTTTTGGTCGACACCTGCCTCTCACCTCTTGAAAACTTCCATCGAACCATCTGGGAGGCTTCCACATGGGTATGCGTTGTCATGGCCGACTTAGGAATCTCTAAATAAATATGTTTCGGGCCGAAGTCGGCCGGAGCAAAGGCAATCATCGCAGACGGGAGTTTATGGACGGCGTAGATTTTAAGGGGGAAGCGTCATAGCCCACGAAATTTAAATTTTCTTACGTTTTTAGCAATTTGCAGGCCAGTGGTATGTTGTATCGTTGACTGGAAAACGTATATAGTTACAGAATTATAATCATCAAAATCATCAATACAACCATCATAAGCTCATATAAGTCGAGGAACGATTTTTTCAAAGCCAAATTCATTCCCTTGACTTATATGAACTTAGAGGCTAAATGCGCGTATATGCGGTGACTCCTCGCCACAGACAACGGCACACCTTTATGGCGCCGCATGCCCTAAGCTGTCACCTGCGCACATGAAGACTTTATGACTTTATCATCGTCATCACCAACACCATTCTCTTGCCCTTATCCCAATTAATTTGGGGTGACGTCACGTAGTACATGCCTTATTCTTCCATTCTTCTGTATCAGTGAGTGAACTTTTGGGCCAAACATGAAAATTCTATTAAAACGTTATTGTTAACGGAATGACCATTTTTTGTCGCAGTCTTGCGGTATGTCTCCTCTGACGATGCAAATTACGTTTTAAAAAACTTGCGGGGCAGTCTTTGGGGACCCCTGATTGAAGTGAAAACTAAGTAATCTATATGTGCTACGGGTTGTGCCCCGCGCACGCCTAAGTGGTGCTACGCCGTAGCGGATCGGCTACGAGTGCTACGAAGCGTTAGTTGACGGTCGAGCTCCATAATTTTTGTTCACCCAAAAAGTGTTCAACGTGCCTAAAGAAGTTTTCACTTCATAAAGTTAGAAATTAAAAGACATAAATAAATAACACAGACGACCCACTGCCTCACGTTTTGTCCTTCCAAATGCATGGAGACAATGAGAACTCGTGCGCGATGACTATGCGCGGACAATTCCAACCACCCTTGATCCTCATCTTATCTCTCAAGTTATTTATTTTTTACACGTACTCCACAGTACGTGTAAAAAATAAATAAAATCTAAGTTACAGCTACTTTCTGTGCAAAGTCTATAAGTTAAAGTTAGATTGATTAAAGTCTATGCAGAAGTGATTGTTGTTTTAGTGTTTAAATGCTGTCATATTTACCATCCCAGCTGTCATGACACTGTGGACTGACAAAGGCAGACAAATGTATTTTTTTGATTTCACTGCGCAGGTGTACAATTCCTTGGGCAGCGGTTTTTGGCAGACAGCTGAAAGTTCCCAGATTCGACGCAATAACCCCAAAAATCAAGAATGTCTGGAAATGGTTTGCCTTCCTTATTTTATGACAGATTATATAAAAACTAGTGATACGTAACTGCCTTAACATTTGTAACTTAAATGGAAGAAGTCACTGGCTTCTGAAATACAGGTACTCTAACCTAGCTCAGGAGCCAGGGTTTCACATTTGTATGTAACCTGTTTTTATGCCAATAAAAGAATTATTATTATTATTATCTACCCACAATTTAGGAAAGCATACTCACCCATCACCCTTTCTGATGACAAGCCCGTCGTCTGTGAAGCCGACCGAATCGGTCTGATGCCATTGTTGACGACCCAAATGGCGCAGCGGTAGTGAGGCGGCCTTACGTTCTTAGGGTCCCGGGTTCGAATCCCGGTAGGAGCAAATGTTTGTGTGATGAGCATGGACATTTGTTTCCGAGTCATGGATGTTTATATGTATAATAAGTATGTATTTACAAACAAAAAGTATATATGTAGTATATCAACTGTCTGGTGACCACGACACAAGCCTTGCTTAGTGTGGCACTAGATGGCGCTGTGTGTAATGTCCAGCGATATTTATTGTTTAACTATTGTGTCAACTTCGCTAACAGACGGAGGTCAGCTCCACGTGTTACCCTTCATAGTAAAAGTAGTTCATAATGATGAGTACAATGACCGGTCGAAGTTAATGGATATCGTCCGGAAACACGGTGTATAGGCGGAGATGATGTCTCACATTTTAAATTTGTACCAAAGCCAAATAGATTCACACATAGTACAGGTACTTCTAGTTCTGCATTAAAAGCCATTCCTAATGTAGCCTAAGGCCAACCTATTTTTTACCGTGTGGTTAGTTTCAGAGTTTTATATCGCCCTGCCTCTGGCTTGGCCTCGCAAGTATTCTGGCTTCCTCACGAATTCACGATGTTTTCCATCACCGGCACCGTAGCAAATGATAATTTAACAATACGTACCTTCATGAATCCAAAAATAACAGGTGCGTGTTCGAACTCAAGGCCGATTACTGTTTTATTTCGTTTTCTATTTGTCTATTTTATTAAAAGTGGTACAAAAAGCTTTAAAAATAAATAATCAAACCACCGTCGTCTTAAATTAAATTCATAACCCAATTAATTCCAATCTGTACCTACTAAAATAAGCAAGTATAGTGTCACGAGGTCAATTACACGCAAACGTGTTATATTTTTAGCACAATTACTATTTTTACTTCATCTTATCGGTTAGTTTACTATAATTTAGATTATTTATCGTGTGGTTAGTGCCTAACCTGGTGTCAGAGTTTTTTTCCCACCCATGGGCTTCCGACTTGGCTTTACATCACCATCTGCTTAGCCTTTTCCCAAGTATGCTGGGGTCGGCTTCCAGTTTTACCGGATGCAGCTGAATACCTATTTTACATGGAGCGACCTCCACAACCCAGTAGGTAAGTATAGAATAATTTAGAATAATAGAATAATTTATTTTAAAAAAAGAAGGTTTTACAAATGTATACATTTAAGTGCAGTAGAGTTATTTTTAACAATTGTATAATTAGTGCTTATATTTAAACTACAATTACAATATATAAAACAGTTGCTGCCGTTGCTGGTAACGAAATTGTCAAATACAAATGTTAGGTAGCGACCTACCTGATCTAGGTTTATTTAAACCTGTGTTTCTGGCCATCACTCAGTAGGTACTGGGTAATACGATATCCCTTGGAAAGACTGGTTGTCAGACTTTTTGGGCTACTGACTACCTGTAACTACTGTGAAAGTTCTATAAATGACAGCTGGGGCCAACTGATTAACATGCTTTCCGAGGCACGGAAGAAAACTCGGTATTAATGGGTGGTCACCCATCCACAGACCAACCTAGGCAAGCACTGCTTAACCTAAAGATCGAGCCGAGCGGCTGTTATTATTTAATCACGAATTTAGTCACTAATACTAACTACTTTAGTTACATGCCGTCGAGAAATATCTCTCAGGCATGCTGGTTTCCTCACGATGTTTTCCTTCACCGAAGTAAGTCATAAATAACCTTTTGACCGCCACAGCATAAACGCTCGCGCGTGCCCTGTACGCCAAGCCACAATTTCATCTACTATTTTGCCATTTTGCCACATATTTGTGTCGTTTGGCGTACAGGGCACGCGCTTGCTTGTCACGTATATGTGACAATGGCGTCCAAAAGGTTAAACAATGCGCACACTATTCCGATAATAATTTGATAATTTCGATCCCTACCTTTATGTACCAATGGAAGAAATTTCTCAATAACAGCAGATTTGTGCCCGGTTGATTGCAATCCTCTCGTTCCCTATTAAATGGTGCGTTTGTGCTCTTCCATCTTAATGTAATGTTCTGTTAGGAACTTTGTGTGTGCATAAATAAATAAATAAGTATGACGAAATATGTGTATACGCTTCTGCCCAACTCTTCAGGTATTACATGCGTGATGTTAGTTTATGCTGTAACAACAGATTTAGGAAATAACGGACGTCAAAAACCACATTTTGTGACGTACACGTGAGGTGTGGTTTTTTATTTGCCGTCATTTGGCAGGTAGGTACCAAATACTTACGAAGACAAACAAAGATAAATATAATGAGTATTCAATGAACAAACAACCTTACCACAAAAGATCAAATAAGTACGTTGATTGTATTTCTCTTGCTTCCAAGTTCCTAGTAAATTCAGTTTTTATTATAATTGGATAAATGACAATAACCTGCACACTTAGGCATCCACCGGGTACAAATATATTTTTTGGGCCTCTCAAGTCACTATTGAGAAATTCCATAAAACTTTGCCCAATCTCGGAAATCAAACCAGCCCAAAAACTAAGTTTTGTAAGAATATTGACAAATGCTATTTTGTGTACGCTACCCTTAATTCGAAAATTTCGTTCACATTTATAGTTCTGTTGGTACCTAACCTACTTATATTGTAAAATACATAAATATTTACAAACTATAAATAAACTGAATGTAATAAACAAGTAAAATTAAATTTAAAAATTTAAAACAAGCCCCGACACACAACGTACTACTAAAAGTTAAGTAGAAAATATTTCGTTAATCCGCCATTTTGTGGTCCCGGCCATCTTGGATTTTTTATTTATCATAGTTTATAGTATTCTACTAGTCAAGCCCTTTCATGTGATACCAATATTGAGGCAGTTGTTGAATAAAAATGTAATTCGCTATTTTGTGGCGGCGGCCATCTTGGACTGATTTTTATGAAACATAGCTAATACTCGTAATACTCCTGACTTATTCACCTTTAAAGCAAAAAAAAACTAAATCAAAATCGGTTCAACCGTTTGGGCACTACGATGCCACAGACACACACACAGACACGCCAAACTTATAACACCCCGTCGTTTTTCGTCGGGGTTTAAAAAGGAGTAAAGAATTAGGTAAAGGTCTCGTCAAAAAATTAGTACGCATTGTTGTCAACTGTAATTGTGCACAGAAAGCTAAGTAGAAAGTTATTAATCTTGATGTACTTACCTACCCTGTATGTAAGATACCTATCTTGGCCACTGAACCGCAAATCACACACCCGACCAGACCTTGGAACCATTCCACTGGCGCTGACGTCGCCGGCCCCGGGGAAGTTTTGTGCCTCTAAACTTAACTAAACCAGCGACACCTAGTAAAAGAAGTAAGTAACTACCTACATCTATTTTGATACCAAGTAATTAGCATCATAGGTAATGATATCATATTTAAGAGGCCTGCGGAGCATGCGTTTTTCATACAAACGTAATACCAAAATAATTTGTAAATCAAACATATTCTTAAGGTAGTGTTTATTTATTTCGATTAGGTAACAGAATATATAGGTTCCCAAACACATGTTTAGAATGAACACTGATTTAAACAAGAGTTATGAGAAAAATACATTTTCTATAGAAATTTTAAACTCCTCATATCTCCCCTTTATATCATTGTCCTTTCAAAATATTTATTTGGGAACATAGATATTCTGTAATCCAATCGAAATATATACAAACTACCTTGAGAATATGTTTGATTTTCATATTATTTTGGTATTACGTTTGTATGAAAAGCCCATGCTCCGCCGGCCCCTTAATGACATAAAAAAGGTCAAAAGCATCAGAATCAATGAATGCGTGACAATGAGAACTTTATACAAATGAATGGGAAAATACCTGTAATTATTAGTTTTTAATTATAAACAATGTTATATCTTAACTGCTTGTTAATACATGGTAGTGATTAATTATGTTACGATTTACTTCAACGTTAACGTTATCAACGGGCTGGTGTCCGCAACTACAAGTCAAAGCGCGTATTTTGCGTATGGGCTTATAATTCACCACGTGGACTCAGTGCGGGTTGGTGTTTTTAGTTTAGTCGCTTATCGTTTATCGCTGGCTGAGGGCAACGTATCTTAGGATGATTGAGGAGGTGAACAAAAATCATATTATCTCATCGTCATCATTTCAGCCGAAAGACGTCCACTGCTGGACATAGGCCTCCTCCTAGTGTCGCCACATTGACCGGTCCCATGCGATACGCATCCAGCGGATTCCCGCAGCCCTCACCAGATCATCTGTCCACCTAATGGGAGGCCTTCCAACACAACGTCTTCCGGTTCGCAGTCGCCACTCCATAACTTTTCGGCCCCATCGGCCATCCGTTCTGCGAGCAATGTGCCCTGCCCATTGCACAAAAAACACAAAAACATTACAACATATGAAAACATATCTATCTACTATCAATCTCTTTCAGACTTAGTCATGAATTCTTACGCATTACTACAAATTCGTGACGTAAATACAATGTGACTGACTTTTACGATCGGATGAACAATGAATGAAAATATTGTTTTAGGCATATAACTCACTATGTATTCAATATGTACCTACTTTTATTCAACTTACGTATGCAATGTCGTATGTAAACAATTGTTGGGTTTTTTTTTTGTGGTTTTTTTTTACTGATGGGAAATCATCAAATAACTCACCACCACCCACTCTGGGCGGAGCGGGAGGGAGTGTCAGACTTTTACTGACTAAAACCCATCCATGTTCTTTCCTCGAGCTTTATGTTCCGGGGCGACGATATCTCTTTCGAACAGTCCCGCAGCCTCGGAAACAATTGTTGCCTCATTTGTTAATTAGCAAGTGCTACTGCTGAGGCCGTGAGTTCGATTAATAGGTTGGGTAAAAGGTTTCTTGAATTTTTTTAACAGGAACTTCTCAGTAGCATTTCGAGGTCTGGCATGGTGCTCGATTGCTGGCAGGCATCGCCTTGTACGGGATTTACCGCTGAACCGTAGGTGGATTTACTGGAATAGTCTCCATGGGTACCTCTGCCTATATCTATGGGCCTTAGTCGCCTGATAATAAAATTATTATTATTATTATACCTTCAAGGAAGATAAACATATAAGGTCTATTTGTATGAACAGATAAAAATATGATGAACACGAAATCTGTTATGGCGTTATTTTTTTTTTCGCGATTCTGGGTTTAGTCCCATAGTAAAAGTTGTTTATAATAATGAGTACAATGACCCCTTAAAGGATTTTTATAATATGAACAGAAAATGTAAGTGCTTTTTCCTAAAAAAAAATAAACGTGGTGACTTGAGAACTTCCTCCTTTTCCTCGTCGGTTAAAAAAGGTTGCATCATCTAATACACCCCGCGGCGGCACCTCTCTACCTACCCAGTACCCAGTGGGGCCATCCCGATAACCGTGAAGATAACTGACAAAGATGTGTCACAAACAAGTCGTGTTGCTTAGGGTTATCATTTCTAAGTTTATGATATGTCCGGCTTGGCATAATGGCAAAATGTCATTTGATTATCATCACATCACCCTAGTCTTTTCCCAACTTGAACTTGAACTTAGACAACTTGTTTTATGGTCGGCTTCCAG
This sequence comes from Xestia ashworthii, assembly GCA_950022955.1. Taxonomy (NCBI): domain Eukaryota; kingdom Metazoa; phylum Arthropoda; class Insecta; order Lepidoptera; family Noctuidae; genus Xestia; species Xestia ashworthii. The sequence goes on from OX465563.1 coordinate 5,717,122, forward strand.
TCTAACCGGATGCAGCCAATACTAGTATTTTACGTGGTGAATGCCTATCTGGTCTCCACAGCCCAGTTCCTGGGTAAAAGATACCCCCTCGATTGATTGTGTCAGGCAAAAATGTTTTGTATTATGGCCAGAAATGGTTACTCACTTTATCGCAGTGCACTGCATAATTGGAGTCATCGATTTCAGTACCAGCCATTTTTTTGAAGCCGTTGGACCTCCTAGCTTTACGGTGTCCAGCGATGCGTTTGGCTCGTGATCTCCACTCCAGGACTCGTTTCCTCCATCGCTCATCGATCCTTCGACAAACATGGCCAGTCCACTGCTCCTTCGTATCGATCGATCTAGATTGAGAGGCGGCCACTGACTGCTTACTAAAACCCGGTCAGGTCATAAAACGCTCCCTCACCGGAGCATTTATCAATAATGTAACAATTCAAGATTCAATTTTGAGCACCATAGTGGTAGTCAGTGGCCCGAAAAGTCTGACAACCAGTCTTACAAAGTGGTGTCGTATTACTCAGTGTTAACCGGGGTTTGGAGGTCAGATAGGCAGCCGCTCCATGTCAAATACTAGTATTCAACTGCATCCGGTTAGCCCCTTCGTACACAAGGCTACTCAAATCTTAGATATACTCAACGATTTTAGTCTTCAAGCGACTGCCGCCGTACAAATCCATTGAAGTTCGTACACGAGTCGCGTCACCGACATTCGTCCCGCGACTCGCATTTGTATGAAGTCGCTTGAAGACTAAAATCGTTGAGTATCTAAGATTTGAGTAGCCTTGTGTACGAAGGGGCTTAGACGGGAAGCCGACCCCAACATAGTTTGGAAAAGGCTAGGCAGATGATAATGACTTTACAAATTGATCATGTAATGCTCGAATCTAATTCTCGCGGTCAGGGGGCGCCCATATTTAAATGATGTGGGCTGTCAACCCTAGTTGGGTGACATAAATATAGCCCTGTTATCACACGACATGCGTCATCACTGGCAAGCCGCGTTGTGATTGAAGCGTGGGGTGGGCGTGGCACGCTGCTGGTGGAAGTACACGTGACAGTTGATGACTATGAGAAATGATTAAAGTAAGGAAGAATTAATTATCGCAACCATGCACTAATGATAATGATGGATGAACTTCAGAAATGTGTCAATGATTTAGCGAACCACAATGCCACAACAGTAGTGACATGGTTTTGGTTAGACCAGTTTAGGTCGACCTGTCGGGCCTACGCAGATTTTTAGTTATAAACAGGAAAATGTGTGTAGGAAAAGCTTTTTATTGTAAACTTCCCGAGAAATGTATAAACTACGGGTAAACTCAGTCGTTTTGATACATTAGTTTTACTAACCAGTTTTGAAAACATTTTTTTTAATTTGCATTTCAACCCAATTCTTGAGGGCGATATGCTATTAAATATCAGGCTACAAATCCTAAGGGCCATCGTAGGAGCCGAGTGAAAAGAGAAACAGCGGGGCACAACTAATTAAATCATAGCTTAGGAATATGTTTTCCATCATCGCTACAGATTGTCTCTAACTGACACTGTTGTGAAAGGCAGTCAAAAGGACTGAGTAATCTGAACTTCTGTTGTTTTGTGATTCTGTGGTTTATATATGTCACCGTAATATTGTAAGCAGTATGTTCGTTTTACAATATTTTGAGAGTTTACAATCTCGCTAGCTAGAGAGATTACAATCTAACGTGTTTGACAATTTTACGGTGACATTAAAGAAAGAAAGAAAAATATTTATTTGAGGTCAGTTATTAAAGCACACACACAATAATATAAAAAAATACAAAATAAGAAAAAAAACAAAAAGGTCCATTTCAGCATTCATGGCTTTCTGACGCTGGTCTTCCAATAAGTATAAGTATTCTATTTTACTTTCAATGGTCGAAATGCCAGAAAGGCACATTATATTTTATTTTGTGGCATGGAAAGAATAAGTATAACGTTCTTAAAGCGGGAAGACTCTCACTAACCAGACCCCGACCGAAATAAGTATTTATTTTATATTTTATAAAGGAAATTGGATACTATAGCCACTCATTTAAAAAAAATCCCTACTGTAGATATTCAGTTAAATCAACTGGGGTGAAATGGGACCAAAAAGATTTAAAAAAAAGATTTGAAAAATACAAATAAGTACCTGTAACGTGTATGTAACTTAAAAATTATAACTACTTTTATACCTATACTCCTATATTTTTACGTACTTATTACGAATAAAGGAAAATGTGATAAACAGGTTTTTACTTAATTTAATCTTATTATTTTCCGCGTAGAATGCGGTGGGAATTTCCCTATTGGACTCGTTTTGTCAAGCACGTATGACATTCTAAAATCCGAATAGGTGCAATAACTTTATCTAGTACTAACTACGTACGCTATACCGCAATTTTCCTCAATTGCAGTGACGTATGAAATTTTAAATCCCAATTAATCGTAAATTAAGTTTCGGTCGTTCGTCCTCATGAATATTTACAATTTTTTTAGTAAATTCCTTGTCGGGCAAAGTATAATTGGGTTCTCCATCAAGAATCGTTCAGGATTAGTCACGGAGTCTGTATTAGTGCCAGTTTGATGGCAATAGGTTCACCTCCTATGAAATTTTACGATGGATCTATTAAAAAAAAATCGTACTCAAAAAAACTGCCTTGGTCTTGTTTACTCGTATGTAGCTAAATACACATTATAATCGTGTTAAGGCCATGCATTCTTCGATCAACAATAAAATTAATCAACTCACCCCATCGCATCCCACAGCTGGACATAGGCTCCTCCCAAGCAGCCACACCACGCTGGCCTGCAGCTTCCGCAACTGTAATAGTCATTATAGTGACCATTTGTTTAAAAGTTTTAATGGCCATCTTATCTATTTTCGTCCTACATAATGATGTTGGATATTGTTTGTTCTTTTATCTAAATGCAAAAACAAGATGATGCTGATCATGACACACCTCTTTTTAATCTTAAAATATACTGTAGTAAACAATTTAACGAAATATTTTTATTTACTGTTATTGTATTAAACACTGTTTTAAGCTTACACGGATTAAAACTAAACTTATATTGTCACCATGATCGCGCGATCATGGCGAAATATCGGGAGCTCAATTAAACAATCACGGAAGATATCCCATATGTGACAATATAGTTGTAAGTAATTGTATATTTATTATTCTGGGTCTTTAGGCCTGGACTATACCAAAGCGGATCAGAGCGGAAATGTAGGAGTAGGAGGAGAGGAGATGTGCAAAGCGGAGAAGAGAGGAGATGTGCAAAGCGGAGAGGAGAGGAGATGTGCAAAGCGGAGAGGAGAGGAGATGTGCAAAACGGAGAGGAGAGATGTGCAAAGCGGAGAGGAGAGATGTGCAAAGCGGAGAGGAGAGGAGATGTGCAAAGCGGAGAGGAGAGGAGATGTGCAAAGCGGAGAGGAGAGGAGATGTGCAAAGCGGATGGATGGATGGTTTTACCAGTATTCTTTACATTTGCTCATTAAAAATACATGCAGGGGAATTATTGCTGCCTCGTTATTGCTGCGTGATAGTTATTATTTCCTTTACTCAATATAAATTATGTTAGTTGACCCCCCAGGGTTTCTTTCCATTCATGTATGCCACTTAGATAAGCGGTAGTTACGACAAACAATAATAACTCTTCACAATATTTATAGACGGCTATTTTTAGAATAATAATAGAATAAGGAAAGTTTCTTGAGCAACACATAATAACACCACGCATGTAATAAAAGGCTAGGCAGACATGTATCATATAGTACACCCACTTCTCGCCAAAATGAAGCTATTGTCTTCAACTGGGCCCAAATCTAAGCCTGGCTGAGAAAAGTTTTTAAGTACCTAATCTACAGCCAGCACCACAAAGTTCGAAGACATATGACATCTACCAATTCGCACTGGACCCACGTGGTGGCTTATAGCCCATTCCCTCACAAAGAGAGGAGGCCTGTGTCCCAGCAGTGGGAACATTAATAGGGTGATGATGACAACCAGAAGGCGACGTTGTAGAGTCGCAGGAGATGACCAGATTACCCTGGATCGAAGAATTTGGAAGTCATGAGGAGGCCTTTGCCCAGCACGGGGGATGATACTGTTTAATAGTAGCAGCTGGGACATAGGGAGAAGCAGTGAGCTGTAATCCACCACATGAAGTCAGTGTGTGACCGATGTCACATGTCTTCGAAGTTTTGGTTCCACGATGTACACCTACGTTCTTTTGTTTTAGAAGCGTTAGGTTTTCATTTTCAATGAAAACTTGAGTAGGTAGACGCACTGTTTCCCAAAGTCTTATTGCTAATTATAACTATCATTACTGAGAATAACAATTTGTTATTAGATAAGAGAACCATGATTTTTATTAACCTAATTCCTCTATCTATTAAATAAATTAATGTTTATGTACACACAATAAAACATTTGGTTGCTTAGTGGTGTCGAATAAGATTAGTTTTTCATTTTATAACTGTTTACTCATAAACTGTTGAGTGTTTTATTATATTATAGTTAATTGTTTTATAACACAAACAAAGATTACAAAGGTTAAGTGTATCACATCAAATCATTTATTCGCATAGAATGTAGTATCGTACAATAGTTTGTTATAAAATATAGTGAGCCGGCCGGGTACATTCTTCCTAAGTTTTGGCATGCAAAATTTAGCAAATAATGTCATTATCAATAAAAAATATTAAGCACAAAAGTAGAAATCAAAAATAATATCAATAATGTTACATTGCTGGAATGTCACACATGATCAAGTAGATTTCATGTAGATTTTGCCTTTCTATAATTACGTTGACAAGCCATACCCTCCCGATGGGATTTCCCATGGCGGACATTATTTCGATCTTCCATACAACATTACACCTCTTTAAACCCTTTGGGTGGAGTGTTGCATTAAGTTTTCGATCGAATACGAGTACGCAACACCGCAATACGCTCCAAAACCGGGGCCCGGGGCACTGTTACTCAGCTCTCTACGTACTGATAAACCTTCGAGGCTCTTCTACCAACAAAGATCCGTGGTGGGTTGGTGATGTATCCTTTTTTTTCGGATGCGAAGTCATTAAATGACTTCTCCCGGGTACGTATCATAATCCCGAATTTTAAAAGACCGAATTTTAAAATACCGATGGACGAAATCCCGAAAATTGAAACGCCGAATGGTTGTTTGCCCGAAAGTTTAAAATCCCGAAAGTACATTTGCCCGAAAGTTTAAAATCCCGAAGTTTATAAACCCTAAGTTTAAAATCCCGAAGTTTAAAATCCCGTAGTTCAAATACCCGAAAGTTCATTTGCCCGACAGTTTAAAATCCCGAAGTTCGAAATCCCGAAGTTCATTTGCCCGAAATTTAAAATCCCGAAGCTCAAAATCCCGAAATTGTCACCGTTTCCGAGAAAAACGATTTTTTGTAAACCTAACGTAAAAACACTTAAAAGTTGCCTAGCAAGCAGCACGCATGCAGCAGGCATGCAGCAAGCATACAGCAAGCATGCAGCAAGCATGCAGCAAGCATGCAGCAAGCATGCAGCAAGCATGCAGCAAGCACGCAGCAGGCATGCAGCAGGCATGCAGCAAGCATACAGCAAGCATGCAGCAAGCATGCAGCAGGCATGGTTTCTGTCACGGCTCCGGCGCTGCGGGGCTACGGCGGTCACACGCGAGCTTATCGTCGCAGAGGGTTTTAACACTCGCCGCCGCGGCTGAGGCTGGCCGGCTTCAGCCGGCCAGCAAGCCGAAGCTGCGGTGGTGCCACCTGCTCCTCAGCTCGCGGCCCGCCTCACGCCTCCGCGCCTACGCGGGCTTAAATTACACTCTAGGGGTAGGGCAGAAAAGACTACGTGGAGTCGGTTCTGCAGCGATTCATTTCTGTCACAAAATTTGTGCTTATATATGTCACTGTAAAATTGTCAAACACGTTATATTACAATATAACGTGTTACTCTCTAGCGATATTGTAAACTCTCGAATTATTGTCAACTAAACATACGGAAGTATCTCTGCCCCCATAATCGGGACTTGGGGCACCCCCCCGTTAGGTTAGTTAGGTTCCCTTTAAACCCTGCACTCGAAAATAGGGGCCCCGCGAAGCGGGGCTCCGTTGACTACGCTTTTTAGGGGCATATAATACGGCTATTAAATAAAAGTTTTCGTCCATTCGGGATTTCGTCCATTCGGGATTTCGTCCATTCGGGATTTCATCCATCGGTATTTCGTTCATTCGGGATTTCGTCGATTCGAGATTTCATCCATCGGTATTTCATCCATCGATATTTCGTCCATTGGGGTTTTCGTCCATTCGGTATTTCGTCCATTAGGGATTTCGTCCTTTCGGGCATTTGGACATCGGTATTTAGTGTTTCGATATAACGACTATCGGTATTTAAAACTTTCGGTATTTTGAATTTCGATGTTTTGGACGTCGGTATTTCAATCATAGGTATTATGAACTTTCGGGATTATGATACGTACCCCTTCTCCCACTCTCGGTGGAGCGGGAGGGAGTGCCAGACTTTTATTGACTAAAAACCATCCATGTTCCTTCCTCGCCCTTAACGTTCCGGGGCCGGGGTATTTCTTTCGAACAGTCTCGCTGCACCGGCAGGCTTGGTGATGTACCCTGCAACCATGTATGTGCATCATGTCAACACACTGCATAGATTAGATATCACTTCTAATACAGGTGCTCCAGATTTAAATACAGACACACTTGAATAGATAAGAATCATAAAAGGATTAAGTTGTTATGTCATGTAAGATTACTGATAAATTGTAGGTTATGCACCACTTTAAAAGCTCTATCAAACCGGCTTGGACACCTCAATACAAACAAATCATCATCATCATCATCATCATTTGAGCCGTAAGTCGTTCACTGCTGGACATAGGCCTCCCCCAAAAGGGAGGTTTTGCCTATAATCGCCACGCTTGGCAGGCGTGTTGGCGATCGCAGTACGGTTGTTACCAAAGCACAGATAACGCTGCTGCCCACTCTCTGGTAAATCCCTTAGTCGCCTCTTACGACACCCACGGGAAGATTTGGGATGTTGCTATTCTTTTCGTTAGATACCATATAGTACAACACAAACAAATACTACTGAAGTAAGTATCTGATAGGGTCCAGTATGCAGTAGCAGCAGCTGGTCTGCAATGTGTCTATAGGTACCAGTTGGACTGCCTCGTTAGTCTAGTTGTCCCAAGCGCGACTGCTGAGCATGTTTCCACTGCGAGGGTCGACAGGAGGACACGGTGGAGGTTTTCACCGCGTGGGCGGAGCACCGGTGTAGCTGCTCACGGCAGCGGCGACCTCTCGCGTCCGGCCCTGGTTTAATCCATGGTCCGGTGCGAGACGGAATGGGAAGCCATCAAGCCTTCTGCGAAGCAGTCATGCTAGCGAAGGAGGTGGTGGAACGCGAGAGGGAGAGAATCTCTCGCCCCAGCCACCGCGGGAGACGCACCGGGCGTAGGCGCGGGCCTGTGGGCGGTGAGCTTTGGGCTAGCTCGCCGTCCGTTCGTCGAGATGTTAGCAAAACCAAGGGGTCCGCAAGGGCCGAAGCCTGCCGGGGCTGAGGGACTGTTCGAAAGAGATACCGTGGCCCCAGAACATAAAGGGCGAGGAAGGAACATGGATGGGTTTTAGTCAGTAAAAGTCTGACACTCCCTCCCACTCCGCCCAGAGTGGGAGAAGTCATTTGATGATTTCCCATCCTAAAAAAAAGGGTCGGGCAAAGTGGCACTGACGAAATTCGGGTGTAAACCCTTAGATAGGTACCTACACCTCTACATAACCCTTCCGGGATTACAGGCGTGATGATATGTTATAATTATGATATGTCCAAGTTGGACCACTCCTTTACACAAGTATACAGGGTGGAAGTTTTCAATGCCACCTGGAGGGAAAATACTCGAAATACTGGAGATAGCAAATTATCCTCAAAGGAAACATTCCTTTATTTTTAAAAAGATACATATCTGCATTTACAGATTTTCGTTTCCTTTCCTTGCACATTTAGGTTTCCTTATCTTGCTATCGTCACCATTTTTTTGAGCCATTACTTTACAAGACAAAACCAAAACCGGGTTAATGTTCAATATCAAATATTTCCATCCAAACGCCTAATCAGCAAAAAAAAACAATCAAAGCAAGGGTCATCAGCTATCAAGCAACACAGAGTATATAATCACTACGTTTAATCAAGCGAGCCCACCATGCCCCGCCCACGCAAGCGTGTCATGGTGACATTAAGTTATCCATCTTATCAAGTCAAACCTTTATCTATTACAGCCAACAGATCTTAGGAAGCGGCCACACTTAACGCGAATCGACTTGGATAGGTCAGTCCGTCGCAGTTAGAAGTCGCGTCGCGTGAACCGAAACGAGCTGAATAGCGGCCAAAGGCGATTTTGCGTTGATATGACGTGTCAGTTGGTTTGGCCTAGGTCAAGTGCGCCAGAAAAGTTGAAAGGGAATCGACTGTCTTGGTATGGGTCATGTGATGAGGAGGGACAAATCACATGTGACTAAATGAGTGATGAATATAAATGTTTACGGATTGAGAGGGAGAAGAAGACCAAGGAAACGGATGGATTGAGGTTGACAGAGGATAATGGATGAAATAAACTTATTACGCCATCGACCCCAATGATATTATAAGTAAAGAACCTCCTCCTTTTTGGAAGTCGGTTAAAAAGGCGTAGATAGGTTACCTACACTAAATTCGATCTTCAAAAACGGCACACTGTCGCACACATGAGTATCTATATATTGTCATAGCACATGGGCATGATTCAATTATCGCGAACGAAAAAGAGAAATTTAAAACGTCCGTTGACGCCGTCAAAGTGACACTGGTTGGCTAATTAGCCACATTTTAACATGCCGCTTGCTGAGCGCTTATAACCTATCTACACCTTTTATACTTATAATATCATTTATCGACCCCAAGTAACGTAGAACATAGTGACCAAAGCAGGAAGATGATGAAGTGTTCAGCGAAGTAGATGAACAGTGGGGTAAATCGATCGGACAGTAGCGAATCAACAGTCACTGTATAGGTCCCCACTTGCCTTGTAGACGCTACCTATTCGCCTGTCTTTGTCTTACTCTCTATACTTAAACGCACATACGCTACGATGAGCTACGGTACGGTACAGGACGTATAAAGAAGTAGTTACAATAAAACCTTTTTTACAAAAAATAAAACCGACTTCAGAGAAAACAAAAAGTGAAAAATAGCTTTAGCTTCAGAAGTCGGTGGTTTGATTGATTTAGTTTTTTTGTCACCGACTTCTGAAGCTGAAGATTTTCTTAAAGGTGGGGCTTCCTGTGTGGTCCCACAAACAGGAAACACTACCTTTCAAATAAAAAAAGAACCATCAAAATCGGTTCACCCAGTCGAAAGTTCAGAGGTAACACACACTGTCGAAATCTGGGTGTATTGTACACATCTGCGTACCCCCTCATAGCATACAGGCGTGATGTTTCGTCATGGTGTAGTATAAACAATGAATCTACAAGCGATTGCACCAATCACAGCAGATTTGCCGTCTGTTTTTGAAGAGTTCCATTGTATATCTCCGAAGATCAGCATCAAATCTTCAGCAAATTAAAATGAAATCGAATTAAAATAAACCGATTTTGATGATTCTCTGAAGTCGATAGAATCATCAAAATCGGTTCACCCAGTCGAAAGTTCTGAGGTAACAAACACAAAAAAATACAGTCCAATTGAGAACCTTCTCTTTTTGGAAGTCGGTTGAAAAATAAAGTTATTTGTGATTTTCGTAAGTTGGTTGTATTTTATGCTACAACCATATTTTTCTTTTTAGCTATCTTAAACAAATTTTAATTACAAGTACATATACGGTTAATTGCATTTCATTGTAAATTGTAACTAAGTAAAAGTTATTATGATATACCATAATGTCATCAACAAATGCAAAGAATCTGTTCGTCAAAAAAATAGTTTATATGAAATTAAACAACTTTGTAGTTCACAGAAGATTGTCATAGGATTAAAATGGAAATATGGTAAAACAAGAAGAATTGCACTCAAATTCTTCTGCTTTTACAAGCTTTTGTTAGCACTGCAAATATTTGTTCTCGTGCGAGCAAAATGTCACAATCGTTTAGTGTAAATAATATTATTGTCATCCATATAAAAAATGTTATCGTATGATTTGGCAAAAATAAATTTAGATTATACAACTTATTTTATTTTTGTAAATCACTTATCTTAATAAAAAATAGGTTTGACGTATTTTGTAAGTAAGTACCTACTACAAAATATTTATCAAAAGTTCATCTGTTTAAAATAACTTAGATGTTATTTATAATTGAAATTAATAAAATATTCCTCCAATCTGTTATCAAAAATAGAGGCCAATCTCGGCGTCTCAAAAACTGATGTCACTGGATGGGGTGTTTCATAAACAATGGTGACGATTGTGTTGTGCAAAAACTTAATCTTCACTAAATCTAAACTTAATTTAACTCTCTAATAAAACGAGAAAGAGAAAACGCGCGCAAATTTAATTGGAACTAAAATTTCCATACAAATGAAGACGATGCGTTAGAAGACCTGCCACTAGGTGGACCGATGACCTGGTGAAGGTTGCGGGAATCCGTTGGATGCGAGTCACACGGGACCGGTCAATGTGGCGACACTTGGAGGAGGCCTATATTCAGTAGTGGACGTCTTTCGGCTGAAATGATGATAATGATGATGAAGCGTGCACGTTAAAACATGTCGACTAAAGACACGGTGAAGTGCAATCCATGTTCCTTCCTCGCCCTTTATGTTCCTGGGCCGCGGTATCTCTTTCGAACAGGCCCGAAACCCCGGCAGGTTTCGGCCCTTGCATAAGGCCGCATAAGGGGAGGGGCCCCCCTCCCTTTATGCTGACATCTCTTTGAAGCGCGCGTGGAACCCGAACGCGCCGTCGACACGGCCTGTCGTCATTAGACAGACGGACCGCTAGCTAGCCCATAGCTAACCGTCCACAGGCCCGCATCTACGGTGGCCGGTAGCCACCACGTGGCCCCCGACGCCCGGTGCGTCTCCCGCGCGGCTGAGAAGAGAGGCTTTCTCCCTCTCTCGTTCTGCCACCTCCTTCGCTAGCATAACTGCTTCGCAGAAGGAGGTGACGGCTTCCCATTCCGTCTCGCTCCGGACCATGGATTGAACCAGGGCTGGACGCGAGAGGTCGCCGCCGCCGATCGCTGCTACGAGGACACGGCGGTGCTCCGCCCACGCGGGGCAGACTTCCACCGTGTGCTCCAGCGTGTCCTCCGGTCGATCCTCGCAGTGGAGATACCCGGGCGTTTCCTCCCGCCCGATTCGGTGCAGGTACCTCCCGAAACGTGTCCGGTGAGGACCTGCGACAGGCGGAAGGTGAGGACGCCGTGGCGCCTCTCCAGCCACTCCTCAAAGAGGGGACTTAACGCCACTATCGTGGCGTGCCCTGCACGGGGTTGCGACAGTTGCTCTCTCCATGTCGCCATGAGAACCACGTGACCCCTGACGCCCGGTGCGTCTCCCGCGGCGGCATTCTTTTGTCCTCCTCCTATAACGATTTTTTGAGCAAAATGATTGCATTACAATGTATTTTAAAAGAATCTGACAAATGCATTTTAATTTCAAAATAGGTACTTAAGCTGATTATTGATTTATTTTCCTATTTACATAGCCGACTAAAAGTGAGATGTTTTCCTTAAGATAAGGTGTAGCTATACACTTGCATCAGATTTTCCATGAAAAAACAAATTGAAATGGTGTTTTCTTATGTAACTTACTAGCTGTGCCTCGTGGTTTTACCCGCTACTCAGCTCCTTAAGGATATTAAGGAAATATGTATATTAAGTAGTATAGTCTACTTAATACAGGGTGTAAACCACCTCATCACAAAGCCGTTAACCAAGCATTCTGTACACCAAACTAAGTAACTTTACGCAAAAATTATTAATTATTAAAATTATTATTATAATTAAATTATAACTTTATGTCATATGTCCCACTTTTAAGCAAAGGTCTCCCCTTTCTCCATCCATCTTGTGTGATATCTGGCCATTTTGGGAATTATCTAGTCTAAAATAATACTGCCGGGGTAAAAAACTCCTCCGTCATTACAGATCTCTGTGACCGGCTATCATTCACAGAGCATCTATTTATACGGGAAACTATCATTATCTGACAGCCTGTCAAACGTAGTGATTATATACTCTGTGTGCATAGAGTATCTGTCATGGAGGCGAATTGCCAGAGCACATTTGTAATTTATTTGTTGTGTGAAAAAATATTAACACTCTCCAAGCAGGGAGCCCTTTCACTGTTCTGACATCCTTTTGGTAAACCTAAGTATTATTTTGTTTCGACCTGACATCTCCCAACCCCATCACATTACCTAAACTCATAAACTGCTCTAAAGTCTAAACTCTGATGATTTTCCAAACCTTTGCTCTACTATGTGTTAGGAAATAACAATACTGAATTACCAAATGTTGGCTTTATTCAACTTAAAAGTGCAGACATTAGATAATGTCTGTAAAACTTCAAACACTGAAAAGCATATAAGACTCTTATGGAGTCTTTATGTAGCGACTAAGAAGTTCACCACACTATGGGATTCCAAATTTCCAGCAGTAGTTAATTAATTGCAGAAATTTCTTACCTTAGTAAACTAAACTTATATAATAAACCAGCTTATCTCGTTGTTAATTACTGAAGTGGCTTTATTAGGTACTGTGCGATATTCTTAGTAGGTCAGAATTATTACGAAAAATACTTTACTTCTTACTACGTGAAAATTCTACACTGTGGCAAGAAAATACGAGGAAAACTCGCAAAGAATTCAGTTGGTATAATGGAAGTGTTGATATCGGTTAATTATTGATAGAGATTACTAGATGAACGAGTCTTGGTTTTCATTGCATTCAAGTGGTATGGCCATGTGATGTTGAGGAATGAGGAAAATGTTGTGAGAAAAGTTTTGAGTATAAATGTGGATGCTTACAAGAGCAGAGTAAGACCAAAGAAACGATGGGTGTACTGTGCAAAGAATGATATGACAAGAAATGAGATGTCTGATGAGATGGCGAGTAATAACGTAAGGAAAAAGAAATGACGCTGCGCTGACCCCAAATTAATTTTGATAAGGGCGATAGAATGATCTGACTTAGGCCCGTTCCGAATATGTCGTGACAATTAATTTATCGTTGATTTTTAGTTGGCAAAAGTAATGGACGCCAGTTATCGTGTCGTACTATAATTATGTGAACACCTCCATTTAAACACACAAGCCACGACACTTAAAACTACACGATTATCCGTCGTCACGACATGGTGGGAGCGGGGCCTTAGAACAATAGACGGTAATTGTAAAATAAGGTTCTACAGATGTAAACCACCTCATCACAAAGCCGTTAACCAAGCATTCTGTACATCAAATTAAGTAACTTACGCAAAAATTATTGCTGGGAAACAACTTTTTTTTTTTGAGGTTATAAATCATGTTTTGTAGTAGAACTCAATGTAACGCACTTAAAACATTGTGTTGATGAATGGATTGAATATTACGGGGGTCGTGGAGGTGTTAAAAGTCAAAATCTTACAAAAAAACTTGTATTAAAAAAAAACAAAAGGTTGTAACTTTTACCCCTCATATCTTCGTAACTAGAAGGTTCCCAGCCGGGCTAGCATGGGCAGGGGATAAACATTTTATCCACCGGTTATTTCCACTTTTGTATGAATTTTGTCCCTTGTCAGTGGAAATAACCGGTGGATAAAATTTTATCCCCTGCCCATGCTAGCCGGGCAGGTATGATGTAGAACAAAAAAAATATCGCAATGATGGGGAGACAAGTGCCTTTCGGCTTCGTGAAGAGGTGTTTTACACCGAGTTTACACCCTTTATATATTTTATGTCACCGTAAAATTGTCAAACACGTTGTATTACAATATAACGTGCAATATAACTGCTTACAATAAAAGCATTATTTTTCGTGAAATGCATGCGATGGTAGTCAACTCACGCGGTGTGGAGAGAAGGAGGGGTCCCCCTTGCCCAGTGGTACCACTCTCATGAAAAAATACTGTACCATTCCTGAGAAATATCGATTAATATAACCTAACCTTAAAACACTTCATATTCCCCTAAAAAGCGTAGTCGACGGAGCCCCGCTTCGCGGGGCCCTAACGAAGGGGGTGCCCCAAGTCCCGATTATGGGGGCAGAGATACTTCCGTATGTTCAGCTGACAATAATTCGAGACTTTACAATATCGCTAGAGATATTACAATATAACGTATTTGACAATTTTACGGTGACATATATCAATTCGTTTCTATTAAAAAATACGAATTTCCCTACCCTATTTTTTTCAAAACATTTTTAACTGTTACTGTTAGCCTATTTCATCGTACTGCTGGGTAAAGGACTCCCCCCATATTCTTCGATCCTGGGCCAATGTGGGCCACTGTTCGTTGGTTTTGTCCAGCTCGTCCTCTTGACTCTCCTTTACTTTCCATTATTATGTAGGTAATTCTTGTTGATTGCATGCTTTTGAAAACCCAACGGTTTTGACTGAACGTCAAAACATCAGGCAATGAAGATTTTTATCATGTAGATGTGTCGTCCAAGTGAAGATCTGATACCGACAGACCTTGAAAAGTTTAAGAGTCAGATGCAAATTAAACATTAATAATTATTGTAATTTTTCTCCTTTTACTAACCTTTACGTATAAAACCGGTTTATAGCTTATTTTTAAATAATAAATTTCCAACCAGTTTTAGATGACAAAAAAGCAAAAAAAATAGGTGTCTGCTCGAGAAATAATCCCCGGACGAACTCCTTCGCAAGAACCTCTTTCTTTAGTAAGCCTTAGCCTTTTTCCAACAGTTTTTCCTGTAAAACAAATCTTGAACCGCACTTCTCTGGACGTATAATTTTTAAAATTATGTTTATAACCCAATGACGTTATCAGCCGCAGATAGAGAACAGTATTTAAGCCGAGCCGGCCGGAAAACTACATCAGTGTAAGCGACGAACCGCTGTCAAACGTACGCGCAAGTATCAATAAGATCGGACGAAACGCGTGCGCACGACACGTATACACGCCAAGAAAAAATTATACGGGAAAAATTGCCTTAGTATCCGGGAGTATTTCTTAATATCCGTCTACCTGGACGGATATTGGACCGTGGTTGGAGAAACGTGAACGCGAAGAATTTTCTGAACGCGTGTGTTTGGCAGAAGTCATCGAGCATCATGTCTAAAGAAGAAGCCTCCATTCCTATCCTCAGGAAGCTGGTGATCGACTGCTTTCTGATTATTGGATGTAAGTTTAATTTTGATTTCTTTTTTAAGACATTAATTTAAGTTTTAATAGGTCGTTCGACCGGTTTTATTATTACGTGAGAAACTAACAATTAATTTTTGATTTAATTAGGTTGTGATAAAAATAAAAAAACGAATTTATTTAATGCGCTAGAAAAGGAAAATGGCAAACAGTTGAAAATTAAATATTTTATCCGCCATAAATACGACGCTACAGGCAGGCTACATAAAATCTAGTATTTTCAATTAATTTTTATCAAAAAATATAAATACGGCCGAACATAGAACCTCGGGTTTTTTGGAGTCGGTTAAAAAAGACACAGAAATATCCTACAGTTCTGCGACAAATACAGTGCTTAATTGTATAACTAATGGCAATGTTTTATAAATAACTAACCGTTTAGCAGTTACCGGACCGATCTTAATCTATCGTTAATGGGGAAAATGTCAGTTACATTAATTACACCGATCTTCTGGCTTAACAAGCATGGATTTAAGTGACATGCCGGACTAAACGCACCATTAGATATACTATTCTGTGCCTGTGTCTAGATTAAATTATGTGTTGTGTGTATTGGCTAGTGTGTACCTGGATTTTTCTGTTTTTTATCATCATCGTCATCTGCGTAGCCTTTTTACAACTATGTTGGGGTCGGCTTCCAGTCTAACCGGATGCAGCTGAATACCAGTATTTTACATGGATCGACTGCCTATCTGACCTCCACAACCCAGTTAATACTGGGTAATACGATACCCCTTGGTATCTAACAGTCAGTGCCCTAAGAATTTTGACAACCAGTCAGATTTTTTAGGTCACTATCTGTAACGACTGTCAAAGATCTACAAAAGACAGCCGGAACCAACAGCTAAACGTGCTTTCCGAGGCACGGAGGAAACTCGGTATGTAAGGGTGATCACCCATCCACAGGCCAACTTAGGCAAGCACGGCTTACCCTAAATATCTATCCGAGCGGCATTTATTATTTAGCCACGAGCTCCATCATCAGCATTTCAGCCGAAAGACGTCAACTGCTGGACATAGGCCTCCCTCAATTGTCGCCACATTGACCGGTCCCGTGCGACTCGCATCGCTCAACCAATGAGGACGCTTAACCGGACTTGCCTTGCGTGTAACTCCAGCCAGGGGTATTAATTTCACGGTTTCAGCGTTTTTAATAATTGTCTTTTTGAGTATTTTATTTTATGTATTATCTTAGGTTAATATACGACATTTGTTAGGTTAGCTGACGAAAGACTTCTAAAACATCGTCTTGGTCCAACGAAACAAGAATAACCTGTACCTATCTTTAAATCTCTAGATCTGTCTGTGGATTTAATACTGTGAAAAAACGGCTAGACAAAACTGGAAATTGACTCCAAAATAGATCTTTTATTTATGGTAAACAACCTCTAAATCTTGTTTCGATATTTGAATAGTAAATGGCAAAGTAAAAAAATATCTAGACTCTCGACTCCGTTTTTATAAGTCTCAAAATCACACCATCCCAATGTTTTATTATACTTGTTTTATATTTTATCCACGTACCAGACTGAGATTCGAACTAGTTAGGCAATTAATAAGTAATGTCAAAGATATTTTAGCTGATTTTCCTTATGTGAACAATGACAAAAAGAGCCAAAAAAACACTCGTTTTAGTTTTATTTGCTTAAAACTCGGATGATAGCCAAAAAAATCGAACACTCCTCCAACATTCTTAAAAGCATGTTTTTAAACAAGTAGATATTAAATATTGGTTTTGCTATCTGAGTTTATCTTTGTCATCATACTTATACGCGAATTATAGGCACGATGTGTTAAAAGCAACAGTTGTGTTTTTTTGAGCTGGAAATCTTTCGTCAAAACAGTGTCTTGCTACTAACATACCATATACCTACCTATGCATACAGCAAAAACTTCTTTTCAAACAGAGAAGAAACAAGCTTTGATCACCATTTTTGTTCAATGATCTCGATTGTTGATCACTATGTGAAAATGAATAAAATAATCAAGCGATATGAAATTACTCTTCATCGGGATCTCAATATAAAGGGTCTAAAACACTTAACGAAGCCGAAATGCACTTGTTCTCCCCGTCATTGCGTTTATTTTTTTGTTTACACCATACCTGGGAACCTTCTAGTTACGGAGTTATTGGGCGTCAAAAATCCAACTTTTTGACAAGTTTTTTTTAAATACAAGTTTTAATTTGTTACTTCAAACACCTCTACGACCTCCGCACTATTCAATCCATCCACCAGCACAATGTTTTGAGAACGATACATTGAGTTCTACCGCAAAATTTTATTTTTCACCCCAAAATAAAAGTCGTTTCCCAGCAATAATGTGTCGTAAAGTTACTTAGTTTGATGTACAGAATACTTGGTTGACGGCTTCGTGATGAGGTTGTTTACATCCTGCATAAATCTCGCTATGATTTAGACACTGATGCCATTCAGGTTTCCTCACAATGTTCTTCAAGTTATTTATCTCTTGTTTCAGTGGTACTATGTATATTTGGGACAAGTTTGCTGTGGCAGCCCTTCGAGCGGGGGTTCTTCTGTGGAGACCAGAGTCTTATGTACCCCTACAAGCCGGATACCGTCACTGTGCCCGTTTTGAAAGGCGTCGGTTTACTTCTGCCTGCAATATGTGTAAGTATCTATTGACATACTAAGAAGTATTTAGCATTTGAGCGAAGATCTTCAGAGGGTAGCTGGTAGCATCTGGATGAAAGTTCTCGAAATTCGAGCTGATTGGCGTGCAATTTGAGAGTCCTATGACAGGTGAAGAAGCGTTTGATGTAAAATAAGCCCTAACAAATATTTAGGGATTTGGAAACTTTGGGTGGCCAAAGGTTAAAGAAGAAGAAGAGAAGCCTTAACATCGAATAAGTTGCTATCTACGAGTATACTAATATTATAAAGCAGAAGAGTTTGTTTGTTTGGTTGAACGCGCTAATCTCAGGAACTACCGGCTCGAATTGAAAAATTATTTTTGCGTTGGATAGTCCATTTATCGAGGAAGGCTATAGGCTATATAACATCACACTATGACCAATAGGAGCGGAGCAGCAATAAGAAATGTTGCAAGCGGGAAAAAAGCTTCCGTTGAGCAGGCGATGCGTTGCGATATCAAAACTCCACGCGAACGAAGTCGCGGGCAGAAGCTAGTGTCTAATAATAAAACAAGGCTCAAATCACTGAGTTTGGAAAAATAGGTTATGTATCGCCAAATGATCGCATAACAAAAATGTTTGGTCATATTCTAGGGTACAGATTGTTATAACAACGTCTTTATAGGTAATATAACACTACACGACGGTTTCCTGTTTAATATACCATTTGCTACAACCGTTAGCGATTGTGGAAACAATAAAAACCGAATCTCATAACATAAGCTTATGATTTTTGTTCTTGTTATCAGAGTCATTGATCCTAGCTGTCATTTGTGAATCTTCGATAGTTGTTACAGGTCAGTGACCCGAAAGTCTGACAACCACGATCACGATGTTTTCCTTCACCGTTTTGAGAGCAGTGGTGATGAAATAAATTACACAAAGTAATGCGCCTGTCTGGGTTCGAACCCACGACTTACTGTTCGTAAGTCGGGGCCGCCACCACTGGGCCACCGCTGCTATTCTTTCCAAGGGGTATCGTATTACGCGGTACTAACTGAATTGTAGAGGTCAGATAGGCAGTCGCTCCGTGTAAAATAACTGGTATTCAGCTGCATTCGGTTAGAGTGGAAGCTGAGCCCAACAGTTGGGGAAAGGCTAGGCAGATGATGAGCCAATTATGGTAGATCTCTATGGTGTTCTGAGAGAACTAACGTAACCTTACTTCTAAACGAGTCACAATCTATTTCAAAACAAGATAAAATATTAATGAATCATTAATAGCCTGTTTTAATAGCATGTTTTCAATTAGTAGACCAAGCTGATGACATCGATTCGCATAGCTTAAACACGTGACTTAAGAAATTAGCAATATGTCACAACCGTAGCGTTAGGCAGAGGTGTGCACAATAATACACCTAAAAATATATATGTCACCGTAAAATTGTCAAATACGTGATATTACAATATAACGTGTATCTCTCTAGCGATATTGTAAAGTCTCGAATTATTGTCAACTGAACATACGGAAGTATCTCTTGCCCCCATAAACGGGACTTGGGGCACCCCCCCGTTAAGTTAGTTAGGTTCCTTTAAACCCTGCACTCGGAAATGCCCGCGAAGCGGGGCTCCGTCGACTACGCTTCTTAGGGGAATATGAAGTGTTTTAAGGTTAGGTTATATTAATCGATATTTCTCAGGAATGGTACAGTATCTTTTCCTGAGAGTAGTACCACTGGGCAAGGAGGACCCCTCCTTCTCTCCACACCGCGTGAGTTGATTACCATCGCATGCATTTCACGAAAAATAATGCGTTTTATTGTAAGCAGTATGTTCATTTGACAATAATTCGAGACTTTACAATAACACTACTATATAAATATATATATATGTCACCGTAAAATTG
Source organism: Xestia ashworthii (assembly GCA_950022955.1). Lineage (NCBI taxonomy): Eukaryota > Metazoa > Arthropoda > Insecta > Lepidoptera > Noctuidae > Xestia > Xestia ashworthii. The sequence goes on from OX465563.1 coordinate 5,736,999, forward strand.
TCAAACACGTTATATTACAATATAACGTGTTTATCTCTAGTGATATTGTAAAGTCTCGAATTATTGTCAAATGAACATACTGCTTACAATAAAACGCATTATTTTTCGTGAAATGCATGCGATGGTAGTCAACTCACGCGGTGTGGAGAGAAGGAGGGTGCTTCGCGGGGGTATTTCCGAGTGCAGGGTTTAAAGGAACCTAACTAACCTAACGGGGGGGTGCCCCAAATCCCGATTATGGGGGCAGAGATACTTCCGTATGTTCAGTTGACAATAATTCGAGATATTACAATATCGCTAGAGATAAACACGTTATATTGTAATATAACGTGTTTGACAATTTTACGGTGACATATATATATATTTATATATACAGGGTGTAAACCACCTCATCACAAAGCCGTTAACCAAGCATTCTGTACATCAAACTAAGTAACTTTTCACAAAAAATATTGCTGGGAAAAAACTTTTTTTTTTTTGAGGTTATAAATTATGTTTTGTGGTAGAACTCAATGTAACGCACTTAAAACATTGTGCTGATGGATGGGTTGAACAGTACGGGGGTCGTGGAGGTGTTAAATGTAAAATCTTACAAAAAAAACATGTATTTAAAAAAAACTTGTCAATAAATTGTATCTTTGACCCCCCATATCTCCGTAACTAAAAGGTTCCTAGGTATGGTGTAGAACAAAAAAAAGCGGCCAAGTGCGAGTCGGACTCGCCCATGAAGGGTTCCGTAGCAGATTTAATGAAAGGTAAATTGCTGTTTACGATTTAGGACGTATTAAAAAAAACTACTAACTAGATCTCGTTCAAACCAATTTTCGGTGGAAGTTTACATGGTAATGTACTGTATCATATATTTTTTTTAGTTTTATCATTCTCGTATTTTAGAAGTTACAGGGGGGGGGGGGCACACATTTTTCCACTTTGGAAGAGACACTTCCACTTCGCGCAAACTATTCAGTTTAGAAAAAAAATGATGTTAGAAACCTCAATATCATTTTTGAAGACCTATCCATAAATACCCCACACATATGAATTTGATGATGAATTTTTTTTTGAGTTTCAGTTCTAAGTATGGGAACCCCCAAAATTTTTTTTTCTTCTATTTTTGTGTGAAGATCTTAATGCGGTTCACAGAATACATCTACTTACCAAGTTTCAACAGCACAGTTTTTATAGTTTCGGAAAAAAGTGGCTGTGACATACGGACGGACAGACAGACATGACGAATCTATAAGGGTTCCGTTTTTGCCATTTGGCTACGGAACCCTAAAAATAATCGTAATCACGGGGAGAACAAGTGCGTTTCGGCTTCGTGAAGAGGTGTTTTACACCCTTTATATTATATTATATAATTTTTATTTTATTATATTTCGCCAGTTATGACGACAATAGACTCGCCTCCTGTCACATGGGGCCATGTGACAGGAGGCGAGTCTATTGTCGTCAACCAGGAACAAACCCAAACTGTGCGGCTGTCACAAAAAAAAACTAAAAACTTTGTTGCAAAAACTCAATAACATTGCCCAACCTGGGTATCGTTCCCGGGACCTTACGCACGCAGTATAGTAAGAATAAATATTGGGCACATTCACACACTCATACTTATGGGAAACCCTTTTGAGGCGAATTACTAAATAATGTCATTAATGATTTTGTAATGTTCAATTACTTCCATTTTTTGCCAGTGCACAATATTTATTCTGTAGCAGGCTTGAAGGCAGCTAAGAACCCAATTCCTGCCGCCGGCTTTCCTTCGAGACCAAAGCACTCTACGTAGCGTCTAGGTGTCTACATACACATCTGACGACCCGAATGGCGCGGGTTCAGCGATAGTGAGGCTACCTTACGTTCTCAGGGACCTCCCAGGGACCCGGGACGGGTTCGAACCTCGCTAGGAGGAAATGTTTGTGTGATGAGCATTGACATATTGTTTCCGAGTTATGGATGTTTATATGTACAATACGTATTTATTTACGAACAAAAAAGAATCTATGTACGAGTAGTATATCAACTATCTGGTGTCCACGACACAAACTTCGTTGCTTAGTGTGTGTGTGATGTTCAGCGATATTTATTTATTATCTGTGGGTATCACATCACTATAACATTGGCACAATTTTAACCCTTAGCCACTGCTAAACCACTGTAGTATAAATTGGTGTAATCTCACACACAGCCTACGCACGTGGCTTAGAAATTGATAGTAAACTGCACGTTGATAGTACATGCATTTCTAATTAAGCTCAGAACTAATTAATTTGTAATATTCCGTTGTTAATGTTACAATGTGTAATCTCAAGGTGAGATAAAGGAATGCTGAGCTAGAGGAAAAGTTAGAAAATGTTGCGAATGATGTTTTTTTTATTCAATTTTAATCCGGTTTTTACTGACTGTTTGATCTCGATTGATCTTGATCTCGATGCATCATTTGAAGTGCTGTAGGTACCTATTGTAATTGTTTTACTGAAATATCAAACTGCCCGTTAGCAATCCTTTGAAACCGTCTGAACAATGTAATCATAGCACCTATAATGTTTAGCTTTTATAGCTTGTTTTGTGTTTTCGTAATGAAATCTTTTGCTATCACCGATTTACTGCTCAAAAACTCAAAAAAGTAGTAATTATAAAAAGTAGTTTTTTTGTTTTTAATCTAACACAAGTAAGTAAAATCTGTAAGTAAATAAAACATCAAATATTATTATTATTTATTTATTAGACTTACACACACTATCTTTACTTTGCAAACACACACCCGATACATAGAAAATCAACAGACTTACGGCTAATACTTAAAAAACTGAATTTAAAAATATATGTAGAAATAAGAAAATGTAATTATCAGATATCAAACTAAACTTTATTTTTTCTGCTATAAATATCTGAAAATAAAATATAAAATCAGACATAACAAAGAATATTATAATATTCTGATTGTATTACCACCTGTTTTATGAAGTAACAAGTATCCGCACCCATATATAACGTATCTTGAAAATACTAGTATTATGAGTATAAAGCGTTTTCCAAGTATTTGTACTTGGCAAATTACTGTTACAAAATGCTGTGCCAAGTTAAATTGTTATCAGTAGGTAAGTGTTTAGTCACCTGTTAAACATTCGCGATTCATTCTTGAAACTGTTTGATTGAAATACGATTTCAGTCAGCTAGATTATTTATTTTGTGTTTTAGAAAACAATCTAGTCTCAGGAAAAACTGGAGAAATCAAGTCAGACAATTAATTTAGCGCACATAATCTTGCAATAGAAAGATTGAGCGTTATTGCGGATGTATTATAAACTAAGGATTGCATGAGAAATAAATAGTTTCAATTTTTTTCTTTTTAATTTTGTTCTTTGAAAAAATGCAATGGGATTTTGGCCTGATTATTGTTAGACAATTTACTTCGTCTTTATTTTGCATTGTTGCTAAACACAACATTTTATCACCGTAGTCATTGTAATTGTTTTACAGGCGGCTGATATTTCCGGTTTACCTTTCAAACATTAATTTGAAAGGAATACCTTTTAAGTACCGTCGTAATTTTTGTAAACGCAGCAGGTATTTCCTGTTATCTATACATATAATAAAAGAGTAATCCTAACCTATGAACAGTAAATTGATGATTACCTGTAAAGACAATACGTCGACAAACACAAGTCCAATAATTATAGTTAAGGCGATTACACGAGCTAACCGCGAGTTTTATAATTACTAAAAGTATATGATCCACTGCTATAAACAAAACCAGAAAAATATATGATATTCTTCAGGATATATGCTAGCATGATACTGTTTTGAAAACATAATACAATTAATTTGGCTAAAGGATCGCCGCAAACATGTTTGACGAACAGAGTATTTGATGTTCGTTAGTGGTACGCACGTGCGAACCAAGTTGTTGCGTATCATGCAACGCAACAAATTTGTTGGTACGTGCGTACACGGCTTTACGAACATCTAATACTCTGTTCGTCAAACATGTTTGCGACGATCCTTTTAGTATGTTCTGGGACGGTGTTCGAAGAACTTTAATAAATGTGGATCGATAACTTCCAACAGCGCCGCCATGACTATTAAGATAGAGTTCACGACTGTTGTGTGCGAACTCGACTCGAACTATGTTCGCATTCGTGTTCGAACGTGCATACACGGCTTTATATGCAATAATTGCAAGAAAATAACACAATAATAATTCCCTGTCTGCCTGTCTTCCGTCCGGACGACAGACCGACAGAGAATTGTGTCAAACTCTCATAGCATTGTACGCCAACTGCGTCCGTTTGGATGCACTTAACCAATTAAACGAACAATGCAGGAGTATACTATCGGTTGTTATTATGCGGTGGTGGAAAATACCGTAGTATTTGAGTGGGTGTTGTTAACAGACGAGTACCTAGGTCATTGTTTCGTGTTTTAAATGTTATCCTGCTCCTTATGGTTTGGTATGGTTTGTTTGAAGTAAACCAAAGCACAAAAATTGAAACAACCATGAGAATTGTGAACTGTGTAAATCGCTGTAATCACTGTAATTTAATTTACGTAATTTTCAGTGGTTATGATCCTATTTATTTTCAGTCAGATTTCTGGGGGGATTAATGCCAACTATCCCCCCTCTGTAATATGTGCCTGACTAGACCTATAGGTACTGTAGATATAGATAAACTGAAATTGTCTCCAAATTAAATAATTTATCCACCAAAGTCAACAAAAGTAATATAATCAATCTAGTAGTCCACACTAGATAACGCAAGAGCACCTACATCGCGCACTTAACGTGGCTACTGTTGCAGCAAACTAATTTGTTTAAAACTGGCCTAGTCATTTCCCAATTCCACGTAGGCTTAACCTTAAAGTTAGGCCGAGTGTAACTACAAAAAAAAAAATTTTTTTACATGGGACTGACTGCCTCTTCAACCTCATTCTAGTGTTTTGGTATCATGATATGCTCAATCGACAAAAGGCTGAAAATATTTACAATTGAATTTCCTCTTTTCCAGTCAACAACTGTTCAGTGTACTGCCAGACTTTGTTTAAGAACCTGCAAAATGTATTTAAATAATTGATAAATCAATTTCTGATGAAATTTGTCTTCATTAGTAATTCTTACATCAGCAAAGTGCTACCAGCTTGATAACCCATGGGTAGACCATTCGCATTTACCGTCTACAATTAAAGAATCGTAGAAACTCTCATTTGACCCTCCGATTTTGAATCACATATAGGTCATTATATTATTTACATCTGCCTGTCTCGTTGGTTGAAAGGTCGCACATGCGACTGCTGAGTATCAGGTCCTGGATTCAATTCCCGGGTCTTGCAATGTGTTATTGGGTTGTTCCATCAAGGATGGTATTGAAAAACCAAGATGGCAGCGCTAGTTCCTATAAAGGTCACACGCCAAAACATCTCTGTACAACTATAGGCTTTAAGCCACGTCATTCCACGTCCGAAGAGCTTAATATATAATCAGGTATAGACATCATAATTGCCTATTGTCTTACCTTTCATAGATTTTAATAGCTATCGAGTACCTATTGACGTAGGGACCCAATTGTATAACACGCTGATCATTTTCGTGAAGTGAAATTAAAAATTGATTGTTTGCAATCATTCTTATCAACAATGATTCGATTGTTTGCTTAGCACAAGGTGGTGGAACGAAGGAAAGGTAGTTATTAGTTTATTTTTAAACGGACCTATTAGTAACTGTTTCGCTTCAACGGTTTAAATGATTTGGAGGTTGAAAATACTTATGTGATAAGGAATTATAGCGTAAATGTTATACATAGTTCAGTTTCATGAGCGTACAATGATTATTTTTTATGTTATTTTAACAAACAGACAGTTACACACTACCTTAAGAATATGTTCGATTTACAAATGTAAATGTATGAAATTTGCATGCTCCGCAGGCCTCTTACGTAAAAGTGGTGAACCAAGACAAAAATAGAATTCAAACAGAAAATTACAAGTAAAATCGAATACTAAACAAGGCAAGACTTTACTATACTTAGATATACAAGAAAGAAAATTGAAAGACATAATTATCCTAAAATAGTGTAGGTATTTATGAGTATTTGTGTGCGACGTACGACGATTGCGTACAAGAAAAGTCAGTCGTGGTGGCTTTTGTCGCATTTATCCTTACAGATTATTTGACGTACTGGCACTACCATTTCACATTTACACACCAAACTAGCAAAACACACATAAAACGATCATGTTTTTCTTTTGTTCCCAGTTCTTCCTATGCGAATGGGCACTCCTGCGCAAGTGTCGTGACGATGAGCGATGCCTGGGCGTTTCCATCCCTCCATGGGTGCGAGGGTTCTACTGCGCCTTCGTGGGCTTCTCCATCGGGCTCTGCTTCACTGAAATAGCGACGAATATCTCTAAGGTCGTCATTGGAAGACCACGGCCTCATTTCTTTGATGTAAGTTGTTTCTTTTGGTTTTTTGAGTAGCAGAACTCTGAGGCTGAGGCTACAGTAGGCAGCGATTTGCGATGCGACTGGAAGAGCAAAACGAGAAAAACAGGGTATGGCTACATTACAGGCGTATTTTCTGATAAATTAGCTTCAATTTCGCTATGCTCATGTAGCCGATGCCGTGATTACAGTTATGTTGTTCCTATCGCATAAAGAAATCAAATATCGCTAGTAATATTTGATCTGCAGTGTAGCCATATGGCTAAACAAGTAAATGAATGCTCAAATATATAATATATGTGAGCATTCATTTACTTGTTTTAATCGCTCATGTGCCGCAGGTCGCGTCGCGGCCTAATGTGGCCTCAGCCTGAATAATCCTATGGATGATTTCTGACTAAAAAAATATGATCCTGTTTAGTTCGTCAGTTAGATTATCGAAAAATATTGGATACGTGCTTTTTTATTTATCAAATTCATAAAAATTGTTGAAGTATATAGATTTTCAACGACAGTTATTTCAAAAATACAAGCGAAAGTACAAGATACAAGACTTAAACAAAGAGTCCCGCCACAATAGATGGGGGGATGAAAAAATGTTTTCGTCCGGGGAGCTCGGAAAGCGTATTTTTGCTCTTCGATATCTGAGTGCAAAAACCGTTTTTATAGATCATTCCCACTTGTTCTACTACCTACACAGTTCTACGGTAGAACTAGTGGGAATTATTTTTTCCACTAGTCCTACGATTTCAGGTGGTAACGCTCAGGATTCTAATATTTAAATCAATCCTTCGCTTGCTCGGTCATCAAAATAGAGCACGCGGTTAAAAAGCAACTTTGCACTCTTGTATAACAAATAACTGTTATTGATTGTTTTGGGGCCACCTTCCACTTAAAGAAAATGAATGGTTCTGAATGTCGATAAACAACAGGTCCGTGAAGTTCAAGTTTGTTTTAAACAGAAATTGAAACAAACAATTGAATAAGGTAAATTAATCAAACTATATTCAAAAGATGATTTTGAAATGTGTGCCAGTTAGATATAATTAATTCCTTTCAAGGATAATTTAAAAGGATTTGTAATATTCTCTGAGTAGGTAATAAAGTAAGTGATTTACTGGGTGTAGCTATCATGTTAGCTTATTATTAACTCTGGTATCTATGTAGCAGCCAAATGGTTTAATTAGCCGCCTAGCCTCTTTACTTTAAAGAAACCTAACTAACCTAACGTCGAGGTGCCCTAACCTCAAAACACTTTATATTCGCATAAAAAGCGTAGTCGACGTAGCCCCGCTTCATGGGGCTGTCCGCAGGGTTTAAAGGAACCTAACTAACCTAACCTCGGGGACTCGGGGTGCCCCAAGTCCCGAACTTAAATGTTGTTTTTTCAGGCTGCTAGTTTAGTAAAGAGGCTAGCCGGATAATTGAACGGCTAATTAAACTACTTGGCTGTGACATCTACATAAAATCAAGATAAAACAATTGGGTACTTGAGTTTGAGTAATTACTTCTGCAGCCATTTTTATGTATTAGACAAGAATTTTTTCGCGCCAAAGAAAGCAATTTTGATAGTTCTAATTTCAAGCAATTACTAAACTACAGAACAAAGACTTAAGGGGCCGGCGGAGCATGCGTAGTTCATACAAACGTAATACCAAAATAATTCATAAATCAAACGTATTCTTAAGGTACTGTGTTATTATTTCGATTGAATTACAGAACATGTCTATATTATTTTTCTCATAACTCTTGTTTAAATCAGTGTCCATTCAAAACATATATTTGGGAACCTAGATACTTTGTAATCTAATCGAAATAAATACACACTACCTTCACAAATTATTTTAGTATTACGTTTGTATGAACTACGCATACTTCGCCGGCTTCATAAGGCGCTTAGACGAGCTAAATTAGCAACTCTATTTGTGCTGGTTCAAACTTCGTTTGAAATGCTGTTAGAATAAAGTTCTAATCAGCTTGCACTACAAAGTGGTTGTTACGTCAGCCACTGCGGGCCAAATAGTGCGAAATGAGTGGTTTCGACCGATTTACAAAAAAAAACTATTGATTGGATTAAAAAACTAAAACAGCGTCATGCTAATATATTGCTTGTAGAATTATTTGCCAAAAAATCAGAATGATGGCATGCATATTAGTATGTTTTTTATGGTTTGAAAGATATTTTTAGAGGTAAGTTCGTGATTTATTTTTATAGAGCCAAATTAATCGTATTATGTTTTCAAAACAGTATCATGCTAGCATATATCCTGAAGAATATCATATATTTTTCTGGTCTTCTTTATAGCAGTGAATCATATACTTTTAGTAATTATATAAAACTCGCGTTTAGCTCGTGTAATCGCCTTAAGTTTATTAGTTGTAATCACTTTGACTTGTTCATAGATACGGGTGTAACTGTACACACGGTTAAATGATTCTGTTATCTTCATCGATAGCAAATATTTCCTGTTTTAATTATTGGATCGTAAAGTTATTTTGTTTCTATGTTGATAACAAGATGTCATCATATATGTATATCGTATTATTGTTTCCGTGTCTTCTTGAAATATAGTAACGTATCTGGAATTATAAACTGTTGATTGATAGTTCGCTCATGAATGAGGCAAATGTCTTCGCTGCTATTGCATTAGAAATTATTGCAAATGAGTACTTGGTTTCATGCAAGTCAACTTCCGACTGTCATGATGATTTGTAATTAGTTCCTGATTCATCTTAAGGAAATACTACAGGGCTTAATACAGGGCTACCTACGAGTATGTTTAGGAAATACACTTGCGTGCAAAAAAATCGACCCACCCCGTGTTCGTCCATTTAGAACAAGATAATTCCAAAAATTCAGGTAATAGAAAATAAGTAACTTTAAATACCGTGTGGTAGATGAAAAGGTAAGGTATCGATAACCTTATTGAAAATTGTAACTTAAAATTGTTTTCTAACTTATCAGGCCTAAAACAAAAAACTGTTTCAAAAGGACAATTTTTTACTCGCCGATTAAAGAAGAATAAAAAGATCATGCAAAAAAAAACAACAACAAATTAACCGGTTTCAATAGCTCGCATTGCCATCCCTTGCCCTAATTGTAGCTATCATAAGGTTTTTCATCGAAATTATCAATTTTACGACGAATTCCTGAAGGATACCATCCCAAACCTCTTGGGATGGCCTCTTTGAATTCCTGCAGTATGAATCTTAGCCCTGACACTTTTTTTAGGATCATCCCATATGTGTTCTATGGAATTAAGGTCAGGGCCCCTTGCTGGCCGCGGGAGACGCACCGGGCGTCGGGGGCCACGTGGTGGCTACCGGCCACCGTAGATGCGGGCCTGTGGACGGTTAGCTATGGGCTAGCTAGCCGTCCGTCCGTCTCGTGACGACAGGCCGTGTCGACGGCGCGTTCGTGTTCCACGCGCGCCTCAAAGAGATGTCAGCAGAAGAGAGGGGCCCGCAAGGGCCGAAGCCTGCCGGGGTTGCGGGACTGTTCGAAAGAGATACCGCGGCCCCGGAACGTAAAGGGCGAGGAAGGAACATGGATGGGTTTTAGTCAGTAAGAGTCTGACACTCCCTCCCGCTCCGCCCAGAGTGGGAGAAGTCATTTGATGATTTACCATCCTAAAAAAAAAAAAAAAAAAAAGGGCCCCTTGCTGGCCACTCCAAAACAGGAATTTCGAACTCGTGTAGATACTGGCGAACTGATGCGGCTACATGTGGTCGAGCAATGTCCTGCATGAGCATGGATCCTTTGCCTACAAAACCAGCGTATGGCATACCATGCTTTTCCAGCACCTCCTGAATGGTAGCGGTGGGCAGTCAAAGTGCCAAGACGAGGCCCGGTTACGAACTCAAGTTTGATTTTATTCATCCAAAAAGATACCGCCCCAAACTGTCCATGAATCTCCTCCAAATGCTACTCTTTCCTCAATTCAAGCTTGCGCAAATCACTCTCCTTTTTTACAGGATACTTTCTGTGCACTTTCACATACTATAAAAGAATTACATGATTAATTATAATTTTTGAAACATCGTCTCTCAAACAGAAAATAAAGGGGTGGGCCGATTTTTTTGCATGCAAGTGTAGTAAAAGTGCAGGTATAAGGCGAGACAACTTGAGTTACTTAAATATTACTTACAGCTAGACTACAAAGAACTTTTTAACTGAAATTATTTATTATGTTTAACTGAAATTTAGCTCTGGTTTCGGTTTGAGACAGTTATAATTATAGCTAGCCTGTATTGTCCCACTGCTGGGATAAGGCCTCCCCCCATTCCTCCGGTTTGAGATAACTTTGAAAAAATGTAACTGTCTATTATGCGAGTTGTGGCCAAACTTAAACCTATTAGTTTAAAAAAAAAGAGATGTAAAAGCGAGGATACTCCCAAAAAACTGGCACAAATACTAATGTTTTATTTTACCTTCTTAGGACATAGGTAATATTAGGTATATTTCGTTCATAATATTTATTATATTGTCCTCTTTGTTTCTCAGGTATGTGAACCATCAGTGGACTGCACCTCCTCAGAATGGCAGGACCGGTACATCCAGTCATCAGACTACACATGCACCGGCACCCACTCTGACAGAATTGGTGATATGCGCAAGAGTTTCTTGAGTGGACACTCCGCCTGGTCTGCGTACACCATGATCTATCTTGCTGTGAGTATTGCCTTGTTTTTTGTTGGCCCAACTTCGTATCCCACTGTTGGCTTAGAGCCTGCTCTTTTCCCTCCCAATCTTCTCTTTTTTAGGCTATTAATTGCTACCCATGTTTGCCCAGCACTCAAGATCAGACGGATGGTCACAACTTTGCCGTGGTCTAGTTCAGTGGTTTATTGTCTAACAGTACCTACCAAAACCGGAATGCCCTAGAACCAAAAAATTCGCTGACATGCGACATCTACCAATCCGCGCTGGGCCCGCGTGGTGGATTATTATAGGCTATGGTGATGACCAATACTTTGTTACGCTGTATAATATGACAACGAAGAATATTCACTGCTGAAAGTTGAAAAATACTCACAAGTCTGTTTTTCCAAGACTCCAAGCATCTCTTAATGTAAATCTTCTTCATCGTAGTGATTGTCTGGCTTAATCCAGTTTTAGTCAGTGTGAGGCACCTTCTATATTAAATGGTCTTTAACATAATTTATGAATAATTTACAGCATAGGATTGGATGATATTGTCATTCTATCTTCATGATTGTAAAAGTTCGCTATGTAATTTTACGCTGGTCAATTAGCTATCGTTTCATTACCTTCACGGTCTTTAATTTATCATGTTATGTGCTCCATGTCAATTAATATATCTTCTTTCAACGGTGACCCTGTAAATAAAGATTTACAAGGTAGTACCTACTACCTACTTTGTTAAGTTGTTCCTGTCTGATTCTTTTCCGCTAATCCTAGATAAATGATGATGGAATCAGTTGTCTTTATCTTATACTGTCACTTACGGGATATCTTCCGTGATTATCTATTATTCTGATCCCGATATTTCGATGCTGTTGCAAGCGCCATGATCACGGGTTGACAGCGAGAATGCGGGTGGATGGTAAATAAATATTGTTAGGTGCAGACAAATCTATCTTCCCTCCTTCTTACTCTTCTGCTACGCGCTCTACTAGTACTCGACACTAATTCAGGGCTAAGCACACTCACAGTATCACTAGGTTGTGTGTGGTTTAGTTGTCCTTATATTTACTTCAATCTTTTTTATCTACGTCAAACACATTCCATAGTTTGTCAGTCAGTACATTACCACTATCCTTTTCAGATCTTTCAATACTTTATCTTATTCTAAAGACTACATTGAACATTTTTCTTTGTCATCTATCTAGTCTGCTACTTCATCTAAAGACCCATACTCTTCTTCCAGCTGTACCTACAAAGCCGCATGACCTGGTCAGGCACGAGGACCCTCCGCCACGTCGTCCAGTTCATCGTGGTCATGCTGAGCTGGTTCTGCGCTCTCTCCAGGGTAACTGACTTCAAGCACCACTGGAGTGATGTGCTCGCTGGCTACTCACTGGGAGCTTTATTTGCTGTTATCGTGGTTAGTGTAGCTTGGTTGTTACTGAATGCAACATTTTAATAATGTAGTTGTCTTTAAAGGTAAGTATCAAGCTAGTCTCTAACTGGCAGTAATATTTTGACAAAATTCGTGGCGCTGGTTCGTCTGGCTGTTTGTGGATACAGGAAAAAATGCTAGTGGAGGAAGGATAGGTGTCCCGAACTGTCTTCAATCCATCTGTCACTATACTGTTTTTGCGTCGTAGTGCGAATATACAGTGCCACCCTTGGTTTATACAAAACTATTGATAATATTGCTACCCCTTTCAGTGGTCATCAAGGCGGCTTAGTGCTCTGTGTATAAATGAGTAAATCAATCAAGACTTGCCAATCAGATTTCCCTATATTGACACTGAAGATATCCTTTAGTCGGTCCAAAAGATACTGTCTACCATTTAGGTATTTAAGCACTACAAAGTTGATCAGAAAACAAAATAATACTTTTTATAAAAGACTGAAACATAGTACGAATGTAAAAATGTTATCTTTCACGTTTTTCTCACATTTCTTTGTATTTCACGTTTTAACGTGATGATAAATAAATACAAAACAATAAACGTAAACTAGGTAAGGTAACTATGTTTCAATGAATACTACGATCAAAAATGTTTACAATCTTCGGTTTTGTTTTCTCATTCTTAATTAAAAAGTATTTAAAAAGAAGTCAGTCGTTGACTCTTGTTGTCTTTTTTTATGTTTACTCGCATTAATCAGTAACGATATCATTCACCTGCATTGCATCAGACATTCAATCAACTCGAGTCTGTTCTCAATTACAACAAAAAACACGAAAACAAACAAATACGAGTCAAATAATCAGCTAACAAAATAGTATCAGTATTTTGGGAGAATCCCTTCGGCATCCAGCCTTCAGTATCCTGCGGAAAAATAAGTCGGATTTACTAATATAAAAGTCAGGGTCAGATAAAGAAATAATATTTACCCACTTCTGATAATATACAGGGTGGAATTTTACAATGCTGGAGATAGCAAATTTTACTCAAAGGAGACATTCTTTTATTTTTAAAAAGAAACAAATCTGCTTTCACAGTTTTTCGAAAATTATTTTGGCATTTTTTCGGATGGGAAATCATCAAATGACTCCTCCCACTCTGGGCGGAGCGGGAGGCAGTGTCAGAGTTTTAGTGACTAAAAACCATCCATGTTCCTTCCTCGCCCTTCACGTTCCGGGGCCACGGTATCTCTTTCAAACAGTCACAGTGTGGGACTGTTTGAAAGAGATATCGATTTTTCGATTCGATTGGAACTTTACTTACTCTGTAGTTAGAGCTATTTTTCCGAAAGTCAAACATGTTCACGGCAACTAAACATGTTTTTTGGGGATTACAACTTAGCTACAAAACACCTTTTCTCCGATCATACTAATAAACCTTTCTTCTCTTCTATTACAGTGGACTTGGGGCACGGATATTGTTCAGCAACAGCCAGAGAAGAAGAACAGCAATAGCAGCTCGTTGCCCCAGCTCCGGATATCCGTCACCAGCCAACCTGTGCAGCCATAACGCTAAATAACGGTTTTACGTAACTAAGATTAAGACTTTGGCTTTGTGGTATACTTCTTATGGGGCAAAAGAGACAGTGCTTTTCAGGGAAACACTTTGTGGGCTTGAAAAGGACTGTTTGTAGTTTGGGGATTAGATATGAAAACTTCGGTGAAGTCTTCTTGATCTTGAAATTTTCTGCGAGAGTCCTATTCTCAATTTTGCCTTAAACTCCGCCCGATTGAAGCATTGCAAAACTATCAGTTTTCATTTTTGCAAAAAAGTCATATTCTGATAATAGGGTAGATGCCACCATAAAACAAGACACCAATCTCTAAATAAAACATAATTTTGGGCCTAAAAACCCGATTTATTTTCAAATAATTGCCAAATTGGAGTTTTGGTTGATTTGAAAGCAATAAATAGTTGAATCATTGAGTTGACCAAACAGTGACGTCACAGCGTACTTTTTCCTGTAAAACTATTGGACCAAACCCTGAATTACAAAAAAAAATCTGCTGTTTCCTACAATTATGTTCGCATTAACTCGACAAAATGTATGTAACAGCTGTTATTTTGCGCGATTCTGGGTTTGATGCCATTGCAAAAGTTGTTCATAATGATGAGTACAATAACCAGTCGAAGTTTATGGATATCGTCTGGAAACATGGTGTATAAAAAACATTTTAAATCTAAAAAAAATTAGCCCACTAGCGCTGGGAACAGGGCCCGAGCTACCGGTAGTCAGGGGTCTCGAGAAAGGAACCTCCTAACAATACGCGCCGTGTCCAGAAGTGCTGCTTTCTGTATCATGCCCTTGATCCAGCTGCCAAGCGAGACCCTCATATATAGTTAGTGTGAGGCATACAGGCCAGTATGTATGTTTCTATAGCACTGTTCATCTCTGTCATTCAAGGAAGCAACCACGAAGACATTGTCTTTAGTTATGATAACAACTTGTTATTTAGATCAAGATGGCTGTGTTCTATACGTTGTATCAACGTCTAGTTAGTTATTTAAAACAATATTTAATGTGATAATATTTAGGTTTAGTTGGTTAATATAAAATTATTTAATAAATTCTCATAATTATCTACCTGTTCGTTTTTGTTCTTGTGATCATCATCATCATCTAGCCTAGCCTTTTTCTCAACTATGTTGGGGTCGGCTTCCAGTCTAACCGGATGCAGCTGAATACCAGTATTTTACATGGAGGGACTGCCTATCTGACCTCCACATCCCAGTTAATACTGGGAAATAAGATGCCACTTGGTAAGACTGGTTGCCAAACTTTTTGGGCCACGACTACCTATAACGACTATCAAAGATGGACAAATGATAGCCGGGACCAACAGCTTAACGTGCTTTCCGAGGCACGGAGGAAACTCAGTATGTGAGGGTGGTCATCCATCCACAGACCAACCTAGGCAAGCACGGCTTAAACTAAAGTTATTATTTAGCCATGATCTCTTCATTTTCCTCCGTCATGATCAAGATGCATAGATAAATATTAGCTAATCTGCGGTAAGTATATTTATGTCGGGATAAAGTATCAACGCATGAAGTCCTTTATTTTTCTTTTTTTTCGGATGGGAAATCATCAAATGTCTTCTCCCACTGTGGGCGGAGCGGGAGGGAGTGTCAGACTTTTACTAACTAAAACCCATCCATGTTCCTTCCTCGCCCTTTATGTTCCGGGGCCGCGGTATCTCTTTCAAACAGGCACGCAACCCCGGCAGGCTTCGGCCCTTGCGGGCCCCTCCCCTTATGCTGACATCTCGTTGAGGCGCGCGTGGAACACGAACGCGCCGTCGACACGGCCTGCCGTCATTAGACGGACGGACGACTAGCTAGCCCTTACGGTCGAAAAAGCTATTTGGTTTACAGTTTAACGCACAAATTACATTGTAAAATGTATACCAATTAGCTTGTTCGACAGTACACTTCTGCCTAGTACTTCGTGGATAATAGGAGTGATAGCTCCTCGGACTATGACCTCGTACCTTGGGAAACTGCAAGTGTAAGATAGAGACATTAGACAAGGCATGAGCTAAGGAACGTTTATACAGAGTGTAAACAACCTCATCACGAAGCCGTCAACCAAGCATTATGTACATCAAACTAAGTAACTTTACGCAAAAATTACTGCTGAGAAACGAACTTTTTTTTGTGGCGTGAAAAATCATGCTTTGTGGTAGAACTCAATGAAACGCACTTGAAACATTGTGCTGATGGATGGATTGAATAGTAAGGCGGTCGTACAGGTGTTTAAAGTAAACATCTTAAAAAAATCACTTGGCGAAAAATTGGATCTTTGACCCCCAATATCTCCGTAACTAGAAGGTTCCCAGGTATGGTGTTCAACAAAAAAATAATCGCAATGACGGGAGAACAAGTGCCTTTCAGCTTCGGTAAGAGGTTTTTTACTCCCTTTTTACACCTGCCACCACTTTCGCTAAGACTGACCAATACCGAAATAAACGCCTGAATAAAAGTGTAATTCTAAGTGCTGAGTCAAACACCGAAATTCCAATGAATAATAATATTTAGCATTAATTGGTGTTAGCGAAAACATAGGGGATTCTTGCCTTTTTGCCCGTTTATTATTACAGCATAGGTAGAATTCTAAGGTCCAAGTTCACCAAGAAGATAACAGTCTGATTATCTAAAAACAGCTGTCAATGTGACATGTTCCCATACAAAAACGTGTTTTAAACAGCTGTTTTTAGATAATCGTCCGTCATCTTCTTGGTGAACATGGACCTAAGTGACATCATCTGCCTAGCCTTTTCCAAACTATGTTCGGGTCGGCTTCCAGTCTAACCGGATGCAGTTGAATACCAGTATTTTACATCGAGCGACTGCCTATCTGACCTCCACAACCCAGTACTGGGTAATACGATACCAACTACTGCTTTTCCATCTGTTTGCTGGGCAGCGCCATCTACCCTTTTCATATTGTACTACGCTGTAGTATCGCGAGATTGACAGTGAAAACTAAAACTGCAACAAACGTCGTCACACAGAGATACCATTTTAGCTGTACAGAGGTCGCAATGACGAAAATTCGATTCGAGTCTAACGACAAGACTACAAAAGCCTTTTTTTTAATCCCCGACGCAAAAACGACGGGGTGTTATAAGTTTTACGTATCTTTGTGTGTGTCTGTCTGTGGCATCGTAGCTCCCGAACGGATGAACCGATTTTGATATTGTGTTTTTTTTTGTTTTAAAGGTGACTAATCAGAATTGTTCTTGGGTATGTTTGATGAAAATCGGTCTAAGATGACCGCCGCCACAAAATGGCGGTTTAATATTTTTTCACAACTCCCCTTAATATGGGCATCAAATGAAAGGGAATCCCCAACACTTAAAAAATTATAAAAACGTGAAGCCCAAAAAAGGGAAAAAAATAACCTTGAATTACTTGAATTATTTTATACCTACATAATTATAGTTTTACCTTCGTGTTGGTTTTTAAATTTTTAATTTTGGATGTGTTCCGCCGTGGGGCGTGCGTCTTTCACGCTAGCTGACTAAAACTACACGGTGTTCCAACTCCTCACTTCTAGTTCAGAAAGAACAGTACATCAGACCTGCATCAAGCATGCAACTGTCAGGCTCTGCGGCTTTATAATGTCTCACATACGTCCGGGTCGGTTCAATTCGCGAAAGCTGACAATCAAAAATACAGGTATGAAAAAATCCGCTGGGCTTAACGCGAATTGTGCCAAACCGATTCCAACATGATTCAGTGACGGTAGACAGAAATTGAGGAATTTTAATAATATTATGGGGGTCGTGGCGGTGTTAAAAGTAAAAATCTTACAATACAACCTTACCTATATTTAAATAAAAACTTGTCAAAAAGTTGGAACTTTGACCCCCAACAATATCTCCGTAACTAGAAGGTTCCAAGGTATGGAGCAGACCAAAAAAAAAATTAGCAAAGACGGGGAGAACACAAATAACAAGTTCCTTTCGTTTTCGTACCTAAAATAATTATCTCGCATCGGCTTTGTTTTAAAAAAATACTGCTTAATTCAATATGCTCAAAAACCCGAATTGTGTATCACCTAATACGTTATTTTTATCGAAGCAGTGTTCTTTTACTGCCACCAAACATCAGAGTTCTACCTCTAGACCTTTAGTTATTTAAAATAATATCGTTCATGCATTGCCTATCAAAAATTGTGTAGCAAAGCGTTGATTCGAGACTCGTAGCTAGTACTACGACATTATAATGCCGCGTAGCTGTTCTAGCGTCGTAGACCTCCCAAATAAGCCTTGCTACTTGAATGTTTATATCTTTAACCTCATCATCATCATTATCTCATCTGTCACCATCGAACTCATCTTCGTCATCCGACAATCTAATTGAGTCAGCCCTTTTCGCGACGAGTTTGGCACTTTATATGTATAACTCAATATTGAATGCAAAGGTGCACTAGCTCCTAGTAAAACATATAAAAACGGGTATTTATCGCGAATACCACGGCTGGTGCAATCCGGTCGAAACGTCGGGCTTAAATTAAAGGTAAATTCGCGATAAATACCCGTTTTTATATGTTTTATGATGTGTTCTGATCGTGATAGCTCCTAGTACTACTTTCAGCAAAATCAATCAATACCAATGTTTTGTTAGGAAGATTTACTAAAAATCTTATATTCCCTCTTAAACAGACATCGCACACACATCCTAAAGTGTTGGGTCTCGAAGCTTCAAATTTTGCTCGAAAGTTGCTTGAAAACCAAAAGCGAGCAAGCATTTAAAAAAGATCGCACTTCGAAAGGGGAGTGAAAGTTTCTGTGGAAATCCTATCGGGAGGCTGCTTTCCACCTCACCATACGGTAACTGTTACTATTTCTGCCAGATTAATTCATACACATACTCAAGTTTTTTTTTTTATTCATCTTGTGGATAACGTCAATCCATAAAAAGCACTCAGTCACAAACCAAAATTGGTAAATTGACTACTCGACATAATGTCCTATGTCCCCTAGATGAGGCAGAAGTCGTCCACAGATGTCTTTCACCGCGATCGGTCTTGAGCTTCACGCGTCATCAAATTGATAAATTAAACGTCTGTAATTGCAGCCTCACTCGTTGATGTCTTTTCTATGGGATAACTTTCGTAGCAATTATTTTTACCGGGAATAATTTGAATCCCGAAAAATGGTCAACATCATCCTTATTTATACCAAAAATATTGGAGTAGACTTCAAATCTTATCGGATGCAATTTTTTTTTATTCTTTTTTTATTTAGCCTGTACTGTCCCACTGCTGGGCAAAGGCCTCCCCCAATTTCTTCCATGTGCTCTTTTCCTGTGCCGCCTCGGACCAAACCTCGCGATGCGCATCCAAATCGTCTCGCCACCTTTTTCTGGGTCGGCCTCAGCGGCGCTGTCCGTCTTCCGGCAACCATCGTGTGGAGACCTTTGCCCAGCGGTCATCGTGCATGCGACTGACGTGACCCGCCCAATCCCATTTTAGCCTAGCAGCCTTCATGCCAACGTCCACTATGCCCGTTTTGGAACGCAGCGGGTGTTTCGAACCCTATCTTGTCTTTTGACACCCAAAATGCTGCGTTCCTTTGCTCTTTGGCAAACTCCAAGGCGGTTCTGAGACTCGGTGAGCGACCAGGTCTGAGAACTCATTCTCACTCGGATGCAATTAAAGAGCTACATTTATATGGCGTGCCTATCTGACCTCCACAGCCCATTTACTGGATAAGACGATTTATAAGCCTTTACAAATGCTGGCTGCCAGACTTTTGGGGTTTCAACCCGTAACGACTTTCAAAGATTCAATGACAGCCCAGATGAACTGCTCAGCGTGCTTTCTGCAGCACGGATGAGGGGAATTTGTTCATTGGTGCTAAAATGGTCTGTTGAGAGCTGCAGTTTCATCAAAAAGCTTTTAGCAAAGACCATTTTCTTTCAATCTTTCCTTCTCAACTCATGTCTAACTAAAGCATAATGAGCATTGCCCCCACATTTGTTCAGCACAGGCGGCAAAACCGATACATGATGCACCAATTATGGATGCAGGACGGATTTGAAGATAAGTACACACGGCGAGTCGACCCATCAACCTATACATTTCTAGTATAACATGGCCTTGCTTTGTATAGATTTCCTATACAATGAGAGATTCGCATAAATTGGTTTTGTATAGCTTGACTGTGGGGCACAAGCCGAATGAAAGCCGGATATGTGTAGTAATGGCTTTAGATCGGTTCTATTATTCAATAAATACTGCTGAATTGAATGAGTGGACCAGAAAAGGCAAGGTTTTTTTTTTATTTCTCCCTACTATTTAATATCAGAAAGTGTTCTAAGGGCATTGTACCACACCATTTACATACAATTAGACACAATAAGAAACGAATCCCTAGGCCTTACGGGGCATTATTTCACCGGCCACCATACCCTGACCATCATATTACAATACCTGTTTTACCACGCAATCGAAAACCAACTCTAGCCTCACAAAAATAGAATTTAATTTAATTTTTATGTATGATTGGAGAAGCATGTGAACTGTTGTTGGGAAATTAACTTTGGGTGGTAAAAGATAAGGTGTGGATTTGGTTGTAAGTGATGTGTGAAGAGGCTCGCGTAAGATTGGTAAGGTTTACTTTCGCCGGCGGGCTATGTCGGTCGGAATGCCCGATGTGCCGACTAGCCACGGTGCCGTGTCTACCACCTGGCCATAGAGTATGCGTGTGCGCAAACGAAGAAATAGGTGAAAAACTATTGAATTGTCATTCGATATATGGAGTCTTATAGGTATAGAACCACAGCTCTTGTAAGATCGTCACGAGATGGAAGGGAATATGGCGGTGTTTGCTGTTTGCAGCCGATTCATAATTTGTCCATATCCTAAAATATCTGTCACAGTCCAATGTCTAAAGCAGTCCATAGTCCTATCCACTCGGTTTAACAGTACGTTTACTTCACTTCTGATTGAATGCTACTAAAGAAACGTGTTTTACATTTAATTATGTGACTCAGCTCTTAAACATCCACTCTACTTCACACATCTCTGTGCTCCTCCGCTTTTTGGTTGAATTAAAATTACGTTAACTCAGAATAGTAAGACAGTTAAAAACTCTAAATCAGACATGGACATAATTATTATCATTTATTCTGATCTTTGATTTGAGACAAGCCTTCGATCTTCTTAATCATAACCAAGACGAATTTAAGCACTTTATAATTTAGTTGCCAACTTGTTTATTCAAGAAAAATAAGTAAATGCACATACAGTAAACATGGTTTTATTGGAAATAAATAGTTTCCTTGATGATAATTTGAAAGCGTCCGATGCCTTGCATCAATATAAATGAGTAGTTCTTTAAGGATGTATATTGAGCCTCATTCTTTCCATAATTTGAATCTCTTTGAATCTTTTGTATTCAGTTTGTTTTGTGTGAATTAATTTATAAAAATTTTCCATAACTAACGTACTTACAGTTATCAAGCTAAATACCAAATCAGAATCAAAACGGAAATTGTCTTCAACGCCCTCACAGAGGCTATACTCAACTCTCCACAATCATGCGCTCTAACGAAAAGGCTCTTTGTAGAGTCGACGGCTCACCTACAGTAAACAATCGCGGACAGTCCTCGCCCGTGCCCCGCGAGAGCCGCGCGCCCGCAACGACATTATAAATGACCTACCCGACAGGTGTCTGTGATACAAATTCAAATATCGAATGAGAAAAAAAAGAAACAAGATTCATTCGTTTACTTTTTTTTTTGTTAAAACTTTTTTCTCACAAACTTTTTTAAGAATGTACCGTTGTGATGTTTCCGTTAACCGTGTGTATTGTGCTGTGCTATCCAATGGACTGTTCTCATGGAAAATGGTTTTAGTTGCTTGCATCTCGCGTGTATTCTCTTTTTGACGTTTACGTGACGTTTCTGGCTGTATGGAATAGGTTTGGTTATGTGTAACTTTTGACCTGAGTCGAGTAACTTTTTTTGTTGACTCGTTTTTGTAATCTGTTTTGTCTCTGTTTGGTTTATTTATATTGTTGCTGTGTAAGGTTATATGTTAAGTTAAAGTTGTAATTCTGACATCCTTACAAGGCTGAACTAAGTTAGTTGTATCTCTGTAGGTACTAAAGAGGTTTTGCAGTATCTCGTTGCAAACACTTGCAACAGATGTTACGTTTATATTTCGTAATATTATAAAGCGAACATAATTATAATTGCTGAAGTTATTCTCAAAATAACATTTCTGGTTTTAAACAGTTTTTAATTAAAATGTTTTCGTAACAGTGACTGGGCAGCTGAAATTGAGAACTAACCTAAATACGGTAACAAGATTAAATTGAGCTGGTAATCTTTCAATCGAGAAGATAAACTGCGTCGACCCCAAATAAATTGGTATAAAGACAGGGAATGATGAATCTTTCAATGAGAAATACCTACAGTCTTACAATCCAAGCCATTTAAACACAGCAGGTCCTCAAACTCAATAATAATATACATGTACTGTTTTCTTCACCCAAAGGTTGACTGGTAGACTGCCTATGACATTTAGTCCGCCTCTATACTATGTGCTTGAAGTGTTAAATAAATAAATAAAAGGTTTGGACTTGTGACCCATTCTAAAGCGTGTGTATGTATCTACAATACTACATATTCTTTGGAAAACGGTGAAAACCCTCCTTCAACTCAAACATGGTTCTTACAGAGAAGATCAGCTAGGAAATTCCATTCACTCTATTGACATTTCGCTCCAAAATCTAGCTAATTATAATCTAGACTCCAGGAGCAACAACCGGCCTTGAAAATTAACCATAAGTAAGACATAAAAATACCAAAGAAAAACAATAAAGTGAATAATAAAATTCCTTATCAACGCCCGCATAGCGATTATGTGCATATACAAGTATATATGTATACATATGTGCATATACGTTTATGTATATGGGTATGTATGTCACTCTAGCAGTTAACGTTAAGACGTTAAACTTACAGAATTGTTTAGCAATAGCTTTTGCAAATTGTGTGGGATTTTTCATTGAGTGTGTGTGATAAAATATTGCAATTTGCACCTGTAGTAGGTCTGCTGGAAGAGGGTCAGATTCTTATACTTATATTTTCAAAAAGATCTATGATTCCATTTCTATCTATTATTCATTTAAAACTATCATAATCTTTCGCCACCCTAGCCATACCACACTCAATACTCTATTATTTATTGCATTCCATGTTTTACATAGACGGTATTAACCTGTAACCCATTTTGATACTTGTACATATATATTTTTTTAATTATAGAGTTAGTGTGTTATATTGTTAATATTTAAATAAACTTACTCTAGATGGTATTTACAAAGTAAAAGACCAATATATAATTACCCTGTCGGGCACATTTATTAGGGGAGAGAAATCCCATTCAATGACGATCATTCCTTGATCTTTAAGCAGTCCCTTTTCTACTGATTTGTTATTATCACAAATCGTCTTCGAAGGTTTCATTATTTAATTTTGTAACTTAAGTCTATCACTTTTATTACTTTATTTCATTCCACCAAGGTCTTAGAAAATCTAGCTTAAGAGTTTATCCAAGTACCATGTGAATTCAAATTTTGATTAAATAGCTTAGTCACACGTTCCAAATAAACAAAAATATAAGTACAGAACTGTTATTTGCTGTACCATAATTACAGAACTTATAAATAAATAAACACAACTTGTGAATGAAACTCGCCGAGATTTGTACATTGAGCAATAATAAAAAATGTCAGGGTCTTCGGCGGATAATAAATTATTTCACGTTCAACATTAAGCCGGATATTGTTCAAATATTACACAAGATTATAACTTAAAATCGTTTGTGATCTAAATAAATAACTGTGGTTTTGCTGTACCACCTTCTGAAACTGATTTATCTTGCAAATTCAAATACATATATACTTATGTATTTGAGCAGCCTTTTGAAAAATTAACATTTTCAAAATGCATGGCATTATCCTTCTGATTATAGAAAAGACATTTAAGAAATTGTAAAAATAGATTTTCTACTTTATAAACGTATAACAATTAAAGTCTTATTCGGCGTCAACGCAACACACATCTTCCTCAACGTGTCTGTGTCAGTCGTTATTTCATTATAGATACACACATCATCCATACCGACTCCAAACTTACCTATATTATTGTCACTTACGGGATATCTTCCGTGATTATTCATTGTTTTGAGCTCCCGAGTCTCGATATTTCGACGCGCTGTTGTAAGCGCCATGATCGCGGGTTGATCGGGGTTGGGTTGACAGAAGATATCCCGTAAGTGACAATATAAGTTTTGTTTTAAACCGTGAAAGCTTAAAACAGTGTCTTATCCCCTCCATCCATCGATTTTGGCCTTTCCCATTTTTTTCAAGCTATGTACTTACACTCTGTAAGGGGAAATGTCTGCCCCTAGGAGAGGTTAAACCTTTCCTAGGGGCAGACATTTCCCCAGATCGACCATATTCTCTATTCCATTTAATTTAATTAATTGCTCTCACACTGCTAAGAATTAGAACTCCGTTTAAATTTTCGTTATTTTACTCCATCTGTGACCATAATTTAAGTAAACTATATTCCATACCACATAAGGTTATAACGTCGTGGAATTTCAAGAGACATGGTAATGAATGAGTGCCAACATTAGGCTCGTAAATCCGTCGTTTGCCTTCGCCTTATAACTGGGATGTGGGCAAACTGCATGCCACCACAATGGCAACTACTATGAACGTGCGCAGCCGCTAGTGATGCGACATCTCAGTTTGAGATCGACTTCTTTCAAATCTTAAATAAATATAGTAGTTTTGTAACAACATGGAGATAGAGCTTTTCATCATCATTTTCAGCCGATTAATGTTCCCACTGCTGGGACACAGGCCTCCTTTCTATGAGAGGGAAGAGAGGGGGCTGAGGGGAGAGCTTTTACTGTTCTCAATTTCGTCATTATTGACTTGAATAACTTACTAAAAATGAAAACCTATAGTTTTAACCATGGATGGTCTGAACATTTTTTGAACGTCTTTCGAAACTCTTACATGCATACCTATAATGAAATGACTGTGGAGTTTATTTCATATCAAGAGCCCCAAAAGTTATGTGAAACATTCAAAGTCAATCTTAAAAGATTGTGTTGGGTCTAAAATAGAGACAGAGATTACAAGAAACTGGTAACTGGGTTTTGGATTTCAGATAAGCAGTCGCTCCTTGAAAATAAGTTATGAATGGACATTGATTTAAACAAGAGTTATGAGAAAAATAAGTTTTCTATAGAAATTTTAATTTCCTCATATCTCGTCTAAATGTCACTGTCCTTTCAAAATACATATTTGGGAACCTAGATATTATGCAATCCAATCGAAATAAATACACACTTTCATAAGAATATGTTTGGTTTAAGTACGAATTATTTTGGTATTACGTTTGTATGAACGACGCAAGCTCCGCCGGCCCCTTAATAAGTACTTCAACTCAGCATCACTCGCTTAGATAAAATATCGTTTCTTTCAACAATCATAGCACATCACTAAAACTAAACGAGAGCACTATGTGACAGCAACTATGCAAATATATAGCGATAAGCCAAACATGTCTCATACTCATGAATATGGACACAGTCAAGACCACAGAATCGTGGACGTAATATGTGGTACATGTGGTATCACCACTCCATCACTAACTAGAGGTCTACACAGTTTAGTTTCAAATAGTTTAAGTGGAGTGTTGATAAGAGTATGTACCTAGTTCAACTTTGCATTCAAATATGTTGAAGGAACCTAGATTCTGAAATTCTTGAAATCTCGAACAGAAATGCCTTTCAAATTCTTGATAACAGAAATAACAAAGTAATATACTTTGTTATAACTAACCTAACCTAACAAATGAAACAGCAGCTCGAAGTTATGATTTGTGCCTTTTTGATGGTGTGATTGACACTGGCATTAATCGCAATTTGTCTCCAAGTCACAGAATTATTCGGGTCTTAGTTTAGAAGATAAAATGAGTTCAATTAGTAAGGTATAGTCCAAGAGCTAGATCGAAGAGTTCACGACAATCTAGCAAATCTAGCTCTTGGACTTTGGGGATTACTGTAGTGATGTTATGTTATGTAAGATTTTGGTATAATGGTTTGCACCAATTTACCAAAATCTATAATAGAAATTGAGAACCATAAACCACTACCTTATATGACGTACCCAACCATTGTTGATGTTTAAATTGATAAAACCACATCAAAACGACCTCAGGCAATTTCTCACAGCCCAAACACATAACCACTCTGATATAATCTAATAACATAGCACCTGTTCTCGTACAATACCCGATTGCATGAAGAAATCTAAAGTAAAAGTAGTTTTTTGGACCGTTCAGATGCGCCCACTCATCGCCCACGATCGCAAAGCCGTTGACCAACGCTGGCCAAAAACTTCACCTACGTGTGTCACTGTTTTAATGTCGCTTTCAAAATCGATTGGATCAGC
This sequence comes from Xestia ashworthii, assembly GCA_950022955.1. Classification (NCBI taxonomy): domain Eukaryota; kingdom Metazoa; phylum Arthropoda; class Insecta; order Lepidoptera; family Noctuidae; genus Xestia; species Xestia ashworthii. Next base: position 5,763,528 of record OX465563.1, read on the forward strand.
TTTTTGAGTGTTTTTGTGGGTTCCGTAGAAAAAAAAAAACAACCTGCAAGAATTTGGAATATTGTTTTTCCGATTTCAGTTTTTTTTTAGTCACTGCGGTTTTACCTATTTATTTATCTAAATGTTCTGAAATGCATTTCTCAGCTTACAGTTTTTACGATTTATTTATTTATTTATTTATTTAGCGATATTTAAAAAAGTGAAAAATAACTTTTAGCTTCAGAAGTCGGTGACCTTTGTTTGATTCATTTAGTTTTTTGACACCGACTTCTGATTTTTTTAAATTATTTCACTTTGTGAACACAACACTTAGGTACGTACTTCAATGATAACTGTTAAATAAAAAGAGGCCCTAAAAATCCTACATGAAAAGCTTTTGAAACGACTGCTCTCCATATTAGCATTTATTGTTCAATAAATAATTGGGCGTTATTTTATTGCTTGTTCGCAACTTTTTAACCGACTTCCAAAAAGGAGGAGGTTCTCTATTCGACTGTATGTATTTTTTTTTTTTTTTTTTTTTTTTTTTTTTATGTATGTTACCCGATTACTCGAAGACGCCTAAACCGATTTGAAAAATTCTTTTTTTGTTTGAAAGGGTATACTTCCAAGTTGGTCCCATAGTCGCCAAGTCGGGATCTGATGATGGAATCTTGGCGAAATCGAGGGAACTCTTCAAATTTTATAGGATAACGTACAGCAATTTTTATATTTTCTACAACAAGTGAAGCATTTGCGTTTGATAAGAACCATTCTACCATCAGATCTGATGATGAAGCCAAGAGTCACGGAACTCCATAATGAGACAATGTATCCTAGTCGTGTTTGGGCTTGTTGTAATTGTAACGGTATGCACTTTCCATGTGAACCACTAAAAAGTGAAAAATAAAAACTTTTTTGCAAAAAATAAAACCGACTTCAAAAAGAAAAAGTGAAAAATAACTTTAGCTTCTGAAGTCGGTGACAAAAAAATTAAATCAATCATACAAACGTCACCGACTTCAGAAGCTAAAGTTATTTTTCACTTTTTCTTTTTGAAGTCGGTTTTATTTTTTGCAAAAAAGTTTTTTTATGATTGGTCTTATTATGCAAACCTAGTAGGCACAAACATTAAAACATAATTGATATTAAAAAAACCTACTACCTTAAAAAAATCAAAATTAAAAAATAAAATAAAATTATTAATAAAAAAAATAATAAATAAATTTATTAATTTATTATTTTTAATTATTTTTTTTATATAAATAAAATAAAATTTAGAAATACGATCGCATAAGTTTTTTAACCCAATTATTTTGTTAGGTACTTACTATTGATATTAGACGAGACTGCATCGTTGGTTTAGCGGTCGCAAGCACGACTACTGAGCATGAGGTTCCAGATTCGATTCCCATGTCGAGCAAAGTGATTTGATGGCAATAGGCTCGTCCCCTGTTACCTACTTGGCACTTAAACATAACTGGTGAAATGTGGGTGTACTAGTACACCTTTGCCTAACCCTTCAGGGGTAACAGGTGTGATATTATGCGACAAAATGTTAAATTCATAAGCCCATTTTATGGCACATAAATGTATATAACTTACTAGTTTTATATATTGGTTTACTCTAATGAGTTTATGTTGGCACCAACTTAAATGTAAAAAATATATGTTTACTATTGAATAAATCATTTGAAAAAAGAAAAAAATAAATAGTATGTAAACTTCTCCCTACCGTTCGTAGAACTAAAAAGCGATATATATTGTCAAATATTTAAGATAAAATCTACTATTTTCCCAAAGTTCATCTTCTTACTTGAAACTACGTCTGGGATCCGTTAAATTAATCTTACCTTAACGAGTGTTTATAAAATTAATTATTTAAATGAAGTAATTAATAAGGGTATTAGTTACGCATAATTGATGCAAATGTTTTTCAAAAATATTACTGAGGCTTTTATCGAAGTCATATCAACAGATTTCAAATGGTCTTATTAGGTAAATAATTATGATAAAATCTTATAAGTAGCCACTGTGTTGTTAAACATAAATACCGTCAATTAGGTACGTAGGGGCAATGGATAAAACATTTATGAAAATTCACCGACTCTAGGATACACGTAACTGGGATTTTCAAAGCTCGACTCAGCACCAAGAGCTGAAATTCAGCGCGTGTGCGTCTTCTACACATTTCTAATAATCGTCACCTCACATTTCTTGCCATCATCTTTCATACAGGCCATCCATCGTATCCTCTAATAGGGAAAGACTTTATTACTTTTTTTTAACAGTCCCACTCTTGGGCAAAGACCTCCCCGCATTCCACCCACTTTTGTCGATGTTGCACCTTTTTTCACCAATTAACTATAAAGCCATCCAAGATGTCTTTCATCTACGCAACCTTATTACTTTAACTCTTTATTATTTAAGTGATAAATATTTCTTCATAAAATCGTTTTAAGTTAACGAGCTCCTCAACTACATATATAACAAAATACGCAAGCAGCCCGAACTATGTACTTTTATAGCGACATTTCGTCAATTGTTTATACCAATATCGTGCTGCCTAGATCGTTATACTATTAACTAGTACACAATCCATGTATTTTCATAATTGGCATAGTTTTTGCTTCGACCATTTAATCGTATGGAGCACATAAATACTTCGTAAGGTATCATTACACTTGCACGTTCTAATACTTTGCCGATGTCTTGGGTGTGTGGTCCAAGTGAGAAGGGGCTGGCGAGAAAGGCACACTACAGTATACATTTCAGCTGTTCTATCTTCTGCCTGAAAGAAAGAAGCTCGAAAATAGAAAAAAGCTGTCCCATACATTTTGTAATTGACAATTATTTCGCAATTTCGATGTGTGTCCCAAACAGATGTTGTTCCGTTTGACGACCTTTCTGATACATGCCGAATAACTACCAAGAATGTTTTTTGAGAGCAAACCTCACTAGTTTTACTGTACAGACCGGAAGAGTCACGTCTCCTGGGAGTTAATAAACATAACATCATTCCTGTAATCCACGAGGGTTTCGCAGACGTGTGCCTAATAGTACAGACGCCAGCACATCAAGTTACCACAATCTGTCAAATTTCTGAAAAGATTATCAACTTTATCACAAAGTCGGAAGGTTCACGTTCAATTGGCAAAATTTGACAGATTCGGGTAGGTTGACCTGCTGGCGTCTGTACATAGATACACCCTACATGATAACCTTTCAATAATTAAACACTACAAATTTTAATAATTTTGCTGCATCAGAATGAAGCAAAATTAACATCTTCAGAAAAATATTTTTCATACACACATTCTGGCTATCAAAATTTAGTGGCCATTGCCCATAGATCATTTCACATTCCCGCAAAATCCCCTCATTTACACCTCTAGAACCCAGAGACAGCACGCGAACAGCAGGCGTAGAAACTCGCTCAACACTTATCGTGCAACTCAGAACGGTAACGTAGCGAAAAACAACTCAGCAACTGCACTGATGCAACGCACCAATGACGTGGTAGTATGCTACAGATGGTATTTAGATTAGCAGACCAGGTCGGTGGACAATTACTGGACTCACACCTAACTATTTTTGTTTCGAATTTAGAACTTGCTGATTACAGTGCATTCAACTTTGGGTGTAGAATGTTAAGGAGTATCTGACCGTCTAAGGTCCATGTTCACCAAAAAGATGACGGACGATTATCTAAAAGCAGCTGTTTAAAACACATTATTGTATGGGAACATGTCACATTGACGGGTGCGTGCCATTTGATATAATAACAGAAAGTCTAACGTTCTCGTGACCTAATTTCATTTAATATACTTTTTGTTTAGTGTAACGATGAAATGATATAATGAATTATTGATATAATTTCAGTTTATCTAATTTTATATGGCTTAATTAACATTTCCTATAATGCACTTTTAAACTAATATTAATTTAGTATAATATATAATTAGTATAATATTCAAAATCTTTAGTAACGTTCATTATAATTTTGAAACGTCTACTTTTTTTAATATTTTTGCAAAAACTGATTGGAATATAAACGCCTGCTACTTTCGTGTTCCCCCCCGATTCTCTCGAGTGCCAGATCCCCTCTATTGTTGGAGAATCATCTGGGTTAGGTTAGGTTAGAACAGTGACCATTAGCGCGCGAAGGCGAGCGAGCGGAGCGAGCGTGCCGCGGCAGCGGCCGCCGAGTGCCATATCCCCTCTATTGTTGGAGAATCATCTGGGTTAGGTTAGGTTATAACAGTGACCATTAGCGCGCATTACTTATTCATTACAGAATGTTGGCTGAAAATGAGTAAATATGAAAATTAGGTCAACTAAACGTTATATTAAAACCGCATTATACAAATCGAAAATTATTTGAAATGAGCGTTATACTAAATGATATTAGAGTAAAAGAAGTATAAATTACATGTAACATTAGATCACATGAAATTAGGTTATTTGTTTTTATAGCATATGTAAATTATATGATGTGAACGTTATTTCAAGTGAAAATATACTACCTATCTGTTATTATAGCATATATTACACACCCCACATTGACAGCTGTTTTTAGATAATCAGACTGTTATCTTCTCGGTGAACATGGACCTTAATTGGGTTAGGTCTTAACTGCTAGCTTAGTGGTCTGAATTTAAATATCACTAAAATTCATTTGTTTTTCCAACCTGAATAATCACAAAAATGTACGCTGATCAGTAGCTTGTAGTTGGTTAGTTGTACCAGCATGCATGTGCACAATATTGCACGTTGGACATAGCTTATCTAATATCTCATTTCTACAAAAGAAATCGAGTGATAATGGGTTTTTCAATTACTTCCATTTTGGCCTTCACACAGTCCATCCATCGTATCTTTGGTCTTCCCCTATTCTAGTAGAAATAAGTGACCAGTAACATAGAAAATGCTTTATGAATGAAAGGTCAACGCACCTCAGCGGTCATTATACATTAGTAAGGGTGTTTCTGGATCAATAAAATCGCGTGCCCACTAAGGGGACGAAGAATTTGGTTACGGAGGTGCATGCATATTTAATTACATTTGTGTATTTTGTGAATCATTCATGCCTGTCTCGTTGTGACTACACGTCTTTATTAGTAGTCATTAGCGCTGCTGCAGCGCCTGGCTGGAGACCTTACACTCAAGGAACCCACAGGATAGTCCGGTTAAGCAGACGACAACCTCTCTAGGTTGAACTTGGTGATGCCATATAAAAAAACCGGCCAAGAGCGTGTCGGGCCACGCTCAGTGTAGGGTTCCGTAGTTTCCCGTCCGTCATAATAAGTATTCAATCCAATCCTATTTTAATAATTCTTTTTTTGTTTGAAAAAAGATACGTTCAGGATAAAAAAATATGTAAACAAAGTTAAAAAATGCTTGCATATACGATTATACTACAAACTTAGTCCAGAAATTATTTTGTACAACTTTTTGTCTTTTTTGTACAAAAACTGTTGTTTCCATCCAAGTTCAAAATGATTTTCCTAGAAAGTCCTTTATAAAGTTCTACTTTTCAGATTTTTTTTCATATTTTATAAAGTTATGGTTCAAAAGTTAGAGGGGGGACACATTATTTTTTACTTTTGGAGCGATTATTTCCGAAATTATTGACATTATCAAAAAATGATTGCAGTAAACCCCTATTCATTTTTAAATACCTTTCCAACAATATATCACACGTTAGGGTTGAAATTTAAAAAAAAATCACTTCCCACTTTACATATAGGGGGGCTACCCTAATTAAACATTTTTTCCAATTCTTATTTTACCACTTTGTCGGCGTGATTGATACACATATTGGTACCAAATTTCAGCGTTCTAGTGCTAACGGTCACAGAGATTAAGCGAGGACGGACAGACAGACATGGCGAAACTATAAGGGTTCCTAGTTGACAACGGAACCCTAAAAAGGAGCTGCTGCAGCGCAAGAGGTTTCGATTCCCTGGCTAGACAGTGTTACTGGGTTTATCTAGCTATTAGAAAGTTCTCATCAACCTGGAGTCCTTGAGTTGATGGCAATAGGGTCGCTGCCTATTATATGGGACTTAAACATAATTGGCGCAATGTTGAGTACAGTAGGTATGCCTCTGCCTTTGCTTACGGGGATTTCTGGCGTGATATTTATTTATGTCATGCATGCGAGGCTTCAGTTAATCGTTTCATGATGACCATAGAATTACAACTCATGCAATGATGCATTACTATGCAGTTTTTCTACAGGCACCTCGTCTGTGAGAAACTAATTTCATATGAAACGACTTTCTTTGTCACGTTTATGCCTTGTATGAAGCAACAAAATCACTCTGGCCAGGACAGTCTATTTAGATCGATGCACCTTGGAATTCTGTAGCTCTTTCTCTAAAACGTCTGGTGCAAATATCGCTAATACCACATTCCGTAGATATTTAGAAGTAGCTAAATGACAGGTACTTATAAAACGGTTTGTGAATCATATTCGGTACTATTTATTCAAAACCTCATTGCACAGTCCAGGTTGAAAATTAAACATAAACAGAAAAAAAATATACAACAAAAATTACTGTCAAAATCGTCTACTGATGATGTTATCACTAAACACGAGTTAGGTCATTAAACTTCTTATTTATAAGACGTAGTTGAGAATGAGATTAATTACAATTCATTAGGCTTTTCGAGACATGAGACGATCAACCTCAAATCATATTATTAACTCCTCAATTTTCCACGAACGAGTCTTGTTTCTAACTTCAATAAAAGTGTTACAAAAACGTATTTTCTAACCAAAATAATTGTTTACAGGCTTCCAAATGAGTGTTTAAAACAGTGATAGTGAAGTGACAATAAAAAAGTGATTATGTTGTGTTAAAAATGTTGTTTTTGTTAATATGACGTGATTAAAATCATAGTCAGCATGTATCGGCCGAATTTCTACGAAAGCACGTGCTTTCGATGCAACGAGATAGTCTACCAAGTGGACAGGGTTGGTCCGTTGAAGGACTTCACTTTCTTCCATAGTGGCTGCTTTAAATGTGCCGTCTGTGGGACCAAGTTGACGTTGAAGGTGAGTTTTTCATTTTATTTTTCTCTGTGTACAAATTTTTTCTATCGTATAGCCAGCATTACCAAAATGTCTTCCTTATCCTTAAAGTAAGTACTTGTAATACGTAGGTACATATTTTGTTTAGTGGGGCGGTCACTTAGCATTTTTATTTATAACAAACAACAGGGATATTACAATTCCTAGATTCAATTCCTTGTCTCTGTAAGAGGGTATCCCACACCCCAAACGTGAGCCCAGTGCAGGTTCGGTCTTCGAATTTTATATGAAAGACAATTGCCAATTTGCTCACGAGGTTTTCCTTTACCGTTTTTCACCATCTTGCAATAGCCCACGGTCGCACTTGTTTACCGACCACTCTCACCCATAGTTGGAAGGCTTTTTTTTGGTATGGGGAACGGTTTTTATTGTATGGACCACCAGAAAAGCGCCGACACAATGAAGCTCGACGAAGTCCCAAAGAATGAATTTAACTATCTTGGATTCCGCAACGAAATTAATCAGAAAAGTATAACGGAGGAGTAGGAAAAAACACCGTAATTTCCACTTTCTTCCATATCAGCAGGAGACAGAACGAAACAAGGCCAATAGGCTCAAAGGGTCGACGTTGACTGGGATAGGCCCAGTTGCCTAGCACCACGGATAAATAGTTGTTTGCTGTTATATTTCATTCAAATAATAGGTATGGCCAAAACGCGTTTCTACTCTACAAGATCCGTATAGTAAATAACTCCGGATGTAACCTGTACACTATCCAACATAATATTGCGTTCATTCTGCCAAAGACTGCAACTTCCATAAAATGTGAAGTGCAGATTGTTCATATTCGCAGCATTCGGAACATTGACAAAAAGGCGAGTCAACAAGCTTGAAGGAAAATAATTTACTCTTAAAGTTACCATGGCCTGTGAGAAATTGGGCAACACAGAGATCAAGCTCCAGCCATGGTCTGGCCAGCCGCTCATGAAAGGATGGAAAAAACTAGTGGAGGTGTCGGCCCTTCAAACAAAAGTTCCTCCCAGACGTCGGTCTGCGGTCTGAATAATCTAGAAATCTTAGCACGGTCACGTATGGTCATTTATGGTATGATCAACCTCCAGCCATTGGGGAATGGTCTGGGGAGAACGAAACGTTATGGAACACTATTGCTCCTACTTGTAACTCAGGTCTTCTCTATGTCTCTCTCTCAGGTCACCAAAGCCCATATCACCGATTCTCAGACACAGCCTGTTGGAACATATTTACTCCAAGTGCACAGAAATTTAAAAATTTTGGTCGCACGAAGAATCTTAAATAGTTTGAAAGAATTCGTGTAAACAAAACGGTTTCACCTCTCAAACCTGTTTACCGTAATATCCTATTAATAATCTGAGACAATGACGTCATTTCCTAGCCACTGGCAGTCGACCTTGGTGCTCATCTCCACGACCTTCAAGTAGCACCAGTTGGCATTTGATTGACCTTGCCGCATCTTCAACTTTTTGCTATAAACTTTGTAAATACAATCACGAACACAAATGCTGCCTGGTTGCTCTAGTGGTCACCATAGCGCGACTGCTGAGAATAAGGTCCTGGGTTTCAAAATGTAATTAGGTTTTTACATCAGGAATAGGGTAGATCAGACCCCATATTCACAAAGCTCGATTAGGAGTTTCGATTCGGGAACTAAAATGCCTATCTCGCTCGTTTTCGTTATGCCAAAAAGGATAGACATACGACCTTGTCGAATCGAAATTCATTCCGAGTGTTTATGAATACCGGGGCAGAAGTGGTAATTAGTCCGTCAGTGAAATTTAAAAAAAATATTCGATCCATATTTTTTCTTTTGTTACGTAAACCTAAATTGACGAAGTTACGACGTAGGTATCTTAAATTCTCAATACCTACGTTACGCCTTGGTATATTTTTGTGAGTTCTAACGTTACGAGCCCCGACTCCCGAGTTTTGTCGTATGTCAATATTCGTGGATTACAAAAACAAAAAATACGTGTCCATTATTTTCCAATAATCTAACTGACGGACTAAATAGATTTGACATTTTTTGATACTGCGGTCATGCCTATTTCTCATAGTAGCAGCCACGGAGCGTGGATTTGTGCCCGGTTGATGGCAATAGGCTCGCTGATGGCAATAGGCTCGCTGGACTTAAACATAATTAGCGAATGGATGTACTATTAGGTACACTTCTGAATAATCCTTCGGGGATAACACGCGTGATATTTTGTACTAGCACTTCGCCCGCGGCTTCGTCCGCGAAAATTGTGATAACTCGACTACTGCATGACAACAGTATAAACAAATTGCAAATCTATTTAGTCCGTCAGTTAGATTATTGGAAAATAATGCACACGTATATTTTGTTTATATAAATCAATGAATATTGACAAAGATAAAACGCATCAAAACTCGGGAGTGGGAGCTCGTGACGTCAGAACTAGCTAAAAATTATACCTAGGCGTGACGTATTGAAAATATTAAAAGCGTCTTGTCTTCGTCAATTTTGGTTTACGTAACAAAATAAAAAATACGGGTCAAATTTTTTTTGATAATCTAAATGACGGACTAATTAGTTTTTTTTTTGTCGTCTACCCTATTTGCATGATTCAATAAGAATGAAAAAAATGTAAATAAAAAAATAATTTATTGTTTTTGCCAAGTTTTTCTTACCATCTAGTGATTGGAGTTTCCTTTTAGGTGTATTAAGCCTGTGTTACGAAACTCCACTCTTCCATCATATATAAACATTAACAAACTTGTTTTTTTATTCACAATGATTACTGACAGAAAAAAACTAAATAAGAAAAACACAAAAAAAAAAGTTATGAAATATATACTAAATTAATATTATTTATAGCTAAAAAAAGTTTTGGTAAAGATATCGCTGTCTAATGGTGAAATAATTTTTAAAATCGGTTGAGGAGTTTTTGAGTTAAATCGTAACACACACAAAAAAAAAATCCTCTTTATAATATTAGCATAGATAACGATAGAACTTTGTCTAGTGTCTAAGTATTTTTGTCCGTGACTGTACAAGCAATAAAAACTTAAAAAGACATTCGTATAATCTGTAGTTTGTATAATTAGTTAGATAAAGTTTATGTTTTACGGACCGCTTTGTAACGAAGTAGCTGTGAAGGGAATAGTCGTTAAAAATATTAATTAGGTGATGAAAGATTATTATGCTTTAAATAAACTTTGAACTTTAACGCTTATATTCCGAGAGGTTTACCTCACACCACGGATTTAAAAAGAAAAACTAGAATAACCATAATATTTAAAGGGGGAAAATATAATGACCACCAAAAATTACTTTGTGACCACTAACATCTATCACCTAAAATATCAATTGATCACCAAATTTAGTAAATTGAGCACCAAATTATAATGAGGTGTTTGATGACAAACTAGTTTTGCCTAGGCCGACTTGGGGCACCCCGACACGGATAGATTAGGTTAGAAGGGTATGGCGGGGTCGAATGAGCGAGCGAAGCGAGCGAATAGACCCCGCCATACCCTTCGTGGTTATTTTTTTTTAAACCATTCAGAAGTAGGAGCCCCGCGAAGCGGGGCTCCGTCGACCAGTTCTCCCTCGACTCGGATGCAAGAGCATATCAGTTTAATTCCTGGTGGTCATTAACTAAAAAAAATAATTTTTTGGTTCTAATTTCATGATAAAATGGGGAACAATTTTTGGTGATCATTTACTAATTTTAGCAATCAAAAGTGATTTTTTTGCCGTTCCATTTTGTTAAATCTGGTGGATCGTTAATTACATGCCATATTTAAAACAGCGAAATATTCTACAAACTTAAACTGGCCAAGGCATTAAGTCCGCCTTTGTACAGTTTTTACTTCTGCATAAAATTTTAATAAATAAATAAATTAAACGGGAAATTATGAAAAAAAAAACCACAGACGATAAACTGTTTCAATGATCTGAATTTTATTTCACTGAATTTCTCATAGCTAACATAGTTTTCAAGTACTTTTTTACCAATTCATATGGACCTTGTTATTATAAGCCTACATTGTCCCACTGCAGGGCAAAGACCTCCCTTCCCTCCTTCCACATTTCGCGATCTTGTGCGATTGTAGGCCAATCCTTTGCGAAAGAGTCTAGCTCATCCCGCCATCTCCTTCTGGGCCTGCCGCGTTGTCGTTTCCTGCTATTTGGTATCCACTGAGTGGTAACTTTTGCCCATTGCTCCTCCGACATGCGGCAGATGTGACTAGCCCAGTTCCACTTCAGCCTATAGCAGCTGTCATGCCAACATCAGCTATTTGGGTTTTGGAGCGAAGTATAGAGTTTCTGACGCGGTCTGTAAGTTTGACACCCAGTATGCTTGGCTCCATAGCTCGTTGGCAGACCACAAGTGCGGACTTTTGACGATTTGTAAGTGACCACGTCTGCGCTCCATAGGTAAGGGTGGGACCTTGTTGTTCGCAGTAAATAATTATTTGATTCATCATCTGCTTAGCCTTTTCCCAACTATGTTGGGGTCGGCTTCCAGTCTAACCGGATGCAGCTGAATACCAGTATTTTACATGGAGCGACTGCCTGTCTGACCTCCACAACCCAGTTAATATTATTTTTGAAAATCAGCTGTTCCATGCATTTTGACCGCGGTTTTACAAGTCTTTATGGAAAACGCATTTCTTTAACTTTTTCAACCGACTTCCAAAAAGAGGAGGTTATCAATTCGTCTGTGTTTTTTTTTTTTTTTTTTTTTTTTTTTGTGTTTGTTACCTCATAACTTTCGACTGCGTGAACCGATTTTGATGATTCTTTTTTTATTTGAAAGCTGGTGCTTCCCATGTGGTCCCATTTTAATTTGCTGAAAATCTGATGCTGGTCTTCGGAGATATACAATGGAACTCTTCAAAAATGTACGGCGAATCTGCAGTGATTGCTATTATCGCTTGTAGGTTTATTGTTCATACAACATCATGACGTAATATCACGCCTGTATGCTCTGAGGGGGTACGCAGATGTGTACAATACACCCAGATTTCGACAGTGTTTGTTACCTCAGTACTTTCGACTGGGTGAACCGATTTTGATGATTCTTTTTTAATTTGAAAGCTGGTACTTCCCGTGTGGTTATATTTTAATTTGCTGAAGATCTGATCCGGATCTTCGGAGATATACAATGGAACTCTTCAAATATACACGGCAAATCTGCAGTAACTGCTGCAATCGCTTGAATGTTTATTGTTTATACAACATCATGACGTAACATCACGCCTGTATGCTCTGAGGGGGTACGCAGATGTGTACAATATTCCCAGATTTCGACAGTTAGGTGTATTAAGTTCCATTTATTGGGGATAAGCTTTTTTTTATTTTATTGGCAAGGGCACTTCAAGGGTAGTTTGATGAGAATTTGGTTAGGTTCTGATTATGGGATCTATGACAAAGGAACGGAACTCTTCAATTCTTAGAAGCAAATTACCGATTCTCGGCCAAATCTTTTAAAGGCTATCCGGATATTTGAGTCACGTACCATAACGTCGTTATTAACCGACTTCAAAAAGGAGGAGGTTCTCAATTCAATGTTCCCCGATTACTCGAAGATGACTGGACCGAATTTGTTTTTTAATTGTTTGAAAGGGTATACTTCCCAGAAGGTCCCATAATCATCAAGTCAGGATCCTGATAATGGGATCCTGGAGAAATAGAGAGAACTCTTCAAATATTATAAGCTAACCAGAAGCGATTTGGGTAGTTTTTGAAAGAGTAGTTTCTCGGAGTGATCCCATTTAAATTTGGTAAAGATCTGATGAAGAACTTCGGAGAAAGGCAACGGAACTCCTCATTAAATGTAGCAAATGTGTGTCTCTTACTGGGATTGCTGAAATCTCATGTCTGTCTATTGTTTACACCAGTTCATAACAAAAAATCACGCTGGTACGCTGTGAAAGGGTATGCACATATTGTGAACCACTAAAAAGTGAAAAATAAAAACTTTTTTGCAAAAAATAAAACCGACTTCACACAAAAAAAGTGAAAAATAACTTTAGCTTCTGAAGTCGGTGACAAAAAAATTAAATCAATCAAACAAAGGTCACCGACTTCAGAAGCTAAAGTTATTTTTCACTTTTTTTGTGTGAAGTCGGTTTTATTTTTTGCAAAAAAGTTTTTATTCACTGGTGGCTTTACAATTATGTAGATACCCACTGAATCATTCGTTAAAGTTTACGTCGCAATGCCACTTACACTGTTTTTAAGATAGTAGAGTTTATCTATAAGCGTCTAGTTTAAGTTAAGAGTTGCATTTACGTCAAAAAACGTGTAGTTTTTATACAGTCGCCAATTATTACCTACTTGGGTCCAATCAGAATACCAGCGCTGTGCAATGTTACTTTGCTTTTGGCTTCGCACAGTATAAATTTAATCTAGTATATTTATATTTTATTTTTTCTATTGTTTACTTTTATAAAAATGTAATTGTAAATGGATCCTTCACGAATCCGTCAACCAAGCATTATGTACATCAAACTAAGTAACTACACGCAACGCAAAAAATATAGCTGGGAAACGACTTATTTTAGAGGTTTAAATCATGGGCTACGGAATTATGTTTTATTGTTAATTTAATCATTTTGTTTTGTTCTGTGCGAGAGAAATAAATACTTTTTACTGTTTTATGAATAAAGCCTCATAAATATATGTCAATGCAGGCATTTTTTCCGCGGAATGTGACGAGACAATATTATGTTCAACGTAAGTACAAAAGGAATTCCTCAAATACGCAAGTTCCGTTGGACGTCAATAAAATTAACTACACAAGATGAATACGCAAAACAAGTAAGTAGAAAAATGTGGTAGAATAGGCATGTATGCATGAGATTCACAGACAGTCTTCTAGTGAACTGTTTATATTGTAATTGATGTTAAAAAGTGTGCTATCGACATACTCTGGAAAGTGGTGTGAAGGGTAGACTCTCTTTTTAGGCATCATAATCATCAGCATCAGCATACGTCATTATTAAAGCTATATTGTTAACATGTGCGCGGCTTTAGCATTACCACAGATATTATAATACTTCGGCATTACATAAAGTCCTACACTCTTAAAAACACTATTAAATGCTTAATTTACAACAAGAATGCAGCTAATCGATTTGTAATACAAATCCTGTTTGTAAATAGCGATACCTGTAGCACAATTACACAGTACAATCTTGAAAAGGCGAATTCACATTTTCCATTATGACAAAGTATAGCAATAAAACGAGTCTCAATTTTCAGTAATGCATAAGCAAGCATAACAGCATAATCGACCAAGACCAAAACGTCGAAACCAGGCACGAATTGACCATCGTGGGGTATGCTTTTGGACAAAGTGGTATAAAGATCTACGTCTTCGCAGGGTATCTATCTGATAGTGGCTGGGTGAGAGAGACTGTGATTTTAGCTAGACCTATGTTAGACCATGGGCTGCTATCGGGTCCTGACGATAATGGTAACAGTAATAAGTCTCATTATCTCAGGCAAAAGACGTCCACTGCTGGACATAGGCCTCCCATCTACTCGCATCTTGCGGATTCCCGCAGCCTTCACCAGGTCATCGGTCCACCTAGAGACAGGCTTCCAACGCAACGTCTTTCGGTTCCGCCACTCCAGAACTTTTTCGTCCCCATCGGCCTCTCGTTCTGGCCAATAAGTCTTGCAAAACTAAAAATTATCAGACTAAATATTGGTCTCACTAGGAATAATTGGATTCATCAATGATCGTGTTTTGCGTGTCCTGTTGTTTGTTCACTACAGGAACTGATGGATGCAACCGTAAGCGCCAAACTAGTAGCTCAGTTCTGGGCCCAGACAATTTAGATTGCCATTCTACACGTTATGAAGAAACTAGGAATAGAAATCCATCGTTTAAAAGCAAGTCCACAATTTAGCAGTCGAGGTCAAGGGAAATAATACAGAGTTCATTAAAGAAATACATATTTGCGCACGTAAGAATACAGCTATACGTTATATTTGTACACAAATAATGAGTCATTACAGTTGGGATCTGGTTGTAATGCGTCATACGACCTTATTCCATTAATAATGTGACTTGTAATTAAGTCAAGATACATCGTAATTCTTAAATAACCAGCATCATCTGAGTGGCTAAGATGGAGGACAAATTTGAAGATGGCGCTTGACGGAGATATTGGAGGATGGCTAAAGAAAAGATGGATTAATTTTGTGAAGAATTATATACTTAAAAGAGAAAGGAGTAAATGATGCTGTGACGTCTGACAGGGGGGGAATGGAAGAAGAAAACGTGTTGCGTTGACCCCGAATAAAATAAGACAGGGCAGGGATATGATGAAAATGATAACGCTCGACGGAGATATAGCAAGAAGATGAAAAGCCTTAAGTCAATCGAAATAAGGGCGAAAATTATGTCGGTGGTATTAAAGTCTACGTCGAATTTAATGACAGTGGAGATGATGAGACAGCATACATTCCAACCCAACTGTGACTCCAGGTTAGGCACCAAAAAAACGATAAAGAAGAAGCCCTGACGACTGATTCCCTATAGTACACTCCTGTTTTGACTTCTAATTACAGCACTACGATCACCAATAATTCTTTCACATTAATAGTAGTGTCGCGTAACTCGCGTATGACCAAGCATTAAAAACCGGCCATTTTGAAATCGTAAACGAATACGGATATGACTGAACGCATGACAGTCACATTACAACCACCCATTCTTGTCATATAGGGTTGCCATACGTCCGGAGATTTCCGGACAAGGCTGGAATTTTAGCTAAGCGTCTGGAATGTGAGAGAATTTTTTTAAATGTCTGTTTCCATAGTCACATTACAACCACCCATTCGTGTCATCTGACAGGGGGGGAATGGAAGAAGAAAACGTGTTGTGTCGACCCCGAATGAAATAAGACAGGGCAGGGATGTGATGAAAATGATGACGCTCGACGGAGTATAGCAAGAAGATGAAAAGCCTTAAGTCAATCGAAATAAGGGCGAAAATTATGTCGGTGGTATTAAAGTCTACGTCGAATTTAATGACAGTGGAGATGATGAGACAGCATACATTCCAACCGAACTGTGACTCCAGGTTAGGCACCAAAAAACGATAAAGAAGAAGCCCTGGCGACTGATTCCCTATAGTACACTCCTGTTTTGACTTCTAATTACAGCACTACGATCACCAATAATTCTTTCACATTAATAGTAGTGTCGCGTAACTCGCGTATGACCAAGCATTAAAAACCGGCCATTTTGAAATCGTAAACGAATACGGATATGACTGAACGCATGACAGTCACATTACAACCACCCATTCGTGTCATATAGGGTTGCCATACGTCCGGAGATTTCCGGACAAGGCTGGAATTTTAGCTAAGCGTCTGGAATGTGAGAGAATTTTTTTAAATGTCTGTTTCCATAGTCACATTACAACCACCCATTCGTGTCATCTGACAGGGGGGGAATGGAAGAAGAAAACGTGTTGTGTCGATCCCGAATGAAATAAGACAGGACAGGGATATGATGAAAATGATGACGCTCGACGGAGATATAGCAAGAAGATGAAAAGCCTTAAGTCAATCGAAATAAGGGCGAAAATTATGTCGGTGGTATTAAAGTCTACGTCGAATTTAATGACAATGGAGATGATGAGACAGCATACATTCCAACCCAACTGTGACTCCAGGTTAGGCACCAAAAAAACGATAAAGAAGAAGCCCTGACGACTGATTCCCTATAGTACACTCCTGTTTTGACTTCTAATTACAGCACTACGATCACCAATAATTCTTTCACATTAATAGTAGTGTCGCGTAACTCGCGTATGACCAAGCATTAAAAACCGGCCATTTTGAAATCGTAAACGAATACGGATATGACTGAACGCATGACAGTCACATTACAACCACCCATTCGTGTCATATAGGGTTGCCATACGTCCGGAAATTTCAGGACAAGGCTGGAATTTTAGCTCAGCGTCTGGAATGTGAGAGAATTTTTAAATGTCTGTTTACAGAAATGAGTAAAGAAAAGTACGTTTAAGTACACAAAATTATTTTGTGATTCATATTTTTAAGCACCCGGTAAATGGTTTTCTAACTATCTTTGAAAAAAAAACAAATCGATCGTACCAAGAAAACGGTGGATGGATTATGTAAGGAGCGAATGAAGGAAGAAGGTGTAAATGATTCTGTGATGGTAGACAGGAGAGAATGTAAGAAAGAAATGTGTTGCGCCAAGCCCAAGTAACAAGGGACAATTTAAGCCCAGGAAGATTTAAGTCTCTTAAAATGTCGACAATAATTACAATTATACAGGGTGTAAACCACCTCATCACAAAGCCGTTAACCAAGCATTCTGTACAAACTAAGTAACTTTACGCAAAAAATATTGCTGAGAAACAACTTTTTTTTTTGAGGTTATAAATAATGTTTTGTGGTAGAACTCAATGTAACGTACTTAAAACATGGTGCTGATGGATGGATTGAATAGTAGGGGGGTCGTGGAGTTGTTAAAAGTTAAAATCTTACAAAAAAAAACTTGTATTTAGAAAAAATCATGTCAAAAAGCTGTAACTTTGACCCCCCATATCTCCGTAACTATAAGGTTCCCAGGTATGGTGTAGAACAAAAAAATGATCGCAATGATGGGGAGAACAAGTGCCTTTCGGCTTCGTGAAGAGGTGTTTTACACCCTTTATTACTTACCTACTCTGATAAACGTGTAACATTCTGTCTGTAAATAATATCTTTATTTAAAATTTTATGTTAATCTTGTTTATTGCTGTGCCCTAACAGGGTCCATAATTGTTCTTAGCTGTAAGCCCATTGTAACATCTTTTAAAACCTAAGGTACGCAAAATAAAATGAATATAAATATGAATAAGATACTTTGAAGTAAAACATTACCTATACATTTCACTCCGGAAAATGTTAATATAGATCTGGGAACCCTACTAAGGTTTCCAGCTCCGTACGGCTGTAATAACACATTAAGTACGTCCTTATTCCGCGCCCAGGCAGATACGACCTTATTCGGCTCAGTTGCTCATTACACGCACTCCTAACTGTTGTTTCAATACAACAGCTTGATGAGTATGCGATAATTAACAGTTAGTTGACGTACTTTTTATGGGAAATGCATACAACAGGTGTTTGTACTTGTTTGGATCTGTGAGTGAGTTTGAATACGGCTATTTCCGTGAATTGTGGTCTGATTTGGGTCTATTTTAGCCGCGGAAAATATGGATAAATTTAAAGAAAGAAAGAAAGGTTAAGTATACCGTGTTTTGATAAAAAAATCCTAAATGGTAGTTAGGTTCTATCACATCATCATCAATGATGCTGAAAAATAATGATTATGATTCATCATCATTATTTATCTCAGCTCGGAATCACCCACTGCTGGGTATATGCTTCCCCTTTTTCTGCCACATCCCGGTTCTGTGTGTCCCTTATACAGGTGTTCCCCGCGACTTTGATATAAAGGGTGTAAAACACCTCTTAACGAAGCCGAAAGCTATTTGTTCTCCCCGTCATTGCGATTAGTTTCCGACGCAAAAACGACGGGGTGTTATAATAAGTTTGATGTGTCTGTGTGTGTGTGTCTGTGGCATCATAGCGCCTGAACGGGTGAACCGATTTTGATTTTGTTTGAAAAGTGAATTAGTCGGGAGTGTTCTTAGCTGTATTTGATAAAAATCAGTCTAATATGGCAGCCGCCACAAAATGGCGGATTACATATTTATTCAACAACTCCCTCAGTATGGGCACAGGTATGGGTATCAAATGAAAGGACTTGACTAGTGGAATACTATTTCACTATGATAAATTAAAAATCCAAGATGGCTGCCACCAGAAAATGCCGAAATACGAATTATTTCTATTTAACTTTTAGTACATTGTGTCGGGGGTTTTTTTAATTTTTAATTTAATTTTACTTGTTTGTTCTACACCATACCTGGGAACCTTCTAGTTACGGAGATATTGGAGGTCAAAGTTCCAACTTTATAACAAGTTTTTTCATTCGGTTCCTAGCAATAATTTTACGTAAAGTTACCTACTTAGTTTGATGTACAGAATGCTTGGTTGACGGTTTCGTGATGAGGTTGTTTACACCCTATATAGCATAGCATATCAGTCTGTGTTCAGTTTCATAAATTATTTTGATACCTAATATTTCAATTGTAATTTAGCTACTGATGTTTCTTGATTTTTTTCAGTCTAGACATCTAGATTTGACTAATTAATATTTGCTTTTTACGAGGCGCAACTGCTATTTGACCTCAACGACCTAATAAAAGTGTCAAAATTGTTTCATCTGTTGACCCACTGCATACTGCATGGTCACAAGGTATGGATGAGTCAATTCGAAGTTCGATAAAACGACTTCCACAAAGTGGAAAATAACTTTACTTTCGGAAGTCGGCGACTTATGTTTGTTTCATTGTTTTTTTTGCCACATACATACCTACATGTATAACCTCCTTTGTTTTAGAAGTTGGTTAAGGTAGGTACTGTCTCTTCAATTTTCAATATCAAAAGATGATTTGCTAATGTAATAAATAAATCTGCACGGACACAGAAATAATTGCTTGGTGGTAAATTATACATTAGACCGACAAAGCAGATCTATTCAATGTATAATTCAATAAAACATTCACTTTGTCACAAATTAACTGTCCATATCGCTATGTCCATAGATTCAACTTCTATTCAGAAAGAACTTGACCCCACATTCGTTTTATGGAATGAGATTTGATAGCTCGTTTTATGTTGGTATTTGACGCGGTCTATAATTTGTGTAAAATGAATCAGCTTTGGCAATAAAAGGGTGGAAAAGTACTATGACATTTCAATTGTTTGGTTTGCTTTGAATTAAACGATGACTTTTCTGTTTAAGGCTGATGCTCCAACGTAGCCCGCGAAATTCAAAATGTCTTACGTTTTTTTTTGCAATTTGCAGGGCATTGCTAAGTTGTATGTTGATGAAAATATCGGTCGCGGCTGTAAGACGTATGTAGTTACAGAATTATGACAGTCAAAATCATCAACACAACCCTCAAAGTTTATAAAAGTCCAGCAACGACTTTGACCGTGAAAAAATCGTTCCTCGACTTTCATGAACTTGGAAGGCTGCACCGATGATTCTAATGACTGCAATTCTGCAACCACATACGACCCACAGCCGCGAATGCTACTTCCACCAACATACAACCCAGCACAGGCCCGCAAATTGCAAAAAACCCGAGAAAAATTGAATTTCCCGGGCCACCCTGACGCTTTCACCTTAAACGTATATTTGAATCAACGATGTACAGACGGCAATTTCCCCAGTGGCCTTTTTTAACCGACTACGCGAAGCCAAAAGATAGGATTATGACTTTAGCAGTATACGTATGTATGTTTTTTGTATTTTCTTATGTTTCTCCGTAGCGGCTTAACTAACGGTGTCAATCGATTCGTTATTATGACCCGGGTAACCTATGGTAGCTTCTTCGCAAGTTTTATTTTAATATAAAAAAATAAAAATAATAAAAAGCCTTTATTTCCCATTACCCTTAAAATTACGCTTTAAATGTTTTCAATATTTAGTTTATTTCTTAGTAGTTTTATTTCTCTTATAATCTAAGTTAGTATATTCTCCGGGATATGGGCCCCTCCACGGGTGAAGGCCTCCTCCAGTTTCTTCCATTTGTCCCTGTCTTTTGCAATATAGCGCCAATCGTTCCCTGCTGTATCTATTAAATCGTCAGCCCACCTTCTCTTAGGTCTGCCTACTCTTCTTTTTCCATCTGGCCCTTTCCACTCAGTAGTTTTAGCTGTCCACCTACCGTCTTTGTATCGTGAAACGTGGCCAGCCCATTGCCATTTCAGTTTCAGGGCTTGGTTAAGGGCATCAGTTACTTTGGTTTCTAGTCTAATAACTTCGCTTCTGATTTTGTGTATTTTCCTTATGTTCAAAATACTTCTCTCCATGGCTCTTTGTGTTATTTCAATCTTTAGTTTGGCTCTTGTCGTAAATGTCCAAGACTGGCAAGTGGCAACCGTACAACAGGCAGGGTAATATGCATGTACCTATCTATTATGACTTTCTTCATGTCTATCGAGTAGTCACCTTTTAAGATCTCTTTGAGTGACCAACATTTCTTATATGTTATACTAGCTTCTGCCCGCGACTTCGTACGCGGATCCTGATGTTGCTTATGCCAGCGACAACGGGGTCGTCAAAATCGAAGATCTGAAACGTCTGATGTCGAATTCTAAGAACCCGGGGAAGGGAAAAGCGGATCTTTCCCATCTGAACAACACATACCGTTTGTTCCTTTTCGCCATTTAACAGCTTCACAAAAAGTACAATTTTGAACCATAATAAATGTGGCGTATTCAATCATAGGAGTATATACGTAAATGTACTCCGTTCCTTATCAACCCAAGGAAGGTCGCCATGCCCTACGGCTATATCTTAAGACACATCCGATTCTTCAGATGATATCGACATTCTGTTCAGAAAATGTCGAATTCGATCAGAATTCAAACGTTCGTTGCGCTCTTCTTCTGTCTCTTCATGCCGTACTCCAGTAATTCTTTCTCTCTCACTTTCTAACTGATTATGAATATTTTGTTGTGTGCGTGTTCGGGGCAATGTACGAGTATGATAATCTCGAGCAGCAGTTAGTCGCGCATCACGTTCATCACTCGTTTCAAAAGACCTGTTAGTAGATGTGCGAAAACACTGAGAACTCAAGCGTGATTCTGTATCGGTAAACGTTTCCGATTCGCGAGACAATGCATGTCGCTCACGATCAGCGGACAGTCGCGCATCACGTTCCCCACTTGTCTCTAGAGATCTACAAGTCGATGCGTAGATACGCTTGGTACTCAAGTGCAATTCTCTATCCGTGAACGTCTCCGACTCGCGAGACAATGCATGACGTTCACGATCGACCAGTCGCGCATCTATTCTTCACTGGTCTCTAGAGATCTGGATGTAGATGCGTAAATACGCTAAGAACGCAGGCGTGCTTCACGATCGAAGAGGTTTCCACGGAGCAAGCAGCCTGGTGTTCTCGAACAGCATCAAGTCTCTCCTGACGCTCTTCGGTAGATTCTTGGGATCTTATGATCCTCAATCTTGTAGCTCCTTTGGAACATTGGGAAAGATTTGACCACTTTCTAGGCATGGTTATAGTTTTGTTGTGAAGATATCTAATCAATTAAAATCTAATTGACTGCTCCCCTGCGTTACCGGGTAGGCTACCGAGTCACGAAGATAAATGGAAAAGGAAATTAAACACTCAAATAACATAAACCCGAAGACATATTTATTCGATAAAATAAAATAATAAATGGGAGTTTTGGCCAGTCGAGTCAAATTTTCATTGATATACTTACAATCGTCATCGAAAATCAGTCCTAAAATGTTAGCGCCTTCACCGCGTGGAGGTACTCCCAGCTTATGTTATTTTATACAGTGAAATTAGTGATAGCTTTGCAATCATTTTCACATCAGATGTTTCTGACCTTCGATTTTTTCTAAGTCAACAGGAAATGCCCATCAGACCGAACAACTTTTGCTAAGACGTCATTCCTATATGTGTTATGGTGTAGCTGGGCTATTGGAGTTCCACATCAGGTGTCCCAGATCTTCGATTTTTATAAATCAACAGAGAGTGCTTATCAGATTGAACAACTTTTACTAAGACGTCATTCCTATATGTGTTATGGTGTAGCTGGGCTCTTGGAGTTCCACATCAGGTGTTCCAGATCTTTAAATTTATTCTCTCAGCAGAAAATGCTCATCACGTGGAACAATTTTTGCTATGGTGTCATATTTGTATCTCTCATAGTTTAGCTGGTCTGTTGCGGTTCTGCGTCAGGTGTTCAAGTTTCCAACATAAATAGCCTATAGCTGACCAACGCAACTTCGTCTGCGTCACATAAGAGAGAGAAACGAAAGGCAAAAAAAACCCCGTTTTTGCAACATTTTTCATTCCTGCTCTGCTCCTAATTATCGTAGCGTGATGTTATATAGCCTAAAGCCTTCCTCGATAAATGTACTATCCAACACAAAAAGAATTTTTCAATTTGAACCAGTCGTTCCTGAGATTAGCGCGTTCAACCAAACAAACAAACAAACAAACAAACTCTTCTGCTTTATAGGTAATATTAGTATAGATTTGCTCTTCTTTCAACTTCGTCTATTTAATATAAGTTTTTAATAATATAACATTACTTTAAATACCTCCACACCCCCTGTACGATTCAATGCATCCACCAGCACAATGTTTTGAGTGTGTTTCATTGAGTCCTAACTTAAAACGTGATTTTTCACCTCAAAAAACAGTCGTTTCCCAGCAATAATTGTTGCATGAAGTTACTTAGTTTGATGTACAGAATGCTTGGTTGACGAGTTCGTGAATGGTCCTTTTATACCCTGTAGACTACATTAACCTCTTAGCAGCGCAGCCCGCGCGACCTCGATACGCCGAACCGCGAATTATTCGTATGTAATTATTTTGTCACTTTACATAAAAACACTTGACGATCGCAAAGTACAAGACTAAGACCAAAATAAAATTTACAGTAAATAGCTGAGTAGTTAAGGAATCTATTTAACCAAAAACCAAGAAATATAACATTAATTTAATACTCTAAAACAAATGTAGAGTTTGAAAAACAGTGATGAAAACGGCTATTTCGCGATTGAAATATTAATTTTATGAAAAACTATTAACTTTTTATCAATAAAAAAAATCCAAAGGCTATCTAGCATAGAAAAAAAATTACAAATCTATTTAGTCCGTCAGTTGGATTATTGAAAAATGATGGACACGTACTTTTTGATTTTGTAAATCAATTAATATTGACAAAGATAAAACGCATCAAAACTCGGGAGTGGGGGCTCGTGACGTCAGAACTCACTAAACATTACAACAAGGCGTAACGTATTGAGAAATTAAAAAGCGTCGTATCTTCGTCAATTTTCGTTTACGTAACAAAAGAAAAAAAATGGAACAAATGTTTTTTTTTAGTTCTAACTGTTGGACTAATTAGATTTGTTTTGTCTTCTACCCTATTTGTAAGTCGGGTCGGGGGGCTTTCGGGACCAGAGGCCCTACTCCCTAACGTTTCGTCCGGATATTCGGATCTATCCGCGTCTCTCACTCGCACTCATCAACAGACGTGCGCGAGAGAGGCGGATAGATCCGAATGTACGGACGAAGCGTTAGGGAGGAGGGCCTCTGGACCGCGGTCCCGGATTACCCCTAAATATTTTTGAGTGGTATTTTCGTGGGTTCTAAGTTTCAAATCCAGACAGGCGCATTACTTCGTGTAATTTATTTCATCACCACTGCTCTCAAAACGGTGAAGGAAAGCATCGTGAAGAAACCGGCATGTCCTAGAACCAAAAAATTCGAAAACATGTGACATCTACCAATGAAACCGGGCCCGCGTGGTTGATTATATCCCTCTCATAGAGGGGAGGCCTGTGTCCCAACAGTGGGAACTAAATTAATAGACTGATGACGATGACTCTACTTACTCTTCGTATCTTCTTCCCCAGACATACTACAACAACCAGCACTGGACGGAGGACAAGGAGGTGTACTGTTCCAGCCACGTGCCCAAGATAGGACCTGGACACCTGGACAACTCGTCCGTGGGCATCCGAAGTGCGCTGAACGTGCCTAAGAGTAATAACTACGTTAATGAACAAATCCGAGGTCTGGCCAGGAATAGCCATGACAATGAATGTGAGTATCTACTAAAACTTTTTAAATATTGCCTTTTTCACCTACAATACGTAAACATAACATAACATAACACATGTAATCATCGAAGGGTGAGGCGGGGGTGTACCTAATAGTGCACCCACATATGTAATAGGGCGAGCCTATTGCCATCAACCGGGCCCAAAACCGGATTCTGTGGCTGCTACTAAGGAATTCCTGATAGTGAAACCCAATAACATTTAGCCCATCCTGAGAATCGAATCGATCGATCTGTTCCATATTTTATTCATAATATAATTATGTAATGGTAAACTTTTTTTTATTGCCCAGAGGTTCTAAAGACAAAAAACCAATTCGTAAGTTCTACGAAAACGAAATCACTCGCAATGTTAAAGTCGCGTAACGCGGTAGATTACTAAGCTCTTCTATTTATAAACCTTTCCCAGAACATAATCAAAACCAATAATAATTCCGTACGCAAAATACGCGCCTTGACGTGGAGTTGCGGACACCAGCCCGTTATACAATACAATACAATACAACCAATAATAATTCTCAAACGTATACAAATAAATATTGCAAAAGCGTAGCAGAATTATGGCAGTGGTCAACAAACCAGCACAATGCCATCGTGCAAGGGCAGCCATTGTTTAAATGCAGACATCAATCAGACAATGGCTTAAATCACAGGCTGAATCCAATCAATCATTCGATCAGTTATTCAATTGCTTTTGTAATGAGGGATTTCTTTTCAAACTCTTCCCTAGTCGTAGGATAGATGGCGCTGAACTTGGTAAGTTACTGCAAAGAACAGAACATCACATCATTTCACTTGGATGTAATAGTTATATTCAGAAGCCTAAGCAAACGAAAGTGTCAGTCAACGAGCGTATGTGACGTGACGCAATGTTTTTTCCAAGAGTTTTGACTTAAGCACCAAGTAACGTAGTCAGTTCAACGCCATCTACAGATTTCTTGGAAACTATGTTATTTTTTTATACTCAAAAAGAAAACCTCTCAATACTTTGAACCCTAAGCCATAGGGCTTAGATATATTTGACTAAAGAGTTGTATTTGCGACAAGCCCGCCATCGACACACTATTCCACTGCAACTCCTGAAAGGCAGAATCAACCGTGGCAAGAGTCATGTTTTAAAACAAAATTGCAATACCGGTCAAAATATAATGGGACAGATTTTTTTAAATTTTTTGAATATCAGTGGTACCCGTTTATCCGTCGGCATCCCTCCCACTCTGTATACCACCCAACTAAGTTCCACGGCTCATCTCACACTTCTGACATTAAATTCGTCAAGCCGAATCGAGGCGATGCGCGAGCGCCTCTGACGTCATTAGCGCGAAATAACGTCACTCTGTAGTAATATAACATGAATGTATCATTTATTGAGGCCTTTATGATCGTAACCTTTTCACACCTCGGATCGTGTTAGACATATGGTCGACGTTGGCTTTATTATTTTCATTTTTTTTTTCAAATAATCTTGAAACCTTTTACTATAGTTCTAAAATTGTATAGTTTCCTGTTTTTTTAAAGCTCAATATCGTTAAAAAAGCCAACTATTAAAATCTTGCCTAAGTTATAGTAAGTAACCAAGTTACACATTCAGTCACCAAACTCTTACTGTTTATAACC
This sequence comes from Xestia ashworthii, assembly GCA_950022955.1. Taxonomy (NCBI): domain Eukaryota; kingdom Metazoa; phylum Arthropoda; class Insecta; order Lepidoptera; family Noctuidae; genus Xestia; species Xestia ashworthii. The sequence continues at coordinate 5,789,950 of OX465563.1, forward strand.
TCTACGACGAAAACCGTCTTAAGAATTCAAACAGGAATGCGCTAAAAACGTTGCCCGGACAAAACTCCGTTATTTAACAACTGAAATGTCTATCACAAATCCGCATCAAAAAGGCATAAATAACAAACAAAACTTGCAAGAATCCAGTCTCACTTCCGAAGAAGGCACGAAGTTACGCGAAAGCTCTTGAACTTCGGCACACTTCGGGCGACTTCGTGTGGTGGAGCGAGAGGTCGGTGCGTGGGAGAGAGGGAAGGGAGAACTTGTTGCAAAACAACCGGCCACATTCCGTTGACGCCAGCCCAGTGACCTAACTAAAGCTCAGGTACCATTTGGACCTATGGGCCTTATACGAATTTAGCTTACATTGAAAGTACTTGCATTATGAAAGTTATTGAATGAACTTCGTACACAAGGGGTCTGAAATTCAAAGAGGTTTCATTCATACTCAAAGTGCACCAGCAGAGTTTAACTTGTAAATTAAAAAAAGCTTCGCTCCTTGATACATGGATGGGAAATAAAACATGACTGGCTTAAGCATGACTTATGAAAATGCGTTAAAATGCTTGTGCTTACGTCAACCTGCAGCTTTAATAGAAGTTGAATGAAATATATAAGTTACGTCCGAATATTCATAACAAATTAAGATATCTTGTAAACTTCCTTCTTTCTTTAAGTCGTTTGAAAAAAATCCATTTATTTTTTCTTTGATTAATTAATGCAAAGCTATATTTAAATCATGCATTCGTTTCCGAAGTTGACGTAATATCCGAGTTATATAATGAAGATGCGCATGACCGAGTTATGCTAATTAATTGCATCACAGTTTGGGCGTCCTTTTGCCCGTTACATTAGTTAAGGTATTTAAAGTGCATATATCTTTATAAAAGCATTACTTCATTAGCAGTCACTTCGGTGCATGCTCAAGGTCTTTAACTGAAATCACTAAGTTTAGGTTGTTATTATAAGGAGGTTCCTAAATCTAAGCCTGTCAATTTTGAGGTTTGATTTCAGCTTTGATAAAGTAGTGATAAAACTATGTTGGACTAGATAATTAATATGCAGTTCTACTTCTAAGTATTTAAGAACTTTTTTAGATCGATAGGAGCAGATATTTTGTGTAAGTACAATTTCCTTCCAATATCGATCCACAAGACTTGTAATATGTTGTTTGTATTGATGTTGTCCGATATCATAACACAAAATTCGCCTGTAATCCCAAAAGGTTTTGCAGAGGTGTATCCAGCAGTACACCCATGTCTCGCCAATTAATAGAGGGTGAGCCTATTGCCATCAATCGAACCCAAATCCAGAGTCCGTGCCAGCCAGCTGCTAGAGAGACATTCCTGATTGAAAAACCCAATAACACTTTGCCCGACCCGGGATTCGAACCCAGGATCTCATGCTCAGCAGTCGCACTTGCAACCACTCGACCATAGAGGACTTCTTATAGGAATTTTCGTCCTACATATGTGACGAATACAAGCCTTTTCATATTGAAATCTACATTTACTTAATACTCTTTAGACCCAATTAAACTTGTTGCCACCATTAAACAAGGATTGACATACTTTAATTTCGAATCCATCAATTTACTTCGAAATCTATTATTTTCCGCCAACACAGACTATTGTTTCCCATGAAATTGAAAATATATTATTATGCTGCTGTCAATATGCACCTACATTGCATTGTTCTCACGTAGATTTTGTTACTATTAAGGCCCTTATTATTATTAAATTGCTCACTTTATTACTTTGAACAAAATCTTTTAAGAAAAATGTAAACTAAATGAAACGTTTCACGGACTCGGAAGTAGTGTAATTTTTAGACAACTTAGCAGTTTCTAATCATCGAAGGCCCTAACATACGCCTAGACTACGCCGTGTGAACGTAATGTAAATGCGTCTATTTTCAAAATAAAATACGCGTTTTACATGTAGTTTTCCAATAATTTTGTTTTCAATAAGCCGTGTACGCACGTACGAACACGAACATAGCGAACACAAACATCAAATATGAACATTTGGTTCGTACGTATGGACGGCATATTCGAACACGAATGCGAACATAGTTCGAGTCGAGTTCGCGCACAACAGTCGTGAACTCTATCTTAATAGTCATGGCGGCGCTGTTGGAAGTTATCGATCGACATTTATTAAAGCTCTTCGAACACCGTCCATACAAAACATACTAAAAGAGAGTATTCGATGTTCGTTAGTGGTACGCACGTGAGAACCAAGTTGTTGCGTATCATGCAACGCAACAAATTGGTTCGTACGTGCGTACACGGCTATACACTTCCTCGAAAACTGGTTCTTATCGCAATACAGTTAGTTAGGTTCAACATGCAATGTATTTCACACTCGTGCGTTTTTTGTCATTTTCCAACACGTGTGCGGGAATGAAAATTGACACAGACGACTTAAACTAACGACGACGACATTTACTTTGTCCAAATTGGTTCAATGCCTATAGTCAGAGGTGAAGGTTTTTTCTTAAGTTCGGCAAAGCAGTATGCGCCTTTGCGGCGTAAACATTTTTTAAATATTCAAATTGTGGTTATAAATAGAATATCATAGATAAAAATGATTATTTAAGGCGATTACAAGAGCTAAACGCGAGTTTTATAATTACTAGAAGTATATGATTCACTGCTATAAACAAGCCCAGAAAAATATATGATATTCTTCAGGATATATGCTAGCATGATACTGTTTTGAAAACATAATACAATTAATTTGGCTCGATAAAAAGAAATCACGAACTTACCTCTAAAAATATCTTTCAAACAATAAAAATCATACTTATATGCATGCGATCATTCTGATTTTTTGGCAAATAATTCTACAAGCAATATATTAGCATGATACTGTTTTAGTTTTTTAATACAATCAATAGTTTTTTTGTAAATCGATCGAAACCACTCATTTCACGCTATTTGGCCCGCAGTGGCTGACGTAACAACCACTTTGTAGTGCAAGCTGATTAGAACTTTATTCTAACAGCATTTCAAACGAAGTTTGAACCACCACAAATAGAGTTGCTAATTTAGCTCGTCTAAGCGCCTTAAAACTAATATTTATTTTTATGAATAAATATTATTTTTATAATTAAAATTTTTATTTCTGTTCTACATTCAAAAATAAAAAAAGCTTTTTTTAAATTAGGCTCAGAACCTGCCGAAAGCAAAACGCGGAAAAAAGAAAATTAAAATCATAGTTCCATAGTAATTCATGACAAAAATATTTTTCATTCTTTTATTTTATTTCTTCAAAATTGTATTGAAAAATGTCGTTTGATACACGTGGACATTTGTTATTGCAGTTCTCGGCTCACTAACACCCTCGCCTACGGCTCGTGTGTTAATTCCGCCTCGAATACAGTAACAAACTTTCTCCACTTGTATCAAAATGCACTATTGTATCTGTCACCGTAAAATTGTCAAACACGTTATATTACAATATAGCGTGTTTCTCTCTAGCGATATTGTAAACTCTCGAATTATTGTCAACTGAACATACGGAAGTATCTCTGCCCCCATAATCGGGACTTGGGGCACCCCCCCGTTAGGTTAGTTAGGTTCCTTTAAACCCTTTTTTTTTTTTTAGGATGGGAAATCATCAAATGACTTCTCCCACTCTGGGCGGAGCGGGAGGGAGTGTCAGACTCTTACTGACTAAAACCCATCCATGTTCCTTCCTCGCCCTTTACGTTCCGGGGCCGCGGTATCTCTTTCGAACAGTCCCGCAACCCCGGAAGGTTCCTTTAAACCCTGCACTCGGAAATAGGGGCCCCGCGAAGCGGGGCTCCGTCGACTACGCTTTTTAGGGGAATATAAAGTGTTTTAAGGTTAGGTTATAATAATCGATATTTCTCAGGAATGGTACAATATCTTTTCATGGGTGTTGTACCACTGGGCAAGGGGGACCCCTCCTTCCCTCCACACCGCGTAAGTTGACTACCATCGCATGCATATCACGAAAAATAATGCGTTTTGTTGTAAGCAGTATGTTCATTTGAATATTTCGAGATATTACAATATCGCTAGAGATATTACAATATTAACGTATTTGACAATTTTACGGTGACATATCTATGTTATGATTATTAGAAACAGTTTAACTAAAATGATATATAATAATAATATATATAATTATGTTTTCCTATTTGACAAAAATGTTATTGTATATTATTTATTTATTACACACTTAAAAATGCCCAATTAATATAATATCATTATTTATTTACTACCTACTACCCTCATCCGTGTGTCACTGCGAGGGGCCTACTGAAAACCAGCGCTGAGTGTTTTACACCCAGCATATGCTGAGTTGGCTACCCTTTCGTTATGGGCATGCTCAGCGCAGTTGTGTTGTGATGTCCATTAACGAATAAAGGATTATTCTATTCTATTCTATTCTATTCTATATAAGTCCTAAAATCCCGTATAACACCTATTAATTTTTGACACAGCTCTTTTATTATAAACTGTTATAAGTACGGCGAATCTTACGATTTAAATAGTTTCTTCTAAATAAATTCAATTTCATAACTTTTACTTCTAAAATCAATCTCTTACATTGACAAGATTTATTCGATTTTAACTTAACCGTCAGACGTAACTTGACTTCGTTAGTTTATTTCACTAACTATTCACTTATTCAGTCACCAGTAACTATGTTTATTAAAGCTGTCGTAGGCGATACAGGAATTCCATAAACGACAACTGTTTCTACATTTTCCGGTTGAATAAGAAATTACATGAACGGTAAAGTTGGCTGGATGTAAAAAAATAATGGAGGAATGTCTAGACTAGAAAATTAGTGACAACCGCTTCTAAAATATTTTGACGGGCTTATGTCCGCGCGGACATCAGTAATTGATGATTAAAATAACCCAGGAGATCGTAATACCGGGATAAAAAGTATTCTATGTGTAATAATATTTTCCGTGGCTTATGTCAGACACACCTCAATAAAGAAATTAATGACTGTCGCAATACTGAACGCAAGAATAAACTTAAAAAAAGGTTACTTGCACTAACACTGAAAAATTGATTGAGATGATTTCTTGATTATTGCATTTAAGTTATTATTTTATTTTATACACATATATATACAGATTATACAGTTATAATATAGTATTGTATTTAAACTGACACACATACGCACACACACACACACATATACGCACACTCACACACACACATACGCACACTCACACACATAAACGCATACACACACACATGCGCACGCACACACCCACGCACCCTCTAGCGCGCATTCGCGCACGCATGCACATTTTAGTTCATTCATCCACTCACATATCTGCTTACTCACGATGTCGACAGATTTAATTGGGGGGCCTGGGGCCTAATTCTGCTATTTTAATAAATTCGTCACTCCAACACGATTCCATTCTCATCCCATTGTCATTTTGCTTAAAGTTCGTAATCTGCTAAATTCACAATGGTCGGTCATTGGTCTCGTAATAAAATTGTGTTTTAATGGCAAATATAAAACCCTTAGTACAAATGGTTTTCGAAATCTACTACTAAATGCGAACATTTATTCATGCCAGATTTCATGTACGAGATTAATATTTGTTGAAGTATCGCAGCAGCAGGGCTGGTTCTTGGAGGTTTTGCAGGTGTAGAAAGAAATAAAAGGCGGGCTTTAGCGACACGTGAATGGTTCGTATTTTTATTGTAGACTGAATTAGTGAACGACCGAATGACAACCATTTGACATAAGGAAACGGAAACTTAAAAATTAAAAAATATATTATTTTGTTGGAGTTGCCAACAATATTCTATGACATTTCTTTCAATGGAGTGTCAGTGGTTGTTCATTGAGAAGTCATAATGGCGCCATTATGATAGTAGAATAAACAAATTTGACATAACTTGATCATTATGAAATCAGTGATCGAATACTCTGACACTATTGTAATAGCAGAATCGAGGCCCTTGAGTTCTGAAATAAACTAAGCCTAGGCAGGCCTAGGCTTAGTTTAGACAAATTACACGTTTTGTAAAAATTTCTGTGTCTGACTGTTATCTATGCTCACGTTGATATGTAATTTGTGGAGATAAATAAAGATTTTTATTATTTATTATTATTACCTTTCGATTGCCGTTGTCGCTGATAAAATGTCACTCTGTATAGCTAGGCCCAAAGAACTTCTTAAATCAACGTTCATCATAGTTTGAAATGGGTAGGTACTCAATACTTAAAATTACATCCTGGGTTTTCTTTATTATCCTTGATCAGAATTCCATAGACTATCTACTAATTAAGATTTAATTTGCTTGTTGGATCAAATCACATCGCCGATCCTGCAATGATTCATATGTATTAATTAACGTTAGTGTACTCATTACAAAATGCCGTAATCTTACAAGTTAAGTAATCTACTACAAGAATCTAGCGTAAATACGGACTTAAGTAGTTACTAAATAAAGCTAAACTAGATTCCACTTATTAATTCACTAACTATGGCAGCTACGACTGCACAAAAACTTCTTACATTCGTAATGAACGCAAAAAATGGTCAATGTAAGAAAAAACTGAACCCTAACTAATTTAACGGAATTGGACATTACCAAAGCAAAACTGACGTTTAGTATAACAGAAAAAGGCATAATTATACTTATTTATGCCTTTTTCTGTTGTAGGTAGGTACATAATTTGACAGGAGGAGTGCGCATGCGTGAACAACTTGCTTGTATAGCCACACCTCCTTGCTAGTGCTAAAAGTTATTTAGGTAGGTATCAAGAAACAAGCTCAGAAAAGGTGACCCGGCTGATGAAAGGCCTAATACCAAGTCCTAACTACCGTGTAATTGTCCCTCACATCAATGAGTTTTACATAATTACATGTAGAAGAAAATTGGCAGCAGAAATACGCACAATAATGCCTCGAACACTTTTCCTTTCCAAGTAGCATTTTATTATTTTACTTATTTATTTTCTCTCGTCTACCTATATCCCAGGCTTTCGATTTTAGGGTTTTTTCCCATCTGCCCCCACCGGTCTAGCCCCACTGGTGGCAGTTGCAACCTTGCAACTATCAGTAGCATCTACCACCATCGGTGGCGGTAGCGTCTGGTCTATCGCATTTGCCCCTACCTCAGTCCCCACTGGTGGCAGATAACACTTAAATTAGTGGAATCTTCCAGCAGTGGTGGCAGATCAGGACTTCAAATTACCATGCATTACAATAATCTCATTTTTCAACACACTTGCTCATAAAGTGGCTCTAATTTCACCGCAATTAGGCACATAATGACACCTGTAATCAAACTGTGACTTTTTCATTGCTATTATTCACAAGTGAGATAAAGGGTTTTTTTTTATTTTATTGGTTGAATTGCTTTGTTCTTAAAAAAAGTATCGATACAAAAAAGAATCGTGTTCAATAGTACAAATAAATTAATGTACCTATTGCTTGCTAATTTTATGCAACTTCGTATCTACATAGATAATTTCAACTTTTTAATAAATATAACTTTCAGTCAAATGTAACTTTTGTTTTCTCTGTATTAAATAAAACTTTGAATTCCCCATTTCGTACGTGGCTAAAACGCTATCCGCGAAAAGCCAAAAAAAAAAACCTCATTCTTTTAGTCTATGGCCGATCGCCATTGTTAGATGCGCGCGCATAGGAAAACTGATTAATTATTCCCGCCATTGCGAAAAAAAATTCACAACTCGTTTTCAACAAATTATAGTTATTTTTAGTATTATTTTATTCTCAAGTGTGTTGAAAAACGTCGTATGATACACGTGTGTGTTGATGATTACCGTCCTCGGCTCTCTTAAACCCTCGCCTAACGGCTCGGGTCTCAATGGTGCCTCAGCGGTAATCACCAACATTACACACTTGTACCATAATGTACTATTATCCACCACTTTGCTTCACCTTCGAAATCTATGCCAGTTTCTAACATTGTACAAATGTGCATCCATATAGATGGTCTCACTTCACTTCAAAAGACAATAAAACTATGTTCACATAGGCCTACTCTGTTTCTAATCTAAATGTTTCAAGTAAACGACATTAAGAAGGTCGAAGTGACGTAATGCCCACCGGCGACAATTTCGCAACTCACGCGCAGGTATCCCGAACAAATCGTGCGCAGCGTTGCCGTCACTTACAAGGAACTTGATAAATTTATAGCGACACATGAATATGTAATTTTAGTGGACATATTATTTCTTATTGGTTTGAAAATTTGAGTCGACAAATATGGTTGGAATTAAAAAAGATCCTGATCTTTAAATTGATTCTTGTTTCCTTATTTGTGGACGGCGTATGGGATCTACAAGAGTATTGGCAATTGGCAAAAAACACTTTCATGAATTTTCACTAGTCAATGTTATTGAAACGCCTAAACTTAGTTGTAGTACAGCAGAGATTTTTCAAACTTAGAGCTCTTTAAGTTTCAAGAACAATTATGTGAGCCGACTTCCTAGATAAGAGACCCAAAATAGAAGAAAAGTTGTACTTGATCAGATACTAAGATAAGAAGACATGTTGAAAGAATTAATGAAATGAAAATGAAAGAATAGGAGAAGAAGACATGTTGCATCAACCCCAAATATAATATTAAGATAAGGGTAAGAGAATGATGATGACGATTAAGTGATCTTATTTGATTTACCAAAACTGTCTTGCATTTTATCAAAGCGCTCCTACGAGTATTACCCAAGATCGCCTATCAAAAACACCTAAAAACACTGCACTGCCCCAAACCACCATAAATCTTGCCACAGCTAACGCTATCCTGCAGTATACCCATATTGGCTGACACCGCCATATTTAGGGATAAACGACGCAAAACTGTTACGCTGTTGCGCCATCCTTTGCAGTAGTAATGCCTCGGTCACGTCCTTAGGCGATGCGATGCGGCTGAGTACCGTCGCATCACTGTGGTATCATTGGCATTGGCCTGTCCCTATCTTAATTCATTTGGCCTAAGCGCAGCATGTCTTCACCTTCCATAGTTCTCTGTTAGTCTTCATCTTATGAATCACTCCTCTCCCTTTCTATATCATTTAATGAAAGATGATGATGGATTCTTTCATCTTATTTCTCCGAAGTCGCAGTCACTCGTGTCGCTTTATGGTATAGCTCGTGGCTGAGAGCTAACAGCTATGTGTAACATTCTGCATAACGCAATCGCCGAGAAAGGCGTTGAATGTTGTACGCATGCGAGCTGCAGTTCCGTATACATCGTTTTATTATTCTGTGGAATTTGAGCGGCATGTTGCGCTTATATTTTTAGACTGTGTCAATATTGAATTGATGTGGTTGCATCAGGAGGGTTATGTAATTTGAATGTAGCATCCGTGGTGAGAAATCTCTTGGTATACTGTTATGATTGAATCCGCTATGAAAGTATTTTTATTTTCCTGGTATACTGGTCAGCTTGATTATGTCCTCCCCCACTTTTATAATCACAAAATCTAATGGCAGCTACCTTCGATCTGTTATTATATCATGCACTAGCTGACCCACGCAACTTCGTCGAGAGAAAAACGAAAGGAAAAAAATACCCCGTTTTTGCAACATTTTTCATTCCTGCTCCGCTCCTATTAATCGTAGCGTGATGTTATTTAGCCTAAAGCCTTCCTCGATAAATGGACTATCCAACACAAAAATATTTTTTCAATTCGAGCCGGAAGTTCCTGAGATTAACGCGTTCAACCAAACAAACTCTTCTGCTTTATAATGTTAGAATAGATATTAGCCGAGATATCACATTCTTTGCGGAAGAAGTCGTGGGCGGATTGCTAGTCAGCGATAAATGCAAAACCAATTTGTCAATGCTGCTACAGGTTGGTCACTATTCTGTGGATGGGAAACTTCATGATTCCACGTGATCAACTCAGTCTTTTGGGAGTCCCTGCTGGATATAGGCGTCCCCCAAGAGACTTTTGTGCTATTTACCGTCTTAAAGGAGGAAAATACTAAACAAACAAAAACGGACATCCGAACAAGTACAATTATCGGAACGGTGACAGGTTAACGTATTAGGTGTCCCAAAGAATAATGCCTCATTGTTTCTGCTTAACCATAACGACCTTGACTTAGTCTGTGTCCAACCATCGGCCCATACTTGGAAACCTACTTATAATGGTGTCTCTAGAACTATGAACATGTCAATATGCGTTTTTGGATGAAAAGACCAGACCAACTCTTAAGATTCTCCGATAAATCAGCCCCCCGAAATAATACCTTCAGTTCGGCCCCTACAGGAGGTCGTTACTTCGTTCATAGTTGAGTAATCGTATTGGCGGTGGTGGCGGCCCCGAGTTACGAACAGCAAGTCGTGGGTTCGAAGCCAGGTTCGAACCCACGACTTGCTGTTCGTAAAAAAACAAAATAATAAACACACAAAGTAAAATTATTTTGTGTTTTTATTACTTTGTTTGCCGGTCTGGACAGGCATTTACTTTGTGTAATTTATTTCATCACCACTGCTCTCAAAACGGTGAAATAAGGCCTGTGTCCCAGCAGTGGGAACATTAATAGGCTGATGATGATGATGATTGGTAATGTTCATATTACTTTCAAAAGTTCGTGTAAAGTACTATCAACATTTTGTAAAATGAAAATTTCCTAGTTACTTTTCTCCTTCTGGATTTTTCTCGGTCCGTGGCCATTTTCCCTAATTTAATTTAATTTCTTTAAAATGTATAACAGAACTTTAGTGAATTAACTTGAAAGTTTTAAAACCATTTTCTCTGCATTTTGATGTAAAGTTTCATGATCCTGATCTAAAACGTCATAGACGTATCTGAACCTGTTTTTTTTAAATCTAGGCACCTAGGTGATGCACTCTTAACCTCGCATGTTAACACCGGCCATACAATTTAAATATTAACACACTACGCTTCGCAGAGCATCTGTCTCGAGTTTAACTCGTAAAATAACGTTCTACCAACTTTTTTCTTCACGCCCGTTTACCAGTTACCTACACTTTGCCTCGCCAAATAGTGTGTAACTTATGGAGTAAGCCAGGTCATTGACATCGTTTCGACGTTTTCCAACTCTCGTTGAAATTCCAACTTCATTCTGCAGTGGTAAGATTGAAATTCCATCGGACGGTCTTCTGTTATATAACACAGATTCATATGGTAATATTGATAATGTAGTAAATTAAAAAGGTTCTTAATGTGAGGTCTTACTACTTATTTGATTTGATACAGGCTTTTATTTAAAAGCTATTAAAGAAAGAGTTATTGATGTAGACACCTGGGAAACTTATCGTAGGCTTGGAAATCTGAATTTAAATGATAATATCAGACATAATCCTGTTATTTAAACTAATTCTGTAATTAGAAGCCAGTAAATAATGTACAAATAATATAGATGAACCTAATTTATTAAACATTACCGAAAACAAGATTCGTTTAAAGATTATTTTTATGATGATTCCGTTTTATTGAACACTTAAATGCTAATAAAATTCCCCAGAATGGTTCCATAAGATGTAAATTTTAAGCATTATACAAGCTAGATTGGAAAAATATGGAACTTTCATGTCCAGCATTGGGTTAGTACAGGCCACAGATGATCGTGTTGTGAATCATTAACATAAAATATTCTATAATTATCTAATTCGTTTAATAAGTAGGTAATTATGGAGCACGTTCGTGTAAATTTCCATAAGCAAATTGACGATGTTCACGAAATTTGAAAAAGACGTGAAATCCACAAATGCACACTAAGCGCTCCTAATGAATTATTAAGGTATGAAGAACAGTGTATTCTGAATTTTAATGCTAGGTCTTCATTTTATGTCTTAGATGGCGCACTTTTTGTAGTGCTGGTAGAACCCTATCCCCGTAGGAAACCCGCCTCACCATTCCCAAACTACTGTAACTCCTGAAAGCCAGAATCAACAATGGCGACCACCAGAGAAGCTCCTAGACAATGAAGCTCGACGAAGTCCCAGAGAATGAATTTAACTGTCTTGGATCACGTAACGAAATTAATCTGAAAGTATAGCAGCGGAGTAGAAAAAAAGCGTAATTTCCACTTCTCTCCTTAACAGCAGGATACAGAACGAAACAAGGGCAAAAGGTACAAAGGGACGTTTACAAATCCAGTGGGAAAGCCTCTATTCCAGCAATGGGATCGTTATAGCCTGATTACGTATGTATAAGATATTGCGGTAATACCTAAGAGTACCTAAGGTTACTCAACAACCCAAGCACACGCTGCAATACTTAAAATTAATGAGATCCGTATCTTCACAACGTCGGCAAACATGACAGCAGAATGACCAATCAATGAACTGTTTGAATGCACCACACACCGCCCACAACATCATTTATATTGAGTATGTTTATGAACCAAAGTTTATAAACTTCGTATCTGTTGCATGTTGAGAATGTTTTGATCTCTAACACAACATAGTTAGGTGCAGACGGCTTGCTTCCGTATATCACTTGCCTAGACTTTATCGAGTCTCCATCCATTATCAGTATAATCGTATGCGGCTGAATACCAGTAGGTACTAACACGATACCCCTGCGCAAGACTAGCTGACGGACTTTCAGGTGTTCTGCCAAAAAATATCGGCTTCAAACATCGAGCGAAACAGGCGCAGTCACCATTTTGAGATCACCGTACACGAATCTCGGCCAAAATATGACAGTCGCGAGTGCTCCTGCACTCACTGTACGTAAAGCATGTCTATGTTTGCGTTCATTGTCTATGGACCTGAAATTCTGTGCGTATCTATTTAGTGACTCTAGTCCACCTTGACAATTTATAATATGCTAAATTATCTACAATTAATGCTGAATGAACAACTGTACCTGTTATTAGCTTGCTTATCTGATTATGGTGATGTTTTGCTTGACAAATCAATGAGGCTTACTATCAGAGTTGTATTGCGTGAGATAAGGTGGAAAAATATTATCTTTCAAAAGGGTGGGCGGTACCGTCCTCAATAGAAGCTGTTGTTATTTAAATGCAGATTCATCTTTAACATTGCAACTTAAAAAGTACATAAAAATGTTTTGATAATCAAGTGTTTTATGGAAGGCGAAGGTGAAATCCTAACAGGATTACATCTCTAGACCGTTTAATATTCTTTAAGTACCAACTTATTTTGATGAATTAGGTGCTGTTTACTCTCGTATATTAATTTACTAACACGCATCAGTTGCAGCAGGATGAGAGTTGCCGATAGTTAGGGTTACCATATCAATAAATAAGTTTTCCGAAGAAAATTTGAGAATTTCAAGAAAATTTCGAATTTTTATTTTTTTTATTTGGTCAAAGACTGTTTTCATTTTCTCATTTTTAGGGTTCCGTAGCCAAACGGCAAAAAATGGAACCCTTATGGAATCGTCATGTCTGTCTGTCTGTCTGTCCGTCCGTATGTCATAGCCACTTTTTTCCGAAACTATAAGAACTATGCTGTTGAGACTTGGTACTCGTAAGTAGATGTATTCTGCGAACCGCGTTAAGATTTTCACACAAAAATAGAAAAAAAAACTATAAATTTTGGGGATTCCCCATACTTAGAACTGAAACAAATTTTTTTTTCATCAAACCCCGCATACGTACGTGTGGGGTAGGTATCTATGGATAGGTCTTCAAAATTATATTCAGATTTCTAATATAATTTTTTTCTAAACTGAATAGTTTGCGCGAGAGACTCTTCCAAAGTGATAAAATGTGTGTAACTTCTAAAATAAGAGAATGATAAAACTAATATATGCATGTACATTACCATGTAAACTTCCACCGAAAATTGGTTTGAACAAGATCTAGTATAAGTAGTTTTTTTTGTATGTTATTTGCTGCTACGGACACCTTCATGGGCGAGTCCGACTCGCACTTGGCCGCTTTTTGGAAATTACGGTCGTTTTAGAACTACAACATTCCAGACACCTAGTTAACACTTCTGAAGTATGGCAACCCCACCGATAGTCGAGTTGTATGTTGTATGGCTTGCAGTTGAAGAGGCTTATGTCCAGCAAGGCAGTGTTCTACGAGTACTATGGTATATACTGAAAATGGTAAATAGATACTTAAATGATATTTTCCAAAAGCCAATTATACAATGGATGTTAATAATATCACGTACAGCATGAATGTATGAGTAACTTTGAATAATTAGATGCAATATATCTAATGTTAGGTCTAAAGATCACAGATGCACATAATTATTAAGAAGTGGCAGATTGCCAACTGCATGCAAGGACGACTGCAACTTAATTTCCAGTTCTTACGAAACCGATGATATCATCTTCATTTTTAATCGGCTTTTGTTAGATGTTTATCATTTGATGTAGTGTAAGTTCTGTGTTCTTTGTAAAGTGGGTCACCATCACCATATCTATCTCATATACCGTTTCTGAAGACTCATGTCAACTACCTACGTTCGTACAAGATTATTTGTTGTTCTATGTCTCTTCGAGGACAAATCAACCCTTATTTCTTTCATTTTTCCTCGTCTCTTCCAAATGTCTCCGCTTTTGGCGGTTTTGTGTAATGGCTACTAAGTTTCTTCCGGCCACTTCCATAAGATGCTCTGTGTTCTATCCTACTCGGTTGCCTTTCCAATAATGCTCTGTCCCGTCCGTGGTCTCCACTTCAGCACTTGGTAACTTAGCATAAACTCCTCGTAGTTATAGAACGTCAAGTCAAGCATTTGGTACTCGTGAGAATTGAAATATTTATTCAAAGTTAGGTAATGATAGTATTTAGCTAGTACGGCCCTTATACTCGTATTACTGTTCTGATGGCTTTTTTGGTATTTGGGTTTTTGTACCGATTTCCTTTAATAAGCTTTATTTTGTGTTATGTTGTCATTCCTTTTCTTCAAAATCTTTATTTCGATTTAATGCTCATTACCGTTGTAGTTCAATACCGCTCCAATGCACGTGCAATCATTTTCTATTATTACTGTATCAATTGATCCAATTAGAAGGTGATTGGTCAATAATTTCTAAAATTAACACATTATTACGGGTTGTACACATACTCCAGTTAATTTAACTAGAGGCCTTCGGTCCGATACACACGGGCGGCTGTGCGTACGATCTAATCACTCGTTTATTGCATTTTCCGTTAGTGTGGACCGCGCTTCTGATTGATCGTTACCTCTATGATTTGAGATTCTTTTGAAGAGAGTTATGGTGAGTGTTAATTTATTACAAATGATCTTTACCGCAGTTTAAATGCTTCGAGAAACTTAGTACTTGTCACTTTCGCGTTATGAATTTTTAATGCAGTAACAGGTGGGGCACTCTAGCTTATATTACACCTCATATGAGCTATTTTTGTATAGCACGTGCCGAAGACGAATAGCTTATTCTTCTGACGCAATCCTAAATCTTGGCAAAATTTCTTGCGTTGCAACTTCGCTGGAAAATAGCCTAGTTTGGTACGTGCGACTTCATTAATATGCGTATGCAAGTCTTTTGCATCCACAGAATTGGCACTTGTGGTTTATGACGTAACGTCCAAGCAAAGATCTCGATCTTGTTCAAAAGTAACCCTACAAAAACAAAATGATAAAAAATTTGTCTCGTGAAAGACTTTACAACTTTTTTGATAATATTAGAATCTCCCAAATCCGGGTCCGTTTGGGGGTGAATACCTTGTATCTGTCCAGCCTTTTCCAACTATGTTGGGGCCGACGTCTAACCGGATGCAGCTAAATACCAGTATTTTACAAGGAGCGACTGCCTATCTGACCTGCACTCTCTGAGTCTAGTCTAGTCTAGGCCTCCTACAAAAGCACGATAAAACTCTCAAATTCACTGTAATTTTCTTTTTTGCAGTCCTCTCAGCAGTACCACCAACACGCACCACAAACGGCGGCAGCGCTCATGCGTCTCCTGCGCGGGAGTTGTCCCGCGACACGCCCGACTACCAATATGGCCGCTTCGACGCAAGCGCACTGCACATTGCGCATGCGCTCAAGCAGACAGAGCTACAGAAGGCGTACCATCGACCCAGGGAGAAGCCCATTGATGCGTATCTGGTGAGTTTAGAATGATAAGCAATTGCAATTGCGGAGATTTGTTAGCCGGTTTAGATGAGACACCCGTTGCTGCTGAATGCTGACAAGCCATTTAGTTAGGCGTGAAGTGTAAAAGGAAAAAAGAACTCTCTTTTTCATGAACAAGTCTTGTCATAATGGGGTACTATAAGTTGGAAGTTAGGCGCAACCTCGCCCTTTTAAAATATGTTTTTATGGTATTTCGTGGTATGCTGAATAATCCACAAATATTGGAATCGTTGGGATTGCTCATTCCAAACAGGAGGCTACGGTTGGGACCAAGGGAGGAGCTTTTTAAAGTTCCGGCAACCCGTACAAACTTATTAAAGTTTGCACCAGTGATTCGTGCAGTTAGAACACTCAATGATGTCTCTCGGCATTTGGATATATTTTCTTGCTCTTTGGCGGAATTCCAGAAGGTGACACTTAGCATGTTGTCTACTGTGTAAATTTTGCTTCTTCCCAGACCCGTTAGTTGGGACTAAACCATTAATTAGCTATGCTTAATGACTACTTTTGTTTGGTTTTACCTGTTAAAACAAATGTATGTGTTAATGAGAGAGAAGAAGAGTTTTGGCCGAAGGGTGTTGTCTACCGACGTTTTCGCGGCAGGCTACGTGACACCGCGCAGCTTTCATAGTTTACAATGTGTAACAAAAAGGGTATAGTCATATGAAAGGGTGTGCTATAGACCATCAAACTGAACAACTTTCTCCATGGAACCACCATCGTAATCGCGAAAAAATTTTCAACGGCCCCATACTAAATTCCAATACCTACTCGACCAAATGTATGAAACAGCTGATTATTTTTTTACGATTACCATGGTGGTCCCATAGAGAAAGTTGTTCAGTTTGATGGTCTATAGCACACCCTTTCATATGACTATACCCTTTTTGTTACACATTGTATAAGTTATATTTTGTATGTATTAGTATATTTTTATGTTGTAATGTAATGTTGTGTATTTTATTTATGGGCCTCCTTAAGATGCCTGAAAATAAAATGATTGATCGATTGAATGAATAAATAAACAAATAATTTATGATCGATTTGCGATTTGAATATTACTGATCGCTGCTCTATTTATGAAACATTATTAACTGCGAATATCAAATTGAGTCAAGTCAACCGTTGAACGGTTAGATTCAACATTAGACAGGCCCAAACTTGGAGTTTTGCTCGGAATCCAAAACGACAGATATTATTGGAAGAAAAGTAAGTTTCTCTTTTTGTAATCATGAGTCGAATGAAGGAAGGTTACGTTTTTACAGCGATAACCACGACTAAAACTAAAGAAAAATGTGGGATTGTGATAAGGCACCGAAGCTTCATTGTTTTTCAAGGCTATCAGTAGTAAGCAAACATTTATTAAGCTATTGTCTACAAAAATCAAATAACCTACGCCACTAATTTCATAGCTTCAAACTAAGCATGAAGAGTGGAATCTCGCTGGCCTCACAGTTGATGCCACCCGGTTCACAAGGTCAGCACCACCGTTACTGCTCAGCCCAGTACTGGTACCAGCGTACCGGTTGTAGACATATATGTAAATGTAGTGAATGACCAGTTATGTGGGTTTAAATGTTACGCTCACTGTGATTAGAGATGGTTATTATCTGCGATTCAGTATCGTTTAAATTTGATATGACTTGTGAAACTGGATTTTCTTTTTAGCAACGAAATGATGGAATGTTCTTTAATAGATTTCGGAAAGTTCAATTGTAATTGTTTTCTCGGGTTTTGGAATTCAAAAAGAGATCATGGGACGGGTTCCTTCCGTGCCTGGGAAAGCACTAAAGCCGTTGGTCCCGGCTGTCATTTGTGGATCTTTGACAGTCGTTACAGGTAGTCAGTGGCCCAAAAAGTCTGACACCAGTCTCACCAAGTGGTATCGTATTTTCCAGTATTAACTGGGTTGTGGAGGTCAGATAGGCAGTCGCTCCATGTAAACTACTGGTATTCAGCTGCATCTGGTTAGACTGGAAGCCGACCCCAACATAATCATCATGTAGTTGAGCTACATGATGATACAACTAAAAACATATATCGGAACAACACTGTTCAATACAACATAGGCTATGTACATAATAATACGTCTGCAATCCCCGAAAGGTCTTAATAGTACACCATTTCACCAGTTATATTTAAGTCCTATGTTATAGTGGTTAACCCATTGCCATCAACCGGGCGCAACGTCAGATTCCGTGGCTGCTACTGAGAATTTCCTGACCTAAGAATCGAACCCAGGATCTCTTGCTCAACAGGCGTGTTTGCGACCACTAGACCAATGAGACAGCTACTATTGAATTATTATTATTATTTTTCATATTTTGGGTGATGATCTATTTGCATGTTTTTATTCTTTTTTATTTTTTGGTATTATTTGGCAATGGTGTCGATTCTGTTGTGCACAAATTAATCTTAATTTAGGCTATTGCTATCTTTTACTAAAAGGCAGTGCGAGAAAAGGACGGCGATAGCTATGAACTAAGTTAGAGATGTCAAATTAGTTTAGGCCTTGCGCTTCACCGTGTTTTTAGTCGACATGTTTTTACGTGCACCCTTCAATTGTATGGAAATATTAGTTGAAATTAAATTTGACAGCTCTAAATTACGTCCGTCTCTTTCTCGTTTTATTAGATTGAAAAAGATAGCAATAGCCTAAATTAAGATTAGTTTGTGCACAACAGAATCGACACCAGTGTGTATATTTTGTTCCACAGTAATGTTTATACCAGACAAGCTCTAGACGTGAAGACTTGTAATTGGCTGTCTGATTATCATTCTGTTACTTATCACTATTGTATTAGCTGTAAGTCTTCCAAAGTCTTTAAATAAATAAATAAGAAAAAAAAAACGTTGTAAAAACCGATCTAATTAAAATTACAACGGCTCCATTCATCCATCACATGTTGATAGACCAAATCAATCGAATTGTATTGCACACAAATCTATCGCAACACACAGTTAGCTTCGCATGACGAGACCAATAACATTCTCTACGCTACAATAGTTGTTATTATTGTAATAGTTAGTTATTGCAACTGATTGGTAAACTCACTATCTTTGTGGTTTTACGAAAGTACCGGTCTAGTTTAACTGGATAATCAGCGGTAGCCAATTTGGTGGCGAAAATGTTGCTTTTTAGGGTTCCGTACCTAATATCATCATCTTCCCACCGCTGGGACACACGCCTCCTCTTTATAAGAGGGAATGGGGCTATAATTCACCACGCAGGCCCAGTGCGGATTGGTAGATGTCACATGTCTTCGTTTCTTTTTGGTTCTAAGATATACCGGTTTCCACACGATGTTTTTCTTCGCCGTTTTGAGAGCAGCCTCGAGCTAACCTAACAACGGAATCCTAAACGGGACACTTTTACTATGCCTCCGCTGTCCGTCCGTCGGTCGGGCTGTATCTCATGATCTGTAATAGGGAGACAGATGAAATTTTCACAGAATGTGAATTTCTATTGCCGCTACAACAAAAAGTAATAAATTAAAAATTAAAGGGGATTCCCCTACTATGATGGTACGGAACCCTTTATGCGCGAGTCCGACTCGCACTTGGTCGATTTTTTGTCTACAGGGCTTGTTACTGTAATACTTGTTTCACAAACTCGGCGACACATAACTTAAACCGTGTTTTGTATTTTCAAATTTCGGCGCTGACAACAGAGTTGAAAATCGAATAACGCCATTTTATTTAGGGTTTAGTTTGGTTATCGCCAAGTGTAAGTGAAAACGCGCGTAAAGCCCTTAAATTGTTTCTTTGTAAGAAAAGCAATTTAATTGTTAGCAGCAAAAAGCATTGTTAATACGTAACTTCTGTCCGTAGTTTTCTTTCTTTTACCTTTAACTTTTTTCGATAGGAAAACGTTGTAAAAATGGCTTAATTGTATCATTACTGGCTTGCAAAATACCAAAACAGTCCATTTCCTTGTTTTTGTGCTGAAATATTTCCGTATCCGAATACCAGGCTGCCACTGACTACGATTCTTGTAAAAGTGTTGATTACCTCATTACCCGTTCCATCTTAAACATACTTACCATCAATAGACGATGTTACCCACCAATGGAAAAGCCCTGTCAAAGTTCATTGTAGATGGCGTGATTATAGCTAAGTCCTTTATTCTGATCAATGAGGTCAAACTATTTTGAAATAAAGGTTGTAAAAAACCTCTTATCGAAGCCGAAAGACACTAGTTTTCCCCGTCATTGAGTTATTTTTTTGTTCTACACCATACCTGAGAACCTTCTAGTTACGGAGATTTTGGGGGTTCCAACTTTTTGACAAGTTTTTAATTACATTTTTTTCCTTTAAACATCTCCACGATCCCCGTACTATAGGCTTGTGTCCTAAAAAAATCTAATTAGTCCGTCAGTTAGATCATAAAAAAATATTTGACCCGTATTTTTTCTTTTGTTACATAAACCAAAATTGATGAAGATACGGCGCTTTTAAAATTCGCAATACGTCACGCCGTGCTATAGTTTTTAGTGCGTTGTGACGTCACGAGCCCCCACTACCGAGTTTTGATGCGTTTTATCTTTGTCAGTACTCAGTGATTTACAAAAACAAAAAATACGTGTCCATTATTTTCCAATACTCTAACTGACGGACTAATTAGTTTTGCAATTTATTGATGGTGGAAACTAGCCTATTCAATCCATCCATCAGCACAATGTTTTAAGTGCTTTGAGTTTTCCCACAAAACATGATTTTTCACCCCAAAAAAAGTAGTTTTCCGGCAATATTTTTTGCGTAAAGTTACTTAGTTTGTTGTAACATACAGAATGCTTGGTTGAAGGCTTCGAGATGAGTGTGTTTACACCCGGTATGAATTTTTATTTTAAATTTTCAACCAAAGACGATGCCCGGTACTGCGTCATTTATTTTTCAGGTTCCCTACCAAGTGTGTATTATAGCATATTTTCCTCTGAGGAGGTGCAATATCAGCACATCTACCTCGCATTCTTGTGCCTTGGACTAGAACATATCGCGTGTACTTTTGGAATGTGCGCCTGAGGTGTATGGTCCAAGTTACAGGAGGGAAGGATTCGTTAAAAGAACATACCTCAATTGTTTATAAAAGTAAAAAAAAAAACAATTCCAGTTTAAGTTTTACTTATTGGATGATTTTTTAGACTGCCGTTGTGGCTTCAATCTTAATAATATGATAATATCAGCCTGTAAATTGCTCTGCGCTGGGCGAAAGTCTCTTCTCGTTCAGAAAAGAAAAGCTAGCCACAATCTTTTATGACTAGCTTCTTATCTTATATAGTATTTTTGTTCTGTTTCTATTAATTTTAATACTACTTTAATATCTACGCGTGACTTTGCGTAATATTCTTGACACTGCTTCTGAATTCGTTAGATCACATGTTTGAAAACATGCGTGCAAGCATGACAACACGATTACATACATCCATAAACATTGTATGAAATCATTTCAATTAATGTGCGTTCACAATAAATTATAACGAATGTAACAAGCAATGTTACAAGTGTCCCCAATTTACTTACATTGCATAAATTACTATGTTATAGTTGCACGCACTTAATGATAGAAATGCGTGTGTATTGTAAGTTACTTATCAAGTGAAAAACATTCATGAATTTGATAGTTTCAGTTATTGCTCTATTTTGAATGAATTTAAATTCATTGAGCGCACACACACATGAAACTTTAACATAATTGAAATACCCGTGTACTAAACAGTTCTGCCTGATTATAGTACTTACAGGCAAAAGACGAATACCTAGATGATATTTAAAATCTAATTTATTTTAGTGTGTGGTGAAAAAGTAACCTTTTGTCCTAGTAACAATAAGTGTTAACTTCCCAATTGTTGTGAATCTATACTTTCTTTGCACCCGCTCATTGTTACCACTCCACAAATACGTTGGACCTGCATCCAGTTAGTCTGAAAACCGTTCCGAGCATAGTTAAGAAAAGTCTAGGCGTTCCGACCGTTCTGAAATTCATTGCACCGTTTTTAATAAGGATTTAAAACAAAATTCCAAATTGTTTATTTACTTCTTTGGCAGGCTTCGCTATCCCCTATAACTTGTACCATAACAAAGCTGCTCTCTCGAATCGGCAGCCATCTATTAACAGCGAGAAATCTGGCGTGACTCGACGATTACGTACGAATGATCATCGCCGATAATACTTGATGAGACAAAGGAATTATTATTGTACCGGGTACTACAACACCCTTTCACAAGCTGGGGCTATTGTGGGTATCCATTGCTTCAATGGTTATCAAGAGGTTATTTGAAGATGAAGGGAATGTTTTTTAGAGATGGACAATTTGTGAAGTTCAATAGTTCGTCATTTTGATGATGTTGCTGTTTTGTCTTTAAATCATACCATGGACTGTTTTTTATAGCAATTCGTACCTTCCAGCGACTGTATTAAGATATTCCAGGTTACTTTACTGGTGTTCAAGGCATCAACAAATACTGACATCTGCGGATTATGAAGGAAATGTGTTTATTTACACACAATAGGCTAGTTTACACCATTAATAAACTGCAAATCTGTTTAGTCCGTCAGTTAGAGTATTGGAAAATAATGGAAACGTATTTTTTGTTTTTGTAAATCAATGAATATTGATAAAGAAAACGCATCAAAACTCGGGAGTGGGGGCTCGTGACGTCACAACGCACTAAAAATTATAGCACGGCGTCACGTAACGAGAATATTAAAAGTGTTGTATTTTCGTCAATTTTGTTTTACGTAACAACATGAAAAATTTGGGTCAAATATTTTTTTGATAATGCAACTTGACAGACTAATTCGTTTTTTTTTTGTCATCTACCCATTTGTGTCTGAATTATCCAGTCACTTACTAACAATCCTCATTGGATTATCCACGACAGTATCCACGGCATTCAGCAGAAGACTTCACGGTACAAATTTTACCAGACTAAGTAATTCGAAACTAATTAAAACAAAAACAAGTTTTTACGTAATCCTTCGCATAATTTCTGCGCTGGACAATCCAATTTTATAACACCCACACTCGACCATAGCCTTTCTACCTCACCGTGACTCACCGATTGACATTTCTATCAGTCCACGCCTTAAATGTCGAAGATTGTTTTGTATTCTATATCGATAAAGTTTCTAGACACGTATGTGGTAGAAAACCAGTGGATTAACATTTTAATAAGCGATACTTTTATAGATATGATTGGCTACGATTTGTGTAAGGCAACTGCGAAAGAAGTAACACTATACGTAGATTAACATGTGATGAGAGAGGTGTTAAGTAAATCAAATACCTAAAAGATGCAAACCAAAGGAAAGATTGGAAGTTATAATAATAAACCTAAGAAAGGAAGAGAGAACATTGGCCCAACAAAATAGGTATAGAAAACATAATAATCATGGAAGATACTCGTACATGCTCGGCCAAACCCAAATAAAACGGTAACAGGAGCATGATAAGTGTTTGTATTGTATTGTACAACGGGCTGGTGTCCGCAACTCCACGTCAAAGCGCGTATTTTTTATAATCCCTCACGCGGGCCCAGTGCGGTTTGGTAGATGTCACATGTCTTCGAATTTTTGGTTCTATGACATGCCGGTTTCCTCACGACGTTTTCCTTCACTGTTTTGAGAGCAGTGGTGAAGAAATAAATTACATAAAGTAATGCGCCTGTCTGGGTTCGAATCCACGACTTACTCTTTTCGGAAGCCGGGGCCGCCATCACTAAGCCACCATAGTGATAAACGTTATTTGAAGACATTTAATTTATTTAAGTAAGTACACACAAAATACTCTTTAGGACATTACATAAAGATAGAGGATATTTGGACCTCTAAGTTGCAGTGCATTTGTGGCATCTTAGACATCCAAATATATCTACAGTTTACGAAAGCATTCAGTTTCTTCAGCAAGTGTATGTAAGTACTTAATAAATAGCTAAATCAGTTGCAGTGCATTTGTGGCATAGACATCCAAATATATCTACAATTTACGAAAGCATTCAGTTTCTTCAGCAAGTGTATGTAAGTACTTAATAAATAGCTAAATCAGTTGCAGTGCATTTGTGGCATAGACATCCAAATATATCTACAGTTTACGAAAGCATTCAGTTTCTTCAGCAAGTGTATGTAAGTACTTAATAAATAGCTAAATCAGTTGCAGTGCATTTGTGGCATAGACATCCAAATATATCTACAATTTACGAAAGCATTCAGTTTCTTCAGCAAGTGTATGTAAGTACTTAATAAATAGCTAAATCCTCTAACTTAGCGCTTGTGTTTCCAATTCAATAAATATTCTAAACGATCAACTTTCGGCACTGTTTTCTCACGACCGCTGCATAAGTCTGCAACAATAATTACAGTAGATTTAGAAATTTCACTCCAATAACAATTTTATAGCCTACTCGCTATGCTTGCTAGTCTACCTTGAACACCCTTTCCTTTATTAACTTAATGATAGGATATCCTTATGGGATTGCTTTTCACACGAGATGGAGGTAAATGTGATTACCATGAAATCGGGGTAGGGATTCGGTTTCTCTGTTTAGCATAATTATTGGTAAAGTAAGAGTAAATTTGTGTCTCGGTGTTTAGATCAGCAATGTGTGTCTTCATGTTGCCTTACGTGTCCATTTGTCCAAGTAGTCAATAAATCAGTAAAACGTTTCTAAACTAAAATTAACATTAAATCGGTGATAACTATGATGAAAAACTCGAAGGATATTTAGCTAACGAAAAGCTTAGGTACAGTAATGACCACTTATGTGTGCAGTTCAAGGTAGCGTTGCTTGTCAAGAATATTTGCATCGATATATCAAACTTGGTACTTTGTACTTTGTTTTCGCGCCTGCACAGATAAGTTGGTTAAAGTGTACGTCCTGTTAACAGCCGTTGTAGAAATACGAAAAAAAATTTCGTGTACAAGAAGTTAGTTTTTATAGACATTGTTTTGTACCCTATCACTATGTTTTCCTATTGAACCCAAAGGTTGACCACTATTGTTTAAGAAGTTTAAATAAATAAATAAAGAACTGTCAGTTTTATGAACTATGAGAAATTGGAGAGAAAACCCCAGAAATAGGTGACAATTGAACAGTATACTCGACGAAGCTAATCCCACTCGTAGCTGTAAAGCCTCGGATGATGATGAGAAATACGAAACGCTTGTTGTCCAAACTTGTGAGCATTCATAATATCCAAGCCATTGATGAAAACCTCTGTTTTACCTTTACGGGGCTTTACGTTAAACATCAAAGCTTGTAGACGCTTTATTGTTTTGGACCAATAAGAAGAAACCATTGGTACTCCCTTGGTTGCTTTTTACGACACTGTCTGTCAAAGCGGTGCCAATTTTAGACACTATAACCACCAAAAACAGACAGTGAACCAAACAGTCATATAATTGGAACTATTGCTCACCCATCAATCATATATGGTCATTACTGAATCCGACCATCAGAGGTGGCCACCCATACATGGAGGTACCAACTCGCCAACCAACCTCTTTGTCACAGCATGTGGGAAGATTTTCTTAGTTACGTAATCATTGTACTGTTACCATAGAGTGGGAGTCTATGGCAGACCCAGTTCTTTTAACAGCAAAAAGTATGAATTGTGTTAGAAATTACGTAGTAAGCGTATCTTTCCCATGAATGAATCTGAGCTTATGTGAATATCATTCATGAGTTTTCCCTTCCATGAGTTGTAAAGAAGAAGGCACACGAACGCTTTGATTTGAATCATGCATTTCATTATGCATGCTATCTCCTCCTTGCCCGTATTCGTTCGATAAATAATATTCAATGCTAATTTATTCAGTGTTGGTACAGCAGGTGGCTTTTTAGCAACACTTTCAGCCGCCATTTTCTGCATGAGCCATTCCTATTGGAACATATGCAAAACCCACTACATCTTTATCAACGCCATTCACATTTTCTTTTATTTAGAAAGATTTCGAGCTCAAAGGCCTCCAATCAATTTGGTAGCGGGTCTGTCTACTCAGAGTGCATAAAACCTTCATAAAAGCAACAATAAATTACTCTCGCTTGATTTTGGACATGAGCCTTTTAAGATAAGTCAACAATGAAACCACAGTCTCCTTATACACGCTGAAGGCGTACGATCGACAGTACTTCACGTACTGAATTAAACATGATGACCCACAGAGCGGATGAGCAGTGATCGAGGTCATACATGTCCTTTCCTTTGGCACTAGCTGGTGAAAACCGGACACATCAGCCTGGTGATTGTATTCTGCAGATGTATTTATAGGAGAACAATCAATATGATACAATGCCTGGAGAATCTTGAAGATGTAAAAGTTTACTAGTATTATGTTACTGTTCAGCCTCATCATCTCACTGTTGGACAAAGGCCACATGCCTTCCAGTTCAATAATGCAAATCTAGTGAAAGGGAAACGTGGACGAAGAGGAAGAGGGGAGTGGTACAAGTTTAAACTATGAACCGAAACTGAAATTGGCAGCAAAAAGCTTTCAAAGTGAAATTCGAAGTAACCAACGCGGTTGTCTGTCCTAAGAATTGACGAGTTACACATTGAAGCACTTTGGCTTTAAGCCTTTAATTGACTGAGTAACTGACTGATTTGCATACGTCCGATACAAAAGCACTAATTTCTAAGGATGTACTTTTTAATCTTTTGTTCTTGTTACTTCGTTGTACGGGCTGATCTGAAAGATTCTCATAAAATCACTTTTCTACTCGAATTGTCTCGTGACTAATCGATCTTGATTCGAGTTTGCACTAATACACATTGCGCAAAAAAATCTCACAAGTAACCTGTAATGCATACATACTCAGTAACCCTAAGCACATTCTAAACAATCTAATGCCCTTAAATCTCTTTAGTGCATAAAGAGTCAACTTGCACTGGACATACCTCAGATCGGTGTCAGCTATGAATGGCAGTGGCGCGCGCGCACTGCACCGCCCGGCCTTGCGCCTACGCAACGTAAACCATACCCCGCTATTGTATGTGGGCTTCTTCTTGTTGCTGCGCTGTAAGAAAACGGGATTTACTTGTCCTTACAATGTCGGAGTGTCAAGTAGGTTTTTTCTATTATGCCTTATTTTTTCTTGACTTAACATTTTGCTGTGTAATTTCCATCAAGTAGGTTTTCATAGTCGAAAGTACGTAGTTTTAGCGTTCTTATAGACGAGCGACACGTTGCCAACGGCAGATAAACTACAGCAGTCGCGAGTTGTCGACGACGTGTAACGTCGAAGCGTCGACGACTGCCGTCCACGGGTGGCGACGCTTGCAGTTGTTGCATGCCGCGTAAACGTGTCGACGGCTGCCGTCGACGTGTCGGCAGCTGCCGCCGACGCCACAACTGCAAGCGTAGACGCGTCAGTGACGGCTGCAGTTTATCTGCCGTTGGCAACGTGCCGCTCGTACCCTTACGTACTTTCGTTGTCCTGTGCTTGGTAAAACCACGAAGTCTTTTTACTGTTGAGGTCTAGAATTACGTGCTGAATTCACGGGTATAGTTTTTGCGTTGATGCCCTCTAGTTAAGGCCGCCCGTACATCAAGCTATTTGGTGCCAGGTCAGATGAAAATAGCGGTTATTGCCCTTTCCCGAATATCTCTTCATACGAACCAAAACAATTGAAATATGTATGTGTGTTGTATGTATGTATGTTCATTAGAAAAATGTTGAAGATCACAATAGAAGACGTTTGAAGACTTGAACAGGCTTATTTTTAGATTTCAAAGTTAAAAACTTAAATAAATGTAGGTGGGTCAATGACCGCTATTGCGACTTTAACTGTCACTTACCTTACAATCTGTCATTTTTTGTAACTTTAACGCTAAAGCATTAGGTTTAACGTTGATTGGAAAACTTTGACAGTTTCTGTACACCAAGATTACAGCTTTTCAGAAGATTTTTATAGATACCATAAAAACATGACGCATTTGACTTCCCCAACCTTAGAAACAGCCCACAATGACTAGGTAATACTTACAACTAACGAATAACATGTGTTTGGTAACACTTTTACTTTCCAACTAATAATTTTGCAGCGTCATTTAAATACCCTATTTCCGTCCCATTTCCTCTTATGAAAGCTCTCAATTGTGTGAAAGAGATAACGAATCTGCATTGTCGATACGGAAGGTGGTTTTATCGTAAGGAAGACAGGGCAACAATGGGAATAGTTGTATAACGCTTATTAAAGAGAGATTAAAAAGTTATGTACTTGTGTATGACAGCTGTATGTGGCAAGATGTGTAGTCAGCATAGACAACATTTTTTTTATTTGAACTGCGAATAGAAAGGCCTCTAAAAGGCCTTTTATTGTTACTGATTACTGCAGTTATCTTCATTCACGATCTTGTTATAAGCTAGTGTATCCACCATATCCTACTTTATGTGTATGCATTGAGTCTGACTACTCGTAAGTAGATATATCATCTCCTTAGCCTTTTCAAAACATGTTTGAGTCTGCTTCGAGTCTAACTTAAGGCGCTTAGACGAGCTAAATTAGCAACTCTATTTGTGGTGGTTCAAACTTCGTTTGAAATGCTGTTAGAATAAAGTTCTAATCAGCTTGCACTACAAAGTGGTTGTTACGTCAGCCACTGCGGGCCAAATAGCGCGAAATGAGTGGTTTCGATCGATTTACAAAAAAACTATTGATTGGATTAAAAAACTAAAACAGTATCATGCTAATATATTGCTTGTAGAATTATTTGCCAAAAAATCAAAATGATCGCATGCATATTAGTATGTTTTTTATTGTTTGAAAGATATTTTTAGAGGTAAGTTCGTGATTTCTTTTCATCGAGCCAAATTAATTGTATTATGTTTTCAAAACAGTATCATGCTAGCATATATCCTGAAGAATATCATATATTTTTCTGGTCTTGTTTATAGCAGTGAATCATATACTTTTAGTAATTATAAAACTCGCGTTTAGCTCGTGTAATCGCCTTAATGCACCCGAATACTAGTATACTTAATTAACAAGGGGCGACTGCCTATCTGATATTTATTTACTAAATAAGTATCCTCTTTTATTCGTGTTTTGACTATCTAGGTAATACATTACCCCTGGGGCTAGCTGTATAAACAACGATGGGAAAAAGTAACGGAACAGTTAGTTATTTCTAATTAAAGAATAATGGGAAATGTTTTAACCAACATCTAATTAAAATCGCCCTAAACCAAAAATTGGTACTTAAAACGTGGTATTAAATTATAATTTCAATGAAAACTGTTTTAAAACCATTAAAACACGCGACTGAAATTACAAAGGCCATTAAATTAGACCAGATGGACAAGTGAAAGCTAAAACGCTAGTAAAAGTATTAGAAATTAGTGATCATTCTTAATAAATCATACATATGTATATGTGTTCATAAATCTTTGTGATTGCATGAGAACACATCATACACACTTCACGAACAATTAATTTTGCGAGACTAGAATCAAGATATTTACGATACATTTAAATTAAATGTATCACAGACGCCATTTGTCACGGCCAATTTAACTTGTCAAGTATATTTGATCAAGTTGTCAGACATCTTTTTACAAGATTTATAAGTGTACCGTTTGTGTAGGATCTATTTTAATTTCCGTTTATTTACATAATTTACAAGAAAACAATCAATTTACCTCATTAATAACCCGATAAATAAATATTTTAAAACAAACGGGCAACTCACCGTTATTTGGCGCCAAAAGTTTGACATATGTTTCTGTTAATCGTGGCGGATGAGCACAGATAAAATATAACCAACATTATTTGACACAAAACGGTGGAAAAGATCTAAAATAACGTTGTTTCAATTAGATTGTTTGATTACAGTGTTTTAAACTTGGTTTTAATTACCTACGTGCACTAACTGAACTGGGAAAAGTTGCCAAAAACCTGAATCATTTGAAA
This sequence comes from Xestia ashworthii, assembly GCA_950022955.1. NCBI lineage: Eukaryota > Metazoa > Arthropoda > Insecta > Lepidoptera > Noctuidae > Xestia > Xestia ashworthii. The sequence goes on from OX465563.1 coordinate 5,819,907, forward strand.
AGGCTGGTGGCCGGGTGACCTTCTACACCGCAAGTTCTCACGTCTTTATATATTAAATATACCGTAAAATTATTTAACACAATGTTTAACTTTGAGGTCGCCAAGATAAGCTTTACTTAATTCACACAAAAGAAATAGCAATGTATTCTTTTATCTCATAATTTCATCTTAAACAATAATAGATCTTATAACTTTGGCATGTTCTTTAAAACCGGATATAATTTTCGTGTTCTGGCAATAAATCTAAAAATGTATTTTCTTTATTAAGATGAGATATTTTTATGTATTTTTATGTAGACAATAAATTAAGCACTTTGTCAAAATAGAATGGCGGACCGCGTTCTCCACTATCACAGTTAATTCTAGACATTAATAATGTTATGAAACTGCTAAAAGTATCTACTTAGTGGTCTAAGCTACCAATAACGAAGTATGCTAAGGCTACTGAATTGACGTGACAACCGCAAATCGATATAAACTTGGATACTATCGGCAATACCTAGTTACAACTTTCCGCTTGAAATTAATTACTATTTGATTAGCCAATCTTATTCCGAATCGCATATTTCTCCGACAGCATTGAATTAATTTAAGTTATTACTTCCTTTATTTATCATATTATCTCGAAAAGCACTTTATCCACTTCTGTACCTTTGATATCCAACAAGAATGGTATAGTTGGACAACATGATAAATCAACGGACTGTCGCAACGTTACAGTGGCTGTAATGGCTCCTGTATACAATGGTACGTTGGTTTCAAATGCTGTTGCTTCATTTGTGGAAACGAGATCTAACTAAGTGGAGTGTAAGTCATCAAGGGCCTTTATATTGCGTTCACCATGATCGGTATTCTAATAGCTACAAACATCCACTGTTTTGTAAAAGGCCTCTCTCAAATCAAATCTAAAATATCTCCACAATACGCAATTTTTCAGATGTATTTAGAATACAGATGTTTAGGCAGCAAGCCATAATCAGCCCTTAACGTTCTCATGGCTGGGACATGGCATGGCTTGCTCTTTGTGAGAGGGAATGCGCCACCATCAAGACTCAGCACGCGTTGGTAGATGCCAAATGCCGTTTTCCTCATCTTTTGCCTCACGATGTCTACCTTTTTGGAACAATAGGTACCTGCCTTACAAGTAAGTAGGAACACAATGTTTTCCAAACCAACAGTTAAAGACCCTGAAGGACCCGTCGTGACTCCAAAACCAGCAGTAATCATAAAGCTCGAAATAACCACCTCTCACAAAAAGTAATGACTATAATCACAAAACACTGCCTTACAATTACATAAAGACAAATAATAGCAACAGTGGCGGGTTCCCACAAGTTCAAAGCGATTCAGACGAGACAATAAATCATTTCGTCATTTATCAACAATAGTGAATGAATGAAATGGAACTAAAGTAGACGTGAACTTAGCGAGAGTGCAGGCGGTGCAGACCATAGATTAATAATATTGGCCATAGATTAGCAATGTGAAGGAAGGAAGATTAGATTCATGGAGGTTAGAGCGAGAGAGGTTAACGGAATTATAGAAGTCCTGTTTCTTAGACTTCCGAACGGAGCAGAGTAATCAAAAAAAATGTCGTGCCAATGACTATTTGAATCAAACGTAATGGAGACATGTGCCCAAAAGTCTGGCGATCAGTCTTACCAAGGGGCATCCTATTACCTAGTAATAAGGTTGTGGGGGTCAGATAGACAGTCACTCCATGTAGAATGCTGGTATATGGGAAAACTGCTGCTGATGCTAATGGAGACATATGCAGTGCTCATCCATCATTAAAATTGAAAATCTCCATTTCATTAGAGGAATGTGGGAAGAGAACCGACTAGATGAACAAACGATCTTATGAAAACCATGCCACAAAACCGCCAAAAATTGAAAGATTTGGGAAGAGACAGTCAGCATTGGGTGGCCAACGGCAACGGTTGAAGGAGAAAAAGATGTCATTATAATTTTTGTTTTAGTTTTATATGACAGTTGCCTATCCATGCATTCATATTATCTATGGTACAGACACTGCTGTCTGTGCAGTTGACTTCGCCGCCGTGGGAATAACTAATAACTGTTCCGTTAACAGTGAGCGCTGTTTTCGCAAAGCTTTTAGCGTCGAGTGTAAATAAAAAGAGCATGAGAAGATTTCGAGTGTAGTTGATAAAGTTATTTGTAGTTTCCGTGTCCTTTTTGTTTTCATTATCATCGACTGTTACTATTAGTACTAAAATGCTGGCATAAGTGTTTATGTTTTAAGGAATTTCGTCTGTGTTTTATTGATCTTGTCCACGCCTTCCGATCTCACCATCTTTTGGCTCAATAAACAATATTTTTTTAATTTAAACCTAGACTCTTTTCTACCCGGAAATTATATCAGGAAACTGGTGTACTAACTGTAAGGCAACTGTACATTCTTCTGAGCATCCTCCGACAACATGGAGATATGTCGGCGTTTAACCAGGAGATTGCTAACACAAGAAGGCACTATTCCATTTGCAAAACCTCAAAAACCACAACTAGATTTGCACAAAAATTTTATAACTTTATTGCTCCTAGATTATATAATCAAATTAATAAAATTAAAAATATATTTAATTGTAATTCAAAACAATGTAAGGGAAAAGTAACTTCATGGCTGTTGGGATTAGACTATAAGGAGACTGAGGAACTCTTGGAAATAAAAAAGTAAATTTAATCTCAGGTTTTGTAGTATTTGTAACACATAACACACAATCAACACACACCTCACACAGTACACTCATACATGAACACATGCTCATACAACAACACGCATACACTGTCACACAATCACCATGCACCACGCACACATTCATATACACACGCACATAACACAGCACATAAACATTACACTGCCACACTAAAACACACTCGTTTTAACTCTTCTACGTCTACCTTAAATAAGTACTATTGACATTATTTTACCTACCTGGTTTAAAACTTTGATGCGTATGTGTATTATTGCATTTACTTTTGTTAGATGTCCTAGTAACTATCTTAGTGGGGTCCTGGTGTCCTAAAATACAGGCCTCGGCTTAGTTTAGGCGCCAGTCTCCCACAAATAGAACATTCTTTTCCTTTATATAATTATATCAAAACAAAAGTACTGTACTTATGTTCTTTATTTGTGGAAGAGAAATAAACAATTTATTATTATTATTATTATTAATGCCTTTTTAGACGCTTTATTGGTCGACTGATACGCGACCCCAACATAGTTGAAAAAAGGCCAGGCAGATGATTCTTGCTTCAGACGTTTTACCAAGTCTTGGTCCTATACAAGTATTTTTACAAAAAGTTGAATAGAACAAGTATTTTTACAAAAAGTTGAATATAATTTACGAGTACATGCCTCTGGGCATAAATTTAAGGGGCAGTCATCAACCTTCTTGCTGCGTACGCCATAAATAACTTTTTTTTTTCGGAAGACCACAAATATTTGGAAAACCCACTTGACTGACAAAAATTCTCATTTTTTGTGCACATTCTCACGTTACTGTGGAATACTTAAATCGTTTGTGTTCTTTTATATCCGGGTCGGATGATAATCATAATATTTTCTTTCACTTCTTTTGTCTGTTCTATCCGATACAGCTTTAAAAGATATCATCCCGTTTTGAAAAAATATAAATGGGTCAGGCCGTAGATTTTGCCACAAATAGCGCAAAGGTGACGCAAAATCTTCTATAAGTCGGTCGCGCAAAGTGACGTAAAATAGTAACGCAAAATTAAGGGGTGCGCACACCTGATGTGTATGTGTAGCCTACACAGTGTAGGTAGTAATTTCAGTGCAAAAAATATTTTAAACATGAAGTTTAGGACACTAACTAGGTAATAAGCCATAGGAATTGCGTCATAATTTGGTAGATACTAATAAAAAACCGGTTTTTCGTATGTAAGTAATTTATTACTCTTATCTTTTCCCAGTATCTCTTTGATTTCTCTGCCTGAGCTGACTCAAGCATCTGAAATAGAACATTGAAATTATAGCTAACAGTAACGTCATAATATATATATAAAGCTTTTATTTAAATGCTCTAAAATGTATAAAAAAGAGCATTTAAATAAATGCTTTTAAAAAGAGTAGAAGCTAAAATGCACTCAGCATAGCCAAGTGATCTGAAAGTCAAGCCAAGCCAAGCCAGCAAGCAAGTCAGCCAAGTGGTCTGAGTGGCTTGAAATTTTGACTAGCAACCTACAAGAACCTCGCAGTTACTCTAAAAAATATATGAAATGAATAATAATTAAAATAAAATGAAAAATCATCATAATCAATACCAAGTAATTTCTAATATGCATGCACCATTATAAGATAGCGTAAAAAAGTGGCGCAAATTCTACGCCACACTGGTATCGCAAAGTGACATAATGTAGTTTCTGCGTAACCATGGCGCAAATAAAATCTATAATAACTCGATAATAAGCTATTTTCTCAGGTTAATTTAGCTTTTAAAACATCACACACCGCCTATTAAATCATGCGCAATAACAATAATATATATAAATTGTAAACTTACCTTGAAATCTAAAAAAATGCACTCCTCGAAAAATGTGACACTTTTTACTTGGAACGAAGTTGACATCGGACTGAAGAAAATATAGCCGCTAACGCCGTATTGACCATAGAGAAAGTTACGTTAGTGTTGCCACTACTCAGATACAAATCCTGCTAATGTCTTAACACCACAAAATGGGCAGATAATAGGTGCGCAATAGAAGTAGCGCAAAGAATTGACTTTCTCTAGTGTTTTAAAAATGTGTGAAAATTAATGTACTTTCTTAGGAAACACCACCCGATATTAAAAACGCGGCTAGCTAACTATTATTTTATAACGTTAAATCAAACAGATTACCAAAAAGCATTAAAAATTTTATTTTGCTGATGGCGTAAGTGCACCCCTACCAAAGCGGATTCACGTTTTTAATGAAAATTTCGTCACTTTTTGTAGAAAAATGTCATATAATTTTCTAAGTTTATGAACCTATTCAAATATGTTTAGTGGCCGCGGCTCACCACTTCATAAGCAATACGATGCTGTGATTGACAAACGTATAAGTCTTATACTTTTTTTTTTTCAAGTAGCGGAGAGTTAAGTTACATCTAATGTGGCAAAATCTACGGCCTGACCCAAATAACATCTTTGGTATTTTGTTGAAAAAAAAAAAACATTTATTTCCCAAGCTGAAAACTCAAGAACGCATAACATCTACCTACATGCACCGGGTTCGGTGGTGGATTAACATGAACCATTCCCCTACTCAGAGGAGGAGACTTGTATCCTAATCCTAACAACAGACGTTATAGGCTTCTAATGCCATTGGAATTAATAGTAGTTAATCGAAAGCATCAACCAGTGCGTGGTCCGTACGGCTATTGCTCGCATATAAACGGACTTGTTCATGTAAGCCGTCAGATAGGACTTGTTACGCCCATGCACAGTATTGACACCATTTTGTTGCTAATTTCAAAGACGAATCACTTTAAAATACTTTACCGTTATAATTGATATTTCATAAATATGGTAAATCATGTTTTTCTGTATGCCAAACGCGATACTAGTGTGAAACCCACGTAAGACCATCAAATCCCACTCTTGGCTATTTGCCACTATTTATAGGTTTCTTTTGCCAAGTTGATGTGCCAGAAAGACATAAATTACCTAATTCTAGCATCCTACGTTATTCCCACACATGTACAGGCAACAAAACTATTTCGTATGCAAGCTAGCACTGGCATCTTTGCCACAATAGATTTGATCAAATTCAGCATACGCATCAAAAATTTCGTTTGTATTCCTTAAGAGTTAGACAAAAGTCTACTTAATAGTGCACCCACATTTCAATAGTAACGTTAGAGCCCCATATTATGAAACATAAGGCGAGCCTATTGCCACCAACACCAACCAGGCACATAAAACGATAATGTCGCATTGAAATAGGCCTGTCCGTTTGGGAGCTACGATTCCGCAGACAGACAAAAGCCTCTAACTTATTGCTGCACCCTCAAAATGCGTTATTTAGCTACCTGTACACTTATGTTTTTTGTAAACTGTACCTAGTTTACATAAGATGGTAAATTGCCGGCACATGGGAATTACATACGGCGCATAGATTTTCATTGAATACTTAAACTGTCGTAGGTTGGCCCGTTTGACTTTTAAATAGGATTAAAGCTGGAATACATTATCGTCTCGTTATGGTGTTAACTAATTGTATGACGCAATGTCACTGGTTTTAATTCTATTGGTATTTGATTGACCATTCTTATTTTGATGGTTGACGAAGGCGTAATGAAAGATAGAGCATGGCCAACTAGATGATTATTTGTCTAAATTGAAGATAACATTTTGGAGATCGATGACTTTCAAATTCAAATTGAATTAAATTCAGCTTTGAAATTCGTACTATTTAAGGAACGGCGAATTAAGACAAACAGATCAGATATTATAAAGAAACGGCTGGAAAGACATATCAGAATATGAAAGAGACCATGAATTACAAGAAAATGCACAATGTAAATGATACAAAATTGACTAAACGTCGCACGCCTTGGATGGCTTCCTCGTGAATTGGCGAAAACAAACACAACATCGAGAGAAGAGCAAGAAATATGGGGAAGTCTTTGCCTAGGGGTGCCAACTTGAGGCCAAAAAAAGCGGCCAAGTGCGAGTCGGACTTGTCCATGAAGGGTTCCGTAGCAGCAAGTAACATAATATAAAAGTTCTTGTAGTTCGTTGTAAATGAAAGGTAAATTGCGGTTTACGATTTATGACGTATTAAAAAAAACTACTTACTAAATCTCGTTCAAACCAATTTTCGGTGGAAGTTTACATGGTAATGTACCTACACCATAATTTTTTTTTTAGTTTTATCATTCTCTTATTTTAGGGCCCCCCCTGTAACTTTTATTTTAGAGAATGATTCTCGCGCAAACTATTCATTTAAAAAAAAAAAGATAGGTAAGTATTAGAAACTTCAATATCATTTTTGAAGAATATGAAATCAATTTTTATTGAATCAATTTCTTTGAATCAATTTTTTCTTATTTATTGTTAAAAATGTATTGTTTTTTTTTCTATTTTTATGTGAAAATCATAATGCGGTTCACAGAATACATCTACTTACCAAGTTTCAACAGCATAGTTTCGGAAAAAGTGGCTGTGACATACGGACGGACAGACAGACAGACAGACATGACGAAATACGGAACAAAATAAAAAAGGAGTAAAGAAACGAATTGTCTTACAATACCCATAGCTGCTGTAACAATGTCCTAACAGCACTCACATCAACAGATAAATTACACGGAACATTAACTCAACTTCTCCATATTAACGGCCCGTAACCCCAGGTCCGAAGACATCATGATCTAAATAAATTTCTAAACACATACGTGTGGAGGTACATATGGAGAACGGACAAAAACTGACATTACAGTGTGTGTAGCGGTGTATAATTTGCATCAGACATTAACGTACGGCACGGCTGGGTGTTCAGATGTTGTGGTGTTTAATTGGTGGAATGATCTGTGTTTGATAGTCTTTTATTTTAGACTTTTCACCACTGTAAGCATTAAGCTTCGCAGATATTATGATGGTGAAAAGCAGGTGCTTTTTCTAGTAGTTAAACATTGTGAATTATAGCGTGCACCGCGGTGGGTTTGAGCTTTACCTAATTGTCGTCTTACCCAGGAATTATAAAATAGTGTATATAGCTATCCTATTTAGATCATCAATCAATATATATAAAAATCAATGCCACTATTCGTTGTAATTTTATAACTCAAGAACGAGCTCACCTATCCAAACGAAATGTTTAGGCTTTGTTCAGACTATTTAGTAGATGGTTTATGTGAAGTTTGCACGAAATCGGTCGAGCGGTTCTTCACGCAGACGAAGTTGCGCGGGTCAGCTAGTATCCTATATATCGTCTTTCGTCCGGCATTTCCTACACGCATTTCGCATTTTCCTTAGACGTTGTCGTCAGCACTACGCACCTTCCGATGTCCCCACTTTCTTGGACCTTTAAACCTAACTTCATCGGTCCTTCACCAAAAAACCTCTACCTTCACTATCACTACGTACCTACAGGGTGTAAACCACCTCACCACAAAGCCGTTAACCAAGCATCCTGTACATCAAACTTACTAACTTTACGCAAAAAAAATTGCTGGTAAGCGACTTTTTTGTTTGAGGTTATAAATCATGTTTTGTGGTAGAACTCAATATAACGCACTTAAAACATTGTGCTGATGGATGGATTGAATAGTACGGGGGTCGTGGAAGTGTTAAAAGTTAAAATCTTACAAAAAAAAACTTGTCAAAAAGTCGTAACTTTGACCCCCCATATCTCCGTAACTAGGAGGTTCCCAGGTATGGTGTAGAACAAAAAAATGATCGCAATGATGAGGAGAACAAGTGCCTTTCGGCTTCGTGAAGAGGTGTTTTACACCCTTTATTAAAACAAAGTCCTCCGCCGCGTCTGTCTATTTGTTCGCGATAAACTCAAGAACTACTGCACCGATTTTCTTGCTGTTTTCACCAATGCACAGAGTGGTTCTCGAGGAAGTTTTTGGTAAGTATATAATTTGTACACGGTTGAAGCCACAGGCATCAGCTAGTGTTTAATAAAGCAAATTACATGCATTGTTAGTGCAGACGTACGTACGTCCGAAATAAGTACTGATTGTCAGTATGAGACTGTCCCGCTTTTCCTCCATACCTAGTCACTACCCACATTCTGCTAACACAGTAGACCACTAGCGGACCATGGCAGTCCGTTGATTGCGTTCGAAGCGACACTGGTGCCCGTCTTCACCAACGCTAAACAACACTTAAATCAATGCTTTAATACTACTGCACTGTTGGGATGTCAACTCTCTGTGCTTGGAGTAGGTAGACTAGTTTAGAGTTCAAAATTCAATGCAGAGCTGTAGGTCCGCGCGGTAATGCGTTGTATTCGAACCTCATACCTCTGTCCCTTGGGAAGTTACTGTACCAAGAATTAAGTTTAATTGATATGGCTATTGTTTTAAAGGTACTGTGGCTCATTGGTAGATATGTGGTTAGATGTAAACTTTTGTGGGTTAAAAATGGTTTTCAAAACTGGTCGCTTGTCAAAAATATTGATGAGTCTGGGGAGTCTCATCAGTATTTTTGACAAGCGACCGGTTAGAATCATTATACCTATTGGTGAAAACCGTATGAAGATCCGTTCAGTAGTTTTTGAGTTTATCGCGAACAGACAGACAGACGCGGCGCGGCGGAGGAATTTGTTTTATAACATGTAGTAATAGTAATAACTTGTGAACGAGAATAGAAAATGGCAGAATTGTGACCAGCGTTTTATGTTCTTATATAGGAAGTCGAAAGTCAATAAAACATTGAGGTGCTATCGAAAAACAATAGGAACTTAACAAAATACATAAAGCACAGTGATCTGCTTCTGTTACGCCATACGATGGATACAAATAAGTAAATCTTTTAATCATTCCCTGATCTTAATCATTTTTGTTACGGATGAAGCCGTATCCCATTCTCTCACTGAGGCGTTCGAACAAGGTTTGTGCCAGTGTGACGTCACGTCTCCTAATTTGGGAATTACTGTGTCGTGCGCGCGCGCCGGCTAACTGAGCATATTACCGTATTTGTTCATTACGAAGGAAATAACTTAGAACTCGTCACGTTTGTGGATACCGGATTATTAAGATGTTTGGCTTTGATGATGATTGTTAGCTGAATTAAGAGGTATTGTGGTAATTAGTGGTTCTATTAGAATTGTTCTATAATTTATGCTGCCTTGTCTGTTGGAGCAATGGTGGTCCAGTGGTGGCGGCCCCTAGTACTTACGAGCAGTAAGTCGTGGGTTCGAACCCAGGCAAGCGCATTACTTGTGTAATTTATTTCATCACCACTGCTCTCAAATCAGTGAAGGAAAACACCGTGAGGAAACCGCCATGTCCTAAAACCAAAATCTAGGACATGCCGGTTTCTTCCAGGTATTTGTATTGGAAGACATGTGACATCTACCAACCCTCACTGCGCCCGCGTGAGGGATACAGCCCACTCCCTCTCATATAATCACCAGAAAGCCGCTGGTGAACTTTATATAAGTAAGTAAATTATTTGTTTTTTTTTTCACCACTACCTGTTTGATGTTTTATTCCATATTAGTAGAGCTTAGGGGCGTATAATACGCCGGAGCTGCGGGACTGTTCGAAAGAGATACCGCGGCCCCGGAACATAAAGGGCGAGGAAGGAACATGGATGGGTTTTAGTCCGTAAAAGTCTGACACTCCCTCCTGCTCCGCCCAGAGTGGGAGAAGTCATTTGATGATTTCCCATCCTAAAAAAAGGGGCGTATAATACGCCCCCGTTTTCATCCTCAACTGACAAAACACAGATAGACATCCCCAAGTATTTAAGAATTGAATTAATAGTCAAAGTCACGATTACCGTACATTGCGCCGTCAACGTTATAAATAGGATAGTTTTTCCGACAAATCCGTGAATAATCAGCACAATACAACAATAGAACAGTTATAATACGGAAACACTTGTGCGTTACACCACACAAGTGAGAACAGAAGGTCAATACTGATGAATGCACGGTTTTCTATGGGTGCAGAACTTTGGCAGCAATTTGAAATAGATCATGTCAATCGACGTCATGTGATTGTTGCCCTTCTTTATTTCGTTATCGTGTGTTTGGGGCCTATCCTGGTGTCAGTTTGTATGTTGCCCATGGGTCCCTGACTTTCCTTTACATGCCGTTGAGGAATATGTCTCACAGGCATGCTAGTTTTCTCATTATGTTTTCCTTCACCGATGCGAGTGATAATTGTACAATACGCACATGAATCCGAGTAATCAGAAGTACGTGTCTTGTCGTGTAGAACTCGAGTCCTATGACTTGACAGTACCACGGTCACACCATTAGGCACACCACTGCTGAAGTAATGCCTGAAACACACTTACGTGGCGTGGCGTGGGGTGGCGCGCCAGAAGCATATCGGTTTCATACATTTGGTATGGTTAGAGACATATTTGTATGTCGTGTCGTGTCGTGGCGCGTTCTAGCGTGGCGCTGACTGCTCACCACCGATTGGCCAGAGCGGTGGTGGGGTTATAGCGCGACACGCCACACCACGTAAGTGTGTTTCTGACTTATATCATGTCAAAGGTCCTCTAAGATTTATATATCGTAGTTCAGCTTGGGCTTATTTATACAGTCGCAAATCGTTCCATATCCCGGCAGCGAGTATAACTGGACTATTATAAATGGATATCCAAAATCCCTTAATAACGTCTTCGGTGATCAGCGAATGAAGGATAAGAAATTATCCGCTATTTAGCGAGTTCCCTGTTCGTTCCTCTTGGTTTTAGATAAGTCGCTATTTAAATGTATGGCTATTACGAAGAAGAAAGTAAGAGCGCAGTTTGTATGAACCTGTCAAACTGGTAACTACATTATTCAAATTCATTTCGATCGTTGCGTCACGCGATATCTATGATCTTAATCGGTTTATACTGTGTGGCACGCTCTACCATCCAAATTAATATCAATATAATTATGCTAATGTAGATTAATAGCATATAGATCTGTGATGTGATGGCCCATTAGTATACCGAGGAAACAGTTCCAGAACAAGCCGCCCTTTTTATATTGTTATCTGTTAGTTATTGCTGCCGAAGAAATCGCAGCAGTGGTTGCATAGATAATACATTTTCTTGTTTTCTTCTGAAACTTGTGGCCCTTCTGTCTTGCCTGCATTCTGCTGGACCACGAAGTTTACTCAGATGAAACCAACGATAGTATCTGTTCCGTTTCCTCGAAACTCGTGACTCAGTTAGATTGGACAGTCACCATATTAATTACATTTAATTATGAACAGTCATAAAACGATAAAGTTACTTGTAACTAATGGCCTGATTACTTACACATCACTGTATAATTACATAACCGTAGTATAAAGGGTGGAATTTTTCAATGCCACCTGGACGGAAAGTACTTTAAATACTGGAGATATCAAATTACACTCAAAGAAAACTTTTTAAAAAGAAACAAATCTACATTCACAGATTTTAGAAAATTGGACACAGACACACACAGACTAAAGTTAAAAAAAAATCCTGTACTGTATTTCGAGTACTTTCCCTCCAAGTGGCATTGAAAAATTCCATCCTGTATTCCATCCTGTATATGTCAAAGTCAGCGGTCTCATCATTCTCCTGCCTTTATCTAGAGTTGCCATACGTTGCCGTCGGTAAGGTCTGGATTTTTTATCAGTATCCGGGATGCGGGAGGAGTACTTATTTAAAAGAAAAGGTCCTGAATTTTCTTTTATTGTCCGGAATTTTCTCTTGAATATAAAAATCATTATTTATTTATTTCCCTTATATCCCAATTTATTTAGGGTCTGTGCAACATATTTTCTTCTGCTTTACTTCTCTATGATTCGTCACCTCAAGAGCCACCTTCTTCTTGAGGTGTAATGTAATGTTCACAATTAAATGAAGATGCGACTATTTGCATTCTCATATATTCATTTTTCTTACTGCTCACGGATGAAGAAGCAGATGTACAGAGATTCGCAGTATTAATGTGGGACAGTCATTCATTCGTGGATTGATCCAAGTCAATGAAAATTAAATTATACATTCCGATGCGTAAAAGCCATCACGGTACATCGGCGTAAGCCTAATGGAATCCCTACTCCTGCGTTATAATTATCTGATTAATTTCGTTGCGGGATCCGAGCCAGCTAAATCGTTTCTCTAGGACTTCGAGTGAGCTTCATTGTCTCGTCGCTTTTCTGGTGGACGCCACTGTTTATTCTGGATTTTAGGCCCAATATAGGTATAATGAAACTTGCTACCGAGAGGTCGTAGCGAGTGCAATATCAGGCTGTAACACTCGGGAATATCCTTAGACAAAATAACTGATGGGCTGGAATTAAAAATTTACAGGGAAGCCTGTAGTGAGACTAGTGTAGCATAACCGATCGAAAATGAAATATTTCTGTCTTTAAACCGAAAAGGCAATCTCCTCGCGATTTCTCACAATCACAAAAAACAATAGCTAAACAACACGTAACAAATATTTTTAATTATATTTTTTAATCTAGAAGGCAACGTCAAGCCAACCTACAGCCTCGTTCGTTGACTCGCAGATAGAAAGTTGTTAATTAAGAACGCGCCTGATTGGCGGGCGATTGTGTAACCGAATGCAACAGATCAAGCATGTGGCTGAACAGGGAAATACCTTTGCCGAGGAAAGTGGACACGTCATTTTTACTATTGTGCAATGTAACCAAAGAGTGTTTTTGTGTAACTAATCTAATCAATTTAAGCCCGCTTGCCCCACAAATCACTAAATATCGCGTGGCCAAAATCAGAACTAGTGCCACTATCTTCTTTAGGTTTTACAATATCTTGCGAGCTTGCGAGAAAAGAAACATCCGTGTTCGTTTGGCTCTTAGCTTTATTTGATTACTAGTACATAAATGCAGGCAACTTTTATGCCTATGGCACCCATGACTTATGTAGCTTTCTGCAAGTGAAAGAAATTTTTAGAATTTGATCGTGAATATCGGAGATTACACCCTACATACTTACAAATTTTACCTCTTTATAATATTAGTATAAAACTCAAAACTCAAACTAAAGCTCAAATCATTTATTTCAATTAGACTATTACGGCACTTCTGAATGTCAAGAAAAAGTAAGTATACTAGATGGTTTAAACAGAGCTTAGGTTAGCAATTGCAAAGCAAAGCAAAATTCAATGCGTAATGTGCTCATACGGGCTCAGTTCGAGTTCGAACCAATCGAAATAATCACGAAGTAAAACCGAAATCAATATTTATAATGATGACTAATTTATTTATAACCTTAGAACACCTATAATCAATTGAAACGATTAAATGCCGGATCGGGCACAACGTCCTCGCCAAAGTGGAACATTGAATCAATTGTGCAATTGCAATTTCACATAAATATCAATCTATTAACTCAAGAACGGCATACCACGTCTCACAATGAGATGAGATTTATTGCAAGAGATCGAGTTTCAGGGAAACTGTACATTTAGTACTGTAAGTGAAGCTGGTCGCCCACGACACGACTTAGATAGGTACTCGAATAAAGGGTGTAAAACACCTCTTCACGAAGCCGAAAGGCACTTGTTCTCCCCATCATTGCGATCATTTTTTTGTTCTACACCATACCTGGGAACCTTCTAGTTACGGAGATATGGGGGGCCAAAGTTACAACTTTTTGACAAGTTTTTTTTTTTAAATAGGTACCAGTTTTTTTGTAAGATTTTAAGTTTAAGCACCTCCCCGACCCACGTACTATTCAATCCATCCATCAGCACAATGTTTTAAGTGCGTTTCATTGAGTTCTACAACAAAACATGTTTTATAACCTCAAAAAAAAAATAGTTTCCCAGCAATATGTTTTGCGTAAAGTTACTAAGTTTGATGTACAGAATGCTTGGTTGACGGCTTCGTGATGAGGTGATTTACACCCTGTATAATAGTCATCTGCCTAGCCTTTTCCTATGTTGGAGTCGGATTCCTGTCCAACCGGATACAGCTGAGTGCTAGTATTTTACTTGAAGCGACGGCCCATCTGACCTCCACTACCCAGTCAGTACTGGGTAATACGATGCCCCTTGGCAATACTGTGGTTTTCAGACTTTTGGGCCACTGACTACGTGTAACGACTGTCAAATATTAACAAATGACAGCTAGGACCAACGGTGTAGCGTGCTTTCCGAGGCCCGGAGGAAACCGGGGTTGTTATGGGTCACCCATCCACAGACAAACTTAGCCATGCGTGGTTAACCTGAAGATTGATCCGAGAATCTCCGCCACGAGCTCCTCCTGGGACGAAATATTGGAGCTATCTACTAACGAACTAATTTGTGATTGTTTACGTCGTATACGTCATAGAAATACGAGTTTATTTCCTGTCCTTTCCATAAAGATGGTGTGTTTTGAAACGAAAAAACAGCTACAACTTTCTGATTATCTAAATGACTCTTTGCCAATTCAAAAGTGCGTTTAATGTTGTTTATAATTGAATAAAAAAGCTAGTGCCGTGCATTCTTGCCGCTAATTGGTGATCGATTTCAAAGTCTAGCTGGCAACTGTTGAGTAGCATCTGTGTTTATAATAAACACTCTTGCAGTTAAAATGCACAGATGTTAACACTGTTATGAGATTGACAGAAGTAGGACGCAAGTTACACTTCAACCAACATCTTTGCAGGCGGGAAAACAAAGAACTAAAATAAATGTACCAAGTTTGACATGTCGATGCATTTTTTCTTGACCATTGAACTGCACACTTGAAAGTGGTCATATTGTACAATTGCAACTGCAGCTGACGTTTTAAAATATGACTGACAACAGCGTCATGGCTAATTATTTTGTTTTGAAACTGATGAAAACAAAACATGCATTGTGCTTATTGCATGTTATTAATGTGCTACGTCATAAATTACAAAGAAGTCACTTGAAGTCATATGATCATGGTCTGCCTTTGAGAGAAGGTTAAATCGGACCTTAGGTCATGAGGAGAGTCTTCTTTACTTTCAATGAACAAACAACATTAACGCGCTCTTGAGGTTGGTACACAGTATTGCTCTGTATGGCTAGACATTTGCTTTGGACTAAAAGAAATAAATGAAATATGACAGATAGCAGTACCAGAAACTTAAGGATCTCGCCCAGTACGCGGCCATCACCACGATTTTTGGCCGCAGAAGTTCCAACCACGAAAAAAGTTAGTTCCCACAACGCGCAACGGGGCGTCCGACCGTTGTGTTCTATAGAGGCCGGTCCGGCCAAAAATCGTGTTCCTGACCGAAGTGTGCGAAGTCCCTAAGTTTCTGGTACTGTCATTTGTCATTACTTACTTTTTCTATTTTTTTTTTAATTCTGACACTGCTGGACAAAAGCCAACCCTTTCCAACTTTCCCGGTGTTTTGCCTTCTTTGGCCAAACTCAGGAACGAGTCCAAATCATCACGGCAGCGTTTATTGGGCCTGCTTCCTAATACATACTTAGTTTAAAAATATGCTGCTAGCCAGGCAATGAAAATCGAATGAGTCGTAATTCGCCGTGACATGGTTTCTTATTCATCAGCCCACAGCGTTGGGAGCACGCTTCTAAGAATTCTGAAGCACCTGTCCGCAAGCCCCATGGCTGGCGTTATAATTTATGGCGTATTGTTCAAGAGTTCGAGCCTCTTAAATTATGATTGTTTGAAATCGGGGTCTTGTTGGACACTTATATCTTTGGTGATTCACAGTGATTCACTACACTTCTCTATTAGTCGTCATCTTATAAATTTACTTTCTAGCCACATTATCTTTCATTCATCGTTTCTTTTGGTTTTTCCCTGTTCATTCACGACATATTCCTCGCTTCATTCAATCAAGATACTTTTGCGATGTAGACGCAGATAAAAAATAATGATTAAACAGGATCTCTCTATGACCACCATTGGTTTAGTTTTAACGTCAACGGTCAATCTAATATTGATTTTTATGGCAAAGGTATTTCTCTCAACTGCGTTAATTGCGTTCGGTTACACCATCAAGAGTTACCTGCTACCAGCAGGCAACTCAAATATAGTAAAAAAAATATATATATATACGGTAGTTTCGTACTACTCGGATAAATAGTAGCTATCCTATGGCCTAACCCGTATCATAGACTACTTCTATGCGAAATTCGTTCAGCCGTTTAGGCATGAAAAAATAACAGGGCAGAGTTACTTCTAGCATAATATGGTATGGTTATTTGAGGAGGAAAATTGTTTCGAAAATGAGGCCAACGCCGTGTACTCGCCATTAAATAGGCAATTAACTCTGTTAATAGACTGTCAGTTCTCCACCGGATAGATTTTCTTGTGAAGAATTCCAGTTAGAAAAAAATCACGCACGCGGCGACCGTTGCGACTGGAAAGCGTAAAATACCGAGCCTCGATCGTAAGCGCGGACATATTGTTACCAATCAATTGTTTATTATTATTATGATTTACAGTGAAATTGGATACTATAAAGCCAATTTAGTCTTGCGAATGTAAGGCGAAGAAAACTAGAGACGGATCATGATCGTAACCTACATTTGTCAATAACAATACTTATGTCTAAAACTGTAGTATGTAGCGTGATAAATAAATCAAAAATGTTTTAATGTATCACTACAATAAAATTCATATCAATTCGTGATAGGTTAACCCAGTTCCCGCCATTTATTTTATAACCTACGCCATGACAGTTACGCCATTTTGAAAAAAAAGAGCTGGCACAGGTATTATCAATATATTAAGCCGGCCTTGTCATCTAGACTAGGTGGTAAAAGTGAGTGGCTGATATCCAATTGTTAAACTTGAACTTTGTTAATGGCGGTCGGGTCATTGTATTACATTTGCATGCTAATGGCACAACGGTCTCTTTTTATTATTGCTATTGTTCCGTGTAATTAGACTGGTTATGATTTACCGTCACTGTAAACATTACAAATCTCTTCGTAGATTTATTTTTTAGTCTACGATTAAAATTTGCCAAAAACCGATTAAATGTAGAGCTAATGGCGCGAATGACATGAAAATGGATTGCTAATTTAGGACTTAATTTTAAGTTTCGGGTGTATTTGCATTTTGTTGCGTATTGTTTCGTAAACGTTCACGATAGGCACTTATGAAATTGAGTCATTCTATTTTAGAATGTAAGAGACGAAAACAAGAATTTGTAGCAGAAAGAATCTAATATATTGATACGTTAATCAATGTTTGAATACTAAAGATAGCATACAACAGAAAAAGATTAAAGTCAAAAAAGTAAAATTTTATTACAAAAATAAATACTTATCTTGTAATCTACACATAAATGCTGCCATTGAAAAAACATCTGTGATAATATTGAGCAAAGAATGTCTTCTTGAATTACCTATACAACAACTTGAGACTGTTTTGATAACCTGTTTGCCTTCCTAAGGCTAGACCTTGAGAAATGCTGCCAGGACATATTCATTCACAGACAATCTAAAAAAAACAAATGTCAAAGTACAGTTGAGCTCTAAGTTTTTAATCAGCGGTTTCTGAGGTTCTCAGATAAACTCGCTGCAGCTGTTGATTCGACAAAGTTATAACCATTCGAATTTTGAAAGATAAACTCATTAAACCGAGCGGGTTTAGTAAATCGAATACCAAAATTAATCACAGTGAAAACACAAGTCTAAAAACAAACCTCAATCTTGACCTTAAAACAGAAAGGCAGATAATTATCTTATTGACGATATTTATCCACCAATGTAAGTCGTTTAAACGAAAATAGAGGCGTGTTTGATAACAACACAGATAATACGACACGATAAAGGCAGAATCAATATTTAAGGAACGATCTTTCTGTTACCAAATTAACTGCTAAGTAATCACAATGATTTTAGAGTTAGCAACGCTATCGCGACCGATAAGATACGCATTATATAATCACAAACTTTATTTTACAGTTAACTAAATCGTTAGCCGAACATAATTAGAATTAATTAAGAGGTAAACGACAGCAATAAAAAGTTTGTAAAAGTCGAAATAATAAAATCAGTGTGGGCGATACGCCTAATTACTGATAACACGATGTTTCGTCATACTGTGACTTTGTCCTTATCACTTCACATTCTGAACACACCGAATTTACTGTCTCTAAATGGAGCGTTCAATGCCGCAGACAAACTGAGACCTATTACTCTTCTTGTGTCTTTAGGAGCAATCACTCCATCATCCCAAAGTCTTGCAGTACTGAAGTATGGGCGTCCTTCTCTCTCAAACATAGCTTCCAATGGCGCTCTCACTTTTTTGTCATCCTCATCCGTCCAAGGCTTTCCTTCTCTCTGAGCCTTCTCCTTAGCTACCAACGACAACACTGTAGCAGCTTGCGGTCCACCCATCACTGATATTCTGGCGTTCGGCCACATGTAGAGGAAACTGGGAGAATACGCACGACCACACATTCCGTAGTTTCCAGCACCAAAACTGCCTCCAACTAACACTGTCACCTTGGGTCCCTTAAAACAACTGACTGCTGTCACCATTTTGGCACCATTTTTCGCAATACCTCCGGCCTCTGCGTCCTTACCAACCATGAAACCAGTAATGTTCTGAAGGAAGAGTAGAGGAATCTTCCTAGCTGCGCAAAGCTGAATGAAATGAGACCCTTTCAAAGCTGCTTCTGAGTGCAACACTCCATTGTTACCAATCACTCCGACAGGATGTCCGTACATAGATGCAAAACCACATACCAATGTATCTCCATAAAGTTGTTTAAACTCATGGAATCTACTTCCGTCAACTATTCTAGCGACAACTTCGCGAATGTCGAAAGGTCTTTGGATATTCGCCCCAACAATGCCGTGAAGATCATTAATGTCATGGACAGGGTCGTCAACTTTTGGTGCATGTATTCTTGTCCTCTGTTCGTTATTCCAATTTAAATTGGCAACAACGTTTCTAGCTAAGTGTAGAGCATGCTCATCGTCCTGAGCATAGTGATCTGTCACGCCAGACTGACGGCAATGTAGGTCAGCACCACCTAAATCTTCAGCAGACACTGATTCCCCTGTAGCGGCCTTCACTAAAGGTGGACCAGCCAAGAAAATAGTTCCTTGGTTTTTAACAATGATACTTTCATCGGACATGCTGGGAATATACGCGCCGCCGGCGGTACATGAGCCCATAACTACTGCGATCTGCGGTATTCCTTCCCCAGACATGTTAGCTTGATTGTAAAATATTCTTCCGAAGTGTTCTCTGTCCGGGAAGACTTCGGCTTGATCGGGTAAATGTGCACCTCCGGAGTCGACGAGGTAAATGCACGGAAGACGACACTCTTGTGCAACCGCTTGAGCTCTCAGGTGCTTCTTCACTGTCATGGGGAAATAAGTGCCTCCTTTAACAGTGGCATCATTAGCCACAATCATGCAGTCACGACCGTGAACTTTGCCAATGGCGGTGACGATGCCGGCGCTCGGCACTTGCCCTTTGTACATGTCGACAGCGGCCAGCGTGCTCAGTTCTAAAACGTCGCTTCCCTCGTCCACCAACCGGTTAATCCTGTCCCTGACGAGCAGTTTTCCTCTCGCCGTGTGCCTCTTTACGGCTTCCTCCGGGCCGCCTTTGATGGCGTCACCGGTTTTCTGCCGTAGTTCATCGACGAGCTCATCCATTCTCGCCTTATTCTCTTGGTAGTAAGGGTCGGTTCTGTTCGGCTCGGTGCCGATGACGGTAGCGTGGTTGTGCCGGCATTGGTTCAACCGCCGTATCCCTCTGACTAGTTTGAGCATTTTTAACGTATATTAAGTGTCTGTAAAGTAAAGTGCACACGACCGGTCGGCGAGTCGCTGTCGCGCTACTGCCGATAATGTAGTACCGTTATCTACACGATTAACTTGTACAAAAACAAATTCTTCGCTCGCCGACCCTCCCGCGGCACGATAAAAACTCGCATTATTTATGAAATGATAATGTGTAGCCATTGTTACTCGGTGACTATTTACGTAATATTTACATGCAGTCGAATCGCTTCGGTAGGGTTCATTCATTCGTTCTCAGAGTTGCCGAGTTAAAATAAATGGCAGTAAGTAATATTATGAGTAGCGTGTGTTTCTCTGTGAATAGATACTTATTGAATGATTCAATGATCGTGTCATGACCTACTTGCAATGAGTTCATGTTGTGCGAAGCTAGCCTTGAATGGGTGTTTAAACTTACGCTTATATATTTCCTTTTCTCATCTGTTGATAAATAATGAACCGCTGACGAATGAAACATTTATTTCGCTATATAATTCATGGATAAGACAGTGCATTGTCATTCCTATTTTCTATTATTAGGTTTAAGTGATTGTAGGACACTTAAGTCGTAAAGTTGTATGAGTTTCAATGTATCGTGTTGTTGCCGGAGGGCTAAACAGTGCTGTAAAAGATAACAGCATGCAATAATACAATACGAGAGCTCAAATCAAGGCAAACGTAATAATGCATTAAGTTTAAATACATAAGTGTTGGCGAGATCTGGTTCAACGCCCGAAGCGTTTGAGTGACCAGGATATTGAATAAGTACACTCTATTTCGATTTTCCTATGAACATGCGTTTATGAAGAATTAAAAGGTACACGTGCTAGCTATGCGATGCAATGATAGCCTACGGGCTATCATTGCATCGCCAAGAAGGAAATAATAAAGCCTACTTGGGCGATGAACTGGATTTGAAAAAAAACAAGATAAGACCGCAAGTTCCGATATTTGCCATATGCCAAAATATCCTTCAACAGCAAAAGAGATAGATAGTACCCTAAAAAGTTCTCAAGCTAAGCATACTATAGAGCAGAATTGAAAAATAATAAAAATCTTTAGATATTTTTCAGAAACACAACATATTACTTACTTTACACCGGTAAATTCAGTCCTCTCTCTCAAAATTCGCAACTGCGCCACAAAAACTTAAAATATTCACGCCTATGATTGACAACGGTCACTCAATTATATTTCCATTCCATAATATTAAAAAAAACGCATCATTAAAACCAGAGACGGGCATCGCTGGCTGATAATGGTTACTGTTAGTTCAAGCAAAAAATCTCATCAGAAACCGACTACATCTTACACTCACTGGGGCATACGATTACAGTTGGCTCAGATGATATCAAAGAAGGAGAAATAATTACTTTTTAATATCTATAGTTATTGTATCACAAGCCATGTGTCCGCTGGGATTTCCATTCGGTATAAACAACGAACTTCTATATCATATACAAACTGTCATGCCTTACTTAGGTGGTGAATTTTCTAAAATTGTTCCCAAATGCTCACCTTTGTGATGTATGGAACTCTTGTTGAAAATACCTATGACTAAAGTGTATGGAGCAATTGTATCTTTATATTTTGCGGCGGGCTACCGGGATTTTAAACATGTAGGAGAAAATAACTTAAAATACGAACCTTTGTATTTCGTAAAGTTACGTTAGTTTATCAGTTTATTAGTTACACCAATTTGGGTCATTGGCTTTTTGATGCTGCTAGCCCCAGCGGTTTAGACTGCGCATTTGTCCGAAAGTGCGTAAGTAATGGTTTGGGAATCTTGCACGGATGTATTTTTATTTAGAACCTAAGTAAGCTTGAGAACCAGGCGTTACTTTGCACAGATCCAAATGCTGTACAGTAAAACCTAGCTTTTAACTCCAAGATTTAACCGTTTAAGCGGAATCAAAACCAAATATTATTGCATAACATTTAGTAGAGCCCATCTTTCGACCCAAACTGCATTGGGCTATTAGGTACTAACATTCCACGCTACTTCTGAAGTATTGTGCAGCTTTGTAAATTACCACAGCACTAAAAATGAAGATAAAACCTAACTTAACTCATAGCAATAACCGGTAGAAAGTCATCTTACTTTGTCTAGAATACACTAGAAAATTGCTAAACACTTTCCGATTTACGACGCTACGAACAATTTATGAAGTCTTCCGGCATTCGCGGTACCGCAAAAACACTATTAAAAGACAGAAAATTGCCATGAACACCGTGATAAACCTGTAGGCGATCTATCAATAAATGAGCGAGTACGATCGGTCATCTAATCAAAGAGTAGATAGGACAGTATTGCCAGAAGGCAAGGCCTTACAGCATGCCTAGAGCGCTCAGAAGCCGAGTCATTTTCGGCGAAATTTTTAACACAACACCAAAACTGCCAAATGGTTCTTTCGATTGTCCCAAACATGGGACAAACTACATGGGTCATACTAGTTGACATTTGGATGAATTGAACTAAATTATAATCCTGATCTCAATCGTATCGATTAAAACCATTCGTGTAGTAGGTAAGCTCGATCGGTACAAGTAACTTCTAACAGCCTTGACCGTGTTCGCCAAAGATGTCACACCTTCGTGTGTTCGCTAGTGGCAATTGTTTCAAGTGGACATTCTGAACCTGCCTATTCCATGATCTAATCGCTACCTTGCGCGCGCGCAGGTGAACGACACAATCGTTTCACTTTCCTCGGCGGCCGCCAGGTGGCGACACTTTCCATCGTGACGATCTAATGGTCGTCTTGCCGCTAATCTTTACTGACATATTGCTAAGCTAAATAAGATTGAATTAGATATGCTAGGTAGGTATAAACTTTGATTTATAACGAAGATTAATTTGCTAATAATTATAGTTAGGAATTTATCTGTTTGCAATCATCTGAGGTTGGAAAGTGGTTGCTTTATGCTGATGAATTAAGTGCCGATAAACGCTGAGGTCAATGGTCTGATGAAAAACCTCAATGGTTCAATAAAAACTCTACTGTTAATAACTTTTTACTTTTTGCCAACAGTTCAAGTTACACCGTAAGTTGTTGATCTTGAAGACAGGTTCATTAAGTTTTTGCGCAATTTATAGCCGTTAAAATATTTATGTCATCATCATGACATTCAAGCTTAACGACATCGACAACATACGATACTTATTACTAAAGCAAATGACGGCTAGCCAGACATCTACTTAACACATTTAAATCATCTCATGTCATGATTACTGCTGAATAGGGTGCTTTCCTTAACCCTTAATAAACCTCTCACCCGCAACGCAAACCTTGTCGTTACACAAAACAAAGTGAGAAGTTGTCAAAATCATTGCAGACTGATTAGAAAGTAGCTACACAAATATGGTAGATGACGAGAGAACACTCACTGCTGATTTTATCTGCTTGTTGGCTTTTAATGCAACGAAAAACGGGATAGGGCAGCGTAGTCTTGTCAAGGACTAACTAATGACGAAATTACATTACTCAGATTGATTTCTATCATAACTGGCCATCTTGGACGGAGTTTTCCAAGCAACAAGGATTTTAAGCATCGCGAGACGAATTTGATGATGTGTTTGCGGAGAAAGTGAATATCGATCTGTGATTAGGTATCAATAGCTTTAACTACGTAAAAGACACGCTCGAATCAGATAGTAAATCTAACACTAAGATGCTTCATTCGTTCTCTAAATCTAATCAAATGTTCTAATGTATCTCCTATTTGTTCCCAGGATCGCGATGAACAAACTAAACTAGAAATGAAACACCGGCAAGAAGAAGACGACTTGTACAGAAAGTTCTCCAAACATCGCGAAGAAGAAAACAGAAGAATACGAGAAGAAATACAGGTAGAGTGGAGACATTTTCTGCTGAATGCCAGCCATAACCTATATCATTATTAAATAAGGCAGTAAATCACCATAATATGCCAAGGTTTAGCGTTAATACTTTAACCTGACCCGATTATAAAGTCTTGTTGCTGGTTTCACTTTCTGCAAATGAACTGCCCTGATGTTAAAAGCATAAGGATTCGGTAAGAACACCAGTTTGCATATCTTAAGAGGATCTTTTCCAGGCCCTCAACAAATCACTCCATAGGATGAACTTTCAACATAATAATCAAGCAAGCAGCATCGAAGTCAGACAATAATCAACAGATTCCGTTTTTCAGTACTGGGGCACGGGCCTCCTCTTTGTGAGAGAGAGAGAGTGGGTCATATTCCATCACTACATGGGCCCAATGCGGGTTGGTTGATATCGAAGTCAATAAAAAGCAATAAACACACGCGTTTTCAACATTCCAGGATGAATGGGAGCGCGAACTAGAGAGGCTGACGAACAGGTTCCAACAAGAAATGCAAGTAAAGAAGAGAAGACCAGACTCGGAGATAGGAGCCCTCACGTTACGTCATCAGCAGGAGAGAGCGGACTTGGAGAAGAATATGACGTTGAGAAGAGATAAGAAGAAGGAGAGCTTGACGAGGAAGATGCTGGAACATGAGAGGTTTGTAGTGACTTATTGACGCCTAATCCATATTAAAATAATAATATTCTACCACCATTTTATCTCGGTCTTGTTAGGGTCGATATTTCGACATCTTTCGGTCATAAATAAAGATGGGTAATATTGAGTCTTGGATCTTGTTCCTAAGACATACACCCACAGTGTTTAATATCTTCGTAAATAGTGGACTCCCCAATCCAACCCAAAATACCTGTAGCCCAAAAGCCACTTGTGACAGCTACCCCAACTATTCATGTACTTCTATTCATGTACGAAATGTCACCAACATTGTATCAAACCAGAAGCTACAACTCTTTGGAAGTATGGCGGGCTTCAACAAGCGCTTCGGAATGCATGATGCAACTGTAAAACAGTTTTTTTTTTTTTAACTTGATCAAAAACTGTAGTGGCTTTTACATAACACAACAAATCCCTTCAATGTTACCAATGTCCCTTTCTAAATCTTTCAGAGCAGCGACAGCAGCCCTAGTAGAGAAGCAAAGCCATGAGATGATGGAGCTGATCCAGGAGCGTCGGTCGGAGTACATGGCAGGTTCCTCCCTGTTCGTGGACGGCGAGGAAGCCCCACCCTACCCCGCCCGCGCACCTCCGCCTCAGCCCCCGCTCGTCTCCAAGTTCCACATCTATACAGACCCCGCCGAGTTCGCTGATGTTGATAAGATTGCTATTTCGGTAAGTTTTACTGGTTGTTTTTTTTTGTATTTCTACTTACACTTAAACAGGGGCCAGGGACCAGACACCTCGGAATTAATCGCAGTGTAAAATTAGTTCTTCCCACTAGCACAGCCTTATGAGTTCACTTAAATTAATAGCAGAAATAATTTTTGAAAATTACATCTCGGATGTCGCTTCAAAAAGCAGGAAATGAAAAAAAAACTGTTACTTACCTCTTTGTTTATTCATACTGATGAATAAAAAAGAGGTAGAAATTTGATTATGTACATCCCCGACTATGCCCCAGCTACATCAATAAGACAGTTTTAGGTTGTCGAACAGTCACTGATTTTAATCTGTTACAAAACATGATTCCAGGTAGCACAAGAAGACCAAAAAACCTTTACGGATCTAGTCCGACAGTTAGTAGGTAGATGCGCAAGCGACGTTGAGAAGGCGAGGACCATATTCCGCTGGATCACCGTTAAGAACCTGAACAACATTCAGTTCGATGACAACCTGAGGGGAGACTCCCCGTTGGGACTGCTCAGAGGCATCAAACACGGGACTGAAAGTTACCATGTACTGTTTAAGAGATTGTGCAGGTAAGACAACCATGTTTATTACTAAAGGATGCTAAATCTCTTTAAATTACAACAAAAACTTTTATGCGACACGCACGAGATCGGTCAATGTGGCGACGTTTGGGGGAGGCCTATGTCCAGCAGTGAACGCGTCTTTCGGCTAAAATTACAATGATGGATTTTTTTTAAACAAACGCTTACAGAATGATTTCGTCTAAACAACGTTTAAGTTTGTGTAGTCAATTACTCTGACTGACCTGATCATTAGAAAAACTTGAGTAAACATTTCATCTTCTATCCACAGTTACGCAGGTCTCCACTGTGTGGTGATCAAAGGCTACAGCAAATCTGCTGGCTACCAGCCAGGAGTCCGCTTCGAAGACAACAGGTTCCGCAACTCCTGGAACGCGGTGTTCGTGGCGGGGGCGTGGCGCTTCGTGCAGTGTAACTGGGGAGCCAGGCATCTGGTCAATGCTAAGGATGCACCGAAACCTGGCAATCGGGGGAAGAGTGATAGCTTGAGGTTGGTAGACAGAATTTTAGGGGTTGAGTTAATTGTAAGGATTTTCTTGAAGTGTACTATTAAAGTCCAATAGAAATTCCATGAGATGAGTAGGTACGATATTCAATTCAGAGGAAACTCCACTTGGAAGTAATTAAGTTGCAATAGAGATTTCCAGTTCCAAAAATACCTACTAGCCGAAACCAACCAACTTGCCGATGAATAATATATTCGATTAACTATAAATAAAAATATGTCGATTATGCATCTGCCTCTCGAAGGTAGCCTTAGTTTATTTTTAATATGCCTCTTCTATAATGCTATGCTGGACGAGTATCCTATTGTGCTTTTGCTTCTCTGGACTTTCAATGCTTCTTGCTTATTTTACCTCTATGTAAATACTATATTTCCCCGCTTGTTCAGACCTCAATCTTTCTGTTCACAACCTAGGACTTCCTCCAAAAATTCCAACTACTGTCCCAGGTACGAATACGACGACCACTACTTCTTGACGGATCCCCGGGAGTTCATCTACGAGTTCTTCCCGCTGCAGCCAGATTGGCAGCTGCTGAAGACGCCCATAACTCTCCATGACTTTGAGGAACTGCCCTTCGTCAGGTCGCTGTTCTTTAGATACGGACTGTACTTCAGCGATCCTAATACGAAGGCTGTTATGTTTACTGATTCGACTGGTGAGTCTGTTTTATCACTCAATTTAAGCTGCTCCATGACCTTTAGGCCGTCCACTTGGGCTCTTGCATAGACTGGTATAACAACCAGTCGAGTTTATGGTCATAAAGCGCCAATTTTTGTTGCTTCTTATCGATACTGTCCCTTTTCATTAATTAAAATCTGATTACAAACTTGAGCAAGAACGGCTGATATAAAGTTTACTACTTCTCCCAAAATTAAGAGACTACTTTTCTATGGTCTTCCAATACCGCTTGTCACCCAGTAACATCTATTATAATATGATCTTGCGCACATTCCAGGTGCGGCGACTATGCGCATAGCCATGCCCGCACACATGCAGAGCTCTCTCATCTTCCACTACAACCTCAAGTTCTACGACACCGAGGGAGACGGCTTCGACGGCGTCAGCCTCAAGAGATTTGTTATGCAGGTAAGAGCACATCGAAGTTCCATTGACCATACGACACCTGGGAAATCGGTTACATCTTTCCAAAAAAATTAACGTAACGATTGCAGAAACATAAGACGACCTAATCCCATGGACTACTCGTATTCAAGTTTATTGTATGTAAACTTTCTGATTTTGATACAGGTAACTACTAAACTGCGTTAATCGCACATAGTTTTCTTTAATTAGAGCTTCGATAGTCTTCTGATAAAACTGCTTTACTCAAAACTATTTTAGATAGACTACTCGAAAGATCACATTCCACAAGCAAATTTTGAAGCCTACTTTCTTTACCCCAGAAGATAAAGTACTATAATTTTCTTTCTCCTCCCAGTCCGTGGTCGGGAACGTGGTATCGTTCCGTGTGCACGCGCCCTGCAGCGGCGCCTTCCTGCTGGACATCTTCGCCAACGCAGTCACACCCAGGGAGTACCTCACAGGGGAACCCATGAAGTTCAAGAGCGTATGCAAGTTCAAGGTAAACGTTCTTATATAAAGACTGATTTTAACAAAGTTATATTCTGAAAGAGGCCATACTCAAACAACATGAAATGAAATAAGTGGTGAACCGCTTCTGAAGATCATGCCACGAATCAGACCGTACTTACGCAAAGGAAACAAAACATGCGACTTGTCACAAGTCATCGGAATATGTTGCTGGAGTCGGTGAAGCAAAATAAGAACGCCAAGAATATCGAGTCCGTTACGTGTCCATCCCCATCGGTATTAGAGTACCCTCAAATATGGAGGAAAACCTGATACTTACTACCTTTCAATTTTAGGGCAATAATTTATTTCGATTTGTACAGTCAAACAAGCTCTTTAGTTCCCACAAATTACATTGTAAAATGTAAACCAAATAGCTTGTTCGACCGTACATCTAGAAAGGAAGAGCTCAATATAGTAAATAAGAGAGTGGATGGTGAATTCATTGAAGTGAATTTAATGGACATTACTTTGTATTTCAGATATGTTGTGCTGAACTACAAACGGTGATGGTTCCGTTGCCAGACTGCGCGAGCGGTGAATGGGGACCCACGAAAGCTACCAGACTCTTCGGACTCGTACCTATTACACATCAGGTAAAGATTCAAACAAAATAGGATAGAATCCAGTCGCCTATTCAGAACGCCTGAAGTATGACTAAGGTACGACCAATACGTGAAAAGACGTACACGTCGGCAGTTTGTTCCAGCGGTTGAAGGAGTTCTTTTTACGAACTCTGCACGAATGCACAACCATCTTCAACTTTACGGAATGGGACGGATGCTACAATACATTTCCGGACCGGCCTGATAAGGCACAGGCTGCGTGGAAAAATCATAATAAGTATAATTATGTCAGTCAGCGTCACATTGTAAAAACCGTTACATTGTAATATATAAACTCTCGAAAGATTGTTAAACGAAGTATGGTCGTTTACAATATGACGCATTATTTTTCGGTAGATTATAATCTAACGAAGTGAAACCGTAATATTGTGAAAAGTATGCGACGGAAGTCAACTCGCACGTCGTGGAGGGGGAGGGAAGAAGGGGTCCTCCTTGCGCCATGGTACCACTCTCATGAAAAGATAATGCACAATTCCTGAGAAATACCGATTAATATAACCTAACCTCAAAACACTTTATATCCCTCTAAAAAGCGTCCTATTTGTGTCTGCAGGGTTTAAAGGAACCTAACTAACTTAATAACGTGGGTGTGCCCCAAGTCCCGATTATAGGGGCAGAGATACTTCCGTCGCATGCATTTCACAATATTACGGTGTCACTTTGATAAATTATAATCTACCGAAAAATAATGCATTACATTGTAAGCAGTATGTTCACAATCTTTCGAGAGTTTACAATATCCAATCACCAGTCTCTTGCAATGGTGGAATATACTTAACCTTGTCAAAAACGTTGTTAATTTTTATGAACTAATATTGTGAAGAGAGAATAAAGAAATTGAAATTGAACTGAGTCTTATTACCTTGCAGGAAGCGTTAGTATTCGCGGGTCGTGAGCTCGAGATCCAGTTCCGCATGTCGCGGCCCTTGGCGGACTTCATGGCGACGCTGCACAAGAACGGCGTGGACGAGAAGAGGCTCTCCAAGTACGTGCAGCAAAACGTGTCCGACGACATCGTGTCGTTCTACATCACGTTCCCTGAAGAAGGTAAGGCGATTTACTATGAGTAATATAAACAATCAAAACTTTTTTTTTTACGTAAGAACATCGAAGTTGTGCTGACCAGGTGTCAGCACAACTTCGTTGTCTATATGGACTAAAATTGACCAGCATAATATGATATTATATTCCCGTCTTTAAGCTTCACACCGGATCCGCTTGGTTTTTTCCTACCTGTTGGATTTAATAAAAATAATAAGAGTCCTTATTGGAGCCTTTACTTCAAAGAATTACAATGTTCGGAGTTACAAGTGTTACTACTACCATCCCAAGAACTAAGATGCTGGTATATTCAAGCGAAGTGTTATCAATCTAACCGATATGAAGTTCTTGCCTGTACTCCAACAAAAATCTTGACTATCAATATAGACTATTTCTTTTACAAGCTGGTTAAAGATTATTCAAGTTTAGACAGTTTACTTATCTTTTTCCTTTCGATTCCTCAGGTCAATACGGGCTGGACATATACACGCGCGAGCGCGGCGGCCCCACAGCTATCCACCAAAACGGCTCCACGGAGAAAGAGAAGCATCTCCTCACGCACTGTTGCAAGTACCTCATCAACAGCAGTAAGAGGAACTAGAGTAGCGAACCTAAGGTGCGTGCTGGTGTTTGGGCAAAGATGGAAATAGGACATGGCCTCAAAATGGTTTGAAAACGTTTTCAGAGGATATTACAGTAGTTACGATTTTTTTCTATTTTTTTCATTATTTTAAACAAAAGTAAGCATGGTAAAAAGCAATTGTTTCATTTGCATATTCTTTACAAATTTCTAACATTTTTATAAAATCTTTAAATAAAAAAAATAAAAAAAAATTAAAATATAAATAAATGTAGCCACCGGCAACAGGGTCTAAGCTACTGGTGCGGCGGTCAGGCCTCCATAGAAAAAGCCGTGTTCATGAGTATCGTTTTCTGAATCAAGCCCTTGATTCAGCTGCCTAACGAGAGCCTCCTCAAGTATTAAATATATCGGGCATTTTTTGCCATCAATTGGCCTAGCCAATTACCCCAAGAACGTCAGCAGGCACCTTTTTTAAGTAAGTGTAAGTTCTCTATAAGGCATTACTTTTATCAATCGTGTTCAGTAGCAGAAGCAATGCAATAATAGTATGTAGACTTATGAATGTCACAACCATTAATGATGCGTGGTTTTTAGACGATTTCTCACTGATTTCTATTTTGAAAAGACATTATATACCGTCTAGGGTCTTTCATCAGATATTTTGAAAGTCTTCCATATTTATGTTGAGCATACATTAAAATGTACCAAACTACATAAGGCCCGAGTGGTGTATTATAGCTCTCTTCCCCTTGCAAAGAGGGGGCCTGTGTCCCAGCAGTGGGAATATTATACAATGCTATAAATAGAAATGATTTCCTAAAAATCACGCACTAGCAACTTACACTACGTTATGTCAATTTTAACAATATAATATACTCAAAAAGAGAAGCGAGGTTGTGGAAAAAAGACGTATTCTGTAAACTTTATATTCTAAATATTAATTCATAACGTTAAGCTATTTTATACGACCTTTTTACCCCAAATGTAGATACGTAATAAAAATAGAAATTAGAGATAAATAAAAATCCGTCCGCTGATGTAAAACATTTATTATTATAATATAGATTACGCTAACATTTATACATAAACATTATTAATTGTAAATGATTCGATATTATTTGATTTTTATTAAGTACGGATTAAGGTTGTGCCGAAGCAATTTAATTGCTTTTTTGTACGTTTTCTTTTTAAATATTTTTTTTAATTGTATAAAGATTGAGCGTTTTAATAAATAGGATATGCACGTTATCTGCGATTGCAGATTATTTTGTCATCGTCATACATTTTTGACTTATAGACTAACATATTTCGCTATTTTATTACAAGGTATGTTGTTTGACAATTTACATCGTGTGTTGGTCAGATAGCATTTCTTTAGAAGCTAGTTGCTTTTCTGCCTTACAATTTCTTCCATGATATAGATTGGTGTACGAGGCATAAGCTTGGTATCCGAAAGGGCAAACAAAATGTTATGTGTTTTTTGCGCTTGTAAGCCGCAATTTTGGTCATTTGAACAACCGTCATTTGTAAGAGCCTTATCACACTAGCGAGTTGCGAGCGAGTGGAAATCGGGGCAAGTGCGTAGTGAGCTCGTCGCGAAGAAAATCAAAATGAATGACTGTACAAAACGCGGATCGTATACCGCCAACTCGCGGCGTCTTCGCGACAAGCTCGCTGCGCACCCGTGGCGTGTTCGCCGTGCACATGTTCGCACTCGCGAGACAGAGCGGGTCGCCAACCACATTATCGGTGCTGCCGTGTGCGATAGCATTCCTTTAGCAAACGATGATTCAGGAGCGACGGCTAAAAGGGCGCACGAAACGGATCTACCGTGAAAAAACGCGATTTCGTGCTGCTAGTTGAGATTCAACCCTAAAAGTACAAGGTTAATGATTGTGTTTTATAAAATCCAAGCTAAGGTCTCGTCAAATACAGTGTTCATAGTTTTTCTTTAATCTAAGACGGTGATATACGCTTACTTATTGTGAATTAAAATGAATTGCTCTATTTTATTAATAATATATTATTTTAATTTACCTGTTAAACGCACAAATGAAATGTAGCAATTTATTATTTTTACTTAAACCTAGAATAAACGTAACGTTTAATTTATATGACATTATTATTATTTTTTTCTATTTAATAAACACGAAAAATGTATGTAAATTTTTATATTAGTAAAATATATGGCATGTTACTTTTCTAAATGTATGTTTTATTTTATTTCAGATCTTATAGTTTAAAATTGAGCACCAAACTAGGAGGGACGGCAAAGTTTTCTTAAATATTAAATTAGTAATTATATAATATATACCTACCTGTGTAACTGGGTTTTATAATGCTTTATCACCTAAGTATTTATAAGCGAGATTCAAGATATTAAATGAAAAAATCCGTAAAATTTCGATTCAGCTGAACAAATTGCATCTTGGTCAATACAAAGTCAAAAAATGTCTTACAATCAATCAAAGTTGCAATATTGGATAAACTTTAAACATAATCACTATATTACAAAATATCCACCAATCTCTAAAGAGACAATACAAAAATCTTCTAATCATAATAAACAATAGGGTCGAATTATAAATTACAATAGTTATAGACT
The DNA here is from genome assembly GCA_950022955.1 of Xestia ashworthii. Classification (NCBI taxonomy): domain Eukaryota; kingdom Metazoa; phylum Arthropoda; class Insecta; order Lepidoptera; family Noctuidae; genus Xestia; species Xestia ashworthii. Next base: position 5,853,038 of record OX465563.1, read on the forward strand.
GGTGTTTTCTACAGTTCAAGGGTTATAGATTCATTTACGAGATTCTTAGGTATAGGCCGTCTAAGGGCTCATTTACAGAGTCGCGGTGCGTTGCGCGTCGTGGCGTCTCGCAGCGTGTTATGCCGGAAACACACTTACGTGTCGGGGCGTGGCGTGGCACGCCAGAAGAATATCGGTTTCATACATTTAGTATGGTTAGACATATTTGTAGATCGTGTCGTGTCGTGGCGCGTTCTGTCGTGGCGCTGACTGCTCGCCACCGATTGCGCCAGAGCGGTGGTGGGAGTTATGGCACGACACGACACAACAGGCAAATGTGTTTCTACACCGCGTGGCTCGTGGCGTGAGTGGACACATTCAACTTGCCTTGGTCAAATCTTGCAACTGAATTTTGAAGAAGGTTCGATATGTACTGTTCAGAAATAACGCCAGACACCGTACCGACAAATTAGTGTGCACAGTCACCGTCACGACAGTAAGCGCCACGCCACGTCACGACACGTAAGTGTATTTCCGGCTTTACGCTTTATTTCAAGCAAACGCGCGTATATTCGCTTCCTTAAATGCTATCATACATCGCCATAATATGTTTGAATTAAAAGCTGTCCGCAATTTGACCAACAGCACAAATTATACGAGTTTTTGTGCTCACAATTAGGTATGTATGTGGAAACATTATCAAAGTTATTCTTATAAAGCTAGATCTCATTATGGCCTGCATTAGTCTATAACATGAGATTTAAAAAATCATCAATTTCCAAAATACAAACATAAAGGGTGTAAATAGACTCTTAACGAAGCCAAAATTTAAAGGCACTTAATTGTTCTCCCCGTCATTGCGATAATTCTTTTGTTCTGGATAAATACCAGGGGCGGCCAAGTCTGCTATTTTTATAAATTCGTCATTCCAACACGATCCCATTTTCATCCCATTGTCATTCTGCTTAAAGTTCGTAATCTGATAAATTCATAATCGTCGATCACTGGTCGGTCAATGGTCTCGTAATAAAATGGGACCATTGGAAAGTCATAATGACGCCATTATATCAAACTTCAACTGCAACTGTCAAAATCGTCAAAACCAACAATTATGAAATCAATGATGGACCATTCTGACACTATAGGAATAGCAGACTTGAGGCCCTGGAAACCTACTAGTTAGAGAAAGAAAGAGATATATTGAAATTGAGATATTGGAGGTCAAAGTTCCTAGTTTTCCACAAGTTGTTTTGTGCGTTACATAGAGTCATACCGTAAAACATGATTTGTCACCTCAAAAAAAAGTCGTTTCCCAGCCATAATTCATGGAGGGTCCATTTACACCCTGTATTTTAGTTAAGTATTTCGAATTGCAGTCTTCTAGTTAACGAAAGATGAATAAACAAAAAAACCACAGTGCAAAACAACAACAAAAACAGTGCATAAATCTCATCTTAGGCGAAACTAAATAAACATTTTTATAGTCAAACAAAGTTACGAGTTTCAATAGAAATTCCTGTAGAGGCAAATAGGCTAGTTTCCACCATCAATAAATTGCAAATCCATTTAGTCCGTCAGTTAGAGTATTGGAAAATAATGGACATGTATTTTTTGTTTTTGTAAATCAATGAATATTTACAAAGATAAAACGCATCAAAACTCGGGAGTGGGGGCTCGTGACGTCACAACGCACTAAAAATTATAGCACGGCGTGACGTATTGAGAATTTTGAAAGCGTCGTATCTTCGGCAATTTTGGTTTACGTAACGTAAAAGAAAAAATACGTGTGAAATATTTTTTGATAATCTAACTGACGGACTAATTAGATTTTTTCAGGACACAAGCCTATTGGCGTGAGTTGCACCGCTCAAAATGAGTCGAAGAATATTCGATTTGCTTTTTTATAAGAACTCACACACACGTATCTAATCCCTACTAATATTATAAATGTGAACGTGAGTTTGTTTGTTACGCTTTCACGCGAAAACTACTGAACGGGTTTGGATGAAATTTTGCACACAGATAGTTTATAACCTGGTTTAAAACATAGGATACTTTTTATCCCGGTAGTAAGATCCCATGGGACAATAATCACACTTCACGCGGGCGAAACCGCTGGCAGAAGCTAGTATCTAATAAACAAATTAATTATTAATTACTTGACTAACATCATTCTATAGTTTAGTGATTGCTTCAAGTTAGAACTGTCAAAAGTCAGTTTTCTTAGCTTTGCGTTCTTTGACGGTTCCAAGTTCGTTTAAATTCTTGTCTCGTTTGCATTAGTAATTACTTAAACTCAAAACTACTTTAACTTGACTATACATACGTTCAAGCGACTTGCGTCGTCTGTGGAGTAGTGCAGAGCACACAAATGTTGCTCACACGCATCTCTTGACAAAAGTCACATCGCCCGAGGACGAGAACGGGCATAAAACCGAATGCATAATTTCGGCGACTCACTTTGAGCGGCGTAAGTAACGAGTCACGGTCGTCCACCACTGTAGAATAAAGAACGACGCACACTAGACCGCGCCTGGTCCGAGCTGAGTGTCAACCGTAGCACAATCCATTGTCCGTTGCTCGGTAGCGGCTCGGAAGCGTGAGTGTGTCCATACTAAATTGCACGGTCGACACTCGGCTCGGACCGGACCATGAGTCAAGCTTAACAAAGTCGCATTTAGATAAACGTAGTATGTTATACTAAGCCTTTACTGGCGTTGAGTGTCGCCCTCTGTTCCACTCCTCTTATTAAAGTGCCAAGAAGTCCTTCCATTTCGTTCGCAGTCTCGCGGAGTTGCGTGTTGTCAAAGCATGAGTCTGTAAGCAAAAACATTGGGTTGTAGCTTTCATATTGTCACTGTAGAGTAAATAGATGGGCCTCTGATTTGGCTTTACATGCCGTCGAGAAATAAGCATCTTGGTTTGGTTTCCTCACGATGTTTTCTTTCATCGAAGCAAGTGATAATAGGCAGTCTCTCCTTCTTCCTCTTCTAGACTACGCTGATGTCTGTTTTCTTGATGCGACTGAGGAACTTTTTGATAAACTCGAACGTCTGCAGAATTTGTGTATACGCTTCTATATGGATTCGTCATGTCTGTCTGTCTGTCTGTCTGTCTGTCCGTCTGTATGTCACACCCACTTTTTTCCGAAACTATAAGAACTATGCTGTTGAAACATGGTAAGTAGATGTATTCTGTGAACCGCATTAAGATTTTCATACAAAAATAGAAAAAAAAAACAATAAATTTTGGGGGTTCCCCATACTTAGAACTGAAACTCAAAAAAAAAAAAAACATCAAACCCATACGTGTGGGGGTATTTAAGGATAGGTCTTCAAAAATGATATTGAGGTTTCTAACATACTTTTTTTCTGAACTGAATAGTTTGCGCGAGAGACGCTTCCAAAGTGGAAAAATGTGTCCCCCCCCCCCTGTAACTTCTAAAATACGAGAATGATAAAATTAAAAAAAATATATGATGTATATTACCATATGAACTCCCACGGAAAATTGGTTTGAACGAGATCTAGTGAGTAGTTTTTTTTTTAATACGTCATCTTTTACATTATGTTACTCGCTGCTGCGGAACCCTTCATGTGCGAATCCGTCTCGCACTTGTTTTATGTAATGAATACTTAATCACTACTGGACAGATTAGAAAAATTCTTTCAGCAATGGATAGCTACATTATCAGCGAGTAACATAGGCTATGTTTTATCCCCGTACTTCCACAGGAACGGGAATTACGCGACTGAAACCGCGTGACGTCCGTTAGTCCAATCTATGTTTAAATATTACTATTAGTTTAGACTAGTAAGGTGAGGAGCTCGTGACTAAATAATAACAGCCGCTCGGGTCGATATTTAGGTTAAGCCATGCTTGCCTAGGTTGGTCGGTGGATGGGTGACCACCCTTACATACCGAGTTTCCTCCGTGCCTCGGAAAGCACGTTAAGCAGTTGGTCCCGGCTGTCATTTGTCCATCTTTGACAGTCGTTACAGGTAGTCAGTGGCCCCAAAAGTCTGACACCAGTCTTACCAAGTGGTATCGTATTTCCCAGTATTAACTGGGTTGTGGAGGTCAGATAGGCAGTCGCTCCATGTAAAATACTGGTATTCGGCTGCATCCGGTTACACTGGAAGCCGACCCCAACATAGTTGGGAAGGGGCTGGCCAGATGATGATGAGTTTAGACTAGTAACAAAAATGTCATACCATCCATAGCAAAGTTATTGGTCAATATCTGCTGCAGCCTATCCAGCACTGTGTCCAGGTCAGCGTTGAGTTCCTTCATCTTGTCGTTACTGTCCTCAACGCATCGTATATCTGCCGCGAACTTCTGCTCGGCAGCCGCGAGAGACAGGTTTGTGTCCTGACGCAGCTTCAGATTTGATCGAGGACGCTTGTCTGGACCGCATTCTGTTTCTGGAAATTGTTATGGTGATTATGTAAATACTTTAGTAAAAATATGTCTGGTAACGATTTGACATGGACGAAGAAATGTTATAATTATATTTCAAAGTGTTTGTTTTAGAATAACGATTGCTTTACTTCCGAGAAGAGCGAGACAGCTCCGACACAAGTACCATTGTAACTTATTGGGTCTGCCTCAGTTTATGTGTTTATTTTGTACTTGGAGGCGCGTGTGTGTGTGTGTGTGTGTGTGTGTGTGTGTGTAATTTTTATGACTTTTTTATCTTTTAATGTTGTATTTATAGTAGTGTATGTTTGTAAATGTTGTCTGCGGATTTTATATCTGGGAAACACTCACCATTATACCAATTACTAATATCATTCATCGACACAGTAGATATGCTATCAGACGTCGCATGTACAACGACAGGCTTGAGGGCATCTCCAGACATCGTCAGCAGATTCTGACTCTCTGGCTTCGATACCACAGAGAAATTCCCAGAGTCCAGACTTAGTACCCTGGGTTGGTTCTTGATGTCTGTCACTTTGGACTCTTTCTCTGTTTCCAGGACCGGTATTGGGCTGAAAAGGTCAAAAGCCTGCGGTCGTTCGTTTTTGTCGATTTTCGAAGCGATTTCTTGTGGTAGTGTGGGTTGGCTTGACGAAAGATTTTCCTGAAAAAATGATTATGATTTTTTATGTCTTCATTTATAAAATTCACCTATAACTTCGTACACGCTCATCTCCGAAAGCAATCAATGTGAATGTACGGTCGAACAAGCTAATTGGTTTACAGTTTAACCCACAAATTACATTGTAAAGTGTAAACCAAATAGCTTGTTTGACCGTACTGGTTGGTGACAATTTCTAAGATAGGGTAGTTCTGGACCCGGTAAGCAGCGCCGTGCGAAGCAGGAGCATGTCCCTAGTTATATAAAATCTATGTATAGTCCGCGCCACGAAAACCTATAATTTTTGTAAACAAACAATTTCTACCAAGATACGTAGCAACAATTCAATCAACAAGAAATACTCCCAAATTCAATCAACTTAAATTTTCATACGTGTAATATGAAACTTTTTATCTAAATCCGTTCAGTAGTTTTTGCGTAAAAAAGTAACAAACATCCATCCATACTCACAAACTTTCTCATTTAAAATATTAGTAGGATCTGAACCCCGTGAATATGTAAATAACACCGTTAGGCTTCACAACCCTGGGGCTGCGGGACTGTTCGAAAGAGATACCGCGGCCCCGGAACGTAAAGGGCGAGGAAGGAACATGGATGGATTTTAGTCAGTAAAAGTCTGACACTCCCTCCCGCTCCGCCCAGCCTCCCACTCTGGGCGGAGCCATATCCCATCCGAAAAAAAAAAAGATAGAGCTTTATGGCGTGCCATTGAAGAAAGAGAGATAGAGAATTCGCCAAAATCTCGTGTTAATATTATAATAATGCAAGCGTTTTTTGCGAGATTAATATGTCGTTATTGTATGACAACATTGGTCTTTCCCGACCGCTAAATGGTTGGGGTAACTTGATCATACAGGCGCGTGCGCTGTGAGGCCAATCGCAAGTCATTAGTAACACATCTAGGAAACTCGCCCTTACTGCTACGAAATAAAGCCGCTTTCATATCCAATTTTCAAAGAATGTGCATATAACATTGAAATAAGACTATATAAACTACCTTACCTTTAATATCTTAAGCCGGTTGATCTGTGTCGACATTTGGGCCAAGTGCGATCCCACTTTCGTTCGGAAGTCTTTATTCTCATTGTTTTTCATCTCAGTTTCTAGGTCCTGTTTGTCAAGACGACCTGCTAAATCCTGTAGAGACCTGTAACGATAGTTCAAAAATAGGTCTTTAGCCAATTTCAATCGAATTTATAAAACATTTTTGGTAATTCTGGGAAATCACACGCTGGTATCGGAGAATTTTTGAATCAAATAATTAATGTCACATCATTGACTCAGATTTCCGATTTGGTACAACATACACGCATAACATCACGCCTGTAATACCCGAAGAGTTAGACAGAGGTGTACCTAATAATACACCTACATTTCACCAGATATGTTTAAGTTTAAGTCCTGTGTAATAGGGGCAATCCTATTGCCATCAACCAGGCATAAATCCAGACTGCTACTGAGAAATTCGTGATGGAAAAACCCAATAACACTGCTCGAGCCGGGAATCGAACTCAGGACCTCATGCCCAGCAGTCACTCTACTAGATCAACGAGGCAGTCTATGAAAACTAATCAAAGTTTCAAAGAAAACTCACTCTTGCTGCATTTCCAACTGTGTGATAATGTCATGTAGCACTACAACAGGATTATTGGCATTATTCCCCGAAGCTTTCCCCACGGTTGAAGTAAATATAACTGGCTTCCCATCCTTCCTTCTTCTTGCGGAGCCACCTTCTCCCGTATCCATACTCTTCTTAGACCCCTTCTTGGGACCTTTCTTCTTTGTCTTGGTGCAGAAGAATAGCCTCTTCATGCCTTTTATGAAGTTCATGCATTCTGATGATTTTGTCTGGAACATCTCAATTGATATTGCAATTGATCAAGTTAAGTTCTAGAAATCTATAAATCTGTACGCAAATAAGTGCTGCCATAATAGAAATATTTTATAAAAATCACTTGTATTGTGTGGGGCACTTCGTTTTTATTTATTTATTTAACACTTCAAGCAAATACAGAGGCGGCGGTTTTCTTAGCATTTTTGTGGTAAAAAGTTCAAAAACGTATTAATGAAACATACGAAAGTACTACAGATCGCGCAAGGTAAGTATACGCTTCGGCAATCATCGTCTATCTTTGACAATTTGAATATAATGAACATGTGACTTTTCTGATTAACATTTTTTTTTTTATCCTGTATGGTCTTACTCCTGAGCAAAGACCTTCCCCGCTTCCTTCCACTTCTTACGATGGTTTGCTTCTTCTCGTCAATTCGCGAGAAAGCCATAATTGCACACCAAAAATATACAACATTCATTCACTAAGCTACGTGGGACTCATCGAAGTCTCAATTAGACTTTTTTATAGTTAAAATTGTCCGTGTGTTGTTGTGAAGATCTTATAAGAGACAAAAATGCAACTTACTTGTCCATCCATGATTTCATGCACCAGATGTGTCTTCTTGTGTCCACTAACAGTAGTCAAGTCTTTATCGTACAAGTAGCATTTCTCGCAGAAGTAGATGTCACTGCACTTCGAGCATTTGAATTTGAGCACCTGAAATAATTTGAAAAACTAAAATTAGAAAGACAAAGACTAATATTGCAATGTCAGTTTTTTGATCAGTAAAACCTGATGATAAATTACAATGATCATCCGATAAATGCGAAAGTAACTCTGGTTTGTCAATCTGTTAGGTACATTTCTACACTTTATTGGCTGAACTGATTTCAATGTTTTAAATACAGATATACTAAAACCTGGTTTAGAACACACGCTGCTTCTTATAGTTCTTATCCTTCGAATCTGAACTCCAAGAGGACGAAGTCGCAGGCACAAGCTAGTAATGTTTTGCTTTGGCCTCCTACACTATGCAAAGTAGCTCTAAGCTAGGAAATAAATCTTTGTATTTATTGACAAGCGTTTACCGCAATGTTTTGTACTGCTAAACAGACTACAAAACATTATATCTTTACCTGTTTTCCCCACTGCATCCTAACCCATTGTTCAATAATAACAAAATCGAAAGTGAACGACAACGAAGAGGCTGCGCCGGCGCCGGCGACAGGTAAGTAAAAAGCGCGGGAAAGGTAAACAATGACAGGTAGTGTCAAGTGTGAGACGGGTGGGCGGTGCAGGTAGGTGGCACAATAGGTTGGCTTGCATTTGTTGTAGACTGAGTTCAATGGCATAAATACCTACTATAGATAGTAGTGGTAGATTTTCATAGTATGCAGAATAGTAATATGAATACCTATTGCTTTCACAATTTATATAATAACAGACAAACAATAGGGTAGTCGACAAAAAAAATCTAATTAGTCCGTCAGTTAGATTATCAATAAATATTTGACCCGTATTTTTTCTTTTGTAAAGTAAATCAAAATTGACGAAGATACGACGCTTTTAAAATTCTCAATACGTCACGCCATGGAATAATTTTTAGCGAGTTCTGACGTCACGAGCCCCCACTCCCGAATTTTGATGCGTTTTATCTTAATCAATATTCATTGATTTACATGATCAAAAAATACGTGTCCATTATTTTCCAATACTCTAACTGACGGACTAAATAGATTTGTAATTTTTTGATACTGTCGTCATGCATGTTATTGTTTTAGATACCTACTCATAATTGATTGGTTTTAGACAGCTGTAGTTGTGGTTACTAAACCAGACTGTTAAGGACTATTTAAATATTATGTTGCCATTGCCAAGGAGAAGATGGTTAGCCGTGCTTTAGTTCTACGAAAACGTGCGTCCTGCCCAGCAGTGAGACAAACCAGGCTAGGTAGAGTTATCTAACTTTCAAGTTAACTTTTCCACTGACGAAACATTGACCTGTAATTTGCACTCTTGACGACCTGTATAGCGCCTCTACCGCTGCAATTAACGTAGCCGCCTACCGGGCCCAAACCGAGTAACTAGAAGAAATATCGAGACAATAAAAAGAAGTTGAAAACTTCTCCAAATACTGAAAATGGTTGTTTTCTTTTTTTTTTCAACCGAAATGACGTTGAGCTCCCGATAATGCCGTTGGCATACGACCTACGAACAATGACGCGCGCTCCCTTAAAAGAGCAACATTGGATTATAACGTTACCTGTATGAGCGGCTGAGCACACAACGCACAGCTAGCGGTTACGTTAGCGCTGTTCCTGCTAGCCACGACGCGTTGTATGACAGGCAGCCAGCGAGCACTGCTGCAACTCTGCACACCCCATTCAGAGACAGCGCGCGCACTTACGCCCAGCATACCGGCGCTCTGGGAAAATTGAAAGTGTCAGTCAGATACAATATGAAAACTTTTGGCTAGGTAAAATCTTGTTTGTCTAGCAGGGGGACCTGATTTCTGCAGGACAAAAAAGCACAAGATATTGCATTATTAGCAGGGAGCAGAATCGAATAGCAAAACAATTGAATGTAATTAGAGATTGGTCATTGCTTTTCATCGACTATAAGTACAGACTATCGATAGATGACTTTTGAAATTTTGCTTTATTAGAACACTAGCTTTCCGTTTGCGGCTTCGCCCGTGTGGATAACACGATCTTGCGACAAAGTTTCATAAAATTATTTAAAAAAAAAATATTTTAAAAAGTTATTTATTATTCAGTTGACGTTGTGTTGCCGTTGTCACCATAATATTCCTTAAAAAGGACACGCCCACTTCTTTTTAAAAATTTTCAGCTTTTGTGTTAGTTTCACAGTACGTCGTCAGTTCGGTGATGTCTTCTATTGCCGTACACATAGGGGCAACATATATACCTTATCCTTGTTGCTCCATTTCAACTTCGTCGAAAAATGCCGCAAACGGAAAGCTAGTGTTCTAATAAAGCAAAAATTCAAATCGAATTACATTCAATTGTTTTGCTATTAGATTCCGCTCCCTGATTATTAATGTATTTTAGCATGACTTTTTTTATTGATATCTGCAAAAAGCCCTAGAGCTTTAGTCAGATTTGTTGATGTGTCATCTCTTCGATGTGCACATCCAGAGATTCCTAGTCCTTTTCGAGCCCGACTTAACAAAAAAAGATGCATCTAAGAAAGTCTTGTCTTTTTTTGCCTCTCACATGCTTGTTTTGCTTACGGCAGCGGTATGACAGTATAAAGAAAATCATACCCTCACAATCAACATTCCTTCTCCAGTATTTTGTCATTTTCCATCCAGTATTTTGTGTGTACATAAATGAAGGAATAAGAAAATCCTGTCATCAACAACATACCTTGTCAAAACACGCCTCAACATCAGCCTGTGCATGGTCAGTCGTCACTCCAAGGTACGCAGACAATGCAGTGACATGGGCCAACAGAGCGGCCAGTCTCCTTGGTGACACACAGCCATTGTGGTCCATGCAGCAATTGGCCAATGAACCCCATTTGTCTGATGCTGACTCTTCACTGAGAATGATGAGAAGGGTTTTTGCTGCTAATACTCTTACTGGCTCTTTCCGGTCACTAGAAATAAATACCTTGTTAGTTATTTTAAGAAACTAAAGAACTGTTATTTGATTGGATGCAGTTTAGTTGAAGGAGTTTTCTTTCTTTTTTTTAGTACACACAATACAGTACTTAAGGGGCCGGCGGAGCATGCGTTTTTTTTCATACAAACGTAATACCAAAATAATATGAAAATCAAACATATTCTTAAGGTAGTTTGTATATATTTCGAATATATTTGATTTACAAATTATTTTGGTATTATGTTTGTATGAAATTCGCATGCTCCGCAGACCTCTTAACGAATCCATTCCAATTGGTGTACAACAAACTGGTGTCCTGAAATACAGGCCACGAGCCTAGCTTAGGCACCAGTCTCCCACAATATATTATTTTACTTACATGAATTGTGAATGTTAGTTGAATCTGACCAACCAATGTAAAATAGTTAATGTATAATATTGTTGTGGTGAGAAAAATAAAAAAAATAAAGTTATAAAGTTATTATTATTATAATTATTTTTTTAGAAATAAGTCTGGTTCATTTTAATTCTATCTTTAAGATAGTGTCTAGAAATGAGTCATTGTAGCCTATATTACCAGTGGTATTTATTATAAATTCTGAAAGCCAGATCACAAAAATAAACCAATATTTTGTTTTATAAATATGAATTATTAAGTCATATTACAAAATTAGTGTATCACATTTAAATGACATTATTAATAATATTTTTGAAAGATATTCTGTATTACTGATGCCTGGTGTTTGGGTTAGATCACTACAATTATTCTATGTAAACAATGTGTTCGAAATCCTTTCATGGACCCAACAACACAAAGTACAAAAAACAAAATGTAATAGTGTACATTATTTCTTAAAAACTGGGTATTACACTATTTAGTTACACTTCTGTTTTACCCCTCTAGATTACAGTTGTGCTGTTATGTTATTTCCTAAAATCTTACCTATCATAAATGTTGAGCAACAAGTTGATCAACAGGTCTACAGCCAGATCAATGTCTCCAGAGAACAGGCCTTCCTTCTCTGCAGCAAAGTAAATGTCAGCGAGAACAGACTCAAGTTCTACTGTGTCCAGAGACAGGCTGCTCTCAGAGAGGCTGAGCTGGTGACGGGCAAACACTCCGGAACTTATGCGGAGAGGTGGCACTGGAGAAGAATTATCTCATATGAATAGACAATTACAAGAACTTAAAATGGTGCATTAGTGTAAAGCCTGCACATTACATTTGATGCCAAAAAAAAGTAAAATAATAAGAGAAAAATATTGGTGTATTTTACAATTTTTGAAGGGCTCTTTAGTAATTTCATCCCACACAGGTGGATCCCGCGGGATGAATCGACCTATTGAATTTTTGAATTGGTCAACTGATCCCGCTGACCAATTTTATAATTTGTATAGTCAAGAAGAAAAGTTTCTTGATATTAATTTATATGGTGATTCCCGTTGGCCTCATCGCCCGTGTCCACACTGGTGGGACGGGGGTGGGTTAATATTTATATTACCTAGTTTAACTACTCAAAAATATTGTATAGGATCTAGTACTTACTTAGTACAGCTGTTGTGCTAGTTACGGGCAGTAACCTTACGAACAGTACCAGGCTGGCATGAATCCAAGAAGGTATTTATTACTGGAAGACCGTACCTATCCAGAATAATAATTATTGAAATGCATACCACCTTGAGCTCATGCCAGCCTAGTACTTGTTGGGGAACGTAAGTGTATTTACGGGGTGGAATTTTTCATTGCCACCTGCAGTGAAAGTAATTAAGTACCTACTCTAAATACTGGAGATAGCAAACTTTACTTAAAGGAAACATTCCTTTGTTTTTTAAAGAAGAAAATCTACATTCACAGAGTTTAGTTCTGAATTTTGCCCAACTTCCATAGGCATTACGTTCATACCATGGTGTCTGAGGCAGTCAAAAATGCTTTATCACATTGGCAGCAATATAGAACCCCACAAGGAGCGCTCAAACGCAAACATGGCGTGAGCCGGAAGGTTGTGTCACCTAGCGTAGTGCCAATATTAGGTGACGGTAGTGTCTGAAGCCAGAGGCCCGACTCCTACTCATCCACAGCCAGCAGGCGGGCACGCTCAGCAGTATTACCAATACTGCTGAGCGTGCCCGGTGCGTGACATATTAATAAGTTTATTCCGTGATTTAAATTTGTTTGATTTAAATGTTTTTATTTCGTCCTGTCATTTCGTCTTTCTCATGCTTTCTTAATTTCAATACTTTAAACGTACTGTCTTATATGCTTACTTAAAGTATCGAAAGTATGGGAGTCCCGGTGGCCCAGTGGTGGCAGCCCCGACTAACGAACAGGTTCGAACCCAGACAGGCACATTACTTTGTGTAATTTATTTCATCACCACTGCTCTCAAAACGGTGAAGGAAAACATCGTGAGCAAACCGGCATATCCTAGAACCAAAAAATCGCAACATGTGACGTCTCCCAACCCGCACTGGCCCCGCGTGGATGGGTTATGCCCATACGCAAAATACGCGCTTTGACGTGGAGTTGCGGACACCAGCCCGTTATACAATACAAGGGAGTCTCAGTTCTTTATCGGAACCGGCTCTGCATTCCCTAAATATGACACATAATTATGTTCCTCAAAAAGTACCAGGCTTGCATAAGCTCAAGGTAGTTGGATAATTCTGGATTTTGATAATTCTGGCTGTACGGTGTTCTTTTGATAAAAACCTTCTTGGAATCATGCCACCCTAGTACCTACTGTTCGTAAGGTAACTAGCACAATTGTACTAACTCTACTCGATCCCATACAATGTTAAAAATACGGTGGGGCACACGGGATTCTATTTTGATTTATTTTTATTCCGCCTAACATTTTTCTACACGCTGTTACTCAAATTTGAAATTCGAAGGCATTTTCTTTTTAATTTTAATAGCGGGACCAATCTACCAAAGAAAATGACATAAAAACAATAATTTGGTAAACTCATCCCGCGGGACCCAAATGACCGGGACCAATTTACTAAAGAGCCTTTTGAAGAGCAAGTAGGCTTTTCTTCTTTTGTTCTTAGTAAACATTTGTCTGTGAGCCCCATAACTTTCACTTTTGAGGTCAACAGTGGAAGTTTTGTGATAAATACAGTAAATATTCTGTTGTAAACAGTTTAAATTGCCATAATATTTTTAGCCTGATCAAGTGCAAAAGTATTCTTGTTAGAATCATTTAGAGGTTGCAGATGTTTCAATTAATTGAGCACGTATTTAAAACTGATTTACGTCTCTAAGGTAAAACTCTCTCAAAAATTCCCCAAAATCTGAATTCTGTAATTTGATACTCCGCTTAAATGGTAGCAAAAACGTCATACATACACATACCTCTCAGGTGTTTTTGTAGAGCATATAACTTAAATGCAACGCGATACGCGCTATATTTAATCCCATCATACTCTTCAAGAGATTCCATAATCTTTCTGAATTCAGGATGATCATATTGCTGCTTTCCTGTCGCCTCACTAAAACAAAAAGTTTTCGTAAACTTGCCATTTGTACACAAAAAGTACCTGTCTCGGTGAAAGTTGTACGTACTCGATGTAACACGGATACCCCGCCTCATTTTCCACCTTTTTACAACTGGTAAGAGACATGCCGAATAATTTATTTCACATTAACATTATTTTTGTAACAATAGACGTACAAATTCAGCGAATTAAATATTGCTCAACGGCCATACATTATTCAAAAAATATATTATATCTGAAAAGTTAGAGGTCAATAATTAAGCGAATTAACGATATGCTTTTTACTTTTGGCTTCTAGCATTGGTCAAAAACATAGCAAGCTCGATTTTGATTGGTTAATAACATGTGCTGATTCAAACGTCAAAAAATTATCAAGAACAAGGACGTGAAAAATAAAACTTAGCTCACATTTGACAATCTCATCAAAAACACAAAATTCAAAGCAAATGAAAAACGAGCTTTAGATAAATGATTTTTCATTTTATTCCGTACAAAATGGTTATTTTATGATTTTATCAGACAGCCAGATCAGCAATTATCGTGTAACGAAACGCGGTTTGATGACATTAGCTCGTTCTCTTTGACAAAATCGTAACTTTACGTTTGTTTGACCAATCAGACATGAGATAGTTTTGTTTACGGGCCATTACAACCAATCAGACGGGGGCATACAAATGTAATTTTTTCAGCCATTTTCTCTTTGTAACGGAGACGCCATTTTGCAAGCGTCACTTCGCGGCGTGTCGGGTTTCCGCATTTTGACCCGAAATACCTTTATTAAAATCATAATATTGTTTAGTTTCGTGAAATATGTCGTACCAATCAAGTGTAGCGCAAGACTCTTTAGCTGCGGCACAGTTGGAGATGACCGGTAACCCCAATGCTTTGGCATTGCGTCGGCCATTCGATCCCGTGGCGCACGACTTGGAAGCGAGTTTTCGTTTGACGCGATTCGCAGACCTAAAAGGAAGAAGCTGCAAAGTTCCTCAAGATGTTTTGGGTAAATTGGTGGAGTCGCTACAGCAGGACTATTCCCAGCAAGACGACCAGTTTATGCATGTGGCGATCCCTCGCATCGGCATCGGCTTGGATTGCTCGGTGACGCCGCTCAGACATGGAGGGCTTTGTTTGGTTCAGACCACTGACTTCTTCTACCCGCTGGTGGACGATCCTTATATGATGGGGAAGATCGCGTGTGCTAACGTACTAAGCGACCTTTACGCGATGGGAGTCACTGAATGTGACAACATGCTCATGTTGCTCGGCGTGTCAACAAAGATGACTGAGAAGGAACGTGATGTTGTAATTCCTCTTATAATGCGTGGGTTCAAAGACTCTGCCCTGGAGGCTGGCACCTCTGTCACTGGAGGACAGACGGTCATTAACCCCTGGTGTGCTATTGGTGGGGTGGCCACAACTATCTGCCAACCAAATGAATATATTGTTCCTGATAATGCTGTTATGGGTGATGTGCTCGTATTAACTAAACCTCTGGGCACCCAAGTAGCTGTGAATGCTCATCAGTGGCTGGACCAACCTGAACGCTGGAACCGCATCAAATTGGTTGTTTCTGAAGAGGATGTGCGTAAAGCATATCATCGTGCAATGGACTCTATGAGTAGATTGAACCGTATTGCTGCCCGTTTGATGCATAAATATAATGCCCATGGTTCTACAGATGTCACTGGCTTTGGTCTGCTTGGCCATGCACAGAATCTGGCTTCTCATCAGAAGAATGAGGTGTCATTTGTCATTCACAACCTGCCAGTGATTGCCAAGATGGCAGCAGTGGCTAAAGCTTGTGGTAATATGTTTCAATTGTTGCAAGGTCACGCCCCTGAGACATCCGGTGGATTGCTTATCTGCTTGCCAAGAGAACAAGCTGCTGCATACTGCAAAGACATTGAAAAGCAAGAAGGCTACCAGGCCTGGATCATAGGAATTGTGGAGAAAGGCAACCGTACTGCCCGCATCATTGACAAACCCCGAGTCATTGAAGTGCCCGCTAAAGATTAAATTATGTTCAGTTTCAGACAATACAAATTTTTATATCTTTACATAATGACTTCTTAAGAACTGGATAAATTTGAAAATTTTATTTTGAATTTATTATGTATAAGTTGTATAACTTGATCTTAAGTATTTTAGTTTGAGTTTGGTTTCCACTGTTTTCTTGTAAAATAAGTTACAATTTTAAGAATAAAATTGATGTAAGAAAGCTTATAGGAAACTCAATCTAGTGACTATTTTGGTGTTTATAATTTTAGATAAGGTATCATAAATGAAAATAAGAGAATAATTCCATTAGGTACACATAACCTATTTGTTTGCAGCTTGTGGAATGTTTCTGCAAATTGTGAGATAAGTATAATTAAATAAAGTTATTTTTCAGTCTATTTGTAGTTTTATTTTATGTTAATAAATTAACCTCCACTATAGCTGTATCACACCAAAGTTGCATTTTGTTGAATGATATTTTAGATAGCATAATGTAACTTATTCATCTGTTGTTGCCCATAAACACTGACAAACTAGCCTCCGCAAAAAGTACCTACTAGTTCCATTATTTTCAGATTCTTTCAAAATGGAACTTGTGATTATAAAAATCAACACTAGTTCCATCATGGTACTGTTAATATTACTAGTGGAACTAGTGATAAAAAAAATCGACACTAGTTCCATTATTTTCAGATTCTTTCAAAATTGAACTAGTGATAATAAAAAACAACACTAGTTCCATCATGGAACTGTTAATAGTACTAGTGACAACGAAGCAACTGATGTGGGTGAACCTAAAGCTGGGTGTGGGTGGGCCAGTGTGTAACCAGGGCCTGCAGTCTCGACATAGATAACGATCGCAAATCTAACGAATTCGGTCGCAAAGACTCTCCGATCCAGATTTAACGATATTTGGTAGTCTCTACACTGAAAGGTAACGAGTGTCCTTGGTTTACTAACAACCTTTGTAGCTAACTCAACGAATTTCGTAAAGTTTACGAATATATTTTGCGAGCATTTCTGACAGCCCGCAAAGTGAATCGTTACCAATGTAAATTAATTTATTGGTGGTTTTCACGGAATTACTGACCAAAAACTGTGCCGGACGGGCTTATTACTCGAAGGTCTATTGTCTGTACCAAAGTATGCTGTGCTTACGGCCTTTAATGGCCGTAAGCCGAACCTAACCTATAAATAAGTAGGTTCCGGACATGAATTAGTGTGAACAGGCGTCGCTAATATTCATTTCATTGGAAGGAAGAGGATTCATTTAAATAAATATAACACACAATATTGTAATCTATTACTATTATCAACTTTATTAATATCAAAGTTATTCAAGTATAATTCTACTAATAAATAAGGTCGCTCACACATTTTAAATCTTATAATGTACTGTCTAAAAGTAAATGTATAAAACATGTAATGAAGGTGTACGTATGTTTATTATTTGTATAAAATGTGAAGTAAAAAGGACACATTTCATCAAACTCATAATATGGCAAAAAAATTACAAATCGCAGTATATCCTCTATACTTATTCTATGTCAAAATTTTAAACAAGACATAATAACTAATACACACATCCTCTTTACAGTCTACTAAAAAATAGGTACCTACATACAATCTTATCATTACCACCAAAACATTTTACACTTTTATTTCAACTGAACACGGCGTAGAAACCAATATCTGCATCAATACAAACAATAATACACACAAATACTTTCTTAAAACAATGCAAAATTATCAATTTTTGAAATACTAACATGAAAATCAACGTTAAAATTAAATTACACAATGTATTTTTAATATGGGAAGAATGAGATGAATATTTTTGAGGAACTTGTCATGGTTTTAATACATTTTCCTTAAGGCACAAAAAATATATAGGATAGGTTAACTACTTTCTGAGGTACTTAGAGCTTTATAAATTAATGGTAATGGTACAACTTCTAAATATTAAGATTCTGTATACGGGTAATTCTGCGAGTGACTTCACTCATGTTTGAGTTATTTCTATTTGAAAGAGTTTCATTGTACACTTAACAGGTTTGGATAGTTACAAAATGTAATGGAAAACCACTTCTTTTCCTTTAAGTTAAATGATTCTGTGATTTGCAGATCGGTTGACAAGATTCAAACCTTTGTAAATTGAATATTTTGGAATTGTCTTGCACACAAGCATTTATTTTGTGTCATTTACTCTGCTGTGAATCCCTAACTACTATAATATGGTAATATCGAATATTGGAACACTGCGATTACACACAAATAAAGTTTTGGAAATATCTGATCAATACACAAACACTACACAAATTCACTGTTTGTTTTTTTGATTGTTCTTCGTCATTTGTCTACCATAGTCTCCAGCCGGCTCGGAGGCCTTCTGTGGTGTGACACAACGGCTCAACAGCTCGCTACGTGCTGCTTCCGATAGCTTCGGCATGCTTCGACACATCACATGACATCAGCGTGAAAATGTAAAATTCCTTGAATTTGCTTATTTCTGTATCCGGACGGAATAACAACAGAATTGTTCATGGAGCTCCTTTATGAATTTCAGCCATCTCTTCAAACACAACGACCTTACGAACTTTAGGTCGAGTTCCAGTATAACTTCACGACATTTATAATAAGTGAATGTAGAAGTATGTCCGGTGGGGTCGCAGCTTTAGCCAGAAAAAAGTTAGTAGAGGTACTGTACTGTTGGCTATCAATGAAAAATGCTTCAGAAAATACCATTGAAAACATAAACACAACAAATATTGGATTCCAATGACAATGAAAACAATACAAAACCAATTGACAAGTTTGACATTGACATTAAGCCAATGTTGCAAGGAGGCAAATTCTAATTTCCATAAATATTTAACGATTTATTTATTTATTTTAAACGTTTTTGGCTCTACTTACGAGTTTTCATGAAAAATAGTGCCATCAAAATAAGGCTTTTATAGTCTCAGTTTAAGATACAAAAAAAACAATGATTTTTATTGAATCATGTTTTCTGCTTTTCCCCATATTCAAGGAGATTTTGTGAAAGCATAAAATTGTCTTTGAAATAGCCGAACTATGAATACGTTTTTCGCTAGCCTACCGACATCAATATGTCAAGATAATGTACGACTTTGCACGTTAACTTGAATGTAGAGACTTGCGTTTCTCCCAAGCGTTGTTATTGCAACCGAATTTTTTCGTTATTATTTATGTTACGTTAGCTTCCGACAGCGTCGTTACTAAGGCCCAGATTCACAGTCCTGACTTTACTTTACAGCAAAGGAGTCTTCACAAAGTAAGCTTTGTATTACCGAAGTATACTTTCTATTTATTCAATTTCAGAGACAGTTGCTTGACTTTCCTTAGAAAAGTACGGCTCCAAAGTAAAGTATAGGGAAAGACGTGTGGCTGTTACGTTTCACATACAAATGTTTTGGAGAACATATTTTTAAATCAAGTTTTATTTCCTTAAAAAAATAGTTATTAACATATTATTCAAGACGAGTGTTTATATCGTGCTCTTACTTAGATTTATAATATTAATGTTATCATTTTACATGAAAAGTAAAGATTTTTGGAAAAAAAATATGTACTAAGTACGTGGAACGAAACGAAACATCGTTGACGTGTGGTTGACGTTCTGTTTGCTACTTGTACGTAAAAAATGTTTTTCATCTATATTATTTATTAACTTAATTCTATCTATGCATTACACGTTGACGTGCCAACTTTCGTGGCGAAGGAGCTACATAAGCAGCTGAAAGGGGGAAAGCAGAACCGTCGTCGTTGTGAAACCCTTCCGAGGAATCCGGTACAGTGCTGTCCAGCAAAGCAGGAGTGTGATGAGGACGGCTTCACCTTACTTCAGAAGAAGAAGAAGAAGCCTACTTGTCGCAATCAATGCGGTACTGGACTGTCAGGACCAAATATGCTGCTGCGTGCAGCGACACCAACGACGTTGCTGTATGTGTCTCGACTGCATCACTCCACGAAGGTTGAGGAGATCGTTGAGTACATGAAGGTCAAGACCAGCTGGACCTTGAGGGTCGAGAGGTTGGAGCCGCGTCACAACACCAACTTCAAATCGTTTGTGGTGCGAGTTCCGACACAATATCTCGACATGTTTCTCAAGGAAGTTTTTGGCCGAAGGGTGTAATCTACCGTCGTTTTCGCGGCAGGCTACGTGACACCGCACAGCGTATCACGACGCCGCCACTTCGTGTGTGATGATAGTTCATAGCTTATAAGTTAGATTTTTTATGCGTTAGTATATTTTTATGTTGTTATTTTGTGTATTTTATCTATGGGCCTAAAAATGCCTGATAATAAAATTATTGATTGATTGATTACTTTTGGACTCCCGATACTGCCTCACCAGTTAACTTGTAGTTTTTGACCTGCTGCTCGATATGGATAACGTCGGTAAAATTTACCAACTTTTAAATTAAATTGAAAATATCAGAAACCAGTAGACACAGCAAAATTGAAAGAAAACGAACGACGCGACGCAACCACCAACAATTGTGTTGGTGGTTGCGTCGCGTCGTTCGCAAACAATAAAAAATCACTTCGACATGATTTTTCGAATTATAACCCAACCAAAATTAAATGTGTTTCTTTTCTAGGAAACTAGTTTGACATGAAGGGCTACATTATTTAAACGCATAGTAATGCAAAGTTTACTTTGAGGCCAAAGTCATGATTATCGACTACTTAGCCTTTACTAAGCAAAGTACAATTTTTGGAAAGTAAAGTAGAGCTTGACAGGACTTAGAAATATTTTTTTGGGTGAAAGTAGACTTTTACATCAAAGTAAAGTCAAAGTGCGGTCTGTGAATCTCAGCCTAATGTCGAGACTGCAGGCCCAGGGCTGTGAGCATTACACTAATGCTTGTTAGTGGTGCCGTCCACACACAATTCAAATAACCATCTCACTATTATGATGGACTATCACTAAAAACCAATCTATCACCAAAAATTTATCTTAAATTATTACCCAACTGCAGAGGAGCCCAAAAAGAGGGTAATTTAGGCTAAATGAGGCTTTACTTTCTAGAAAAATTATGTCCAAAAACTATAGGTGTTTCTAAAATACAAACATGACACTTGTTAATATAATTAAAACTTTATTCACCAGTGTCTAGGAAAACATTGAATCAGCTATCATCCTGCCACAAGCCAGATTCAAAGAAGTTAGGCAATCCACCATTACAAAATCTTTACATTACAAAGTGGATTTCAATTTTACTGTATGTAAGAATACCATTAGGTAGCAAAAAAGTTAAGAACTACTAATATTTGAGACTTTATGGCTAAATATGACATGACAAGACCATTTTTACAGTTATTACTAGCACAAAGCATGTTAAGGCAATCAGTAATTAAATTAAGACAAATGATTCAAGTGGTATAGCACAATTATTTCCATTATTCAGACAAATCAGGTGAGTAGTACTCGCAACCAGCGTGCCTGTTTGACCAAATACCTATATGAATGTGGACGCAAAAGGAGTAAGTAGGATCATAGCAGGTTGCTTTCTGTGGTTTCTACCTTACCCATGGGAAAAAGGCGTAATGTGTTTAAGGCGACTAAACGAGCTAAACGCGAGTTTTATATTGCCTGAAAGTAGGTATATGATTCACTGCAATAAACAAAACCAGAAAAATGTATGTTATTCTTCAGGATATATGCTAGTATAATAGTGTTTTAAAAACTTAATTAATTTTACTTGTTAAAAAAAATCACGAAGTAATCTTTAAAAATTTTTTTTAACAAGTAAAACCATACTAAAATACCTACATGCGATCATATTGGCAAATAATTCAACAAGCAACATATTAGCATCATAGTCTTTTAATTTTTTTAGTCCAATCAATAGATTTTTTGGAAATCGACCGAAACCACTCATTTCGCACTATTCGTCCAGCAGTGACTGATGTAACAACCACTTTGTAGTGCAAGCTGATTAGAACTTTATTGTAACCGCATTTCAAACGAAGTTTGAACCACCACAAATAGAGTTACTAATTTAGCTCCTGTAGTCCCCTTAAACATACTTTTATTTTAAAATAGGAATCACAAATCTTAATCATGTGCCCATCTCATTTACAGAATTATTTGAGGTTCAAATAATACAAAAAATCACGAAGTCACTTATACATAACCTCCTGACATTTGTGAACCCTGGAAATACATAATGTATTTAAATCTCTGATAAATAATATCCAAAATCTCCAAATACACATTTGGTATGGTATTTCTGCCGTGATGCTTACATATCCACTTCAGCAACTCAGTGAGGTAATTCGAGCCATGAAATTATAATATGTATAAACCTACCATTAGACATTTTCATTGAAGTATACTCCTTCTTGATGCATGGCACAGACACCACATAATTTTGAGGGGATTCTATGACCACTGCCAAAAAGTGCCCATTGGCACAATATTTAAGGGTACCCTCTATTATTTTTGTTTTATTTTACTTTGAGAATAAGTGACAAAAAGACAACATTTAAGTTTTGTTATACTACTGAACTATTTTTAAGAAAATTTAGTGAATCATCAAAAAATACTAAATAAATCAAGGTTCTTCCTGTTGCACTTAAATTATTGAACACATTCTTAATTTAGGTTTTTAGTGTTGTCATTTATATTATCAGGCGATTTTAGATTCAAAAATATGAAACCTCCAAAGAGATAATTCTTGAGTAAAAAAAACTTAATAATAAAAAACATGGAATGAATATAATTCATACTTTGATTTTCAACATTTTCCACTGAAATATAATAACTTACAGCCACACATGTGAGAACATAAATCAAAGATTGACTGCTGAAAGAAGTTATTTTTCCCAAAAACATGAGGCCATTGAGTTTTGAGAATCAATTTTAAAATTTGACCTAAAAATGTGGAATACAAATGTAGATACAAAATGTTGTACACTCTTTAAAGTCTATAACTGAAGCACAAACTAATTGATGGCTTGGTTGCAGGTCTTCAGTTTAGCGGAGAGTTGAGACAAGGCCTCTTGCGAGGTCGACTCTCATCGCCGTTCTGTTCAATGTGGCTCTGGTCACGTTTCTTTGGTGAATTATTGTTCTGAAATTAAAATATATAATTTTTGAGAATTTGTTAAGTACTACACAGAAAGAAAATGAAGACAACTAAAACACTACAACTTTTTCTATGATTCTGTTGAATAATTGCTTTGTTTTTCTATTGAATAAAAAGTAGGTAAAGTAAAAGTAAGAACAATTAAATATGTAACTACATATGTGCAAAAACATTTGCATTAAAATGACAATATAAAAATTTATTTATAAGGATATTAAGACAAAATTCAAGTTTTCTTTTAATTGATTTGATCAGCTCTGGCCCCCATCTCTGCTACAAATAGGCGGATAGTACTTTTTTTATTTTTTCTGGATGTTGTAATATACTAAAACAAACTAAGTGTTTACCTTTTTCTCCCATTGCTGATGTAGATATCTTAACAGTATATTTGTTTTTTCTGTTACAATTACTGAAAAATAAATAAATTGGACTGTTGCATCAATACTGTACATAAAAACGAACGATTCTTATTATGAGGAAACCAATGAGAAAAATAATCAATAATTTCTTATTAGGTTATGTTTTTAATTAAAAAAAGAGGCATAAGGTGCCATGGCCAAGTCTACAGATAAACAAACGACTTAGTGTTCGAAGTAGAATAGAATCGTATACTCAACTTTGTTCAGACGGAATATCCTTAGTTGGTAAATAAATCGACGGTCTTTTAGAACAATTTCGAATTCCGTGGTCTGTGTTGAATAATGTGAAGTTATGCTCGTCGTACGACGGTAGATCCTTCAGGAATTCCATCACCGACTGCCGAAATACCACAATTCAATCAAACAATTATCGAAAGGCACAACATCAAGGCCCAAGCATGGTGCGCAATACAATCACTTTAGGGCCGAAATATGACCGCAGTCTCGGCACTCACCATAGTATTCCTACAATGATATGGTTGGAGCTTTTTACTTAACAATCAACAGTTCGATAAATCAAACAATAAGCCAAAATAATCAAAAATAAAATTCTCAACGATCGCCTTCACAAGCAACCAGATGAGAATGACAACTTTGACTAAGTGTTGCCAACTTGCCAACCACTTGCAACACAATTTATATAAAATGTTGCAAATGCAAATAATGTGTTATGGTCTTGTTTTGTTGGACTTCGTGAAATGGAATAAATTATTGTATGTAGTCTTAGAATCCTCAATAATAATTTTGCCCCGATGCACTTCGAACCCGTCCGAAATTTTAACAAAAAGTGAAAATAAAATATTGTTACTAGAAGAAATCCAAGTGCCCGGAGTGGCCCGGTACACCTTCTTCAAAAAAAAAACAATAATGAGGTAGGCGGGAATTTTAAAAAAGTTTGTTTCCACTGCAGGGATATTCTAATCTAACGAAATTACCTGTCTTAATTTTCAATATGTATAGTTTAATTAACGCTAATTTTAATAGAACTTATAACCCAAGACAGAATGCTCTGTCCGATATAAAAAAACTACTTACATCTCGCGACACGGCCGCTCAAAATAAGGCTTGCGGATATTTGATTGAAGTAATAAGCCGTTACAACAAAAATTCAAACGAAGGAGCTCGTATGGTGGAATATTTACTCGACAATGATATAACTGTGTTCCTGTGTGAGGCAACTTCAAACCTAGATTTTACGCTGTTTAGGTAGATATGCAAGTTTTATGTAATTCTAGACTGTGAAAGTACTAATGAGTTTAATTATAAAATATTGTTGACAATTAGTAAGTACCTACCTACTAAATTAGCTTTAGGTAATAAGTAGATGTACTCAGTGTACGGTCCCCCACATCAGTGTGTACAAAACCAGTAAATCCCTACTAATATTATAAATGTGAATGTAAGTTTGTTTGTTACGCTTTCACGCGAAAACTATACTCTACCGATCATCATGAAACTTTGTACACATATTCTTGGAGGTATTAGAAGTAACATAGGATACTTTTTATTTAAAAAAAAAACAACCCTCACTCGCAGACGAATTTGCGCGGGTCAGCTAGTATTATATAAGCTGGCATTAAGATTCAAGATTCTATAATAGCATGCAATATGGTACGGTCTTCTTATTGAAACTCTGTCATTAAAATGCGTCCTTTATTTTACTTGTACATACAAAATATATTTTGAATTTTCATCAACATCATTCTCCTGTAATTTTCCCATTTTATGTAGGGTTGGTGCAGTATATCTTCTTCCATATTTCTATATTCGTCAGCTAAGTTGTCACCTCCTCTATAATCAACAACAATCCTCAGATCCATCCTAACATGCCTCCGTCTCCTGTGGCGTTCGCGTCAATTCTTCTCGGACGAGCACGCCGCGCACGCCATGACGGCCGTACTACGTGCGCTTGCGCACTACGCCGGTAGCGGCTCCAAGCCGCCCGTAGACGCCTGCCTGCACTTCTTGTGTGATTTGTTAAATGGGTAAGACTGATAGTCATATTATGTTAATAAGTAAAATTAAGTTTTAAGTTGCTATTAGATAGAGGTGTGTCATTTCTATATTACTTTTCCATAGTCCATTTACAATTCTCTGTTTAATTGTATGGGTAGGTACTGTTAATAATTGACGCTGCTACGAGTAGGTATGATTAGCATTGTTTTATCTTGAGATTTTATGTGCTCAAATTTCTGATTCCAGACTTTAAGGAAGGTTTTTGACGGAGGAATCCTGTAACATATAGTGTTACAGGATTCCTCCATCCCAGACCTTGGTTCCTAACCCAGGAGCTTAGAGGGTCAGTAGACCTCTAGCGAAGCAATAGGTACTACAGACCTTCATAAAAGCGCATCGGCATAGTGCAGCAGTCGTGATCGCAACCTGCTATTATATCCTACTGATTCATTTATCTCGAAAGACATTCAAAACAAATCTCTCGTTTCCTTACAGCGTATCCACAAACAAGACCACGCCACCCCTCTCCCACCAAAGCGCTTATAGCGCTGTGCAGCTACTAGCTTGTCTAAACGCATTAGTTCCCCACATCAGTACTATACCAAACACGATTCTATCCAGCGCTTTAGTTCTACATGCCCTGATCTCCTACCAACCAGAGAACCTGACAATAAACATGAATACTGCGAGCGCTTTGCTGGAAGTGCTAAAGAAATGGTTCAGTTTGCTAATGGTGACGTTGAACCATTCGATGTTGGTTGGAGACAATGGAGTTTCTGGAATGTTCTATGTCGTTATTTGCCAAATTGGATTGGATGTTTTCGGGTGAGGATGAACTGCCTATACATATAGACATTTTTTGTTTCTTTTTAACTGGCTTTAGGCAGACCCCATATCGAGTCGCGGCGACGCTTTTATTGCATGGACATTAAGCTCTTCCTAGCTGATTAAGGATAAGGTAACTCAGGAAGAGCTGGGGTCTCCGTGAGGTCCATTAATACAGAAAATATAATGTGAAGTTTAATGAAAATTATATACTCCAACTTTAATGTTATGATAATTTTCTAGACTAATAAAACTGGTTGGTCGCAATCAGAAAGCAAACTTCATACAGACGATACTGAGCGATGATCACGAGGTAACCGCTATGAAGCAGTGCGCGGGACACATAGAAATGGCTGTTAGACTTGTTGTGGCGGAACTAGTTGGATTTACGAAGGTACCTAGATACAACTATAATATTGTTTTGAGCTTGAGAAGAATAGACCATCTTCCACCTGAATATGAACTGCAGCTCCTGCGGGGATCAATCTAGAATTCTCTGAACCGTTTGTCGACGAGGTTCATCGCTGTAGTAATAATTTGTCCAAATTGGATACCTGCGATCCATCTCAATTCCAATGCCAGTGTGGCATGGAAACTATTGAAACTACCTGTACCTTCAAGGATTTAAACGAGGATAATAATAGAGCTGCGCAGGAGGCTACATACTGTTCGAATAAAAGTCGCATAAGAAAAGGTTTAACTAAGTCCCATAATAGCCGAACCTATTGCAAGCAATCGGGCGCAATTTAGACTCCGAGCTGCCTGTAGCTTCTGATGAAATTGCTGGTGTAAAAACCCAGTACCTAACACTTTACCCGGCCTGGGAATCGAACCCATTGTCCGTGCTCAGCGGTAGACCAACGAGGGCGTTTGGGAAATAGCTGGCAACTCATCATTGTTTAACTTTTAGGAACATCAAACTCAAATTTCCACTGAAGAATACAATGTGTTCTTAAAGCTGTTACTGAATTTATTCTACGACAATACTAACAATGAGTATCTACCTGATTTCTGCGACATGCTGTTTTCTAAAGGATATCTCATGATGCTGCCTCAGGTCCAGATATCGAGGTAAGTTAACCTTAATGGAGCTATCAGCTAATATCATTAAGAGAAAAGCTCCGATGACATTTGTAGCATTCGAGATCGTTGGCCCTATATGACCGCATATCTTATTTCAAAAAGTAGATACTAAATTTTAGGGTTTTGCATTATACTCTCATTACTCTCGATTATCCACCCTAGTTATACTAGCAACTATCCGCTCAATATTTGACGGGTAATTAAATTACCACCGGAAAAGGCCCCAATGGAGGCCCTTGTAGAATTCCCCAAGACGAAATATTCTGTAAACTGCGTATGATGATGAATTGTTAGTTCGAAATAGGTTTCCTAAATATTTCTGCTTCCAGAAACGATGTAGCCGTACGTAAAGTGAGCACATTGGTTCTGGGCGAGATGCTTAAAGTGCTAGCAGAAAAATATCTCAATGTCAACGATGTACAGGACAGTGACACTTGTGCTAAAGACATTCATGTGAGAACTATCTGTTTTATTGATTTTTATGTCTATGCAAGTCTGGTCCCATTTTAATCTCATCCAAAATGGAAACATCCGGGAAACCACTTTATTCTTTTTTCTTTTTTTAGGGTTCCGTAGCCAAATGGCAAAAAACGGAACCCTTATAGTTTCGCCATGTCTGTCTGTCTGTCTGTCTGTCTGTCTGTCTGTCCGCGGATAATCTCAGTGACCGTTAGCACCAGAAAGCTGAAATTTGGTACCAATATGTATATCAATCATGCCGACAAAGTGCAAAAATAAAAATTTAAAAAAACATTTTTATTAGGGTACCTCCCCCAGACGTAAAGTGGGGAGCGATTTTTTTTTTAATTTTGACCCTGACGTGTGATATATTGTTGGATAGGTATTTAAAAATGAATAGGGGTTTTCTAAAATCATTTTTTGATAATATTAATATTTTAGGAAATAATCGCTCCGAAAGTCAAAAACAATGTGTCCCCCCCCCCCTCTAACTTTTGAACCATAAGTTTAAAAAATATGAAAAAAATCACAGAAGTAGACCTTTATATGAACTTTCTAGGAAAATTATTTTCAACTTGA
Source organism: Xestia ashworthii (assembly GCA_950022955.1). Classification (NCBI taxonomy): domain Eukaryota; kingdom Metazoa; phylum Arthropoda; class Insecta; order Lepidoptera; family Noctuidae; genus Xestia; species Xestia ashworthii. Next base: position 5,881,517 of record OX465563.1, read on the forward strand.
TGAGTTGAATAGTTTTTGAGTTATATAGCACTTTTTCAAAAAAACGCAAATTATAACTTTGTTTTTCATACAAATACTATGAAAAACAAAGTTATTTTTGCTGACGAAAAATGTTGGTATTTTTAATGGTCTGGGAAGCTACGGAACCCTACAGTGAGCGTGGCCCGACACGCTCTTGGCCGGTTTTTTTTTACATAATCAGGTGATTGTTAATACTATAATAACGAAATCTATTGCAGATGGGCCTAGTGGAGCTACAATATGGTATAGAAAAACCTCATCGCATCGGCTCACAGCTGCAGAAAAATCAGCCTTACAGTTTGCTCATTTACATCTACTTTTACTGCCAATCTTCTGAAAAGTATGGATTGTTGAATTTAGGTTTTATTTTCTTCAACGATTTTAGGATCGACATGCTCATCATCATTATTATCTTTCTGCTCTTGTCCCGTTCTATTTGGGGTCGGCGCTACACGTTTTCTTCTACAATTCTCCCATAACAGACGTCACGACATCATTTACTCCTTTCTCTTTCATATCATTCAACATAATCCATTCATCTTTTCTTGGGCCGTCTTCTCCCTCTCCATCTATCACTATTTTAGTCACATGCGTTTCATCTCTCCTCATTACATGTCCATTTAGGATCAACATACTATCAAACTTTACCTTGTACTTCACTTTCGTATTAACCGACCTTTCACTGTTTTCCTGTGCTCCTATTTTTTTTTCGATCATAGCGTACATGGATGCTTCTAGTAAATCTTTATATTTTCAGTCCTGAAGAAGCAACTGCGCCTCTACTGCCTTACTTGGTGGAGCACATCCTTAAGCTTCCCAAGTCTTTTAAGCCTCCCACGTACATCATAAAAGCCCTGTGGCTCGTTTTTGCTGTAAATATGACGTATTCTCTTACTTACCAAAAGAAAACATGAACAGGAATAAAATATTGACTAAGCGATTAATGAAATGCAGCACGGAATAGTTTGAATCATATTAGTGCTTTAGAAGTACCTAGTTGTCGAGTAAAACTTAATTCTTCAAAAAAAGAAGATAAGAGCAATCTAAATAACTTGGACTGCCCAAGTTATTTAAATTGCTCTTCATTAACCTCGGTCAGTATACATTGCAGACAGGAAGGATCCGCGAAATATCCCAATAATTAATCTACAAAATATTAACAGATGTCAACAATATCAAACGGCTCTCTAGAATCTCTTGGCGAGAGGGTGTATCTTGAGAAGGCGACTGATCGTTTAGTAGTGATGTTGTATCCGGACCCGTCAGTTTATTATACCCACAACCCAGCTATATTACTTTGGGCATTTACTTCGCAAAGGATCTCTAATTGTGTTAGGTTACATGTGGTGAGTTTTTTTAGTTACATACAGTGTTTTAATCAATTTTGTCTTAAAGGTACCAGCCAATTGTTATTGATCTACTGTAAGACCATTGATCAACAGGCTTGCTTTTGGCGGCTGTGCGATGTCAACCTGGGGCCTAATTCTGCTGTTTTAATAAATTCGTCACTCCAACACGATTCCATTCTCATCCCATTGTCATTTTGCTTAAAGTTCGTAATCTGCTAAATTCACAATGGTCGGTCGATGGTCTCGTAGTAAAATTGTGTTTTAATGGCATTTTCGTATTGCCATTATTATAAAACCGTTAGTACAAATGGTTTTCGAAATCTACAACTAAATGCGAACATTTATTCATGCCAGATTTCATGTACGAGATTAATATTCTATGACATTTCTTTCAATGGAGTGTCAGTGGTTGTTCATTGAGAAGTCATAATGACGCCATTATATTAGTAGATTACCAAACTTGTCAAAACTTGATCATTGTGATTTCAATGATCGCCTATTCTGGCACTATCGTAATAGCAGAATCGAGGCCCTGGATTTCCACAGGATATTTTTTCTACACCGATATTGACCAGTGATGTCGTAGAATTAACAAACTTGTCAAAATTTGACTTAACTTGATCATTATGAAATCAATGATCGAATACTCTGACACTATTGTAATAGCAGAATCGAGGCCCTGTATGAAAAACCGTGGCCTTAACCAATGGACGAGCACGACATCGACTACAAACTTTGCTCACATAATAAACTTCATTCAATTAGTACCTATAATTTATCTTACGACTTACCTATTTCTATTCTATATCTTTTAATGTATCTACAATCTGCATTTGCCTAGCTGTAAGTGCTGTAACGGATACCTATACTTGGATACTTAAATATAGAACTTAATTGACGTTTGCTTGTCCAATATAATTATCTGCTTCCTTTACAAGACCTCCGTTAGAACTTATTCCTATCGGCAGGAAATGCAAAAACTTGACTTCTAGTACCAGGATATAATTAGCACTAGTAGAGCTGCTTTCATTTCTTGGAAATAAAACATGAGATAACACCTGTCTCCTTTCTGGAAGGTAGGCAGAAATAAACATTGTTCCCACATTTCGACAATTAAGTATGTAACCTAAGTCCGTAATAGCGGGTGAGCCGATGACTTTAACTGATCTCTTATCCAGACTCCAGGCAATCGCTGAGCACCAAAGGCACCTTAGGGCCTTTACAAAGTGATATTCTATCAATGATAACTACCATGGAAATGTCAAGAATGTATGGGACTGCCGTTAGTTCCCGAAAAGCTAAAAATGTCCTGTTGAAAAACGAAACCAGTCTGGAACCAGGACCTCGTACTTAGAGATATAGCAGTCAGTCTTGTGAAAACTATACCAACGAGGCTATACTTAATTAAAACTCCAAACTTTTCAAAAATATTTTCTTTCATTTCAGCTCTCCCAATGGTTTAAATCCGAAGACTCGTTACCAGCAAATCTTACAACCCAACCAATAGTTTGGGAGCTACTATTGAACATTTTGATACAGTGTACCGACAAAACTATTGTGGGGAACTGTATGGAAGCTCTTCATGTATGCCTAGAAGATGGAGATGATACTGCTAGGCAGGACTTTGCAGGACTGATTTGGTCTATGTTGCCTAATGTTCTGTCTAAAGTGTTGATTGATACTGAATATCAAATAGGTTCACTTATTCCTTCTGATTTAATCATCTTTTGATCATAATTATCTTCCTGCCCTTACCCAAATGTTTCCTAGGGTCGACGCAACACCCCTTTGATAACCTCTATCCTCTGTTTTACTTGTTCCTGATGATTTCTTTCTTCTCTTAAAATAATTATTCTAAAATCCTCATCTCTATTTATCAATCATTGTTTCTTCAACATATTTCATGTTCGAGATTTTCATTTACTTACTTCTATTTTATTATTTTCATAGTACTCACAAACGCCACTCTTTCAGACACCAACATCTGTCACTTCCTAGACTTGGCATCTACTCTACCACCTCTAGAGATAGACCAGACTGTTTGCCTCAAGACTGCCGTTCTTATAACTGCGATATACTCAAAAAACCTTCCAGAATATTGCGATGAAAACACTAGGCATCATTACGAATATGTGTGCTTGAAACTGGGGTTATATCTGCTGAGTTTGGCTAACAATCAGAATGATAACCGAGGTATCGATCATATGAATTTCATTTCTAACACCCCAGTGTCCCAGTGAAAAACTTTATTTTTTTGACGTTGGTAAAGTTTCTTTCAAACCAGCGGTTTGTAGTAGTAGAAAATAATACTTTTCAAGTTACTTATATCCTGGATACTGGAGTAAAATTGAATATAGCTAAGTACGAGTATATGATTTGCTATTTCATTCGTTGGTCGAATTGGTAACCAGTTTCTCTTTTACATTCTCCAGTTCTGTTAACATACACGAATCGCACGGGATTCCTTCAATCCGTGTTGGCTGCAGCAGATAGTACGGACGAAAGGGTCGCCTGCGCAGCCCTGCAGTTACTCTCCTATGTTATACACTACTTTACCAAGAACAACTATCAGGTCTGTATTTAGAGCTTCTTTTTCTACCTCTACCTGTGTTTACTTATTACTGTCTGCTAAATACCAGAGCTGAAAATAACAACACTGGTCTTCTCGATTTTTGAAAAGACTACGGACTTTTGAGTGAATTATTGATTTCCAACTAAGGGCTCCGCTTAATGGAAAGCTACACCAGATGAATGTAATTTTGTATAAACAAGTCTGCTAAATAGAACAAACAGCCACAAAAATATTCTGATCACTATTCTGTTTAATCTGGTCCTTTTTACTTACAAATATATAATGCCTTTCAGCCAAAATCAATTCTGCAGATCCAAACGCACTTGATCATAAAGTCCCTAAAACAGGACAGTACTAGTGAAAGGGGAGCTTCTCTGTTACAACTAGTATACATGGTGTTAAACACTGGGACCTCTTCACCTTTGGCCTTGGCTTATAGTGTAGAGGAGCAACCGACGGTGAACGTCCAATGTAATGCATTGAGGGCGCTGATGTTTAGGATTCAGTTGATGTTGTGTTGTAGGGTGAGTTAGACTTTATATACGTAAGTAGAAGATCAAAACAAACATGTAAATACGATATAAGGAAAGTTTGTAAAATGTTTGTTTGGATGGAGGACGAAACTACTCATCCGATTTAAAAAAAAAACATTTAATGATAGAAAGCTGCTTTATTTCCGCTACCTATATCTTATAGCACCCCATAGTATGTTGTTTCGATGTGGATGAAATTGCGGGCAGAAGCTAGTTAGAAACAAAAAGATTTAAATATTTTGTCTTTGTCTAGGTTGTAGACTTTCCAAAAATTTAAAAGTCCACGATACCTTTACGGTATTGTAACACTATATTCAAAAGCTAGGAAGTAGTAGGCAGCTAGGCAGCATTTATTTTGCTTAATGATTTGGCCTATATAGTTGAGTATCTTGTACTTACTAAAAGCTTCTTTGTAGCATGACGATGGAAATCTTAATCGAATCGCCCGGATGTTATATCTGAATACAAAAAGAGGTTCTATATACATTTTAAACACCATTCAAATACAATCTGTTCCTCTTACAGGAATCAAAAAACCAATCATCAGCCGGTTGGAAAACTTTAAGCTCAATATTCAAGCACGCCATAGTGACAAAGAACGACACAAAATTGATAGCTACACTAACTTCTCAACCGTGGACACACACGTTAATACATTTTCAATTAACACAAGAACAGACTGCAGAATTCTTAACATTCACACATAACTGGCTAACGCTACTAAAGATCACGATAAAGAAATGCCAGAAGATGAACAAGATTCAGTTATGTAAGCAAAGCCTGGTTATCAAGACGATGGTATTGATGAAAAAGAGTTTGGTGGTCGAAGGAGATTTGAAAGATATGAACAAGAAAGTGCTGGTGATAGTTGATGAGATTTTAGAAGATTCTGGAATTAGGATGAACTAGAATGTATCACCCATATAGAACGTAGGTTGATTAAATGAGGTTTTGGATTATATAGATGGATCGGTTTTAAGAAAATGAAATAAATATTTCCGTTTTATTTCTCTACAATTAGTTTTACTAACTCCCATAGCACTAGAATCATGCTTTAAACTACTCCAAGATTTTTCTTCAAGCCCACAAGCCCACTTTAGCTAATGGCGCACGTAACGTTATTTCCAACACATTCCAATAAAATTCACGATCGGTATTCGGTTGTGCAATCCTTGGCAACTAAATAGCCCTTATCGAAAGGGACACTTCGATTACGAAGTCTTCCATTATAAAATACATTGTATTCAAACGTAACGTGTATGCAAAATTACTAATTAACTTTCTATTTTAACGATTGTCCAAAATATTCCGGAACTACTTTCCATGCAACGCTTTCCAAAGGACGAGAGAAATTATATATCGTACAAGCCCATAGTTGTAGGATACTCACATGGAATAGGAATGAGCGTGAAAATCAAACACAATAGATATTAATTTATTTATCGATGCAGTTAACGCCTGCGTATTTCTATGCGAACATTTTATATTATGGCATTTTGTCATATCGGTGGCACAGTCGGTGGTTAGAGAAAGCCGACTATTCGACAGACTTGCGGGCTACTCGATAAGACAAGTCTAGTTGTCACCGTTTCTACAGACAAAACCCTAGAAATCCGAGAAGCCGTAGCACAAAATGTTTTCCCTAATTATTAAAAACGAAAGTCAGATACCAATCTGCCTATGTATAGGGCTATCTGAACAACCTAACCAACTATACAGCAATTTCTTAATGAACCAACAGCACGGTATAAAGATAACCAAAGGTACCTTCCGATAAACCGTCTCTATGGTTGGAATAAAGCCTTTACTTTGATTGTTGCTTAGAATCGTACCCGACCTTAAACTCAAAAATAATATTTATTGCATGCTCTCTTATCACCGGGTTGGAGAAAGCAGTTGATACTGCTTGGAGCGTGACGCGTTAATGTTGCTTGCAAATTCTACAAAGGTAGGGTAGGTAATGATTGTGATTTGTGATTCACTGGCATCGTTGTCATGCCAACCTTGAAGCTTGTTAAAGTCGAGAACACTTATACGAGTAGTTTTAATTGCTTGGCTTTATTTTCATTGATGTAGATATAATTGAGCGATGTTTTGAATGTGGTTCTCTTAATGGACAGCAGATGCAGTTTACTATGGTAGTTATTAAGAATTTTAGTTTTATTTCTGGCGATTCCACAAAAACGATGGATGGACTGTGTGAAAATGATATGGCTAATAAGGTGGCGGCTACTGAAATGACGCCTAATAGAGAAGTGTTCATGGATGAAGACATTCTGACACTCCAAGAAAATTGAGATACGGGCAGAATAATGATAAGTTGATAATATGTACCTATGTAATTTCTGGCAATTTATGATGAAATTGGCTCAAACAAGTTGAGACCTCCGACTAGCAGTGGATGTGATCAGACTGAAGATGTTGATGAAGCTGACAAGAATATTCACATAGTCAGCCGAATTATAATATCGGGCTTTACTAAAGGTAACATCGATTTCTTATTCAATCATGATGTATCATCAAACACAGATATACCAAGATAGTTCATGGTTGGTAGTCGAAAAAAAAAACTCATTCCACTTTCCATGATTTCTTTTTACGGAAACATTGCGTCGCAAGTTCTCAGTAACGTGTGGTTTAGAAATAAATGTTTGTTATTTAACCACGTTAAGCGGTACTTAAGTTGCAAGTAAGGGCTTTTGATCCGGTTCAAAGCCTTGCCGACGAACTCGTAATGGTTTTCTAGGTACCAATCATGATCTTGCACTTTTAATATTGAATGTCGGATCGTTGCAAGCATATTTCTGATAAGATTTTAATTACACATCATAAAGTTTTATTTTGTTGTGTCTAGAAAGCTGCCAATTACTGGTAAAGGTTTAACGTTAATTGTGGGTTGTACAAACGTTTTCAGTTGTTTGTCTAAAATCTTACCTATCCCATTTTAGTTTCATAATTCTTAGCTGTTATTTCATGGTTGTTTATTTATTTATTTAGGGAAAACAAACAATTGTACAATATATCGTACAGTAACAACGTATTAGACTAATGTACATTCCACGACGTTTCCACGTATTACTTCGATAGGAGATACAGTGTAGAGTGACACAGTGTTTTATATAACAATAACGTTAACACAAATACAAGAAAAAAAAAACAGAAAAAAGTGTACATAAGTGAAATAACGGCAGGAATATATATAAAAAGCGAATGTTACATTACTTAGCTAATGATTGAAGGTATAAAAAAATATAAAGTAAAACTAACAATAAAATAAAGAAAGGGACTAAAATTGACTAAAATTTGTCTTGCAGGTTCTGGAAGATCTCTAGGATCTATTTGGTTGTCGACTAGTGTAGAGTGGTTAAGTACATCAGTGGTAATAATTATTTATCTTGACAGCACCCTTAAGTCAAGCAGGAAGGGTGATTTGCGTAGAGCAAGTGTTATTACCCTTGATATGCCACACACCAAAAACTAAATAACTACGGTTTAAGAAGAAGAACATAGTTTTAAACTACTAAAATTACTTATGACAAAGAAGTCGTTGGAGTAGCCAACAACTTCTGCAGTTTCCTACCAGTGAAGTCAGCTAACTTACCTACATGCATTTATTTCTCTATCTTCGGTACCCAATACCTACCAAGCGTATCATTTCACCTTATCGCCTCAAACATGCAAATTCAACCGCCTCAATCATGTAATTCTTCGACTACCAAAACATTACTACCACTTGCTACACTAAAGTCTGACGTCACAGACCTACCACTATTTTTTGGTGGTGGTGCTTGCTCCCCCGTCGGCAGTAGCGAACGGAGCAGTCGACCGCAAACCGCTGAGCAAGCGCCACTTTCCACCGCTCTACTCCTGCGCAACCTCAATAATAATTGTACTGTGAAGCCTACTGAATATTTGTGAAGTGACAGTGATGCAACTCTGTGCATATTAGTGTTCGACATGTTTTTATTGAGGACTTTTTGCAGTGTTAAAATGAATGGTAAGATATTTTTCTGCGATTCTTTGCCGGTGTTTTTTTTCAGGTATTTTTAAGCGTTATTTACAAATGACGGGTAATCCCATTAGATTAAGTGAAAAATATTTTATATTAGGTGCTTCAGTTAAATCTAACACGGTACCTAATAATCCTCTAAAGATTCCCAAGGATAAAGATGAGCTCAAAAATAATAAGTGATAGAGGATTTTTTTTAGCAGTAGAAATATGGCTGATGATGAGAGCAATATTTCAAAATACCACTTATACCAATGAAATGAAAACGATATTTTATTTTAATCAATGAATACAGCTAAGCTCTCAATTTTATTGACACTAATCGAGACACAGTAAGCTGCAATAAACAGAAAAATTACAAAGACAACTTTCGTCGAATCCACACCATAAATTATATCAACAATCGAAGATTTATTTGCATAATTATGTAAAAAGATACGCTAGTAGTAAAAAGCTGAACAGGACGTGCGTAATTTTATGCATAAGCCCCGTTAGGCTGAGTTGCGCGTGCGCAAGTTATAAACCAGAAAAATATAATTATCTAGATCGGATGCACATATCGAGATAAGTAGGTAGGGCTTACTTTTTGTCCAATCGATTTAATAAGCCCGGTGGGCCTTGCACGAGCGTGCGGAGTCAAAGTAACGCAAATTCTAACGGTTTTGAAATTGAAAATACTAATTTGCCACATTATTCAGTTTTAGAACTTCATAATATCGGTGATAAGTACAAATTGGACTTGTTGCAGTAGTGCGAAGTTGTAAACCAAAATGCTTCATAATGTCGATGCAAATCTAAATTGAGGCGGATATAAAATCGATCATGAAATGCTCTACCAACTATCGATGGTTGTATTTTCTATACTTGCAAAAATGTTTAATATTCAGATTTACTTCACCTTTACGTCGTACGTTCATGTTAGGGCCTCGGTGATACGCAACCGCCAACCTAACGGTGGTTCAAACCAGACGTTACTCAGACATATTCCACTTTTTCTCACCAAAGTTTAATTTATTGGTTTCCGTTCGCGACATGTTATGTTGCATGTGTTTGACACGGTGATTTGAGAAATCAGGCTTTCCGTTACAGTTTTATTTTTGTCGTAAGTAAGTAGTTCGTATTCTTCGTTAGATTTTAATGTTTTTTTTTTAATAATTGTTAACTATAAGCTTATGCCCGCTCCTTCGCCTGCTTGGAGTTTGATAATTACCCCACGGGATCATTCTAACGGGATAAAAAGTATTCTATGTGTTAATCCATGTTATAAACTACATATATGTGTGCTTAATTTCATTCAAATCCGTTCATTCGTTTTTGTGTGAAAGAGTAACAAACAAACATCCATACATCGTCACAAACTTTCGCATTTATAATATCAGTTGGGGTAAGAAGATAAGGTTAAGATCAAAAAGTGGCTTTAGTCTCGGCTTTACTCTACGACGTCACATACATTCGCAACTCCGTGGTGTTGCCCACCGCCTCTGTAAATATCTTCATTAAGTTCATAGCGATTTATTGGTTACACAACATAGGGTCCATGCTCATATAACTGTATAGCATGGAAAGTCTGAGTCGGGTGGGACTAATCATCTTCGGACAATGCAACAACAAGCATAATTACCGTCGAACTTCACTTACAGATAAGTTCGTTTGACTATTAAATTATGCTTGTTGTTGCATTGTCCTCATTGATTAGGAAAACTTTAGGTATGGATGTTTAAAGATCAGTTGTAAAATCAATAAAAATATTTAAAATTGAATAACTAATTACTACTAAAGACCTAAATAAAGACCTACCCGAGGTCTCGCCGAAATGGATAGTAATTCTCTCAGTAGTTAACTTTGATCCTTGTTGTCCAACATTCCAGAAAACACCATTTTGGGACCTTCACTGTCCGTCGGACCATATGTCTGACTTTTCCCAACATCCTGACTGTTTATTTAAGTTTTTCAGTCCTTATACTTCACACTCCCTTGGGAGTATCAAAAGTACTTTATCATAAACACATTATGATTCAAATTATACCTATACGATCTGTCCAAATCCGCTGGATGCGAGTCGCACGGGACCGGTCAATGTGCTGACACTTGGGGAGGCCTATGTCCAGCAGTTGACGTCTTTCAGCTGAAATGATGATGATGATCAGTCCAAATCCATATAGTCTATGTTTAGTATTATTCTAGTCTACGGCAGCTAAACAGTCTGCCTTTGTCTCGACAGTTAGTTGTCTCCGTTGGGAAAAAATAGAAAGCAAGTCGTGATCGATTAGCCATTTTCACTTTTATTGTTCTCTAAAGTATACAAAATTAGATTCAATTCGCGCATTGTTTGCTGTTTGTACGAGTGGAACGACTACCCTTATGTTGTGAGAAAATATATAACATCACGACTGTAAGCCTCGAAGGATTAGGACAAAGGTGTGCCAACAGAGGGTGAGCCTGTTTCCATTAACCAGGCATGAGTACCCTGGGCTGTTACTGAAAAACTGATGGAAAAACCCTACTCATTATTGCCCATTATATACCGGGTTTTTCATCGAGACCAAAGATATTCTGAAGGTGACAAATTGCAATATTGAAATCATCATAAAGAAAGTTAAGCACATAAACAAATTCCTATTCAGTATAGGTTGGCTGGTTACGCAAAAACATGGGATAATCCGCGCAAGAAATGTGTCAATTTATCTTCTTACGAGCTTTTATTTATTAATATATATCAGACAGGTGTATTTTATTATGTCGATGGATAGAGATTGATGGTGTACAGAATCAGCGAGTTTGAGAGAAAACGGGTACGCTGAGGTACGCTATACTAGATTGACAAGATTATGTATGAACATGTTTGATTCAGAACCGATAATGTTAAAGTAATCAATCCTGCTTGGATGATCAGCTAGTTTTATAATGCTATGACTTCTTGCAGTGAAGTTAACGGAATTGCCACGCGTATTGCATTTACGGTAATTCTGAATAATGCACACAAGTCCGGTGCGGCGGTCAATTCGCTTAACACAAAACATTTTTCCCAATTCATTAAAACTGTAACAATAATTTAAACTTACCGTGAAAGAGCAGTGAGTAGATATTTGTCGATTGCCACCAAAGTCATGTTCAATAAAGCGACTAATCGGCGACGAGACTACATGTATTATAAGTAGTATAATCTCGCGGCAAGGTTTTCAGCATGGAACTCCAAGGCAACAGAAGGAGAGTTAGAAACACACCACGCCATCTACGCAGAGTAAAGTCAGTTTTCTTTCCCATTGATCTAAATTGTGGCCAACAAGCAAAGCTTTTCCATTAACCAGAACAAAATAACCAAACTTTCTATATTTAACGACACAAGTTGAATACAATAACATTCATCTTATAATAAAAGCTATTGTTGTAATATCCGGTCATGATCGGAAAAACTACCGACCGCAAATGGTCCAAATTACTTAAGTAGTAATGTACTAGGCATGGGTTACATATCGTCGGAAACTGATGTGGTGCGGATACACAGTGTTTATGTAGTTATCCAACTAGAAGTTTGTTAGAACGACAGACCACGATATGGTATCGATAATGACCGATACCGTGTAATTGATACTTTTTCTACTAATATTACAAATAGGAAAGATTTGTATTTTTGTATATAACGAATAAACTTAAAAACTACTGGACAGATTTGAAATATTCTTTCAGTAATGGATAGCTACATCATCAGCGAGTAAAATAGGTTATATTTTATTCCCGTACTAGCTGCTGCCCGCGACGTCGTCGTCTGCGTGAAGGCTCTACAGCACCAAAAATACCTAAGATGCCAATGCTCTTCGATATATAATAATATGTAGCCTATATGTTGACCCGACCTCTTAGTAATAGGTATTCATGCAAATTTGAAGTAAATCCATGCAGTACCTACTTTTTGAGTTTAGCCCGGACATACCTACATACAGACAAACAGACAAAAATTCTAAAAACTATTTTGGCTATTACTATTTTTGGCTTCGATATCGATTGTAGATCACGCCCCAAGTATTCTTTTAAAAAATATTCAATGTACAGTTTTGACTTTCCTACGATTTTATAATATGTTATATGTATAGAAGATATATAATATATAGATTCCCACGGGAACAGGAATCATGGACAAACGTAAAAATGTTCAAGAAAACAACATCTATGAGTGAAGTGACTAAATTCAAAATTCATTCACAAATATCAGAAAATCGTCCTACATTTTCCTCCCAAGAAGATATCCCCGATAGACAACTATGGGTTGCTGACCGCAGAACCTGTATTGCTATGGGTGATGTTTATGTCCATTGATCGATCGGTAATTATATAGCATTAGCCAACTACTTAATGAGACCTGTCTGTTATGAAAATCTTTCAATATATTGTATTACTAGCTGACCCGCGCAACTTCGTCTGCGAGTGAGGGTTAGAGAAAGTGTGAGTCAACCTTCAAAAATGGACATATGCTATCGCGGACTTTTTTTTTAATGCTTAAGAGGAACAATTCCTTCGTACGTGCAACGGAAGCCAAGAAAAAGGAATAAATCTTTGTTTTTGGGATTTTTTTCATTGATGCTCCGCTCCTATTGGTGATGTTAGCCTTCCTTGATGAACGGGCTGTCCAACACTAAAATAAGTTTTTAACTCGAACCACAATTTCCTGAAATTAGCACGTTCAACCAAACAAACAAACTCTTCAGCTTTATAATATTTGTGTAGATTCAAGTAGGTAACAATTTAATTTCTTGGAAATCTTTGCATTAATCGCTCATACTTATGGTTTTCCAAATAAGGGCTTCCCTCGAAAGCTGGCCCATGCTGGCTCACTGCAGGCGGCTGCACACATAGGCGTAAAATTTTTCAATTTTTTACTCTACGTCCCATGAGGCCGTGTCTTAATAGTGCATAACCTCTAAAGCTTTGAAACCTTCAAATATAATACGGTGACTTTCGAGACATTCCAATTTTAGAGTATTAGCACCAAGGTTTTATGTGAGTTCAACCTTTTTGAATAAAATCGAATTGAGTTTTCAAACATGTGTCAAAATAAAATCTAGTTTAAATCAAAAGCTTTGAGTATTGATATCAACTTCGAAGCAAATCAGCGCCATGGCCAAAATAATTGTTTTGACCCCTTTTTTAACCCCGTTAGGGGTTCATTTCAATGAAATACGAAACACGTCTTCCATCAATTCTGTGAAAAGGTTTATGCAAAATTTCAAGTAGATTGGACCAAGGAATCACGTTGTCTCTTAAAAACTTTGCCCCCTTTTTTTACCCCCTTATGGGTTCAATCTTGGAAAATTCATCTATACCGGATGCCTACATCATATAAAGAACACACCTTGCTAGTTTCAGGTCTCTGCGATCGGCGGTATAAGCTGTGCGTTGATTCATGAGTCACTAAAGCTAAATCGTCAGTCATTAAATCGCTATTTTGTTCGTATTCAATATTCACCTCAAAAATCAAATTTCAAGGAAACTGAGAAATTATATTTACTTGTATTAGATTTGAAGTATATGTAGCAACTTTTAAAGGTTTACACTTCATTGGATTTTATTCTATAGGTGTATGAAGTTATTTAATTTTAAACACAAAACCCTCTTTTTTACTTCTCTGGGTGATTTTTTTTAAAAATGCTGAAACAGGTCTTTATTTATTTTTAATAATAAGTATCTACTCTGAGTTTCATGATTCTAGAACAATCAAAAATGTTTTTTTCATACATACTTTACCCCCCCTTTTCACCCCCTTTATCCAAAATTTTCCATAATTTCTATAGCCTAAATGTTATTCTGAGTTTATTTAAATATATTAGTGAAGTTTTCATCAAAATCCGTCCCGCAGTTTTTACGTGATGCGCGTTCAAACAAACAAACAAACAAACAAACAAAAATTTTAAAAATGGTTTTAATTTGTTCAGTTACTTATTTTAAGTCACCCTGGTCGATTTTTTTTTGAAATCTTCAATGTACAGATTTTTTGGTCTCAACGATTTTATTATATGTATAGATACTGTCTTATAGGGGTAAGCATGCAAGGTACGTTATGAAGTCCTCTCTATATTCTCTTCCTGTTCTGTCTAATTGGTGCATGCAGAACTGCATAAACGAGGTGTTGTGTCCGATTCCCATGATGCCCAAAATGTTATCAAGTTTTTCCTAAACTCAAACCAGATCGGATTTCGCATTGGATTTGTGTCCGGTTGATAGGTGAAGGCTCGCATACAATAATTATTGCAACTAGGCTTTAATATAGCTATTTATGTTAGTCTACTGTCTAATCCGTCGGGATTTCGGGAATTACGAGCGTGAAAATACGTGATTTCAATGTATCTTTGCAGCTTTAGAAACTAGGTATGATAATTATAGATACTTTAACATTTAGTTATTGCGCTATTGTTACTTGTGCCAATTTGTTAACTGTTCTACAAACAAAAGCAAATGCAGTTCTGAGAAGATCTTAAATTAAACCAACTCGATCTTATGCAAGCGATTAAACGGGATACACACAACATATTATTGGGCTACGGTGAAATTGAGACCAAGAGAAATTAATACTTGCTGCCAGTTAATATCGTAATAGCGGTCATTGCCCTTTCCCTAATATATCTTCGTACGAACCAAAACCATTGATGACCCGAATGGTGCAGCGGTAGTGAGGCTGCCTTACGTTCTTAGGGTCCCGGGTTCGAATCCCGGTAGGAGCAAATGTTTGTGTGATGAGCATGGACATTTGTTTCCGAGTCATGGATGTTTATATGTATAATAAGTATGTATTTATAAACAAAAAGTACATAATATGTAGTTAGTAGTATATCAACTGTCTGGTGACCACGACACAAGCCTTGCTTAGTGAGGCAGACAACGCTGTGTCTGTGTGTAATGTCCAGCGATATTTATTTAATGAACCATGTAAATATCGTTTTTCATTAGAAACAAGTAAAATTAAATTAAAAATTTAAAAAACCCCCGACACAATGTAAAAAACCCCCGACTAAAAGTTAAGTTGAAAATAATTCGTTAATTCGCCATTTTGTGGTGGCGGCCATCTTGAATTTTTAATTTATCATAGGGTATTATAGTATTCTACTAGTCAAGCCCTTTCATTTGATACCCATATTGAGGGAGTTGTTGAATAAAAATGTAATCTGCCATTTAGTGGCGGCGCGGCGGCGGCCATCTTGGACTGATTTTTATCAAACATAGCTAAGAACACTCCCGACTAATTCCCACAGACACACACACACGTCAAACTTATAACACCCAGTAGTTTTTTGTCGGGGGTTAAAAATGTTGAAAATCACGATGACGATTCAACACTTGAACAGACTTATTTTTGTATTTCAAAGATAAGATCTTTTATAAATGTAGGTGGGTCATTGACCGCTATTGATCTTAACTGGCAGCAACTGTACCAGCATTAAGAAAACTTGTAGTTTAGGTACATCATAGGTATCACATTCTTCACATCCAAACCAGCCTAATAAAAGGCGAATGTCTGGTGCCAAACTGAATGAAACTCTGTCTGTTTAGTATTCAGTTGAATTTTGGCATCCAGGTAGATAATACTTTTCATCCTGCAAGTTACCTACGTTTCCGTAGGATAATTTCTGACCTTCATGCGGACGAAGACACCAGTAATAACTAGGATATTAAATGTTCATGGTAATTCCCCATAACGTAAATCCTTTCAGTTCAAGCTGTTTCCGTCCATAGACAAGCACGCATGCTTTCTAATTATATAGGCGAAGGAAATGTTTCCGCACTGCCGTGGCGCCGGGTGTCCACACTCTGCCTAAGGTCTCATTTACTTTCCTTTAACTGGTCTATAATTTGACCACAAATATAGAATTGTTGCGTATGTGAAACTATTCTGAAATTATTATTAATTTAAAGACGGGGTTTAGGAAAGTAAATAGAGCGCTTTCTCAGTTGGCAAAGCCACTTATTTACGAGTATTTGATTTTTTTTTATCTGTTTTTATGGAATCAAACAAGTAGAAATCATTTACTAATCTTGACCACTAAACGAGGCTTATTAATGGCAAATTAATGCAATTATTTTTAAGAAATATGCAAATGCAATGCAGTTAATTAAATCAGTTTTAGTTTATTCAATAAAATAGACGATAAAATAGTGTGAACGATATTTCTAAGCTGGATTAATAATTTATCAATCAGAGAAAGACGTAGGCTGCATAAATCGCTTCCTGAATTGATAATACCTACGTGTGTATCAATATTTCAGCTTTCAAATTAAACCAAATTAGTATCACTCTACATCACTACATATTATAAAACAAAGTCTCCCGCCGCGTCTGTCTGCCCTTATGTATGCTTAGATCTTTAAAACTACGCAACGGATTTTGATGCAGCTTTTTTAACCGACTTCCAAAAAGGAGGAGGTTCTCTATTCGACTGTATGCATTTTTTTTTTTTTATGTATGTTCTCCGATTACTCGAAGACACCTGAACCGATTTGAAAAATTCTTTTTTTGTTTGAAAGGGTATACTTCCAAGTTGGTCCCATAGAAATATTGTCATGATCTGATCACGAACTTCGGAGATATGGAACGGAACTCCTCAATAAATGATAGCAAATGGACTGGGATTGCTGAAACCTATTGTCTGTCTATTGTTTACACCAGTTCATAACATAACATCACGCCACCGCACCGGTACGCTGTGAAGGGGTAAGCACAAGTGAACCACTAAAAAGTGAAAAATAAAAACTTTTTTGCAAAAAAATAGAACCGACTTCAAAAAAGTGAAAAATAACTTTAGCTTCAGAAGTCGGTGACAAAAAAACTTAATAAATCAATCAAACAATGGTCAAAAGTTTTTTTAATAGATAGAGTGATTCAAGAGGAAGGATTTAGTACATAATTTAGCGCGGGCGAAGCCGCGGGCATCGGCTAGTGTTATATATGTATACTTAGTAAAAAAAAAATGATGAAACCACCAACCATACTACGTAAGTGTATTTTTCTGGATGAAAAATCACATTTTTCGGTAAAACTCAATGTAACGCACTCAAAACATTGTGCTGATGGATGTAAATACGGGGGGCATGGAGGTATTTTTTTTAAGTTATAAGTTATAACCGTTAAAATAGTAAGTATTTAGTTTAATCAAAAACAAAAATTGGTGTATTTTCGGCAAAGAAAAGTTCACCTCTTTAAGCAGATAGAAATCTAAAAATGCAAATGAACGCCAAAAAAAACTAGATTTCAAACAACCAGATGTTAATCGTTCTCACACCATTCCTTCTGTAGTAGATAATTAACTTTCACTGAAGGAGACGTAGGGCTCAAATAGGCGTTGTTCAAAAGTGTTAATAACTTCGTTGCGTGGTGTTATGAGTTCACCTATTGATACCGTGACGTAATTGGCAGCTAATGGGCAGTGAAACGTGCCGATGGATGACCTACAAGGGATTTTGCCAACAGGTTTGTTTAGAGAAAATGTTGAAGCCTTTTATTCAAAGGCTTCGTTTAAAACTAGACAACACCTGCGGGTCTTTTCTTTGTTGGCCAAGATTTGCTTTGTAGGTTCCCGATAATATGCATAATGTATGTACGGGCGAACAAGCTATTTGGTTTACAGTTTAACCCACAAATTACATTGTAAAATGTAAAACAAATAGCTTGTTCGACCGTACTTAGCAGCGAACGGGTCATGACTATTTATTCTATAATGGGGTTTAGGTTTCCGCACTTAGCCCCTAGAGTGGACCATGACTATCGCAGAAATAAAATTTCAGTAAAGGTAGCTTCTGAATTGACTGTTAGATTTGAACGGTAAGAAAATAGTAGATTGTATGACAAGCGAGCAAAATAATATTTTTACGGCGAGGGCGCTATTTTGAATCCAGAGGGAAGCGAAGGGTTCTAGAATAGAATCCCGAGCATAGCCAGCGATAGAGGGCGTAGAATCCTGAGTGTAGCGAGGGATTCAAAGTACATCGCCTGAGTTTCAAATCTCATTACTGCCCGCTAAAAAGTCTAGTTGAGAAAAAATCTACTTTGTCCCGCTTATCTATATATATAAAATGGTAAACTGACTGACTGACTGACTGACTGACTGACTGACTGGGTGATATATCAACGCACAGCCCAAACCGCTGGGTCTACAGATTCCAAATTTGGCACGAAAGTTCCTTATGTGGTCTAGGGGTGCACTAAGAAAGGATTTTTCAAAATTCACCCTCTAAGGGGGTGAAACGGGCCCCTAAAGTTTGTATGGAGAAACAAGATTAGTTAGACTATTTTATTCGAAACTTCACAAGAGTACTCCTATTGATAAATGAGAAGAAACGGGTTTCAGTTTTTTTCAAAATTCAACCCCTAAGAGGGGTAAATGGGATGACAAAGTGTAAAAATCAACGCACAGCCCAAACCGGTGGATCTACAGATTTCAAATTCGGCAAGTAGGTTCCTTATATGTGGTCTACGAGTGTGTTAGAAATTTTGTATATATGTACTAGATGTATGTAAGGACTAATCTTCGTTATTTGGTATTAAGGGGAATATAAATAATATGATTAAATCCATAATACCATATTTATTTATTACTATTGCAAAATACAATTAACTACAGTAGTAGTCTACACATTTCATAAATAATAATCACCATGAACAATAGGAGGTTATTATGAGACGAATTTAATAAATAATAACATTGCATCATATCATAATAGCATATAGCATAATCTATATACATATAATAAAAGAGTAAAAAAACTGTGTCTGTACATTGAATGTATTAAAAAAATAATAATTGAGGGGGGTTTAGAAACAGTAATAGAGCCTGAATCCAAAAAAAAAAGTCTGTCTGTTTGTTTGTACACGCTAATCTTCGGAACTACTGGACGGATTTGAATGATTATTTTTTTGTTGTATAGATATTAAGTCTGTGCAACATATAGGCTATAATTTATCTTGGAAACTTGAACACCTGATGCAGAACCGCAACAGACCAGCTAAACTATAAGAGATACTAATAAAAATGACACCATAGCAAAAATTGTTCCACGTGATGAGCATTTTCTGCTGAGAGAATAAATTTGAAGATCTGGAACACCTGATGTGGAACTCCAAGGGCCCAGCTACACTATAATACATATAGGAATGACGTCTTAGCAAAAATTATTCAATCTGATGAGCACTCTCTGTTGACTTATAAAAATCGAAGATCTGGGACACCTGTTGTGGAACTCCAACAGCCCAGCTACACCATAACACATATAGGAATGACGTCTATGCAAAAGTTGTTCAATTTGATGAGCAATCTCTGTTGACTTATAAAAATCGAAGATCTGGGACACCTGATGTGGAACTCCAATAGCCCAGCTACACCATAACACATATAGGAATGACGTCTTAGCAAAAGTTGTTCGGTCTGATGGGCACTTCCTGATGACTTATAAAAAATCGAAGATCAGAAACATCTGATGTGAAAATTATTGCAAAGCTATCACTTATTTCACTGTATAATTATAAAATAACATAAGCTGGGAGTACATCCACGTAGTGAAGGCAGTTACAGTTAAGGAATGATTTTCGATGACGATGGTATATCATTGAAAATTTGACTCTACTGGCCAAAACTCCCATTTATTATTTTATTTATTGAATAAATATGTCTTGGGGCTTATGTTATTTGAATGTTTAATTTCCATTTCCATTTATCTTCGTGACTCGGGAGCCAACCCGGTAACGCAGGGTAGCAGTCACTTAGATTTTAATTGATCACGTATCTTCACAACAAAACTATAACCATGTCTAGAAAGAGGTCAAATCTTTCCCAATGTTCCAAAAGAGCTAAAATATTGAGGATCATAAGATCCCAAAAATCTACCGAAGAGCGTCAGGAGAGATTAGATGCTGTTCAAAAACATCAGGCTGCAACTTGCTCCGTGGAAACCTCTTCGGATTTACGCATCTACATCCAGGTCTCCAGAGACCAGTGAAGACTGACCGCTGATCGTGAACGTCATGCAATGTCTCGCGAGTCGGAGACGTTCACGGATAGAGAATACCGCTTGAGTTCTCAATATATCTACGCATCTGCTTCTAGGCCTCTAGAGACAAGTGCGGAACGTGATGCGCGACTGTCCACTGATCGTGAGCGACATGCATTGTCTCGCAAATCGGAAACGTTTATCGATACAGAATCACGCTTGATTTCTCAGCGTATTCGCACATCTACCAACAAATCTTTTGAAACGAGTGATGAACGTGATGCGCGACTAACTGTTGCTCGAGATTATCATACATTGCCCCGAACACGCACACAACAAAATATTCATAATCAGTTAGAAAGTGAGAGAGAAAGAATTGCTGGAGTACGGCATGAAAAGACAGAAGAAGAGCGCGAAGACTTCGACTTTCTCTGAACAGAATGTCGATATCATCTGAAGAATCGGATGTGTCTCAAGATATAACCGTAGGGCATGGCGATCTTCCTTGGGTTGATAAGGAACGGAGTGCATTTACGTATACTCCTATGATTGAATACGCCACATATTCCGCCATCGGAGGTATGGTTCAAAATTGTACTTTTTGTGAAGCTGTTAAATGGCAAAAAGAAACAAACGGTATGTGTTGCTCAGGTGGGATAGATCCGTTATTTTCCCGTCCCCGGGCTCTTAGAATTCAAAATCAGACGTTTCAGATCTACGATTTTGACGACCCCGTTGTCGCTGGCATAAGCAACAGGATCCGCGTACGAAGTCGCGGGCAGAAGCTAGTAGAGGAATAAAACGACACTTTTCGAATAGAAGGGATGATAAGGTCTAAATTCTAAACACTTAGGAGTTTATTCATAAAGGGGACTTAAAGTTATGTTAAGTTATGATTATGATTAGCAAATGTTTAACCTAAGGTACATTTTTGACGTTTATGCGACTCTCGGTTTCAACCAGCGTCTTTAGTTATTTAATTTAAAACTAACAATACCCAAGTTATCGCCTTTACACATATTGGTATACTTTTTACTGTTTTCCATATTCATCTCAGTTCACCAGCTGCGTCTGCGCCGGTCTAGCATAGATTTGGCGAGGTTTCACTCGTGAGCGCCTAGGTAGTGAAACTTTTACGTAAGTTATTTTAGCTTAGCTTATTGTTGTAACTTGACAAGTAAATGACACACGGATATATTTTTTATTATTTTTTTGCAATGAATAGCAAGTTTCTTGGCAGAGTTACCGGTGTAGGTGGTATACTTGTATATAATGTTTTTGAGTTTCATAACAGCTAAGATTTTTTTAAAGTTTTCATATTATGAAATTTGCTGTTAAATTTTATTCTTGTAAACTAACGGTTAAGTAGGTAGCATATTATTGTAATGAAATGGTAAAATGTGAAAGGAGTGGGCTCTCATTGTTATCGGTCCCGGGTTGCTTCAATTATTGAACAAGTTTGATATATTATGAAGGCCCATTTGCACCATTCTTCACTAAACACGTTAAGAGCTCAACCAGTAGGCCATTTTAGACTCCCCAGCTCATTTTACGACTTTTTTTTGGGGGAAAAATTACGTTTTGTGGTAGAACTCAATGCCAAAACATTGTGCTGATTGATGGATTGAATAGTAAGGGGGAAGTAGAGGTATTTAAAGTAAAAATCTTACATTAAAAACTTGTATTTAAATAAAAAAATGTTTTGAAACAGTTGGCACTTTGGCCCCTAATATCTCCTTAACTAGAGGAGTATATAGACTCGGCGAAGCAACCACCTGCTCCTCAACTAGCGGCCCGCCTCGCAAAATTCTTCCAAACCGTTTTGCAAAATTTACTTTTCACTTCTCATGCTCTAAAAGAACGCCATTATAGCCCTACGAAGCGGGATTAAAGTGACCGTTTATTCCCTAGGGAGTAAAAAGTAATTTAAAAATGGAACGATCTTTTACTCTGAAACATGGTCACAAAACAGTAACTTTTTTTTTTTTAATGGGTCAAAGGTATTACCTATTTAAATTTCGAATTGGCTTGCAGATAGAAAGCGGTTTATTGAAAAAAAAAAAACAAAGGAACTCTTCAACGCGAGTTGTTGTTTCTGTGCATCGTTGTAAAAGTAAAGAAGAAAATAAAGAAAAGTATGTGCAATGCCTCTGTTGCTAGCCGCTGCAGTAATGTAGGTACCCACTAATTATCTGTGGAGTGTGGATCATCTTCATTGCGACAATGTCGAGAGTTTGTGTTGTGTTTTAAATTGTTAATCTGTGACTGACCTGATAGAAGAAAAAACTGACCGCTCAGTTCAGAATTTTTGTCGAGTGTAAATTTGTTCGGTTTTAAATGACTATTTTTCTCGCACTCGAAGTGAAAAGTACAGTTTGCACCTCGAGACTAAACGCCAACATAATATACCCTCGCTTTTTAATGACTCCCTCGCAAGCTCGGGAGTCAAACCACCTCGGGTATATAATATAATGGCTTCGTTTAGTCCCTCGTTATAAAATATACTATAAATATACGAGTACTATAAAGCCATATAAAATCTTACAATTATAAATTGTTTGCGAAATGTAAATAGCATGCAGTACATGTAATATTTAACAATAGTATGAAATAAATGTTTCCTAGAAACATGTGTGTGTGTGTTCCTGTGTGTGTGTGTGTGTTGTGTGTGTGTGTGTGTGTCATGTATGTGATGTTTGATATTATAAAATTTACGAAATGAACAATTGTTCGCATGCAAACTGTATACAATTGCGCCCTTATGTAAGGCACACACATACCTATTATGTTTGTTGATTCATATCATAGTAATAATTGGACATGAATGGAATACCCTCACGAAAGGATGCTGTAACGCAAAGTATAGGTACCTACCTCATAGTGTTTGTTTCGAATTGTCACCCTTTTGCGTTTAGTCTATCTGATTGACCTTCAACGTCGCCGCTTCGTCCAGAAATACTTCACCAGTAAGTTAAGTACCAAGTAAATACGGTTGCCATAATATACGTCTGGAATTTTCCGGACATTAACGGAATTTTAGCTGCATGTCCGGAATGCGCGACCGTGTTTTTAGATGTCGCGCAAGCTTTTTATAAGGTTTGGCATAAGGGCCTAATATTCAAGCTCAGACGCATGCTACCAGAATTTGCAGATATCCTAGAGTCGTACATTACTAACAGAATGTTTAGAATACGGCAGGAGGACGCATTTTCCGAGCTAAAAGCTATAAAAGCTGGTGTACCTCAAGGAAGTGTGCTAGGCCCAATTTTGTACTTGTTATACACATGGTGACATCCCAGAACTGGAAAACAACACCATTGCGACCTTTGCAGATGATACTGCAATTATGGCTACTGGATCAAGCCACAGAGAAGCAGTAGAAAAAGTTCAACTAGCTGTGAACAAAGTTTATGACTGGACACAAAAATGGAAGATCAAACTGAATGAGTCAAAATCAATTCACATTGACTTAACAAACAAACACTTGGACTATCACCCAATCTACATAAATGGTACGCAAGTACCTTATGCTAATACAGCCAAATACCTTGGCATCACTCTCGACGCCAAGTTGCGTTGGAAAGCTCATGTGAAAAAGAAAAGACAGGAACTCGATATACGATATAAAAGTATGTACTTATTGGTTACTCGGAAAGAAATCTTGTCTATCAATACATAATAAAATAACCCTATACAAGCATATTCTGATGCCAATTTGGACGTATGGCATCCAACTTTGGGGCTGTACTAAACAAAGCAACGTCAAAATAATCCAGCAATTCCAAAATAAAGTACTTAGGGATGCTGTCAATGCACCCTGGTACATAAGAAATGACGACCTTCATCGTGACCTTAAAATGGAATTCGTCACCACTATTATCCAAAAATTTGCTGAAGCCCACGAACACAGACTTCATCGACACGTGAATGTTGAGGCAATTCAGCTGCTAGACAACACAAACTTAGTGCGTAGGCTAAAAAGAACTAAACCTTTTGAATTAGTGTAGTGTACAAAGTGAATGAGTAATAGTAACAATGTTGTGCTATTCATATAACACATGAACTAGTGTTTTATAAATTATATTAGACTCTAAGAAAGTGCTACGGACTTGTGTAAAAGTGCAAATGAACACTATTCTTAGTTTTAAATTCTATCACGTAACATATTAAGTTAGAGTCAAATTGCTTATTAGTCTTTTAGGCTAGATCGTAATTAATTATTAAGACTTTTGTTCTTAATATTATAGTACAAAAAAAAAAATGTCCGGAATGCGGGGGGATTTCTTAAACATCCGGAATTTTCTTTAAATGTCCGGATTTATCTCTAGAAACCTTTTCTTATAGATCTGGGAACCCTACATGTCATAGGAGACGATCTACTATTAACCGGGTACAAATCTCCCGAGAGCTGCTGAATAAAAGATTGTGTAACTTGGGAATCAAAACAAAGACTGTCGGCAGTAGCATATCACGGAAACCAGCCATTTGTAGGTATTTGCCAACATTCCGTAGAGGTGTAGACTCTGCCTAGGTCCACCCCTTCAGAGAATACTAACATTGTGGTGTCATCATCTGCCATCCAGACTAACAATCCAGTCTAAACGTATGACAATATTTTACATGAAGCGACCGCCTGACTGTCTGATCTGACCTCCACAACCCAGTTAGTACCTACTGGGTAATACGATATCACTTGGTAGGTATTTGGTAAGACTGGTTGTCAGACTTTTTGGGCCACTGACTACCTGTGAAAGACTGTCATAGATCTACAAATGACAGCCGGGGCCATTGTGAGGCAAGGAGGAAACTCGGTATGTAAGGGTGGTCACCCATCCACAGACTAACCTAGGCAAGCACGGCTAAACATGAAGATCGACCCGAGCGCCTGGTTTTAATTAGCCACAAGCTAACAATTTGGTGTAGGTATATTATCTGTGGTGTAGGTAATGTTTAAAAATAAAGACCTGAAGCAACTCAAACCTCAAATCAACCGCTACATGACTCAACTATTTGACAAGTCCTGCGACTTTTCCCACTCGCATTCCGACATTAAACAATTCACTTTTCCTTTTCAAGCCCCCATAAAATTTCATAATACGAAACTAGCGTTAGGTGCGGAACCTTTGGTAATGAAAACAAAAGAAAGTATATCGTATATCCGTAACGGGAGCGCAGTATTCTGCCCGCGTCGCCTTAGCATCGCCATGGAAAGTGGTGACGCCATCCGAAGGTCATGGCCATAGAATGGTAATGAAATTACAGCGGTACTTCGTAAACCACAGACAATCGCAACGAGCGAGCATAGACAGTAGACTTGTTGTTAATATGCTTGAAGTCTGCATGATTAAGTAATCTGCTTGAGGTGAGATTTTTGTATTTTTTGCGGCCGAATGACGCATTTTGAATTTGAAAGTGAAACCAAAGACAAAATTGAATGAATAAACTAATATGTACTAAATATCTTCTTTCTACCTGCTAAGTAATCAAGAAGAAAAACTGCTTTCATTATTAGAGTAATAAAAATTACTTCAACATTGCTGCATTTCCAGGAAAAATTGTACAAATGGACAAAAGCCACACAGAAAAACTATAAGACCATTCAAATTTTTCCACCTTTTCATCACTTACACAGTTACACAATGCTGCATAACTTTGCAAGAAGCATGGAACTAATAAGTACCTCCTAAGTACAAGACGTCACAATGGGCGTTCCCACAGATTCAAAAACTCATCAACGCTGTAGGAGTTTTTTATAAGGCAATGAAAGTGAATGATTTTTATGAGTGAATCATTAGCCCGTGATGTGAAGCCAATCTGTTGTTAATGTCGTGTGAAATTATTACATTATACGATAATTTGTTGTTTATTGAATTATCCCCTAATACTTCTAGTGCCATTGAATTATTTCTGTCTCTCATGGAGTCATGGGTCAGATTCAACATCATATTTCCGTATTACTATGCCTAGTTCATGAACAAATTAACACACTTTTCTATGAGCGAATACTGAAATCACAGTAGTTAACAGTTATGCTAAACTGAAGTAATTCATAACACATTGAGTTACAACAATAAATTATTGACAAACATTACAATAACTTTTGCCACGGTTGGCAACCTTCAAACAATTCAGAAGTTTACACATAATATCATTATTTTACTAGGTATTTGTGTCAGTTCATTGCGATACGAATCGCCCATAACATTGGACACACTATAGTTAAGTAAAGACTATTGATTTATCTATAGCTTTATAACATGTTAGCGAACAATTATGATTTTATGTGGTGAGTAATAATGCTATTACATTTATAAATTAACACTTAGAAATTCAGTGCGCATAATTTCTTTGCATCCAAAAAGGTCAAATACTAAATAAAATAAATTGTTTTTATTAAAACGAGAATATTAATTAAAATAAGAACACCGAAACTGCAGCAGTAGGAAATCCAAAAGACAAAGGGTTGGAAACTACCGTAAGGCATTTTGCTTTTAAGTGATCAAAAGGACTGCGAGAGCTACCCAACCACATACCCAACTCCTTCGAATGCACCTACGTATTAATAGGCTTCACAATAGGAACAATAAATACATATGTATTTCTAAATTTAAAAAATCATTGCAACTGACTGTCATGGTCTCTCTATCTCCAAAAAACAACAACACCTCGGTCGAGTTCTATAGAGAAAACAACAGATATCTCAATGTTTAATAAGCGCCATTTCTCCAACGTCTTGTGCGTAAAGGCGGTTACCGTAAAATATTGAAGCAATCTGAGCAAGCTCATCTACGTAAGAACAAGTAGGGCATACAACTCTCTAAACACCAAGTTCACCATTTGCCTGCATAAAATAACAATATAATACCTTTGTAGTACGTTTGAACACAAATACTACCTTTCCTTTTGAATGAATTTGTAACATACCTATATTCTTACAATTATTATGCTTTGAAGAATTTGGGTACTTAGCGTAACGTAGATAGAAAAAAAGGTAGTCAAGGTAAATAAAGAAACTATTCTTCTATTTATATTTATTTTATACGAAATTGTCTGTGCTTTCACGTTTTTTGCAATTTGCCGGCAGCCCGGCTAGCATGGGCAGGGGATAAAATTTTATCCAACGGTTATTTCCACTGACAAGGGACAAAATTCAAACAAAAGTGGAAATAACCGGTGGATACAATTTTTATCCCCTGCCCATGCTAGCCGGGCAGGCATTGTCAGATTTTATAAAATATTTGTTCAGCCTTTTATTGCATAAATTAATAACCAAGAAGTGCGACCCAAAATGTAACAGCAAAACACCTAAAACTAAAGGAAGCTGGACAGACAGACTCACTTATGTTAATGTATGAGAGATGCAATGCCTGTAATCAACACCAAAACCGACCGAGGCATGGTAAGATGCACTAAAATGATACTTAATAAGAAAAAAACGCCGAAATCCTGAACCGGATAATTTTTTCACAATAAAAACGACTAAAAGTCCATACAAAAGCGTATAAATAACCACTCGGATAAGTAAATAAGTCAATTTTACGCACTACCTATTGGCTTAAGAATAAAAAAGTCGAACAAAAGTGGAACCACCGCGCCTTACCGGAAATAATTGACGGTAAACATTGTGATCGCTTCCCATAGACGTGACGATTTGACGATACTAGTTATTCTTTTTTGCCATGAATACGTGCTAAGAAGAAATACTTTCTTGTGCCAACTTCATCCAGGATATTCCCGAAATGGCAACGATGTCGTCTGTCTATCTGAACTTTGTTACTTCTTCAGAGGCTTTTTTTTGGGACAAGCCAGCCATACTGGTCCCAAACCACTGTAACTCCTGAAAGCCAGATTCAACAGTGGCGACCAGACAGACCAGAAAAGCGCCGAGATACTGAAGCTCGACGCAGTCCCAGAGAATTAATTTGACGGTATTGGATCCCGCAACGAAATTAATCAAAAAGTATAGCGGAGGAGTAAGAAAAATACCGTAATTTCCACTTCTCTCCATATCAGCAGGAGATAGAACAAAACAAGGCCACTAGGCACAAAGGGACGTTTACAACTGTTGCCTAGTAGTAGTTCCTCAGAAATACTGGGCGTTAGGAAATAAGTTGGTCGCTGATTAGAGTAGGGGAAGAAAAGCCTTTATGTGTAATAAATCACATAATATTAATGATCCATCAACACTGCGCGAGCGAAACCAATCGCACTTGTCTTTCCGCTCTACTGGAGAAAGAAAATCATGTTGTGGTTTTCCTTGTAAGTTAACCCATTCAGATAATGTAGTTACTACCTGCTTGTAAAAGCAAATTAAGACATAACTTACTATTCATTGAATAATTAATTGTTTAAGCGTAAAACGTGCGTACAGTCTTTAAACATATAACATTAAATATCTATTAGAAATGCATTACATCTCCACACGCGACTAACCGCTCGCGATGCACACATAAATCGCAATAAACTGCAATTTAATATAATTTCACGAGGCCAATAATCTTGCAGACCGAAACAACGGCATCTAACTTCATTAATATTATTTACATACAGATTTCGTGTACATAAACCGATACGTGACGCATAATTATATCGGGTGCATTAACCCGTATCTTTGAAAGAAAACTACTTTTATTTTCATGTGGGTAGAGTGGATTTTTATTTGTGTTGGGCTAGATGGTGGTTGAAATGCGGTGTGCTCTCTCGAGCGAGATAAAGCATAAAAATGTGGTTGGTAGTGTTTTCTCGAGGCGAATAGCTGTAGTGAAACGGGCCACGGTCCGCGGAGCAGGCACGAACGGTCACGTGGTGCACCGTTCAACCACTCGTTGTTCTGTGAAAAACTCGCTTCACGCAATCCTCTTAGTTATGACAACTGGATTGAAGTCGAAACAAACGATTATTGCATAATTGGTCACACGAATAAGTCTCGCGTTTGCATATTAACACGCGCCCCGAATTACCATACTTCAATTTTCTATTGGCTGTTAATTTATGTGTAAGCTTATATTTGTAGGAGCGGTCAGTTATTAATCACACTTAATGATACTCTATTAACTTTGTATTTTACTATAAAAGTTAAGTAAATATTATAATGTATGCAAAACTTGCGTGTATATTTACTCTTTCCGATAAAAAGTAAACTTTCGACGCTCATATGTTTATCAATTTTCGCTCAATTAAAATAAAATTGATGTATTTACTTTATGCCTAAAGACACACTTCTAATGTTCGATCATAGTCAAAATCGATTTCACATTGCCAATTATTCGTCTCATGTATATTTCGTTTTCTGCCAAACGTTCGAGTTGGTAACCCACATTCTAAGCTAAGCTACGAAGACAAAAAATCTATTGAAAGTAGTCTACCGGCTGATTATCTATGCAAAGCACCCTTACTCACATCTATAATGATTTATAAGACTAAGTAATTTGTACAACTGAAAAATACCTATGGGTGTTTCACGGGGGAGTGTTTTGAGTCCTATTTAATTGCTAGGGGACAAAATAAATACTCTCTTATTCACCTTATAATTGGGTTTATTTTCGCTTTCTGAAAACCACTTCATCTATACCTAATGTATTGATATATTACCGAATCTCTACTAAAGATTCTCACGTACCGAGCCATGACCAAATTAGGTGCCAAATTCGTAATTTACTTCACCAAATTGTAAATTATCACACGAAACGGCTTTTTAACGATTTACGGAATCTCTTAAACGAGATAGAATTTGTTATGCTTTCCGTTTCTAGCTTAAACTGAACTCACGTCCAATGTCTACAAAAATGTTTTCTAACTGGTAAGCAATTGGTTGATATAATAAAAATTGCATATTTATTTGATTTATTTAATATTATTTGATACAACAAACATAATGTGACACTAGAGTTTAGAAATGATTTATTATGTTGAGCATGTATCAACTCATATTTTCTTTTCGGATTTATACCACGTTTTTATATCATAACACCAATCGGGTTTGGAAAATACAAATCTCAATTTTTCCCTCGTTTCAGTACCTACCGACCAAATGATATCCTCCCCAAGCCAAGAAAATGTGGCATAAGTATAACCACTATAATGTGGAATTTGGACCACCACGCGGGCCCACTGCGGCTTGGTAGGTGTCTCGTGTCCCAAGATTTTTTTTTTTTATTCTAGGATGTTACGATTTCCTTTCTATCATCACCATCTTCTTACCTTTATCCCATTCTATTCGGGGTCGACGCAACACGTTTTCCTCTCTGTATTGATGATTTACCTTTTCATCAGTTTTTAGGGTTCCGTAGCCAAATGGCAAAAAACGGAACCCTTATAGTTTCGCCATGTCTGTCTGTCTGTCTGTCCGCGGATAATCTCAGTGACCGTTAGCACCAGAAAGCTGAAATTTGGTACCAATATGTATATCAATCATGCCGACAAAGTGCAAAAATAAAAATTTAAAAAAACATTTTTATTAGGGTACCTCCCCCAGACGTAAAGCGGGGAGCGATTTTTTTTTTAATTTTGACCCTGACGTGTGATATATTGTTGGATAGGTATTTAAAAATGAATAGGGGTTTTCTAAAATCATTTTTTGATAATATTAATATTTTAGGAAATAATCGCTCCGAAAGTCAAAAACAATGTGTCCCCCCCCCCTCTAACTTTTGAACCATAAGTTTAAAAAATATGAAAAAAATCACAGAAACCTTTATATGAACTTTCTAGGAAAATTATTTTCAACTTGATGAGTTGAATAGTTTTTGAGTTATATAGCACTTTTTCAAAAAAACGCAAATGATAACTTTGTTTTTCATACAAATACTATGAAAAACAAAGTTATTTTTGCTGACGAAAAATGTTGGTATTTTTAATGGTCTGGGAAGCTACGGAACCCTACAGTGAGCGTGGCCCGACACGCTCTTGGCCGGTTTTTATTCCTTAATAGTTTTAAATACAAGCTGCATAACTCGTCACAAAGGTGACTTTAGTTACGTCGTCGCCTGTCATACTTCCATTGTTCAGTTCCTTCAGGTAGGTACTCGTAATATCTCACGCGGAAGAAACCGGCAGGCTACAGTAGTACTACAGTCTAACTGTCACCGATTCAAATAATGGAGACAGTAATGTCTGATGGCTCTTTGCGTAGTCTGTGGAATTTCTTTTGTGTTCTTCGTGGAATTATTTTCTCTTTTACGTACTTAATACTTATCTAAGTGCGATTGGGTACAAAAAACCCTTGCGTGGTTATTACCAAGTGTATTGGTATTGTACGCAATTATTTGTTGGTTGCCTGACTGCCTCGTTGGTATAATGGTCACATGTGCAACTGCTAAACATGAGGTCCTGTTCGATTCGCAGGTCGGACAAAGTGTTATTGTGTTATCCATCAGGAATTTCTCAGTAGCAGACACGGAGTCTAGATTTGTGCCCCATTGATGGGAATAGGCTCGCCCCCTATTACATGGGACTCAAACAATGAGATAAGTACCTAAGTAATAATCATTGGGCTCGATCATAACTCGCGGCATAAAACTCTTACACCGGCAGTGCAAGTACGTAGGATTCGATAAGACTGGATTAGATAAATGTGACAGTTATTCTCGATAAAATGAGTTTTTATGGAGTCAATTTTAAACTCATTTTATCGAGAATAAGTGTCAAATTTATCTAATCGTATCCTATCGAATCCTACGTACTTGCACTGCAGTAGACACTAATCACACGTCAAAGAAGAACTCCTAGCTATAGTCAAACTGGCAACAAATCTGAGCGTTATCTACTACATTAGTTATGTATGACATAACCACACCAATCAGGAAGATTAATAACAATAAAATTAACTTTCAACTTAAGCTAATAAAACTGATCATATTTCTTCACTAACAACTTTATTAATACGTTCGATGAATCACACCTTACATAACTAAAAATATTATAATGGTCAAACGAGATTAGCACTTTCACTAACTCAATAGCATAATCAGCCTGTAACGTTCCCACTGCTGGGACACAAGGCCTCCTCTCTATGAGAGGCAGTGGGTCATATCCTCGCGCGCCCAGAGCGGGTTGGTAGATGTGTGTTTTTCTAATTTTTTGGTTCCAGACCTGATTATTTCCTCACAAAGTTTTGCACACCGTTTTGAGTAAATTTATGAAATTACACAAAGTTTCTGCTCGGGTTCGAACCCAAGCAGAAACTCTGACACCAGGTTGGACACTAACCATAAGATAAAGAAGAACTCCTAAAGCTAAGTTTTGCTACACCGCTGCACCGTTTTGATTGTAATGATGAAATTACACAAAGTTTCTGCTAGGGTTCGAACCCACATGCAACTTGTGAGTATTAGGCCGATGCAACTCGGCCACCACTACACCATCATACTTTACATAAAATAAAACATAACGTCTAATCCATAAGGTCAGGCAGAGGCGTGTTTCTGTAGCTACATATCGCCTATTGCCTAAGAAGAAACCTAGCACTAATCCAGACTCCGGGCTACAAAGACAAATTCCAATGTGATGGGAAACCCAATATAATATTCCTCGACCTGGGAATCGAACTCAGGATCACACACAGCGGTCACGCCTGCCTACATAAGTCATACCTTACTTAAGTCACAATATAATGGTCAGGTGACATTAGACACTTTCACTTACTCCATAAACGCGCACTTAAAACTCACAACAGTAGCTGTACGTTACTAGTTCCTTAATAACAAGTCCGTTTATGGGGCTAGTTATACTATAAACTGGTGTAAAGTATATTATCAGACCCTTTATGGTACTGTTTATGGCTGTGATGTAAGAGTGCGTAATCCAAGTAGCCACCATGGTAGATAGTTATGAAAGTAGCGGTATCAACGATGGTGGAAAATTCGTATGACAAATGGCGCCTGTCGAAAGAGTCGTAAGACATATCGAAATAAATAAATAAAATAGAGCTGTTTGTTTTAATAAGTAATAAGAAAGTAATGTATATACTTATGGTACCTATTACAAAACAACATCATCAGCCTATAAATGTTCCCACAGCTGGGACACAGGCCCCTCTCTATGAGAGGGAATGGGCTATAATCCACCACGCGGGCCGCCAGTGTGGGTTGGTAGATGATAATATCTTTGAATTTTTGGTTCTAGGACATGCCGGTTTAGTGGTGATGAAATAAATTACCTACACAAAGTAATGCGCCTGTCTGGGTTCGAACCCCCGACTAATTGTTTGTAACTCGGGGCCGCCACCATTGGGCTACCGCTGTGAAATTGAAGTGTCTATTAATTTGTAATTTCAAACTAACATCTTTTTATAGAGTATATTATTATGCGGTACCTACTTATAACATGATTTTTTTTATTTTATTTTGTCTTTCTGTTTTTTTGTTCCGGCTTATCTCTGAAACGGCAGGATTGATTTTGACGGGACTTTTACTGGCAGACTAGACGTATTTTAGAAAAAGAATTGCACTTCAATTTTATTTATTTGTTTATATCAAAAACCTACTTAGTAGTTAATTAAAAAAATCAACGTCTTTTTCCAATCTCTCATATCATGTACTTACTTAAGGCGACTACAGGAGCTAAACGCGAGTTTTTTAATGCCTAAAAGTATATGATTCACTGCAATTAACAAAACCAGAAAAATATTTGATATTCTTCAGGATATTATTATATGCTAGTATGATAGTGTTTTGAAAACATAATACAACTAGCTTCTGCCCGCGACTTCGTACGCGGATCCTGTTGCTTATGCCAGCGACAACGGGGTCGTCAAAATCGTAGATCTGAAACGTCTGATTTTGAATTCTAAGAGCCCGGGGACGGGAAAATAACGGATCTATCCCACCTGAGCAACACATACCGTTTGTTTCTTTTTGCCATTTAACAGCTTCACAAAAAGTACAATTTTGAACCATACCTCCGATGGCGGAATATGTGGCGTATTCAATCATAGGAGTATACGTAAATGCACTCCGTTCCTTATCAACCCAAGGAAGATCGCCATGCCCTACGGTTATATCTTGAGACACATCCGATTCTTCAGATGATATCGACATTCTGTTCAGAGAAAGTCGAAGTCTTCGCGCTCTTCTTCTGTCTCTTCATGCCGTACTCCAGCAATTCTTTCTCTCTCACTTTCTAACTGATTATGAATATTTTGTTGTGTGCGTGTTCGGGGCAATGTATGATAATCTCGAGCAGCAGTTAGTCGCGCATCACGTTCACCACTCGTTTCAAAAGATTTGTTGGTAGATGTGCGAATACGCTGAGAAATCAAGCGTGATTCTGTATCGGTAAACGTTTCCGATTTGCGAGACAATGCATGTCGCTCACGATCAGTGGACAGTCGCGCATCACGTTCCGCACTTGTCTCTAGAGACCTAGAAGCAGATGCGTAGATATATTGAGAACTCAAGCGGTATTCTCTATCCGTGAACGTCTCCGACTCGCGAGACATTGCATGACGTTCACGATCAGCGGTCAGTCTTCACTGGTCTCTGGAGACCTGGATGTAGATGCGTAAATCCGAAGAGGTTTCCACGGAGCAAGTTGCAGCCTGATGTTTTTGAACAGCATCTAATCTCTCCTGACGCTCTTCGGTAGATTTTTGGGATCTTATGATCCTCAATATTTTAGCTCTTTTGGAACATTGGGAAAGATTTGACCTCTTTCTAGACATGGTTATAGTTTTGTTGTGAAGATACCTGATCAATTAAAATCTAAGTGACTGCTACCCTGCGTTACCGGGTAGGCTCCCGAGTCACGAAGATAAATGGAAATGGAAATTAAACATTCAAATAACATAAGCCCCAAGACATATTTATTCAATAAATAAAATAATAAATGGGAGTTTTGGCCAGTAGAGTCAAATTTTCAATGATATACCATCGTCATCGAAAATCATTCCTTAACTGTAGGTAACTGCCTTCACTACGTGGATGTACTCCCAGCTTATGTAATTTTATAAT
This sequence comes from Xestia ashworthii, assembly GCA_950022955.1. Classification (NCBI taxonomy): domain Eukaryota; kingdom Metazoa; phylum Arthropoda; class Insecta; order Lepidoptera; family Noctuidae; genus Xestia; species Xestia ashworthii. Next base: position 5,916,916 of record OX465563.1, read on the forward strand.
TATACAGTGAAATAAGTGATAGCTTTGCAATAATTTTCACATCAGATGTTTCTGATCTTCGATTTTTTATAAGTCAACAGGAAGTGCCCATCAGACCGAACAACTTTTGCTAAGACGTCATTCCTATATGTGTTATGGTGTAGCTGGGCTATTGGAGTTCCACATCAGGTGTCCCAGATCTTCGATTTTTATAAGTCAACAGAGATTGCTCATCAAATTGAACAACTTTTGCATAGACGTCATTCCTATATGTGTTATGGTGTAGCTGGGCTGTTGGAGTTCCACAACAGGTGTCCCAGATCTTCGATTTTTATAAGTCAACAGAGAGTGCTCATCAGATTGAATAATTTTTGCTAAGACGTCATTCCTATATGTATTATAGTGTAGCTGGGCCCTTGGAGTTCCACATCAGGTGTTCCAGATCTTCAAATTTATTCTCTCAGCAGAAAATGCTCATCACGTGGAACAATTTTTGCTATGGTGTCATTTTTATTAGTATGTCTTATAGTTTAGCTGGTCTGTTGCGGTTCTGCATCAAGTTTCCAAGATAAATTATAGCCTATATGTTGCACAGACTTAATATCTATACAACAAAAAAATAATCATTCAAATCCGTCCAGTAGTTCCGAAGATTAGCGTGTACAAACAAACAGACAGACTTTTTTTTTTGGATTCAGGCTCTATTACTGTTTCTAAACCCCCCTCAATTATTATTTTTTTAATACATTCAATGTACAGACACAGTTTTTTTACTCTTTTATTATATGTATATAGATTATGCTATATGCTATTATGATATGATGCAATGTTATTATTTATTAAATTCGTCTCATAATAACCTCCTATTGTTCATGGTGATTATTATTTATGAAATGTGTAGACTACTACTGTAGTTAATTGTATTTTGCAATAGTAATAAATAAATATGGTATTATGGATTTAATCATATTATTTATATTCCCCTTAATACCAAATAACGAAGATTAGTCCTTACATACATCTAGTACATATTATATACAAAATTTCTAACACACTCGTAGACCACATATTAAGGAACCTACTTGCCGAATTTGAAATCTGTAGATCCAGCGGTTTGGGCTGTGCGTTGATTTTTACACTTTGTCATCCCATTTACCCTTCTTAGGGGTTGAATTTTGAAAAAAACTGAAACCCGTTTCTTCTCATTTATCAATAGGAGTACTCTTGTGAAGTTTCGAATAAAATAGTCTAACTAATCTTGTTTCTCCATACAAACTTTGGGGGCCCGTTTCACCCCCTTAGAGGGTGAATTTTGAAAAATCCTTTCTTAGTGCACCCCTAGACCACATAAGGAACTTTCGTGCCAAATTTGGAATCTGTAGACCCAGCGGTTTGGGCTGTGCGTTGATATATCACCCAGTCAGTCAGTCAGTCAGTCAGTCAGTCAGTTTACCATTTTATATATATAGATAGAAGATTAATTTTACTCGATAGAAAAAAAGTAGGTAAGTACTTAGTGAACTTATCTCTAAAAATTTCTTATAAAGAGCAAAACCATATTAAAATACATGCGATAATTCTGTTTTCTGGCAAATAATTCTACAAGCAACATATTAGCATCATAGTGTTTTATTTTTTTAGTCCAATCAATCGATTTTTTGTAAATCGATCGAAACCACTCATTTCGCACTATTCGGCCCGCAGTGACTGACGGAACCACCACTTTGTAGTGCAAGCTAATCAGAACTTTATTCTTACAGTATTCACAAAAACACAGAAGTCACAAATAGAGCTGCCAATTTAGCTCATGTAGTCGCCTTAAGTTATTGTCGTAACATTTGACGTCCATAACGTAACGCTTAGCAGTTTGATCACTCCAACGCTATTTCCCACACATAAGGAAAAGCGTTCACACTATAAAGTTACGTTACGCTGCCATTTTAAGCAGGTGACCATGTATGTAATAAAGGGTTACCATACGTTCTGATTTGTTCGGAAAGGTCCGGTGTTGGAGCCCCGTTCCGGCTTCGCCCAGTTTTGTTATTTGGCTGTATTTTTCAATAAAAGGGGTTTTTTTCTTAAATGCTAAAAGATAATGTTCAAACGGCTAAGCAAATTGCTTATGTTAAAAGATAGCTAAGAAAACTTTCGATTAAGACACCTTGAAACAAAAAAAAATCAAAATCGGTTTACCCATTCTGGAGCTATGATGCCGCAGACTGGCTGACACACACACACACACACACACACATACTTAAGGGCGTAGCTAGGATTTTGTTAAGGGGAGGCAGGTGTAGACTAACCAAGAATATTCTAAGGTAAATGCTGCATGAGCGATGGGACAGATAACGTTAAAATTAAAAACAAATCTAGATTCAATCATTCGGTTTGTGAGCATTTTGCATCTTCTAGGGGGGGCTGCCCCCCCCCCCCTCTGTCCGACCCTCGCTACGCTCTTGCACAGACACACAACCAGACACACACTTCAAACTTAAAACAAACCCTCTTTTTGGTCGGGGGTTAAAAAAGGAAAAAGGCCGGGTTTTTTTCATATTTTCCGGCTTTAAGATTTGATCAAACCGGAACTTACGGACAATTTCCGGATAGGCTGCGAACTCAAACCGATGTTTCACACATTGTACAGTACTCTAACTGTCTGGCGTTTAGACCCACGTTCATAATTCGAACGAAGTCAGGACTTTTCAAATTTCGAAATGGCAACCCTACATGTGACAACGCCACAATATTATGATTATGATAGAAAACGGTACGTGCTCCCCAGCGGCCGAATGAAAAGCACGTACCTACACGCGAGCAATGGAAAGTGTTGCCATATAAACATACAATTACATTTACAGTGGCCTTTCTACTAGTTTTCCACGCGTCTATTGAATAATGTGACATTCTGGACACGTCCATATGTAGGTTTTATTTGTTGAGTCACTTTCAAGTTTTTAGTTTTGAATGGAACTGCGCACCACACTGACGTCACGTAAAATATTGCATCACGAAAACACAGTTATAGGACCTTATGTCACGTATCCTAATAATGATACCTGTGATATACCTAATGCCACAGATAGATAGCAACTGTTGGTCGGTAGACCACTATACGCAATACCCGTATGGTCGACGGATCCTCCCTCTTTCAATGGAAGATGACGAAATTTTCACCCAGATCCTCTAGAGAACTGAGGTTCTTAGGATGGTCAAAGACACGTGTGTGGTTTCGCAGATTTTGTTCTGCATTAAGTTTATTGAACTTGATAGGTCTGTGTGCCCAAGACACTTCAATTAATGTTAGGTTGATGATTAAAATATAAAATTTAAACCGTACCACTGACATACCTCTTAGTATAAATTAGTCATAACAAAAAAGGTGGAAAACTAGCGTTGAGAGCAGAATTTTCACAATCAAATCGGCATAAAGTGACAGAGGGAAAAACGCGGCGGCAACAGTTGGTCTAGACAAAACGGGTCCTTTTTCTGTTTTACCGCCGAAGCTAGTAACTTAGGTACTTGAATCACAGCCACATAAGTATAGGCTTATTGACCCAAGAATTTCACATAATTTCGCCATAACAAAAACAGTAAATTGCAAGTATATTTCCCATGTTACTAATACTATAATGTTAGGTACACTTTCCCACAACTTGTAATAGGAGATAATTCAACTCAATTGACAATGATACGACAGTCTTTTTGTCCCGGAGTGTAATGCACTATACGCATAGGTACCTATGCAAGGAAGTAGAAAGTACAAGTATGTTTCTAATATCTATTATTAAGTAGAAATTACTGGACAATGAAAACGCCTGTGACCTAAAGCCTTGTGCTGTGCATTGTTGCTGTTCTAAAGGCGTAGTCATAGATCATAAGTTCGTTTTTTTTTTCAAATGATGGTTTTAGTAGAAAACTGTTTGTTTAAGGCAACTAAAATCATAACTGGACAGAGAGGCATCATCATCATCATCTGACCAGCCTTTTCCCAATTAGGTATGTTGGGGTCGGTTTCCAGTCTAACCGGATGCAGCTGAATACCAATATTACATGGGGCGACTGACCTCCACAACCCAGTTAATACTGGGTAATACGATACCCCTTGGTAAGACTGGTTGTCAGACTATTTGGGCCATTGACTACCTGTAACGACTGCCAAATTTGGACAAATGACAGCCGGGACCAACAGCTTAACGTGCTTTCCGAGGCACGGAAGAAACTCGGTATATAAGGGTGGTCACCCATCCACAGACAACCTAGGCAAGCACGGCTTAACCTAAAGATCGGCCCGAGAGGCTGTTAGTATTTAGACGCGAGCTCCTCAGAGAACAACAGGACAGAGAGGCATTAGCTAATATTTTCCGCAAAAGTGTAGCACTTTTCATGCCATAATAATAGTAAATAATAATCGCTGGATCCACATGACACTTTAGATAACACATTATAATACCCAACTAAGGCATGGGTATGGATAAAACATCGTGGAGCGATGTTCTGCCACGTTGTTCCGCTCACCACGACGACTTAAAGCAGTTTTAAGACGTCATGGTAATAAAGTAATCTTATTTCAGAGTGAGAAAGTGATGGTGCTAGCCGTCCCTAATAGCTCCATCTCATTTCCACGTTGGAGTGACATTTAAACAATACTGCTTTAAAACGTCAAGGTTACTAAGGTAAAAGGAACTCATCAGGCCCCCTCATGAGTTCCTAGCCTAAATGATTGCATATTCATTGACACGATAGCGCATACAAGCGTACCATACCTCAGCTACTCACTGATTGCTAGGCTCCTAGTATGATCGCACCTTTACTAAAGAATAATGTCCGAGTCTGGTCAAAATGACACACTTTCAAATAAAAAGCTGAGTTTATCCAAGTTCATTGTAAGCATGATGACTTTAAAGAAAGACATGATGACTTGCAAACATGAGATTAAAGGTATTCAGAAGCAAGTTGAAAATGATGGGTTTGGAGGTCAAGAACACAAATAATAGAGATAATTATAAGCATCGGATTATAATTTGGCTATTACTTTCACATTTGGGACTTTTGTGCGTAACGTTATGTTTTTACTTTTCTGCTATCAAGGCTAATCAGCATGCTTTTAAATGTATATGTCACCGTAAAATTCTCAAACACGTTATATTGTAATATCTCCAGCGATATTGCAAACTCTCGAATTATTGTCAAACGAACAAGTCATAAGTACTGCTTACAATAAAACGCATTATTTTTCGTGAAATGCATGCGATGGTAGTCAGCTCACGCGGTGTGGAGGGAAGGAGGGGTCCCCCTTGCCCAGCGGTACCACTCTCATGAAAAGATACTGTAACATTCCTGAGAAATATCGATTAATTTAACCTATCCTTAAAACACTTTATATTCCCCTAAAAAGCGTAGTCGACGGAGCCCCGCTTCGCGGGGCCCCTATTTCCGAGTGCAGGGTTTAAAGGAACCTAACGGGGGGTGCCCCAAGTCCCGATTATGGGGGCAGAGATACTTCCGTATGTTCAGTTGACAATAATTCGAGACTTTACAATATCGCTAGAGAGAAACACGTTATATTGTAATATAGCGCGTTTGACAATTTTACGGTGACATATACCATATGATCACAAAAAACCGGCCAAGAGCGTGTCGGGCCACGCTCACTGTAGGGTTCCGTAGCTTCCCAGACCATTAAAAATACCAACATTTTTCGTCAGCAAAAATAACTTTGTTTTTCATAGTATTTGTATGAAAAACAAAGTTATCATTTGCGTTTTTTTGAAAAAGTGCTATATAACTCAAAAACTATTCAACTCATCAAGTTGAAAATAATTTTCCTAGAAAGTTCATATAAAGGTCTACTTTTGTGATTTTTTTCATATTTTTTAAACTTATGGTTCAAAAGTTAGAGGGGGGGGGGACACATTGTTTTTGACTTTCGGAGCGATTATTTCCTAAAATATTAATATTATCAAAAAATGATTTTAGAAAACCCCTATTCATTTTTAAATACCTATCCAACAATATATCACACGTCAGGGTCAAAATTAAAAAAAAAATCGCTCCCCACTTTACGTCTGGGGGAGGTACCCTAATAAAAATGTTTTTTTAAATTTTTATTTTTGCACTTTGTCGGCATGATTGATATACATATTGGTACCAAATTTCAGCTTTCTGGTGCTAACGGTCACTGAGATTATCCGCGGACAGACAGACAGACAGACAGACATGGCGAAACTATAAGGGTTCCGTTTTTTGCCATTTGGCTACGGAACCCTAAAAACGCGTAACTTCTTCACAAATATTGGTGCTAGTCAGGTAGGTAAATGGTAGGGTAAATTCGTGAATATTTTGAGTGAATCGCAATATGCTGTATATTGCGATTCACGCTACAAATTTACCTGAAGGTTTATCTACGAGTACATCTGAAGGACCTTGCTTGATGCTATATGTATTTGAGGAAAGCAAAAAGGGCCATTACAAAATGTAACGCAAAACCTACTGCACGGCAAGACCATTGGTTCAGCACAATAGCGCTACGCATGTAACAAAAAAAACTGTTTCCTACAAAAGCGGAGTGGAACGGCTAATTTATTTAAAAAAACCCGACGGAAATTGCTATCATGTGCTGTATATTATGTGGTAACAGTTTCTGCGCCGATGTCCCTTTACACTATGGTGTAAAGTTCCTCACCCTCTATAGGAAAGGGAGGACTTTCTGACCAGACGGGTGTTGTATAGATGTCACCAAACACGCAAATATTCTTGAACTAGATTCTGCTAGCAGCTTTGCCCGCGTGAAATTTGATTACTGTTCCATGGGATCTTACTACCGGGATGAAAAGTATCTGTGTGAAATTTTCATCCTAATCCGTTCAGTAGTTTTTGCATGAGAGTAACAAACATCCACACATCCATACTTACAAACTTTCGCATGTATATTATTAGTAGGATAACATAATTTTCATTTGTTACAGATGTGCTGCTCTGGGTGTTTGTGGCCACGCTGCAGGCGCTTCTCTTGTCTGCCAGCTGTGGCAACCATCGACGCTCCATGGCCGCACAAGGGGTAAGAACTTCTTCTATTCATAGAGCATCTGTTATATTATACAGTTTGCGCCTAGTAGACAGGCTGACTATTGAACAGGGCTAAGAATTGTGATGTTGGTTATGTAGGACAACTTAATGGCCGCGGTTTCACACGCGTGGAAGTCAAAAGTTATCCCACTGTGACGTAATACATACATATATACATACATAAAATCTCGAATTATTGTCAACTGAACATACGGAAGTATCTCTGCCCCCATAATCGGGACTTGGGGCACCCCCCCGTTAGGTTCCTTTAAACCCTGCACTCGGAAATAGGGGCCCCGCGAAGCGGGGCTCCGTCGACTACGCTTTTTAGGGGAATGTAAAGTGTTTTAAGGTTAGGTTTTAATAATCGGTATTTCTCAGGAATGGTACAATATCTTTTCATGAGAGTTGTACCACTGGGCAAGGGGGACCCCTCCTTCCCTCCACACCGCGTGAGTTGACTACTATCGCATGCATTTCACGAAAAATAATGCGTTTTGTTGTAAGCAGTATGTTCATTTGACAATATTTCGAGATTTTACAATATCGCTAGAGATATTACAATATAACGTATTTGACAATTTTACGGTGACATATATAAGTCCTAATGCTGGTATAAGGGTTCAGCCCAAAAAGCGTAAGAAACCAGACGATACACATAGCTATTTTCGCATTTATAATAGGTATAAAAGTCATCATCTGCCTAGCCTTTTATCGACTATGTTAGGGCAGTCTAACCGGCTGCAGCTGAATACCAGTATTTTACATGGAGCGACTTCATGTCTGACATCCACAACCCCGTTAATACTGGGTAGTACGATACCACTTCGTAAGACTGGTTGTCAGACTTTTTGGGCCACTGAACACCTGTACCGACTGCCAAAGATGGACAAATGACAGCCGGGACCAACAGCTTAACGTGCTTTTCGAGGCACGGAGGAAAGTCGGTATGTAAGGGTGGTCACCCATACACAGATCAACCTAGGCTAGCACGGCTTAACCTAAAGATTGGCCCGAGAGGTTGTTATTACTTAGTCACGAGTTCCTCTTATAATAGGTACAAGTATTTAGTATATAGTAGCAGTATATAGTTGTGCATCATAATCATCTGGCTTTCATAATCCATACTTGTACCTATCCATACTTATAATAGGTACAAGTATGGATTATATATATGCCAAATGATTATGATGCACAACGCGCGATCAGAATAGTTAGTATAAAACCGAAAATAAAACGACGACGTTGAAGACCGTAAAATATAAATATTGTACTATAACTGCAATCATTTGAGAGAAGTAGAAAGAATTTAGGGATCCTTTGCTCAACAGTGAGGTAATATATGCACATCTTTTTACTTTCATATCCTCTCATTTCAGGGCCTAGGTTCAAAAGGCGGCTGGAGACCAGTGGTCAATTCTGGTGGTCTACTGTACGGGTCCTACGGCACAGCTCCACTACACGCGCCACACTACAAGATTCCCGTCCCAGTGATTGATCAATACCAGTACCAGTCTTCAACACGACCTCTCGTCACCAAAGACGGGAACAAACTGACGTCTATCGCTCAGTCCTACCGCCCAACAACGCTAAGGACGGTACCCGCAGCGTCGCAAGGCCCTGTCATCAACCAGCCAATCAACACCTACCACAATCCTTTTGCCTTTCAAAACAACGGTTTCTCAAATTACAAGTTCGTCCAGAACTTTCCCGTTGAAAGCGTCCTTGTAAGGAACCCCCACAATCCGTACAACCAACGCCCTATGTATTCCAAATACCCGAATAAGCTAAAGCAGAACAATCATGCTCAGAGTTTGATGATGCAGCAGCTGACTAACATCCAACCCATACAGTTCGGGCAGTACCAGACGACAGACATATTTGGGAAGCCCATTGAAAGTTACGCGAGGCCTACGGAGGCAAAGAAGCAGCAGCAACAACAACAACAGCATCAACAACAACAACAGCATCAGCAACAACAACAGCATCAGCAACAACAACAGCATCAGCAACAACAACAACAGCATCAGCAACAACAACAACAGCAGCAACAACAACAGCAACAACAGTCAGGAAGTACAGAGATTTACAAGCAAGAGTTTTATAAACTGCAAGATAGTGCCACAGCACCACAGTCTGTCAGTCAACAGCAGGTGAAGACAGCGCAACAACAAGGCTTGGTTGGCATACCGAACCTAAATCCTTATGCACAGTATTCGTTCCAGGATGCTGTATTCCCACCGAGTATATTAGGCAAGTATTTTTGAACGACCTGAATATTGTTGTATAAGAGCAAACGACACAATTTCTATTATTAAATGTACATGTTTGTCTTACAGGTTCATTTGGCACATTCGGAGTCCAATCAGTGAAAGGAAGAGACCCTGTGTACCAGTTTCCGACGACGAAGACTACATACTTGCCCCCTCAACCGACGAAGCAGACGATATTTAACTCGTTCAGCTACGCCCCCAACTACAAGACAACCCCAACGATATTCGACTCAACCACCCCGAGACTGCCGACAACCGCAAGATTACCAACAACCCCGAACCAACTCCACTTTGGAACCACGTATAGTGATTTCAAGATCACACCTACCCCACAAACGAAGGTATACGTCCCACCGAAGATTGATCCCAATGCGGGAGTCAAAAATTCGTTCAAACCAAGCCCTCAAGATCCCTTCGCGAAGAACCATCAGAGTAACTTCAATAAAGTCTCTGTCACCACTTACAACCCCATTGTTTCCAGCCCATCTACTACTTTAGCCAGCAATTTCTATGACTACAACTTCCCCGCACACCAAAACCAGCAGGGTCTCATATATCACGAACCACAACAGAACAATTTTAGTTACGAGAAGAAGAAGCATAAGATCCACGACAGTGTCGCCGCAGGCGGTAACCAGCAATCATCAAAACAGTATGCTAATGCTCCCTTGAACACTGACCAACAAAACGCCCAAAATTCGCCTTATAGGCAAACTTACGAAGTGACTGAAGCTTCGGAAACTGATGCTCATTCTCAATCGTCTACAGCTCCTTGGACATTGACGTCTCAAGTTTATGAGTATAATGACCAGAAAACTACTGAAGAATCGGAAAAGCAGCCAGACTATTCTGACGTGTACCGAAGACCCGAACCAACCCCAGTCCCAGATCTCCCCGAAGAGTTTGCCATCGTAACCGAGGCCGAGAATGGCCATGACAACTCTTTGAGCTACGACATGAAAGTCGAATCTCAAAGCAGGCGGCCTCTAGGTGACGATTTCGATGAACCTATCGGCAAGCATAAGCTTAAAGACTATTACTATAAGGTGTCAACTCCTTCATACGATGACTATAGCACGTCAAGACGAACGAAGAAGCCGACTGAAGCGGCGAAGTATACTACGGCACAGGAGACCACCACACAGTTCAACAATAATAAGGACAATAACAGCGATATTCAGGTTGAAGTACTTCCGACGTTGGCTCCTAACAAGCATTTCAAGCGGCCGAACAATCCCGAGCGCAAGAGGCAGAAGGTTAGGAGGCGTCGTCCTCCGTTAGCGAACGTCAACCGCAACAGGGATGAGTCCACCAGCACGTCTAGTACATCAAGCACGTCTAGCACTCGCTCTTCAACATACATCGCATCTACTGAACCGACACTGACCACAGACGCTGACGAAGTTTACACTATCAGACCAAGAGTGAGACCAACTAAGTCCCAACCAAACTTGACGACACCAACCGTCACCACTGACTTGACAACCAGCGCCTTACCAACCATCACTCCTACAATACCAACCATAGTGAAGAAGAAGCTAGCCCACCGCCGACCAGTCACTACACCAGCAGACAGACCCGAAACAACTACAACATTCGGTAGAGACGACCAGAACAAGGAATCTCAGATAATGAAAATTACTAACCGCCCACATTTACCGAAAATAAACGGGTATGACTTCCAAAATGATTTCTCACATAAACAGGACGAGAAAGACACACCGACGAGCGATGTTGATGCCAGTTTATCAGACACTTTGAAAACTACTGTGGCATCTGAACAAGAATTCTCCTTCCATAAAGATGTAAAGCCTATTGAAGCTAAGCTAGAACCAGTTAAGACTTGGGAGACAACGACTGAATTTTACAAAGACGACGGTACAGATTACACGACAACACCTCGATCAGACATTACTACTACAGGCAGATCTCAACGACCAAGACTGCGGAACAAATACAACAGGACACGATTCAACGTAAAAGATTACAGAAATAGATTAAGTTCTACAACAACCTCCACTGAAAAACCAGCAGAAAACACACCAAAAATAAGATTCCCTCAACGAAGAGTGCCTTACAATGAAAACAATGAGAATGAAAACACAACTGAACGCAAGAGGTTCACTCCTAAAGATCCTAGATATAAAAATGGCGACAACAGTGAAACGACAGAGAGGGAAACACATTCAACTAAACCAAACAGACAGAGACACACAACAGACAATGTAGAAGCAACTACGTATAGAGTATCAGCTCGGATAAGGAATGGACAGCGCCGACCAAGACCCACAACAGAAGAACCAGAGACCACTACTTTTATCACAGTCCACAGCAAAAGACCATTAAGGAAGAAGATAAAGGACTCCGAAATAGGAGAATCGGTCCAAGACATATCAGTAACAGAAACAGCAGTTTACGACAGAAACGAAATAACATCAGAAAGAACACGATCAGAAAGCGCTATCATGAAAATAGCTGACAAAAAGCACCAAGATCACTTGGAACACTTATACGAACATTCGAAAAGAGTTTCAGATTTGACGCTAGCAGCTAGCAAGGATTATAATAAGCCAGGAATGTTTAAGACCGTATCCTCACAGAGTAGACGGATACCGAATTACTTCACAATAGCGACGGATGACCCCATTCTACCAATAGAAGCGTTTTTTCCGCAGTTGAACCAAAAGAAGGAATCGTAATGTTCCTAAGTTAGTTAATTCTTAAAACCAAATCCTCTTCACTGCCAAAGCTTTTCTGTAAGTCTATGCGACAGCAGTAACATGGGCCGTGAGCGTGTGAAAAGGAGATGTCGCTATACATCATGCATAGCTTCGTCTCTCTCTCGCATTACAACACTTCTAAGGCTCCAGATAGTTCTACTTGATACAAAAACTGCACATGTTTAAGTAACATTTTGTTTTATAAAGATGTTTGTACACAATTGTAGATTTTAGGTAATTTTTATGTCGTTACTATCGTTTTTATCTCTAAATGAGATTTCGCTAGTGATGTCTTCTGATTTCACGAGATATTTTAAATTATTTTTTTAATAATTGTAAAGACAGTCAATATAAATAAAATTTTAATATTATTTTGTGTATTGGAGCTGAGCTGTCTCATAATGGGCTTATATTCATCTTCATGAGCCCTGTTTAAAAGCATTTATCTATAGTCTCATAAAATAATGAATGCTAGACTTTTTGTGCAGAAATTAAAATGATTATGTGTTAATGAATATGTCAGAAACTAAATACAGTATTTTCATAGTTAATTTACCTCTGATTGCAGCAGCTCAAAATCAACCTTATTGAAACGCAAATAAAGATTACTGTGCTTTTAACCTTATTTTAATTAAAAAAAATCAACAAATAATATATTATTTTATATTATAATAATATATTATTATATTATAATCAATCAAGCCTCGTAAGTCTAGTGGTCGCATGCACGACTGTCGGGCATGACGAGTTCCTGGGATTGATTCCCGGGTCGGTCAAAATTTTATTGGGTTTTTCCATCAGTAATTTCTCAGTCTGGATTTGTGCCCGGTTGATGGCAATAGGCTCGCCCCTATTATATGGGACTAAACATAACTTCCGAAATGTGGGTATACTATAATGTACACCTCTGCCTAACCCGAAGGGGATTGAAGGCGGGATGATAAGTTATGTAAAGACCAATTTTGAGAGTTACGTCAAATCTGAGGTAAAATATCTAAGAATGGACTGCAGTATGTTTCCGTTTTTGCAAGAACTGTTAGTTAAGTACTATTTAAATATAAACTCATTTAATTATATAAATTCTGATCTGTTGTCTATCGGTGCTCATTTAGTACATAGGTTGTTATATATTAAGTGATATGATTGTTTGTTACATAATATTGACTATACTATACATACAGGGTGTAAGTAAACCACCTCATCACGAAGCCGTCAACCAAGCATTCTGTACATCAAACTAAGTAACTTGACGCAAAAATTATTGCTGGGAAACGACTTTTTTTGGGTGAAAAATCATATTTTGTGGTAGAACTCAAAACATTGTGCTGATGGATGGATTAAATAATACAGGGGTTGTGGAGGAAAAATTTTACAATGAACACTTGTATCAACAAAAAGTTGGAACTTTGACCCCTAATCTCCGTAACTAGAAGGTTCCCAGGTATGGTGTAAAACAAAAAAAATATCGCAATGATGGGGCGAACAAGTGCCTTACGGCTTCGTTAAGTGGTTTTTTAGACCCTTTATAGTATTATGTATCTGTATGTTTGTTTTTTTACATTTATATTCAAAATTGTATGGTATTTATTTGTAAACTAAATTATTTAAATGCATGATTATATTTGTGTACGAGTATATTTTGAATATGGAAGTAAATCAATGTAAAAGCGTGAGGTATGTATGCGAATATTTAAAAGTAAAATATTTATACTCTTAGTGATTAATTGTGTAAATAAAAGATTTTTCTTAACAAACTCTATGTTTTATTGAATATGGTGAAAGCTCCACAGTAGCCCACGAAATTCCAATTTTCTTACGTTTTTACAATTTCCAGAGCAGTGCTAGGTTTATATGTTGATGAAAATAGGATCCGCGCAAGTAACACGTGTACATACAGAATAAGATAGATGACAAAAAGTCTAATTAGTCCGTCAGATAGAAAGATTTCCAAAAAAATGGGCACATAATTTTTCTATTTTCACGTAACAAAAAATGAAGACGATACAGCGTGTCGAAAACTCGTGTGACGTCACATTTGAGTACATTTTTACAGAAAAGTGACGTCACAAGCTCCCCACTCATTTTTGCCACTTTTTAGTGTCGTCAAATTTTATTAATTTGAAACAAAAAACAGGTACAGTCGAACAAGCTATTTGGTTTACACTTTACAATGTAATTTGTGGGTTAAACTGTAAACCAATTAGCTTGTTCGACCGTACTTAATATAAATCGATAATCTAACTTTTTAGTCAGGAATCATTCCTATTATAATCATTTACTTATACAACCGAAACAAGGTTCATTTAATTCCATTCAATACTATATTAATAATAATTCCATGAAAAAGGCTTTCAACCTGCAAATAGCAAAAAAACGTGAGAAAATTTTGATTTCGCGGACTACCCTAGCGTTGCCACCTTAATAGTTATAAATAAGTAGCTACAGGTTTATAATAAAACCGAATTAACCTCATGCTGCGTTAGCTTGAATCTTTGACATCTTCTGGATGCATTTAGCAGCAGCTTGGTGAATGGATTTGTCCAACGAATCTGTAAAAAAAAAAAAACAAAATTGACAATTGAAAAGGGTAAGCCTAAAAACTAAAATTGCAACTTGGTAACTTGGTCTTTGTACTCGCTAGGCAATAAGCAAGCCAACTGTCAGCCCAAGGGTTCGATTTCCAGGTCGGACTGTGTTATAGGATTTTTCACATAAAGAATTTCTCAAGAGTAGCCGGGATTCAGGTGTGCCCAAACTATGAAGATTAGGCTCACCCCTTATTACACCGTACTACTGATATACCTCTGTCTATCCCTTCGAGGGTTACCAGTATGAATGTATCACTACATATTACAAAACAAAGTCCTCCGCCGCGTCTGTGTCTGTTCGCGATAAACTCAAAAACTACTGCACCGATTTTCATTCTGTTTTGGACACCAATGGATAGAGTGGTTCACGAGGAAGGTTTATAATTTGTGCGCGGGCGAAGCAGCGTGTATCAGCTAGTGTTAAATAAAAGGTTCGCAAGCTAAATTGTAATAACTTACATATCTTATGCGCCCCTTTGATCGGGAAGCGCAGTCTCAAGCTGGTCGGGTTGGAACAGATGAACACGTACGGACTGTCGCTCTCACCGCCCGGGTACCTGGGACAATATTTATTTATTTATTAATATAGGTTCACCAACAGCCGCTCGGGTCGATCTTTAGGTTAAGCCATGCTTGCCTAGGTTGATCTGTGGATGGGTGACCACCCTTACATACCGAGTTTCCTCCGTGCCTCGGAAAGCACGTTAAGCCGTTGGTCCCGGCTGTCATTTGTCCATCTGTGACAGTCGTCAGTGGCCCCAAAAGTCTGACACCAGTGACCAAGTGGTATCGTATTTCCTGGTATTAACTGGGTTGTGGAGGTCAAATAGGCAGTCGCTCCATGTAAAATACTGGTATTCAGCTGCATCCGGTTGGACTGGAAGCCGATCCCAACATAGTTGGGTAAAGGCTAGGTAGATGATGATGAGGTTCACCAACAGCTTCTGTGTACAGCATTTAGGTATAAAAAGGTTTTACGGTATTTGACTTACACAGTCACCAATTACAGGTTAACCAGCATTCACAAGAATAAGTGATAACATAAGAGAAAAAAAAAAATGAGTGGCTCTAGACATGAAATACAATACTAAACCTTACTTTTAAGAGTTTACATAGCTAACGAAACATGAACAGTGTTAATATGAAACATTCCTATAATCGTTCCTTCTGTCTGTGGAAAGATTCCTTTTGAATACTCGGTTGTCAAAAAAGATTGTGTAAGGCCTGAATTCTTGTCGCGCTGACGGTCGCGTCGGTCGCGTACCGTCGGTCATGACGTCAGCGAGAACAAAATACGGCTGTCGTCAGCGTCGCAGTATGGTGTAAAGGGTGCGTAATTGCGATATTTTTTTTTGTTCTACACCATACCTGGGAACCTTCTAGTTACGGAGATATTGGGGGTCAAAGTTCCAACTTTTTGAGACGAGTTTTTTTTAATACAAGATTTTATTAAAAGATTTTTACTTTAAACACCTCTACGACCCCCGCACTATTCAATCCATCCATCAGCACAACGTTATAAGTGCGTTACATTGAGTTCTACCACGAAAAATTATTTTTCACCCCAAAAAAGAAGTCGTTTCCAGCAATAATTTTTGCGTAAAGGTACTAAGTTTGATGTACAGAATGCTTGGTTGACGGCTTCGTGATGAGGTGGTTTTCACCCTGTATAGAACACAATGTGCACTCGTACGCGACCGACCGTCAGCGCGACAAGAATTCAGGCCTAACACAAACTATTTTGACAACCGAATATTCAAAAGGGATCTTAGGACTCGTAGTTAGCCATGAAAATGGACTGTCACTGAACCCCCCACCTCTCTTTCAAGCACAAGTTGAAACTGATCATCACCTGCCTAGCCTTTTCCCAACTATATCGGGATCGGTTTTCAGTCTAACTGTATGCAGCTGAATACCAGTATTTTACATGGAGCCACTGCCTATCTGACCTCCACAACCCATTTCGTACTGGATACGATACCCCTTGGTAACTGGTTGTCAATCTTTTGGCCCACTGACAGAGCCGGGACCAACGGCTTAACGTGCTTTCCAAGGCACGGAGGAAACTAGGTATGTAATGTGTAGTCACCCATCCATGGACTAACCTAGGCAAGCGCAGCTTTACCTGAAGAATGACCCGAGTGACTGTTATTATTTAGCCACAAACTCCTTTCCATAGATAATACACTATATAATACAAGTTAGATGCGCAACTCTGGTTTTCGTTTTTAAAACTGTGTACCTCAACTGTTAGATGGCACTGTTAGTTTCTGTTCAACCAAATAAATACAAAAAATAATTCTTGACTACAGATTCGAACTTGGGAACTTTAATTCACAAGGCAACCGCTGTCACCGCTAGGCTATCTACTTCACTGACAAGTTGTCCAAAATAGCTGTTCTATTTATGACAGTTGTACAACAGTCAAACAGTTGAAACGTTTGTGTCCTCAAACACACAGATGGCAGCACTATCTATGAAAATTTTGTTTGACGCCAAAGTTTCACCCCCCTGCTCCTCTCTGCAGCGTTATTACTATAAAGTCATTAAGGTAGATGACGCACCAATCTCTGAGGACTATCGTTTTTGGGCTCACCAGATGGCGCCACTGGCGAGTAGGGTCCTGTCATATTATTATATTTTATACTTAAGCACCTATAGCTCCATAAACAGTTTATTTTATTACGTATAACAAAATAGTGCACACTTCAGATACATAGAATATTGTCCGTATTGTATGTTGTATTGTAAAGTTAGCAAGTATGAAATATTTCAAAATTATTCTTCCTCCAAGAACAAACAAATTAGTTCTAACTTGCTACTTAAAATCTTCAAGTGATAAATAATCAGGAATGGCGCAATCTTGACCACAATCGTAAAAATGAGTAAAAAGTCGTGAAAATAAAACAAGAACACTATGATATCTGACATTTCGGAAGACCTTACTCTACACGAACGCCTCTAGCGGCGAATTCATGCTCGATAGCCCACATACATACTTTTTAAGAGCTGTCAAAACGTGGTTCTCTCATAGATTTTGTATGGCAATAGCACGCTGTGACGTCACTGTTTAGTCAACTCAATGACTCTATTTAATGATTTCAAAGCAACTAAAAAACTAATTTGGCAATTAATTGAAAATTAATCGGGTTTTCAGGCCCAAAATAACGTTTTTCTTTAGAAATTGTTGTCTTCGAATTCTTGTTTAAGGCGATTATACGAGCTAAACGCGAGTTTTATAATGAATAAAAGTATATGATTCACTGCAATAAACAAGACCAGAAAAATATATGATATTCTTCAGGATATATGCTAGCATGATACTGTTTTGAAAACATAATACAATTAATTTGGTTCGATAAAAAGAAATCACGAACTTACCTCTAAAAATATCTTTCAAACAATAAAAAACATACTAATATGCATGCGATCATTCTGATTTTTTGGAAAATAATTCTACAAGCAATATATTAGCATGATACTGTTTTAGTTTTTTAATCCAATCAATAGTTTTTTCGTAAATCGATTGAAACCACTGATTTCGCGCTATTTGGCCCGCAGTAGCTGACGTAACAACCACTTTATAGTGCAAGCTGATTAGAACTTTATTCTAACAGCATTTCAAACGAAGTTTGAACCACCACAAATAGAGTTGCTAATTTAGCTCGTATAAGCGCCTTAATGGTGTCATCTACCTTATTGGCTTGAAACAGACTAAAACTTAAAAGCCATGATGACTATTCAAATAACACTTACTTTTTCTGATACTCCTCCTGTGGCAGAACGTCGTCAACGTTAACACAGCCGAGCAGACATCCAGTGGGGTAAAACGACGGGAACTTTATTTCTGTTCCTGTAACACAAAACCAGAGAATACCTTAAAATTATTCCACATTCGTCCTACGGTCACTCTGTTGGTGGGTCAGCATGCTACAGAGGGTCTAGACTTTACTGTATTAACATCGTGTTCATTTAGTTTAGACGGAGGACAGTCAATGCTGGAAATAGGCCATACCGAAGCATCGACGGAATCTTAGCACTCGCTTGGTTTATCTCTAAATCCTGGGTTGGTTGATATTCGGTTGTTAGTTTATGACTGGTTAAATTATACGAAATTATATGGTTAATATTGAGACTGGTTATAAAATGGTTAATCTAAGCTAAACTAGCATTATGATGGTTTGATATGATTTGGTTGAGTTACACGATTGACACTCATTTCCAAAAATGGATGTATCACAAGTATTTGCGATACGTACATGCATTTATGGAAATACACGGAGGCAAAAGCCACAAAAGCTGTTCGGTTGCAAATACTGTACCGAACACTACGTGACTTTCATCCAAACCCGTTCTATAGTTTTTGCATGAAAGAGACAATCACCCTTTCGCATATACAGGGTTATTTGTAAAACACCAACAACCTCGTAGGAGTAGATTACTAATATCATAAACAACAACATTTGTTCTACGACTTTTGTCTACATATGTGTTACGCGCATCACTATTAAGTAAAGCGCTGACACAATGGCACGAGGCAAGCCGCGTGCGCACCATCGTCATAGTTGCTACGAGGGGAAAATGCTGACACAGGACACGAGGCCCGACGACACCGTCTACGTGACCGCGCCCGCGTACTTCGCATCCACCATCGATCGAGTCAACTACATTTTCAATTATTGTAATTTCTTTTATTAAATAAATTAGTTTGTAATAAATTCGGTTTTTTTTGAGTCCTCTGGCAGCAGTCTACGTATTTTATGTATGGAGAGTTGATTTTTTTTGTCTGTTTTCGGAAAAGTCGTAGAAAAAATGTTGTTGTTTATGATTTTAGTAATCTACTCCTTTTTTTTCGGATGGGAAATCATCAAATGACTTCTCCCACTCTGGGCGGAGCGGGAGGGAGTGTCAGACTTTTACTGACTAAAACCCATCCATGTTCCTTCCTCGCCCTTTATGTTCCGGGGCCGCGGTATCTCCTTCAAACAGGCCCGCAACCCCGGCAGGCTTCGGCCCTTGCGGGCCCCTCCCCTTATGCTGACATCTCTTTGAAGCGCGCGTGGAACACGAACGCGCCGTCGGCACGGCCTGTCGTCATTAGACGGACGGACGGCTAGCTAGCCCATAGCTAACCGTCCACAGGCCCGCATCTACGGTGGCCGGTAGCCACCACGTGGCCCCCGACGCCCGGTGCGTCTCCCGCGGCGGCTGGGAAGAGGCTCTCTCCCTCTCTCGTTCTGCCACCTCCTTCGCTAGCATGACTGCTTCGCAGAAGGATGTGACGGCTTCCCATTCCGTCTCGCTCCAGACCATGGATTGAACCAGGGCCAGGCGCGAGAGGTCGCCGCCGCCGATCGCCGCTACGAGGACACGGCGGTGCTCCGCCCACGCAGGGCAGACCTCCACCGTGTGCTCCACCGTGTCCTCCGGTCGATCCTCGCAGTGGGAACACCCGGGCGTTTCCTCCCGCCCGATTCGGTGCAGGTACCTCCCGAAACATCCGTGTCCGGTGAGGACCTGCGTCAGGCGGAAGGTGAGGACGCCATGGCGCCTCTCTAGCCACTCCTCAAAGAGGGGACTTACCGCCACTATCGTGGCGTGCCCTGCACGGGGTTGCGACAGTCGCTCTCTCCATGTCGCCATGAGATCGCGCCGGAGGTCTGTCCGCTGAGCGGCAATTTGCCGCGGCAGCGGAGTTTCCCCCCGGCGTAGTGCCTCCGCGCGCCAGTCGTGCAGGCGCGCGAGGACGATCGCCTCCAGATCCCATGGCGGCAATCCGGCAAGCAGGCCCGCCGCCTCGC
Source organism: Xestia ashworthii (assembly GCA_950022955.1). Classification (NCBI taxonomy): domain Eukaryota; kingdom Metazoa; phylum Arthropoda; class Insecta; order Lepidoptera; family Noctuidae; genus Xestia; species Xestia ashworthii. The sequence goes on from OX465563.1 coordinate 5,937,342, forward strand.
GGGAGATCGTGCGGTACCCACGTACCATTTTCACGGCCACCACTTTCTGGGGCGCGTTCAGATAGTGGGCGGCTCGCCGCCTCAAGGAACGCGCCCACACTGGGGCCCCGTAAAGGGCCATGGACCGCACGACCCCCGCATAGAGCCTGCGGCAGGAGGCGTTTGGCCCCCCAAGGTTAGGCAGGAGCCGCCTGAAGGCAGCCCCGGTCCGTTCCAGTCTGGGGGCCAAACGTCGGAAATGTTCCACGAAGTTCCATTGGCTGTCGAGTACGAGTCCCAGGTACTTCAACGTCGGCTCGACGCCGATGGATACCCCTCCCACCGTCAGTGTGGATCCCGATGGTGCCGCATTCCGAGGCCCATGAAAGCACATGGCCTCGGACTTGTGCAATGCCACCTCGAGACCCAGTTGCCGGATCCTCTCAACGACTACCGCAATATCGCAATCCCGCGTGTCATAACTTCGGCCGCCGCCTCGTGCGACCTCCCCTGTGCCAGCACCAGGGTGTCGTCTGCGTAGCGCTGACACCAGTAGGGAGGTCCGCGCGCAGCACCCAGTTGTAACCGATGTTCCACAGGGGCGGTCCCAGAACCGATCCCTGTGGGACACCGCACGACATCTCTCGCCGGTTCCAGTCTCCGCAGCGACTGGGGTAGATGACGGTCCTGTCCGTCAGGTAGTCCCCGACCACACGACGGAGGTAGGTCGGCACCCGGTGAGACCGGAGTGCCTCCTTGATGCAGCTCCAGGGCAAGGAGTTGAAGGCGTTGACGATGTCGAGTGACACCGCCAAGACGACTCCGCCCCGGGATATCGCATCCCCCGTCGTGTGGGCTCTCACGCGCATGATGGCGTCTACCGTAGAGCGCCCCTTGCGGAAACCAAACTGGTTCTCCACAAGATTCGGCCCCATCCCCTCAAGGTGCTCGGCGAGGCGGTTTACAATAACTCTCTCAAAAGAGCTTGCCCACCTCGTCGAGCAGCACAATGGGCCGAAATGCGGACGGAGAGTGCGCCCCGGCTTCTGGATGAGGACCAGTTTAAACGTCTTCCAGCGAAGCAGAAACTGGCCTCTCTCCAAGCATGCGCTTATGAGCCCTCCCAGTCGGGGCCCGAGAGCCTCCGCATCCGAGGCCAGGACCCAGGCTTTACCAGGCAAGCCATCGGGTCCCGGGGCGGTATTTTTGGCCTTGAGCCTACCTACCGCCACTCTCAGGTCTACCCCAGTCACTTCCGGAGTGTCGTCGTCGTCGCTTGGGTCCTCTTCCGGCACCGCAGGTGGCGGAGCCCCCCGCGAGGGGAACAGAGCGCTCACCACGTCAGTAATCAACTCCTGCGAGGTTTTTGGTGTTTTACAAATAACCCTGTATAATAGTAGTACGATTAATAAGTTTAAATCAAAGTTACCTGGATTCAGTACCCTATACTGGTTCTCAATCGCCCTGATAATTTCCTGATCCGGTGGCTTAGCGGTGGACGCGATCCACAGCCGGCCGCGGTGACTCGAGTACCACGTGCGACCTTCGTGACTGAAATCAAATATTTATCATCATTACTTTTCTATAAGTATTTTTGTCTGACAAGCCACTGAAGATATTAACAGAGAGAAGGGTACACTAAACACATATCGTTCTCTCTCATATCGTATTCGACATCGTAAATTGCTTGAAATCCATATAAAAGTGTGGTGCTGTTGCTATAATTTATCAGTCATCTCGCCGATAGCGCCTTCTCCAGGGAACTATAGTCCGGTCAAATTAGACCAGCCCGGCTAGCATGGGCAGGCGATAACAATTTTATCCACCGGTTATTTCCACTGACAAGGGACAAAATTCAAACAAAAGTGGAAATAACCGGTGGATAAAATTTTTATCCCCTGCCCATGCTAGCCGGGCAGAAAACAAGAGTAAAGATACATAAATTTACAACAAGCTGATAATTGGTACAATTGTTCAAAATATAATTATAAATAAAATGTTAAAGTTCCCCATCATTCCTGTGTATGGATTTTTTTTTATTCAAGGTCAAAAAAAAATTAGTTTTTCGCGATTTTCAGCAAAACGGTAAGTTTTATCATAAAATTAGTTCAGACAAAAATTGTAGATCAGATAATTATCTATAAAAATGGCTTAACACTTTTTTTCCTAAGAGCCACCGTTTTTGAGATATAACGATTCAAAAAGTTGAAAAAGTTGTAATCGAAGTTTTTCATGAAATGTGTGGAACATTTCAAGTAACACTTTACACCATAAAGTGTCAATTGTGAGAAATCTACGCCATTCAGGATATTAAACTGATACTTTTCTGATAGCTCATGAACGAATGTATCCTCCGAAAACCAATTTATCAAAACAGTACATCTGCCTTTGGAAAATAGGCGCCACCAAAGGTCATCTTCTGAAAATTTCTTGAAAGTTTTCTTGTTTTTCGAGGCCAGTTTCTCAAAATAAATGTATTACACTTGTCGTGCAAATTACAGAACCAACATTGCTGGCTCATCAGATTTCTCAAATGGTACCACAATAACCTTAAGGCGATTACACGAGCTAAACGCGAGTTTTATAATTACTAAAAGTATATGATTCACTGCTATAAACAATACCAGAAAAATATATGATATTCTTCAGAGAAATTCATTTCAAAGGAAGTTTGAACCACCACAAATAGAGTTGCTAATTTAGCTCGTCTAAGCGCCTTAAGTAAAAGTATTTCACGAATCTGGTGTATTAAGAAGACTAAATAGAGAACTACAGCACATACGTACGTGCCCTAGTCAACTATCAAATCTACCCCAGCATTGGAGACTTTTACAGGTATTAAAAGGGGGTTAAAAATGCCACTCAGAGCGGTTGCCCGTGGGATCAACAATGAATGACGAGGTGGTGAACGATCATCGATGGCTGATGGCCAGGCCTGTACCATCGCTAACCTCACGTTCATATCCCGCGATTTGATTAAATCGGACTCATCATGGTGGCAATAGTCGATCGGCACGGAGAACCTTTTAATGAGGCCGAGGGTCATTCAATCGCGGAGAATCTTAACACCGCGATTCAGGAATCTGCGTTGAAAGCAGAGCGGCATCTAGTAGCCCCTACAATGAACTTTGCACCCTAAGGGTTGGGTACAGCGACATCTAGTGAAGCTTTAGATGCCTGTGACGTCATAGGAACCACGTGTTGACCTCTTAACTGATATCACATTTCGCGCGTGCGGGGTAACACCCTTGGTAAGTTTGGCCTTGACCCGTTTTGCGATCGATCGTCCGGTTTATATAAAGGGCATGGAAGGGCGATGCCCTCTGCTAATGTGTATTTTCGAAGGACGGTACTTTTTAGTTACGATTCAAATTTCTTTTTCATGGAACGATTTGAATCATACCATGAAAAAGAAATTAAATTTGAAGTTTGATTGTAATTTCGATTCATAAAATACGACCAACTTCCTTGTTCATGTAATTTGTTCAAAGCCGGTTAACGATATTATGGAATCTATAGCTTTTTTATTGCCTCTAACTTTCAAATTAACTTTAAATGTTAATATTTTGGCCAATTCAGTCAGTAGTTACGGGTAGTCAGTGACCCAAAACACTGTGAACCTGTCTTACAAAGGGGTATTGTGCTACCTTACTTGGAGATCTCCAAGTTCTCGAGGACAGATAGACAGTCGCTCCATGAAAAAATACTGGTTTTCAGCTGCATATGGTTAGACTGGAAGCCGATCCCAACACAGTCTAGGCACGCCGGAATTATTTACTACACAGACCATGTAGAAACTAGAACAAATTTCTGTGCGTACAAGTGTTTTAGACCTATAATTGGATTCCAATATTACAGCTCACAACATAGGACCCATACAATGACTTGACATGATGATCCCAGTTGTAAAGATCCCTTTGTCCCTTTGTGCATATTGCCCAAGTTTCGTTCTCGCCTCCTGCTGATATAGTGTGAAGAGGAAATTATGGTTTTTCAATACACTTCGTCGAAAACTGGTTCTATTCACACAAAGATTAGGTTTAAAATGCAGTTTATTTCACACACGTGCGTTTTTGCTATTTTTTCCATACGTGTGCGGAAAGCAAAATTGCCACAGATAACTATACATATAGGGTGACTGGTAATTAGTGTACGAAACTTAAACACGTGATTGTGCTCATGATAACAAACAACTTTTACTATGGGACCAACCCTGAAATCGCGAAAAAAAAATCAGCTGTTCAGTACATTTATGTTCGCATATTGTACTGAACAGCTGATATTTTTTCGCGATTTCAGCTTTGGTTCCATAGTAAAAGTTGTTTGTTATCATGAGCACAATCACGTGTTTAAGTATCGTACACTAATTACCAGTCACCCTATATACTTAGTCCAAATTGGTGCAATGCATAATTAAAAAAAAACATTCACCACCATACCTGTCATGTTGACGATGTGTGTCATTGATCATCAATTGTCTAACTTATAAAAATTATATATTTCTACATAACGAAAACGTGTATTTAATAGCAAACTTACAGCTTGATGCCTTCAACAAGCAGTGATGCCCAAGGCTGGTGCATGGAGAGGCAGCGTCCGGTGTCGCTCATCTCTTGCAGCTCTGTGTCCTGCACACGAGGGGCGTGTTGTCCAGGGTTGCTACTCGTTATGGACGCAAAGGCTTTGGCTTGCACTGATGGGTCGAACTAAAAGGAGAAGTAGGTATCAATCAAGGTAGGAAGCGTGTAGTCTACCGGCGTTTTCGCGGCAGGCTACGTGACACCGCGCAACGTAACGCCGCCACTTCGTGTGAACTATACTGAAGTAGGTCCGCAGAAAAAAAAAGTAAACTTTATCTGTTCGGAAGGTTCATCCTCCTCTACAGCAAGTACACTATGATATAAGTGGGATTGATACAAGTACATTTTGATATAAGTGGCGAAACTTTGTTATTGCAGTCGAGGTGGAATTCACACCCGAGCCGCAGGCGAGGTTGTCATGGAGCCGAGAACAGTAGTAACAAATGCCCACGTGTATCAACCGACGTTTATCAGTACACTTTCGCAGAAAAAAATAATAGGACGAAAAGCATTTTTGTCATGAATTATTAGGAAACTACACGCTACTAGTAGTGCTTTAAGGTGAAAGCGTCAATTTAGCCCACGAAATTCAAATTTTCTGATGTTTTTTGCAATTTGCAGGATAGTGGTAGGTTGTATGAAGTTAAAAATATCGTTCGCGACTGTAAAACGTAGTTACGGAATTTTATTATAATCATCAAAATCATCAATGCAACCCTGTAAGTTCATATAAGTCAAGAAACGACTTTGGCGTTGAAAAAAATTATTTAATTGCTAAAAACGTAAGAAAATTTGAATTTCACGGGCTACCCTGACGCTTCCCACATAAGAGCCAGTTTTTGAGGAAGTGTATTGAAAATTCATTAGCAGTTAACCTCCCCCTCCGCAACAGTACCCTCCCTACCTGCAACATAGGCGCGTTGACCCCGGGCGCCACGTCCCTGTCGCCCGGCACTCCGATGAACATGTCGTGTTGTAGCTGACGAGCGCTATTCTTGCCGTCGCTGGTCATCTGCCTGATTTGATCCTCGTCCGGCTCGTAGTCGATGGTGTTGTCTTCGACTATTTGACGTCCTGAAGAAAATACAGGGTGTAAACAACCTCATCACGAAGCCGTCAACCAAGCATTCTGTATATCAAACTAAGTAACTTTAAGCAAAAATTATTACTGGGAAACAACGAATGTTTTGTGGTAGAACTCAAAGTAACGCACTCAAAACATTGTGCTGATGGATCAGATGGATGGATTGAATAGTACGGGTTTCGTGGAGGTGTGGCACATGGATAGTTTATATCCTGGATTAAGACAATGGATACTTTTTACCCTTTTGATCTCGTGGGACAATTACCGAAGTCTACGAGGGTGAAGCCCCTGGTATAAGCTAAGATATTGTTCATTCAAACTGGTTCTGTGTTATGTTCGATTGTGTGAATTCAAGGACTGATGAATGATTGTTAAAATAGTTGGCAATTGTGATTTTTATGAAATGTTTATAACAAGGTAAATTGGCTCAGTATTTCGGCCTAAAAATCAAGTTCCTTCACCAGATTTTAACTGGCCATATTCAAAGAAAGAGTGTAGGTGTGTGTAGTGTAGTGTAGGGTGTAGGGTGTGTGTGTGTGTGTAGTGTGACTGATATGAAAGAGAAAGGAGTAAATGAGGCCGTGACGTCTAACAGGGGAGAATGGAAGAAGAAAACGTGTTGCGCCGACCCCAAATAAAATGGGACAAGGGCAGGAAGATGATGATTCAAAGAAAGAGTGTAATAGACAAGGTTCTTTTTTTCTTAAATAACAGGAATAAGTGGGGAGACGGTATAAACGTGTTTATAGGAAAAATGTGGGGAGCCCCATCAGCGAGACAGTATTGGTTAAAAACCGGTCAAGTGCTAGTCGGACTGCCGCATAAAGGGTTCCGTCCGTACCATCGTAGTAGAAGAACCCGCCTTTAATTTTTAATTTACTTCTATTATTTGTTGCTATTGCGGCAACAGAAATACACATTCTGTGAACATTTCAAGTGTCTACCTATTACGGTTCACGAGATATAGCTCGTGACAGATAGACGGACGGGCGGACAGCGAGGGAAGTGGAAATTACGGTTTTTTCCTACTCCTCCGCTATACTTTCGGATTAATTTCGTTGCGGGATCCAGGACAGTTAAATTTATTCTCAGTGACTTCGTCGAGCTTCATTGTCTCAGCGCTTTTCTGGTGGTCGCCACTCTCGATCCTGGCTTTCAGGAGTTACAGTAGTTTGGAAATAGAGTGGCGGGCTTGTCCCAATAAAAAAAGAACGCACAGCGAAGGCTTAGTAAGAGGGTTTCGCTGGTTACCCTTCGGGTACGGAACTCTAAAGAACGTTACTTACCAGCAAAATCAAAGGTCATCTTCTTGTTAAGTCTGGAGCCGTGTTTCTTGTCGTGTAGAGACTGTCGGTACTTCTCGAGCTTGTCCTTCTCAGTGGAGTTCAGCCACACGCTGTTGGCACTGAAGTAGTCGCTGTCATCGTCTGTCACGTGGGTACGACGCTCACTGGGAATAATGCGATAGTAAACGTTATTATTAGAACCGTAGGGTCAGTAATGCCTCTGTCAAATGTTTACTTCATTGGTACAAAGAGGAGAGATATACAAGGTGGAAAGAGATACCGATGCTAAAGCGGTTATCAGATTATGTATTCCTAACGAAGACATTTTTTGTAAGTTATTAAAAATAAATTTTCGTCACGGAACACCCGGCAGATATGAAATACCTATGTTAATAATATTAGTAATAAATAAATAAAAAACCATGATGAGAGAAGGAGAAAATAAAGAATAAATATTGCATTCAAGTATTTTCGTTTATCGATATCTATCTATCTTTGCATACGACGTAACTACATCATTAATGAGTAGCGTAGAACTTTCGAAATCGAAATAAAAATGGAGATCAATAATCGTTCAAAAAAAGTTTGTTTATTTTAACGCGAAAATGATTGATTGATTCATCATTTCAGCCGAAAGACGTCCACTGCTGGACATAGGCCGCCCCCAAATGTCACTACATTGACTGGTCCCGTGCGACTCTCATTGACCGGATTCCCGCAACCTTCATCAGGTCATCGGTCCACCTAGTGGAAAGCCTTTCAACGCAACGTCTTCCGGATCGCGGGCACTACTCTAGAACTTTTCGGCCCCATCGGCCATCCGCTCTGTGAGTCATTTAAGTTTGCCACTTAAGTTTGGTAAATTAAGAACAAAAATTAAATTTTAATTTTTGTTCTTAATTTATACATATTTTGTTTCGTTGAATAATTCTTAATTTTTAATTAAAAAAACAAAGTTGAAGATGGGCTATGTACACTACTGTGACAAATTATGCAACTATTACTTGCCCTTTTAATATTCTGTGAGTGCTCACTTTTGTAAGTGACGAATTCACTTTACCAAAAATTTGTGATCTATATTTATGTATTTTTTAGTAAGTCGTTGAAGTGTCATATAAATAAATAAATAAATTCTTCGGGCTACGTCGGTAACCTTGGTTCTCTTGCAAATGTCTTCATTTCTGATTCGATCAAGCAAAGAAACTCCGAGCATAGCCCTCTCCGCCCTTTGGGTGACTTTGATTAAGCCTTCTGATGTGGCTCATTGTGACCGACCACGTTTCAGTCCCGTATGTAAGCAATGGCAACACACACTGAATATATACAAAGACGAATTCGACGATTGTCCTCCTTCTCGAAGCTAGACCTACCTAACTGGACTGTTCGTCCCAGGTAACAACTTCGATAATTGATTGATTTTGAAATGATTTTACGTGAGAGAGTTCCATTCAGGCATATTCATATCTTTACCTGGTACGATCATACTCCAGCAGCCGGTTCCTGTGAGACACGGCTGCCTCCCATACCTTGGGTCTGCTGCGCTCCATCAAAGTCTCCATTAGTTTGGCAGCCCCCTTAGTTTTTGTGTTCAACTCTTTTTGCTCTTCAGGTGTGCATACCTTAAATGTGTCGGATAAACTTATTACTTGACTGTCTCGTGCAGTGGTCGCAAGACTGCTAAACATGAGGTCCTGTTCGATTCCCAGGTCAGGCAAAGTGATATTGGGTTTTTCCATTAGGAATTTCTCTGTAGCGGCCACGGAGTCTGGATTTGTGCCCGATTGATGGCAATAGGCTCGCCCCCTATTACATGGGACCTAAACTAAACACGCGAAATGAACTATTAGGTACTAGCTCCTGCCAGCGGCTTCGCCTGCGTGACGTTTCAAAATTGTCTCATGGGATCTTACTAACGGGATAAAAAGTATCCTATGTGTTAATCCAGGTTGTAAACCATCTGTATGCAAAATTTCATCCAAATCCGTTCAGTAGTTTTTGCGTGAAAGAGTAACAAACATCCATCCATCCATACATCCATACTCACACACTTTCGCATTTATAATATTAGTATTAGTAGGATCTTTTCCCAAAGTTATTGGGGTTAGCTTCCAGTCTAACAGGAACAGGATGCAACTAATACCAGTATTTTACATGGAACGTGTGTCTATATGACCTCAACCACTCAGTAAAGTAAGTACGGGTAATACAATACCCCTTGCTAAGACTGCTTGTCAAACTTTCGGGCCACTGACTACCTGTAACGACCGTCAAAGATCTATCAATGACAGCCGGGACCAACGACTTTACGTGCTTTCCAAGCCATGGAGGAAATTCGGTATGTAATGGGTGGTCACCCGTAAACGGCCAACCTTGGCATGCGCGGTGAACGTGCGGCTGTTATTCATGAGGAAAAACGAATGGATTAGTTACCAGATTCCCGCAGACCAGACACGGGCCCGACCCCTCCTGCTTGCAGATAACGCGGCCACATTGGATGCAGTTATTCACCAGCTCGTGTTTCGACGCCTGGCAGTCGCAGTGGTGTCTGCCTGCAATGTATTATAATCGTTTTAGTCATGAGTAATTATTAAACTTATTGTCACAATGCAACAGCGTCGAAATACATGGAGCTCTAAATGACAGTTATTGCTCCAAATAAAAGTGACTTTAAGCCCGCTATGCCAGGTTCAGTAATTAATTGAGTTGCCATAGTTTGTGTCTGAAATAAACTTTATATTTTCACATTTAAAGAGGTTAAGTGTAGGCCCATTTAATATAAATAAAGCAACGGCCATCAAAGTGGTTTTTTTCCTTACTACTTATTATTACTATTTGTTATATTTACGTATTTGTGACCAACCAAGACAAACAGCATTAAAAAACTAGTTTCTATAATATTTTTAAAGACAGATTTGTACAGCATTCAGTGATTATATAGTAGTAATTAGGTTCTCTTAATAATAAATAGAGTTTAATGCTGAACACAGGATCACTACGGATAGCATCGTCTTAAATGACAACACTGGGGGTTTACCATGACATCTTAAAACAGGCAAGGCAGCATTGCTTTAATGTCACTTCAGCCTGTAGAAAGAGACGGAGCTATGGAACACACATAGCGTCATCTCCTTCCCATTCTAGAATAAGATTATAACAATACTGCTCTAAGACAACCCCCCTGAAAAACATGATTACCTAGTCCAAAACATGTGTGAACTTGACACAGATTTAAGAAAAACTGTACATGTTTACCTTTTATATCTGAATAATATTTTATTTCTCCAAATGAACATACCTTTCAGCAGTACAACCTGAGCGTTCTTTCCCTCCTGTGAGTACAGGTTCACATATTTGGTCTTCTTCTTCGACTTAGCATCAGACTCGGTTGGCTCCGGTTGTTGTTGCACTGGTTCTGCACTGATGAAGTCTGCCTGCTGCTTGTTCTTTGATATCTTCTTCTTTTGCTGTTTGGGCAAAGTGGCGCCTGGAATTTTGAATGTCAAATTTTTATTTTAGCTTCTTTGCTTGACTTACAGCTGAACAATTCCGGACAACCCCAGACCCCAAGTAGAATGGGAAAATCTCAGGAAGATTGTTTCCTTCAATCGTGGTGCAAAGAAGTCATGAAGTTCCATGATTTTTTTTTTATAAATGTAGAAGCTCAAAAGTTGTGTTAATATTGTGCAATACTATTCATTTCACAAGAAAAATATTGTAAATGTTGGTGTGAATAAATTTAAAAATCCTACTTCAGTAATTAGTTAGTTAGTATAAAATAGATAACATAAACCTCGGCTAGGGAATTTCTTCTTGCACAATTCTAAGAAGAAACCTTTATGTTGAGAGTTATCGAAGTCCAACAAAGTTTTCATGTACTCATTCAAATCATTCTCACTTTCGATAGACAGGATGTATCTGAAAAGAATAAATAAAGAATAAACATAATCAAATATTAATCGGCTTTTCACTTCAAACAAATAGAACAATTTAAAATAAAATACAAAACTCAGCTCTAGGTTGTTTTGTATTTTTATTTTAGCTATTAGAACTTACTTTATTAAATCATCCGGTATCTGAAAGTCTAGAATCTTAGACAATCCTTCACTAACCCACTGTTCCATGGTTCAAATTAAGTTTATTTGAAAAGAATAAAATTATTTACGAAACATGAATTGTGGCACATCTCGGTATCTCGGTTTTCCAGCTGATTTTGACACTGACAGTGTCAGTGTCAAAATCAGCTGGGAAGCTGGTGCATTCCGTTTTAGTAATAAGCACAGGTTTCTTTAGTCAGTGATAAGCATGAAGGTATGCTCACATCAATATTTTGCATTCCGATTTAGTTTTCACGATAACGACAGCTAAGATCTGTCATTAGGTCATTTGACAGCGCTCATGGTGATATTTATGTGGGGCATGGTCGGCGTAATCGCAAGTTCGCGCGTGTCATGACGTCATCTATGACGATTCAAGGGACATCGATATCGCGCTCACAGCAATTCGGAACGGGTGTATGGACGCACAAATCGTTTACAGCCTATCTCGGAACGCGGCCTAATTTGGAACGCAGCCTCCGGCCTTAGTGTCAGCCAGATGTCTCATGACAGTGTCACTTGAACGATTTCTGTCAAAATTTTGTTTTCGACTGGCACTCGTTGATTAAAATCGATTTTTGAAAATTATAAAGGTAATTTTACACCGTACAAGGTTACTTTCATTTGTTAAAACCATCTCAATTAAAAATGTACCGTTATCAAGTCTAAAGGAAATCACAACTAACAGAGTCCGATGTCATTTGTTTACGTAATTTTGTAACCTAGATGTCTAATAAACAAGCCTTTTTTGTATTTTCCAGCTATAACAATGTCTATTTCACCATTCTTTCGCTCCCCGTTTACGGATCTAACGGGAGGCCTTCATTCCCACCAAATGCTGGGCCGGTGCCAGAAGGAGGAGGGTCGGTACATGGATTGCCTGGAGGCCTACGGTCTTGAGCGTGGAAAGGTCAAGTGTCATCACTTGTTTGGAGATTTTCATGAGTGCCAGACAAACATGAAGCAATTCAAACGATTCATGGTATGTTTATTTGTATGACTGTGGATACTAAGTTGGGGAACAAAAACCTTTTTTCTAATATTCTTGTATTGCTTGAGCGGTGAGGCAACTACTGCTCAAAAATATTTTCAAGTCAAGGGCTGTATGTAACTGATATTATTTGCATTTGACTTCTAAACAGTGTATTCTGGGTTTTCTAAAGAATTATGTTAATGGTGACAACATTTATCAGTTCTTGATCTATTTTCTCGAAATTAAGATGTACGTTATATGTATACTGTTATTCCTTTATTCAGATTCAGACATTTACATTTTTAAATATTCTAATATAAAATTATATAAAAAACACTTAAAAATATAAAAATAGCAGTCCACCAGCGCCGGGAACTGGGTCCGTGCTGCCGGTGGTCAGGGCTCTTGAGAGAGAAACCTCCTAACAATACGCGCCGTGTCCAGAAGTACTGCTTTCTGAATCAAGCCCTTGATCCAGCTGCCAAGCGAGAGCCTCCTAAGATGTTGGTCAAGGCTCTTGGCTATTAAGCCATTGGCTGACAAGACTATCGGCACAATGACTGCTGTACTCACGTCCCACATGTCGACAACCTCGCAAGCAAGATCTAGATATTTGAATTGTTTATCTTTCTCTGCTTTCACGAGGTTCTCGTCATGCGGGACCGTTATATCAACAATCATTGTGCGACGCTCCAATCGATTTATCACCACAATGTCAGGCCTATTGGCAACAACAGTCCTGTCAGAGGTGATAGGTCGATCCCAATACAACGTGATATTACCATTAACGAGAACTGGGTCGGGCGCATACTTATATTATGGCACTTCTGATTCCACAAGTTTGTACTTCAAAGCAAGTTGCTGGTGGATAATCCTGGCAACAAGGTTGTGTCTATGCAAGTACTCTCCGTTAGCTAGACTAGAACACCCAGAAATAATGTGTCAGATCGACTGTTCCGGACGGTGGCATGCCCGACATATGTATTATTAGTGTAATTATAATCTCAAGTTAACCTGTCAGTAGATTATAATGTAACTTTATTTTATCATAAATTACAATAAACTGCCTTGGTAAATTGATTGGATTATAGGTAATGTTGAAGTATTTACTGTCAACTCTAAACCTTGTTTCAGGCAATGCGCAGTGAACGTGACAGACAAATCTCAGAAGGAACACTGAAGGGAGACAAGAAATATGTATCACCGAAAATTGATAGTTTTTGATGTTATGTAGAGCAAATATTTTCAATAGTCACTTTCAATCCAACTGCAGAATCACTGTTATACTGGTGTAAATAAAATAATTCAATCAGAAAAAATGATTTATTACAATATTACTCTATAACTAAACACCATTGACAAGGCACTTTTGAAATGTCATGATATAAACTCAGAAACACCCAACTCTATTTTTAACTTTCACACATTTATTTTGTTTGGAGCTCTTGGTCAAGTCCTTAAACGAGGCCCTCTGTCACTTGTTTTTAATTGAATATCTACGAAAAAGTAACCATAAGAAAGAAAAACGGGTAAGTGCGAGTCAGACTCGCGCATTAATGGTTCCATACCATTGTAGGAGAGTTGGCCCCTGTATGACGACATAACTTAGCAAATGGCCGTATACCTCAAAAGGATTTGCCACACATGGATGCTCATCCTTGTTTCCAACACCCATATTCGACGACTCCTGGCCTCGTCAGATAACAGCATGCCTTTCGTGTTATTAGTATGAACCGGCCTTTACACGTAAAAGGGTTGTGTACCTACTTTGTACGCAAAAAACACGTGCGTGTACGTTAAAAATTAGCGTAACCGCTTTTTGTTATAAAGCCGGTTTCAGATAAGCGTACACAGACTACCTGCATGAAATAATAGCCAAAACCTATACCTACTGTAGGTTTTAATAAAAACAAAACGGAACATTGTTGAAAATTACGAATTTATGTGACAATCGGAAGCACATCTATGGTTAGAGAAGAATAATGTGGTAAAAAGGTTCACCACACTGAAAGCAGGGGGGTGAAACTTCCATACATTGGCGTCAAACAAAATTTTCGTAGGTAGTGCTGCCATCTGTGTGTTTGAGGACACAAACTTTTCAACTGTTTGACTGTTGTACAACTGTCATAAATAGAACAGCTATTTTGGCCAACTTGTCAGTGAAGTAGATAGCCTAGCGGTGATAGCGGCTGCTTTCAGTATATATAGTGTACTCTGTGGCGGCTGCCTTGTGATTAATAGGTCCCAGGTTCGAATCCGCAGTTAAGAACTACTTTTTAGGGTTCCGTAGCCAAATGGCAAAAAACGGAACCCTTATAGTTTCGCCATGTCTGTCTGTCTGTCTGTCTGTCCGCGGATAATCTCAGTGACCGTTAGCACCAGAAAGCTGAAATTTGGTACCAATATGTATATCAATCATGCCGACAAAGTGCAAAAATAAAAATTTAAAAAAACATTTTTATTAGGGTACCTCCCCCAGACGTAAAGTGGGGAGCGATTTTTTTTTTAATTTTGACCCTGACGTGTGATATATTGTTGGATAGGTATTTAAAAATGAATAGGGGTTTTCTAAAATCATTTTTTGATACTATTAATATTTTAGGAAATAATCGCTCCGAAAGTCAAAAACAATGTGTCCCCCCCCCTCTAACTTTTGAACCATAAGTTTAAAAAATATGAAAAAAATCACAGAAGTAGACCTTTATATGAACTTTCTAGGAAAATTATTTTCAACTTGATGAGTTGAATAGTTTTTGAGTTATATAGCACTTTTTCAAAAAAACGCAAATGATAACTTTGTTTTTCATACAAATACTATGAAAAACAAAGTTATTTTTGCTGACGAAAAATGTTGGTATTTTTAATGGTCTGGGAAGCTACGGAACCCTACAGTGAGCGTGGCCCGACACGCTCTTGGCCGGTTTTTTGTATTTATTTGGTTGAAGAGAAACTAACTGTATTAAATAGTGTATTATCTATGATCCAAAGGTTGTCTTGAAAAGATCGCTTTTAGAGATAAGAAGATCGCCCATTTTGTCACCCTATGGATTTTCGTTTTCTTTTTGAAAGGTTATTTGTATGTTGTACCTTCATAATAAATAATTTTATTTTCTAGTTTAAAACAACTCGAAACGTAACATTCCATGTTTAGGGATCTATTTCACAGTAAAAGCTGACCATTAAACCTCTTTTCTCTGATATTGTTCCCGTCTGTACAATTTCCGTTGCTTAATTTGAAGAAAAAAATAAGATTTGTCACGTCACATCGTCACATTCACATTAGACGTAGTGATTATATACTCTAAACGTTGTGATTATATACTCTGTGATATACTCTGTGATTCACATCACAAAGTGCTATTGCTGATAGGTTTATCCAAATAATTTAATAAGTTATTTTATTTTTGCATTATTTGTCAAAAAGTCAATAATGCATAATATTTCGCCATTTTTCCGGTCCCCATGGACGGACATCACGGGAGGAATCCATTCGCACCAGATGATGGGTCGATGTCAGAAGCAGGAGATGGCGCTAATGGATTGTTTGGAGGCCTACGGACTGGGTCGCGGCCTCATCAAGTGCAACTATTTAGTGGCTGACTTTAAGGAGTGCCACACGAGAGTAAAGCAGTTTAAAAGATTTATCGTATGTCAATTTTTAAGTACTTGTATCTGTTCTGACTATTTTTATCTTTTGCAAACTGATATCGGCATCACTACACAGGATAAAAAAAATGACTATAACTGACGCCTAGTTCCACGGGGTATGCAAGAACTACATAATGAAATCTATACTAATATTCAAAGCTGAAGAGTTTGTTTGTTAGTTTGAACGCGCTAATCTCAGGAACTATATAACATCACGCTACAACCAATAGGAGCGGAGCATAAATGAAAGTTGTTGCAAAAACGGGGGATATTTATTCCTTTTGTGGGCTTTTACTCTTTTATGTGACGCAGATGAAGTTGCGTGGGTCAGCTAGTCTATAAATTTAGTATTTATCGTCCACCCCCACCCACTATGGCACGTGTTTAGCGCCTGCAATATGTAATAACATCTCACACTCTAGAGCAATACGTCAAATCAGTCAAACATTTCCACACAGGCGCTTTCTTAAAACTCCACTCGCTCTCTCTCCTCTCCGTGTAACTAGGGGGAGACGATGAGCAAGCGCAGTTAAACTCTTATATATTGCTTTTTTTACGAATTTAAAATGTGCTCTTTTTTTTCGGATGGCAAGGTTTGTTTTTACCTACATTTAGTTGTGCTTATGTAGTAGTACTTAAAAGCCTAAAATAGATTGATACGAAGGAGATAAACATCATATTAGATTAGCTTTTGCCCGCGGCTTGGCTCGCGTTAAGGCGATTACACGAGCTAAACGCGAGTTTTATAATTACTAAAAGTATATGATTCACTGCTTTAAACAAGACCAGAAAAATATATGATGTTCTTCAGGATATATGCTAGCATGATACTGTTTTGAAAACATAATACAATTAATTTGGCTCGATAAAAAGAAATCACGAACTTACGTCTAAAAATATCTTTCAAACAATACAAAACATACTAAAATGCATGCGATCATTCTGATTTTTTGGCAAATAATTCTACAGGCAATATATTAGCATGATACTGTTTTAGTTTTTTAATCCAATCAATAGTTTTTTTGTAAATCGATCGAAACCACTCATTTCGCGCTATTTGGCCCGCAGTGGCTGACGTAACAACCACTTTGTAGTGCAAGCTGATTAGAACTTTATTCTAACAGCATTTCAAACGAAGTTTGAACCACCACAAATAGAGTTGCTAATTTAGCTCGTCTAAACGCCTTAATTTAGAATTTGACAATTAAATCAATCAATCAATATTAAAATCATGGTTTGAAAGGCATGTGGCGCCATCTATTCTCATAAGAGTTCTTTTCCTCGGGAACAGTTACTTTTTACGGGATGAAAGGTACTATGCCCGTTTCTGTAAACCTGACAACGAGTGTTGCCAGGTGTCCCGATTTGCGCGGGACGTCCCGATTTTCAGGAATCCGAGGACGCGTCCCGGTTTGCATATGATCGGGACGCTAAATGTCCCGATAAATATCCCGATAATCCCGATTAATCAATAAATTTATTTAAAACCTTAATTTATAAACCGAAAAATATGTAATGATGTTTAAATCAGTTGCATTCGCATCACTATGTCGTACGACAATGCATTAAAAATCGTGCGCATCGCATCACTACCTTGTTAACTCTCTCTCGTAAGGAAGACTTGACCAATCATCAAAAGTTATTTTCGTTTTGGGGGAAATATAATGACTACCAAAAATAACTTTGTGACCACTAACTTCTAATCACCTAAAATATCAAAAAACCGAGCACCAAATTTGAATGAGGTGTTTGATGACAAATTAGTTTTGCCTAGACCGACTTGGGGCACCCCGACACGGATAGTTTAGGTTAGAAGGGCTTCGTGGTTATTTTTTTCAACCGTTTTCTAAAAGAGGAGGTTCTCAATTCGTCTGTATTTTTTTTTTTTGTGTGTTGTTACCTCAGAACTTTCGACTGGGTGAACCGATTTTTATGGTTCTTTTTTATTTGAAAACTGGTACTTCCCGTGTGGTCTCATTTTAATTTGCTGCAGATCTGATGCTGATCTTCGGAGATATACAATAGAACTCTTCAAAAATAGACAGCTAATCTGCAGTATTTGCTGCAATCGCTTGTAGGTTCATTGTTTATACTATATCATGACGTAACATCTGATCGTAGCTCTGAGGGGGTACGCAGATGTGTACAATACACCCAGATTTCGACAGCGTTTGTTACCTCAGAACTTTCGACTGGAGGAACCGATTTTGATGGTTCTTTTTAGGGTTCCGTAGCCAAATGGCAAAAAACGGAACCCTTATAGTTTCGCCATGTCTGTCTGTCTGTCTGTCTGTCTGTCTGTCTGTCTGTCCGCGGATAATCTCAGTGACCGTTAGCACCAGAAAGCTGAAATTTGGTACCAATATGTATATCAATCATGCCGACAAAGTGCAAAAATAAAAATTTAAAAAAACATTTTTATTAGGGTACCTCCCCCAGACGTAAAGTGGGGAGCGATTTTTTTTTTAATTTTCACCCTGACGTGTGATATATTGTTGGATAGGTATTTAAAAATGAATAGGGGTTTTCTAAAATCATTTTTTGATAATATTAATATTTTAGGAAATAATCGCTCCGAAAGTCAAAAACAATGTGTGTCCCCCCCTCTAACTTTTGAACCATAAGTTTAAAAAATATGAAAAAAATCACAGAAGTAGACCTTTATATGAACTTTCTAGGAAAATTATTTTCAACTTGATGAGTTGAATAGTTTTTGAGTTATATAGCACTTTTTCAAAAAAACGCAAATGATAACTTTGTTTTTCATACAAATACTATGAAAAACAAAGTTATTTTTGCTGACGAAAAATGTTGGTATTTTTAATGGTCTGGGAAGCTACGGAACCCTACAGTGAGCGTGGCCCGACACGCTCTTGGCCGGTTTTTTTTTACTTGAAAGCTGGTGCTTCCCGTGTAGTCCTATTTTAATTTTCTGAAGATCTGATGCTGATCTTCGGAGATATAAATGGAACTCTTCAAAAATACATAGCAAAGCTGCAGTGATTGCTGCAAACGCTTGGTTGTTTATACAATATCATGAAGTAACATCACGCCAGTACCTATGCTTTGAGGGGGTACTCAGAAGTGTATAATACACCCAGATTTCGAAAGTTAGGTGTGTTAAGTTCCATTTATTGGGGGTAAGCCCTATTACCGTGACATGTAGTTTTATTTTATTTTATTGGAAAGGATGTACTTCAAGGGTACACTGATGAGAATTTGGTTAGGTTCTGATTACTTCTGATTATGGGATCCATGACAAAGGAACAGAACTCTTAAATTCTCAAGAGCAAATTAACGATACTCGGCCGAATCTTCGTCAATCATCCGGATATTTGAGTCACCTACCATAATGTCGTTATTAACCGACTTCAAAAATAAGGAGGTTCTCAATTCAATGTTCCCCGATTACTCGAAGACGGCTGGACCGGTTTTTTTTTTTAATTGTTTGAAAGGGTATACTTCCCAGGTTGTCCCATAATCATCAACTCAGGATCTGATGATGGAATCCTGGAGAAATAGAGAGAACTCGACACATTTTATAGGCACACTAGAAGCGATTTGGGTAGTTTTAGGAAGAGTACTTTCTCGAAGTGATCCCATTTCAATTTGATGAAGATCTGATGAAGAACTTCGGAGATAGGCAACGGAACTCCTCAATAAATGATAGCAAATGTACTGAGATTGCTGAAATCTCATATCTGTCTATTGTTTACACCAGTTCATAACAGAAAATCACGCCGGTACGCTGTGAAGGGGTGAACATGTGAACCACTAAAAAGTGAAAAATAAATACTTTTTTACAAAAAATAAAACCGACTTCAGAGAAAACAAAAAAATGAAAAATAACTTTAGCTTCAGAAGTCGGTGACAAAAAAACTAAGTCAATCAAACAAAGGTCACCTACTTCTGAAGCTAAAGTTATTTTTCACTTTTTTGTTTTCTCTGAAATCGGTTTTATTTTTTGTAAAAAAGTTTTTTAAACCATTCAGAAGTAGGAACCCCGCGTTGTGGGGCACCGTCGACTGGCGGGCCTAAAATGGCCGCTCTAGAAGAATCATAATTTGAATCATCTTAAAAAATTTAAATTGGTTCAATGGACCTTATTTTCATAAACATAAAGTCCATTTTAAGAATTTTAAATTTTAACGTGATCAAATTATGATTCTGCTAAAGTGGCCTTTTTAGACCCCCTGGCCTCCCTCGACTCGGATGCAAGAGCATAACAATTCAGTTAAGTACAGGTGATCATCAACTAAAAAAATAAAATTTCGTTTGTCCCGCATTCAAACTCCAAATCCCGATTTGTTTTGTCATCTGCCCCGATTTTAATCCAATCGAACCTGCCAACACTATTGACAACGCATGCAATAGGCTTGTTAACTGAAAAAATCTAATTAGTCCGTTACTTAGATTATCAAAAAATATTTGACCCGTATTTTTTCTTTTGTCACATAAACCAAAATTGACGAAGATACGACGCTTTTAAAATTTCCAATACGTCACTGTTCGGTATCATTCTTAGTGAGTACTGACGTCACGAGCCCCCACTCCCGAGTTTTGATGCGTTTTATCTTTGTCAATATTCGTTGATTTACAAAAACAAAAAATACGTGTCCATTATTTTCTAATACTCTAACTGACGGACTAAATAGATTTGCAATTGATTGATGGTGGAAACAAGCCTATTTCAGTATGATCGGTTCAGTGGTTTATGCGTGAAAAGGTAACAAACAAACGAAACTTATTTTCGCATGTAGGTACAATATTATTAAGGAAGGAAGTTAAAGTAAAGCAAGGATTAGAAAATTATGTGTAACTTGAAATACACTGCTGAACTTTGTATTTGTTTCTCAGGCAATGCGCCGTGAGCGTGACCGTCAGATTTCGGAAGGGAAGCTTAAAGGCAAGAAGAGGTATGTCAGCCCCCTCATCGATAGCTACTGAACCTACGGTAATAAGTTCTAGTCATCCAAATTAATTTAAAAAACAGATTTATTACCAAATTATGTACCTATTGAGATGCTAAACATAGAGGCCTCAGTGTTTCGAAACGACATATCGTGGTGTCCTTAATATGTTCCTGAATAGATTATCTAGTCCAATAAATACATAACATTGATGCAAAATGCTTTTTTCTCCAAAGACCTTGCCGTGTTTGAGCGACCTTTACTGAAAGGCAACGAGATCAATATTATTTATATGTCGAACGAACAGTACGCTCATTATTATTAATCGTAGATTATAGCTTTATAGATCCATATCTATCGAAGTATCTTGGCAAGTTCAATACTCAATACCTTCACAGTTTTTTGCGCTCAAGAGTCACGGTCGTTCAGCCACGTTTTTGTATGGAATTTTGGCGCCAAACTAAAATACAATTAATCATTATGTACTGGTCGTATGTGAGTTGATCGATAAAGAATTAAATATATTATTTATTTATCAGCAGTTCGTCTACGCAGATGTGGTCTACATACATAGGAATGGCGACTTGTTTTTTGAGGCGCTGCGTTGTTTATCATTTATTCTTGAATTTCGTATTTATTTATGAGGGGCCTGAATAGGTGAAAAATAGCACGGAAATGATTAGTTTTTACATGATGTGTTGAAAGGCTAGTTTGTGTTCTAGAATCCGACAGCAGGCAATTCACAATACATTGCGCCTATGGAAACGACCTTTATGTAGGTACCTAGTTTCACTACATTTTTTTTTTTTTTTTTTTTTTAGGATGGGAAATCATCAAATGACTTCTCCCACTCTGGGCGGAGCGGGAGGGAGTGTCAGACTTTTACTGACTAAAACCCATCCATGTTCCTTCCTCGCCCTTTACGTTCCGGGGCCGCGGTATCTCTTTCGAACAGTCCCGCAACCCCGGCAGGCTTCGGCCCTTGCGGGCCCCTCTCTTATGCTGACATCTCTTTGAGGCGCGCGTGGAACACGAACGCGCCGTCGACTCGGCCTGTCGTCGTTAGACGGACGGACGGCTAGCTAGCCCATAGCCAACCGTCCACAGGCCCGCGTCTACGGTGGCCGGTAGCCACCACGTGGCCCCCGACGCCTGGTGCGTCTCCCGCGGCGGCCGGGAAGAGAGGATCTCTCCCTCTCTCGTTCCGCCACCTCCTTCGCTAGCATGACTGCTTCGCAGAAGGAGGTGACGGCTTCGCATTCCATCTCGCTCCGGACCATGGATTGAACCAGGGCCGGACGCGAGAGGTCGCCGCCGCCGCGCCGCCGATCGCCGCTACGAGGACACGGCGGTGCTCCGCCCACGCTAGTTTCACTACATCATTGCACTAAACTTGAGAATAGAACTAGATTATTTCGTTACTGGCTTTCTTGTTTGGCATGACAGACTATTAATTTATTAATAATTTTGCAATACTATAGCAGCTCCTGGAATGGAAAACACCGCGGGTGATGATGCAAATCCGCATCAGCTTGCAACATCTGTCGCACGTAAAATAAAAGATATTTTAATACAATATGCAAATTATATCCAATTAAAGATTAGATAAATTATTTCGAACTCAATAAATTGAATAGCAATAAGCAAAAAAGTGTTTATCACGCTTTGTATCACAGGTAGGTGGCTGAGCACAACTAAATGCCGATACTTGACATTTGTTCCTAAAATGCTAATTTAAATTAATTGTAAAATAATTCTTGTCATTACCTTAGTCAATAAGGTTCATCGACCGTCTATTTTTGTGACGAAATATATTCGAAGGTTGTATCTGATCACGCCAAGGTAAAGCCACACCGAGTCCTTTATAGAAAAAAATACATAATTTTTTTGCTTGCGGAACTGATTAGCAAAGGTCCACGACCTCGTTTAGATTTTTGAACCATTTGCGATCATGTATTCTTTTTGGACGGGGTAGATATTAGGTATAATACCTACCTATCTTGGTAGGTAGATTGGTCGGACAACAACCCCTGTCTGGTCTTCGAACTCAACAGAATGCAGGGTTTGTGTTAAACGATCTCAATTTATTGATAAGGTAATGACCGAAATGAGGTTCGACGACTTGTTCTTGGCTCCTATTCGGATGCAGTCCTGACGCCATTGTCTGATTCATCGGCAGCCACCTTTAGGATCACTCATGGGCCACGTGCATACCTACAGCAACATTAGATAATATTGCGATATGGGTATATCTAATATATTAAGTATAAAGTATTAAATAAGCAAAAGTCAGGTGGTGTCACCTAGGGCACGCCACGATAGTGGCGGTAAAAACAGGTTGGTGAAAACAGGAGGAAAATTGGTGCAGTAGTTTTTGAGTTTATCGCGAACAGACAGACAGACGCAGCGGAGGACTTTGTTTAATAATATGTAGTGATGACTATTACCACTATTATCAGATGGTTAGTTTAGTCGGACTGGGTAGCTATTTCTGAAGTTATTTTCCTTAATAAGGTTCATCGAATTTTCATGAATCACTTTATATCGTTGAAGGAAAAAAATAAGGCGTGGACTTGGACCCAGGATGCAACAGATGGGTAGATACATTAGCTACCTACATACCTGAGAACATTGTAATATTAGACAAGACTTATAGTACTAAAGCAAGCACTTGAAGTCCCAAGATCGATCAATTTAGCATAGAAAAACCGGCCAAGAGCGTGTCGGGCCACGCTCACTGTAGGGTTCCGTAGCTTCCCAGACCATTAAAAATACCAACATTTTTCGTCAGCAAAAATAACTTTGTTTTTCATAGTATTTGTATGAAAAACAAAGTTATCATTTGCGTTTTTTTGAAAAAGTGCTATATAACTCAAAAACTATTCAACTCATCAAGTTGAAAATAATTTTCCTAGAAAGTTCATATAAAGGTCTACTTCTGTGATTTTTTTCATATTTTTTAAACTTATGGTTCAAAAGTTAGAGGGGGGGGGACACATTGTTTTTGACTTTCGAAGCGATTATTTCCTAAAATATTAATATTATCAAAAAATGATTTTAGAAAACCCCTATTCATTTTTAAATACCTATCCAACAATATATCACACGTCAGGGTCAAAATTAAAAAAAAAATCGCTCCCCACTTTACGTCTGGGGGAGGTACCCTAATAAAAATGTTTTTTTTAATTTTTATTTTTGCACTTTGTCGGCATGATTGATATACATATTGGTACCAAATTTCAGCTTTCTGGTGCTAACGGTCACTGAGATTATCCGCGGACAGACAGACAGACAGACATGGCGAAACTATAAGGGTTCCGTTTTTTGCCATTTGGCTACGGAACCCTAAAAACGGATACCAGGATAAAGTAGACCAGGGTTTCTACTCTTTAAGTCCGTGAGGTCGTCAAAAAACATATAAGTGGCCTGTCCGAAAGTATCGTATACTTACTTACTTTAAAATGAACACTACTTCTAATATTTTCGGATTCATGAGTTTTGAAAACACATTGGGAGTAAGGACAGATGACGAATGGTATTGTCATTCATCTCCTACCGAATCTAATGTCGGTAAGTGATACGGATTACGAAACGACCGTAACTTCCGGCCGAAACTACGGATCCGTGCTTAGAAAGTAAACCTCCAGCAAGGAAGACAACCACATTAACCACCTTTTCAACCGCTCTAACTCAACCTACCTACTTAACAAGTGGAGCTGGACTTTTAGTCTGTATCTAGAAATTCTGTGAAATTCAGTTTGTTTACTTATTGGTAATATGAGATCAACCTTCGATGACAGTATCAGCCGGCTTACCATGACTTTTTTTATTTGCAACGATACCTCTCGGACTATACTTGTGACTTAAGACTATTTATTCCCTACTCTAAGTACTTACGGGATAATATCCATGATTTTCTTTGGTAAAATTATGGATATTATCCCGTAAGTACTGTGAAAAACCGTGAAAGTCTAAAACAGTGTATTTATTCCCTTTAGCAATACTCTAGCTGTCGTGACTGAAGTCTGCGCTCAGTCTAAGCCTGTGTTTTCACCAGAGATGTACCTACGAGTATAAGCGTAGCGAGAGATGTGTTTGTTAAGAATCAATAGAATCACTTCATATACTTAACCTCGCTCAGCGCTTTAGTGGAAACGGCTCAGTGGAGCGAGGGATGTGTGCTAGGGTCGGACACGAGCAAAAAACGAGCCCGCGATCTAGATAGGGTAGGATAGGGTGAGCGAGCGTGGGAGACATTGATATCAGTATTTTTGTGATGGAACGGAGTTACGGAGGTATCTCCAGTTTGAAACCCATAATATTCAGTCCATGGCTTTCTGGCAAACCTCGAAAGTGGACGTCAGCTGATTGTCATTGTATTAAAAGATTAGTTTGGCCTTCATTAACTGTGTGTTCTATAGTTCACTAATCAAAATCGTATACCTAATATTGCAAAAAAAAGTAAAAATAAACGCTACAAAATATTGTATTTTGATCTTAGTAACACAATCACCTCCATTAAAATACAATGTCCGTCAGACAAATCCATCTCCCGGCCATATTATCACCTTATCAGGGACAAACACTCATATTTTATGCATGCTTGATCAATCCTGATTTACAAATACTTTGGTATACTATACTGTGTTTTCAGTATTTCAGACGCTCGAGGTTTTTCTGATATTTTACCGAGAACAGTGAATTTTTGAAGTGAAAACCTTTAGGCGCGATGAGCACTTTTTGGGTGAACAAAAATCATAGAACTCGCGTGACGGTCACCTAACGTTTCGTAGCATTATCCGCTACGCCATAGCACCACTTAGGCGTGCGCGGGCACAACCCAGCAGGAGATGTAGATTACTTATTTTTCACTTTTTCACTTCTATCGGCCGGCAGTCCCCAACTCCCCAAACACTGCCCCGCATATTTTTCTTTTAAGGTCCATGTTCACCGAAAAGATAACGGTCTGATTACCTAAAAACTGCTGTCTCTGTGACATGTTCCCATAGAAAAATGTGTTTTAAGCAGCTGTTTTTAGATAATCAGACCGTCATTTTTTGGTGAACTTGGACCTTAGACCAACATCATGCCTTGATTTGGATTATGCCTGGTAAGTACATTGAATGTAAACTTGTTGAATCTACTTTTTTTCTACTTCTACCCACATCATAAGAGGATAAGTTCTCGTACGGTGGCTAGGTCTAACAGCTAAAGGTGGAAACGCCGGATAGCCTGCAAAATTCAAAATTTTATCACGTTTTTTAACCGACTTCAAAAAGGAGGAGGAGGTTTTTATTTGTTTTTATGTATGTTCCCCGATTACTCGAAGATGGCTGAACGGATATGGATGATTATTTTTTTGTTTGAAAGGGTAAATTTCCCAGGCGGTCCCATACTTATCGAATCAGGATCTGATGATGGGATCCTGGAGAAACAGAGAGAACTCTTCAAATTTTATAGGCACACTCGAAACGATTTAGGTAGTTTTTGGAAGAGTACTTTAACGGAGTAGTCCCTTTCAATTTGGTGAAGATCTGGTGAAGAACTTCGGAGATTGGCAACGGAACTCCTCAATAAATGATAGCAAATGGACTGGGATTGCTGAAATCTCATGTCAGTTTATTGTTAACAACAGTTCATAACATATCTTAACGCCGGTACGTTGTGAAGGAGTAAGCACATGTGAACCACTAAAAAAAGGGAAAAAAAAACCTTTTTTGCAAAAAATAAAACAGACTTCAAAAACCACAAAAAAGTGAAAAATAACAAGTCGGTGACAACAAAACTAAATCAATCAAACAAAGGTCACCGACTTCTGAAGCTAAAGTTATTTTTCACTTTTTTGTGTTTTTAGAAGTCGGCTTTATTTTTTGCAAAAATGTTTTTTTAAATTTCAGGTCAGTGTCGGGTTGTAGAAATGCTGATTAAAGTAATATTCGCTACCATGACACGTATGTAGTTGCAGAGTATTATAATCTTTAAAATCATCAAGAGTCAGTACCCTCTAAGAGTCAGCGCACACCAAGAGCAGAGCATTTTTGGAGACAACCGAAAAATGAATCTTATGACAACTCCATACGTTGCAAAATGACACGTCCAAACTAGATGCTCGAGCTTGGTCGAGCATCAAGTTGGAACTGACAAAAAATGCTTTGCTCTTGGTGTGCGCTGACCCTAAGATCTTAATCCTCTTGAAATAGTCATCCGAGTTAAATTGAATTGAAAAATTACATTCTGTTAGTGAAAACGATAGTGAAAAAGTCAGTTTAAAACGTCTATCTTGTTGAAAATCATTGTTTACGCCTATAAGGCCTTCTAAACCTCGGCTCATTAGATCTTTCCATTGTCAATTTGAAGTTAAACATCAGTAATTAAACTAAGAGGCTAAAGCGGCCAATCAGTACCAAGCTCTTTAGTCGTGACAAAAAGCATGTTTTTAATTGGCAATCATTTTGATCTGAAGATTGTAATCGTGCGGGCTTTACAAATAAGTAGGTAGAGGTAAGTACCGTAGACTGCAAGCCGTTACTTACGGTGCATCTAACTTTTCTTTTCTCAAATTCGTTGTGAAAATATATGTATAAGCAACTATAAACTACGAGTATAATGAAATGACAGGCAGTTAGTCGTCGACCTATACCAAAGTCAAATGTTTCGTTCGACGGGCACCGAGGTGTGTGGACATTATAATTTCAAAATCTAGTGTTTTTGTGGGGCCCGGTGCCGATCGAATATTTACCACCACATAAGAAATAACTACAACATTCACATCTAGAATCTAGTTCTTGTATCTGATATGGTCTATTAAATGTCCGCCAGAGGTCGTTGTGGAGTCACAGCGTTCCGTACAAATCGACCTTAAATTCCTCGTCAAGTGTTATTAAGCTGTATTCATATTAATTTAGTATAAGAGTCCATGAGTCCATGAATAGTGTGGTAACTCTTATTACACTAATATTAAAAAGGCGAAAATTTATACCTATGCGTGTGAGTATGTTTGTTACTCTTTATCGCAAAAAATACTGAACGCATTTGGATGAAATTTTGCGAACGGATAGTTTATACCCTGGATTACCACATAGGATAGTTTTTATCCCGGTAGTAAGATCCCATGGGACGGGGAATGTAATATTTACCTGCAATGTAAAAAGCACGTCATGCATTTATTCCTGGGTAATGATAAAGGTAAATTCATTCAGATATTCTCATGGTAACTGTAAGGTTCGCATGTGGTAGCTGGCACTGAACTCTATACATCGCGGTCACGAGAGGTCAGAGGCAGTTTAGGTACCTACCTTCCTACCTTCTCTTGAGTACGGGGCCGTTTTACAATTTTTGTCCGTGAGTTTACAGTTTCAGAAGTGAACACAGTTTATACTGATGTTTCAGTTTGCAGCTACAATCACAAGATTTAGAACCTATTTATTATCCAGCTAAACTAAATTTAAACAAGAGGATTACGATGTTCAGATCGCTCAGCAAAAACTCAGTTGGTTTTTTTATGAATGACTACACTTAAACTATACTTGTGTTATATCTATCTACGCCAAAGTACCAATTTACGTCGCACTAATTTTGCTAACGTATAAAGGCGCAAACCCACCGCGGCGGACCCGCGCCGCGTGCACGCTGTGCACGGGCACGCGGCGCATTTTAGCTGCGTGGATTCATTGGTTTGATAATGTGTGGCCCACGCGGTGCACGGAGAGGCTACACACGTTAAGGGTTCCGTACCTCAAAATGTAAAAAAGGAACCCTTATAAAATCAATTTCTTGTTTACAATGTACCGCATGCACAGCGTGCACGGCGTCGACTGCGTTGAGCTATATGAGTGCCTTCTTCGAACAAGCCACGCATATACTAATGACGTCAATGCATGCAATAGCGTGTCCGTGGGTTGCAGTGGACACAATCACATACATTTTTTTGCAAAGCGAAGCAAGCTTAACACATGTGCAAGCCTCTCCGTGCGCCGCGGTGGGTTTCCGTCTTTACATCGTGATTGTTATTTTTTAACCGACTTCTAAAAAAGGAGGAGTTCATGTATTCAACCAGCATCTTTTTTAAATTAAATTTTTGCAGTAGCGCCTACTTGGAAGCTCGACCGCGCTGTGGCAAGGAAGCAAGCTTGTTTATCAATTTTTGGTTTTTGTGGTCGGACTAACAGCTAATTTCGAGTACCACTTCTGCCTGTCGGCTTCAACAGACATATGTATGACCGTCATCAATGTATCTCAGTCACTCACAGTAGTCACAGTACACAACGCAACTCTACAAATGAAATGTGTCGATCTTATATGTATAGATGCAAGCTTTGTCAGCTGTTATTCTCATTCCATATAGTCCTGTATTAGGTATACTTAGCTAGCTAGAGCATCGCATTCCTGTACCTACCCATTTAAGATGATCTGTAATAGGAGTTTGTACTACAACATAAATACTCATGCCTTTTTTGGGAAAGGCAGAAATTACAAAAAAAAACACCTACTTAGATCCTACGGTACTCATTTTACCTCGTCTCCGTTCATAGCAGTTCACCGTATACGCCAAATTAAGTATCTACTCTACTTATCTACACTTATATTAGAAAGAGGAAAAAATTGTATTTGTGTGTGTATGTTTGTAATGAATAAACTCAAAAACTACTGAGCCGATTTCAAAAAATCTTTCACCATTGGAAAGCTACATTCGCCCTGAGTAACATAGGCTACATTTTATCCTCGTACTCCAACGGGAACTATACACGGGTGAAACCGCGTGACGACCGCTAGTATTCAATTAAATATTTAATTATTGTTATATTCAATTAAGTATTTAATTACTGTTCACACTTAGGTACCCTGTCCCCCTAAGAAGTTAAGGGCATGTGGCTCGAAGGACCAGTTTTTTGCATCCATGAACCTAGGTATAATATCCTTAAGAAATATAAATGATTGGTTATATAACATTACCTACGTAAACAGTTTAAATGTCAATAAATCTTATTGACATTTATCAAAGTAGTTAATAGAAGGTGGAATGCGACTCGAAGGTGACCGCGACGATCTTTCTGGCTCTATCCTAGTTGCGCACAGGTGTGAAGGGGCCCGCAGAGATTATATGTGCAACGACCTTATGCAAATCACATGCGTCAAATGGAAAGGAAAAACGAATGAATTTTATAATAGTTATAATTATATGCTTCTAGTTTTTTTAGGGTTCCGTAGCCAAATGGCAAAAAACGGAACCCTTATAGTTTCGCCATGTCTGTCTGTCTGTCTGTCCGCGGATAATCTCAGTGACCGTTAGCACCAGAAAGCTGAAATTTGGTACCAATATGTATATCAATCATGCCGACAAAGTGCAAAAATAAAAATTTAAAAAAACATTTTTATTAGGGTACCTCCCCCAGACGTAAAGTGGGGAGCGATTTTTTTTTTAATTTTGACCCTGACGTGTGATATATTGTTGGACAGGTATTTAAAAATGAATAGGGGTTTTCTAAAATCATTTTTTGATAATATTAATATTTTAGGAAATAATCGCTCCGAAAGTCAAAAACAATGTGTCCCCCCCCCTCTAACTTTTGAACCATAAGTTTAAAAAATATGAAAAAAATCACAGAAGTAGACCTTTATATGAACTTTCTAGGAAAATTATTTTCAACTTGATGAGTTGAATAGTTTTTGAGTTATATAGCACTTTTTCAAAAAAACGCAAATGATAACTTTGTTTTTCATACAAATACTATGAAAAACAAAGTTATTTTTGCTGACGAAAAATGTTGGTATTTTTAATGGTCTGGGAAGCTACGGAACCCTACAGTGAGCGTGGCCCGACACGCTCTTGGCCGGTTTTTTTATTTGGGTATCAGATATGACCAAAGCTTTTCTGAGAACACGCTGATGCTTGTGATAGCTAGATTTCTGCTGTAGGAGTCTGGCAAAAAAAAATGTAGTAATCTTATTATCCTACATTAAGGTTCTTCTTATAATATTGAGGAGCTCGTGGCTAAATACTAACAGCCTCTCGGGTCGATCTTTAGGTTAAGCCGTGCTTGCCTAGATTAGTCTGAGGATAGGTGACCACCCCCGTCCCTCGAGTTTCCTCCGTGCCTCTTGGTCCCGGCTGTCATTTGTCCATCTTTGGCAGTCGTTACAGGTAGTCAGTGGCCCAAATAGTCGGACAACCAGTCTTAGCAAGGGATATCGTATTACCTATTATTAACTGGGTTGTGGGGGCAGATAGGCAGTCGCTCCATGTAAAATACTGGTATTCAGCTGCATCCGGTTAGACTGGAAGCCGACCTCAACATAGTTGGGAAAAGGCTAGGCATCTGTCTAGCCTTTTGTGTACCTTATAATAAAGATAATATAGGTATAATAAACTGGTCAAGGGGACCAGATACTTGAGGAAATTAATGCAGTGAAAAGTTGGTGAAAGAGAGACCCTGGAAAAATCGCTCGATCGCTGAAAAGAAAATTCAAAATGGCGACGTGAATTCCAATATGAAAACTAGTAGTACAGTCTTTAAGCTGCGACTTGGTGTTTTTGTTTATATTAATTTAAACGTTAATAACCTATTTACATGTTTTAATGTTTAAAATGTGTATTTTTATAGTTTTATTGGTTTTTTAGATGCAACACATCAAAAACAAGTTGACCACAGTGTTGTACGGAAATACTTATAAACCAAAGTATCTATCGAAGGTTAATTGCAGTCGTAATCGAAAGTTAGTTTAAAATGAATTGATGTAAGAACAGAAAGTGGTTGGTTAGCTGCGAAATTATAAATGAATTGTGTAAATGTGTAGAAATGAAATAGAATGTGAGAAAGGAGGTTTGATATAATTAATTGTTTATTGACGGAAGGTGTTATGTGTGTATCGAGCAATGTCTTTAATGCTAGGTATAAGGTTCGTTTGGCAGTACTAATTGGGTTGTGGATGTCAGATAGGCACTCGCTCCATGTAAAATACTGGTGTTCAGCTGCATCTGGTTAGACTGGAAGCCGACCCCAACATAGGAAAAGGCTATAGGCAGGCACATTTGGTACTTTATTAACATTCTCAGGAACCCACTCTCCTGGTAATAAATGTGGTTTTTAGTTTTTTTAATCAGGCCCCACTAGGAGAATTTCTCCTGTACGTGGGTATGTTTACAAACATGTATACCTACTCTCGTTCACAAACAGTCAGATCCGAAACAAATACCAGAAGGCCATACAAATGATTTTCCGTGTGGGAATCGATCCTGGGACACGCAATCAATCGCTCAGCCATCGGGCCAACCGTGCCGTCCTATAAATAAAAGAAAATACAATAGGTTCCTGAATAGTACTCGTATTGTAAAAACAAGATGGTTTTGACTATGACCACACGCCAGAAGACCTTCATCACTATATGAAGGTGTCTCCAAGGAGTTCCACTTTCTCAAAAAACAGTCCAGGGAGCAGATATCTGCGATCTTGGAACTGTATCATATTGATGTCACCGTAAAATTGTCAAATACGTTATATTGTAATATCACTAGCGATATTGTAAAGTCTCGAATTATTGTCAAATGAACATACTGCTTACAATAAAACGCATTATTTTTCGTGTAATGCATGCGATGGTAGTCAACTCACGCGGTGTGGAGAGAAGGAGGGGTCCTCCTTGCCCAGTGGTACCACTCTCAGGAAAAGATACTGTACCATTCCTGAGAAATATCGATTAATATAACCTAACCTTAAAACACTTCATATTCCCCTAAAAAGCGTAGTCGACGGAGCCCCGCTTCGCGGGGCCTCTATTTCCGAGTGCAGGGCTTAAAGGAACCTAACTAACCTAACGGGGGGTGCCCCAAGTCCCGTTTATGGGGGCAAGGGATACTTCCGTATGTTCAGTTGACAATAATTCGAGACTTTACAATATCGCTAGAGAGATACACGTTATATTGTAATATAACGTATTTGACAATTTTACGGTGACATTGACGTAGTTTTCCAAAAAATTGAAGCGTTGACGCATTACTTTATAATCTGCTTAAATCTTCACCTTAAGTCGACTCAAAGCATTTTTTTTTAAATTAGACCATTACAGGGCTAGGCACATTTATATTTTTCAGAAAAACAAAGAAAGCTATGCTACTGACTCAGTCACAAGGCCTAATAACTTGTGATAGCACTAGCACTGTAAATAAATTTACCTAATGTACTTCCGGTAATCGTTTATACATATTATAAAAAAGAGAAGCTTTCTTTTTTTTCTTTCCACTAAAATCTATTACTTAATGTTAACCTTTGGATTCTGGATGTCCAGAAATGGGATGCGGGATACTTACTTAACTCATAAATAGTTATAGTTTTAATTTAATTTTAATTTATTTATTTCAGACATAGTCCATACACAATATAGAAATCAAAAACTCATGTAGGTACATTAATCAATGAAAACAAAATTATAACTATAGGTACATAAGTATACATTCAAATTACATAGGTAATCAAATAGTTAAATACTTAAAATTAATTATAAGTAAACTAAAATAATACACATTAAAACAATCAATATCAATAACAAAATTAACCATACCACAATATAATCCCGTATACCTATAATTGGTACGTACATTATAACCATAACAAATGGACCTTTAATTATAAATGTTTTATGTATGTTCTGTTGGTGCACCTATTTTAAATAAATAAATAAATGTCAAATAAAACGAGGAGAGGCGCTAACATGAAGCTGCATCCACCTCTGTATCAGGGGCAGGTCCCACCGCTCGGACAAAACCCTCAGGAGACTGTTCGAGCTGCTTCGTATATACCTATCATCATTTATCGTCTTAATTTTTTTACATAGTCTTGTTAATAAAATAATAAAACCTCCAGCCTCCGATTGCGCAATTACAATAGTTCAATAACTTCCGCGGGATTTAATATATTCAGTATTCGTATCACGTAATTATAGCGACGGATAAATTCATTAAATGTTTTGTAAGTGACGCATTTACTACGAATTGTAAGATGAATCATTTTATTAATAACCTTGTTTAGTGTTGCGTAATTAAAGCATAATATTTAGCATTTTCGAAACCAATAATTGGTTAGAAAGAATAACTATGGCCCAAAGAGCAAGGCCGATAATCATCTAAGTAGTTCTTTGACCCAAAAGTTTACCGGAGTTCCGGAACATACCAAGCGGACGTCCTACCGGGTCAAAAATACCCTATGTCCCAACATGGGCTAATTGGATGCCAAATTTCATTTAAATCCGTTCAGCCGTTGAGTTGTTAAAAGGTAACAGACAGACAGAGTTATTATCGCAGTTTTAATATTAGTATAGATACTATTTTAATGTCTTAAGTTACGAAGAATAATTGACAATGGGATTTTAGCTCTTGATGCTCTGGGTTATGAGGTTATGCGGGCACTGTTGCTGGCCCTTATTCTACCGCCAAAGTAAGAAGGTATAATGTATAACTGATATGGTGGTATATATATATGTCACCGTGAAATTGTCAAACACGTTAGATTGTAATCTCTCTAGCGATATTGTAAACTCTCGAAATATTGTCAACTGAACATACGGTAGTATCTCTGCCCCCATAGTCGGGACTTGGGGCAGTTATTTTACAATCCAACGTGTTTGACAATTTTACGGTGACATATATTATGGGGTCTCCCTTGTTTGACCGAAAGGAATTTGACAAATTTTCACTTCCCAAAAAATTATTTGCATAATTTCATTTGCCAAATTATTACTTAGCAAAAAATCTATTCACAAAAAATTATAACGCAAACTTAGGTAATGTTTGGGAAATGAGCGTTTAAACTGTAACTTGTTTACCAACTAGTACTTTTAACATTTTTTATTTAGTCAAATATTTCAGTTGGAATAATGAGTTTTTACGCAAAATCAAATAAGCCAAATATATTGTATCGTCAGTTTTCCATTTTTTTTTTCTGTATAATGTAGTCGTTCCTGGTCACAGTTTTAACCTAACCTACCCATTTTGTTTAAAGACTAAATTAACCTAATATAGTTGGAGGTCACAGTTTTAATCTAACCTAACCATTTTTAAATAAGTAATTATCCCAATCTAAATACATAGTTCAGTTCCGGGTAACCTACTAAAAACAATCTCTTTTTTCTATTGATACAAGTCGTTTTGCCTAAATATTTTTTGTCTTAACAAATCATTTCACCAAACGTTTATTGTCTGAAGATTGTTTGGTGTAATAAATTAATGACATTATACTTGGTAATATTTTGCCAAGTAAAAATTAGACCAAATAAAAATATGCGTACTAAAATCATTCGAAATATTGTTTGGTATAAAAAGGTTGCTAAAATTTGTTTGGGTAATGAAATTTTGTCAAAATCTTTTCGGCAAAACGGCAGGATTCCCATATATATGTCACCGTAAAATTGTCAAACACGTTATATTGTAATCTCTCTAGCGATATTGTAAACTCTCGAATTATTGTCAAATGAACATACTGCTTACAATAAAACGCATTATTTTTCGTGAAATGCATGCGATGGTAGTCAACTCACGGTGTGGAGGGAAGTAGGGGTCCCCTTGCCCAGAGGTACCACTCTCATGAAAAGATATTGTACCATTCCTGAGAAATATCGATTAATTTAACCTAACCTTAAAACACTATATATTCCCCTAAAAAGCGTAGTAGGCGGAGCCCCGCTTCGCGGGGCCCGTATTTCCGAGTGCAGGCTTTAAAGGAACTTAACTAACCTAACGGGGGGGTGCCCCAGCCCCCAAGTCCCGATTATGGGGGCAGAGATACTTCCGTATGTTCAGTTGACAATAATTCGAGAGTTTACAATATCGCTAGAGAGAAAAACGTACTTACATTGTAATATAACGTGTTTGACAATTTTACGGTGACAAATATACGACATGATTTTACTGGAATCGCCCCATGGTGAGGCGCAGGTGTACTCACTAGTACCTACACACACACCCAAATTTCGCCAGTTATGTTAAGTCCCAACTAATAAGGGACGAACCTATTGCCACCAACAGGACGCAAGTCTAGACTCGAGAAGAAGGTAGTTGTCACAAAATAGTTTAATGATGACGAATCAGTAGGTATGGCCTGTACAGGTCCATGCAAGCAAGCGTCAAGCCAGGAAGTTAAAAAAAACAATCAAGTTTTAATGATCCTTAAAAATATTTTACACGCGTTGCACGTTGGAACCTGTGCGAGTGTCTTGTTTTTTTGTCGAATCAACGAAGATCAGTCGCCAACAAAATGCGTCGAATTTTCTCGTGCTGAAACGATCTGAGGCTTCACCGTGGATAATGCTGAAATCAAAGTCGTTTTGAACACCATAATTGATTTGAAATTTCAGTCGTGAATTGATGAGCGTAAAATACGGGATAAAAGTTTGTGCGTAATCTAACTGACGTAATTTTCAACCTAATCAAAGAAAACAAATATTTTGACTTTTGTATGAAACAACACAATGTTTCCAGATTTTTAAACCCTATTTATTACACACGGTCAAAGAGACATCGACGCAGAAAAGGCTACCTACCACGTATTCCGTACAGTATTGTGAACCACACCCCAACATATAAATGTTTCATCGTTAAATTTAAAAAAAAACTGCTGTTTCCTGTTTGCAATACCTATAACACGGTCAAAATGTATGAAACAGCAGATTTTTTTCCCGGAAATCAATACGAACGAAGCTACTGGCAAAATTCTACGATTACATGATGACTAGATATTTTGTAAATCACAAAAAAAAGGCTGATCTTTTCGGCGAAAACTAATCTTTCGACCCGAAGGACCAATTTTTTGTTCGAAAAGCTTGAATGGACCGAGTGACGTAGGAAGAAGTTCCACTCTAATAAGAGAGCTTGGGAGCACCCTGCGATACGGTTATTTGTAAAGCTCAGTGGCTTGGCGCCCCAGTTACGATTTGAGGGGCGGCGCGAAGGCACAGCTACCGCAGCGCGGCGCTAACGTACGCGACCGAACTCGTACTATCGCAAATTTTCAACGAACTGTTCGCAATTTAAATATTGACCACAAATTAATTATTTTTGAGAAGATTTTATTTTTAAAATCAAGAGAAGGCAAGCGACGATTGTGTTTTATAAAACGAGAAGTCAAATTTCGTAAAAAATATTTTTCTAAAATATTTAGTGATGTCTCATTAGTAAGTATTAATACAAATAAAAAAAATAATTACTTAGTTAAATTTTGGAAACCTTGTTTATGAAAAAATTAAAATGTTTTACAAAAAGTCCGAGCACTACATAATATTTTGTTTATTAAAACAAATAACAATGATACTGTATGTGAGTGGCAGATCGACACCGACGGACAGTGACAAAACTAAACTCTTTACGAAAGAACAGCTACAATTATTAGCTGAAGCTGTGTGTTTCGAATTGAAGTCTAACATCAATGTGGTAAGATATTTTTTCGTTATTTTTGTATTGGAGCTACATAGTTTTAATTTTTTTCTACCTTTACTAATGTTTACTAATACGTAGGTACATATTTTGTATTACTAATACTACTGTTTCGTAAATAAACATGGTCGTAAATCAATCAATTTTGAAATAAACAAATTATATGCAATTATTTAAGGTAACAATGGTAATGGCACCGTATAATAGAAAAAAACACTCGTTAAAACTATCAATACCTAAATAAGTAATTCAGAAACTATCACATTTGACGTATTTTGCAAATTTTAATTTGAACGCACTGATGTTTGAAGGGAAAAAAGGATAAACTCATAATTTCCCACAGTTTTACTTTTTTTAACAGCTGTAGAATTGTACCAATGAAATCAACTACCTACATGAAAATATATTTAGAAACGCTTAGTTGACACTTCCCGTGACCCTAGGGCTGGCTTTTACCTTGGTCAAAGGCTTAGCGTTGCTTCAGCGTGGTAACGCTGCCAGTCTCTTGGGGACATTACCAGTTGACAGCGTAGAGGAGGAGTTTTTTGACGCCATTTTTTAAGCGCTACCCCACGCGAAATTAGCAACTCTATTTGTGGTGACTTAATAATGAACATAATGCTAGTTTTGCAGTCAAGAATATGTAGAAATTGAATGTATTTGTTATTACTTGGTATTTCTTTTGGTTATAGAGTAGTTGGCTCCAAAAAAAGCACAAAAAACGGCTTTTGCTCGGGGACGCGCCTTAAGTTAGTTAGTTTAGTTAATTTTAGCAAATTGTAAATAATGTACATTTATATCCCCTTTAATAAAAACCTTTTGCCCATTAGATATTCAACCAAAATAAAGAGTCAGTCAACATCTGAAAAATAATTCAGGCTCCTGAAATATTCAAAACCTAAAACTGTGTTGAAGAAAAAGTAGACGTTTTCAGAAAACGATGGTTATTTTTAAAGCGTATTGTGTCTTTTTGTGACATTATAAAATAATCTTACAACCTATTTTCAAACAACCACACTGCTACTGCACTATCAACAGACACAAATAAGTGCATAACAAAAACATTTTTATTGAAATTATTGATAGTTAGAATAGATATTGCTCAAACGTAGGCTAAAGGTGATCCTTATCAATGATCTGTCCAGACTCGGATAGTGCGTATAGTGGCTCTATCTATCCCCGGTCATATAGCCGATAGCACGCAA
Source organism: Xestia ashworthii (assembly GCA_950022955.1). NCBI lineage: Eukaryota > Metazoa > Arthropoda > Insecta > Lepidoptera > Noctuidae > Xestia > Xestia ashworthii. The sequence continues at coordinate 5,975,518 of OX465563.1, forward strand.
TCAATAGCCGAAATATTTACTGCAGTAAGTGTCCTCTTATTATTACGAACACTGATAATATACAGAGTGGGTATTAATGCACATTTGGGCTATATTAGAATATGGATGCTCTATTATGTACCTACCCTCAGCCTAACTCTTCCGAGTTACAGACGCGATATTATTCAGGCAAACTAAAGATATAAGTAGGTAACAAAGATAACGGTCTTCGTTTTTTTGCCCCTGGCTGGACTCTCTGACACTCAAGGGATAGGATAGCTCGGTTAAGCAGAAGCCAGCCTCATGGAATTACCTGCGCGATGCCATAATATAACCTATCTGAGTCTTTATCATTTCTATTTATTTATTTATTTATGTACGCACAGAATACTAACATAGATTAGCTCAAAGGTACTGCTTATTTCAAAAGAATATTTCTTCCAGCAGACCTGCAAGAGGAAAGTTGAATAAGAAATGTAGACAAAGTGTGTGGAAAAGTCAAACAAGAAAATTTAAATTAAAACTTCACTTCATTTTTTCCATATCGCAATGTATTTGAGGTGGTTGCGCTCGCGTTGTCGATGAAGGTATTTCCTAGTCGTTATCTCAGTAACCTATAACAACAGCTATGTCATCTTTGTCACTGTCCAATTTTGTTTTCAGTGAATTTGACTACATTTTAGAGGAATAATCGTCGCAATCATAGTCTTAGAAAGTTGATGATTTTGATTTTGACTGGAATTCAACTTCACTCCAACATAGTCGGGAAATGGTCGAGCTTCGTTTTCTCGGCGCTTTTCTGGTCGTCGCCATTCTGACATTCAGGAGTTTCAGTAGTTTGGGAATAGTGTGGCGGGCTTGTCCCAAAATAAGTTGGGAAAAGGCTAGGCAGCTGATGATGTTAGAATAGAACACCCTGTACATATATTGCTTATCGTACAGCACTCTGTCGGCATTGACACTGAAACAACTGAACTTGAATGTTCTGTTACATTATTCGGTATCAAATCAATTGACGATGTCAATGACGCAGTGACGCGAAGTTTACTACCTACTACACGAGAGATTACACGTTCAACAGATAAAATAAATCAATCTGATGACTTTGACTACGACGTCTTTTACTATCATTCATTCAAGTATGAGTAAAAGGCGTAGGTATTTACTGTTATCGTCCGTCACGATTTGTCCGGACATATTCGGGACTTATGCCTCCAGTAACGTCTCCTCATTTGTCCGAACTTTTCATCATGTTCTTTTATACGGCCTGTTCTGTCGCACTGCTGGACAAAAGCCTTAACTATGTTAGTACTGAAAAAGGGCGGATTAAAGAAACGTTTGCAAATGTCTAGCTTTTTGTCAAACTCAAGAGTTTTCTTAGAGTTAGTTGTAATCAAAGGCAGCCAAAACACTAATTGGTATTTGGTCCTTCCTATTCCTATGGCAATCTCGAGATAAAATTTTGGTTCTTTGTAAATTTTGAACAGGAACTTTTTGTGCTAAAACTACTTTAAAACTATGTTAATAGTTGCCTGGCCGAATTTGGAGGCGGTGCGACTACGAACGTTCGCAATCGGCTTTTTTATTCCTGTTTCAGAAATAGTTCAGAATGCATCAGCTGCATTCTTTCCCGTGCTCGTAAAACTCTGATTAAACAGTTAATAGAGTTCAATAATCTAGTCTAGAATGTCTTTATGGATGAGGATATCGCGCTGGATTTTACGTGATACCTTATAATTGTGTTTTCATAAAACGTTTTATTGATTTATTCTCCTGTTTTATTTTCTACTAGCTGTTGCCCGCGACTTCGTCCGCGTAAACCACCAATGTCACTTATGGGTAATAAAAGTAGCCTTCGACTTGTTCTCTGACCTGCCATATATACACAAAAAAAATCCATGAAGTCGTTTCAGAGGACTTCGATAACAAACAATGTGACACGAGGTATTTTTATGTATTAGATAGCTTTGTCTGCGGCTTTGCTCGCGTTGAATTCGGGGTAATTTTAATTAAAAAATGAGAGAATTTCATTGCGCAAAATAAAAAGTAAGTAAAATTCAAGATCCAGCAGACTTTTAAAGATATACTGTATATCTGGGTTTTTCATAACTTAGTTGGTTTCAAAGCAGAACAGAGGAACTTTGCAGAAGTATTATGTAAAATCTTAAATTATTGTCTAGGATGGAATTACTATGGCCGGTAAATTACATAACGATACGTAGCTACGAAGGCAAACAAAAAAAAAATTAGATTTGTGTTCAGTGAAAACCATGAAAACGACACCCATTTTCGATACCAGCGACCCCAAAAAACATGAAAACGACACACATGACGAAAAATTTACTTCAATGGCATTTCGATTTTCATTTCGATCTCATTTTTGTAATCAGCGACCTCGAAAACCATGTAAATGACACCCGAGATGGAAAAACAAATACTTTTCCTTGGTGCTATCTTGTATTTATCAATAGGAGTACTCTTGTGAAGTTTCGAATAAAATAGTCTTACCAATCTTGTTTCCCCTTACAAACTTTTGAGGCCCGTTTCACCCCATGGAGGGTGAATTTTGAAAAATTCTTTCTTAGTGCACCCCTAGACCACATAAGGAACCTTCATGCCAAATTGGAATCTGTAGACCCAGCGGTTTGGGCCGTGCGTTGATTTTTAGAATTTGTCACACCATTTACCCCTCTTAGGGGTTGAATTTTGAAAAAACCTGAAACCCGTTTCCACTCATTCATCAATAGGAGTACTCTTGTGAAGTTTCGAATGAAATAGTCTAACCAATCTTGTTTCCCCTTACAAACTTTTGAGGCCCGTTTCACCCCTTGGAGGGTGAATTTTGAAAAATTCTTTCTTAGTGCACCCCTAGACTACATAAGGGACCTACTTGCCAAATTTGAAATCTGTAGACCCCGCGGTTTGGGCTGTGCGTTGATTTTTAGACTTTGTCACCCCATTTACCCCTATTAGGGGTTGAATTTTGAAAAAACCTGAAACCCGTTTCTTCTCATTTATCAATAGGAGTACTCTTGTGAAGTTTCGAATAAAATAGTCTAACTAATCTTGTTTCCCCATACAAACTTTGGGGGCCCGTTTCACCCCCTCAGAGGGTGAATTTTGAAAAATCCTTTCTTAGTGCACCCCTAGACCACATATGGAACTTTCATGCCAAATTTGGAATCTGTAGACCCAGCGGTTTGGGCTGTGCGTTGATATATCACCCAGTCAGTCAGTCAGTCAGTCAGTCAGTTTACCATTTTATATATATAATAATAAAATAATAAATAAAAAGAAGATTTCATAAAGTTTTTCTCGTCTGCTTTTGAACTGGCAGAATTATCCTCAGGTATAGCTCTGCCTAACTAAACCATTATTTCTATGGCCTAATCCCTACGTGGATAACAGACGTGATGCTATGTTTCGAACATAACCAGAGCCCTTATGACACGAGTAGGGTATACTATCCGAATGTCCGAATTATCCGAATACTAAATTGAGCGGATAACTGCATACCCTAATCACGAGCTGAGGACGTATAGTCATGTCTCGAATAGTTCCGAGTGTGATGTACCTACGAAAGTTCTGATGAATATGATACCTCATATAGATTGAAAGTCAAGCATTTATTCACGTTAGTAGACGTTTTTAGGTTGTCAAACTGATGTCAAGGCATTCAATCAAGCGTCTTTTCACCTAGCGCAGGTAAATGATTAGTAATACGAATATGTGACCTGATTGAATAACTAACTACTCTTTTATCGATTGAAAATGCAGCAGACGTTGAACTTTCTCTGAGAGTTTATGTCATGTAAGAGAAATGTACGCACACAGTACCTATATCGATGAATTCGGGAGGATCCCATCACTTATTTGCAGCTTTTTCCCATATGCATTGGGATCTGCTGCATAGTGACTTCCTCAACCCAATTAATAGCTTTTCCTGTTGGTTGACAGACTTTTGAGCTTCTCATTACCCGTAACACCAGTCAAAAGCAAAGATCTACGAACGACATCCAGGCAGGACACGAAGGAGCCTCGGTATTAAATGGATGGTGACCATAGACCGAGAAGCGTTGCTAAACCAGCTTTAATCTTGGAAATATTTTAATATATTAATGCGATAATTGATAGAACGTAGATATGTATAGAATACCTACTCTTTAGTATGTAGGTACACCATGAAACTTACAGATACCTACAAATTTAAAACATTTTACAAAGGGTGACACAATGAGCGGTCTTATCGCTAAAAGCGAACTTTTAAAGACAACTTTGGATGGATTTAATAGGGGGAAGGAGAGACGATACTGCAGCTGGCCTTTTTTTTCGGATGGGACTTCATCAAATGACTTCTCCCACTCTGGGCGGTGCAGGAGGGAGTGTCAGACTTTTACTGACTAAAACCCATCCATGTTCCTTCCTCGCCCTTTATGTTCCGGGGCCGCGGTATCTCTTTCGAACAGTCCCGCAGCCCCGGCAGGCTTCGGCTCTTGCGGGCCTCTTCATTTTCTGACATCTCTTTGAAGCGCGCGTGGAACACGAACGCGCCGTCGACACGGCCTGTCGTCATAAGATGGACGGACGGCAAACTAGAAAGAAAGAAAGAAAATAGTTTCGTCTCGCACCGAACCATGGATTGACCCAGGGCCGGACGCGAAAGGTCGCCGCCACCGATCGCCGCTACGAGGACATGGCGGTGCTCCGCCCACGCGGGCCAAACCTCCACCGTGTCCTCCGGTAGATCGTCACAGTGGAAACACCCGGGCGTTTCCTCCCCCCCGATTCGATGAAGGAACCTCCCGAAACAGCCGTGTCCGGTGAGGACCTGCGTCAGGCGGAAGGTGAAGACGCCGTGGCGTATCACGAGCCACTCCTCAAAGAGGCGACTTATCGCCACACTGCAGGTAGCCTGTGGTGTACCATTTATGATGTTCCAATGATGTTCAATAGAACTCCGATATACCATAATAGAAATCATGACTTAACGATATCCAACTCCCATACTGTATATTGTTGCTACTTAAAGCTTGCTGAATCAGCAGATAAGTGAAAGCGAGCCCCTACTACGATGCGTGGTACGAAACCCTTAATGCGCTAGTACTCGCACTTGGCCGGTCTTTTTTCTTTTAATTATTTGTTGTTGACTTTTAGACGTTGCTCAACCAAATATATTGATATGATAAGGTTACACATAGTGGATTATGACTTTCTTATACTGCATTGTCTCGGAAAAATTAAATAAAGCAAGCAGTTTGTGCATGTAGTTTACCAACTACCTAGTCGTTACAGCAAAGCCAAAACCAAGGCTAACAGAATTAGTCTTAGACGACGGCTGCATACCTAAGACATAGGTACCTAGATCTGGTCTAGGCACGTAGACACATTTCTCAGACGTAAACGTTAGTTCACAAAGATAATTGTTTTCCAGATTCGATATTAGGAAAAGTTTCTCTGGCATACATAGTCTAGCCTACTAACTACTTACCTCAAAATTAGTCGCAATAATTTGATTATGCTGCCCATTATGGTAGGTACCTAACTATTATTTGCTGTTTTTTTATCTTACTGGTCGTTAGTACCTATCTAAATTGGCTATATTTTCTGAAATAAATATTTAGGTGCTGACCAACGCTAAACCTTATACCTACCTATTGAGCTAGCCGTTCAATCTTAGCTAGGTTATTCTTATTAAGCAGTTAAGTAGTTACTTTTTTAATGCAGTAGGTAGGTATCATTCTAGTCTAATTAGTTATAATTAGAACCCACTATATTACCTCTAGGTTCGCTGCCTCGTGGTAGGTATTTCTGTTTGTTGACAAACTGAGCATCGCAGCAATGATTCAATCGCGCATATTGGAACGTGTCGCTTTACTTACCAAACAAAGAACCACTTCCTCTTTCATAACCATGATCAGTATGTGAGTGTGTGTGTGTGCTTGAAAATAGGATGCGTTTTTTTGTAATAATCTCGTTAGTAGTCATCTCAGGAAGTTTGCTAGACGCTCCAATTCGCAAAATAATCCTAAATCTATACCTACATAAACCATGCGTGTTGAAGTCTTCAGAACAGTAGTATAATAAAAAGCTACTAAGGTACGAGTCAAGAGTACCTACATTGCTCACTTAATTTTTTATCAGTCTGGTCTAGGCACTCTGGATTTTTATTTTATAACTTTTTTGAAGAAGCTTGAACGTGGCGTGTTTCCATTAGGTTCAATTACCTGTGGGTATGTTTTTGTACATTAACGTGGTAGGTATCACGAAATTGCTGTAAAAATTCTAATAAGTATTTTTAAAATGTCGTGTTTTAGACTAGAAAAATGTAAGGCTGAGCGTAGACTTGAGACAAGACAGACCATTGCCGCGCACTGTAATCTCATTATATATATTGTAGTCTTTGCACTGTAAAATCATTATTGCGGCGCCGCGTAGGTACATTCGCTACAATAGCAAGGGGATGGTGACTTACAGTGCGGCAATAATCTGTCTTTATAATTGTCTCAAGTCTGTGCTCAGCCTAAGATTATAAATATACTATGTCAAAATCAGAAATCGGAAAGTAGGGCAAATAATGGACATTTAAAATGTTTTCAGCCTCCTATCAAGCTGTAAGCATAGTTTCAAGCATAAGCAATCAGCATTCTGATTTTACCTTTATTTGTTCCAGACGCAGCACAACTGTCAGGATAGCTACTGGGGTTAGTATCCTACAATCAATGAAGAATACTTTAAGCGTCAATCGTATATGTTATGGACCAAGTGATTAATTAGGCATTATTCACAATAAAAGATATTGATGATTTTAATTCAAGTCATGTAAAAACATTCGTTATGGTCGCACGTGGCGTGAACTTATAGCCAGTTGTAGGTACTTATGATGGTTTAATTAAATATGATTTACGACCGTAACAAATAAGGCTTTAATAAGTTAAATAATCATTCTAAATCATTAAAACAACCCACCACGTTTATTTGATACCATTGAATGACTTTTTCATAAAATTACTCTTCAATGAGATCAATACAATTTAAAGGGGTTGTATTGATGATTTAATGAAGCTACAAAACTGTATATATGTCACCGTAAAATTGTCAAACACGTTACATTGTATAATAACTAGAGAGTTTGGAAACTCTCGAAATATTGTCAAACGAACATACTGCTTACAATAAAACATAGTAGTAGTCATAGTCAACTCACGCGGTGTGGAGGGAAGGAGGGGTCCCCCTTGCCCAATGGTACCACTCTCATGAAAACAAAATGTACCATTCCTGAGAAATACCGATTAATATAACCTAACCTTATAACACTTTAATATATTCCCCTAAAAAGCGTAGTCGACGGAGCCCCGCTATGCGGGGCCCCTAGTTCCGAGTGCAGGGTTTAAAGGAACCTAACTAACCTAACGTGGGGGTGCCCCAAGTCCCGATTATGGGGGCAGAGATACTTCCATAGGTCCAGTTGACAATATTTCGAGAGTTTACAACCTCGCTAGAGAGATTACAATCTAACGTGTTTGAAAATTTTACGGTGACATAATATACATACTCGTACGTATAACGGCCACGGATCATTATTTAGATCAATACATAAACATGAAACTGGCTGGAAAATTGCAAACCCGGCCAAGTGCGTGTCGGGCCACGCGCAGTGTGGGTTCAAAATTTTATTTTATCACTTTGTCGGTGTAATTGATATAAGTACACACCCCTACAAACACAGACAAACTGACGGTCATGACGAAACTATAAGGATTCCTTGTCAGGACTACAGAACCCTAAAAAAACGGAAAAAAAAATGATTTTCGCGGGCTACCCAGGCGCTTAAACAAAATTTATTTTATATTCCCCAGGTCCGGATACAAGTATGCATAAACGGCCATCTCACGTAAGAATACAATGCCAGATGAGCGGCAGCATCAAGTTCCAGATAGTCCCTTCACCAGACAGCTACCAGCTGGTCGCATTGGTACCACACTTGGGAAACGATAGCGATAAAGGAATGCCTGATGTAAGTACCTATCACCACCTGCCTAGCCTTTCGGTCGGCTTCCTGTCTAACCGGATGCAGCTGAACATCAGCATTTTACATGGAGCGACTGCCAATCTGACCTATCTGATGTAAGTACCTTCCTATAAAGGGTGTAAAAAACCTCCTAACGAAGTCGAAAGGCACATGTTCTTCCCGTCATTGCGATCATTTTTTTGCGATTCCCAGAATCTTCTAGTTACGGAGATATTGGGGGTCAAAGTTCCAACATTTTGAAAAGGTTTTTTTTTTTAATACAAGTTTTTAAAGCATTATTTTTACCTGAAAACATCTCCTTGACCCCTATGCTATTCAATCCACCCATCAGTACATTGTTTTGAGTGCTTTACATTGAGTTCTACCACAAAACATGATTTTTCACCCCAAAATATAAATAAATGTATATGTACTCGTATATTAATAAATAATATTTTTTACAAAAATGTTACTTAGTTTCATGTACAAAATGCTTGGTTGACGGCTTCGTGATGGGTCTGTATCCTGTATTTTTAAGGGTTCCGTACTCGAAAGGTAAACAAAGGGACCAGGCCCGGCTTTATGGAGCTCTGCCATCCAGATCTTTTCTTACAATATGAAAAAAAAATGGTCACTTTCACTCATTTTATGGGAAACTAATGCTTGTACAAAATAGTTACTAGGTAATCCTATTCCAAAAAAAAACATGAATGGAAAGCTAAAGTTTTACGGTACCTTATGTATGGATTTGGATTTCTCTCTGTTGCCCAGCTTAAAAAAAATACTCTATAAAGGTTCACAACTCCACACATTATACGTGCGAAAAATATTGGTGGGGATTTTTGTTTTCCAGATTTTCCGCAAACTCTTCATTAAACATGAGTACGTCACGACATGCTTATCTCCATACCATTATACAGTATGTTAGTTTAAACGAGGGACTTATTCAAACCCGCAATAGTCCATGCTTACATGATACTAATCAATATATGAACAAAAAGAAAACACTAGTACATAACAGATAGATCCATACCAAAAACTTCGCCTAAGTTTCGCAACGTGTGCGCCATGCGCTTATCGCAGAACATGTGTGCGGGTCAATGACCTTTCTAGGTGTAATCATTTCATTTTTTTTTTTCATTTTTGCGCGGGGATGTGCCCTGTCGGTGCATCGGGGACATTACAAAGGAAAGGGGCGGAGTTTGCGCACGGAGCTCAGGACCGGCACGTGTTTTGCCGCGTGACACCTACTTGCGCGCTCAGTGTCCATGAGTAATGTATTTTTCATTACTCATACTCGGAAAGTAGGTCTGAAGTTGCCTGAGGAGCGGGCTGAAAGTAATACTTTTCAGCCCTAGGGAAAATCGCTTTCAACTGAGAGCTGTCACATTATTTAAAAAAAATCTAGTTCTATTTTCACATTTCTATTGAACCATGTTCCGACTTCTTACAGCCTGTAAATTACAGCGCGATGTAAAATTGAAATAACATAAAATTCAGTATTAATTAAAGAATATAATTTTTTTAAATAACTTAGTTACAATTTAATTTAGTTTCAAATATTTCTTTAAAATAACAAAGATTTGGGCAAAATATTTACTATTTTTTCAGTGACGATAATGAAAATACAGGCTGAATAGCCGGCCACAGAAAAAAAAACAAAATAGGCGGGAAAGCGGCAATCCGATCTTCATTTTTTTTCGAGTGGTTTCGTGTTTTTGTTTTTATTTTCCTTGTATTCGTAATGAAAAGCACAGTGTTTACCTCGGGTTAAAGACTTATTTAGTCCCTCGAGCTATTAGCGCCCGCGCTACGCTTGGGCGCCAAACCCCGTCTCGGGAATAAATAAGTTACTTTCACCCCTAGGATAACAATGTACTATAATTAGACAATAATGTCAAAAATTAAGGTTATAGGTTTTTTACTTATTTGGATTGAGAATCGAATACTGAATACCTTCCCTCAATATGTCCCTCGTTTAACCTAACACGCTGTATATGAAGCATAAGTACTCTACCTAATGATAAGCCACGACCTCCGTCACAATGCTTTTCAATGCACAAAATATTGTAGTTGCGGTTTCCTCCCCATCACAGCACTGAGGAACTCGTGGCTACATACTAACAGCCTCTCCGGGTTGATCTTCAAGGTTAAGCAGCGCTCGCCAAGACCAGGCCAGGGATGAGTGACCTCCCATTACTTACCAAGTTTCCTCCGTGCCTCGAAAAGCACGCTAAGCCGTTGATTCCAACTGTCATTTGTGGTAGGCAATGGCCTGAATTCCCAAAAGTCTCACCTAGGGGTATCGTATTTCGGCGGCGGCGGCGACCTCTCGCGTCCGGCCCTGGTTCAATCCATAGTCTGGAGCGAGACGGAATGGGAAGCCGTCACCTCCTTCTGCGAAGCAGTCATGCTAGCGAAGGAGGTGGCGAAACGCGAGAGGGAGAGAGCCTCGCGCCCCACCCAGAGTGAGTGAAGTTATTTGATGATTTCCCATCCCAAAAAATAAAAAAAACCGGCCAAGAGCGTGTCGGGCCACGCTCACTGTAGGGTTCCGTAGCTTCCCAGACCATTAAAAATACCAACATTTTTCGTCAGCAAAAATAACTTTGTTTTTCATAGTATTTGTATGAAAAACAAAGTTATCATTTGCGTTTTTTTGAAAAAGTGCTATATAACTCAAAAACTATTCAACTCATCAAGTTGAAAATAATTTTCCTAGAAAGTTCATATAAAGGTCTACTTCTGTGATTTTTTTCATATTTTTTAAACTTATGGTTCAAAAGTTAGAGGGGGGGGGACACATTGTTTTTGACTTTCGGAGCGATTATTTCCTAAAATATTAATATTATCAAAAAATGATTTTAGAAAACCCCTATTCATTTTTAAATACCTATCCAACAATATATCACACGTCAGGGTCAAAATTAAAAAAAAAATCGCTCCCCACTTTACGTCTGGGGGAGGTACCCTAATAAAAATGTTTTTTTAAATTTTTATTTTTGCACTTTGTCGGCATGATTGATATACATATTGGTACCAAATTTCAGCTTTCTGGTGCTAACGGTCACTGAGATTATCCGCGGACAGACAGACAGACAGACAGACATGGCGAAACTATAAGGGTTCCGTTTTTTGCCATTTGGCTACGGAACCCTAAAAAGGGGCATTGTAGGTATTGCCCTTTACTAAATGGGTTGTGGAAGTCAGACAGGCAGTCGCTCCATATTATGTAAAATAAAGTACCCAAACACAGTTGAACAAACGCTACCCAACCAACAATTTTGCCCTTTAACCAAACCTTTTATCTCAAAAAAAGCTGGGTAAACGTTGTATAAAGGTTTGGATGGTGATTGATTGTTGTGTAAAAGCGTTTGCCAGTACAGTTTGGCTCTATAAGTTTATACAGCAAAAACGACCTATTAGGAATTGATGTAAAGGTTTACTTCGCGACTTTGTATAGCTGTTATAGTCAAGCGTTATTGCAACCATCAATGTGACTATTATACAACGATAGAACTTTATTACAGTGTTTATGTCGCCCTAATGCGCCTGATTAACGCAATAAAGGTTCTGAACGTACTATAATGGGTATTTCGTTATAGTAGAGATAAAAATTCAAGAACAGGGCGATATTGTGATATTGTGGGTTTTTAGATCGTCGTTATAGTACATAGTACTATAGTGGGCACAAAAAGTCTACAACAGTGAACAGAGTGATTTGGTGATATAGCCGAGTTTCAAATTACATTTATGTAGCCCAACTTGTCTTAAAAAGGTTTGTTAAAGCTCGTTATAGTTGTAGTGATCAACAAATCACAAGTATAGGTACTTTTTTAGAACAAGATTTTTTTTTTAGCTGTAATAGTTCCTCTTTTACACAATAACGAGATCCTTTCGCTTTTAAAACATAATTACTGTGTGTAAAGGTATTCTATCGCTCTTCTACAAAAATGATATTTTGATTCCCATTATAGAAAATTGACCCAATTATAGAAAATGGTTCCGTACAAAATACATTAAACGTACCTACTTAGCTAAAGAAATTGAGAATTATTTAAATATGGACAATGATTCCAGTAGTGGTTTGGTTCCCGAAGCTCAAAGGAAAATCAGCAACTTTGTCACAAAAAGTCAGAGTATGAATAAATAATAACTAATAAGTATGACTCTGACTTCGTAGTAGTGCTGATTCAGAATCAGAAACTCATGTTTTCTGACGTGTTTAATAAAAAACGACTTAGATCATTAAAAAATAACATCACATTTATGGCACACGGATGAGCTCAAAAGGAACCCTAATTTCATATTTTCATGTAATGGTGGTTGTTATCTGTCATAACGAGTGCTATAGTATAGAGTTCAGGAAGCTGGAAGTATGTTGTTTAAGTAAAAGCTGAATAATTCGAGGGGGGCGTTCAAATATTGCCGTAAACCCATACAAAGTTTATCAGTAAAATTACTGTCGCACGTCATTTTCCCCCTATGAGATGAATAATTTATTTGGGCAAGAAGGAACCCTAGTGAGAACTTTGAATGTGAAGTATTTATCGTAATTTCTAATGTCACACACGCATTTTCTTCGTACCTACTGTTAGACTCGCACTTGTGGCGTGATCTAATTAGTCAAGAACCTTTCCGTTCCCAAGTCGAGAACACGACATTCATTCATCCAGAGTTCCACGACACTTGGTTTCTCTTACTGTATGTCCACAATAAGGCGAACTGCTGTCTATGGTATTGCATTTGTAGTTAAAAACAGCCGCTCAGGTCGATCTGTGAGAGTCGTTACAGGACTTACAGATAGTCACACTAGTCACTAGTTAGTGGCCCAAAGGTCTGACAGCCAGTCTTACCAAGGGGATTCGTATAACCCAGTACTAACTGAGTTAAGTAAACATTCGCATTTATTATTTTAAGTAAGATACATTCCCTCAACCATGTTCCAATATTTCTGTAATCACAAATCTGCACAATATGTTCGCACACGCGCGTCATATGCGGGTTTTAGCGCTGATAACTAACAGGCGGGAAAGTGAATTACTTTGCGGTTCACACAATCTGTTCCATTCATCGATTTTACCGCTATATATACCAAGCTGGAAAAAGGAAGACCGCACATAACTACTGTAGTACAAAGTACGGGCCTTGATGTGTTTCGTTTAGCTACAGAATCGTCAACGTGAATAAATGCATGAGAATAGATAAGAAGTTATTCTAGACTTTGCTTTACAAACACAATTCATACGCACACGCCATTCAAAAAAACAGTTTTATGTCTTTTTTTTTCACAGTTCCAATAACTTGTAGGTATGCTCTGCGACAAGCGACATCCCAATCTGATCAAATCTCAAATAATAAAAGATAATAAATAACACCTTGACTTATCCTTCATGAAAAATACAACAGTTTGTAGCCTCATCATCATCATCATCATTTCAGCCGAAAGACGTCCACTGCTGGACATAGGCCTCCCCCAAGTGTCGCCACATTGACCGGTCCCTTGCGACTCGCATCCCGCAACCTTCACCATTTCATCGGTCCACGTAGTGGGAGGTCTTCCAACGCATCGTCTTCCGGTTCGCGGTCGCCAATCCAGAACTTTTCGGCCCTATCGGCCATCCGTTCTGCGAGCAATGTGCCCTGCACACTGCCACTTAAGTTACCACTTAAGTTTGTAGCCTATTTGAACATAATCTATATACTATATCTATACATATAATGGTGGCCCAGTGGTGGCGGCCCCGACTTACGAACAGTAAGTCGTGGGTTCGAACCCAGGCAGGCACATTACTTTGTGTAATTTATTTCATCACCGCTGCTCTCAAAAACGGTGAAGGAAAACATCGTGAGGAAACCGGCATGTCCTAGAACCAAAAATTCGAAGACATGTGACATCTACCGATCCGCACTGGGCCCGCGTGGTAGATTATTATAGCCCATACGCAAAATACGCGCTTTGACGAGGAGTTGCGGACACCAGCCCGTTATAAAATACAAAAAAAAAAACTGTACATATAATAAAAGAGTAAAAAAACTGTGTCTGTACATTGAATATATTAAAAAAAAATTACAGGGTTTAGAAACAGTAATAGAGCACGAATCCAAAAAAAGAAGTCTGTCTGTTTGTCTGTTTGTTTGTACACGCTAATCTTCGAAAGTACTTGACGGATTTGAATGATTATTTTTTTGTTGTATAGACATTAAGTCTGGGCAACATATAGGCTAAAATTTATCTTGGAAACTTGAACACCTGATGCAGAACCGCAACAGACCAGTTAAATTATAAGAGATACAAAAATGACACCATAGCAAAAATTATTCCACGTGATGAGCATTTTCTGCTGAGAGAATAAATTTGAAGATCTGGAACACCTGATCTGGAACTCCAAGAGCCCAGCTACACCACAACACATATAGGAATGACGTCTTAACAAAAGTTGTTCAATCTGATGAGCACTCTCTGTTGACTTATAAAAATCGAAGATCTGGAACACCTGTTGTGGAACTCCAAGAGCCCAGCCACACCATAAAGGAATGACGTCTTAGCAAAAGTTGTTCGGTCTGATGGGCATTTCCTTTTGACTCATAAAAAATTGACGATCAGAAACATCTGATGTGAAAATGATTGCAAAGCTATCATTAATTTCACTGTATAATTATAAAATAACATACTCGTAAGCTCTGAGTACCTCCACACGGTGAAGGCGGTAACAGTTTAGGACTGATTTTCGATGACGATGGTATATCATTGAAAATTTGACTCTACTGGCCAAAACTCCCATTTATTATTTTATTTTATCGAATAAATATGTCATCGGGCTTATGTTATTTTAGTGTTTAATTTCCTTTTTCATTTATCTTCGTGAATCGGTAGCCTACCCGGTAACGCAGAGGAGCAGCCTTTTAGATTTTATTTGGTCAGGTATCTTCACAACAAAACTGTAACCATGCCTAGAAAGAGGTCAAATCTTTCCCGATGTTCCAAAGGAGCTAAAATATTGAGGATCATAGGATCTCAAGAATCTACCGAAGAGCGTCAGGAGAGACTTGATGCTGTTCGAGAACATCAGGCTGCAACTTGCTCCGTGGAAACCTTTTCGGATCGCAAAGCACGCCTGTGTTCTCAGCGTATTTACGCATCTACATCCAGGTCTCTAGAGACCAGTGAAGAATAGATGCGCGACTGACCGCTGATCGTGAACGTCGTGCATTGTCTCGCGAGTCGGAGACGTTCACGGATAGAAAATTGTGCTTGAGTACCAAGCGTATCTACGCATCGACTTCTAGATCTCTAGAGACAAGTGGAGAACGTGATGCGCGACTGACCGCTGATCGTGAACGTCACGCATTGTCTCGCGAGTCGCAGACGTGAACGGCGCTTGAGTTCTCAGCGTATCTACGCATCTGGTTCTAGGTCACTAGAGACAAGTGCGGAACGTGATGCGCGACTGTCCGCTGATCGTGAGCGACATGCATTGTCTCGCGAATCGGAAACGTTTACCAATACAGAATCACGCTTGAGTTCTCAGCGTATTCGCACATTTACTAACAGGTCTTTTGAAACGAGTGATGAACGTGATGCGCGACTAACTGCTGCTTGAGATTATCATACATTGAACAAAATATTAATAATCAGTTAGAAAGTGAGAGATAAAGAATTGCTGGAGTACGGCATGAAGAGACAGAACAAGAGCGCGAAGACTTCGACATTCTCTGAACAGAATATCGATATCATCTGAAGAATCGGATGCGTCTCAAGATATAGCTGTAGGGCATGGTGACCTTCCTTGGGTTGATAAGGAACGGAGTGCATTTACGTATACTCCGTTGATTGAATACGCCATATATTCCGCCATCGGAGGTGTGGTTCAAAGTTGTACTTTTTGTGAACCTGTTATATGGCAAAAATAAACAAACGGTACGTGTTTCTCAGGTGGGAAAGATCCGTTATTTTCCCGTCCCCGGGCTCTTAGAATTCGACATCAGACGTTTCAGATCTTCGATTTTGACGACCCCGTTGTCGCTGGCATAAGGAACAGGATCCGCGTACGAAGTCGCGGGCAGAAGCTAGTTTACCGTAAACGATTATTGTTTCAGATAATCTACAATATAGTAGATCCTGCGGTTGAAAACGGAACGCTGTACAGAACGCCTCGGAGAAACTACACGTTATGGAGCTCCAAACTCAAGGAGGGATCACCTGTAAAGTGGCGAGGAGGCGAAAAGGTGCCAGAATACCAAAAATCCACAGAATATAGAACATACAAAATTAAGGAGTTCCAAAGTTTTAGTTTCGATGGGTCCGCTGTGATCGGACGGTTCACTTGGAATACTAGTGGTGGTAAGTTTATTTATCGATGTTATAGCTGTAAACTAGCTTTTAATCAGTGCTCAGGCACTTCCGATTAAATCTTTTATGAAACAGCCTAAACATTGCGTTACTATAAGGTATAATATGAACCCTGATAGATCTAAAGTAAAACAGTAATTTAGATTAGCTTTCCGTCATAATTTTGCTTTAGAACTGCGACGTTATCGAACTGATTGCCTGCTCAGGCACTTCTGTAGCATGAGGGGCCTACCCAAAAACAACAAGCAAGGTTTCTTCCATGATTGTAATCAATATAATTGTCATTCTTCTTTTCGTAGATCGTGACTCATGCTTCGAGGTTGAAAACTCTTGCCAGAAATCTGAGTACACCAACGTATGGGTAAATATTATAAAAGTATTTATCATAATTCATCCTAAGAACAGTTAAGGTCTTAGGTCAGTCAGATCACACTGTGGCTAGGCTATGCTATAGAGCTACTAAGATGATACCCTGTAACAGACTGTAGGAAAGAGCAAAAAGCAAGCGGCAAACCGTCTTATGGTCAGTGCTGGTCTCCGCCGCCAATGGTCGTCTGCTTACAATACTATAAAGGCATCGCCGAAGCTCATCGCACGGAGACCAAGCTGGACTTGCTCAGGCGCCTGTAGTTAATATACCCACACCGTTTGATCTGTCTGCCACGATTCTTTGCGGCTGAAATAGGTGCAGTGATGTTAAGGATTTCTCGATTCATGATAGGATATTCCAATTTACAGCCAAAGAAACTATTCATTGTATAATTTCAGCTCAACAGCAAAGACGACGAGCCACAAATAGAGTTCGATGACCTACCAGAGGATGACGAATGCAGCATCACAGTGACGGGATGGTACGGACGTACACACCTCACTTACCGCACACTTCCCTGGAAAAAACTCAAACGTCCTCCTCCTAGTAAGTACATCATTATTATCCTTCTCCTCTTTTTATTCGCAGCGTGTTTGGTTTCTTTGATAATCTTTCTAGCAATATCATCGCAATCAACATTTAACAAAAATCCGCATCCAGTTCCATCATTCCTTTGTTTGCCGTGTAAAGGTCCAGTTTACCTCATTTGAATAAATATCACTAATTTTGTATTTACCTACGCTACGCTACATGTTGAGTTACTGACCTGCCTAATCAGAAACCAAAGTTTTGAAATGGGAAGGTACCTACCCATACCAGTCATTCAATAGGTACAGAATTGGGTTTTCCGAAGTTAAAACAGTAAAATTCCCTAGTTATCCCTAACTGCAATAGTGCATTTAACTGGCGTAATGTGTTATATGTGTTACAGTTAAAACCCGTGTTTAGTTAGAACGAGTTTTCCCAAGTTAAAATTAGTTTTTAGTAACTGCCTTTGTTAGAACTAAGTAGTATGAACTGCTGTTCAAAAATGAATATTAGTGAAAACTAGTTTTAACTAGGGAAAACTACATAAAATAAAATAAAAAGGTTCCGACGAATTGAGAACCTCCTCCTTTTGGAAGTCGGTTAAAATTTGTATATTTCTAATTCTTTTTTGTACTCAATCACAATCACAATGCTGTCCTATTTGACCCAAAGGTTGACTGGTAGAGAATGCCTTAATATGCTAGTTTCCACCATCAATAAATTGCAAAACTAATTAGTCCGTCAGTAAGAGTATTGGAAAATAATGGACACGTATTTTTTGTTTTTGTAAATCACTGAGTACTGACTGTACTGACAAAGATAAAACGCATCAAAACTCGGGAGTGGGGGCTCGTGACGTCACAACGCACTAAAAACTATAGCACGGCGTGACGTATTGCGAATTTTAAAAGCGTCGTATCTTCGTCAATTTTGGTTTATGTAACAAAAGAAAAAATACGGGTCCAATATTTTTTTATAATCTAACTGACGGACTAATTAGATTTTTTTAGGACACAAGCCTATTGTGTTGTAAGTCCGCCTATGTACCCGTCTTGTACATGAAGTTATTTATTTTTTTATTTAGCTTGTACTGTCCCACTGTTGGGCAAAGGCCTCCCCCAATTCCTTCCATGTGCTCTTTTCCTGTGTTCTTTTCTTGTTTTTGAAGTTTAAATAAATAAAAAATAGGTTTCCTAACCACTTCCTTTATGAATCAATATTTTAGCATTTCGGAATTCCTAAATTAACTGGAAAAAACTAATAAGATAAAAGATACCTAGGCACCCATTGTTTTATAAATAGGTACTACATGCCTTTTATTTATAGAATATTGTGTAACGTTGTGAAATTAAATGGTTTGAATGCACTTTTGTTTTCATTATTGTATGTATGTAACGTATATTGCCGACAAGAGTTAAGCGCTTATTACACTACACGATTTGCAGGGCCCGATTTGCAGGGCACGATCGGCAGTGCGGCAGGGAAGTCGGTCGGGACCACTTTACCACCCGATTTCTTATTACACTTCTCTTTCCCTGCAGGCAGGGCCCTGCAAATCGTGTAGTGTAATATGCGCTTTAGTCTTTTATACTAATAAAAAGATGATTATTATTATTATTATTTATGCATTATTGTATGGAAGAAGAGGACCAGCCCATTCATGTGTTACAGGCTTACTGTTACAGACGTGATATGTTTATTATTCTTCATTCAACAGAGGAACCAAAGAAACTGGAATTCCCAAAGAACGTAATCCTGGAAGCGACTAGACACTCCGTCGACACTGCCGAGGTGTACGTGGGTTGGGATAAACCACGTCTCCTGCCCGACTCCTACACTGTTGACCTGGTCACAAAGGAATACGGCAACCATACGGTTACGATACCAGGGGTAAGTGTAACTAGATACAACTCAATTCAGTGATATTGGAACTCTTTGGAATGAATACATTATTGACACTATACTAAATAGTCTCCTAGACCCGCATTAATGTCCGTAGTAAAACTCCTGGTAATAGCTGACAACTCAGGAATTTTGAATACAGTAAAAATATACAACAAACTTTTGTACCTGGTCTAGTAACTCTACCCCGCTAGGCCGCTACTGAAATTAAATCATTCAAACGTACGAGTCCAATTAGCTGTAAAAGCAACCATATTATATGATTATGATCTTCAACTGAACAAAACCATAGTTAACATTTTGAGATTTAAATTAGTAAAAAAACTTTTTTTGCAAAAAATAAAACCGACTTTAAAAAAAAACAAAAAAGTGAAAAATAACTTTAGCTTCTCAAGTCGGTGACCTTTGTTTGATTGATTTAATTTTTTTGTCACCGACTTCAGAAGCTAAAGTTATTTATCACTTTTTAGTGGTTCACATGCGCTTGATACACATGGAAAGTGCATACCGTTACAATTGCAACAAGCCCAAACACGACTAGGATACTTTGTCTCTTTATGGAGTTCCATGACTCTTGGCTTCATCATCAGATCTGATGGTAGAATGGTTCTTATCAAACGCAAATGCTACACTTGTTGTAGAAAATACCAAAATCGCTGTACGTTATCCTATAAAATTTGAAGAGTTCCCTCGATTTCGCCAAGATTCCATCATCAGATCCCGACTTGGGACCATTTGGAAAGTATACCCTTTCCAACAAAAAAAGAATTTTTCAAATCGGTTGGCAAGCGACGGAGATAACTCCGTCGCTTGCCAACCGATTTGCCGACGCGCGAACAAACAAAAAAAAAAAAAACAAAAAAAAATAGAAACATCCGAATTGAGAACCTCCTCCTTTTTTAGAAGTCGGTTAAAAATGTATAATGAAGATAATAATCGTGACAATATTATTAAACAGAATGCAACAGAAGTGGTGTTCAAAGATGTTGTAGGCGAAGGTTTATACGACGTGTTGATCCAAGCAAGATTAGGCAATGCCACTGCTCACACCAGTAAACAGGCTCCGTTCCCTGGTAAGTCCCTTATCTCTAGCGTATCTTCACCAACAACAAAAGAAATCTAACACTGTTTTAAGCTTCCACGGGATATAACTAAAGTTACAGTGTCATTTACGATATCTTCCGTGATTATCAATTATTCTGAGCTCTCGATATTTCGACGCTGCTGTTGCAACCATGATCGCGAGATAATTGATAATTACGAAAGATATGATTAATTATCCGTAATTGTTGTAAGATCCTCACACATTATGGAATGCAAGTAAAGATATGTGTGCGAATATGAATAATTGAAAATATCGACAAGTGACAGTGTTAGTTTAACTAAAGAAATACTTACAAATGAAACACAACAAACACAAGCATTTAGACACAAATATACTCATTCAAGGAAATTAAGACTATGACAATGAATTGGTAAAAAGCACACTCTTCCTTCGTCTTCTTACAGTATCTACATGGTAACTAGTTCCAGTGCTGAGAAGAAAACACAATTTGAATGAATAAAACTGAAATTCACAACTCGCTCATCTGCATTTTTCTCACCCTGCTCAAGACTAATTAATAAAAACATTGAACTCATACATATTTCGTTGTTTGTTTTGACCATGTCTAAAGACTCAGATAGTCACAAATACTTACAAGCAAACAGTCACACAAATACACGGTGTAAAGACAGTGTGACATAATAGGCTAATGACCAAAATTGGTGCCTTCTCAATTTTTTTGTGAACGAAAATAAAAGGCACTATTGCTGGATACATTTTGGTTATTGGCCTATAACCATGGATTCAGACTTCAAAAATCAAATCAGCTGTTTCTGTATGAAACAGCTGATTTTGACCGGGCAGGTATGGAACGGTGTATAATAAACATTATATGGAGCAGCAGTTTTTTTTATAATCTACAAATATTTTTAATCCTGGTGGAATCATGTAATGCATCCATGGTTTAAGGCGATTACACGAGCTAAACGCGAGTTTTATAATTACTAAAAGTATATGATTCACTGCTATAAACAAGACCAGAAAAATATATGATATTCTTCAGGATATATGCTAGCATGATACTGTTTTGAAAACATAATACAATTAATTTGGCTCGATAAAAATAAATCACGAACTTACCTCTAAAAATATCTTTCAAACAACAAAAAACACACTAATATGCATGCGAACATTCTGATTTTTTGGCAAATAATTCTACAAGCAATATATTAGCATGATACTGTTTTAGTTTTTTAATCCAATCCATAGTTTTTTTGTAAATCGATCGAAACCACTCATTTCGCGCTATTTGGCCCGCAGTGGCTGACGTAACAACCACTTTGTAGTGCAAGCTGATTAGAACTTTATTCTAACAGCATTTCAAACGAAGTTTGAACCACCACAAATAGAGTTGCTAATTTAGCTCGTCTAAGCGCCTTAAGTGTATGTCACGATGTCTCCCTAACACGTCTCATAGGCAACTCACAAAATCAGACATACTACAAAGGAACAAAATTAAAAAAAAAGCGTAGGTAAACCTTCAAGAATATAAATGAAGTAAAAAATCCATAGGACGTCTAACACTGTTTTCGGATTAGTTCCAAGTTCGAAATATCGAGATTTGCATCGTATGCACCCAAATCTACCTAGTTGAGACCTTTTTAATATCAAAAAATGGCTACTAGCTCGCCAGAAACAGCACCTTGTGGAGGCGGCTTGTGGATTGTGATGCCAAACTCAGCACTTTTATAAAATCATTAACTACTGCAGCCAGTCACTGACTGGGCGATTGATCATCATTGTCGATATTTAAAACCTTCAAGTTTATAACTATTTATCAATAAGATTTAGGCAATCTAGATCTTGTCAAGGACATATTTAATTTGCTGGTGGAACTTCACAGGTGCAGGCGTGCTAGGTACCTAATGACAATATAAAATCTTACCTTATAGTTCTAACCACCTAAATACTGAGTAGTTAGTAGTATAGAAAGTCTTTTTTACACGACTGCCAAGGAAGTGTAATGTTTTTCGCGCGGATCTTGTATATTTTATGTAAATATCTTTTTCACCTCGTATCTTCCATATTCAAAAAATTCAATGATGCAGTTTTAGTTTTCATCAAAATCGGGCTCGAGACTCCATTGAGGATTTTTCGCTATTTCTCATAGTTTCGGATTTGGCCGTCCACGATCCACGTTCACTCCAAAAATTGACCCTGTATAAATATAGGTACATAATATAAATGGTAGTACGGTTTTTTGTTTTTTTTTTTATTAAATTACTTGTGTTTTATCAGCATCATTAAATACCGATACCTAGCACGACAGTTTAGTTTCGCTAGCAAATTTAATTGAGCCCAATCCTCAAGGTGAACACCTTGAGGATTGGGCTGTAGAATGAGAATAACGTGATATAGTTTTGCACATGGTCAGTCGTATGGGACGGGAACGGGATCGAGCGTGGAGCGGGAGGCGCGGGGGGCGTGGGCGGCGCGGCCCTCGGCGTAGGCTGCGTAGCCGCGGCGGCTCTGGTGCTGATATGTCGCTGTCGACGGCGAAGACTGCGTGTTCCAGTACCGCCTTACAAACCGGTAACGATTATCTAGACAACTAACTAGTTCCTTAATCCTTCTTTCTAACATTGTCTTGACCTCTTGGCTACTATCTTTCGTCCACATAATCCAAGAAGGTATTGAACTTTCTTGGATAATGGATATAAACCTGTGGATTGCACTCAATTCCATAAAAACTAAAGTCAAAGTTTGAAACTCTGATTACTCCTGCAGGACGACAAGCTTTCGAAAGACGGCGACACAGAAGTGCTAGAAATATGGAGCGAGACAGAAGACCGGTGGGAGGTGCGAGCAGACAAGCTAGTATTACACGAAGTTATTGGAGAAGGAGCCTTCGGCGTCGTGCGCAGAGCCACGCTCGCGCCGCACTCCGTACAAGTCGCTGTTAAGATGCTTAAAGGTTCGAAATGAATGGTGATATGCTCATGTCAACTATGTAGTCAAAAATATTGTATAAGCAACAAAATTCCTTTAAATTAAAATTTGAATAGTTAATTCTTGAAGAAGTCATAACTTAGGTTTACTTATTAAGTCCAGAAAAAAATAAAACTTGTAGTAAAGTTTTAAACAACATCATACCTCTCTCATTATCATCATCACCTGATCTGATAACATCTGCCGACTAAGTCCAACAGCAAATCTTATTTAATCTCTTACCTTTTTCTCGTTGTAGACTTCCCATCGCTCGATGAAATCAGGTCATTCCGTTCGGAAATGGAGCTGATGAAGAGCGTGGGCGTGCACCCACACCTCGTGAGCCTGGTGGGATGCTGCAGCGGCAGGAGGCCACTCATCGTCGCCGAGTACTGCAGCCGGGGAGACCTGCTCAGTTACTTGAGGTATAAAAAGAATGAAAAGTTATGAATATAAAGATAAAGATGCAACTATTTGTACTAACATTTGTGTGACATGATACATAGATATGCACACATGGATGGAAAACGAGTTTAAAAATATTGTTGGTTCAACATGTTTTGAAGATTACGAGTTAATTACCATCCACGATATTCAAATATCGTCGACATTCTCCTACTCTTATCCCAATTAATTTGGGGTCGGCGATGTTCAAACATGCCAATAGTGGACCTATAATTGAACCCTGTGGAACTCGCATCATTACTGAAAATCCTGTAGGGATTCATCAACATCTGATGATTTTTATTGTTTCTTTTGCCAAAACTAAAAGATTCATGTTTGTTCCTCATTTCAGGCTTTTTTTATGAGCCGTTCTATGTATGACAGATAATATGTCAGTCAGCAGAATCAAAAGCTTTCAACAAGTTATAAATGCGATATAGATATGTATCCTTGGATTTTATTTTAAAAAATGACATATTTTCAGATGCACATGGGATGTAATGTTATCAAAACGCAACGCGAAATACTACAACAACAACATAGATATTTCAGACTACAGAAACGACCTGTTCAAATGTAGACCAGAGATGGAGAGCTCCAAACTGGTCGTGAACAAACTGTATGAGCTCCAAGAAATCTGTGATAAGGAACTTACGGCTTTAGACCTTTTGTCTTTCTGCCGTCAAATAGCTATGGGAATGGAGTTCTTAGCTGCTAATAGGGTAGTTCATAGAGATTTAGCAGCTAGAAATATATTGGTGACGGCAGATAGAACGTTGAAGATAGCAGATTTCGGGCTGTCAAGGGATGTGTATGAAGAGAATCAGTATAAGCAGAAAGGAAATGGAAAGATGCCCGTCAAGTGGATGGCTTTGGAGTCCTTGACGAGGAGGATATACACGACGCAAAGTGATGTGTAAGTGTGTATGATATTCTTAGTTGCGACAAAAAATAAATGCTTCTCCCAAAAAAAAACGGTTCTACAAAATAGTTGTCTTTTTAGCATCGTTGTTGACCAAGATGAAATCTCGGTGTCATTTTTCGTATGCTAAATCATAGAATTTTCTAGAACTTTCATTTAAATAAAACTCATTGTTTCTAGATGGTCATTTGGCGTGGTGGTGTGGGAGATCGCGACGGTGGGCGGAGCGCCGTACGCGTCAGTCCCGGGAGCGAGGCTGCCAAGACTGCTGCGCTCCGGCTACCGTATGCCCAAGCCAAACAACTGTAGTCCACAGCTGTGAGTAACATCCCAAAATAGTTTTAGGCTGTATCCTCATCATATCGCCCGAAATATGCCTCCCCCTATAGAACGGCAACTAGTCTAGCCCTACTAGTATTGATCGAATTCCTGCAAAAACTTTCAGTCATTTACCAGTTTTTATCGTAAAATTCAATGTTAATCAAGGCTGGATGTTAAAACGCTGCTGTTACCTAACAGCAGCGTTTTCTTTAAAGTTTAATGATGATTGCCCCACTAAAGTAAGGATGCTAAAATGTGGCATAACATGAATCGGAATTGGTAATTCGATTATCGATTCATAACCAGAACTAAGTTAATAATTTTCGATACTCAATGTTATTGATTAAAGAGAGTAAGAGCACTAAAAGCAGGTCAAGCAAACTTTTCATCTTGGTCTATTTGAGACTGGACCACGAAGTTTATCACTTAGCTCGGTGAGGGATGCTCACGTTGAAACACAGCACATGAGATGAAGAATAGTACGTACAACAAAGAAGCCAATCCGCCCACCTGGCAGAGAGCACCAGACTCAAGAAATGCCAAAAGAAAGAAAGTATCTTCATCTCCAAAGATAATAATTGTTACTAACAAATTCAGTGGACTCCCAGTAGACCAGGAAGAAGATGCAACAACCTGTCACATACTGATACAGCTAAAAAAGTTGTAAAGCCACCACCCATAATTTGCATATGGCATTGAAGACCTTACCAAACAAACTGAGCTGCTAGAGTGTCGTAAACAAAGTAGACTTCACATACAAAATCATTAACCAGAATCAACTAAGGATTATAACTGCGCCAATATAGAGGTCTACAGAAACACGATAGATATCGTTACAAAGAAAGGACTTACTGGACATACGTTTAATAGGAAAGATAAGCGTCCCTTTAGAATTGTGTTAAGGAACCTACACCACTCTACACCAACCAGTGTGATAAAGGAAGCACTAGAAGAGACAGGAAATACCGTGATTGGGGAGATAATAAATGTAAAGTACGGCTCAGAACAGAAACCAATATCTGCAATCTTTGCAAACTAGCCCCACCAACAAGACTATTAAAAGTATTAAATTCATACAACATCAGTCGGTAACTAAAGAAGACCCACGAAAGCGAACCTCAGTAGTCCAATGTCAAAGATGACGTCTTTGACATTGGACTACTCAAGAAGTCTTAATGGACAACAACAAGGCCCCAGGCCACAAATCGACAAAAAAGTCCTTCAAGAATTACCTCGCAAAGGAATTGTGTACCTCACCATACTTTTTAATGCCATTCAACGAGTAGGCTACTTCCCAGATATATGGACAAGCAATAAAAAATATTTGACCCGTATTTTTTCTTTCGTTACGTAAACCAAAATTGACGAAGATCGTACGTCACGCCTTGGTATACATTTTAGTTCTGACGTCACGAGCCCCCACTCCCGAGTTTTGATGCGTTTTATCTATGTCCATATTCATTGATTTACAAAAACAAAAATAGGTACCTGTACGTGTCCATTTCTAATTAACATATATAACTATGTTTCTAATGCTCTAACTGACGGACTAAATAGATTTGTAATTTCTTGAGACTGTCGTCATGCCTATTTCATGCTTATTTCTCTGCAGCTATGACATAATGCTCTCGTGCTGGCGAACCCATCCTCGCGAAAGGCCAACCTTTGCGGAGCTCCACCAGCGTCTGGACGAGCTACTGAACAGCGCGAGCGCCAACCAGTACCTTTCACTAGAGATAGACGCGGATGATGCGCCGCCTACGCCTAAGCACCATCGATACATCAAGATGTTGATGAGGTGAGGATTTTTTATTTGATCCAAATCATCAATTTCATCAAGAATTATTACTTAGCTGGTTAGTCGTTGGGTACCGAAGGCCGAGAAGCCACGACATTCATATTTCTTCCCTGTATTACTTCATTTGTGCAGGTAATCGCTCTTTCTGGATATACTCATAATCTAGAAGCGTTTCAAAATTCACAATGCTTTTACACCTGTCATCATTATCATTTTAGTCGAAAGACGTCTACTGTTGGTCTTAGGCCTCCCCCAAGTGTCGCCACATTGACCGGTCCTGTGTGACGTCCCTGTCGTCTTTGAGCAATTAACCAATTGCTCAATTTGACGCTTTCTATTGCACATGTTATTTTAATAGCGAAAACGTAATTTTGGAGGTTGCATAAAAAATGCAATTTCCGAAATCCGAGTCACTGGCTGGGAATCTGTTGGTCACAGGTTCACTGCGAACTACACACACATTTAGGGTACTGATTAAGAAATAACAATACGAATCGTCAATTTAAACGATGTTATATAAAACACAGTATTCGGTAGTTATAATATGGACTTGTTGTTTCAATAGAGGCAAGCGTGGCTGGACCCGAGGGGAGAACTACGAGAGACCGCTGAAGGCTCCGCACACCAACCACTACACAACGCCGCCAGATTCACTCAGTGCACACCCTGTTTGACGTCATCATAACCTATCGACTCCGAAAGGTTGCATCTACTCGTTCGTAAATAAACCGAACTTTTTCTCAGGTCAGCCTGATTCGATTATGCCACCCCTCAAACTCCAAACGATAAACTGAATATAGGAACTTTTATGTTCTGTGGGAACAGTCAGCATTATGAATCAGACGACAGTGGGTATTTTAGTGTGAAGCAGTATTCAACAATAAGTACTGTAAGATCTTAATGAAATTGATGCTGATTGTACCATATTTAGGAAAC
This sequence comes from Xestia ashworthii, assembly GCA_950022955.1. Classification (NCBI taxonomy): domain Eukaryota; kingdom Metazoa; phylum Arthropoda; class Insecta; order Lepidoptera; family Noctuidae; genus Xestia; species Xestia ashworthii. The sequence goes on from OX465563.1 coordinate 6,003,112, forward strand.
GAATTTGCGACTATTTGTACTAATATTCAAAAAAATGTTAATGTAATGTCTAGATCTGAGTTGAAACAAAACCGATACTATACTTGCTGTGTGCTGTGATATGTATCTTCTTTATTACATTCGTAGGTAATCCTTAATCTAAATGACAACTAGGTTATGTTAATTGCGATTAAAAAGGTTACCATTAGAAGCTCTTTATACATTTGTTAGAAAGCAATGTAAAAAATATAAAGTCAGCAATACTGGAGTCGCTATTAGTGAAAAATTAAGAGATTTCGACTTATTTTTGATACACAAATGAAATTACGAATTTATAGGATTAGTTAGAGAATACAAGGAGGAGCTCGTGGCTATCTTCAGGTTAAGCCGCGCTTGCTTAGGTTGATGTGTGGATGAGTACCCACCCAATACATACCGAGTTTCCTCCGTGCCTCGGAAAGCACGTTAAGCACGTCCCGGCTGTCATTTGGAGATCTTTGACAGTCGTTACAGGTAGTCAGTAGCCCAAAAGTCTAACAAGGCTTACCAAGGGGTAACGTATTACCAGTACTAATGGGTTGTAGAGGGTATTCAGCTACATACGGTTAGACTGGAAGCCGACCCCAACATAATTGGGAAAAGGCTGGGCAGGTGATTAGTTCAAGCGTGGACTGTGCAAGTGGCAGCTTCATTAAATTAGTATTATGGGGTAAATATTTTTGTAAAAATGTTTCTTCAGAGAGGGTAATGTTCCAAACTACGTATTATAAATAATTTTGTAAGATATTAAAGTGTAGTTAAAAAGAGATAATCTTGTTCTTAGCAATGTTAACATTTATTGTAAAATTGTGTCCATTAAAAATGTGTACCAACAAGTCAAATTCATTTTATTTTAAATTAACGATCTTCCCCAGTTTGGCAAGGGTACAATAATTTATTGTCCTATGAAGGAAAGGAGCTAAATTCAGCTAAAAAAAAACTTTCATCCATAACTTGTGCTGTCAATTACGAATACAACAAATAATCTTTCAGACATGGCGCAATTTATTTTTATTTATTTAAATATTCGAATTAATCCAGTACAAGTTATTAAATATTTTCTAAATCTTGCCCTTACAATTCCGTTCCGAAATAAAACGCTTGCATAGATTGATATATTAACTTCGTATATTTTACAGCAATATGACTTATATCTAGATATAAAAATATCCATATAATCACACCTCGCTTATCCAAACATGGTGCCATCGATATATTCCATTCGTGATAAGTGTGTTCTGTACTTGAAGGTATTATTTACTATAGTAAAAATGGAAGGTAGGTAGGTACAAAAAACTAAGACTATAATTATTATGAGAGAAGACTTATGTGTTTTTTTATGAAACTTTATTCTATCTTCCACCATTGGGCCCACGTGGTGGTTTTTGGCCCACTCCCTCTTGCGGAGAATGTACATACACGCATTGGGAACATAAAAAGCTGCTAATGAATATTTTGTCATGTATCACATCATTATCATGTATGTCTCATGGCATTGACTATTGTCATCAATAGTCAAATGTATAACAGTTATACATTTGACTATTGTTTCTAATTCATGGAAATCAAACCTCGTTACAATCATAAACTACAGAACACATCACCACGACCATACACATTCCTTTATTATCGTTACTAGTGATGTACCAACTACCGGAATCAATCGACAATTCTTACTACTAGCGCAAAAAAAATCGACAACGCTTTGTACAAAAGCAAAAAAAAATTAAACCATAGACAAGCAAATATCGACAGTAGACTAAATACGGTAGTTGGTAATACCAACAAAATATATCTATAATACATATCTTTAGGACGTACTCAATAATTAATGAGCGAACATAAGAGCATCATAATTTCAATAAAGTATAGACGTCTAATTCTATGATATGACTAAACCAAACAAACATTTTTTTTATTTCCTTTACAATATTATCACACATAATTTTGATTAAAATAAGTGGTTAAATTAATTAAAAGAAGCTTTTATATGTTTTGTGTAATGTTTGAATATTTTTTTAGTAATTTGTTGAATAATAAAAATATTTTATTCATGAAGAAAATCCATTTTACATTTTCCCTGAGCTTTTGTGGTTCTGATGAACCAATACAACAATTTTAAAGATGTTCTCCATGACTATAAATTATCATTATTTGACAAAATACATATTTCCCCAAAAGCCTCAAAGGCCTCGTATAGGTATCAAATTTTCGCGCCAAAATAAAAATAATAAAAATTGTATTTTCAATGATTTTGAGTCTCAATGAAATAACTAAATACGGCAAGAAAGCCTAATGGATGCACACATAAAATTGATACTATAGAAAACTATGTCATGTACGCACAGACTATTGGTACATTAATAAACCTATTTTCTTATAAAAGTGCGAATTCTAGCAAATTATTCACGTTAAACATTGAACACAATCTACCCAACGATTCTTGAAATCTCTGATCTTATATTTCGATGTAAAGTTTAGAAAAACAACACCCCACGACCCGAATGACGCAGCGATAGTGAGGCTGCCTTACATTCTTAGGTTCGAATCCCGGTAGGAGCAAATGTTTGACAAAATGTATCTATGTAGTATATCAACTATATGGTGGCCACGACACAAGCCTCGTTGCTTAGTGTGGCACTAGATGACGCTGTGTAATGTCTAGCAATATTTATTTAACACACTGTATCACTAGTAAAGTATGAACATAGAGAAATCGCTCAATTATTGTTATTGTCAATTAATTAATATTGCCATCAAATCACAACTATTGATAAGCAGTGCAAGACAAACCGCGGCCAATTGAGTACATAAAACATTTTGTTTAAATTTAATTTTCAAACGCAGAATATCATGCTTTACACACAAGTGCGAATTTCTGTAAAAAAAACTAATCTATATTCATAAAAAAGTGCGAATCCTAACCTTATGTGGCTAACGTATTTAGGAATGATGTAAACAATATGCCTTTTGTTAGAGATCAAACTTCTATACATTCACATTTTTTAGACGAACAACAGATACATACACAAACTTAACTTTGGCTGTTAATACTTCGAGCGTACCATTCACTGGAGATGATAAAGTGTAAATAATATTATAGTTACTTTTAATTTACAATGAGACATCGATACAAAACATCTGACCTTGTACTTTGTACCACCGCCTCATTTAGCGGCATTATTTTATTCTTACTTCTGTGTAAGAAGGAGATGGGGTGTCAAGGACAACCCTCCACAAACTGACAGGGGACATTCATCTTATTTTGAATTACATTCCACCGGATTTTTTCTCCGGAAAATTTAGTTTTTTTTTCGTTTTTCCTATTCCTTTACATCAATGTAAAATAACATTATCTGTAAACAGCACTACATTTATGTAAAAATACGGCTAAAATAAAAAAAACAACAGCAACTATATTGAAATACTGTAACGAAACGCGTGAAATCAGCTGTTCATTTCCTGCCAGCTTCAGAGTTCATCGAACTCGTCGTCGCGCTTGCCGTTCGCTACGTGCGTTTTGCCACGGTAACGATACATTGCGTATGGTAATATAAAACAAATCAAATTGTATTGGATTCCCATAACGTTCCTGAAATAATTTGCTGTACATCTTAATTATGATACACTGCATTCACCCCATCAGTCTGCCAGAGAGCTGTCCTTAACACCCTGAATAAGATATCTCATTCCCACATTGTAGTTAGATCAAATAATACTGCTATAGAAGGAGGTAATATTTTAGGTACATCTTAAAAATATTTTTACATAAGTACAAATATGAATTTGCCTTGTTAGTACTTCAATAAATGGCTGAACGTAATGTACACTCAAGTTCGGACAGCCCCACAAATTTCACGCAAAATTAGTACTTAAGCGTATTAAAATTATTGCTATAATACATTCAAATGAGGCAATATCGTAATAATATCTGTAATAGGCCGCTGTACGCCAAGGCAAATTCGCTGACACGGCTAGTTTCTGAAAGGCGTGGAATGCTGAATTTTGAATAGTTTTTTGCGACACCGATTTCTAATTATTGTGATGCACTAATACTTATTAGAGAGTTAAGGCAAACGTTTTCATTTTAGAATTGAAACAGACATTCGATGCATTTCGTTGCTAAATATTACGAGTTTAATGTAATACTCATAAGTGGAAGAATGCTACAATTTCATTAGTTTCAAGTGTTACCAATACCAAAAAATTCGATTATTTCATGAGAGATTCTACATAGGACTTACACGAGGTCCCATACTCGGGTCAGCTGTTCTCTCCTTTCAGAAACGTAGCGTGTCTGTGTAGTTAGACGGCTCGACTGCACGCTTGTGTCCGACTAGTCGCGCTCGCGACTGTCGCACGTTGCGCTCGTGTCGCAGGTGTCGGTCAGTCGATGGGCGGTGGCTGTGCTGGGATGTTGGCGGGCGGAGCAGTTAGGTAACCCGCTGTGTGAGGGGCCGCTGTAGAGGAAACATTAAGTTATACAATTGTTTGGAGGGTTAAAATATCTAAGTTGTTGCAACAACTAAACAAACAAAAAACCATTGAACACCAATCACCGTTAAGGCAGGCGGGCGTTATTGGGGACGGTTTTACGTCGTATATGTGCTGATTAATCAGGTAAATTTGAATAACATAGTTTGGATTTTTGCTTATAACTGGGTTTATTACGACTGAGCTACATTTCTTGATTTCCATTTATCTGCAGACAATAATTATTCCAAGAACAAAAATAACAGACACAATAGAAATTACTTTGACCTGACTTTGTCATAATTTGAGATTTCTAAATAGATTGCTGGCCTTTGTGCTTGACATAGCTCGTTATCTATATATATCGATATCTAAAGCCTCTGTGACTAAAAGCGATAGTAACCTGTGAGCAAGTTATTCTGCGGCGCCGCAGTGATGAACAGATCATGTCGTTGCGCGGCGTAGTGCTCCCAGATCTCTGAGCGCGCCAGCACGGCCCGCACGCGCTCGCCGTGCAGCGCCGAGCGCGACATCGCCTTCAGCGCGCGCACTAGCTGTGCGGCCGCCGACCCGTCTAGCCGCGTGTCGAGCAGGGATAGGAGCGAGCCTATTAGGTCCGTTTCTAGTGCCTGTGGAGATTGTGATATTCAAATTAGTGACTTAAGGCTCTTAGTCTTAGCCCATATAAACGACACCGATCCCACTCGGCAAATGAATATAATTCAAATATGGGCTTTATGCATTGCTCTTTAGATGTATACTTTACATCGGCAACATAAATAGCAGACAGCTCGCTATCAGCGAGCTTACCACAGTAAATGCCAATGTTAAGTCTAAACCTTCATTTGTTAGCGGAGTAGACACAATAGTTACACAATGGCCGATTCGGTCGGGCTACACAGACGATGTGCGTGTGTGTGTGTTCTCTAGAAAACCCATCAAAAAGCCCATTTTATAAATTATATTTTTTTCACCGGGTGGGAGCGGAATCTTAAAACTAGGCTAAGACCTTAACTCCCTATTACGCGTTACGACCCAACTAGCACACAAGCTCTACAATAAGCCGTACACCGGCCGGTTAGAGGTTTTTAATAACGGCATTACCTCCATAGATAAGTTCTACAGTAGATGTACAAGAGGCTATAGCGCCGCTGTACCCCCGAAAGAGGCCCACGCAATACGGCCTAAGGTTCTACAATGTCTCTACAATAGTCGTACAGATGTGTTTGTACGGTGATACAAAGGTGCTATGCGAGCGGTAGAGTACGCCTCAGGATCTAAAATAAGTTCTTGTAGCGCGACTGTAGAGCTAGAATCGTATTTAAACGCGTCTGTAGCTCTGAATTAGAGTTTATAAATTATAAAAAAATCATGAGAATAGGGAATATGCAAGAAATACAAAACTCTTTTTATTTATTAAAAATGCCTTGTATTGGCGCTTGTAAACATTATGGTGCGCTTGTTTAAGTTTCTAATACATTACTTATTTTACAATTTATTGTTTTATGTAGCATATTTTTGGTGAAACGGAACGCACTCTCAAAACACGTCGCTCTCGATAACGGCGGTAGTGACATCAAAATTCATATGTCAAAAAATAACTTTTATTTGAAATGTAGGTAAAGTTGCACTACGATTTTATTATAATATCGTTATCGCAATTTTTGTTTGAATAAAGCACATACAATTAGTAAAATTACTTTATTAAGGCCAAAAAAATAGATGCAAACAAGGTAGATTTTGATAAATGACGTCAAAGTATGGTCGCGACAATCACGGACGTTTGAACTGTCATAGAAAATTGCAGGAGTTTAGTATTATTTTTAAGCGACAAGCAGTAGTTGAAATTAACTTTTAATACTTTTCTTGGGTTGATAATAGTGTAATTAATTGATTTAAGTGAAGAAAAAAAATACATGCATATTCCCTATTATTTTTATGAAAAAAAAACTATACTGACGTCTCGGATACAACAGCCTTCAGAGTTTATTAGAACCATTCTATCGATTTAGCCGCTAGAATCGACCATTGTAGACCTTTCAGTTCTATGATGGTGGTATTGACGCTCTATTGTACTCTCCTAGGTGTTTATCGGTAATTAATATAAATTATCTTTTTAAGAGTCCTGTTTCTCTGCTGTAGATATAGAGTTACAAATATGCCATATACCATCTAAAGCGCTTTAAAGGAAGCTTGTAACTCCATTTAAGCACTTTTAACTATTATAATAGCCTTCTACAAGACCTAGCGGTGTTTTAAAAGGTATTTATAACTCTGCTTATATTAAATGCGCGTACAATTACTCTATAACACGCCTTTTTATCTCCATTGGGATTATATTTACTGTTGTACGGCTATAATACCACAAGCCTGTTAAAGAACGATTTAATAAGCTACTGTAACACTTAAGTATTATAGTAAACCCCTTGAACAGCTATTGTAGAACATTCAGGTCGTAAAGAAGTAATTGAAGCAACTTGTGTGCTAGTTGGGGATTGATGCAATATCGCATCATCAGTTTTTACAACACGATATCGTATCGATTCTCGACGTGAGAACGTACCGCGATGCGACGTCGTCAGCCGGAGAGGAAGCGATTGGTTCGTAAGTAACCAATGAGTAGGTTTAGCGTTACAGCCTGTCTATTATGTAGATATATAATAGCTTTAACGCTTTCCTTCGATGGGGGACGTTCCAGACTTACTTGTGGATCGTAAAAGCCCAACAAAGTGTTACATTCTGCCATCATTTTACCCAACTATGGAAGCAGTCGATTTATGAGTGTTTTACATAGAGAGAGCACTCGTCTGACCTCCATAACTCGTTCACAATACCATAACCCAAACAGTTAAACCGTAACTTTACTAACCTGCAACACCAACCGGTCCGTGTTAGCATTACTAGAGAATATCAGCGCGAGTGCTTCACACGCGCTGCCGACGACCTCTCTGCACGACTGTACCGCCGTCTTCAGTCCCGATATCACTTCTGTCTGCGATAGTGCTACCACGCAAGCCTGGAATAAAACGATTATGTGTTTTAAGACAACTTAAATAAACCGTCATCTGTTAGACTCACTCTGAGATTGATGATGATGAAAATGAATTTCAAAAACTTGCACACACCAACCACTTTCAACGGCCGTCGCCTGATATTGACATGTTATAGTTTCGTTACGCGGTACACTAGATGGCAGCACACTGCACATGTATGTTTATTGAAGGTTAGACGTTGACTGATCTGTCCCAATATGGTAGTGTCAAATAACATCGTTTCTTTTTTAACCTTTGAAAATAAGTAGTAATTGGGTATCTATGCGGTAAGGGATTAAGTCCCCTCTCAAAAACTGACCCGGTTATAAGGGAATCGCCGATACTCACCTATCGACGGGTAATGTACTCGATGTAGTGAACAGACGCGTCATTTCGCAACAATATAGCATGTTACCTGCGTAGGCGCGAGCGCAGTGATGACAGGCACGGTCAACTTGGGCGCGGTGGGCAGTAGCCTGGCCAGGCGCGGCAGCTCCCCTAGCAACAATATAGCATGTTACCTGCGTAGGCGCGAGCGCAGTGATGACAGGCACGGTCAACTTGGGCGCGGTGGGCAGTAGCCTGGCCAGGCGCGGCAGCTCCCCTAGCAACAATATAGCATGTTACCTGCGTAGGCGCGAGCGCAGTGATGACAGGCACGGTCAACTTGGGCGCGGTGGGCAGTAGCCTGGCCAGGCGCGGCAGCTCCCCTAGCAACAATATAGCATGTTACCTGCGTAGGCGCGAGCGCAGTGATGACAGGCACGGTCAACTTGGGCGCGGTGGGCAGTAGCCTGGCCAGGCGCGGCAGCTCGCCTAGCAACAATATAGCATGTTACCTGCGTAGGCGCGAGCGCAGTGATGACAGGCACGGTCAACTTGGGCGCGGTGGGCAGTAGCCTGGCCAGGCGCGGCAGCTCCCCTAGCAACAATATAGCATGTTACCTGCGTAGGCGCGAGCGCAGTGATGACAGGCACGGTCAACTTGGGCGCGGTGGGCAGTAGCCTGGCCAGGCGCGGCAGCTCCCCTAGCAACAATATAGCATGTTACCTGCGTAGGCGCGAGCGCAGTGATGACAGGCACGGTCAACTTGGGCGCGGTGGGCAGTAGCCTGGCCAGGCGCGGCAGCTCCCCTAGCAACAATATAGCATGTTACCTGCGTAGGCGCGAGCGCAGTGATGACAGGCACGGTCAACTTGGGCGCGGTGGGCAGTAGCCTGGCCAGGCGCGGCAGCTCCCCTAGCAACAATATAGCATGTTACCTGCGTAGGCGCGAGCGCAGTGATGACAGGCACGGTCAACTTGGGCGCGGTGGGCAGTAGCCTGGCCAGGCGCGGCAGCTCCCCTAGCAACAATATAGCATGTTACCTGCGTAGGCGCGAGCGCAGTGATGACAGGCACGGTCAACTTGGGCGCGGTGGGCAGTAGCCTGGCCAGGCGCGGCAGCTCCCCTAGCAACAATATAGCATGTTACCTGCGTAGGCGCGAGCGCAGTGATGACAGGCACGGTCAACTTGGGCGCGGTGGGCAGTAGCCTGGCCAGGCGCGGCAGCTCGCCTAGCAACAATATAGCATGTTACCTGCGTAGGCGCGAGCGCAGTGATGACAGGCACGGTCAACTTGGGCGCGGTGGGCAGTAGCCTGGCCAGGCGCGGCAGCTCCCCTAGCAACAATATAGCATGTTACCTGCGTAGGCGCGAGCGCAGTGATGACAGGCACGGTCAACTTGGGCGCGGTGGGCAGTAGCCTGGCCAGGCGCGGCAGCTCCCCTAGCAACAATATAGCATGTTACCTGCGTAGGCGCGAGCGCAGTGATGACAGGCACGGTCAACTTGGGCGCGGTGGGCAGTAGCCTGGCCAGGCGCGGCAGCTCCCCTAGCAACAATATAGCATGTTACCTGCGTAGGCGCGAGCGCAGTGATGACAGGCACGGTCAACTTGGGCGCGGTGGGCAGTAGCCTGGCCAGGCGCGGCAGCTCCCCTAGCAACAATATAGCATGTTACCTGCGTAGGCGCGAGCGCAGTGATGACAGGCACGGTCAACTTGGGCGCGGTGGGCAGTAGCCTGGCCAGGCGCGGCAGCTCCCCTAGCAACAATATAGCATGTTACCTGCGTAGGCGCGAGCGCAGTGATGACAGGCACGGTCAACTTGGGCGCGGTGGGCAGTAGCCTGGCCAGGCGCGGCAGCTCCCCTAGCAACAATATAGCATGTTACCTGCGTAGGCGCGAGCGCAGTGATGACAGGCACGGTCAACTTGGGCGCGGTGGGCAGTAGCCTGGCCAGGCGCGGCAGCTCCCCTAGCAACAATATAGCATGTTACCTGCGTAGGCGCGAGCGCAGTGATGACAGGCACGGTCAACTTGGGCGCGGTGGGCAGTAGCCTGGCCAGGCGCGGCAGCTCCCCTAGCAACAATATAGCATGTTACCTGCGTAGGCGCGAGCGCAGTGATGACAGGCACGGTCAACTTGGGCGCGGTGGGCAGTAGCCTGGCCAGGCGCGGCAGCTCGCCTAGCAACAATATAGCATGTTACCTGCGTAGGCGCGAGCGCAGTGATGACAGGCACGGTCAACTTGGGCGCGGTGGGCAGTAGCCTGGCCAGGCGCGGCAGCTCGCCTAGCAACAATATAGCATGTTACCTGCGTAGGCGCGAGCGCAGTGATGACAGGCACGGTCAACTTGGGCGCGGTGGGCAGTAGCCTGGCCAGGCGCGGCAGCTCCCCTAGCAACAATATAGCATGTTACCTGCGTAGGCGCGAGCGCAGTGATGACAGGCACGGTCAACTTGGGCGCGGTGGGCAGTAGCCTGGCCAGGCGCGGCAGCTCGCCTAGCAACAATATAGCATGTTACCTGCGTAGGCGCGAGCGCAGTGATGACAGGCACGGTCAACTTGGGCGCGGTGGGCAGTAGCCTGGCCAGGCGCGGCAGCTCGCCTAGCAACAATATAGCATGTTACCTGCGTAGGCGCGAGCGCAGTGATGACAGGCACGGTCAACTTGGGCGCGGTGGGCAGTAGCCTGGCCAGGCGCGGCAGCTCGCCTAGCAACAATATAGCATGTTACCTGCGTAGGCGCGAGCGCAGTGATGACAGGCACGGTCAACTTGGGCGCGGTGGGCAGTAGCCTGGCCAGGCGCGGCAGCTCGCCCAGCTGCGCGCACAGCTCACCTAGCGCCGGCCGCGCGCGCAGGGCTGCGCTCAGAGCTAGCGCGCAAGTCTCGCCACGGCTTCCCTGTCAAGTTTACTTTTAAGGTTCTACTTATTTGGGCTGCGGGACCAGTTCAATGAGATATGGAATAGTTTTAGTCAGTAAATTCTGACGCTCTCTTGCGCTCCACCCAGAGCGGAAGCACTAAACTGGGATGGGATCATTTACCAGCTCAAAAAATTGCTTACAGCATCGCAGCATAGTCTCTGTCACTCATACATTGTGTCACAACAATTATATTAGGGCGTATTCACGTAGAAAGCTTATCGGCGTAGCTCATCGGCGATAGTTCGTTACAAAGAGTATGATTGCCAGAGCCAACTACCTGTGCGGACCGTTTCCGATAAGCATGGGCAGATTGACGCCGGTAGGAATACGCTCAAATCCTGTACATATTACCAACTAGCACTTCGCCCGCGACTTCGTCCGTGAAAATTGTGATATCAATTTATAGGCTATATTACTCGCTAAAGAGGTAGCTTTCTAATGGTCGTCAACTTCTTGAGTTAAATCGTAACTAACAAACAAACAAAAAATCAAATCTTTTCTCTTTATAATAGACACGGTCAAAACGTAGACACGGTCAAAAAATATTCTCAAGTCAAACGCACCTCGCTCGCATCCTTGTTCAAGGCGGTAATGGTTTCCGTCAGCAGTTCCTGCAGGAACCGCTTAGGGCTCCTGAGGTTCCAGTGCGGGTTCTGTAGGTACAGCTTGAGGTAGACGCCGTCCACCACGACCTCGCCGGGAGGCGCCCACGCCAGTTCTCCTGCGGCCGCGCGTTCCAGGGTCTCTCGGTCTTCGAAGGTCGCGTTTGGAGTGCGGAGCTGGTCTGATTGATGTCTAGTTAAAGGAACAAGTATTTTTTTAATTAACTCATCGAATGCCGTAATTAGAGACACAATAGAAAGACAATTGCTTATGTCGAACTGTGTAACTTAAGACACGCGAGAGGTAGAATTAAGATCAAAGAACGCTAACATTACTCTTGGCGCAGGGAAGAGTACCTGGAAGGATGTGCGGGAGGCTTTTGCCCAGCAATGGTACATTCAAGGTTAAAAAACAAAAAAGACAAGAACGTAGACCTTGGCTCAAGCATAGTGGCCTATACCCAGCTGTGGGTGAAGTCGGGTTGTGGATGATGATGATGACGAGGGACTTAAAACGTCCGCAACTCCACGTCAAAGCGTGTATTTTGCGCAACGACCATACAGCCTATAGACGCCTAATACACGATCTAACGCACGAAAACTATTCTGTCAACTCGCTGAGGTACGAGGTACGCGAGGGGGACGGGGTACTGCGTTCTGATTGGCCAATTCAAGGTCATTGCATTTCACTAGGGATGGGACTGTTTTAAATCAAACAAGAAAGTATCGATATTTTTAACTGTAGGCATAATAAAATATGTTTTACATACTTTACTTGCATTAAATCCTACTCCTTTATTCTAATTACGATTGAATCATGTAGGTAAAATATCTGAACTTATATGAACTTAGTAGGCGGCGACGGTTTTTTTCATAGGGATAAAACAATCTTCGGTAAAATGACGTGAACATATTAATTAATAAATAAATCTTGTAATTTTTAATTATTAAAAATATATATTATTGTTTGCATAAATAAATAGTTATAGGTTTTATTTTTTGCTTTATCGACAACAGAGGTGGTCGTATGATTTGGAACATCACTAATTTTGCTAACGTAACATCGAGGAAAAGAGATAGAGAAAAAAGTACTTTCAAAAGAAAGGGACGCAATCATAAAAGACATCAAGTATGACCAGTATAAGATAACTCCGATAAATATTGGCAGAAATTTAATGCTATTTAGATTATGGAACTTTTAAATTACCGATGAAATGTGATACCGTCTTTCAGGAAACTTGAAGTCCGGCTTTCTTTATCACACCAACGTATTATACACGGGGCCATATTATGTCTATTTTCTCGATTTTTTATAGGAGTAATGCAGAAGTGTTTACGGCTCACAGGAGTGGTCGATACTAATTCGAACTCGGTGAGTGACGACGGCTATAAGATTTATACCCCTTATGTGTTGACAGACATCGGTCGCCTGTTATTAGGAGTCTAGAGGCTGTATGGTCGTTGATTTTGCGTATAGGCTATAATCTACCACGCGGGCCTGGTGGCCACATGTCTTCGAATTTCTGGTTCTAGGACATGTTTCCTCACGATGTTTTCCTTCACCGTTTTGAGAGCAGTGGTGATGAAATAAATAACACAAAGTAATGCGCCTGTCTGGGTTCGACCCAGACAGGCGCATTACTTGTCGTACCCACGACTTATTCTTCGTAAGTCGGGGCCGCCACCACTGGGCCACCACTGCTCTTAGTATTAATCTTCACCTTCAAATAGATTTATACTTTGCTTGTATACGCAAACGCAGTGAAGCGTGTAACCTTTTTTTTACAGATTTGATATTATCCTAGCTGCAAATATAAGGAGGTCTCCTATTTCGGATAGTCTGAGTTCACCCTGCTTTGTATCTTGCTCTGGGTGCACCAAGGATCTATTATTTTTTTGGGTTAGTTTTTGTAGTGTCTTAATGCTGGGCAAAGGCCACTCCTTTTTCCTTCCCAACTTTTCTATCTTGTGCGGTATCTGGTCATGTTTGCCCCACTGATAAGATTAGATCGTCAAACCACCTACAGCATTTTTTAATAATAACAATACAAAAATCATGCATTTTTTTTTTTGTTTAAAATATGGTTTATATTATCATGTTTTATTCAATCCTATTTATGTTTCGCCTCCTTCAGCCACTATTGTTCCGCTATCGTTTCCGAGCCCTGTCCTCACCCAAACTGACTTCTATAATTCTGTGAAGTTCCGCTAGTTAACTTACTTCAAGCCATAAGGTCTCGAGTTCGAACTCAAGACACGCACCTCTTATTTGTCGGATTCGTGTGGGTATTGTATAATTATCACTTGCTTCGATGAAGGAAAACATTATGAGGAAACCAGCTTGCTTGAGAGATATTTCTTGATGGCATGTAAAGACAAGTCAGAGGTCCAGAGGGCGGCATATAAAGTGTGTCAGCACACGATAAAGAAGGTAATACAAACTTGTCCCTAAGCTGCGCGATGTGTGTGGCCAGTCGTCGTCTAGTGTCGTCGGTCCACACGAGCTCGGGATGTTCGTGCTGCGCGTCGAACATGTGCACGGCGCTGCACGCGCCTGACTCGCGCATCGCTTGTGCGAACACGCCCGGGATGTAGCGCGAGATCGTTAGACGGACCTGCAGGTACACATATGAGGTCAAAGGTAGCTTGCGTACCCACGACTGTTATTTTAAAGCGGCTTTTACGGCGAAAAAACTATTACGATACTATGTTTTTTTTTTTCTTTTTCGGGTTGAAAAAAGTACACTGTTGGATTTTCAAGTATCCGAGCTAAGCAAGTTTAACATCCAGTGCGCTGTAAATAACTTCACGTTCAAAAATGCCCGTGAGGTGTGGTTTGTAGGGCCTTCGAATATAAACTAGCCTTCTAAATAGAAAAGCAGAAAGTTTGATAGAAATTCTAAGATAATTATTTATTGACATAGACATACCTTAGGTCCATGTAGTTTATCCGACATCATTCTAGCTAGTAACTCTACAGCTGCCTCTCTCGTCTCCGGTAATTTGCTATTGCAGAACAAATCTAACAGGTATATCACAGCACCTGGACAAACAGAAAGAGATTATAGAAAAAAAAAATACTTAAACTTGGTATTACATCAAGTTTTTTAGATATTAAAATAAATAATAATGTTAATAGATTTGATGATTCACTTCTATCTTCAAGAATTAAGTGCTAAAAAGACAATCAAGTTACATGCATTGAATATATCCTGAAGATAACTGAATATTAGAGCATCATCTTAAAAGGTCAGGTGCGCAGTCCTCGCAACCGGCGTGCGTCATGACCAGATGTATGAACGTGGACGAGGCAAGAGGAGTATGTGAGGATCGTAACAGATGGCGTTATGTGGCTTATGTCTACCCCCGTGGGAAAAAGGCGTAAGTATATGTACGTAGTGCATCATCTAAAAGACGTACATTGCTGGACATATGTCTCAAAAGACTGCACCTTTACTTCCCGCTTCCAGCGACCGTTACTCCATCTTCCCTTGCATACATCATTTGTAACGCATTCCTACAAAATTTTCCCCAATTAGCTATCCGTTCTGCGGGAAAATTGTCTCAACCATTCACTTAAATTAGGACATTTTTCCAATTAATTCCGCATTAATAAGCTTTATCATAGAATACTCTATAAACCTATTACAGTTAACTATTTAGGCAACAGCTACCTTTGTTGAGCGCCTCTCTAACCAGCGCAGTGTTAGCTAGCAAGGCAGCTAAAGCAGCCAACGCATCAGGTCGGGGTGGCCGGTCCGCCAGCAAGGCCAGCAGATGTCCCAGCACGGCGCTGGCAGCGATGTCCTCGACGCACTCTCGCGACCCGCTGGCGGCTAACACACTGCGCAGCGCGGCGTCCTGCAGAGCGGGCTGCGGCCGCGCAGATAGCATGCCGAAGATGAGCCCGAACTGGCCTATGCATTGGATCTCTGCGCCTGGAATTAGACGTCTTGCTTTGAAGAATTGCGTTGTAGAACAGTTGAGGGTAGTCTGCGTTAGGGAGTGATCTCAGGCCCCGTTCCAATATGTTGTGACGACAGATAATCGTGTAGTTTTAAGTGTCGTGGCTTGTGTATTTAAATGGAGGTGTTCACATATAGGACGACACGATGACTGTCGTCCATGACTATTGCCAACTAAAAACCAACGATAAATTAATCGTCACGACATAGTGGCGCCTTACACTCATTTATTAAGTATCACCACATTTTGCTCGCTTCGCTTCTAGTTTGTCGTGGTGTCGAATAGCGTCATCAGAACCGAAACGTGGCGCATGACGACTTTTTCGCTTTTACTACTTTTTGGATATATTTAATAGATTCCACTTTCAATGTTTGAATGCTATTAAAATAACTTCATACTACAGATAAGTGTACAAACAAAAGTTATAATTTCAAGCAATAATTGAGGACACAGAATTAAGCCGTTGGTCCCGGCTGTCATTTGTCCATCTTTGACAGTCGTTACAGGTAGTCAGTGGCCCCAAAAGTCTGGTACTAGTCTTCAAGTCAAGTGGTATCGTATTTCCCAGTATTAACTGGGTTGTGGAGGTCAGGTAGGCAGTCGCCCCATGTAAAATACTGGTATTCAGCAGCATCAGGTTAGACTGGAAGCCGACCCCAACATAGTTGGGAAAAGGCTAGGCAGATGATGATGAATGGAGGACACAGAATTAAACTGTTCAAGCAAAACAATAAAGATTTGACCTGATTCCGAAGCGTACAGCAGAAGCTACCCGCCATACGGAGGAATGTTCCTACTCTAGACCCAATGAACCTTTTAGCATGTACCTGGGTTCTTGATGATGACGTTGGCGAGTGCCGTTAGTGCGTACGTCACGTGTTGGACTCTCTCTGACGTCATGTCGCCCTTTGTCTGCTCCTGAATGAACTGTAGCAGATCCAGGATAAACTGCTGGGGGTTCTAGAAAAGAAAAACGAAATTAAAGAGGAAACAAGGAAATAGTCTTGTCCATACGTCGCAGTAAACATAAAAACGTACGTAAAACTATAGCTGTGATAATAACCTTTTTAAAAAAAAAAAAATCGGTGTCGGTTCTTTTCGAACAAAAAGTAATTTTAAAATTCACCAAAACTGAAATAAAAGGAATTCGGATATTATATCTTAATATGGTGTTATTTTCATTGTGGCATCAGCATTGAGCAAGTAGCTATCTTAGGCCGGATAACTTCAATATCTTGCCAATTTTTCAAAATTTATATTCCTTTATTTTATAACTGGATTTTATAACTGAAAGCTGGTCGCTTTTGTGTCATTTACCACAAATCTTTACATATTTTGTCTATTAAAAATTACACACACCGCCATCTAGTGCCACACTAAGCAACGAGGCTTGTGTCGTGGACACCAGATAGTTGATATACTAAATAGATATTTTTTATAGTGTCAAGGGACATTTAAAAAACAGTATCTAAGTACTTACCTCAATTGGAAACTCAGGCTGTTCATTATAGATGTCGATGTAGACCCCTCCGACGGACACGAGCCCCTCGTGCGCGGAGTACGTGAAGGGCTCTATGAGCGGTCCCTCCTCCTCCATGATGGCGCGCGCGTGACGTAGGACGTCCTTGAGCTCGGCGCGGGTACTGTTGTCCCACACTAGGTATGGCGTACGCCAGTTCGATGTGAGGGTTTTTAACAGCTAGGAACAAAGTTTTAGTTTAGTTTGCTAACATTTCAGTAATTAACTTAAATTAGTGGACTTGTGTAAAATAATGGAACAACTGATCGTCATGATATGAGTGCCTCACAAACTTTGTACTTCGTGTTCGGGAGATCACAAATATTGATCTTGTCACAAAAGGGTAGGTGACAAAAAAATCGAAATAGTCAGTTAGATTTAAAAAAAATATTTGATTCGTATTTATTCTTCAGTTACGTAGGCCAAAATTGATAAGTCTCGCTGTGCTATAATTTTTAGGGCGTTCTGACGTCACGCGCCTCCATTTCTATTTCTCCATTCTATTTATTATTATTATTATTTCCTCCGAGTTTTGATGCTTTTTATATTGGTAAATTTTAAAATTGATCATAAATAAATCGTTTTCTTTTTTCAAACTGAAGTGTTAATTTACTCTATTTATCATATTATGTCACATTTACTTTCAACCTACTAATATTATAAATGCGAAAGTTTGAGAGTATGGATGCATGTTTGTTACGCTTTCACGCAAAAAATACTGAACGGATTTGAATGAAATTCTGCACACAGATAGTTTATAACCTGGAATTGATACTTTTTATTCTGGTAGTAAGATCCCAAGTCCCGTAGTCCCGTATCCGTGTTGCCGGTTTTCAGCAAGGTGTTTGAAAAGATAATGCTCGATCAAATGCTTAACCATTTTAACACCAATAAAATCTTACACGAACAGCAGTATGGTTTCACCAAAGGACGTTGTACGACTGACGCCGGTGTCACTTTATTAAAACATATTTTTACTGCGTGGGAAGAGGCACAAGATGCCATAGGAATCTTCTGTGACCTCTCGAAGGCATTTGATTGCGTAAATCACGAAACCCTGATTTTGAAGCTTGAGCATTACGGTTTAGGTAAACTTGCGCTCAGTTTAGTAAAATCATATCTGAATGATAGACAGCAGCATGTACAAGTAAAGGGTGTAAATTCGATGGGTTTAAAAGTAAAAATGGGTGTACCACAAGGTTCGATATTGGGTCCCTTCCTCTTTTTAGTATACATTAATGACCTACCCCATTTATTTAACAACCATCCGCAAATGGTGTTGTTTGCTGATGATACTTCTTTAATATTTAGGATAAACAGACGTGCCACAAATCTTGACGACGTAAATAGCGCCCTACTGCAGGTTCATAATTGGTTTACCGCTAATAATTTAGTACTAAATGGGAAAAAAACTAAGTGCATAAGATTTGCTTTACCAAATGTCAAAAGTAGTGATTGTGACATAGTATTGAATCAAGAGAAACTTGAATTTGTCAATAAAACGGTTTTCTTGGGAATTACGCTTGACCACAGGCTACAATGGGGTCCTCATTTAACATCTCTTGCAGGCCGGCTGAGCTCAGCAGCGTATGCTGTTAGAAAAATCCGTCAATTTACTGATGTTGATACGGCGAGGATAGTCTATTTTAGTTATTTTCATAGTATTATGTCATACGGTATTTTACTATGGGGACGTGCTGCAGACATCGAGTCTATTTTTATTCTGCAGAAAAGAGCCATCAGAGCCATATATGAATTACGTAGACGCGATTCTCTAAGAGAACTGTTTAAGGAAATTAATATCATGACAGTACCTTGTCAATACATCTATGAAAACATCATGTACGTTAGGAAAAATCTGCATTTATTCAGTAAAAGAGGTGACAGACACCACTATAATACTAGAAATAGGGACCAACTAGTTCAGCCAGGTTTCAGGCTTGCTAAAGTAGATTCATCTTTCATGGGGTACTGTTTAAAATGTTACAATAAAATACCTCCCCACATTCTACAACTGAATGAGACGAAATTTAAATCTTGTGTAAAACGCACACTATGTAGGCAAGCATATTATAAGCTGGGGGATTACATTGAGGATAAAAATGCTTGGCTAAATGCTGGTCCTGCTCCGCAACCTTAGATGCAAACTTATTGGACAATTATTGTGGTAGCTGCAGAAGATTGTAAAAATATTCTTGCATTGTATAGATTCCATCTCTTAGTATTGTATAATTGCATAACACATGTGTGAGTACCATGTACCGTAAAGCTACCATTTGCATTTAGTTATGTTTCATTGACTTGAATATGCCTTGGTGGCTGAGAGAATGTCATGCTCGCTTAAATGTCTTGCTGATGGTGGCGGGTGGGTCGGGTCATTCGGTTCCCTACAATATGGTTGAATTGAATGGCGCTGATTCATGCGTCATGTTCGTGAACGGGCGCTGTCAGTCGGGACTGGTCATCTCTTAGCTGCCGTGGATCATTTGAATTGCTTTATTTTTAATTGTTGATTTATTTATTTTTACTCTGGACGCTCTTATTGTGCACGTCTTTCTACATCGTTCTCACATATATGTATAATCTCAACATGAAAGATGTAACCAAGATTTTGTAACAACATTTTTGATTGAAAAGAGTGTCCATGGAGTTTCTTGCCCGTTCTTCTCCATAGAGATCTACGTTAGGGAATGGGCAACTACAGTACTTTCTCAAGTTATTATGCCTTGTGTCTGTGACTGTAGCTTCGCTTTATTTTTCGTTTTATCGACATTCAAAAGTGCCGTAATGGTCTAGTTGAAATAAATGATTTGAGTTTTTTGAGTTTTTTTTTTTTTGAGTCAAGGGACAATATCAACGTTCACGCGGGCGAAGCCGCTGGCAGAAGCTAATTCTATATAAGATAAATTTCTTTACAAAATCACCAGTATTTAGTCCTTACCTCATGTTGTTCCGGCTCAGCTAGTCGTCCGCACAGATACGGCGTCAGCAGCGTATGCAACGAGTTCCTAATATTGTCGTCGTCCGGCGACTCTTGTGTGTGCGGACCGTACATCGCTGCTAACGCTACTATACACTGCTTCGCTAGTTGGTTCGCTACTTCCTGTTAATCAAAATCGGAAGTTTTGAAAAGATTACATTCATGAGTTGATTTTGAAAAATCAACACATAATATTTAGAGGCAATATTCAGTTCGCGACGGGCTTGGAACTCTGAAACCAGGCTATCCAATGCTCACGGCGGCACGGCATAGCGAGGCAAATTTACATGGCTGTTTTGCTTGCTAAAATGGGAATACAGTAATAGGGAATATGCATGTAATAATAAATAATTATATGCATTTTAATAATTGTAAGTGCGTTATTTAAGCAAAAATTGCGATAACGATATTATCTATTGTAATGGACGACGAGCCCTTGACAAAAATGTAATTTTAGTTTAAGTAGTTTTTATGTAAACAATGGGGACCTATATGTCTGTCCACCCCCAAACTATTATATACTAAAAGCCTTAAGCATTGCACCATGGCTCGAAATGTTGCATCAGCCATTCGTGAGAGGGGATACGGTCAGGTTTGAACCTGTCCGACGTGGAATATTCCATAATAAAGAGTATCATTGCATCAGCAATTGGGAAAGTCCATTTTTACGGGCTGTGGTTGGATAAAGTTCCCTCAAGGACGCTCAGGTGCTCCCACGACTTGCAATGACGTGATTATTTATGTAAGGGGGACCGATTAAATTGGTGATAATCGAGTCAAATAGTAGTAAATAGAAACATGTAACTAAGTCATTCCATCAGATAATCAGGGAGAAGTCTTCAAGAAGTCAAGGAAGAGCTCCATATCAGACAGATTGTCATGAGAAGTTAAAGTAGAATCATAGTTCTAGTGAGTCCCACGCCCCCAGTGTTAAATTCCTTATATACAGTCTTATGTAAAGTCTTGTGCCCCGCTATGTAAACCTATAACTATATAATAAAAAGTGTTAAAAGTAATCGCGTTTAATTCATTAGACATATAGAGGAACCACCCCACCTAGTTTGGCCATATAAGCCGGGTAAGCAGCTGAGTCCCAGCGTTGGGATCATATGGGTTGGGTCAGCAGCCGAGTCCCAGCAACTGGTCTACGAGAACCGGGGTGCGAAGAACAATAATAATACAGTCCACAAAAAGTATTTGGCCTCCCTACGAGCCGAATACGTAACATTTTTGGTCCTTGCGATCCGGATAAGCAGAAGTGCCGGTATAATACATAGCGCGTAAATAAGTGATATAAGCGGGCACATAAACTGTAAGTACTGAACAAAATTAACTTTACATATGTCGTGAGTGAATAAAGTGCCGCGATAGGAAAAGTGATATTCTGTGTACCAAAAATCGCGATCATAGCGCGCGTTAAAAAAGGGGTAAGCAGAATAGTGGGACTCTTATGAAAATTAAAAAGTAAATTGACTCGATTCGCGCCGTGAATAAAATACTAACGGATGTATTATCGTTATAAAACGTAATAAATGACCACGTTGTGAATACATAGTTACGCGTCATATATAAGCGCGCGTTATAGAACATAGTGCGCGCCGCATGGAACATTATTGTCGCCGTAACTATATAGTGCCGTCAGGTACATAGGGCCGTCGTAAGCACATAGTGCCGTAAGGTACATAGTGCCGTAAGTACATAGTGCCGTAACAAGTACATAAGTGCCGTCGCGGTAAATAAATGTCCAGTCGTGATATAATAACAGTATTGAAGTGCGAGTAAGTGAAACGTCGTAGTGGACGAATCTGGAGAAGTCCAAAACCAGGTTAGGTTAGTTTGGATTGTCGCGCTCCTTGCTCCCCGTTTAAAGTCAACCTGCAGCGTACCAAAGAACGATGGTGGTCACCCGAAGCCAGGGTGATGCTGCAGAAGCTGAGGACCAGAGACGGGCCCTGCAGAAGAGGGCAGACGAGCATAGAGAGGCAGTTCTACGCCAGGAAGCGGAACGGATTCGAAGAGAGAGACTACTGTCGTGATTTTGCATTGTAGCATAATTTTACTTAGAAATATGGCAACACTAGCTGTCACTTTTGTAGCCAATCACGAACCCGAGTATCATTATGGTAGGGGTAAGTGTGGGGACAGACCCGGCATTGGCAGTCGGTAGGCAATTGGTGCTTGGCTATCGTAGCATTAAGACGTGTCGACTACACACGCTGGATATTAAGACTGTGAATTGTATATTAGTTTGGAATAAACAAGTTGAGTTTATGAACAGAGTTATCATTTTCTTAAAAACTCAGAAGTGGCATTATCTACGCATTCTACAAAATAAAAGGTACGTTATTTATAAGATTTTTGTTTATTGATCCTTCAAAGTAACATTTTCGGAAGTTAGTCGAAGTTATTGGAAATATTGAAATACAGATAATATTTGTTTTAATTGATATTTATTAAAGCATATTTGATGTTTTTACTTTTATTTTTGATCTTTTTGTCGTCAGATTGCAAGGTCAAGGCTACTCTTTGATTGCAATCCACGATAGCAGAGTTTAAAAATAAGCAGTACATGAGTGAAGTTACTTTAAAAAGTAAATCCGGTAAACGTCTTAGTCTATTTAGTTTCCTGTACACTAATGGAAATAGAAGATACAATCTCATTTTATAATGAATAATATAAATTATGTTACTTTGATGTGGAAATAGTAGTTTATAACGAGACGACCCACTGACCCGTAACAGTGAAAAATATAATCCACTGTAATTTTTTAATTTTATTGGCCATGTGTGTCGTAAATTTAATGACCATGTGTGTCGTATATTTATTGACAATCTGTGTCGTATACTGGCCATGTGTGTCGTATACTGACCATTTGTGTCGTAAATATATTGACCATGTGTGTCGTTTATTTATTGGCCATGTGCGTCGTTTAGTTATTGGCTATGTGTGCCGTTTATTTTTGGCCATGACCTAACCTAACCTAACCTAAACCTAACCTAACCTAAACCTAAACCTAACCTAACCTAACCTAACCTAACCTAACCTAAACCTAACCTAACCTAATGTATGACGTATATTTATTGACCATGTATGCCGTTTATTTATTGACCATGTGAGTCGTAATTTAATGACCATGTGTGTCGTATATTTATTGGCAATTTGTGTAGTATACTGGCCGTGGGTGTCGTATACTGACCATTTGTGTCGTAAATATACTGGCCATGTGTGTCGTTTTATGTATTGGCCATGTGTGTCGTTTAGTTATTGGCTATGAGTGCCGTTTGATTATTGACCATGTGTGCCGTTGATTTATTGACCATGTGAGTCGTAATTTAATGACCATGTGTGTCGTATATCTATTGGCAATTTGTGTAGTATACTGGCCATGGGTGTCGTATACTGACCATTTGTGTCGTAAATATACTGGCCATGTGTGTCGTTTTATGTATTGGCCATGTGTGCCGTTGATTTATCGGCCATGTGTGTCGTAAATTTAATGACCATATGTGTCGTATATTTATTGACAATTTGTGTCGTATACTGGCCATGTGTGCCGTATACTGACCATTTGTGTCGTTTATTTATTGACCATGTGTGTCGTTTATTTATTGACCATGTGTGTCGTTTAGTTATTGGCCATGTGTGCCGTTTAGTTATTGGCCATGTGTGCCGTATAGTTATTGGCCAGGTGTGCCGTTTAGTTACTGGCCATGTGTGCCGTTTATTTGAAGGCTATGTGTGCCGCTTAGTTATTGGCCAGGTGTGCCGTTTAGTTATTGGCCATGTGTGCCGTTTATTTGAAGGCTATGTGTGCCGTTTAGTTATTGGCCATGTGTGCCGTTTATTTGAAGGCTATGTGTGTCGTAAATTTAAGACGTATATTTACTGACAATTTGTGTCGTATACTGGCCATGTGTGCCGTATACTGACCATTTGTGTCGTAAATATATTGACCATGTGTGTCGTTTATTTATTGACCATGTGAGTCGCAATCTTTGCCTGGAGTTCCTACTAATCCTGTCATTCCTTAAGCGAAGTGCGTCGTAGAATATGATAATGTACTTGTATGTACTTACATTTTTATCGTATAAAAACATACAAATCAATGTCTGAAATAGATGGCATTGTCTATTTATTATGTAGCTAATAATTTAAGATCCAAGAGCTATTTCGATATTATTTTTCTCTTTACAGCAATTGGTATTATTACCTTCGTAATCATTATCATATTCAATTCCGTAGACAAAGTTATTAATATATTTTTCTAGGTAATGTGGCGTATTGGATGCGACGCATCCTATGAACGAAGAAACGCAACCGGCGCAATCTACATAGAATAGAACAGAATAGAATACTCTTAATTATGTACACCATAAAAATTATAGATACAAAATTTTTTAACATTTTACAAGGGGTTTTACAGACCAAGAAGTCACAGAGCAAATTAACAAAAAAAAAAAAATTCAAAGGCTAGTTTTGATTCAAAAGTTTCAATTTAAACCACGGTACATTATTTTCTGCAGTTTGCCAAGAATTTAATAAAACATGTCCTTTATGAATGCAGAAAAGATGGTTGCGAAGTATGTGCGGTTTACACACAACTGATAGTTGCATTCCATATTTTAAAAAGTTAAAATATTACCTCTGCCGGCTCTATACATCCTTGAAACTGCACTGTTTGTAAAAATAAATCCACATTTATTCAGAGACTATGTTCAGTTTTAATGAACTGTGCCTAATGGAATGTAAAACTGCTCTAATGAGGGAAAAGCTTCTTTGGCATAGCAATTCAAATATATAATAAAATACCTGATGAAATAAAATGTATGCCATTGCACAAGTTTAAAAAAAAAAAAAAAAAAAAAAAACGGGTAACTGCTTGGAAAAAATTATTACTCTTTAGACGAGTCCCTTAGTGACGAATCTCTGTAACTAACATGAATTTTAATATTTTACATTTTTAGATTAATCTTGAATTTATCTCTAATTTAATTGAATTATTATATTTTGACATGAAATAAGATTGACTATGAATAATAAAATTTAACTAGTTTCCATGTGTAAATATTTGACCTTAAAATCTTGATATTGAATAGAAATAATGAAATGAAACTTGCTTGCATGAGTTAATACAATTATATGGTACTCTAATAATTTCACAATTTTATTTTAATTAAGTGTAATAATTTAGTATACTTATCATAAATAATCGTTGTTATTTTCTTTTGTTAAAATAATTTGTATGTCAATTGGCAAAACATAGCGCGCTATCTAATTTTTAAGATCTTGTAATTGTTACCTATGTTTACGAATGAATGATTCTGATTCTGATTCTGCTACTGATCTGGTTCTTTCTTACTACTCAAACAGGCAGCAAAAAGTAAATGTAAATGAGACTACGTCCTCCTGGTCTCTAGCCAAGATAGGCATGCCCCAAGGTTCGATTCTCGCTCCTTTCCTATTTCTTGTTAATGTTATTGATCTCCCTTATATGATGGCCAAATTATCAGATATATTTTATTTGCTGATGACGCCTCGCTAATTAAAAAAAAAAAAAAACCTAAATAGAAAAGATACGAATATCCCACGTATCAACGAAAGTCTAACTGTTCTCTCGAAATGGATCGCAGCTAATAATCTTTTACTAAATGCAAGCAAAACGAAATGTTTAAAGTTTTCCTTATCAAATGTACCACAACGTGATCTAAATTTAAATCTTGACGCCAATAAACTTGATGTTATAGTGGAAACTGGGTTCTCAGGGATTACTATCGATTTAATTTTGCGGCGGAGCGCGCACTTTACAACTCTTTCGGGTAAGTTAAGCTCAGCTACATGTGCAGTAAGGAAAATAAGGCAGTTAACGGATGAAGCCACAGCTAGGTTAGTATTCTATGCTGATTCCCAAAGTGCAATGTCTAACGGCATCCTGCTGTACGGATCAGCAGCAGACGTTGACTCAATTTTTATACTACAAAAGAGGGCAGTCCGGGGCAGTCCGCGCGATCTATAAAATGGGTCCTCACGAGTCACAAAAAAAAAAAAACTCGAGGGCTTTTCAAAATAAGAAGCAACTTCCATGATTAAAATACACACAGTAAACATGAAATAGTAGTACCTAAATTCGGTTAAACAAAAACTAGCAAGTCCTTTATCAAAAATAGAATACGCTTTTACGACAAGTTGCCAAAGTCATTATAGAACAGACCAATGGAAGGTTCAAAACTATATTAAGGCGCTTAGACGAGCTAAATTAGCAACTCTATTTGTGGTGGTTCAAACTTCGTTTGAAATACTGTTAGAACAAAGTCCTAATCAGCTTGCACTGCAAAGTGGTTGTTACGTCAGCCACTGCGGGCCAAATAGCGCGAAATGAGTGGTTTCGATCGATTTAAAAAAACTATTGATTGGATTAAAAAAACTAAAACAGTATCATCATGCTAATATATTGCTTGTAGAATTATTTGCCAAAAATCAGAATGATGGCATGCATATTAGTATGTTTTTTATTGTTTGAAAGATATTTTAGAGGTAAGTTCGTGATTTCTTTTTATCGAGCCAAATTGATTGTATTATGTTTTCAAAACAGTATCATGCTAGCTTATATCCTGAAGAATATCATATAGTTTTCTGGTCTTGTTTATAGCAGTGAATCATATACTTTTAGTAATTATAAAACTCGCGTTTAGCTCGTGTAGTCGCCTTAAACTATATTACAAAATCAAGGACTTCGTTGAAGACAAAGAAGTCTGGCTATAATTCCTTCTACGCATGCGGCTTCCCTGGTAGCTCATAAACGGCGCAGTTTTGTGGATATCTTTAACTGTTCTCAATCTCTTTATTCTTTTCTTTTGATTCAGATTTTTACAATAGTATTCAAATCATTTGTTCTCATCTTTTGCTCAGTATAGTTACAGCACTCATGACAATATTTGTGTCAGTTGTTTAATTTAGTTTTTAATTAAATTTACTTCTTTAAATTTACTTACCTTTGCATAGATGCTTTTTTTACCTATTATTTGTGAATGAGTGAACATTGTAGGCTTTGTAGATTCCCAGACGATGTTTAACTATTGTTAAATATTTATCTTGTTTTACATTTATAATATAGTAAGCAACGACCTATTATCGAGCCTACGCTGTCCTCCCATACTAAAGTACTGTTAATACCGTATAATAAAATGATTGTAACACCAAACGATTTGAAAAGAGTAACCATGGAGTTTCTTGCCGGTTCTTCTCCATGGAATCAACCAACGCGAACCGTGCACCTTTTCGACGTTTTATAAGTGCCCATCTAGGCCTATGTGAAATAACATATTTGGATTTTGAAGCAAGAAAAGAAGTGTCTGATGAGATGACAAAAATTAGAGGAGTATGGAAGAAGAAGACATGCTGCGCCGACCCCAACTAAAATGGGATAAGGGCAAGAGAATGACGATGATTTTGAAGCAAATGCCGTTTAGTCTGGCTAATGCTCCGGCTTCCAACGTCTAATAAACTGGATGCTTGGCGCGAAACGTTTTGAGTCAGCTCTTGCCTACTTAGACGACCCGTCAGTGGACCTGAATGAAGGCTGCAAAAGATTAGAAGATATGGGCACGTAGATAAAATGTATGTAACACATTGTAACAAATTTAAAGATATAGCTATACTATTTATTACTTACAATAATTACAGTTGAGATGAATACTGTTCTAGTTATAGTATTGATATTATGCACCAAATTAACCGAATGTCGTGATGTTGTTGTTATGTAAAAAGAATAAGATAAGATAAACAGAAATAGCAGTTTTGTATTAACTTATTTCGTTTAGTTCACATTTTTAAAAAATTATACATTTGCTGACTGGCAACTGGGTGAGTGCACCGGGAGGTTGCACTGTATCGGATGGCCGAATGTCGTGATTTTGCATTGTAGCATAATTTTACTTAGAAATATGGCAACACTAGCTGTCACTTTTGTAGCCAATCACGAACCCGAGTATCATTATGGTAGGGGTAAGTGTGGGGACAGACCCGGCATTGGCAGTCGGTAGGCAATTGGTGCTTGGCTATCGTAGCATTAAGACGTGTCGACTACACACGCTGGATATTAAGACTGTGAATTGTATATTAGTTTGGAATAAACAAGTTGAGTTTATGAACAGAGTTATCATTTTCTTAAAACTACGGAGGATTTCAATGGACCCGCCCTTGTCACCGGCAGTAACAGGTGAGCAAAATATTATAGCTGCACGACTGATTACCGCGCCCCTTACGACAGCAGACACGACCTTAGCAGGACCATCGTCAGGACTTCTCCTGAGCGAGGAGCATGAGCAAAGGACGAGGTCACCCACCAGATCGGTGAGGTCACATAGGTCACAGAGGTCAACCAACAGTATTTCAACGCGCTTAAGACTGGCGGAATTGGAGGCTGCAGAAAAGCTGGCAGCCATCCAGAAGAAGTCTCTCGACCTGGACGCAGACCTGGTCAAGAGAAGATTAGCCGCCGAAGTATCTGTTCTGCAAGATGAGCAGGACAGCCTGCGGGATGAGCCCCTCATCACCCAGGAGGAAGGCCACCACAGTAGAGTGGACGAATGGCTTCAAACGAACCCCCTCAGATCACGGGGGGAGGGGGACCAAGGACCCCCCCGGGAGGACCCAAGACATATTAAATTCGAATTGCCACGGGAGAGGTCACCGACGCCAACGAAGCACGGGAACAGCATCGACAACCTGGCAGCGACCTTAGAAAGGATGGCAAGGCCCCGATTACGGCATACGGATTTACCGGTGTTCTCCGGTGGTGTGAACGAGTGGTTGCCGTTTAAGGCGGCCGTAAACGACACCACCAACATGTACAACATATCGCCAGCTGAGAACATACAGCGATTGAGGAGCTGTCTCAAGGGAGAGGCAAGAGAGGCGGTGTCCGCCCTCCTACATACTGCCACCAATCCAGAAGTCATCATGAAGACACTCGAACAATGTTTCGGACGACCGGAAGTACTCATCGACCGCGCCATCGAGGAGCTGAAGAAGATGACGAAGCCCACGGCATCAGCCGCCGACTTAAATAACTTCGCCATCAAAGTACAAAACACCGTAAACGTAATTAAATCGGTCGACCGAAGGAGATACTTGTATAACCCGTTATTAACTCGTGAAGTGCTAGAAAAGTTAAGCCCCCATATAAGGTCAAGATGGTGCGACTTTGCCTGTGACAACGACGACACAACGGAGCCGGAGATAGTAATGCTGTCCCATTTCCTGATGCGGGAAGCGGATAGGGCGTTGCGATACTCGTACGCCCCTCCCACCAGCGCCGCAACCGCCAGCCAGAAAAGGGAAACCAGACAACCGGTGACAGCAAAGAAGAAGGCCAGCCCCGTCTACACAGCCGTCGACAGCCAGGAGGAAAAAGGTCGGTGTCTTAACTGTAAACAAGATCACGTGCTAACAAAGTGTCCCAAATATAAGGAAATGAGTGTCAAGAAGCGGTGGGAGTATATCAAGGCCAACGGCATATGCTTTAGATGTGCCGAGAGGAAACACTGGCGATATAGGTGTAAGGCGAAGCCGTGCGGCGTAGGCCAATGCCGCCGGCCTCATCACGCCTCCCTCCACGAGGAGAAGGAAGGCGCCAAGGAAGAAGCGACGACCGCGAAGGCTACCGCAGAGCCCAGCAAGGAAGAAGCGGTACTGTCGGTAGCGACCAAGCTCGCCGCCGACCAGAAGAAGGTACTGCTGAAGATGTGCCCCATCATAGTCACCGGGTCACGGGGGGAGGTTATGACGTATGCGTTGTTCGATGAAGGAGCAACCGTCACCCTCATTGATGAAGACCTGGCGACCAGAGTAGGAGCTGAAGGGACTTCACGCCCGCTACGTCTGTGCGGCGTGAACATGTCTTCAAAGGAGCAGGACAGCAAAGCGGTAAGGGTGCGGGTCAGAAGCATCCGGAAAGACGGTCAGTCGCACGAGCTTCGAGCAAGGACCATCAAGGACTTGAGGCTCCACCAACAATCCATCCCAGAAACCCTGCTGGAATACAAGCACCTGCGAGACCTGCCAAGAGAGGAAGTATGTTACGAGCAAGCTCGTCCAGGACTCTTGGT
Organism: Xestia ashworthii; assembly: GCA_950022955.1. NCBI lineage: Eukaryota > Metazoa > Arthropoda > Insecta > Lepidoptera > Noctuidae > Xestia > Xestia ashworthii. Next base: position 6,033,066 of record OX465563.1, read on the forward strand.
AGGCACAGACCATTGGGAGTGCATAGTGACCAGGGAACTGCGAGTCGGTGGCTCAGATCAGCCAGCCGCATCACGAACGAAGCTGGGATGGGTGGTGCACGGAACAGCACCACGAAGCGTCATCACGCAAGAAGAAGACGTGCTGCACGTCATCGAGACCGGGAGAGGAGACGAGCAACTACACGATCTAGTCGAAGCACACTTCAGGATTGAAGCCTTGGGCGTCGCCAAGAAACCCCGCGTGAACGAAGCGGACCAGAGGGCGGCGACCATCGTAAAGAGGACGATCAAGAAGATCGACGAAGGCTACGAGGTGGGGCTGCCGTGGCGGACCGATCATGTGGTCATGCCCTCAAGCTACGGAGCAGCGCTGAGACGACTCAAGAAGATCGAAGAGAAGATGGATGCGTCACCGGACTTTGCCGTGCAGTACACCACGCAGGTCAAGAACCTACTAGACAAAGGATACGCAGTACCATGCGACGGAACCGAGAAGGAGAGTAACGTCTGCTGGTATCTGCCTCACTTCGCCGTGCAGAATCCGAACAAACCTGGGAAGCAGCGACTAGTCTTTGACGCGGCGGCGACGAGCTACGGAAAATGTCTCAACGACGAGCTGCTGGAAGGTCCAGATCTACTGCAGTCCCTGCCGGGAATAGTATTCCGGTTCCGAGAGCGGGCAGTGGCAGTCACCGCGGACATACAGGAGATGTTCCTGCGGGTGAGGATAAGACAGGAGGACCAACCGGCTCAGCAATTCCTGTGGAGAGAACAAGACAGGACGTCAGCCCCGCGCCACTACAAGATGAGAAGCATGATCTTCGGAGCAGCCAGTTCCCCATACATGGCTCATTACGTCCGAGATTACAACGCGGAGCTTCATGGCAGAGACTATCCCAGGGCCTTGGAGGCCATAACCAAGAACCACTACATGGACGACCTGGTGGCAAGTTACAGCGATCCAGAGGAGGCGTGGAAGGCAGTCGAAGAGACAAGAAAGGTACATGCAACCGCCGGCTTCACACTGCGAGGTTGGAGCTCCAGCGAGGCGACGGTTCTGCGCGATGTACCCCAGACGCTACACACCACCGCCCCAACGCAGTTAGGAGGGGAGCAGCCTGAGAGCAAGATACTCGGGCTGTACTGGAACGCGGAACGAGACGAACTCGGATTTAACACATCCATGAACCGAGTGCCGTCCGAAGTAAGAGACCGAACCCGTGCGCCCACCAAAAGGGAGGCACTTAGCGCAGTAATGTCCATCTACGACCCGCTGGGGCTATTGAGTCACTTCACAGTGCGAGCGAAGATAGTACTCCAGAGCCTGTGGCGCCTACAAACAACGTGGGACACGCCTATTCCGGAGGAAGAGAACGAGCTCTTCGCGGCCTGGCTAGGTCAGCTAGAGGAAGTAAGCAGACTGCGGCTACCCAGATGCTACCTCAGAAAGAAAACACAGCGCATCGAACTACATGTGCTGTGCGACGCAAGCGAACAAGCGTACGCGACTGTAGCATACTGGAGGGCGACGTACGAAGATGGAAGCACAGATGTCGTGCTGGTCGCGGCCAAGGCAAAAGTAGCACCGCGGCGAGCCCAGACAATACCACGTCTGGAGCTGCAGGCAGCGATGATAGGAGCCCGACTCGCCGAAACCATCAAGAAAGAACACCGCATCGAGATCGACAGTACGACCTACTGGTCGGACTCCTCTACGGTGATCCACTGGATCCATCACGACATGAAGAGATACACGCCGTTCGTCGCGCACAGACTCGGGGAAATCGCCGAGCTCACCAGCAAGGAGGAATGGCGCTGGGTGCCGACGGAGCACAACGTGGCGGATGACGCCACTCGACTCACCGACGCGCCGATCTGCGCGACCGACCGCTGGTTCCGCGGGCCGAGTTTCCTCCGCCTGCCGGAAGGGGACTGGCCCGGGACGCCGGCGTCGGAAGACACCGAAGAGGAGGTCCTGCACATTGTGCCGGGCCCTGAACGAGACAGCTGGCTGCCTGATCCCGCCCGCTTCTCAAAGTATGAGACGCTGGTGCGCGCTGCCGCGCGCGTGCTCGCATTTATTGATGCGTGCCGCCGCGTCTCGCCTCGACTGGAGCATCGGCACATAGAACGCGCCGAGAAGGAGCTCCTGCTGAAAGCCCAGCAGGACAGCTTCACCGAAGAGATGGAGAGAATCCGGTCTGCACGCCCCGTCCCCAGGACGAGTCGGCTGTACAGACTGGACCCCGTAATCGAAGACGGCCTATTGCGCGTGCGAGGACGAATTGAAGCCTCTAACGTGCCCGTGGAGGCCAAGCGACCCATCATTTTGGATGGTCGCCACCGAATAAGTAGGTTAATTGTGATGCGCGAGCATTGCGCCGCTGGGCATGCCAACAGGGAACGAGTTACAAACGACCTACGGCAGCGCTATTGGATCATCCACTTGCGACCCACGGTGCGAGCCATTGAAAAGGCCTGCACGCACTGCCGGAGACTGCGAGCAACGCCACAGCCGCCGGCCACGGGAGACCTGCCTCGCGCCCGCCTGGACCCCTTCCACCGCCCGTTCACCAACTGTGGTGTGGACTATTTCGGGCCTATGATGGTGAAGGTGGGCCGGCGTCGAGAGAAGCGATGGGGTGCGTTGTTTACGTGCCTCACCTCCCGCGCCGTGCATCTCGAGCTCGTCGCATCATTGTCAACGGACTCAGCAATAATGGCGCTGAGAAGGATGGCTGCGCGCCGCGGTTGGCCGCGGCTTATGTATTCCGATAACGGAACTAATTTCAGAGGAGCTGATCAAGAACTGCGAGCGGCTTATGAAGAGTGGGCACCGGCACTGCAGGAAGAAGGACTACTGCACAGGATGGAGTGGCGGTTCATCCCTCCTGGCGCACCCAATCAGGGAGGTGCGTGGGAGCGGCTGGTGCGCTCCGTGAAGACTGCCCTCGCTGCGACTCTGCGCGAAAGGGCGCCTGCCGAAGAAGTATTACTAACTCTACTTACAGAAGCGGAATTCGCCATCAACGCACGCCCCTTGACTCATGTCAGCGTGAGCTCCACTGATCCGGAGGCCCTCACCCCCAACCATTTCCTGTTGGGGTCCTCTATGGGTCTACCCTCGACTGGGCCTTGTGACGAGGCCGATCGACGTGCTTGGCGGGCCAGCCAGGCCCTAGCCGATCACTTTTGGCGACGCTGGCTGCGGGAGTACCTCCCTACGCTGGTACCCCGCGGCGAGCCGCAGAGCAAACGCCAACCACCGGAGGTCGGTGACGTCGTCATCATCGCCGACAGCACACTGCCACGGAACGTGTGGCCGATGGGAGTCGTCGAGACCATCTACCCGGGACCTGACGGCGGCATCAGAGTAGTCGACGTGCGAACGAGGACCGGCGTCTTCAAGCGTCCGGTTAGCAAGCTCGTCGTGCTGCAAAAGGAAGAGAAGGCTGCGCAGGCTACGCCGGGGGGAGAGATGTAATGGACGACGAGCCCTTGACAAAAATGTAATTTTAGTTTAAGTAGTTTTTATGTAAACAATGGGGACCTATATGTCTGTCCACCCCCAAACTATTATATACTAAAAGCCTTAAGCATTGCACCATGGCTCGAAATGTTGCATCAGCCATTCGTGAGAGGGGATACGGTCAGGTTTGAACCTGTCCGACGTGGAATATTCCATAATAAAGAGTATCATTGCATCAGCAATTGGGAAAGTCCATTTTTACGGGCTGTGGTTGGATAAAGTTCCCTCAAGGACGCTCAGGTGCTCCCACGACTTGCAATGACGTGATTATTTATGTAAGGGGGACCGATTAAATTGGTGATAATCGAGTCAAATAGTAGTAAATAGAAACATGTAACTAAGTCATTCCATCAGATAATCAGGGAGAAGTCTTCAAGAAGTCAAGGAAGAGCTCCATATCAGACAGATTGTCATGAGAAGTTAAAGTAGAATCATAGTTCTAGTGAGTCCCACGCCCCCAGTGTTAAATTCCTTATATACAGTCTTATGTAAAGTCTTGTGCCCCGCTATGTAAACCTATAACTATATAATAAAAAGTGTTAAAAGTAATCGCGTTTAATTCATTAGACATATAGAGGAACCACCCCACCTAGTTTGGCCATATAAGCCGGGTAAGCAGCTGAGTCCCAGCGTTGGGATCATATGGGTTGGGTCAGCAGCCGAGTCCCAGCAACTGGTCTACGAGAACCGGGGTGCGAAGAACAATAATAATACAGTCCACAAAAAGTATTTGGCCTCCCTACGAGCCGAATACGTAACATCTATAATAAAATTGTAGTGAAACTTTACCTACATTTCAAATAAGTGTTTTTTGACACATAGATTTTGATATCACTACCGCCGCCGTTATCGAGGACGAAATGTTTTGAGAGTGCGTTCCGATTCACCAACAACATGCTACTTAAAACAATAAATTGTAAAATAAGTGATGTTTTAGAAACTTATGCCCGTTTTCACCGACATCCCCTAAGTTTATGGGATCCCCTAAACATAGATAGGGGACCGATAGGGGATGGTTTCTGTTTCACCGACGTTTAGGGGTCACTTAAACGCTAAAAGGTCCCCTAAATTTAGGAGGTCGAAATTCCAGTCCATAAACCGGCACCTAAGTAAGTGATCTCCCAAAACACGAAGATGGATTCTGGTCTCAACGAACTTTTTGTAAATTTAGAAACTGTTTCTACAATATTATATTCAATGCTATAAACGTAAAAACAGCCGCAGACCAAAAATATATCGGAAACGACCCAATTATGATGAAACTGACTTTTAAAGGAGATAGATATAGGTTAAGTAAAGCTTCAGTGTTATATTTTTTGGAAAAGATTAAACTTGCCTTAGAATTTCCTGATAATAGGTGAGTACATATAACACACGCAAGTTTTTACATGTCCCTTGCTCTTAAAATAAATGTCACAATTGTACTTTTTCGTAGTAACATGGTTTTTTATTGACAATTACTTAATCAATTTACCTACCTACCATTCACTTGTACCTACCAAGCAGATAGGTACCTTATTACCTATTATTAATTGATGTTGTCTGTATGGTTCCTACAATAAAAACATTTTATTTTTTCAGAAATCTTCTTCTATATATATAAAATGGTAAACTGACTGACTGACTGACTGACTGACTGACTGGGTGATATATCAACGCACAGCCCAAACCGCTGGGTCTACAGATTCCAAATTTGGCACGAAGGTTCCTTATGTGGTCTAGGGGTGCACTAAGAAAGGATTTTTCAAAATTCACCCTCTAAGGGGGTGAAACGGGCCCCCAAAGTTTGTATGGGGAAACAAGATTAGTTAGACTATTTTATTCGAAACTTCACAAGAGTACTCCTATTGGTAAATGAGTAGAAACGGGTTTCAGGTTTTTTCAAAATTCAACCCCTAAGAGGGGTAAATGGGGTGACCAAGTGTAAAAATCAACGCACAGCCCAAACCGCTGGGTCTATAGATTCCAAATTTGGCAAGTAGGTTCCTTATGTAGTTTAGGGGTGCACTAAGAAAGAATTTTTCAAAATTCACCCTCTAAAGGGTTGAAACAGGCCTCCAAAGTTTGTAAGGGGAAACAAGATTGGTTAGACTATTTCATTCGAAACTTCACAAGAGTACTCCTATAAATGAGTAGAAACGGGTTTTCAGGTTTTTCAAAATCCAACCCCTTAGAGAGGTAAATGGGGTGACAAAGTCCTAAAAATCAACGCACAGCCCAAACCGCTGGGTCTACAGATTCCAAATTTGGCAAGTAGGTTCTTTATGTAGTCTAGGGGTGCACTAAGAAAGAACTTTTCAAAATTCACCCTCCAAGGGGTGAAACGGGTCTCAAAAGTTTGTCTGAACGATATTCTGTATTTTATCCTACATGCACTTTTTATTATTGTGTGTGACACATGTTTTGAGTAAATAAATATCTTATCTTATCTTATGGGTGTCGTTTTCATGGTTTTCACTGCACACAAATCTAATTTTTTTTTGTTTGTCTTTGTAGCTACGTATCGTTATGTAATTTACCGGCCATAGTAATTCCATCCTAGACAATAATTTAAGATTTTACACAATACTTCTGTAAAGTTCCTCTGTTCTGCTTTGAATCCCACTAATTTATGAACAACCCAGATATGTGTATCTTTAAAAGTCTGCTGGATCTTGAATTTTACTTAAGTACTCTTTGTTTTGCGCAATGAAATTCTCTCATTTTTCGAATTCAACGCGAGCAAAGCCGCAGACAAAGCTATCTTATACATAAAAATACCTCGTGTCACATTGTTTGTTATCGAAGTCCTCCGAAACGACTTCATCGATTTTTTTTTTTTGTATATATGTCAGGTCAGAGAACAAGTCGAAGGCTACTTTTATTACCCCTATGTGACAAGGGTGGTTTACGCGGACGAAGTCGCGGGCAACAGCTAGTAATTTTATATATCTATCAAATCAGTTATTGATACTCGTAGCATTGAGTTTTATGCTACGGGTAACCATTTGTTGGCCGTGGCAGACATGGGTGGCATCAGTGTGGCTACTTGAAGTCGAATAATAAAAAGAGTGTTTTCAGCAATTATAGTGACCCTACGTCCGGAGTATATCAAGTTCAAGTCCGGAGAATAAGTTAAGTGAAGATGGGGTTTTATAATATTGCAAGGTTCCCCATGTAATTGGATGCATTGATTGTACAAAATATGAAAATACAATAACCAAGTGAAAGCACAACACCTTAAACTAGTTTAAATTATGAAATTAATCTGTTTAAACATTATTACGATTATTACAAAATAAAACATGAAGTACAATTAAATTTATTATATTTTGTAAGGCGAAGATGATGCAGAGCTCTTTAGGAATAGGAAGGGGTATGTCCATAAAGGAACGAAAATCTCGAATTAACGATACGCGACGCTGAACGCACAACAAACATTTTCATATCTCACGACTATGAATTACTTAAGACCAGACGTGTCAAAATCAAAATCAGTAATAGACCACAGATAATACGCAAGGTATCGTAATTCGTAATGTACGCACAGAGTAATTATTCAAGAAAATTTATGAAAATTTTAATGAAATCATAATGATATTGGTAATAGACCATGATTAATTAATAACTGTATCCATTTAGGTGTTTATTTAAGAGATTTTAATAAAAAAAACTCATGTTTCAGAGTATCGATAAATTCAAAAACGAAACAGTCACCACTATCGAGAACAAAACGTCACTTAGTTATGAGTCCCCTAGCTAAGTGATGGAAATGGTGGTGAAACAAAAATTTATTTAGGGGCTAATTTAGGGGAGCTTTTAAGCTAAGGGTCCCGTACGTAGGTGGTAGTATAGGGGATGTCGGTGAAAACGGGCATTAAACAACTATACCATAATGTTTTTAAGTGCCAATACAAGGTATTTTTAATAAATAAAAAGAGTTTTGTATTTCTAGCATATTCCCCATTTGTGTTCATTTTTAGTATTTCCCTTTAGGCGACTCAATCTGCTATCGCAAAAAAACTACATACTTAGATAAAAAAATCTAATTTATTAGCTAAACTAAAATTAAAATGATCGATGATGTCATCTTTCACTAACTGACTTCGACGCTTTCACGCTGCTTTAGAACAATGTTTGCTTTTTTTACTTCAGTTTCATGTCATGGTTGTAAACGACACGAACGTCTTTAATATTCACAAATTATTTGTTCGTCTTTGTCATAGAAAATATTGTGTATACGAAGGTCAGAATAATAAAGGCTATTTTATTTAGGATTATTTAGTGGTTTACCTGTTTATTGAGGTGTGGTTCAGTATCGAGCCCCGACTCGGCGAGCGTGTAGTCGTACCGCAGCGCGGGCGGCAGTAGCGCCTGCAGTACGCCGGCGCGTGCGCACTGTGCGCGACACGTCGCCTCCGCGCACAGTGCGCCCACTGCCGCCGCGCCCGCGCATGCAGGCTCGCCCAGGTGCTGCAGGGGGGGGGGGGATTATGATCATGGAACCAAAACAGTTTAAAAAAATTCTCTGTTATGGAATAGATAGTGACGAGAAGGAATGAAACACATGTAATTAATGTGCACTGTACTGTTTGTTATGTTCATTGTTTGTATTTTCTAATTTTGTATCCACGTCATGTTCCTGCGATAAATAATAGTTATTTGTTATACAAGAGTGCAAAGTTGTTTTTTAACCGCGTGCTCAATTTTGATGACCGAGCAAGCGAAAGATTCTAAAATTGAGTCACGAGCGAAGCGAATGATTCAAAACTTAGAATCTTGAGCGTTAGCGAGGGAATCAAAAGAGCACGAGGTGAAAAATCTTTGCACTCGAGTGCAACACGTAACTTTTCATCCCACCTCAGCGAGGAAATGAATAAACGCAAAAAAAAAATGCGCATTATTAACAGATTCAGTTAATTCTGTACTTCCTCGTCGCTAGATAATGAGTGGTAATTTTAGGTTTTTCACTTGTTTTCAAGTTCCTTGTTTTTAACCTAAGGTTTTAACAATATGACGTGAAAAGAAAATGGCGCACGCAAAACAAATTAAAAAAAAGTACACCAAGAAGGTTCCGAGTCTCAGTTAATAACAAATAAAAAAAAAATGTATGATAAATTCGGTACCATGGAGGTAGAAGTAAATAGGTTTAATTATGTTTTGAATTTACATACTTAGTGTACACGATGTTCTAAATTCAAATTTACTTTATCCTCTAAACGATAAAAACGGCTTTTGCACTCAGACATCGAAGAGCAAAAATACTCTTTCCGAGATGGGGGGATGAAAAGGTATTTTTTTTTCTATTCTTTCGAATTAAAAACAGATTGATGATTTAAATGTTGACAGAAGATAAACTTCTCCATAGAGATCTACGTTAGGGAATGGGCAACTACAGTTACACAGTTTTTATGTCTTGTGACAGGGATGAACATTAAATAAAGCTATAGCTTTCAACAATTCAAAAGTGCCTAGTTACAGGCACTTTTGAATTGTTGAAATAATTGCTTACTTGAAATAATTGCTTTGATTTAGATAAAAGTAACGAATAAAAGTTGTTTAAAAAGTGAGGAACGATATAGGGGAAGGGGTGGGATAGATGACTTGACACCTACTAGGGGAAATGGAATAAGATGAAAGAAAAATAAGTATCAATTACTTTACTTCGGGTACGGCTCACGGGACAAGGCTTCGTGGAAATAATACTAGGTAGTTAGGTAGAGACTCACCGGTCGCTTCAAGAGCGGCACTAGATCAGCGCAGAGCTGCGGCATGTCGGCGCAGACGGCGCGGCACGCCGGGAAGGTGGCCGCCACGGCGAAGCAACGCGCCGCGTGCGCACACACCTGCGCGCTCATGTCGTCCGCCTTACTCGCGTCCGACAGCACCGGCACGCAGCGGGACATCGCTTCGTGGAGGACCTGCGGACAACCATTTTGGAATTCAGCAAAGACGTTAATCGTCACTGTTTTTAAGTCCTGAAAAAGTTTTCACACTGTTCTTCCTACCAAAGTAGCAAAGATTTAAAACGGTACTTGGCCGACCTGCCACCCTCTGGTAGCTCGCGCCTGGGCCACCTGTAACTGGGCGGCACCAGCCGGGCCTAGCGCGGACAACCTAATAAGTTGATCCGTGGACAACCGACCTCCTATTACATAAGAGTTTCTTTCGTGTCTTGGAAACCACGTTAACAACAGGTAGTAGCCGGCAAATTTGACTTCCAGCTTTACCAACGAGTATCATATTACCCAGTAATTACTGGGTTGCGGAGTTCAAATAGGCAGTCGCTTCATACAGGATGTAAACAACCTCATCACCAAGCCGTTAACCAAGCATTCTGTACTTACATCAAACTAAGTAACTTTACGCAAAAATTATTGCTGGATAACGACTTTTTTTTTGGGGTGGAAAATCATGTTTTGTGGTAGAACTCAAGGTAACCGCACTTAAAACATTGTGCTAATGATTGAATAGAACAGATGCCTCAGAGGTGCTTAAAGTAAAAAAAAAAATCAATAAAAACTTGTATTAAAAAAAAAACAAAGTCAAAACGTTGGAGCTTTGACCCCCAATATCTCCGTGATCGCAATGACAGGGAGAACAAAACCTTAAGTTTTTAACTTTCGGCTTCTTAAGAGGTGTTTTACATCCTTTATAAGAGTTTATTTCATGCCTCGGAAAGCACGTAAAGCCGTAACAGGTACTGGCCAGAAAGTCTTACTAAAAGGTATCGTACTACCCAGTAGTTAGTGGTTGTGGAGGTCAGATAGGCAGTCGCTACTCTGACAACCAGTCTTACTAAAGGGTATCGTATTACCCAGTACTTAGTGGGTTGTGGAGGATAGATAGGCAGTCGCTTGATATACAATAGTGCGTCTGGTTAGAGTGCAGACTGCAGACATACCTGCAAGCCCCCTTCCCTGCGCAGCTCCTCCGCGTTGAGCGCGGAGCAGCGCACAGTGGCGTGCGCCAGCTCGCAGGCGGCGGGCAGCAGTGGCGCCGCGTCCGACCGCGCGAACAGCTGCTCCGCCTCCGCCTCCAGGCGCGCCGTGCGCAGCAGCTGTGGGTAGCCCGCGTACTTGTATGGCGCTAGCACTGGACACGAAACAAAAATAACACTTTTTTCACTTCTCAAGACTCTGCTGTCCATCTGACTGTGAGTCTGTCTGTCTGTTTGTCCGCCTGTCTGTCCATCTGTCCGTCTGTCTGTCTAAATTGACTATTTTTCGCACTCGGAAAAGTGCACACAGCGCTAAAATCCCATTATCCCTCGCTAAAGCTCGGTAGTAAAACTACCTCATATACATATAATGGATAATTTTAGCCCCATGTATTACAATGTACTGTTAGAACGGTTTATAAAGTCAGCCTACAGTCATTTCAAAGAGTATACAGAGAGGCTCTTGACATGTAAACGTGCTAATAGTACATTGTTACCCAAGGGGTGAAAGTAACTTATTTAGTCCCGAGACGGGGTTTGGCGCCCAAGCGTAGCGCGGGCGCTAATAGCTCGAGGGACTAAATAAGTCTTTAACCCGAGGTAAACACTGTGCTTTTCATTACGAATACAAGGAAAATAAAAACAAAAACACGCAACCACTCGAAAAAAAATGAAGATCGGATTGCCGCTTTCCCGCCTATTTTGTTTTTTTTCTGTGGCCGGCTATTCAGCCTTTATTTTCACTATCGTCACTGAAAAAATAGTAAATATTTTGCCTAAATTTTTGTTATTTTAAAGAAATATTTGTAACTAAATTATAATTACGTTATTTAAAATAATTGTATTCTTTAATTAATACTGAATTTTATGTAATTTCAATTTTACATCGCGCTGTAATTTACAGGCTGTATAGAAGTCGGAACATGGTTCAATAGAAATGTGAAAATAGAACTAGATTTTTTTTTAGTAATGTGACAGCTGTCAGTTGAAAGTGATTCTCCCTAGGGCTGAAAAGTATTACTTTCAGCCCGCTTCTCAGGCAACTTCAGACCTACTTTCCGAGTATGAGTAATGAAAAATGTATTCCTACGCTCCTTCCTCAAATGACACCATGTTAGCATTTTTTTGCGCACCAAATAATATTATAAACCGGCTATTTCAGCTAAGTCGAGAACACCCAAATTTATTATCAAAAGTACGTATTGTATAATACCGAAGAATTTATAATGTAAAGTCGTTAAGACGAAAATAGTAAAAACGATTTGTTTGTTGTCCGAAAATTCAAATGTTCGATGGATCGTCGTCGGTCCGAAAAACGACATTCCGATTTTCAATACTTCGAATAAACTGCTAAAATTAGGATTCTGATTGTGATTCAATAAGTATTCCCTTTCGTAGAATTCAGAATTGCTTAGTGCTTTTCTGAATTGGGTCTAGCTAGCTGGCGTGAGGAGCGTAGACCGAAGGCCGGCGGAGCGACGAAAACAATATTTATGACAAAAAGTGGGTGTGTAATGTAAAATGCGAGCGTAGCGAACGCACACCACATAGCCGAATTTTAATTAATGGGTGTTTAAATCGGGATTCGTATTTTTAATGTTTCGTATTATCAATAAGGCGGATTTTTTGTTAATCGATCTATTGAAACTCGGTATTTGATAATATTTATAAATTATTAACGTTACAGTAGGGCCAATTTAAAAGATCACATTTAACACTTCATCAAATACACACACACACCCACACACCCACACTCACACACACGTCAAACTTATAACAGCCCATCATTTTTGCGTTGGGGGTTAAAAATAGGATTTATGTTAAATCAGAGTTGTTATATTCGGAATTTTGAGCCATTCGGAATTATGAAAAACGGTATTTGAACTCATCATCATTGCAAGATTAGCTTTAAGAACATTTTAATACAATGTAAAATTAAGTCAAAAAAGAAGTATGAGGGATAACTGAATTAATCGTACCTTCTGAATATCTCTGGAAGAGTATGGTCTGTGTTCGCAGTATGAGCACGATGTTGTTGGTGTTAGGTCCGTCGCCGGTCCACACGTTACGGCTGCAAAGGAACTCGTACGCCTGGTTGACAGCCTCGAAACGATCCTGTGTGAAATGTGTTTAGATATAGGACATGTGTGAAGTATAAAAAAGACATGCTGCGTAGACCACAAAAAAATTGGATTAAGGGCAGGAAAATGATGACGATATAGGCCATGTGTTGATAGGATCGGTCAGGTTCATTTTTGACGGAATATTATGTAAGGTCAAATAAAGGGTGTAAAACACCTCTTCACGAAGCCGAAAGGCACTTGTTCTCCCCATCATTGCGATCACTTTTTTTTTCTACACCATACCTGGGAACCTTCTAGTTACGGAGATATGGGGGGTCAAAGTTACAACTTTTTGACAAGTTTCTTTTTAAATACAAGTTTTTTTTGTAAGATTTTAACTTTTAACACGTCCACGACTCCCGTACTATTCAATCCATCCATCAGCACAATGTTTTAAGTGCGTTACATTGAGTTCTACCACAAAACATGATTTATAACCTCAAAAAAAAATGTTGTTTCCCAGCAAAGAAACGATGGATGGATTGTATGAGGAATGATATGAAAGAAAAAGGTGTAAACGTGTTGCGCCGACCACAAGTAATATGGGACAAGGGCAGGAAGATGATAATGATCTATTTTTGGAGTCAACAATCGTAAATTATTTTTTTTGTTTCATCGTGGTTATAACGATACTTACTCACATATTTTTAACAATTTTAGTACCTACGCATTTGTTCACATTGTATGGTTAAACCCCACAAACTAAAGCATTTTCTTTTCAAAATCAAAGGGAGTCAGAAGTAGGATCACTTACCCGTCCTTCGGGGTTCTTATCTGGATGGAACTGCTGCGCGAGCCTGTAGTAAGCCTTGCGTACAGCCGCTTCGTCATGTTGTCCCGTGGTGAGCCCTAGCGCTGCGTAGGCCTCTCCTGCCGTCATGGAGGGAGGCTTCTTTTCCACTTCGCGACGCCATGCGTCTAGTACGTCTTTTAGGAGCCCGACCTGGTAGAGAGAAGATAAATTGAATTAGAAATAGTTTTCATGTAACGAGGTACTGAGAGGTGTCTGCAAGCTGAACTTTCAGCAGTTTGGGCTAGTGATAGTACGGACGTAAACGAATGTAATCTCCGATTCATTGGGCCATGAGTGCCATGAGTGGGACCTAGAACTTCTGCGTTTTTATGTTTTTTTTTTTTGAGATATCTGGTCATGACTGGGAAAGATTCACTGTCAGCAATGTTCATCACATTGGGTTTACGTAGATATTATTCTTATTTTCACCAGTTTCATTTGTATTTGAATGTGAACTCACCGGGTCCGGTATGGGTCAGTCAGGAAAGCGCTGCGTGTCGCCCAGGTGTCTCGGTAGAACGTGTTGCAGAACAGCTCGTGTTGCAGTTGCAGTACGGGTAGCACACACACAAGAAGTACTGTACACTCACCGGGTCCGGTATGGGCCAGTCGGGGAAGCGCTGCGTGTCGCACAGGTGTCTCAGGTAGAACGTGTTGCAGAACAGCTCGTGTTGCAGTTGCGGGTAGCACACGGCGGGGATGGCGAGGTACGGGTAGCGAGCTGCGATGTGTGCACGAAGGCGGGGAGTGAACTCGCCTATGTGCGCTGATACTTTCATTATTAGCATCCGTCTATGAACAATGGAAAAGGCTGTCAACAAACACTATCTGGCAAAAATAAAGTATATTTTTAAAAAGACGAGGATTGCTATTCCGGTCAGTAATATTCCTACTTGACACTCAAAACCGGTTCAAATCCAGTCACATAGCCAATCGCCATCGGGCTTATATTAAAGTGCGCCTATTTTACCCTATTTCTGTAACATTCATGCAACTGATGTACATAGTTGAATTATGTCAGCGAAAAATGCACATCAATGAATGTATTTGGCTAACGATTGTATAATGCAAAAAAAAAACATAACATCATCAAACCATCATATGCCTAGTCTTTTCCTAATACCAGTATATACTACATGGAGCAACTGAAAAAATACAAAATTAAATAAAAAGTGTAACATTTCACAAACCTCATTTCGGAATTCCAGATAGCTTCAGGCGTGTCCCATTCTCCGAGGAAGATCTGCGCGAACTTCTCCGGGCCGTGGTTCTCTAGGTAACACACCATCGCTTCTGGTAGCAACTGTCCTAGTATCGAGCGCTGCATTATGTCTGAACTCGACTAGGAAATGAAAGGTATTTATTTAATCTTCCAAAACCCATCGATAATCGATATATCGATTCATAGATTGCGTATAATTTTACGGACATTTATAAACATTTCCAGCAGTTCAATTCTACAGGTTAAATACGTTTAAAATGAAGACACAATCTCACATTAAACTCATTGAATTCTAGATCAGTTAAAAAGTAACTGAACATTGATATTTTTAATTACATTATAAAACACGACAAGACTTATTACTGAAGAACTCTTCAAGGACTTTCAAAATTGTCAAGCAATCCTAAACTAAACAAATGACACTAGAGACAAAATAACCATGTCTTTGTAAAAAATACGCAACCATGAACCCACCCACGTTTGAATGGTTCACTTACCTGATCAGCTCTAAACGCCTGCTTCATATGTGTTAATCTAAGGAACCTTGCAATAGGCAATAAGTTCGATCCCGTATACAATAGCATGAAGTAAAACACGCCTGTTAGGTATAGCTTCGAGATCTCAGGGTTGTCTTGCATCACTTCGTAGAGAAGAGTGGCTACCTAAAAATGGTAAATATAATATATTATTTTTGTGTTGGTATGATTTTTGATTTGTCGAAGGCGTTTTACAGAGTCAATCATGGTAGAACAACCAGGATATTGCACTGCGAAGGAATTACAATGCTTCTCTGTTACTTTTGGTTCATAACTAAATAATAAGATACATATATTATATTAATTTTAAAACAGAAAAACTAAAAAATAAAGGCACTAGAAATACGATCGTAGTTATACTGAGAGTCCCACAAGGCTCAATACTTAGCCCAATACTGTTTGATCTTTAGATTATATCCAATTTAATAATCATGGTAGCTATTGTAAAAACTTACCTTTTCAACAAGTATGGGGTCGAAAGTAAGTAGGAGTTGTACAACGTGCGCTAGACAGGCCGGTTCAGATAACATTCGCTTTATTTTTGGTAATGGTCTTATCACTGCGTCCTCTTCGTCTCTGAAAATAGATTTATGTTGTAACTTGCGCCAGTTTAAAAGTTCACACTGTGTGAATGCAATTAATGAGTGAAATCATAATGATTTCACAGAAACGTCGATTTAAATTTAAAAAGCATCCTGTTTTTCATTAAAAACTTTCTCCTTGCTATATATATATTCTAAACTAGTTGTTAATGTACCTGCTAGGATAATATCTGGAGCAAGTAATAAGCAGTTCGAGCACAGTAGCAGCGAGCGCGCTCTCGTCGAAGACTGGCGTGCCGCGCGCCACTAGCGTCCACTTGAGCTGGGCCACGCCGCCCACTGCCCGCCAGCCTTCCATGCTGTTGGCCCAGGCTTTCGTCTTGTTGTTGATCTCGCCTGATTTGTACAACTCTTTCAGCTGCAATGAAACTTTATGCTCAATTCTGAACTAACTAACAAACTGAAGATTCGGATACAATAACAATTATTCATTTTCTCCAGTTTAATGACTTTTTCAAGTGATGTTCTTCCAACACACGTATTGTCATATGTTCCACCAATAACAAGGGAGGATTTGTCAACCAGCCAGTGAATATTCTCTAGCGGACCGTTACCTCAGTCAGGCATCTGTGTATTAAAATCTGCAGGGTAATGTTGCATGCGATGTAGGATTTGTTACTTACACGATTGTAAAACGTCAGAGCAAGACAGCCAGTTGTATATAAAACTACTTATCTACGTAGTACGTACGTAATCGTATGTTAGTTAGTACACGTGTAGAGGTAACAGTTTCAGTTCACCTGTTGTGTACTGACGGGTCCCTTCCTCTGCACCTTGTCGGCGGCCTCCACGTTGTAGTACCACTCGCGGTCCCCGCCGCTCTGCTGCTGCGGACCTTCGATCACGTTGCTCTGTGTGGGGACGGTGGCGCGGGATGTGTGCAGGTGGGCTAGAGTCATTAACTCTACTAGGATCCTGGTGGGAACATCAAGCATATTAAAAACTGATGTGGCTCATTTACCGTTTTGATAAGTGAGTAACCAGACTATCCTGCCAGGGCTGCAGGACTGTTCGAAAGAGATACCGCGGCCCCGGAACATTAAGGGCGAGGAAAGAACATGGATGGATTTAGTCAGTAAAAGTCTGACACTCCCTCCCGATCCGCCCAGAGTGGGAGACGTTATTTGATGAATTCCCATCCGCAAAAAAGTAACCAGGCTATTCATTTCAATAAGGCCATTAAAAGGATGACATTTTTGGAAGTCAACAAAGAAAGAGAATGGATTTTAGTAAGTTAAAACATTTGATAAATCACTAAAACATGAACCCTCCAAAAATTAACCTTCTCAAAACTATTATTAAACATCCTAAAGCCACCAAATGAATAAAAGTTTTGTTTACTCACCTAATGCCATTCCATTCTAACATATCGCTAACGTTTCTTCTGTGGTATATCAATTTTGATAAAAACTGTACTAATCTGTCTCTTTCCATTCTATCACAGGTCTGAAACAAAACAAAATCGTTACTTCAAAAACAGACATTCGGTGAATTCTCACCGACGAAGAGTCAGCACAAACCGAGCAGCTGATAATGAACTAAATTGCAACTGAAATAGTGTTCAAAATAGCGTGCTGGAGATGATTCTCAACACTGTCAGCAACGAGCTTCCCTCGAGGATGCTGCGATACGTAAACTAATTAAAAGACCAGCCGTTATCGGATGATCGATAAATCAGTAATCCACGAAAATCGGCTGAATTAGAATTTGATGTTGTTTCATGCCGAATAGGCTAGTTTCCACCATCAATAAATTGCAAATCCAATTAGTCCATCAGTTAGATTATAGAAAATAATGGACACGTATTTTTGTTTCAGTAAATCAATGAATATTGACAAAAATGAAACGCATCAAAACTCGGGAATGGGGGCTCGTGACGTCAGAACGCACTAAAAATTACACCACGGCGTAACGTATTGAGAATTTTAAAAACGTCGTATCTTCGTCAATTTTCTTTTACGTAACAAAAGAGAAAATACGGTTCAAATATTTTTTGATAATCTTACTTATTATATTCGTACACGAACACAGTTTGAATTGTTACCGAATAAATTAGGTAATTGAAATATTAAATCAAAATCAAAATCAAAGCATTTATTTCAAGTAGGCCAATAACAGGCACTTTTGAATTGTCGAAACAAAGATGAAAATTAAATGTAGCTACAGTCCCAGTCACAAGACATAAAAACTGTGAAAGTACTGTAGTTGCCCATTCCCTAGCGTAGATCTCTATGGAGAAGAACGGGCAAGAAACTCCATGGACACTCTTTTAAATCAAAATATTGTTACAAAATCTTGGTTACATCATTCATGTTGAGATGTTATATTATGTGAGAACAATGTAGCAAAATGTGCACGTTAAAAGTGTCCATAGCCAAACAAAAACAAAATACAACTCAAAAACAAAATAATTAATTCAAATAAACCATGGCGACTAAGAGATGACCAGTCACAACTGACAGCGCCCGTTCACGCACATGACGCATGGATCAGCACCATTCAGCTCAACCATTTTGAAGGGAACCAAATGGTCCGACACACGCGCCATGATCAGCGAGACATTTGAGTGAGCATGACATACTCTCAACCGCCAGGGCACATTCAAGTCAAAAACTAAAGTAGGTTTCCAGTGAATGATAGCTTTCTAGTACATAGTACTCACACAATATGGGCTATGCGTTTATATAATACTAAATAGATTGAATCTATACAATGCAAAGATAGTTGTACAATCTTCAGCAGCTCCAACAATACCATTTAATGCTATCAATTTTTGAGCCCCTGTCCTTGTGGAGCAGGACCAGCATTGAGCCAAGCATTTTTATCAGCGATATAATCGCTCAACTTGTAATATGCTTGCTTACATAGTGTGCGTTTAATGCATGCTTTAAATTTAGTCTCATTCAGTTCAAGAATACTTTGTGGAATTTTATTATAGCATCTCAAACAGTACCCCATGAAAGATGAGTCTACTTTAGCGAGTCTAAAGCCTGGCTGAACTAGTTGGTCCCTATTTCTAGTACTGTAATTGTGTCTGTCGCCTCTTTTACCGAAAAGATGCAGATTTTTTCTAACGTACATTATGTTTTCGTAGATGTATTGGCAATGAACCGTCATGATGCCAATATCCTTAAAAAGTTCCCTTAGAGAATCGCGCCTACGAAGATTGTATATGGCTCTGATGGCTCTTTTCTGCAGAATAAATATAGACTCAATATCTGCAGCCCGTCCCCATAGCAAAATACCGTAAGACATTATACTATGGAAGTAACTAAAACAGACCAGTCTAGCGGTATCTACATCAGTGAATTGACGGATTTTTCTAATGGCATATGCTGCTGAACTTAAGCGCCCCGCAAGAGATGTTAAATGAGAACCCCATTGTAGCCTTGAATCAAGCGTAAGCCCCAGGAAAACCGTTTTATCTACGAATTCGAGTTTCTCTTTATTCAATATTATCTCACAATCACTACTTTTAGCATTCGGTAATGAAAATCTTATGCATTTAGTTTTTTTTTCATTCAATACCAAATTGTTTGCTGTGAACCAATTTTGGACCTGAAGTAGGGCATCATTCACGTCATCTAGATTTTGGGCCCGTCTATTTATCTTAAAAATTAGAGAAGTGTCATCAGCAAACAACACCATATTTTGAGGTTGGTGTTTCAACAAATAGGGTAGATCATTTATATATACTAAAAAAGGGAAAGGACCCAATATTGAGCCTTGCGGAACCCCCATTTTTACATTCAAACCCTGTGAATTAACACCATTTATTTGAACATGTTGTTTTCTATCGCTCAAATAAGATTTTAGCAGGCTAAGTGCAAGTTTACCCAGTCCGTAATGCTCCAGTTTCAAAAGTAATGTGTCATGATTTACGCAATCAAAAGCTTTGGAGAGATCACAGAAAATTCCTATTGCGTCTTGGGACTCTTCCCACGCAGCAAATATGTGCTTTAATAGGGTTACACCGGCGTCAGTTGTACAACGTCCCTTGGTGAAACCATACTGTTGATCATGTAAGATTCTGTTGGTGTTAAAATGATAAAGCATTTGATTAAGCATTACTTTTTCAAAAACCTTGCTAAAAACTGGTAACACGGATACAGGTCTATAATTATTGGAATCTTTGCTGTCCCCGGATTTGAAAAGAGGTATGACTTTACTGTATTTCATTAAATCCGGGAAAACTCCTTGGTCTACACATAAATTAAAAATTAAAGCTAAATACGGGGCTATGGTCTCAAGTATAGATGTACAAACTTTGATAGACATTCCCCATAAATCTTCGGTCAGTTTGATTTTAATTTGCCGGAAAGCTTTAATAACTGTCATAGGGTTAATGTGTTTAAATTTAAATTCAGCCAGGCAGCCAGACACAAAGCCAATTGAGGCTTCAGGTGAGGAATTAAGAGCCTCCGTAGTTTTTATTGGTATTTCGGTAAAAAAATTAACAAATTCTTGAGCTACTTCCTGATCAGAGCTTTTAGGACCACATGCTGTATCTAATGTAAAGCTATTATTACGTATTTTCTTTCTGTTAGTCTCGTTATTTATGACTTTCCAAACGGTCTTTATTTTATTTTCTGCTGTTTTGATCTTGTTGCTTATGTGCAGGGCTTTAGCAACCTTGCAAGTATTTCTAAAAATCTTTGAATACGTAGCAACATACTTGCTAAAAGTTTCAGTGTTTATAAAAGGCTTAAGGCTATAAAGCTCAAATAGCCTTTCCCTACTTTTTCTGATACCTCTAGTTGCCCAATCACTAAATATAAATTTAGGGCAAATACTCTTTGTCTTCTTTTCAAAAGTTTTGTTGAATTCCGTGTGAACTAATGAAAAGAAACGATCATACAATTGATTTATATTAATATCCTCTTGGCTCATTACACTTAACTTGTTCTGTAGGGAAATATTATACCTATTTAATTTGCAAGAAGTTATAGGTCTAAATTTAATCTGAACTTTTTGTATTGGAGTTTTACAACTAAAAGTTACAGTTTGTCCGCTATGGTCAGACGGCAAACAATTTATTATGGCTTTATCTAAGTAATCACAATCGCAGAAAACATTATCTATACAAGTAGCAGAAGAAGTTGTGATTCTAGTGGGTTCAATAAAAACGTTAGTCAAGTCAAATGACTTAAAAAGATTTAATAACCGACTGCTATTTGAATTTTCTTCTAAAATATTGATATTAAAATCACCACAAATTATTGTAGCTTTATTACTGGCTGCAAGTTTTGCCAGGACATCTTCCATTATTGATTCAAATATGGAAAAGTTTTGATAGTTTGGGGGTCTGTACACACACACAATAACATGCTTATCTAGCTCAACACAGGACAGTTCGACGCAATGTTCAACTGAGAGACCTACTATGTCATTACGTTGCTTATATTTAAAACTATTTTTTATTAATATTAGGGAACCTCCACGAAGCATAGTTTTACGATTAAAGCAGCTACCCACCATATAGTTCTCATAATTAATAAGCATTTGGTAATCCTTTAGCCAATGTTCAGTAAAACAAATAATGTCAAACTTACTACTTTCTAAAAACAATTCAATTTCTAATAATTTTTAGAATAGAATAGAATAGAATAGAATACTCTTTATTATGTACACCATAAAAAATAGAAATACAAAAATGTTAAACATTTTACAAGGGGTGACACAATGGGCGGTCTTATCGCTAAAAGCGATCTTTTAAAGACAACCTTTGGATGAAATAAATAAAAGAAGAAATGCCTTGGATATTTTGGTGGAATAATTTTAAGGTGTTCTGCTGAGGCCCTTTTTTACTAACTAATTGAGTGCAAGAAGGTACCTTGCTGTTGGTAGGATTAACAAAAATATTGTTAATGGTACCTTCTGTTGTCTCACTTTCTAGTTTAAATTTATATTTGAAGTGAGGCCGGAGACTCCTGTGCCATCCTCAGAAAATAAGACCCTATCACTAATAAACCCTAATTGAGAATTTTCCACGGTGACAGATGGATCCTCCTCAGTACAATGTTTGTGAATATTTATAGCACTAGTGCTATATTCATTTGTGCCAGTCACCTGTACATTAGTAGAATTACTAATCGTCGCAGTGTTAATAATATAACTAAACTTAGACATACTATTTATGTCTGTGTGAATACTATAAGCTAATAGCCGAGCTATTAATTGATTTCTTACCCTATCCAACATCTGCACGATATACTTGGTGTCTGCAAAGGGGCCGATGTCTTCAAAGTACCGTCCGTACACTATGCTCATGGCTTGCAGGCACATGCACTTCATCTCGACCTTCGGCGTCGAGAGGAACCGGTGGTATAGGTCGTTGAAGAACTCGTAACTGAAAGTTTGTTTCAAAACTTAGAAGGATAACACAATACCACGACTGTAAAGAGGTTTCCTTAATGGAACACCCAGATTTCGCCGGTTGTATTCAAGTCTCCAGTTCTGGAGCTACAGTGCTATATGGCGCGTCGCTTCCTATCTGCTCCGACTTTCGGTATCTCGGTTCACTCATGCAAAGCGATGGCGAAATAGATCGTAGTGTAAAGCACAGAATTAACACGGGTGGATAAAATGGCGGCAGGTCACGGGAACAATCTGCGACTCCCACACTCCGCCAAAACTTAAGGGGAAGATTGGATGGATAGACTGCTAGACTATGTTATAGTAGGCTTGGTTATAGGGTTCCTTTTTTTATTTTTTTAGGATGGGAAATCATCAAATGACTTCTCCCACTCTGGGCGGAGCGGGAGGGAGTGTCAGACTTTACTGACTAAAACCCATCCATGTTCCTTCCTCGCCCTTTATGTTCCGGGACCGCGGTATCTCTTTCGTACAGGCCCGCAACCCCGGCAGGCTTCGGCCCTCCCCTTATGCTCCTTTGCTTGCTTTACCCTTGCTTTTGTTCCTTTGCCACCTTTTAGGTTGAGAACCCTTACCATCTGAACCAAAATCAAAAGCTACTCACGACTTCCGAATAGGACTGTCATCATTGTCCCTCTGCTCCAGCAGTATCCTCAGGTAGTAGTCTCCGATCTTGACCTCGTTCTGCAGGCACTGGTAGTGGACCTCCAGCTCCGCATGGTTCCATGAAGTCAGGGTAGTGCCGGCCACCTCGCGGTCTGAAGTGAACGCGCGGAGCTCGTTCTCTAAGGCGTTGCGGAGTTCTTCACGTGTCTATGGAAAGACATCAATACTGAAGGTGAAAACCATTGTCTTGAGAAAAATTGGGAGTCTCGTTGAATGATTAATATCATGTTTATATGCCCTGAAGGATACGCAGAGGTGAACTGAACGGTAACAGTTACGAAATCCGTCCTTTACAGCCAAAAAATAAAGACACAAACTCAAACTCAAAGCATTTATTTCAATAAGACCACTTTTAAATGTCAAAAATAAAAAAAAGCAAAGCTCACAGTCACAAGATGTCCGAATAAAATTGTTACTATAGATGCAGTATTTTGATTGCAGGGTGAGGCAAAGGTTTGCTCAATGGAACACCTAGATTTCGCCAGATATGTTTAAGACACATATAATAGGGGGTAAGCCTATTGCAATTCTCAAGAGGCTGAAACTGAGTAATTTCTTATGTAATAATAGCACTCACGGCCATTTTCAATAACTTATTATCAGGTAACGGAAGGTTGCTATTTCTATAACTTATTATCAGGTACTGGAAGGTTGCTATTTCTATAACTTATTATCAGGTAACGGAAGGTTGCTATTTCTATAACTTATTATCAGGTAACGGAAGGTTGCTATTTCTATAACTTATTATCAGGTAACGGAAGGTTGCTATTTCTATAACTTATTATCAGGTAACGGAAGGTTGCTATTTCTATAACTTATTATCAGGTAACGGAAGGTTGCTATTTCTATAACTTATTATCAGGTAACGGAAGGTTGCTATTTCTATAACTTATTATCAGGTAACGGAAGGTTGCTATTTCTATAACTTATTATCAGGTAACGGAAGGTTGCTATTTCTATAACTTATTATCAGGTAACGGAAGGTTGCTATTTCTATAACTTATTATCAGGTAACGGAAGGTTGCTATTTCTATAACTTATTATCAGGTAACGGAAGGTTGCTATTTCTATAACTTATTATCAGGTAACGGAAGGTTGCTATTTCTATAACTTATTATCAGGTAACGGAAGCTTGCTATTTCTATCTGTTTGACATTTAGCTTACGGACCGTTAGAAACGAAACGTCACAGAAAAGCTTTTTTTTTCTATGAATCACAGTCCCCCGAGTGACAGCTAAGTGGCGCGAATAGAATATTCCATGTCAACTTTGTTTATAGAAAGACCGATAGCTACGAGACGTAGGCATATTAACTAACAGTTATACGTAAGTGCGTTATAGAAAACTGCGTTATAGTAAACGGCGCAATAAGTAATTTTTGGAGATTGAGCCCAAGATCCCGCGCTTAAGTCGTGCTTGAATCCACTAGTTAAATGCATAATTTTCCCGTAGTGGAAAGTTTCGTCCAAAGATGACTTACAGTGTGATTCCATATAAGGTTAGGCAGCGCATGGTCCTTGTGGAACTGGTAGTAGAAGAGCGGCCAGTTGGCGGTAGACTTGACGCGCTCGCGACGTCTGCGCAGCACGACGGGGCGCTCCCGGGACGCGTCGCGGCGCTCGCCTGCCGTCCGGCCCAGTCGCGCCGCCCAGTGCTGCAGGGCTAGCTGCGCGTAGTGCTGTGCGGAAACTTATACTTACAATATTAACATTCCTAATAAACGTGGAAAAGTTAAGAGAAGCCCATTTTGCAGCCTAGTTACTAAATTTCTCACCACAACATGATCTTTCTTCATCAATCAACGATACCAAAGATATAGTAAATCTACTTCTAAATAGTTCACTATTTAGAACGTATTTTTTTATCCACGAAGCCGAGATGTTGCTTTTCATGATCTAGTGTTGGTTGACTTCAGAATGCCACACACATCAGTAAAAGTTGAGTACTGACCAATGTTACGGGCTGTAATGTACCATTCGCAGCGAGCATGTCACGTTACGTCATTGCTAACTCTGTGTAACATGCACTGACCGTTTTGTTGTTAAAAAGATGGAATGGAATTAATTTTGATTATTCAATAATTGAGTAAAACCAAAGATTCTAACGAAGTTCGTCATCCGACATCTTGACTACGAATGGCAACGAATCTGGAGCGCGGTAGAGCAAAGAGTTCGCAACGAGCGCGGAGTTTAGAACACGGCGTAACGTAACATGGTCGCTGCGAATGGGACATTACGGTCCGTAACACTGGTCGGTACTCACACCAGCTCCGGTGAAACTGACCTCTAGATGCTTCTCGACGTATTTGACCTGTCTCTCGAGCGCCTCCCAGTGCTGCGCGCGCTGCTTGACGCTCGCCTGCGCTAGCGACAGGTTGTCGCGCTCGGGCTCCAGCTCACTCGCTAGTGCCGCGGCAGGGGGCGCCTCGGTCGACTCTAGGAAGGCTAGGAGGCCCGAGGGCTGAGGAAGGAAAGTGGACTTAGAAAAAGTAGGAGGAATTGATAATTGAAGGCGTAACTTCAATTATCAATTTGTAAAGCATAGTTTATCTAGTCATACACCGAGAATAGTTTGCCAGTAATATACCTACTACCTATGAGCATTCGTTGATGTTGAGCAGCAGTCAAAGAATGACCGCGCCTCATCGCGAGATCACCGCAAACGAAAAGCGTCCTGTTGTTACCGACGCGTGTCGGCTTAATTGATTTGACAAGAGTCAAAACTCTTGAAATCCTCGCTTCTTTTTGATCCTAACGGACAATATATTGTCTGGTCCGTTAGGAGAGATGACAAAACAAAATTATTTGTGCGTCAGATAGATTTCCAAAAAAAATTAGACACAGATTTTTTATTTTTCATGTAAATAAAAAATGAAGACGATACATTGCATCGAAAACTCGTGTGACGTCACATTTGAGTACATTTTTTACCGGAAAGTGATGTCACAAACCCCCACTCATGATCACATATCATGAGTGGGGGCTTGTGACATCACTTTTATCTTTTGACGCGTTTTATCTTCGTCAATTTGTATTAATTTTATAAAAACAAAAAACTCGTATCCAATATTTTTCGATAATCTAACCGACGGGCTAAACAGTATCATATATTTTTTAGTCAGGCATCATCATCATCTTGTTGCCCTTGTTCCATGTTACTTGAGGTCGGCGCAACACGTTTTGTTCAATCATCACTATAAAAATACCGTAAAAAGCTGCAATCAATCGCAGAGCACAATTCTAACAAGTCCTTAATTCCAGTAATGATAAGACTGACCATAATCCTCCGCATGAGTGAGTGCGCAGGCGCATGGTCCACCAGCCACAGCGCGACCAGGTGCCGCGCCAGGTGGCGGTGGTGCAGGCGCGGCGGCGCGTACAGCGCGGTCACCAGGTGGCGCGGTAGTGCCGCCTCGGCCAGCGCCAGCGTCTGCATGTGACTCCCCACGCCCTCGCCGCCCTCCTCCACCAGCGCGCGCATCACTAGACCTGCGCCTTTTACTATCGCCATCGATTGGTGCTGGGAAGTGAAACACGATGTTATCGATGGTTTTCAAAAGACTGTTCAAACTCAAATAATTTATTTCAATTAGAACATTATGGCACTTTTGAATGTCATGAAAACCAAAAAAAGCGAAGCCATAGTCACAAGGCATAATAACTTGAAAAAGTACTGTAGTTGTACATTCCAAAGTGTAGATCTCTATGTAGAAGAATGGGCAAGAAACACCATGGAGACTATTTTCAATCAAAAATATTGCTCAAATTAATGTATTCGCGAATATGGTATTTATCATTATATTGCATTTTCTTATTTACATTTAATAACAGATTTAATATCCAATTTAAGGTCATAGCACACTTATAAGCACTGTACTGGATCAGCTTAACCTCATCTTAATTTTACTAGCTGAAAAAAGCTATAGAATTTCAACGAATAACTGCAGATCGGCTCGAGTTGAGACGACGCTGATACGTGTGCATTAATCTTTACTGATTTGAAAATATGCATGAATAAATAATCAAACTATTAGAAACCGATTTATGCAGAGATTGATCATTTGCATGACATTTGCCTTCCATTGCAATCAACCAAGCAAAGCACTTTTACAAATGTATTTTTTAATCTTTAGACGGCACGGTTGGCGCAGTAGTTGCTGCGTTGCGTGTCGCGGGATCGATTTCCACTCTGAACAATTACTTGGCCTAGAAGTAGTTGTTCCGGGTCTGGCTATTTATGAATGTGAGTTCTAATTTTTGTAAACGTACCTAAAAAAAATTGTAGTGCTACGTAATAAAAAAAAGTCTAAAAGTAATGGTCTACAGCCTCTCGCATCTTGAACATTGATTCGTCTTACCTCAAACAATTTGAACAGCACTCGTCCTTTCTTAGAAACCATCTCCAGCAGCTGGTCGAACTGCTTGCCGTCCGTGGTCTCGCTGTAGGGCACGCACAGCGCGAACGTCAGGAAGTCCAACATGGCCGCCACTACTAGCGCGCCACTGTTGCCCGTCTGCGGAGAGAGATGTAGATAGGATTTATAACAGTAATAATAGGTTATACAGTCAAAATCTTATTCATTTTCAACATCTTGAGATAGTAACTAAGCGGGCGAGTTTTCAATTTGAAAACAAAAAAAAATACTGTTGAAAATTCTGGGTTATATTTTCAACTCGCTACAATATTAACGTAATATTTTCGTGACCAACAGATTGTGACAATTCGGATTACTAAAAATAACCCTTCAAGTAAGTTGTGTGGGATAGATTCCTAAAATCATACTGTCATTAGAAAATGAGCCTTATTGTAGTGGGTTAGACCGACACCAGAGTCGAAATCAATTATTTACGTTACGTTTACACCGGTCGCTCGTGCTAGGGCTTCAGGAGATTCGCCTAGTTTATTAATTCTTGCGTTTTCTTGGGACCCAAGTCATTCAAAATCAAAATCAAAATCAAAATCAAAGCATTTATTTCAAGTAGGCCAGTTACAGGCACTTTTGAATTGTCGAAACAAAAATGAACATTTAATGTAGCTACAGTCCCAGTCACAAGACATAAAAACTGTGAAAGTACTGTAGTTGCCCATTCCCTAGCGTAGATCTCTATGGAGAAGAACGGGCAAGAATCTCCATGGACACTCTTTTAAATCAAAATATTGTTACAAAATCTTGGTTACATCATTCATGTTGAGATGGTATATTATGTGAGAACAATGTAGCAAGATGTGCACGTTCAAAGTGTCCATAGCAAAACCAAAACAAAATACAACTCAAAAACAAAATAATTAATTCGAATAAACCATGGCGACTAAGAGATGACCAGTCACAACTGACAGCGCCCGTTCACGCACATGACGCATGGATCAGCACCATTCAGCTCAACCATTTTGAAGGGAACTAAATGGTCCGACACACGCGCCATGATCAGCGAGACATTTGAGTGAGCATGACATACTCTCAACCGCCAGGGCACATTCAAGTCAAGAACTGCCGTAGGTTTCCAGTGAATGATAGCTTACTAGTACACAGTACTCACACAATATGGGCTATGCGATTATATAATACTAACATTGAATCTATACAATGCAAAGATAGTTAAGTACAATCTTCAGCAGGTCCTACTATACCATTTAATGCTATCAATTTTTGCGCCCCTGTCCATGTGGAGCAGGACCAGCATTAAGCCAAGCATTTTTATCAGCGATATAATCGCTCAACTTGTAATATGCTTTTTTACATAGTGTGCGTTTAATGCATGTTTTAAATTTCGTCTCATTCAGTTCAAGAATACTTTGTGGAATTTTATTATAGCATCTCAAACAGTACCCCATGAAAGATGAGTCAACTTTAGCGAGTCTAAAGCCTGGCTGAACTAATTGGTCCCTATTTCTAGTACTGTAATTATGTCTGTCACCTCTTTTACCAAAAAGATGCAATTTTTTTCTAACGTACATTATGTTTTCGTAGATGTATTGACAATGTACCGTCATAATGCCAATATCCTTAAACAGTTCCCTTAGAGAATCGCGCCTACGAAGATTATATATAGCTCAGATGGCTCTTTTCAGCAGAATAAATATAGACTCAATATCTGCAGCCCGTCCCCATAGCAAAATACCGTGAGACATTATACTATGGAAGTAACTAAAATAGACCAGTCTAGCGGTATCTACATCAGTAAATTGACGGATTTTTTAATGGCATATGCTGCTGAACTTAGCCGCCCCGCAAGAGATGTTAAATGAGAACCCCATTGTAGCCTTGAATCAAGCGTAAGCCCCAAGAAAACCGTTTTATCTACGAATTCAAGTTTCTCATTATTCAATAATATATCACAATCACTACCCTTAACATTCGGTAAAGCAAATCTTATGCATTTGGTTTTTTTTTCATTTAATACCAAACTGTTTGCTGTGAACCAATTTTGGACCTGAAGTAGGGCATTATTCACGTCATCTAAATTTTGTGCCCGTCTGTTTATCTTAAAAATTAAGGAAGTGTCATCAGCAAATAACACCATATTTTGAGTTTGGTTTTTCAATAAATAGGGTAGATCATTTATATATACTAGAAAGAGGAAAGGACCCAATTTTGAGCCTTGTGGAACCCCCATTTTTATTTTTAAACCCTGTGAATTAACACCATTTATCTGAACATGTTGTTGTCTATCATTCAAATATGATCTTACCAAACTAAGTGCAAGTTTACCCAGTCCGTAATGCTCAAGTTTCAAAAGTAATGTGTCGTGATTTACGCAATCAAACGCTTTGGAGAGGTCACAAAAAATTCCTATGGCATCTTGGGACTCTTCCCACGCAGTAAACATGTGCTTTAATAAGGTTACACCGGCGTCAGTTGTACAACGTCCCTTGGTGAAACCATACTGTTGATCATGTAAGATTCTGTTGGTGTTAAAATGATAGAGCATTTGATCAAGCATTACTTTTTCAAAAACCTTGCTAAAAACTGGCAACACGGATACAGGTATATAATTGTTAGTATCTTTACTGTCCCCGGATTTGAAAAGAGGTATGACTTTACTGTATTCAAACTGGAACAAAGTACTGACCACGTGATCCGCCCACATAGTCAGCAGGCCATCCAGGAAGGTGGAAGACGACAACATGCTGGCCTTGTTCAGCTGCTCCTGCCTCAGATCGGGCTCGGCGTGCATCGGCTGCAGGAGTGCGCACACGGCGTCCAGCGCTGCGTGTGCGCAGGCAGGAGAGCCGCGACGCAGGGCTGCTACGGTCGCTGTGCCGATCCATTCGCGGAATCTGATGACAATTATAAGCTCCGTATGAATATATTAATTTAATTTCAAGTTGAGTAGTGTACAATACAAATTTTGGTAAAAGTGGCTAACTTTTACCAAAAATTGTATCATACACTACTCATATATTGGTAAAGAGTGGACTTTTGATGAATGGCCGTCCTTATGAACCAAATTATTTATTTTGAAGGATCGTTTTAATCACAATATCATAGCTAACATTAGTTTTCATTATGTTAGATCAGTATTAGATTTACAGACCATAATATTTGTCAGTAAAATGTACAAAGATGTTTATGAAACATTCGAAAATTATCTTTGCCTTAATAATAATAAGGCAAAGATGGCTTTGCCTTATTCTATATTGTAATTTGAGCCCCACTAACACACATTACTCATACACCAATCAAAAGATAAAAATAAGTTAAGAAATGCGCTTAGTCTATAATTAATAATAGATAAACATAAACATTGCACTCCCTCGATGAATCATCATGAGATTATAATAATATATGAATCAAATTTGATTCATATTATAATCCTTTCAAACGGTCATGATAAGATTACTACCCAATCTCAAGAACCTAAATAAAAAATGGAAGTAATGATTCAGAACGAATGATGAGGAGGTTTCTGTCTCTGTCTCTTGAACTATACACCGGTAGCTTGGACCCTGCTATCGTCACCGGCAGATGACTTCTTTTTTATATTTTAAATGTTTTTTTTTTATATTTGTTTGTATTGAAACATTTATAAACTAGCACTTCGACCACGACTTCGTCCGCAAAAATTGTAATAGCGGCTAATATGCATGCAACCCCCGAAAAATGCAGCTTTCTATCAGTGTTTTGTTACAATTGGATTAGTTCCGGAGATTACCCCCTATACAAACTAAAAAACTTACAAACAAAGGACAATGGCGAGATCTTAGCTAAATTTGATTTGAGCGTCTAAAAGTGACTTATATACGACGGTAGTTCTATTATTTTTCTACGTTTTTTCAGGCAACAAATGAATCTACGAAGCTGAAATGCTCCGCTTGTCCGTGCACAGCATCCGCCGCGGTGTGTTTGCACCTCATATTCCTCGAATTGGTATTACCATAGACATAACCTACAAATTACTGAATTTCTATTTATCTCGGCCTTCTCGAACAAAAATTCTTGCACAAACTAATTTAGAAGTTGACGCCGAGTTGAACAAGATTGTATTGTATTGTATTGCACAACGGGCTGGTGTCTGCAACTCCACGTCAAAGCGCGTATTTTGCGTATGGATAACAAGATATTTTTCATTTAAAGACGCAATAATTTAATCTCAGCTAAATTAATGTATGGGCGGCTGCCATTGTCCTTTTACCTCTTTATAAAATTAGTAAAGATGTATTAATGATCATGTTTCGTACCATGCGTTTCCGAACGCATCTTTTGTTGTCCGAGCATCTTACATTGTTTTGACGTTTGAACTATCACTGATATATCTAATCTGTGCTTCTCACTTGTCTGTGGATGTTTTTCGGGATCTCATTGAATTGTTCATAGATTGGTTAAAATAATTAAAATCGCAGATAATCTCCTTTTGTTTTGCACGATTTGCTGATAATTCAGTGTAAACCGGACTACACGCCCCAATTGAGTAACAAACCGGGCGGATTTCTTCATTGTTCACGCAATATTGAGGTTGTGTAAGCCACGCGGGTGAAATTGAAAAAGACAAGACAAGTGTGACGGTGTGCCTTGAACTATTGTTGTGCGTCGTTCCGGCCTGCACGCTGCTGAGACAGCGTCATTTGAACCGGTCGGATCTGCCAAGCTACCACACTCACCTCCGAATTACACGATACATTTACACACACGCATTTACATACATTCTTGCGGATACGGCTTGGTCAAGCACTGGGCATCCCCTTCAGCCCACCGGCATCAGGTAAGATACTTATTAAAGGGCATCTTAACTTGAATTGTCTCCGCGTATCGCGGACATCTCGTCCCCAAACTTGCCCTGGTTTGGGAACGAACATTTTGGTAGCAGAGCGTGGTTTTATTAGTACAAATTCAATTTACTTGGTGTCTGGTCAAATTGGAAGTCTGGAACATTGAACTGATTTGTTGCGTTGTCAGCCGGGCTCTCACATTTAATTTAGAATTAATTGCATTGGCACACCTAGATACGTTTCTGTTCTGCTGGTAAAATAAGAATATTGTTGCTCAGTGTATTGGATTTATGTTTGAATTGTATATATGTGATAGTTAAGATTGATTGTTGATTTTATTGTGCATCAAGTTGTTTATAATCTGTCAGCAACAATCTTTGGCAAGGCAGATCAGTACTTGGAAAAAGTACAGGGTCGGATCTAGACCAAAATTAAATTGAATTTAAGTTTTGTTGTTGAATATTATTGTTATATTAATTTACTTGTTGTGATATTTGGTTGCAATGGCCACACTGAAGGCTGTAAAGGAGGCGGCCGCTGGTTTGGTCTCACAGCTAAGATGGTTCACCTCAGCTGCGGCCACAGTTGAGCGTGTGGACCTGGAAGAGGTCACGCTTGCTCGATTTGAGCAGCTAAAGGAGAGACTCAGCGATGTGGACGCTACATTCACCCGCTTCAACGAGCTCATCGGGGATGTGAGTTTGGAGCAGTTGGGCCAGGCAGCCCGTGACAAGGTTGCTGCGGATTATGACCAGATCTTGTCACTGGGGGATACCTTGACTCTGCGAGCCCGGGGAATTTTGAAAAGCCGGATGCCTGTCCAGGCCAAGCAGGAGGCCTCGGTTGTTACAGCCCCCGGACTATTGAGTAGGCTGCCCACTCTGGAACTGCCACATTTTGATGGTCGCTTGGACCACTGGCTGGGCTTCCAGAACCTGTTCGAGAGTTTGGTCGATGCGCGCTCGGACCTCAGACCTGCCCAAAAGTTGGCCTATTTGTTATCAGTCCTGGAAGGTGAGGCCCGAGCCTTGGTGCAGCATTTGTCGGTGACGGACTCAGCCTACTCTACCGCTTTGGAGCTCCTCTCCCGGCGGTATCAGAACAAGCGCTGCCTGGCTGATGTGCACATTGGTCAGATCTTGGGCCTGCCGGCGATTGCCAGCGTGTCGACGTTGCGCGCCGACCTATTGAACCCATTGGTCTCGGCGACCAACGCCTTGCGACGCTTGCAGTTGCCGGTGGACCAGTGGTCCTACCTGTTGGTGCACGTCATCCTGCGGTTGCTCCCCGCTGACTTGAGGTCCCGCTTCGAGCAGAGGTATGGTGGGGACAGTGCCACCCATCTCCCCCCCTTTGACGACCTCCTCAAATTTTTGGAGGATGAATGTCGTTTCCAGGACAACGTTCGTGGTGCCACGGGGACACGCCAATCGCCTTCTCGTCCAAGGGACCAGGGACGGATTAGGGCCAAGGGGCCTGTTGATAGTCGCCCCGCCCCCCGTTTTGCTGGCACCCGGAGTCGTCCTGATTGCGACTATTGTAAGGCCACGGGACATGGTATGGCAAGTTGCCCGGAATTCTTGGCCTTGCACGTGAGTTCCCGTCGCCGAATTGCCAACGCACGCCGCTTGTGCTTTTCTTGTTTGGGGGCTCACTTTCATCGGGACTGTCCCAAGCCCCGCCCGTGTGGAATTTGTGAGGGCGCTCACCTTGAGATTTTGTGCGCCAACGCGAACCGCTCTGGCAGACCAGCTTCTGATGAGGGTTCGCGCAGGGGGGGGTATGACGGAGACGAGCACCGGGCCTCGGGCACGCCGGTTGGGAACCGGGTAGAGGCCCGCAATTTTGATGACCGTACTCCACCCCCCGCTCAAGCTGAACGGGAGCCGCGCGCGCGCCATTTGGTCTCCCCTCGCAATGGTGATCGGGAGCCGCGCGCGCGCCATTTGACCTCCCCTCATAGGGACAATTGCACGGCGGCTGCTCGGCAACAATGGCCAGACCAGCACCGCTACCTTTCCCCTCCTCTGGCGGAACGCCCCCGGTTGGAGTCGCGCCCCCCGCCCTTCAGGCATCCGGTGGGATATGCCCTTCCAGCGATGGCAAGCAGCTCGAGACACCGCGCGGACGAACCATTCGAATGCTACCCTCGTCGTGACCGACGACAGCCTGGATGCGGCGATCGGTCGCCGCCCAGGCATTGCTAGGAAATTGGCGCCTGCCCCGCTAAAGGACCCCCCCAGATCGAGACGGTTTTGTTGCCAACGGCCTCGGTCAAGGTCTGGGGACCCTTGGGTGACTCGATTGTGGTCCGTGCCATTTTGGACACGGGAGCCCAGGGTTGCCTTTTGTCGTCTTGGTTAGCGGAACAGGTCGGCCTGAATGTGAACGACTTTTCAGGCAAGATTCAGGGAATTGGCGAAACGGCTGTCACCACTGTTGAGGGAAGGACCTGGCTTGAAATCACCCCTGTGAGTTGTCTGTACCCTAAAATTGATGCTCCTGCCCTTGTCCTGCCTAATATATTGGGTGACCATCCCCAATGTCAGTTGCCTTTGGATGTTTTACGGTTGACGTCAGGCCTGGATTTGGCTGACCCCCGGTTCGATTCCCCTTGTACGGTGCATTTGTTGTTGGGCTCCGATGTGCTGGGGAGAATAATGTTGGGAAATATGAAGGTCTTGCAGCCGGAGACCCCACGGCGTCATGAGAGGGGCTTGGTGGCTGTCTCAACCATCTTTGGCTTTGCAGTGATGGGCCTAGCGTTGAAAGTTCCCCCTCCACCTGAGCCTGATTTTGTGTTGACATCCGGCTCCGCTCTCTCTGACGCCGTTCAGAGGTTTTGGGAAGTTGAGGAGCCCCCTCAGGTGGCCCGCTTGAATCCGGAACACGAGGAGTGCGAGTTGTTCTATCAGAACAACACCGGTCGACTCCGTTCCGGTCGGCTTGTAACCCGGCTGCCGTTTGTTGCGGTGCGACCACCTCTCGGCCAATCCAGATCCACGGCCGAAAAGAGATTGTTGGCAATGGAGCGCCGCATGAGCAGGGACCCGGTGCTGCGGCAAAAATATGTAGACTTTATGCGTGAATACGCAGACTTGGGACACATGTCGGTGTCAAACTTGAATTGGCGCTCAGTCGAGCATTTCTTCCTGCCGCATCACGCGGTCCTCAAGCCATCCACCGGGAAACTGCGCACAGTGTTTGATGGGTCTGCGCGGACTTCTTCCGGCGTCTCGTTGAATGATTGCTTGCATTCCGGCCCCAAATTGTTGAGGGACCTTTGTGACGTCATCACGTCTTTCCGTCGTCATCAAGTAGTCTTTGTGGCCGATATCAAAATGATGTTCCGGCAAACGGTTATTCACCGAGATGACAGACGTTATCAGTTGATCCTGTGGCGGGAAAATCCCCAGGACCCCATGATTGTATACGAGCTCAACACGAATACGTACGGCCTTCGATCAAGCCCCTTTGTCGCTATTCGTTCGCTTTGGGAGCTCGCGGATCGGGAGCGTTTGAGGTTCCCTCGGGCGTCCGCCATCTTGAAAACCGACCTATACGTCGATGACGTCTGTACTGGAGCTTCCACCGTTGAGGAAGCTATCCTCTTGCGTGACGAGTTGGTTCAGATTTTGGCCTCCGCTGGCTATGAGTTGCGTAAATGGGTGTCCAACTCGCCAGCGCTATTGGAAGGAGTGTTGGAGGATCATAGGCAGGATCCTCACTTGTTTGAGAACGTTGACAACCCCGCCATGATGGCCGTCCTCGGCGTTCAGTACCGACCAGTCCAAGACACCTTTACCTATGATGTCGACTTGGAGTCACCAACCACTTGGACTAAACGACTGGTGTTGTCTACTGTCGCGAGGACCTTCGACCCTAACGGTTGGATCTGCCCGGTACTGTTTTGGGCGAAATGCTTCCTTCAGCGCCTTTGGACCGCTGAACTTGGTTGGGACGAGCCACTTCGGGAAACCCTGTTGGACGACTGGCTCCAATTTGTATCTGCACTCCCTGCGGTCAACGAGGTCGCGCTACCACGTGCCATCCTCCCCCCTGGGGGTTATACTGCTACCCTTCACGGGTTTTGTGACGCGTCTTCGAACGGTTATGCCGCCGTTGTTTATCTGCGCACCGTCAGCGCGACAGGCCAGGTGAAGTTGTCACTGGTCATGGCTAAGAGCAAGGTGGCCCCCCTCCGGACGGCATTGACCATCCCTAAGTTGGAGTTGTCAGGGGCGGCGCTTCTTGTGCGGCTACTGAACCACGTTGCGCATACCTTGGGTGGAACTGTGGACATTCGAGCTTCTTACGCATGGACTGACAGTCAAATTGTTCTGTGTTGGTTGAAGACGTCCGTCCACTCTTTGGAGGTCTTTGTTGCAAACCGAGTGTCTCAGATTCAGAGTTCTGAAACATCTTTGATTTGGAGGCACGTGCCCGGAGACTTGAACCCCGGCGACGTAGCCTCACGCGGGTGCATGGCCCCCCGTTTGATTGCTCACCCCCTTTGGTGGGGACCGGACTGGTTAACTCGCCGCGAGGATGATTGGCCACGAACGCCAGTCTTGATGTCGGATCCTTTGCCCGGACTTAAGGTGTTCGCTGTTGTGACAAGGGACCCTCCGTTTGACCCTGAAATTTTGTTGAATCGGTACAGCTCCCTCGACAAATTGTTGAACGTTACCTCGTGGATCAGGCGCTTTGGTCATAACTCTAGGAATCCAGGGGACAAGCGCCTGTCACTGGTCCTCTCTCCTCAAGAGCGACAGGAGTCACTCCTCTTTTGGGTTCGCTCCGTGCAGGCTGCCCACTTTGAAAGGGAGATCGAAACCTTGAAGTCTGGCAGGGTTAAGTTGTCGGGAGCCGTTAGTAAGTTGAACCCCTTTTTGGATGATACGGGTCTCTTACGTGTTGGAGGACGGTTGAGGCACTCTAGCCTTCCTTATGGGGCCCGTCACCCCCTTTTGTTGCCCAAGGAGGGCCATTTGGTCAAATTGTTGGTGACCGATCGTCACATCA
Source organism: Xestia ashworthii (assembly GCA_950022955.1). Taxonomy (NCBI): domain Eukaryota; kingdom Metazoa; phylum Arthropoda; class Insecta; order Lepidoptera; family Noctuidae; genus Xestia; species Xestia ashworthii. The sequence goes on from OX465563.1 coordinate 6,070,062, forward strand.
AGAACTCGCATGCCGGTTGCAATGCGCTGTTGGCCATTCTGCAGCGAGAGTTTTGGATTTTGTCGGCTCGTCGTACTATTCGTAGCATTGTCTTCCGTTGCATGCCGTGCTATCGGACTAAGGCTTCCACTATGCAGCCCCTAATGGGAGACTTGCCGGCTGATCGTGTCAATGAGGCGAGGCCTTTTGCTGGCGTCGGAACGGACTTTGCTGGTCCCTTTTCGGTGAAGACGTCCACCCTTCGTAATAGTAAGATTGTCAAGGCTTATTTGTGTGTTTTTGTCTGCCTATCAACCAAGGCAGTGCATTTGGAGCTGGTAACCTCCCTCTCGACAGAGGCCTTTGTAGCAACATTGGATAGATTTGTGTCTCGCCGTGGGTTGCCTTCTTTGATTAGGTCTGATTGCGGTACCAACTACAAGGGTACAAGTAACTATTTGAAGGAGGTATACGCCTTCCTTAATGAGAGCCAGGTTGACATTGGTAACGAATTGGCCCGCCGAGGAGTCACTTGGTTGTTTGACCCGCCAGCCTGCCCCCATTGGGGGGGTATTTTTGAGGCCGCGGTGAAAGCGGCAAAGGGGCACTGGCGGAGATTGTTGGGAGACACCGTTCTCACCTTTGAGGAATTAGCTACGGTATTTTGCCGCATTGAAGCTGTGCTAAATTCACGCCCGTTGTGCCCGCTTTCTTCGGACCCGAACGATTTGGAGGCTCTAACACCGGGCCATTTCTTGATTGGACAGCCACTTGTCGCCCTGCCGGAGTACCCTCTTGTTGATGTGAGCCAAAATCGGCTATCGCGGTTTCAATTGGTGCAACAGCTCGCTCAAAACTTTTGGAAGCGTTGGAGCTTAGAGTATCTGCACATCCTCCAGCAGCGCGTCAAGTGGACGGACAAAACTCATCCGCCCAAGATCGGAGACCTCGTCCTGGTTAAGGATGCCAACCTTAAGCCTTTGTATTGGCGCCGGGGGCGCATTCTTAACTTGGTGGCTGGCACCGACGGGGTCCCTCGTTTTGCTGAGGTTTTGGTAGACGGCTCAGTCATGAGGAGAGCGGTCGCAACTTTGTCCAGACTTCCAATTGATTAGCGGACGGTTAGGCCCGTCCGGGGGGGGTAGATGTTTCGTACCATGCGTTTCCGAACGCATCTTTTGTTGTCCGAGCATCTTACATTGTTTTGACGTTTGAACTATCACTGATATATCTAATCTGTGCTTCTCACTTGTCTGTGGATGTTTTTCGGGATCTCATTGAATTGTTCATAGATTGGTTAAAATAATTAAAATCGCAGATAATCTCCTTTTGTTTTGCACGATTTGCTGATAATTCAGTGTAAACCGGACTACACGCCCCAATTGAGTAACAAACCGGGCGGATTTCTTCATTGTTCACGCAATATTGAGGTTGTGTAAGCCACGCGGGTGAAATTGAAAAAGACAAGACAAGTGTGACGGTGTGCCTTGAACTATTGTTGTGCGTCGTTCCGGCCTGCACGCTGCTGAGACAGCGTCATTTGAACCGGTCGGATCTGCCAAGCTACCACACTCACCTCCGAATTACACGATACATTTACACACACGCATTTACATACATTCTTGCGGATACGGCTTGGTCAAGCACTGGGCATCCCCTTCAGCCCACCGGCATCAGGTAAGATACTTATTAAAGGGCATCTTAACTTGAATTGTCTCCGCGTATCGCGGACATCTCGTCCCCAAACTTGCCCTGGTTTGGGAACGAACAGATCAATTAAAGAAAATCAAAGTAAAATTATCTTACCCAGGTAGCGCTGTGAACGCAGCAAATCCAACTTTACTGGCACAAAGTCTTCTCAAGGCATGGAACTGTGCCTCAAGTTCCCGGGGCGTTAAGTTGCTGCCAGAAGGCGCCGAGCTCACCAGCGCAGTCAACGCGCCCGTGATCAGCTTCTCCTTGTTCTCGGCGAACAAGCGCTGTGGTGCAACATTTTAGTGCATTTCGTCTTGCTTAGTTAGGGACACGATTTGAGAGGCGTGGAACTTAGAGAGAACGCAGACGACCAGTTTTCTTTGGTGACTGGAGTCTATAACTGATTATTTTTAAAACGTCAGAGTTAATGTATAGAACTCTAATGGCATTTTTAAGACTGTTTACGGTTGTTTGCGTTCGCTCTTGTTTTATGATAAAGAATTTTATATCGTGCAAAATTGCATTCAGAAAAGAAAAAATAGTCACTTCAGTTACTACAGTTAAGTGATTCCAAGTAATTAAGTTTCCCCGACCAAATAATTTCTTAGAATGTCCCAGTCTATCAAATAGTGACGCCAATTATTCCCAAGTAAAAGTAGTCATGATGTAAACTCTAATAACTTAACTAAAATACTTATGCAAAAAAATATACAACATTCTCAGTTAGTGCAACATCGCATAGAAACTATGGTATTTACATGTAACGCAGATGATTTTAACCCAAGACCCTAAAAAGCTATGGAAAGATCTAGAAATGGTAGAATTTGTCGTCTCCCTCTACCCTAGCTTAACAAGGAGTAGCAATGTAAGGGTGTAAAATAATAAATTGACAGGGGACTTACAAGATCCCACGTAAGAAACAGCCACAACAGGGGGCGGGCCTACAAGGCACACAACGTACATTAATATGTCCCAGGAATTTCACAACAATAATAAAAAAAAAGCGTGATGCAGATGAGAGTAGCGTGGTATGAGTAGTATAATTATGTATCTAGCTAGCTCCAGAGGATGATTTTTCAAGTGAATGGATGGCCAAATCCGAAACTATCAGGAATATGGAACTCGGATTTGGCCACCATGCTATGAAAAATTCACCTGGTATAAATAAGACTGGCTGTTGATATGGCGCCCAATTTAAGGTTGCCTTTCCAAAAATGTTTGGGGGGATATAGTAAAACTGACCAATCATAAAGCTAGCTTAGCCTCAGCCTTAAAAAACAAGCGATATGATTGGTTAGTTTTGCTACACATCCTGGCAAACCTCTACTGGGAACGCAGCGTTACTACGGGCGCATAGTTAAAGGATGGAAACATATTTGGAGAGCGTCATCTCTGTCATTCATACATGTGTGAGAACTAAACACGGGTTCGGGTCGGCATTATTGGCAGTCTAGCAGCAAAATTGCTTTTTAGTAAAGATGACTCTCTGAAAATAAACCGCTCGGCTCGAATTATGCCGAGAAGAACCGACAGTTTGTGTTTACCGAAGCTTCTAGTCTAGCTGAATACCAGAATTTGCTCAGAGGTTTCCGAGGTTTCCTCATTCAAAGTACTTCGATAACCAAGGAAAAAGCACTTCTGACAGTATATGCAAAAAACTCTGTCTTGTAGCATATGAACCGCGTACTTTGTAGGTACAGAAAACTGGAATTTTAGAAAGAGACACACACATCTTTCATGAGTGACAGAGAAGGACGCTGTACAAAACCGTACATTTCTAAAGGCTGGAGCAGAACAAATACGTGAACTTAACAACCCGTGCGTGCACGCACACGCCACGCGCATCCATTTGGTCTACACCGGCCTCTAATATAAATGTGATTAAACGTGTTACAAACACATTCTTGTATAATAAAATCGGGTTTCGAATGAATCTATTTTACATACATATACAACAAAACTTAACTAACTTTTTCATGCACAAACTGACTATCTTTATATTATTAACAAAATGGAATTTCAGTCCGATTTTTTTACAAGTATGAATCAAGTTGCATATTCAAGCTACTGTTAATTTTCCTAATTAATGTAAATACGAAGTGTTAGGAGAAGTCGAAGTAGTTAATATACAAGTCCTTTCACAGTTATTTACCTCTGACTTCGCAAAACTGTAAAAATCATAACAATCTTATACTCGTTACAATAAGATTGATGTTGCATTACTACCACTGACAAGTCTGTCCAAAGCACAATGAACTTTATGCTCCTTACAAAGGCTAGGAATGTGTTGTGTCACAATGATTAAATAACTGTTAAAAGAGTACGCGCCAACGTTCACGGCAGCTGCGGTCATAAATGCTAGAGCGAGATGTCCCTATACTAAACACTCACTATCCTACTCGCACGTTTCATGACCGTAACTCCCACGAGTTAGGATTTAGTTTAGTATAAAGTATGCATGTATAGTGCAGTTATACAGCTAATGATATGACTGTTATATGTCTTACGTCTTGGCTGACGGAGTAGATCAGCCCGCTGTAACCGACGTTCGAGTTAAATCGCTCTATCACTTCGGCACGAGACATGCCTACTGGGTTCTGGAATAATCTGTAAACAAAAAGGTACAGCTTGTATGCTGATGTCTATCTTTTTAACCCCCGACGCAAAAACAACGGGGTGTTATAAGTTTGACGTCTGTGTGTGTGTGTTCGTCTGTGGTATAGTAGCTCCCGAACGAATGAACCAATTTTGATTGTTTTTTTTTGGTTTGAAAGGTGAATAAGTCAGAAATGTTCTTAGCTGTTTGATAAAAACCAGTCCAAGATGGCCGACGCAAAAAAAAAAAGAAACATCGATATACAGGGTGTAAACCACCTCATCACAAAGCCGTTAACCAAGCATTCTGTACAACAAACTAAGTAACATTACGCAAAAATTATTGCTGGGAAACAACTTTTTTTTTTGAGGTTATAAATCATGTTTTGTGGTAGAACTCAATGTAACGCACTTAAAACATTGTGCTGATGGATGGATTGAATAGTACGGGGGTCGTGGAGGTGTTAAAAGTCAAAATCTTACAAGAAAATCTTGTATTTAAAAAAAAAATTGTCAAAAAGTTGGAACTTTGACCCCCCATATCTCCGTAACTAGAAGGTTCCCAGGTATGGTGTAGAACAAAAAAGTGATCGCAATGATGGGGAGAACAAGTGCCTTTTGGCTTCGTGAAGAGGTGTTTTACACCCTTTATGTCGGGGGTTTTATAATTTTTGTTAGAAAATACTTAGCCATACTGGTAAATTCGACCTTAAAATATCCAACATAAAATCAAAAGTCAATTGATCCATACCTGAGGTGATTGGACTCCGTTTCCTCGTCAACAGGTTGGTGGAGAGGCCCCAGCCGGTACCCTCGCGGTGTGGGACTTGATCTAACGTGCACGTCACGCTGGCCCGCAGATCTGACTCCATCCAACAAAGAGGCTAGTAATGCATCCCTGGAAAAGTATTTATATGGACATTATACCCTCCTATGTAGTACTTGAAAAATGTCGGTATCGAGAAAAGAGCGATTAAATGTTTCAATATCAGTAAATTTTAATACAAATGCTACTTATTATTTGACCAAGTTCCAAAATATTTTTCATTTTTTTTTCTAATGTGTATTACTCTTCTAGTGTCGTTTTTACTGCTCTTTGTGTGAGATACCTATAGGGCCATAATCCACTATGGGATGGGAACCTAGTGTGAGTTGGCAGATGTTAAATGCTACTAAAAATTGTTACTAAAACTCGGTGTGCAAAAACTACGATACTCCTGTCCTGCGTATGGGTATTTATGGCCTTTGTTAGCTTTAAAATAATCAACAGGTAATATGAAACAAACAGTGTACAGATTTTTTGAGTATTTTTAAAGTCAAATTATATTATTCTTCAGTCATACCTTTCGCCAGCTAAGTATGTTCGTGTTTGTCCATTGAGGTATTCTATAGAGAACTTCTGAGGGTGTTCAGTGTCCCTCACTAAAGCGAACACATCACTTAGCGGCCGTAGGCAAACCACCTGAAAACAACATTATTTTACAATTGACTCTTTAACGACAGACCTGTAGTAGGTAATAAAGGCCCGTTCTTTAGATTTTTAAGTTAGTAGCGTTGTGACAGGGTCTCATCAAACAAAATATAACTGTAGTTACTTATTTACTATGTCCTTTTATCGGATCCCAAGTCCTGAAGGCCGGTCCTTCGGTTAAATGATAAATGATGTTTATTTTGCAAGTAAGGTTTTTACAAACAGTTTAACACGTCATTTTTTAAAAACTAAATGGGGCCGGTGTTTCGTACCTGACTACTCTGAGAAGAAACAGCCGAAATATATTTTAAAGTCCAGACTGCTCAATTCACATGAGTAATATGCAGATTAGTGTCTGAGATGGTCTTTTGAAGAAAGAACCATACAGATTTGAACCTGTCTAGTCAATGCAAGAATTTGTTAGTTATCAGTCAGCTCGACTTATAACTCGAGGAGCTAATGTGCCTTCGACATTTTTGTTATAATATAAGAGCTAGAACTTAAATTAATGTAAAATACTTGTATTCAGCTGCATCCAGTTAGACTGGAAGCCGACCCCAACATAGTTGGGAAAAGGTAGACGATGATGATGATAAGGGCTTGAACTTGTATGACTTACGGAATACGTCTGTGGATCTCTCTCGAGTATGCAAGTGTCGGAGAGGCAGAGAGTCCGTCGCATCGGTTCCATGTGACGTGCAGGATTCACTTTGTGTACTATAAACTCGCTTAATGAGGTCTGGTGTTGATCTCCACTGTAAAAGAAAGTTATTGGTGAGTATATTGTATTGTAGATGTAGATTATACATTGTAGCCTCTTTTAAAGGGCAATGGTTTTTGTTGCGATTTAAATTGGACACTCGCGCATCCGCGAGAAGTCTGCGTCTGATTTTATACTTAGAGGAAATACAGATACAGTATTTTATTCAGTGACATCTTAAAAGTGCACGAGGTGCTTTCTGCTAGGTGGAAACAACCCTTCAGCTTGATTCATACGTTGCGAATTAATGCCTGTGTCATATCATAAGTTGAAGCAACTATAAAAGTAACGTTAATGTAATTTGTTGCTCAATTTTATTGTATTTATTATACTAGCAAGTATATTACCTCGTGTTTTCATAAATTACTAGCTTTATAATAATTACGGAAATGCTTTTAAACGCACACTGGCATATAAATAGGAATAATTGACAAAAGTATTTCCGTATAAAATTCCGTGTATTAAATAAATTATTGTTACCATTAAAAATTGCAGTGTTATTTAACAACGTTCGTAGTAGTACACATGAAGCAGGAAATAACATTGATTGGAATCATTGGTGGTCGATGCGCATGCGCCGATTCAAGTCAATTAATAAACTTGGTCGTTGTATGACAAAGTCTAAACCTAGATCGATTTCAGTTTCATTTTATCATAAAACTATCACGCTGATAATTAAACAAGGGATCGGTAGAGACCTTAGACGCCCTAGGCGCTTTTATGGGTAAATGAGATAAAAAAAAATGTTGTAAGTATCTAGGGCGATTTTTTATTTTTTAATACTAATTAGGTTTTGGCCATAATTCATGAAGGGATGACACGGCCTAGGGTAGAACCCGCTTGCCTAGAACGCAGTAGCGAAGCGTAAATTTTTGTAACAGGTAAGCCGGTCCGGTGCATATTATTTGTAATGTTTGAAAAAACTATACATCGAACAATTTATAGTTTTAGTCATGTTTGGGCAGACACTTCTTAAATGAATGACCTACATTGTTTTACAGGCAATAGTAGACTTCAGTACAGTGGTTGTTCCGAATGGAAGCCGGTAGGTTTCGAGTTGAACGAACCCCTCGCTACTGCTAGAACGCCCAGAAGAAACCGATTCACTCGAATTCTGAAGAGATCTAAACTATAATGACCGGGAAGCTGATAAGCCGGCAGTGAATTCCACAGACTGGCGGTTTGCACAATAATAAATCCATAGCTGGTATTCCCAGCCAACCAGACAACCAGTCTTACCAAGTGGTATTGTATTGACAACTCGAATGGCGCAGTGGTAGCTGCTTTACGTTCTTAGGGTCCCGGGTTTGAATCCCGGTAGGAGCAAATGTTTGTGTGATGAAACAATAGACATTCGTTTCGAGTAATGGATGTTTATATGTATAATTAGTATGTATTTACAAACAAAAAGTATCTATGTAGTATATCAACCATCAGGAGATCACGACACAAGCCTCGTTGCTTAGTGTGGCACTAAATGGCGATATGTGTAATGTCCAGCGATATTTATTTTTTTATTACCCAGTATTAACTGGGTTGTGGAGATCAGATAAGCAGGCGCTCCATGTGAAATACTGGCATTCAGCTGCATCTGGTTAGACTGGAAGCCGACCCCAACATAGTTGGGAAAAGGCTAGGCAGATGATGATGAGCTGGACTTCCCAGTCAGCGGCGGGTCTGATGTAGGACTACGGGACTGAAACCCGGTTTCGCGTGCCCTAGTCAGGTCCCTATATTCATTTTTTATCAAAGAACCTGTTGTTTTTACATCAAGTTAGTTATTAAAAGCTTCTAATATGTATAGACATTATAAACGAACTAATCGTACAGAATTTGATACTTTTAACGAGTGTAACGCGTTAGATAGATAAATGAGTTCACACCCAAGGTCGCCTGAATCAACCGTCGGACAATCAAATGTTGGAATAACGTGCGTGAATAAAATGCGCCAATTAAGCATGTAGCTAATTAATAGGGACAGTGACATTATTTGGGTACAAAGTTACTTTTATAGGCATGATAAACATGCAATAACGCAAAATTAGTTGATAAATATGAATTTTTAAATATTTCTATGAAAAATAAACATCATGTCTAGACAAAATAAACACACCTAACACGGCGCCTGTATTCCCATAGGAGTTATGCAGTGGTCTATCTAAACTATATTATGTCTCATATATCACCAGCTAAGTTTAAGTGCCATGGTAACAAATCGCCAAGCTCTCCTATTCATCTATTACATCTATTTTATGTCTCATGTAGGGGGCGGTCACAAATCTATACTCCAAGGCTACTTTTGAAAAAATCCTGATGGCAAACCTCAAAAACAATTTTCCTGACCTATGAATTTAATTTTCCTGACCTATGAATTTAATTTTCCTGACCTATGAATTTAACCCAGGACCTCATGCTCAACAATCGCGCTTGCGGCCACTAGACCAACGACAACTGCTTGAGATACCACATAATTATTTATTTATTTAAACTTCATGATAGTGGTACATAGGCGGACTTAATGCCACAAGGCATTCTCTACCAGTCAACCTTTGGGTCAAATAGGACAGTATTGTGTGTGATATAGAGTACAATAAAAATAAAAATACCATTTTAAGCACAAAATTAAAACACATAAATGGGTATACACACTAATACATATTTATGCATATAAAATAAACTAATACATATTAAAAAAACATACAAATAGACCGAAAAACAAGAATTCTTATAATAATTAGTAAACACTGGGAAGAAAACAATTTAGTCCGACTTTAAAAAGAACTTCCAAACTGCTCTCTTGAAAGCCATTTTTTTTTTAATTTTTAATTTTTTTCCTTAAAATACTATAATTATTATTAAAATTAATATCTGCAACTTTTATCTAAGTACACTTTTTTGTAAATATAATACATTATCTTTTCTCACGTTTTTTTTTAAACTCACCTATACTTTCCAAATCTCTGGTCATGATAGTCATCCAAGGTAATCATTGTTGAAAGAACCTTTATACTTATACTCAGTGTTAAGCTCGCCATCTCCAACATCTTATTGATGATAATCTGATGGTCCATGGCATTGGAGAACAGGTGGAGTCTACTGTATCCTCCTACAGCTAGAACGAACCCTCCAGGCACGTCCCGGACGGGGAGGATTCCCTGGATATCACAGTACGGATAGAGGGCTAGTAATGTGTGGGTCGATGGGTCCAGTTGCTCAAGTGCACATGGACCAACTTCTAGGACTACAGGAAGACGTGTTCCACTCCAATGGTGTTTGTAGGCTTGGTATCTCTGTAAAAAAGGTTGTGTTTGACTATTTGTTCCTTTATGAGCACAGAAAACAGGTAAAGATGGACAAAACCAAACTCTGTTACTATTTATGAAAATATTTTAACAACTGGCTGTGGCTTTTCATTCTTCACAAAGTAAGTACTTATTTAAACAAACATTCACATTTTGTGCAGAAAATATAATAAACAGGCATTGTGTTTTTTTAATAACAAGCAGATTACATGAAAATTGGAAGTACTTTCAGTGGTTGAAACAAATGAAATGAAACACAAGACACAGGAACAAATACCTAAATAAAAGCGCACTGAGGATATTAAACACTTCTAAACAACAGTGAAATAATATTTAATCATTCAATTAGTAGTTGCTTATGTTATTGAAAGCAGACATCTGTTTGTTTTGTTTTTACTTTATTTAAATCTTTCATTATTTACATGACAAAAAAAAAGAATACTTACATAAATATCTTTAGGTTTCTCAGCAAACGCATTTCTGTACTTAAAAGCCTCGGTCAGAATCAAACACTTGTGTTCAGAAGAAAACTTCATTGAATCCACTTTTTTATCCTTCTTCATGACCAGAGTAAAGTCATGATTAGCTGCTGCATTTGAATGTTTTGAGGAGGCAATGGTCACTACGTCAGCATATAACCATTTATTTGTCACCTCCAATCTGTCCGGGTTGTATGTAGTAATTCCATGGGTGCCAATAGAAAACACCCGTTTGTATTTCCCCTTCCATGAATGTTTGGTGACAAGGAATGAAGCGACATCCTGGTTGTCTTTTAACGGCATCATCTTAACATTGCCTGGGGACAAATTAGAAACGGTTAGATTAATGCAACAAAAAACTTCCATTGCAAATGAAAACAATTTTAAAAGTAGTTAACGTTTTAACAGCCGTGTGCTAAAGTCTTTTTTTTTGTTTCTCTCACATTATATAATTTTTGCTTTTCAAAATAAACGTAATTTGTGAATTTAAAATTAATAATGTTATTTATTTAAACTTTCTGTAGTTGCATGTGTGATGTAATTTTCCTTTCACTATCATTTGGTGAATCATTTATATTACCAAGTAATTTAACTGACTCAAAATGAAACTGGTAATCTAGTCATAGCTAGCTGTTATAAATAAGTTAATGTCGAATTCAGCCACCATAAGTTAAAGGGCAAATTTGACGAAAGGCAACAGGTAAAAATGATCCTTACTGTATAGACATTTTTTGTTCGGTTAGGCTTATTTCACTTTAATTTTTTTCTTTAGAATTGTTGGTCGTACTCATCATTACACCCTGTTTTCCAGTTTGATAGTAGTTTATCCTTAATTATTATAAAAAATCGGCCAAGTCCGTCGGACTCGCCCATGAAGGGTTCCGTAACAGCAAGTAACATAATGTAAAAGTTCTTGTAGATCATTGTAACTTTGAGTTGATTGAATGAAAGGTAAATTGCGGTTTACGGTTTATGGCGTATTAAAAAAAAACTACTTACTAGATGTTGTTCAAACCAATTTTCTGTGGAAGTTTACATGGTAATGTCTTTCATATAATTATTTTGTTTAGTTTTATCATTCTCTTATTTTGGGAAAAGGCTAGGCAGATGATTCTCTTATTTTAGAAGTTACAGGGTGGGCAGACACATTTTACCACTTTGGAAGTGTCTCTCGCACAAACTAACTATTCAGTTTAGAAAAAAATGACATGAGAAACCTCAATATCATTTTAAAGACCTATCCATAGATACCCCACACGTATGGGTTTGATGAAAAACTTGATTTTTGCGTTTTAGTTCTAAGGAACCCCAAAATTTATTGTTTTTCTTTCCTATTTTTGTGTGAAAATCTTAATGCGGTTTCAGTATAGCACTTATGGTTTCGGAAAAATGTGGCTGTGACATACGGATGGACAGACAGACATGACGAATCTATAAGGGTTCCGTTTTTTTGCCATTTGACTACGAACCCTAAAAATGGGTATCATTAAATTAAAGATCTGGACATGATTTTACTTATGTGGATAAAGATAAGGAGCAGGAAAGCCCCCAAAACCAATTAGGTCAATAATGATTAATTTACTCAATTTTCTCCTCAAAATCTAGTTTTACCATAGACATAAATATAAATTTATTTGCGTCAAATCGAACTCTATTAACCTTAGTCCCAAGTGTACCGTTTTCAGTACACCTTGTGCCAGACAACTCAAACCTTAGTTTTACTCAAAAAATAGCTGTATGTGGTCCGCAGGAACCTTGAATTTGGTCAACCTTAGTTTTACTCAAAATATAGCTGTATGTGGTCCGCAGGAACCTTGAATTTGGTCTGCTTAAGGCTTAACATATTGAAAGAAAAGACACAAAGATAATAAACTTATGTAAGTACTCAAAAATAAATCGTAAAGTAAGATAAAACATTTGTGTTACTGGGCATTTGTTACTACTTTATCCCTGTTGGGAATACACTATATGAGATGCATTTTATGTTGGAAAAGATAAAATATCAGTTCTTATCAGATTCTGTTACCAAATTGTTATTTAGTTATCAGACGAGTTTGGGGGCAGAGTCCTTATCTCATACTGAGTCAGGAACAGTTATGTATCCAGACATATTTGTACAATGTAAGGCAACATCAACATAGATACATTCTCACACATATTTTGTAAACAAATTGTTTACAATTTAATTTTCGCGAGTGATTAGATCACCACAACCGGCAATACATTGTACGAATTATGAACAAGTGGGTTACAATAACAAACCCGTTTATCAAATAATATGGACTGCACGAACTGGCACTGTCTCCAAATGTCGTCTAGAGAAACAAATAATAATGTTTTGCTACAAAATCCTTTCTTTCGAAACATGAAACATTTTAATGAGAACAATCCACCCCTTTGTAAATAGATCGGGAGACCATTGATATCGAATACGTGTAAACAAGGAACAGTACGACACATTTTTATCCGGAAACCGGCAACAGGAGCATCGATTAAATACTCACAAATTGAATGTGGATAAACAAGCTTCAATACTCTCAGCTGGTATCCGATAAGAGCCACATATTATACAAATAAACGTAAAAAATGTGAACAAGAGCTCGAGAAAGGACCGACCAATCGTTCAACAAATTGACAATTTGAAAAGTGTAGCCACGTAAATAAATATATGGGTTGACGTCAGAAGTCATGCATTGGTTTTTTATTAGATAAATAATAAAAACGGACAAAAACATGGTTATCTATACAGTACTGTCTTGACAGCAATATTCTCAGTCTCGGAGAAATTCGGGAGGAATGAGGTGTTTTCAAGGACGGCTTCCACTGAAGAAAGATAGACGGCGCTGTGTAAGGCTAACTTTTTTAACCTCGTGGAGCTGGCATTCATTGCTTTCTAAAAATAAAGTACTGGCTCACAGACTCACAGAGCATCTTTAAATATGTACTGGCTAGTAAATGTCTGTGGGAGCTTTATTTATTCTTTTTTTGCTTGCTTGTCAGTAAAGAGACTCAAAGAACCTTTCCAGGGCCCTGCCTGCAGGGACACTGCTAATCGTATTGTGTGTATGCATGCAGGGCCGATATTTTAATTGTTCAGGGCATAATACAATATTACAATCATGATTAATGGGTTTCGTGTATAGAGATTATTAGACCCCATGCCGGTTTCTTTACAATATTTTCCGTCACCATTTTGTCAATCGGACCCTGCCTGCAGGGGACGATTGGCAGTGCGGCAGGGAAGGGACATCGAAATCGTGGTCACGGTAATTCGGAACGGGTTTACGGACGCTCAAATCGTTTACAGCCTAATTCGAAACGCGGCTTAAAATATAGATGTGACCGCTGTGAGCGATTGGTTAGCTAGCTACTAATATCTAATCTGTGGATTAGTTTCTTATACGGAACGCAGCCATAGTGTCATGTCAAAAGTCTGTCAACGTCACTGCGACAAATAACCTGAATTCATTCGAAAACTATAAAAATAGGAAAGAATTCTATTATAATTTTCACCTTAAAAAAATAAATTAAATTCTGACAAAGCCAAATTAAAAATATAAATTAATTGTATGTACGAAAAATTAGGTGACACCGTCAAGCAAGTCTATTTATCATAATTCGTTTCAAAAAAATATTTCTTGCTGTGCACGTTATAGGATTTCGAACACTTCCTCTCTCTTTTTAGTTTTTACCGATACCGCATGCAGTGCTACGTCTACGTGCCGATCTTTCGTAAAATAAGTAACCTTATTGCCTTTTTTATCAGTAAACACTCGGCCGTATCCAGTACAACACTATGGTGCTAGACTTAGATTTGTTCCGTGCTGACAAAGACGGCGGTAACCCAGACAAAATCCGCGAAAATCAACGCAAGAGATTCAAAGATGTGGCCCTTGTCGACACCGTGGTGGAGCAGGACACCCTATGGAGGAGATTGCGCCACGAAGCTGACAATTACAACAAGCTGAAGAATGTGTGCAGCAAAGAGATCGGTCTTAAGATGAAGAGCAAAGCGCCGGTTGGGCCGGAAGACCAGCCTGTACCACAAGAAGTAGCAGAGAAGTTAGTTGATCTGACTGGAGACGACTTGAAGCCTCTCACTGTTAACCAGATTAAGAAGGTAAGAGAATGTTTGTAATTATTTATTTAAATGTTGCTTTATAGCTCATGTCTTGTTATTCCATATGGTCATTTTATTAATCCTGTATCCAGTCATAACTTAGTATTTCAAAATCCATGTACTTAACTTATTCCATAATGGAAAATAGGTCCAGTTTCATTCATGAAACAATCAAGCATAGGCAATGTCAAATCATTAACAATGTGTTCAGTGGATTTCCAAAAAAAAAAAACAAATGAAAAAATCTTAAGGAGTTGTAGTAGTATGTGTAATTCAAAGTTATAGTTGCAGTTTTATATGAGTGGGTACTGCGTTGGCTGATGCAATGTTATCAAAGTATGATTGTGACTCATTCAAATCAATAACAATGTTTAACCCTACTCCTAGAGAGTTGTGTTTAACTGTTTTCTACTTTAGTTAAGAAAGAAAAGAACTAAGAAAAAATAGATAGGGTCACTGTATAATAGAAGACAGTGTACTGTTTTATTTTCAGTTTTTTAGGAGCCTTTCTTATAATAATAATACTTCTACAATGTCTAGCTGAAACATAAAATACATTTTTTCTCTCCCTTACTCTCTTGCACCATAGTCAGCCTTGAGTACTTACTGCATAGCAAAGACCTCTATCTCCTTGTACAACCTCATAGAAGCTATTTTATTTGTCAGGGACAAAAAACAGTTACATCAAGCTTAACTAGAGATTCTTAAATTAGCATAAAACTTAGAAATACATTTATACACAATCTATACTATATTTATGTTATTATACATGTAACCCACAACATTGTCCACAAATTCACAAAAAAAGAAAGTTAAAAGAAAACAGACAAAATAGTGTGCATTGTAAAAGCCTAATAAGAAGGAAAAAAAATATACTTATGAATTCAGTAACTAAAAGCAATAGGCTTTCGCCTTGAAACGATCTTTGGAAAGAGTAAATATGTCAAGCTCCATAAAGTAAATGTTGTAAACATCAACAAGGCGACAAAGAGGCACGCGCTCCCCAGCATTAATCCTGCACGAGTTCGTGTGAAATAGTAGAGGCACATGTACCCCATGAAGCATGACAGATCTAGGTACTATACAATGTAGACTATTTGTTAAAGGAAAGCAATTGAATCTATTATTGCATATACCATGCAGCATCATTACACCCATCATCATTTTCGTCTAGACTGCAAACTAAGACTGTGACCAAATTAGTGATATCTAACACATACAAGTATGTGTTAGACTCACATCTTTCTTTTCATTGAGGCAGGCCAGTATCTACAAAATACCCCCTGGCCCCTGCTATGATCTTTACATACTCCTTTTGCTTCAATCACATTCATACATAAGGTCAAGAGGTGTTCAATGTTACCTTCTTTGTACAGTCAGTTTGATTCTGTACTAATATCATAGTGCCTTTTGAATATAGAATGACTTTTTCTTATTCGTCAATGTGACTGATTCATGGCTGCGCGCATATGTGTTTTATAAATAACTTTTATTTAACAATATATCTTGTGTACAAGTTCCGTCTCTGATTTCATCCATGACAAAACCCCCTAACAAGAGCTCATACACATGCTAGTTACGGGCAAGTACAATGTAACTGACAGATCATCAGAATCATCATCTTCCTACCCTTAGCCCATGTAACTTGGTGACGGCTCAAAAGGTTTTTTTCCTTCCATTCTCCCCTCACTGTTCTGAATAATATCATCATTAAATTCTCTAAAAACTTTCAGGTCAGAGTACTAATAGATGAAGCCATAACAAAGAATGACCAAGCTCTCTTAGTAGCAGAAAAGACCCGTTCAAATGCTCTCCGAGAAGTAGGCAACCACCTCCATGAGTCCGTTCCGGTGGATGATGATGAGGAGCACAATAAGGTGGAGAGGACACATGGAGACTGTACCTTTAGGACGAAGTACTCTCATGTGGACCTCATTTGTATGATTGATGGTGAGTTTATTCACTGACTGGTGAACTGAAAAGTCAGCTTTATTCAGATTTAATCCATCATCGTTCTAACCTTGACGACAAAAAAAAATCGAATTAGTCCGTCAGGTAAATTATTAAAAAATATTTGACCCGTATTTTTTCTTTTGTTACGTAAATCTAAATTGACGACGAGACACTTTAAAAATTCCCAATTCGTCACGCCTAGGTATAATTTTTAGCTAGTTCTGATGTCACGAGCCCCCACTCCCGAGTTTTGATGCGTTTTATCTTTCTCAATATTAATTGATTTACAAAAACAAAAAACACGTGTCCATTATTTTTCAATAATCTAACTGACGGACTTAATTGATTTGTAATTTTTTCAATAATCTAACTGACGGACTAAATTGATTTGTAATTTTTTCAATAATCTAACTGACGGACTAAATTGATTTGTAATTTTTTCAATAATCTAACTGACGGAATAAATTGATTTGTAATTTTTTGATACTGTTGTCTTGCCTATTCTTCTCAAAAAATACTCTTATTCTATTACAATAATTTGTGGCTTTATTGCTCAATTAACACTTATTAGAAATGGGTACCTGAAATAGGTACCCATTTCTGACCTCAACACCTGAGAGTATTACACTCAGGCCTTGTACAACTCTGTTCATACTACCATCACTATGTATTATAAAACAAAGTCCTCTGCCGCTTCTGTCTATATGTTTGTTCACGATAAACTCAAAAATGACTGCACCGATCTTCATGCTGTTTTCACCAATTAGAGTGGTTCTTGAGGAATGTTTTAGTATATAATTTGTACGCGGACGAAGCCGCGTGCATCAACTAGTTAAATATATTTAAATGTGTTGCAGTTTAGATTATTTAATAGGAATTTACGGTGTCGGACGTAAAGAATAGCACCATCCCATATCTTCCCGTGGGTGTCGTAAGAGGCGACTAAGGGACTTACCAGAGAATGGGCAGCAGCGTTCTCTGTGCTTTTGTATCAACCGTACTGCGATCGCCAACCCGCCTGCCAAGCGTGGCGATTATGGCAAACCCCCCCAAAATGAAAACCGCATTCAATAAATGGCCCCTAGTGCCCGGCAGCCCGTCTACCCTCGACTACGGCAGCGGTCGAGGCGATGGCGTGGCAAGGGGTGCTAAGAATCCCCGGATGGGATCCGGCTGCCTATACCAACGACTGGACCTGGCAACGTATAACACGCGCACACTCCGGACCGACGAGAAGATAGCGGAACTCGAGGAGGAGTTGAGCAGGCTGCGATGGAGTATTGTGGGATTATCTGAAGTCCGAAGAGAGGGGGAGGACACGATAATCCTAAAATCCGGCAGCCTGCTTTATTTCCGAGAGGATGACCGCCAGTCCCAGGGTGGTGTTGGGTTTATCGTCCACAAGTCCCTCGTGAACAACGTGGTGAAGATCGAGAGTGTGTCGACCAGGGTGGCGTACCTTATACTCAGAATATCCTCAAGATATTCGCTGAAGGTCATACAGGTCTACGCCCCGACCTCGGCACACCCCGACGACGAAGTGGAGACCATGTATGAGGATATCTCTAAAGCCATGCATGGTTTCAAAACTCACTTCACTGTTGTCATGGGGGACTTCAACGCAAAACTGGGCAAACGAGACGGGGATGAGCTGCAGGTGGGGCAATTTGGAATTGGACGTCGGAACCACCGGGGCCACCAACTGGCTAGTTTTATGGAGAAGGAGGGCCTCTATATGATGAACTCCTTCTTCAAAAAGCGTGAGCACAGAAAGTGGACCTGGCAGAGCCCAGATGGTGCAACAAAAAACGAGATTGACTTCATCATGTCAACCAAGAAGCAAATGTTCAATGATGTCTCTGTGATCAATTCGGTGAAAACCGGGAGGGATCACCGCATGGTAAGAGGCACTTTGAACGTCAATATCAAGCTAGAAAGGTCTCGACTGATGAAGTCTACGCTCCGTCCAGCACAGATCCAAATCCAAAACCCCGAAAGCTTTCAGCTCGAACTCCAGAATCGTTTCGAGTGCCTAGGGAGCTCAGTGGACGAATACAACGATGGGTTCGTGGAAACTGTCCATACGACCGGGTCTAAGTTCTTCAAGACACGTCGTACAGATCAGAAAAAGAGGTTCTCCGATCAAACTCTCAAGCTCATGAAGGAGCGGCGTAAGATGATCCTGCAGTCTTCAGACGAGGCGTTGAAATACCGGCTGCTCAATAGACAGATCTCTAAATCCTTGAAGAGCGACCTCCGCCGCTATAATACCGAGCGCATTAAAGATGCAATCGAACGGAACAAAGGCTCCAAGGTATTTTCAAGAGATCTGGCTATTGGGCAGAGCCAGCTCACGAAACTGAAGACCGACGATGGCAGGATCTTATCCGCCAAACCGGAGCTACTGAGGGAGATCGAGAACTTCTATGGACAGTTATACACGTCAACCAGCAAACCCATTGTCGACCTAGCAAACGACCCAAGAGCTAGACTAACCCGACACTATACCGAAGACATCCCGGACGTCAGCCTGTACGAGATTAGGATGGCTCTGAAACAACTCAAAAACAACAAGGCACCGGGGGATGACGGAATTACGGCCGAACTCCTGAAGGCGGGTGGAAAACCGGTACTTAAGGCCCTTCAGAAGCTGTTTAATTCGGTCATACTCGAGGGGAAAACGCCACAGGCATGGTGCAGGGGTGTGGTGGTGCTCTTCTTCAAGAAGGGTGACAATGCCCGGTTGAAGAATTACAGGCCCATCTCACTTCTAAGCCATGTCTACAAGTTGTTTTCAAGAGTCATCACGAATCGTCTCGCGCGCAGGTTTGACGATTTCCAGCCACCCGAACAAGCCGGTTTCCGAAAAGGCTTTAGCACCGTGGACCACATACATACGCTTCGGCAGGTTATACAGAAGACCGAAGAGTACAACTTGCCTCTCTGTTTAGCGTTTGTGTACTACGAGAAAGCCTTTGATTCGATCGAGACCTGGGCTGTACTGCAGTCTCTCCAACGGTGCCAAATTGACTACCGGTACATCGAGGTGTTGAAGTGTTTGTACAAAAACGCCACCATGTCAGTCCGACTTCAGGACCAAGCCTCGGAACCTATCCTTCTACAGCGAGGTGTAAGACAGGGAGACGTAATATCTCCGAAACTGTTCACCGCTGCACTGGAGGATGTCTTCAAGGTTCTGGACTGGAGAGGGCTAGGCATCAACGTCAATGGCGAGTACATCACTCACCTTCGGTTTGCCGACGATATAGTGGTCATGGCTGAGACCATGGAGGACCTCAGTACAATGCTCGATGACCTCAGTGGAGCTTCCGAAAAAGTGGGTCTAAAAATGAACATGGACAAGACGAAGGTCATGTTGAATGCCCATGTCACACCCATTCCTATCAAGATCGGAGGCTCTACACTCGAAATTGTAGACGATTATGTATACCTAGGACAAACGGTCCAGTTAGGTAGGTCTAATTTCGAGAAAGAGGTCAATCGTCGAATCCGACTCGGCTGGGCAGCGTTCGGGAAACTGCGCGGTATCTTCTCGTCCAACTTACCGCAGTGTCTCAAGACGAAAGTCTATGACCAGTGTGTGTTGCCAGTGATTACATACGGGACCGAAACGTGGTCGCTCACAATGGGCCTTATCAAAAGGCTTAAAGTCACCCAAAGGGCAATGGAGAGGGCTATGCTCGGAGTTTCCTTGCGTGATCGAATCAGAAATGAAGACATCCGCAAGAGAACCAAGGTCACCGACATAGCCCGAAGAATTGCTAAACTTAAGTGGCAGTGGGCAGGGCACATTGCTCGCAGAACGGATGGCCGCTGGGGCCGGAAAGTTCTGGAGTGGCGACCGCGAACCGGAAGACGATGCGTTGGAAGAACTCCCACTAGGTGGACCGATGACCTGGTGAAGGTTGCGGGAGTCCGGTGGATGCGAGTCGCAAGGGACCGGTCAATGTGGCGACACTTGGGGGAGGCCTATGTCCAGCAGTGGACGTCTTTCGGCTGAAATGATGATGATGATGATGAATAGGAATTTCCATTGCATCTATAAAATTGTTATAAAATCAGAATTTTCTGTAATTCACACAATATAGTCCAATAGTTAACAAAGTATTCATATTCTCAAGCACACTTGGGTAAACCTAAATAATCTTATCTTGAAGTACATAACAAGTTTCTACAAACAATTATGTGCTGTGGTAACATGCCTATAGACAAACGTACTTGACGTGATTTCCTGAATCTTACAATGAGTATTTATATAATCAAGGGTCTAATTAAGTGGGGAGGGGCCCACAAGGGCCGAAGCCTGCCGGGGTTGCGGGCCTGTTCGAAAGAGATACCGCGACCCCGGAACATAAAGGGCGAGGAAGGAACAAGGATGGGTTTTAGTCAGTAAAAGTCTGACACTCCCTCCCGCTCCGCCCAGAGTGGGAGAAGTCATTTGATGATATCCCATCCGAAAAAAAAAGGGTCTAATTAAGTAGAGTTGAAACTTCCAGGTGAAAAAAAAGACATGGTAAAATTAAAAAAGAAATAAATACATGTTTAATAGCCCTTAAGTTTTTAGTTATATATAAGGTTTTACGTAGAGTAATGCTGCAGTATAATTAAAGTACATCCACATTTCACTAATTATGTGTATTAAGTCACATTAAAAGGGACCAAAATTACTGAATATCTTACTGTTTCCCATTAGGTATGGACGGCGACCGAGGTACTGCGGTGGCTGGTGGACGCGGGTACTACCTGAAAGGAGCTGCAGTCTTTCTGGAACAAGCGCTCATTCAATTGTCCCTCAGGATACTGTTGAAGAAAGGCTACACACCTCTTTACACTCCATTCTTTATGAGGAAAGAGGTAAGTCAAAGAAGCAAGGATAACATTTATTTGTTCAAAACATAATAAGCAATCATGTTCTTTTACCCGACTGCAGCAAAACCCAAAAAGAGTCTACTCCTCGTTACTCCTAAACGAATTTACTTTTGCTAGGTTGTACGTTTATGAAAATACTAGCGGACGTCACGCGGTTTCACCCGCGTAATTCCCGTTCCCGTGGGAGTACGCTGCGGGGATAAAATATAGCCTACATTTTTTTAATTTTTCGTAAAAAATATACATTATTTTTTTTAATAAAAAGTATCCTTTGTTACTTCTAATACCTCCAAGAATATGTGTACAAGGTTTCATGATGATCGGTTTAGTAGTTTTCGCGTGAAAGCGTAACAAACAAACTTACATTCACATTTTATAATATTAGTAGGGATGATTCGCGTCTATAAGACGTATGTAGTTACAGAATTATAATCATCAAAATTCAAGTTCATTAAGGTCGATTGAATGACTTTTTAGGGGCCGCGGTATCTCTTTCGAACAGGCCCGCAACCCCGGCAGGCTTCGGCCCTTGCGGGCCCCTCCCCATATGTTGACACGAACGCGCCGTCGACACGGCCTGTCGTCATTAGATGGACGGACGGCTAGCTAGCCCATAGCTAACCGTACCCAGGCCCGCGATTTTTTTTTTTTTTTTAGCTAGTTTTGACGTCACGAACCCCCCACTCACGAGTTTTGATGCGTTTTATCTTTGTCAATATTAATTGATTTACAAAAACAAAAAATACGTGTCCATTATTTTTCAATAATCTAACTGACGGAATAAATTGATTTGTAATTTTTAGAGTTCCGTAGCCAAATGCCAAAAAGCGGAACCCTTATCGATTCGTCTTATTGTCTGTCTGTCTGTCCCTCCGTATGTCACAGCCACTTTTTTCCGAAACTATAAGAACTATGCTGTTGAAACTTGGTAAGTAGAAGTATTCTGTGAACCGCATTAAGATTTTGACACAAAAATAGAAAAAAACAAACAATTTTTGGGGTTCCCCATACTTAGAACTGAAACTCATTTTTTTTTTCGTACCTGTGGATAGGTCTTCAAAAATTATATTGAGGTTTGTTATATAATTTTTTTCTAAACTGAATAGTTTGCATGAGAGACACTTCCAAAGTAGTAAAATGTCCCCCCCCCCTGTAATTTCTAAAATAAGAGAACTATAAAACCAAAAAAAAATATATCATGTAAGTACATTACCTTGTAAACTTCCACCGAAAATTGGTTTGAACGAGATCTAGTAAGGAGTTTTTTTAACAAGTCTTAAACCGTAAACCGCAATTTACCTTTCATTCAATCAACTCAAATATAAAAATTAAAAAAAAAAACATTTAATTTCATAAACCCTATGGCATCCAGCTATGGGGAACAGCTTCACACTCTAACATAGAGATCATACAGCGCTTTCAGAACAAGCTTCTAAGAACAATCACAAACGCTCCATGGTTTGTTCCAAATGAAGCTCTACACCGTGATCTGAAGATACCTCCAGTCAAAGAAGAAATAAAAAGCCTCATCAAGTCATACAAAGAAAGAATAACTCGTCACCCAAACATCTTGGCTAACCAACTCATGGATAAAAAAGGAATCCGCAGACTAAAACACAAAATTCCACAAGATCTAGTCGGACAATACTGGCATTATGCTTTTAAGTAAGAGGTTGTGCCATAGGACGCATACCGAGCAAGACAATTAACACGCCATAGAAATTACTTATTGTCCTAATGACTAGTGACAGATTGTAAGAGAAAAGAGACAAAAAAAAAAAAAAAAAATTTCATAAACATAATCCGTGAACCAGTTACTTGCTGCAACGGAACCCTTTATGGGCGAGTCCCACTCGCACTTGGCCGCTTTTCATAATAATCATTCAATCGAGTTACATGAACTTGGAGGGTTGTATTGATTAGCTACCGTGCAGTATGCACCATAAGTTGAAATCTTTTAACGTAATCAAAATTTTCAGGTAATGCAAGAAGTAGCTCAACTAGCTCAATTCGACGAGGAGCTGTACAAAGTGGTGGGCAAAGGCTCCGAGAACAAGGGAGACGCAGCCGTGGAGGAAAAGTATCTCATTGCGACCTCTGAACAGCCCATAGCTGCGTATCACAGGGACGAGTGGCTGCCTGAGGCTTCATTACCCATTAGGTGAGGAAAATGGTCTTGTAACTCACGCGTGTATACCTACTTTGTAGGAGTACATTATAAAACATGAAAACGGGTATTTATCGCGAATTTACCTTTAATTTAAGCCCGACGTTTCGACCGGATTGCACCAGCCGTGGTCGCGGGGAGACTGAAGTAATTGGAGGTACCGCGACAGCAAAGTGAAGGCATTTATTCAACTACCCTCACTTGATTTTTGAATAAATGTTAATTAGGGCCGGTTCACACTAGGACAGCACACTTCACTAACAGTGTCTGTATATTGAGGAGTTTTCATATGTTTTATAATCTGTTCTGATCGTGAAAGTTTAAAAAAGACAATTTGTAGGAGTAGTCGAAGGTGTCACCTTCTTATTACACCACTCACATTTCGCCAGTTATCTTTGAATAATAGGGACAAAATAAAGGGAAATTCGCGATAAATACCCGTATTCATACGTTTTATAGGGACAAATTAATCATCATCATCATCATTTCAGCCAAAAAACACCCGCTGCTGGACATGGGCTTCCCTCAAGGGGGGTTTGCCATAATTGCCACTCTTGGCAGGCGGGTTGGCGATCACAAAATGGCTGTCACAAAAGCACAGACAACGCTGCTGCCCATTCATTCATGGGGACGAAATTATTGCTAAATTAACATTCCAGGCTCAGGCTCATAGAGTGGGGCCCGCAAGGGCCGAAGCCTGCCGGGGCTGCGGGACTGTTCGAAAGAGATACCGCGGCCCCGGAACGTAAAGGGCGAGGAAGGAACATGGATGGGTTTTAGTCAGTAAAAGTCTGACACTCCCTCCCGCTCCGCCCATAGTGGGAGAAGTTATTTGATGTTTCCAAACCGAAAAAAAAAGGCTCAGGCTCATCATCTTCCTGCCTTTATCCCATGTTTCTTGGTGTCTGCGCAACACGTTTTTTTTCTTCTATTCTCCTTTGTCAACCGTCACGCTATCATGTACTCCTGTATCTATTATATCATTCTCAAACTAAGATACCCGCTCCGCCCAGAGTGGAAGGAGTCATTTGATGATTTCCCATCCGAAAAAAAAAGGTTGCTAGTGAAAAATTCTTAAAAAAAAACACATGTAATTAGCTGCTCGATCTGGTTATCAAACCAAAGTCTGCACTGTTCAGTTATTGTCTAGCGGCCATAAATAGACATAATAGAGAAAAAAAAAGGATTGTGTGGTACCACGGTAGAAGTGAAACTTTTTTTCACATTATAGACATTTAACAAAAAAATTTTGCAATAATGTTCCATTAAGGGTATAAAAATCGCTTTATCAATCTTAATTTTCAAACGTTTACAACTAAAAGTCTACAACTAATATCTATTACAAACTATAGGCGCCGCCATATTGGCCTTGGCTGCTCTGACGAGCGCCTTTCACTTTATCCCTACTCCGCGGCCGACCGTCACGCGACATGCAACACACAGACGAAAAATTTTGAGACGATGTAATAAAAGTTTCACTTAAAAAATTGAAATAACAAAAAATTAAGTAGTTTTGGAGCCGCTAGTTAACTACATAATAATCTGTTTACAGGTATGCAGGTCTCTCAACATGCTTCCGTCAAGAAGTGGGTTCCCATGGACGTGACACTCGCGGTATCTTCAGGGTGCATCAATTTGAAAAGGTGAGATGAATCATTTTGTAATCCTGCTGCATAGCTCTTTTCCTTGCTCTTTGTTTGAAGTGTTTAATTTTCCGATGCTACCGGGCAGAAAACAAAATACGAGAGGAATAGTGTCATTTCCTCTCTTATTTTTCTTTTCTGCCCGGTTCTCTGCTTATCACGATAGAAATTATATGCTACTACATCTAGTAGACTATCAGCATAGTGTAGTATTGTAGTAGCTCTAATATGAAGCAGATCTACACTCTGCTTCCCAGTCGATACTCGCTTTTTAGGGTTCCGTTGCCAATAGGCAAAAAACGAAACACTTATAGATTCGTCATGTCTGTCTGTCTGCCTGTCTGTGTCTGTCTGTCTGTCTGACCGTTTGTATGTCACAGCCACTTTTTTCCGAAACTATAAGAACTATGCTGTTGAAACTTGGTAAGTAGATGTATTCTGTGAACCGCATTAAGATTTTCACACAAAAATTGAAAAAGAAATACAAATTTTTGGGGTTCCCCATACTTTGAACGGAAAATATTTTTTTTTTTTCATCAAACCCATACGTGTGGGGTATATAAATATGGACAGGTCTTCAAAAATGATATTGAGGTTTCTAAAATCATTTTTTTTCTAAACTGAATAGTTTGCGCGAGAGACACTTCCAAAGTGGTAAAATATGTGACCCCCCCCCCTGTAACTTCTAAAATAAGAGAATGCTACTGAAACTGAATCTAACTTCTAATCGTATCTTATATATTATGTTACTTGCTGCTACGGAACCCTTCATGGGCGAGTCCGACTCGCACTTGGCCGCTTTTTTTAATCATCATTTATCCAATGTAATCCCGGTCCTAAACGGATCTTTCGGGTCCTAGTCAAAATCCCTTCGATTTTGACGAGGACGTTGGAAGTCGTCGCTTCTGGGCGACGATGTTCAAATGCTAAAACTTGGCAATGAAAGCCAACCACAAATTAGAAAGTTTAGTTTATGATAAAACAGTTAAGCTTATTGACCAGAAAACCTGTCTTACAACGTGTCGTCTTATTCAGCAGTCAGTATCTTAGGGGCCGTTCAAGTATTACGTAAGCAGCTTTATTACAATTATTTACCCCTCCCTCCCCCTTGTCAGCTAAAGTAAGCGAAGCTCTTACCCCCCGCCCCCCGCGCTCCCATGCTTACGTCAACATTATTTGTTTGAATCCCCGAATATGCGATTCGTTTTCAAGCATAGACAATGTGTGGGTTGCCGTGTGTGTAAAAAAGTAAATAATTATTGCTGACGTAATCACTATCTAGACCCCCCCACCCCCCATGTCATCAAAAATAAAGCTTTGACCCCCCCTGCCCCCCAATAGTGCTTATGTAATACTTGAACGCGCGAACGGTCCCTTACCAGCTGAATCTGATACCCCGACCCAAACATAGTGTATCCAGTATAAACCCTCATCGTTCCTCAGGTGGAACAATTCGTGCTGACCTCCCCACACGACAACGCCTCATGGGAAATGATGGACGAGATGATCACCAACGCTGAGGACTTCTACAAACTGTTGGGCATCCCGTACCGCGTCGTAAACATCGTGTCGGGGGCCCTCAACCACGCGGCCTCCAAGAAACTGGACCTGGAGGCCTGGTTCCCCGGCTCGGGGGCTTACCGAGAGCTGGTGTCCTGTAGTAACTGTCTGGAGTACCAGGCTAGGAGGCTGCTCGTCAGGTAAAGAAAACTCATCTTTTATTTACTCTGATAATGGGTCAAGTATGAAAATGTGAAACTGTCGCGATTTTTTTCTGCACTTAGGAATAAGCTTTTGAATAAAAATCCGTTGCGTACCGAGGATGGCCGCCTCTAACAGAATTATTAAGTTCTGTTTTTACTCTGGAAATACTTATCAGATAAATCTGATAAGTACTTTGTTTGTAATAGTTTTAGCTTATTCCTAAGTGCAGAAAAAAAATCGAGCCAATTTAATATTTTCATACATGACCCATTTAAATATTTGTTAACTTATAAACACACACTAAAACTGTTCATCATCATCAGCCTATTAATGTTACCACTGCTGGAACACAAACCTCGAGGAGGTTTATGAGAGGGAATGAGCTATAATTTACCACGCGGGCCCAGTGCGGATTCGTAGATGTCACATGTCTTCGAATATTTTGGTTCGAGAAAACCGGCATGTCCTATGCCGGTTTTCTCACAAGGCCTAAGGCCGCACCTCTAATTTTTAAGATTCATGTGCGTATTGTATCATTATCACTTGCTTCGATGAAAGAAAACATCGTGAGTTTCCTCACGATGTTTTCTTTCATCGAAGCAAGTAGAGCAACTAGAGAGATATATTGCACGACAAAGTCAGAGGCCCAAGAGGGCCATGGGCGGCATATAAACTCTTGACACCAAGTAAATCTATAACCACACGCAAAAGAAAGAAGATTATATGAATATGTCACCGTAAAATTGTCAAATACGTTATATTACAATATAACGTGTATCTCTGTGCGGGACAACGATAAACAGTGCAGTGTTAAATAGATTCTAATAGGACAGTACATAATGTAAAGTGTTAAATAGATTCTAATAGGACAGTACATAATGTGACAGTGATATATAGACACTTATTTACAGTGAAAAAGTGTATATTAACTTAGTTTTTTGATAGTTTGTTTTAACGTACTTAGTAGACTTAGTGTTAGGATATATAAGTTCTATTATGTTATGTTTTTGTTGATTTTATATTTTTGTATGATAGTTCGTGATACATAGATCTCATAAATACATAGTTTTATATACGTTTACATAGAAAAAGTTAGTTAAAAACGTAAATATTGTTACGCGGTCTTCGTTACGGTAAAGTGTCTCAGTACTTAAGGTAATGTGCATAATGTTTTCGCGCGTTTTTGCCTTATTCTGATTGGATTTTAGTTTTTCCCGCACTTTTTGTAAATTCTAATTAGATTCTGATTGGTTAATCGCTTAATAATTTTTGTATAAAAGACGTGCCATTTTGGTGGTTCGACACAGTCGTCGGCCAGCCAGTATTAGAAACACTCTCCTAATATAGAAGAAAGAAGCAACCAGTGGTTTTATTCTCCACCAACCCAGTACACAAGTGTGCCCAGTCTGCACATTTAATGGTCCTTCGGTAGCCGGATATCGTGGGGAACAGACCTGAAGACTTCACCAGCTAGAAGATTTCTCCAACTGAAGACGTCGTGCTACAGTGAAGACGCCGTGCTACAGTTATTAGGGAAGATATTTCTACGTGAAGACTTCATGCTACAAGTTTTATAGGGAAGATTTAGGAAGAGTGTTCTGAAGACGTTCATCAGCTGCCAACATGCCCGTCACACGCTCCGAGGGAAGGGGCCGCAAGCCGCCGGTGGAACAGAAGCCTTCGTCGTCCGAGAACACAAACTCGGCGACCGGTACCAGTGCAGAAGCCAGCACGGAAGAATCTACAGCAACAGGGACGACTGCCACGGAGACATCGGAACGAACAGACACCTCCGCGGCGACTGATCCATCCAACGAGACTTCCGTCACCGAAGCAACTGCTGCAACCGCCGCCTCAGCCGCAAGCGCCCCCGCCCCCTCGCACCCCTCTGGCGCCGTCGCCCCGTCCGTAACCCCCTCCGCTACGACGACGCTGACTGCGGGAACGAAAGCCAAGCAGATGATGAAGCCGCCGACTGTCAACACTCGTCAAACAGAAACCGCTACAGTAAAGCAAGTTTCGAGAAGCAACGCCGGTCCACCGAAGACGACCGGCCTTCAGGACCCCCCCCCCCCTCAGCAAGAAAGGGGCAGGGGGCGGATCAACGCATAGCAGAACGAAGCAACTCAAGCTTGCGAAGGCGAAAGAAGATTTGCTTCGCCTTCAAGTGCAATTAGCCGAAGCGCGCCTAGCTGCCCTAGAGAAAGAAGACTCCGAGGATGAAGAAGATGACGTCACTCTCTACTCAAAGTCGGAAGTTAATGCAAGAGTGGACAATTGGTTGGAGCATCAAGTGACTCGCCCGGTGTTAGCGATCGCCGACGAGCCTCACAACCCCCCAGAAGAACCAACCGTCGCCCATATAGAAGAAACAAGGCCAGCGAAGCATGAAGAAACACGTCAGTCACCGGCGGGAGGTCAAACCGACCTAGCCCTCCTAGCCGAAGCCATCACCCGGGCTATCGGCGCCACCCAGCGACCCAAGTTCGTCGAGTTACCGTTCTTCAGTGGGTCTCATCAAGAGTGGCTACCCTTTCGCGCCGCCTACTACGAGACAGAAGCAATGTTCACCTCAGTTGAAAATACGAATCGACTTAGAAGAAACTTGAAGGGAAAGGCCAGAGAAGCGGTCGAAGGTCTACTTATAACCAACGCGCATCCAGCTGAAGTGATGAAGACTTTGGAGTCAAGATTTGGAAGACCAGAGTCAATAGCCATGCTGGAGATGGAAACACTTCGAAGCCTGCCTCGCCTCACCGAGTCGCCGAGAGACATCTGCATATTCGCCACGAAAGTATCCAACGTCGTGGCCACACTGAAAACTTTGGGTTGTTTCAACTACATGTACAACCCGGAACTCGCGAAGACACTGGTGGACAAGCTGACGCCGACTCTACGCTACAGATACTACGACTTCTCAGCCACGCAGCCACGTGAAGATCCTTGCCTCATCAAAATAGAGAAGTTCTTCAAGAGGGAAGCAGAGTTATGCGGACCTTACGCGCTGCCTGAACAGATGGCAGCACCTACTTCGACCGCACAACAAAAGAAGACGCAACGGGTCAACAACGTGACTGAGAAGACACAGACATCGAAGTGCGCCGTATGTGACAACACGGGGCACAGCAACGCAACAGAATGTGAACAGTTCGAGAAATTGGACGCCAATGCAAGATGGGACATGGCAAAGTCCAAACGCCTCTGCTTCAGATGTCTTCGCTACAGAAGCAAGACACACCACTGCAAACCTAAGCCGTGTGGTGTCAACAGCTGCAAGTACTCTCATAACAAGATGCTGCACTACGAAAAGAAGACTGAAAAAACAGAAGCATCAGAAGATAAAGAAAAAACAGAAGTCATCAATTCAACATGGACAGTCAAGAAGCAGTCCTACTTGAAGATCCTACCGGTCCAGGTGAAGGGACCAAAGGGGGCCATCGACACCTTCGCGTTGATGGACGACGGGTCAACAGTCACGCTCGTCGACGACAGCGTAGTGGCGAGCATCGGAGCAACAGGACCCATAGATCCATTGAAGATAGAAACCATCAACGACATGAAGGCATCGGAATCAACGTCAAGAAGAGTCACCATCAACCTGAAGGGGCTCAACGATCATGAAGAGCAAATACAAGCACGCACAGTGAAGAACTTACAAGTCTCATCTCAACGGGTTCCACAAGAACTGGTGGAAGGGTGTCAACACTTGTGCGACATCCGAAGGCACCTCACATACGCGAATGCGAAACCACGAGTACTCATCGGGCAAGACAACTGGCATCTTCTGTTGACCTCAGAAACAAGAAGAGGGGATAAAAACCACCCAGTGGCATCTCTCACGCCACTAGGTTGGGTACTCCACGGCAGTCAGACACGAACCTTCGGCCAGAAGATCGACTTCGTGTCACACGTCACAGAAGATCCAGAAGACAACATAGAAGATCTCGTGAAGCAATACTTCGAGATGGACGCACTCTGCATCAACCCCAAGAGACCGAAGACTGACCCAGAAGAACAAGCACTTCGTATTCTGGAGAAGACCACAACTAAAATAGAAGAAGCAAGATTCCAGACCGGTCTTCTCTGGCGCAAAGAAGATGTCAAGTTTCCAAACAACTATGAAAACTCACTGAAGAGGCTCTTCAGCATTGAAAAGAAGATTGATCGTGACCCTACATTGAAGAAAAAGTACGTCGAACAGATGGACGCTCTCATCGCAAAGGGGTACGCTGAACCTGCCCCGAAACAGAAGACAGTTGACAAGACCTGGTACCTGCCTCACTTCGCCGTAATTAACCCAATGAAGCCGGACAAACTTCGGGTAGTACACGACGCTGCAGCCAAGACAAAGGGGGTGGCTCTCAATGACATGCTCCTCAAAGGTCCTGATCTACTACAGTCGCTGCCAGGCGTCGTCATGCGGTTCCGACAACACATGGTCGCAGTCACAGCGGACATCAAGGAGATGTTCATGCAAGTCAAGCTGAAAACAGAAGACAGAGATGCGCTGCGATACCTATGGCGCGGTGACCGACGAGATGGCCAACCCCCTGAAGAATTCAGAATGACGTCATTAATCTTCGGGGCATCGAGTTCTCCATCAACAGCAATCTACGTCAAGAACTTGAATGCGAAACAACATGAAGAATCTCATCCAGAAGCCGCCGCCGCCATCATACAGAAGCATTACGTCGACGACTACTTAGACAGCTTCAGAAGCCTTGAAGACGCCATGCGAATCACCAAGAGTGTACGAGAAGTACACATGAAAGCCAGCTTCGAGTTGAAACAATGGAAGTCAAACTCAGCGCCACTCCTAGAAACACTCGGAGAAGACAGTCAAACAGAAGACATAGAACTCTACAGAACAGAAGAGAGAACTGAACGAGTCCTGGGCGTCATATGGAAGATCAACTCCGACGAGCTCACCTTCAACCTCAACTTAGCGAGAATACCTTCAACACTTATAGAGGGTAAACAGCCAACGAAGAGAGAAGCTCTACGAATAGTTATGTCGCTCTTCGACCCGCTTGGATTCGCCTCACCTGTCACAATCAGGGCGAAGCAACTCCTGCAAGAAGTCTGGCGCCGTGGAACAGCATGGGACGACAAGATAGATGAAGACCTGGCGGAGCAGTGGGAAACCTGGATGGCACACCTAAAAAGCCTCCATGATGTAGCAATCCCGCGGCAATACCTACACTACAGTGACGCCGCCTCACTAGAACTTCACGTCTTCAGCGACGCCAGCGAGTCTGCCTACTCTGCGGTCCTCTTCTGGAGAACAGTGGCAACGGACGGCGAAGTGGCTCTATCCCTCATCATGGCCAAAGCAAAAGTGGCGCCGTTGAAGCTGACATCGATACCCAGGTTGGAGCTACAGGCAGCAGTCATGGGCACCAGACTCGCAGAGACAGTGATCGAAGAGCATGAGAGAAAGCCCGACCGTAAAGTGTTTTGGACAGACAGCAAGACTGTCCTAACCTGGATAAGGACAGGGTCACGTTCCTACAAACCATACGTGGCTCATCGTCTAGCAGCGATAGAAGAGAGTTCCAAGGTCAACGACTGGCGCTGGGTTCCGACGAAGCTGAACGTGGCGGACGACGCCACACGAGATGTACCAGCAACTTTCAATAGAGATCATCGGTGGTTCAAAGGGCCTGACTTCTTATACCTGACAGAAGAGTCATGGCCAACAGAAACCACAAGAACAACAGAAGAATCTTCTGAAGAAGAAAAGACTCATCACATGAGCGACAAAAGAAGATCGAAGCTTGCAGAGGGTCTGCCTGACCCATCCAAATTCTCCAGCTGGGACCGACTCCGGTACTCGACAGCACGCGTTTTACAGTTCATTCAACTCTGTAGAACTACCAAACAAAGTATCAACTTCAGAAGAACAAGGAAAAATAAAGAAGCCGATCCAGCTTGGAAAAAGAACAAGACTACAGTAAAAAGGCAGGCGCCCGCGACGGCAAAGAAGTCGTCACAAGAAAAAAGGAAGCTACTACCGGTCACAGCAGAGCTGCTCAAAACAGCTGAAGAACTCCTGATGCGATCCTCTCAAGAGGAGTCATTCACAGAGGAGATAAACAGCCTAAACAACGGGAAGCCCATCGCCAAAGAAAGCCGCCTTCACCTACTCAGCGTTGTGTCCGTGAACGGCGCCATCAGACTAAGAAGTCGTATTCAAGCTGTCAAAGATATGAAGGAAGAATTCACAAACCCGCTGGTAATCGACGGCGATCATCCTACAGTCAAGCTCTGGATACTGGGTATTCATCGGCAACTACATCACACAGGCGTAGAAGCCACAGTCAACGAGTGCAGACAACAATATTGGGTATTAAGATTACGCCCTATCACGCGCGCACTACTACGACGATGCCTGTTCTGCAGAATGAAGACGCAAGTACCACCGCATCCGAGAACTGGGGACCTGCCAGCATGTCGCTTAGCTCATCACAAGCGACCCTTCACCTTCACCGGAGTCGACTACTTCGGACCCCTCTCCGTGACCGTCGGACGAACTCGACAGAAGAGATATGTGGCCATCTTCACATGTCTCACGACGCGAGCTATACACCTGGAAGTCGCCGGCTCGCTCAGCGCCGACTCTGCGGTGATGGCGGTCAGAAGGCTGATCGCACGACGAGGCTGCCCGACTGAAATCTGGTCAGACAACGGCACCAACCCCAAGGCTGCCGACAAAGAACTACGACAAGCAATCGACACAGCGACTGCAGAAGAAGCGGCGAAGAGGACCATCTCCTGGCGCTACATTCCGCCTGGAGCTCCATTCATGGGCGGAGCTTGGGAGCGAATGGTTCGCTCAGTAAAAACGGCGCTCACCGCGACGTTACACGAACGTCATCCAGCAGAAGAAGTTCTCACGACTCTACTCGCCGAAGTAGAGTACACAGTAAATAGTCGTCCGCTGACTCACGTCTCAGTCAGCCCAGAAGATCCGGAAGCCCTCACTCCTAACCACTTCTTGTTGGGGGGACCAGGGCGAGTGCCGCAGCTCGGCACCTTCACCGAGCAAGACACCATCTCACGATCCAGCTGGCGAGCCGCACAAAGGCTAGCCGACGTCTTCTGGCTACGCTGGGTCAAGGAGTATCTCCCTGAACTCCAACACCGGCGGGAGCCCCACGGACGAGGTCAAGCAGTACAGGTCAATGACCTCGTACAGATCGTCGACCCCAACCTGCCTCGCAACGTGTGGATCCGAGGAAGAGTCGTCGCTACGTATCCAGGCCCCGACGACATCGTGCGGACGGTGGACGTGCTGACCAGAGGAGGTATCCTGCGCCGGCCAGTGAGGAAGTTGGTGATCCTGCCCCTGTCTACGGACGTCGAGCCCGCACCGGCAGCTGATGCGACGCGGTCGCACGGCGGGAGTGATGTGCGGGACAACGATAAACAGTGCAGTGTTAAATAGATTCTAATAGGACAGTACATAATGTAAAGTGTTAAATAGATTCTAATAGGACAGTACATAATGTGACAGTGATATATAGACACTTATTTACAGTGAAAAAGTGTATATTAACTTAGTTTTTTGATAGTTTGTTTTAAGGGGCCGGCGGAGCATGCGTTTTTCATACAAACGTAATACCAAAATAATTTGTAAATCAAACATATTCTTAAGGTAGTGTGTATTTATTTCGATTGGATTACAGAATATCTATGTTCCCAAATATATTTTTTGAGAGGACAATGATACAAAGACGAGATAGGAGGAATTTAAAATTTCCATAGAAAACTTACTTTTCTTATAACTCTTGTTAAAATCAGTGTTCAATCAAAATATATATTTGGGAACCTAGATATTCTGTAATTCAATCGAAATAAATACACACTACCTTAGGAATATGTTTAATTTACAAATTATTTTGGTATTACGTTTGTATGAAATACGCATGCTCCGCAGGCGTCTTAACGTACTTAGTAGACTTAGTGTTAGGATATATAAGTTCTATTATGTTATGTTTTTGTTGATTTTATATTTTTGTATGATAGTTCGTGATACATAGATCTCATAAATACATAGTTTTATATACGTTTACATAGAAAAAGTTAGTTAAAAACGTAAATATTGTTACGCGGTCCTCGTTACGGTAAAGTGTCTCAGTACTTAAGGTAATGTGCATAATGTTTTCGCGCGTTTTTGCCTTATTCTGATTGGATTTTAGTTTTTCCCGCACTTTTTGTAAATTCTAATTAGATTCTGATTGGTTAATCGCTTAATAATTTTTGTATAAAAGACGTGCCATTTTGGTGGTTCGACACAGTCGTCGGCCAGCCAGTATTAGAAACACTCTCCTAATATAGAAGAAAGAAGCAACCAGTGGTTTTATTCTCCACCAACCCAGTACACAAGTGTGCCCAGTCTGCACAATCTCTCTAGCGATATTGTAAAGTCTCGAATTATTGTCAACTGAACATACGGAAGTATCTCTTGCCCCCATAAACAGGACTTGGGGCACCCCCCCGTTAGGTTAGTTAGGTTCCTTTAAACCCTGCACTCGGAAATAGGGGCCCCGCGAAGCGGGGCTCCGTCGACTACGCTTTTTAGGGGAATATCAAGTGTTTTAAGGTTAGGATATATTAATCGATATTTCTCAGGAATGGCACAGTATCTTTTCATGAGAGTGGTACCACTGGGCAAGGGGGACCCCTCCTTCCCTCCACACCGCGTGAGTTGACTACCATCGCATGCATTTCACGAAAAATAATACGTTTTATTGTAAGCAGTATGTTCATTTGACAATAATTCGAGACTTTACAATATCGCTAGAGATATTACAATATAACGTATTTGACAATTTTACGGTGACAAATATAATAAATAAATATCGCTGGAGATTACACACAGCGCCATCTATTGCCACACTAAGCAACGAGGCTTGTGTCGTGGACACGAGATAGTTGATAATTATACTACATAGATACTGTTTAGTTTGTAAATACATACTTATTATACATAAAATAGAATAGAACAATATTACGAAACTTGGAACATATGATATTTTGCCCATTTTCTCCAGATACGGTCAGACGAAGAAGATGAACGCGGCGACAGAATACGTGCACATGCTGAACGCGACCATGTGCGCCACCACGCGCGTCATCTGCGCCGTGCTCGAGGTCAACCAGACTGAAGACGGCATCAAGGTAAGAAAACTAACACAGATAACAGAGTACCAGCGCTGTGACGTTTTTTAATGTTACAGCACCATGCCGAGATAGGGGCCTTTTGGCCTGGTTCAGGTGAACGTCATAATGACGGGACCACGCCAGATACTGCGATTATCATGTGAATAGCATTTAGTACAATATTTCTACTATTTGATACTTTCATAGAAAAATTCTACCACCATAAAATTTGAAAATATTCCATACAGAAACTGGTCCCGCCATTTTGATATCAAAATGACGGGACCAATGTTCATTTGTTGAAAAATACACGATGTGATCTTAAACTGAACACATAAAATTTTAATACGAAATAGTACGACTGCGTTGGAATCGTTATTATACATTATTAACTGTAATTTCAATAAAAAAAAGGTATACAAAATTGACATCAGAGCGCCTGAAGAAAAAGTATCATTTTATGCCATGAAGTATTTTTATGGCTCATAAAATTTATTAAGGCGTTTAAAACGTTTGGACCGCGTCCAATTGGTTTTAAAAATATTTCATACAATTTAATTTACTTCTTGAACTTAAACTATTTTAATTCGGTTAATTTACAAGTTACAATTAAACACTACAAAATTCAATTGCAATGAGAGATTTTATTTTAAACCCTTCGCTAGTCGCTGGATAGATGGCGCTGGTGTCGGTATTTTACTGCAAGGAACAGAACGTCACATAATTTCACTTGGACCTAATGGTTATACTTGGAAGCTTATGCAAACGAAAGTGACAGTCAACGAGCGTATCTGACGTGTTTTTGTATATAGCGTTTTGGCTTTGACACCTGGTAACGTAGTCAGATCAACGCCATCTACCGAGTTCTTAGAAACGATGTTTTTTCTTAATTCTCAATAAAGAAAACCTTTCATTTTTCTATTCTATTTTTATTAAGTCAAGCAAATTGCAATTCTTATGGAGCGTCCCCACTAGGAGCGCGTTCGCGAGGCCCGGGACTCGCGAGCCGTTGTGCTTTTTTGCAACGTGTCCACATTAAGAGCCGCGCGGCCTGCCTTGCGCAGATGCCACAGACTATATAGAGATATAAGCGGGAGTTTCTTTTGAGATGTACTAAGAAAAGTACGTTTTTTAGGTTCAGCAGCATTTATAGTAATAGGCACCGCTGCGCAAATAAGAAACATCATCATCATCTCAGCCGAAAGACGCCCACTGCTGGACATAGGCCTCCCCCGAGTGTCGCCACATTGACCGGTCCCTTGCGACTCGCATCCACCGGATTCCCGCAACCTTCACCAGGTCATCGGTCCACCTAGTGGGAGGTCTTCCAACGCATCGTCTTCCGGTTCGTGGTCGCCACTCCAGAACCTTTCGGCCCCAACGGCCATCCGTTCTGCGAGATGTCCGCATGGTGTCGGACGTAAAGAATAGCACCATCCCATATCTTCCCGTGGGTGTCGTAAGAGGTGACTAAGGGACTTACCAGAGAATGGGCAGCAGCGTTCTCTGTGCTTTTGTAACAACCGTACTGCGATCGCCAACCCGCCTGCCAAGCGTGGCGATTATGGCAATCCCCCCCAAATGGACATCACATTAAATAAGAAACATGTAACAAGAAATTTAAAAAAGCTTATAAAATGATTTTGTCTATAAAAAAACTACTTCGGCAGTCCCATAATACACCCGGCACTGCCGTACAATTCAATGAAAGAAATTGTTTTCTCGTCCGCCCAATTCATTTTGGATCGAATAAAACACAATTTGATGTACTGGCGGTTACTAGCTATTATATTACTCTGTGTAGTGACACTTCCTTTGAAGTAGACCGACAACCGCCGGCCGCGCGGCTATACATGGGCCGCGTGGTTCAGGCTTCGCGCACGTCCACACTCACGAGGCTCTAGTGGGGACGCCGCTTTACAATAAACACATCAAGCTATTTCTCGTATTATAGGGTAATACGAGATACTTAAATTTTATTTTTATCATAAAAGCAGCATCTAGATTTAAAACAAAATATCAGACAGAAAAAGTATCATTTCATGCCATGAAGTATCATTTCATCAATTGAATTTTGTAGTGTTTAATTGTAACTTGTAAATTAACCGAATGAAAATAGTGTTAAGTTCAAGAAGTAAATTAAATTGTATGAAATATTTCTAAAACCAATTGGATGCGGTCGAAACGTAAACGCCTTAATAAATTTTATGAGCCATAAAAATACTTCATGGCATAAATGATACTTTTTCTTCAGGCGCTCTGATGTCAATTTTGTATACCTTTTTTTTTATTGAAATTACAGTTATTAATGTATAATAACGATTCAAACGTAGTCGTACTATTTCGTATTAAAATTTTATGTGTCCAGTTTAAGGTCACATCGTGTATTTTTCATCAAATGAACATTGGTCCCGTCATTTTGATATCAAAATGGCGGGACCAGTTTCTGTATGGAATATTTTCAAATTTTATAGTGGTAGAATTTTTCTATGAAAGTATCAAATAGTAGAAATATTGTACTAAATGCTATTCACATGATAATCGCAGTATCTGGCGTGGTCCCGTCATTATGACGTTCACTGGTTCAGGACCTTTCGTTTCTTTTTACTTATCTATGTTTAGTTTTCATTAGTTGTAAATAATGTTAATTTTTATGTGTTTTGTCCTGTACAAGCTAATAATTGCTTTTTCTTTCTTTATTTTATATCACTCGCATTCGTTCATAAACTCACTCAGAAACCATAGAAACGCCACCTACTCCGATCCTCAGATACTCCTTTTTGGTTGGTCCATTTCACATCTGGTCATACTAGCGTATTGAACAGGGCATCGAAATATGGACCTATAATTATGTAGAGCCTTTTTCATGGGTAGATGACAAAAAATGGAATAAGTCTGTCAGTTAGATTTTCAAAAATATTTGACCCGTTTTTTTTTTCTTTTGTTCCGTAAACAAAAATTGACGAAGATACGACGACGCCTTTAAAATTCTCAATACGTCACGCCGCGTCGTGGTATAATTTTTTAGTGTGTTCTGATGTCACGAGCTGGGGGTTCCCAAGGTTTAAATCTTTGACAATATATACGCGTCCAAATTATTTTCCAATACTATAACTGACAGACTAAATAGATTTGCAATTCATTGTGATTCGGAACATTTCTTTTATGTTCTTGGGATAAAGTTCAGTTTACCGTACAACATTCTGAAATGAATCATTTCCTAATGTGTAAATAACATCAAAGGCAACGGATTTGAATTTGGAATAGGAGTATCTTTTATTAAACACCTCATTCAACAATATTTTAACCAAAAATGCACTTTGTTTACTAAGCAGCTTATTTCTGTAACCCACAGGTCCCGGAAGCTTTGAAACAATGGATGCCTGAACAGTACCAGGAGTTGATCCCGTTCGTGAAGCCAGCGCCCATCGACCTGGAAGCTGCCGCCGCCGCTAAAAAAGGCAAGAACAAAGAAGGAAAGAAGTAACTTTGCTAGCGAAAATAATTGTTCATTCCCGCACATGAAGCATTTTATTTATTTGTTATGCTAAGCTTAAATAATATAAAAATAAAATAAATGGCCAGACTACTATTTATAATGTTTTTTTTTTCTTCTCTATGTATGTTTGTATAATCGATTTCATATACGAACATTAATCATCATTCATTATTCTAGACTAAAACCATTACATCCAATATGGTTCCAGACTGTTGCAGTCAATAAAATATGTCCTATTTCCTGAACTAGTTTTGGTCTTTTCAGTTTTTTTTTTTTCATTTATGATTTTCATCTCCTTGTACGTACATAGACATTCAGCTTTATCAAAGGTTGAGAAGGCTCTCAAAGAAGCCGAAAAACAAAAAGCTCGTTTAAATGTCCTCCGTAAAGTAGGTATTAACCTCCTCCATGGGCTCTGTTCCACTGGGTTCTGGAGGTCAGATAGGCAGTCGCTCCATGTAAAAAACTGGTATTCAGCTGCATCTGGTTAGACTGGAAGCCGACCCTAACATAGTTTGGAAAAGGCTAAGCAGATGATGATGGGTCGAATCTGTTCCAGTGGATGACGATGAGAACAACAATGTTGAGAGGTCACACGGAGACTGTACCCATACAACTACGTACTCGCATATAATATGGACCTCATTTGTATGATTGACGGTGAATGTATTAAGAGGTAAAGAAAAAAAACGAGCCACACGGGTATGATTCACAAAGATGACTTAGTATGTAGGTAGGTACAAAGCCGAGCTTTTGCTAAAACCTGAAATATCTCAAATTCAGATAAAGGGTTACTACTGAGTTTCTGCTAAAAAAAAACCCTATACTTAACCTAAATCTGGGGATCGACGAAAACATCGTGGCAGTGGAGACATGTGATAAAGTGGCACCGGGATTAACAAATAGGATATTTTTTGTAGCGGTATACGGTCACACGATCTTAAGGGACCGTTCCCGAATTTCACATGGAGAGGCCTAAAGACACAAGCTAGTAAATTACACATACCTACTATCTCGATTCGTTGCTATCAGCCGTAGTCGATTCCAGTAGCTACAACAACAAAAGTATTGTAAACAATTAGATGATAACAAAACTGTGTGGTTGTGACGAACGGAATAATCTTATCATTGGGAATAACAGTGACTAAAGTACCTAAAACAACTATTTACTGATGACATGTAGCATTATTAATTGATCTTAAATCGTGGAGATACGTAGGCAATTTATGAAGTACGCAAAGCATCTATACATACCTATAATAAAATCGTTGAGACCAAAAAATCTGTACATTGAAGATTAAAAAAAAAAATCGCCCAGGGTGACTTAAAATAAGTAGGTAACTGAACATAGTTTGTTTGAACGCGCATCACGTAAAAACTGCTGGACGGATTTTGATGAAAACTTCACTAATCTATTTAAATAAACTCAGAATAACATTTAGGCTATAGAAATTATGGATAATTTTGGAAAAAGGGGGTGAAAAGGAGGGGTAAAGTTTGTATGAAAAAATTTTTTTAGATTGTTCTAGAATCATGAAACTCAGAGTTAATACTTATTATTAAAAATAAAGAAACACCTGTTTCAGCATTTTTTAAAAATTTCATCCAGAGACGTAAAAAAGAGGATTTTGTGTTTAAAATTAATAAACTTCATACACTTATAGAACAAAATCCAATGAAGTATAAACCTTTAAAAGTTGCTGTAAATACTTCAAATCTAATACAGGTAAATATAATTTCTCAATTTTCTTGAAATTTGATTTTTGAAATGAATACGCCCAAAATAGCGGAACTCAAGGAAATCGGGTGGAAACGGTAAACGGGGCAGTAAGGGGAACTGCAGCTACACGAAAAAGGTCTTAGAAACAATCCATAATTTTTCGCTAAATGTTGATCCCCATTCACAGATTTAATTTAAAAAATAAAGTGAAGTTAGCAAGAAAATTGCCATTTTACATAAAACAATTTTTTTGATGACAATAATGATAAACTTTAACCGTTGCAGCTAAGTACATGAAAATGGTCTTAGGAAACCGTTCGTAATTTTTCGTGAAATTTTGATCCCCATTCACAGATTAAAAAAAAGTACAGTTAACAAAAAAAATTGCTATTTTACACAAAACATTTTTTGATGCCAATTGATCCTGTTTCTAATACTCAACGGTTAAGGAAGCTCCCGTTTCTGCCCGGTTAATCGTTTCCACCCTGTATTTACAAATAAAATAATACTACGAATAAAATGTAGACCATACGAATGTACATCAGACATAAAGCCCGAAAAGTTACAAATACAAACGAGTTAAAATCCTACTATCTACAAATAATAAAAATGCTTTGTCCTGAAGGACTGTGATGGATCAACGCACAACCTTTACCACAGATTGTAGAAACCTGAAGCTTGGAGGGTGTAGTTTTTGTATAATAATTTCAGAAAATCATTTCTTATCGTATGCCTATAATACGATAAGAAAGGATTTTCTGAAATTATACCCCTAAGGGGGTGAAAAGGTGGGGGGCAAAGTTTGTTTTTGAAAATGTGATTCCTTGGTCCAATCTACTTCAAATTTTGCTATCAACAATATTAACAGAATTGATGGACGCGTTTCGTATTGCACGTAAATTGATTTCAATGCATATCTTAGGATATACACCGTTTTAAATAACTCCGCAGCAAAATAATGATCATGTACCGGACGCGCATTTTCATTATGCGGAACGATGTGTATGATGTGCTCTTTGAAAATTGTATTATAGGTGCTTACGACCCAATCTCTGTACCTAACCCTCTCTTTCTCTTATGTGACGTAGACGAAGTTGCGCGGGTCAGCTAGTACTATTATAATTATGTTAACTAGCTGACCCGCGCAACGCAACTTCGTCTGCGTGAAGAACCGCTCGACCGATTTTGTGCAAACTTCACATAAACCATCTACTAAATAGTCCGAACAAAGCCTAAACATTTGGTTTGGATAGGTGAGCCCGTTCTTCAGTTATAAAATTACAAAAAAAGTGGCATTGATTTCTATATACCTACCTACATTTTTAATAGTGCGAAAGTTATACCTCTGCATGTACTTACGAGTATGTCTGTTTTAAACTTTTCACGATTGAACGGATTTTGATGTTAGACGACATGACGACAGTATTTAACTACATACCTAGAATAATTGAAGTGAAAACTTCTCTAGGCGCGTTGAGCACTTTTTGGGCGAATGAAAATCATGGAACTCGCATGACCGTCACCTAACGCTTCGTAGCACTCGTAGCCGATCCGGTACGGTGCAGCAGCACTTAGGCGTGCGCGGGGCACAACCCGTAGCAGATATAGACTACTTAGTTTTTACTTCGATCGGCAGTCCCCAAAAGACTGCCCCGTAGGTATGTTTTTTTTTCCGGTGGTACGTTCTCATTGAATAGTTTTCCGGACCAAATCGCAGGTAAAAAACCGGAGCTGAATAAAACATCATTTTGTTATTTTCGCATTTATTGTGACAAATTTCAGTCAGCGCCGATTATGTATATGCAATGCAAATTGCAACCTTATATTATTTACATTCATCAAGATATAAAATGATTAACAGTAATCTTTCATAACGTGGGTCCCATTTGTGTAGTGGCATAGAATTCGAAGGTTTGAACTAGCTATTTTGTAACTGACTGCAGTTTTTAAACTAGACAAATACAGGTCTAAGTACATGAATCAATGAATGCAGAAATAAAAGAGCTCTGTTAGAATTTCAACCATCCGGGTTGGACCCAGCGTCGACAATCCAACAGAGCAGAATTTATAAATGTCACATAAATAGCGACGAAAAAACTAGCATTGTTCTCTATTATGTACCAAGTTTTCTAATTTGTCATTAAATTAGACTGTACCACTTTATTGGTAGAATATAACATCACGCCTGTTAACTGTAATGTCCCCGATAGATTAGGCAGAGGAGAGAGGAGAAACACCGACATTTCGCCAATTATAAATTGAAAGGAGCGAGCCTATTGCGCCATCAACCGGCCGCAAACTCCAGGGCTGCTACTGGGAAATTCGGAAATTCCTCATGGGAAAATCCAATAACACTGCCCGACCTGGGAATCGAATCCAGTGGACCTATATGCTCAGTAGTGGCGCTAACGATTACTAGACCAACGAGGCAGACGCCAAACAGTACAGTGAAGTGGTTGTGTGGTCTAGAGTGAGGTTATTGGTAGAAAAATGTAAAAATCTTTTACCAATACACAAATGGGGATCCCCTGACGGGATTTGCGCATGACAACATATTTAATACATATCTAAAAGCATAAAAAATTACTCCAAAACCTGTGTACCTACTTAATAAACAAAATATTCGTCCTGCAAAAATCCCGTCCAATTTGAAGTTT
This sequence comes from Xestia ashworthii, assembly GCA_950022955.1. Taxonomy (NCBI): domain Eukaryota; kingdom Metazoa; phylum Arthropoda; class Insecta; order Lepidoptera; family Noctuidae; genus Xestia; species Xestia ashworthii. The sequence goes on from OX465563.1 coordinate 6,113,861, forward strand.
TGCTTAAAGGTGTTTATTCGTAAACGATTTTTCAAGTTGGGAGACTTTTAAACGACAAAAATGCAATCCTAATTCCGTAAAAGAAAAGATTAAATAAATTGCATTATAAACTCCTACTACGTGACAGCTACAACACTTCTAATAGGTGTGGTAGTTGATGTTATAATTGCTCTGATGACAGACTTTTTAAGCGCGACGGACAAAGTATGCGACTTTTGCGTGATTAATGTATTTGACTACTTTTTGTCGACTATAAGGCGATCAGTAGGATCCTTTCCATCAGTAGATCCTTATAGTTGACAAAAAAATAGTCAAAACATTAATTACGCAAAAGTCGCATATTTGTCCGTCGCGCATAAAAAGTTTTTTGTCGCAGACTTTTTGTCGTCTGGGCAGGCCCTTTCACTTGATACAGTATTTATCTATGGCAGGTAATTCTAACGTATTAAAGTTATAATCTGGGATTTGTTACCAACAGTGCTAAAACAATTACGAGTTCGATTAGACATACTTAAGTACATAAAATAGTGACTTAAATTTTTAAATAGACAACGATAAACAATAATAATTATAATATGTAAAAACAGTAAAACGGGGCTATTTGGTACCATATAAATCATATAATTATGTAGATATGTTTATCAAAATGTTATTGGGTTTTTCCTTCAGGAATTTCTCAGTAGCCAATTCAAGTCAATCAGTGTTGCTAGAGTTTGTAAAACAACTTCTACTACTAAATACACCAACCGACAGATAACGATATTTAGGTTAAAATTTCTGGGTCATCCCAAATAGCCACCAAAATCCAAATAGCCCCGTTTTACGATATAATTATAATCAATTCGTAACTTCTACTTATATAAGTTCTACAAGACTTTTCAATGAGTAATAATGAGATTTACATAATTATATTTTTTACTTATAAGATCTTATTTACACAGTCTTAGGTAGTGCAAAAATCTTACATTCTTGGGTAACATGCTATATAAACGAGAAAGAGTGAGACATTAAAGGAAATTGCGAGCAAATCCCTGATACAGTAGGTTGTACATCAGTTGACACAAAACCAGTGTAAGTTTGACCTTAGTGCTATTGAAACTCGGTACTCAATTAGGTCAGCTCAAGGTCAAAGCGTTACACTGATGTGCGGTCGACTGTCCATGTATCCCTCTATCTACTTACGTATAAAATCGTTAATCACTAGTTTCATGTCAACACTTATTAATTAAAGCTCTTAAAATAAGAAGAAAATTTACTTTTACTAGTATAAATGTTAGAGGAGAGTGCCTGCAATTTCCTTCGAACTCCTACATATTATTAGTCTGTTTATAGAGTAGAATTATTTCCTAAACAAATCCAGATCAGACGCTTCACTTTTTGTCTTTCATTCGGCATTTGAAAAGACTAAACATAAAAAAAATGTGAAATGAAACAGAAATGAACATTCGGCGGCTGCCATGTTCACACGCGGCGCTGTCTTTCAAGATACAGTAAAAAGTTAAGATCAGACGACGTCACTAATCAGATGTCGAATGCTACATGGAACTACCATGTGATTGTGATCCCAAAATGATAGGGGGGGAGAATATAATGACCACCAAAAACAAACTTTGCGGGTTTACAGTTCAATTTCTGGTGGTCACTAATAAAAAAATAAATTTTTGGTTCTAATTTCACAATAAAATGGGGATTAATTTTGGTGATCATTTACTAATTTTGGCAATCAAAAGTCTTTTGTTTTTGCCGTTGGATAGTTTGCTAAATCTGGTGGTTCGTTAATTGAATTCCAAATGATAGGTAGGTAGGTACCTACTGCAAAATATCAGGACAGCACCGTGTGAAGTGTACCTCGAGTGAAGAGTCTGATTTTAGTTTGACGACGTATAAATGTGCAGATTGATCGATAGGTGACATCATAGCTGCGATAGAGAACATAATTGTCCTGGCCGTGACGCGCTGCTACGCAACCGGAGTACATACAACACGAAAAAAACATGGATATCTACTTCATTATCTTCTCTGTTGTTGTTCCATAAATGTTGTCGAGAAATGCGATCTTCAATGTAGGCGACATTTCACAAACCCGCACTAGTTCGGCGTGATGTATTATGGCCCTATAACAGAAAGGCCAGTCCCAGCAGTGGGATTGATTAGAGCAGTAGTTTTCCTCTCAATTTCAGGATTGATGCCATAATAAAAGTAGTTCAAAATGATGAGTCTATTGACCTGTTTTCAGTTTCAATTACACATTTGACGTTGTATGAAAATAGCGAATGCTTTGGTAAAGATGACTGTCGAAGGCACGTAAACAAAACCGGCCACGGATGGCAAAGTTTATTGCCATTGCGAGATCAACATCTATGCATTGTCACATTACTATTGCAAAAGGACAATGTCAAAGATGGAACTACTTAACGCGCAATATGGGTCAATAAGGGTAACGATAACCGTACATGTTACCAAAAACAATTTGGTATTAATAACGTATAATATCTAACACCACATTACAAGTTAAAGCTACATTAGTCATATGCGTAATTAATGTGCCACTTACTTAGGGTAGGTACTCGTATTATACATATATTTTACAATAATTAGTTATAATACAAAGGGAACTACACTTCAGAATTATCTATCATAGAGTCAGCCACTGGAAAGTGAACGGTAGGTTCGTTAGGCGCGTTGGGCACTTTTTGTGTGAACAAAAATCATGGAACTCGCGTGACCGTCACCTAACGCTTCGTAGCACTCGTAGCCAATCCACTACGGCGTAGCACTCGTTGCCGATCCGCTACGGCGTAGCACCACTAGGCGTGCGCGGGGCAGAACCCATAGCAGATATCGATTACTTAGTTTATACGTATAACGGAAGTCCCTAAACACTGCCCCCATGTTTTCTTTTTTTCGACATGGCATCGCGCAGGTCAACCTATGGGGCTGACTCCTGCTTAGCCGGTCTATCATGTGGGTGCCTTGAGTGTAAGACCTAACAGGCAGAGGCAAAAAACGTATAAACTAAGTTTATCAAAGAAACTACGCGACAGCACGCATAAGGTACCCCTTCAAACTACGACTTAGTGTCGCTGGGAAAGGCAACAAAGGGACAGGCTGGATTTGAGTGAGATTAGAAGCGTAAAGAGTATAGTCGATCTCGTAGACATACGTATACTCAACCACCCCAAGGGTGAATGCCACTTCACATCGTAGGTAACAACAAGCTCCATTTATTGAAAAATGTGTGCCATTCATGATAAAAAGAACTAACCATTATTCATATCATTTGGCACTACAAAAACTGGCTTCTATCAGACAAAATTATTACAAAGTGTAGTGCCCCTTAGATATGAGTATACAAAACAGTAAATATTATTACATTACTTCATTCCATGGCTCAACATGGCACATGTTTAACAACCAGGTCACAACTCCCTAAAGCACTTCCGATGATAATGTTCAAGTTCGCATTATTGTCTAGCACTTAAATATGGTAACCCTGCATTTGAAGCCTTATCACACTAGCGAGTTGCGAGCGTGTGGAAAGCGAGGCGATTGCGCAGCGAGCTTGCTGCGAAGACGCCGCGGCCGCGGGTCGCTGTGTGCAATCAGCGTATTTTACAATGATTAATTTTGTTTTTCTTCGCGGCGACACACGTTTCGAACTCGCGGCGAGCTGCGTATTCGGCCCGCTTTCCACTCGCTAGTGTGATAAGGCCCTTAGTGAGCAATGCACACCAATGGCGTATGAGGGTTTTCCATCTCACGCCATTATCCCCAAATGAGGCATCGCACAGTTCGCCTGTTCTGTTTATGTTTAAGTTCTGTCATTTTATGTTAAAGGTGGCAAGCATGTTGCCCGTCATTTGTATCGCCTAGCTAGTCTGGGACGTCCCTGATATGAGTTGCCAGTTGCAAATTGCTATTTTGTGTGCAAAATGAGTAGGTATTAGAAATGTCTAGACATCATAAGGATCCTCTGGCAAGACATGTTGGTGTGTATAATCACTGAAACATCTCGTAGAATATTTTCGTTATGAATTATGTAACTTCGTAATAGGCAAGTTGTATTTTTTATCAGTAAAATGTAACACAGTGAACTTCAAACGATGATTAAGAATTATTTTTGTTATGCAACAAAATGGGTTGTTGGATAAGTTGTTTTCTCAAAGCTATTTCCTTTGACTAAAACATGTTTAGAGATTTCTGATATTTCATGATTTTCGAAGGCCTACCTCAACCCAGAACATAATTATATTTAAGCAATCTAAATTAACTTGAACAGTACCTACATATTACATTAAGTTAAAAGTTAAACTAATGTAAATGCATGTTAACTTGAAACTAGCTGATCTTAGGAACCTAGCCAGGTTACATTCGCAAACTAGGTATCATAAATAAGCTACCTCTTGTACTGAAAGCTCCATGTATGTTTTCTTGCAAATCAATTTATAGTCTCTGGTGACGTCTTTAATTAAAATTTTAGGATACCCTTAGCCAACCAAGTGTTTGCAAGGTCCATAATCTTGAAAGTTCCTCAGATAGTTTGGCTACATTATTTGTGGCTGTGACTCAAGTTAACATAAACAAATACATTGAATTATATTACTACCTAAATATTTTAACTAAAATTTTGATTACACATTTATAACATACTACATTGATATTACTGAGGATAACAAGTGATAGCTTACATCTAATGTTGGTTCTAGTTTTATAAAGTAAATGCAAGTTACTTAGATACATAGTGCATGAATAGGTGAATTACTTGTACCTACATAACTCAATTATTATGCACTTTCAATTAAAGGAAATGTGATTAATATGCAGAGATCAGAATAGGTAGAGTTTATTTCCCTTAATTTCGAGGAATTATAATAATGTGTGAATAATACCTCTTTAATTTAATAGCTTATTTCAAACTTATAAACCACTTGTTACCCACAACCTTGAAGTTGAGGCAAAAAACTGTACTTATTTCAATCTCTATTATTTAGACATGAGTCAATGACTTTAAATATTTGTAAATAATTAATATTTGAGTCATTCCTGTGATGTGATAATCTCTATGCCCCCCACCCCCAGAAGTTTGAGAAAACAAACGGATTTGAAAGACATTTTTTTGATATTATATTTACATTGTATTATTCATAGTTACAGTTACTTCATTAAAATAGAGATTACATACATTATCATAGAAATAAAAAAACAGAAAATAAACACATAACAACCTACTTTGCATGGTCTCAAGATACACATTGAAATAACAAAACAGAATTATAATAGTTTAGTTCGTAGACATTTGAGTCTTAATATGTCCTCTTTTTCTATGTAGGATATAAATATTGTACACAATACATACAATAGGTTCAAAGCCAAGTTATTTATATGTATAAAGATTACAGAAGGGAAATGTTTCACAAGATAGGATCATATAGTCCTGTAGGCATTAACCTCAACAGCCTACTGTCAGTCCAGCTACAATGATGAAACATCATTTGTGTATGACTCAACGACCATACAGCCTCTAGACTCCTAATAACAGGCGACCGATGTCTGTCAACACATAAGGGGTATAAATCTTATAGCCGTCGTCACTCACCGAGTTCGAATTAGTTTCGACCACTCCTGTGAGCCGCAAACACTTCCGCATTACTCCTTTAAAAAATCGAGAAAATAGACATAATATGGCCCCATGTATAATACGTTGGTGTGATAAAGAAAGCCTGACTTCAAGTTTCCTGAAAGACGGTATCACATTTCATCGGTAATTTAAAAGTTCCATAATTTAAATTAGATTAAATTTCTGACAATATTTATCGGAGTTCATCTTATACTGGTCATACTGGATGTCTTTTATGATTGCGTCCCTTTCTTTTGAAAGTACTTTTTTCTCTATCTCTTTTCCTCGATGTTACGTTAACATAATTAGTGATGTTCCAAATCGTACGACCACCTCTGTTGTCGATAAAGCAAAAAATAAAACCTATAACTATTTTTTTATGCAAAAAACATATTTTTAATAATTAAAAATTACAACATTTATTTATTTATTAATATGTTCACGGTATTTTACAGAAGATTGTTTTATCCCTATGAAAAACCGTCACCGCCTACTAAGTTCATATAAGTTCAGATATTTTACCTACATGATTCAATCGTAATTAGAATAAAGAAGGTAATTTAACGCAAGTAAAGTATGTAAAACATATTTTATTATGCCCACAGTTAAAAAATATCGATACTTTCTTGTTTGATTTAAAACTGTCCCATCCCTAGTGAAATGCAATGACCTTGAATTGGCCAATCAGAACGCAGTACCCCGTCCCCCTCGCGTACCTCGTACCTCAGCGAGTTGACAGAATAGTTTTCGTGCGATAAATCGTGTATTAGGCGTCTATAGGCTGTATGGTCGTTGGTATGACTCGTCACCAATTACATACAAATCACAGAATATTTTATTTCTGGCAAGTACTTACATTGGTTGCAATGCCAGAAACAACGCCACTTTTAGCACGCCAGCTGAGCTTTCTGCCGACACTTGTGCATCAGAGCCCGTAGAGTGAACTGCCGACGAGCCAGGGTGCGCACTTGCTTCAAGAATGTATCCAAATCAATCACTTCCTTGCGTAGTGCCTCTCCCATGTAGTAAATAGCATCTTCTAGAGTAGCTTCCTCGGCAAAAGCGTTTAACAACTGAGAGTATAATGGGGCAGTGGTCACAACAGCTTCATCCACATCAATGCCCTCTTGTTCCTCTAAGCGTTCAATGGCAGTGTGCAATTCTTTCTCTTTCTCCTGCAAGATTGTCACATTCTTGTCCAACTCAGCCCTCTCTCTCTGCAGTCTTGCAAGAATATCCTCAAGACGTGACTTGCCTTCACGAAGCTCCTGCTGTGTGCGACGGAGAGTCTCAAGCTCAGCTTGGGACTGTAGAGACTGTTCCCTGAGCCTTCTTCTAAGCTTATCCTCGACAGCAGATAAAAGAGATGCTTTAATGTGTTCCTCTGTGATAGTGCCACCAGCTACATCAGTTGTAGCAGGGCCTGTATAGCCTGCTGCCGGTGGATAAGGAGTAGCTGCTGAAGCAGGTGGATAAGGCATACCATTGGTGCTGACAGCACCAGGATAAGGAGCCCCATAGCTAGGATATGGCAGATTCGATGTTGTTGGATAAGGTGTTTGTGTTGGATATCCTGGTTGTGGGGCACCTTGAGGGAATGGATACCCTGCAGCTTGGGGCATGAAGGAATTCACCGGATAGGGCGCCCTCGTCTCGTTACGAGGCTTTGAATAAACTGGTGGCAGCTCTCCAAACGCAGAGACCATGCATTGAATTAGCTTCTGTAGTGTGGAGCCGCTTTGCGTCCATTCGTGTAGGTATGGCAGGTATACTTTGCCGTTACTATCGACATATTTTGAAACTTTTATAGACATGTCTGACGTGGGTTTGACGAAACAAAGCGGCGCATTTTGAGGGTGAGTGTCCATTAGCCAGATACACACCGGGATATTATAGTAGGCTCCTTTATAGTTTACGGGGATGGTACCTTCGAGGTTCAGCAGGTCTTTTCTGGCACCATTGTTGAACACAAAGGCTTCCAGACGATAGGTCAAACTTCTATACACTTGAATCAAATTAACCACTTCACGAGACGTGTAATCACGGTGTTTGTATTTTGATAAATATTGCTTAAGCACTACATCGTCGTTAGCCATGATTAATTGTTAATAAATTAAGATACTAACGAAATATACGAACAATAAAATTGAAGAAAATTACAGAAATACAGAAAATCACACGATACGAACGAAAATCACATCGCTCATAGTAGACAGCTTTAGTGATGTCATCAAACAAAATAGTCATATGTTTAGTATTGATCTTTATAAAATCGACTAAACTCAAAATAAATGTCTGATTTTGGATTCAAAGTGCGGTGATAGGGGGTAAAGCTGTGACCGAGTGGCGTTCAGGGACTGAAAAGAGAAGTCACTGTCAAGAAGTGTTGGTCGTTCGACGGTGAAATGGGACGACATTGTTGCCATCGTAGGAAAATCCTGGATGAAGCTGGCAAAAGAACGTGGAGTTTAATAAAATGAGAGCAAAATCAGAAAGAGGCTCAGACTCTGATTCGAGTAACGAATACCATCGCTAGGCAGATTCTTTTCAAATAAGAGGATGTGCTTATAGCTTCAGCAGCATTCATAAATATAATTATTAAACAAGAAATCGGCCGCACGGAGCCGTGCCACTCTAGTGGGGACGCTCCTTTAATATCCATGGCATAATTATGTTACCCAATTCACAGACGTATAAAGAGTATGTGAGAGCAGCAGACCAAACAGTAGCTAAAATTTGTGAAGTCATTACACACACATATGAAAAAGCAAGTACGTAGGAATCGATAGGACTCGATAAGATAAATATGACAGTCATTCTCGATAAAATGAGTTTTTGACTCCATAAAAACTCACTCAGGGCTCATCAAATAAATATTTTGAAAAGACTAGTAGGTCTCCATTTTCATCTGACAAAAGAAAACGACCAAACCAAAGACAAAACTACCAAATGTCAAAATATTCTTGACAATTTCTTTTTCGGTGAGCTGTCAACGTTGCGAAACGTTTGATTGCAGTTCGCCTATTCTAATCCAAGTTAATCATCTTGGAATAGTTTGAAATACGTTAATTTGTATTTTAAAAATACAGCACAATGCCGCCTAAGTTCGATCCTAATGAAATTAAAATCGGTAAGAGTTGATACCAGTGAAAAACATGACCGGTTTCCGAGTGATGGTGTTCATCAATATTGTGTGTGTATTTTTACAGTAAACTTGCGATGCGTTGGAGGAGAAGTTGGTGCCACTTCGTCGTTGGCCCCTAAAATCGGTCCCCTTGGTCTGGTGAGCATATACTTTGATAATCTTGAAAAATACCTTAGCTAACCTAGAAACTGGGCATGGCAGTCCGAACACCTATTCTGTAAAATAAATGATACTATAATTTGTGTGGTATCGCAGAGACAACTCGATGTATGCTGCCTTTAAGTACCTATAATTGGAGAAAGTTTTAATGTCTTTGGCTTACATGGAGATAGTCGAAATCTAGTTGTCTCGTTTAAAAGTTTATCATCCTGGGGGGTGCCTCCCTACCAGGCGCGTCCTTCCGGGTGGCGGATGGAAGGAACCCGCGACTCAGGATACTTTCCCTGTCGCGGCTACTCCGAATGTCCAATAAGGAGTCGCGGACCAGGCAATGTGACTGCCATGCGTTTTATATAGGTATCCCATGGGATGGAGTAAGTTCATGTTCAATTAACTATAATTTCTTCAAATTGTGAAATTCCTAGTTCTATCAAATAATCTTTCGTTGAATTTCAGTTTCTCTGGAATTAGCCAGGAGACATGTGCAATGTACCGCATAAAACTACCTTAAACACATGTTAATCTGAAGAGCCCACATGGTGTAATGTATCTTAAAATCTATCCATTGAAGAAAATCTATAGCAAACCTAATAATTGACAAGCATTCAATCTTTTCATAATGTCTTACTAACATTTATTTCCACTCGCAGTCCCCCAAGAAGGTTGGTGATGACATTGCCAAGGCCACCAGTGACTGGAAGGGTCTCAAGATCACCGTGCAGCTGATCGTACAGAACAGACAGGCCCAGATCTCTGTGGTGCCATCTGCCGCTGCCCTAATCATCAGAGCACTGAAGGAGCCCCCACGTGACCGCAAGAAGCAGAAGAACAGTATGTACCATGTCAATTAAGCAAAGATATAGTCTTTAAAAAAACTGTTGTTGGTTACTTTAGTCAATGCATCACGGTCTCCTGAAGCAGATTTCTTTAATATGATGGGAAAACCTTGGTTACACTGAAATAAAATTAAAATTATACTGGAGGTGATGGTTGGTGGCCCCCCTTCTTTGAGTCACTATCTGCATCATGTTTCAAAAACACCAACTGCTCTAGTAGCATCCATAGGTACAGAAAAACTGGCTAATAATAACATGTTCTAAATACAATTTTCTCCTAATTCCAGTCAAACACAACGGCAACATCACGTTAGAAGATGTAATCACTATTGCCAAGACCATGAAAGCCAGATCAATGGCCCGCTACCTGTCCGGCACAGTCAAGGAGATCCTCGGAACCGCACAGTCCGTCGGATGCACAGTTGAGGGCAGGCCTCCTCACGACCTCATCAATGACATCAACTCTGGTGCCCTTACCATTGATGAATAAACGTAACATCTAAGTTTAACTAATGTGTTTTATTGTTGTTCAAATCATTTACTTTTTTTAATAGTCCATGCCAATGGTAGGAGTCTTGTCTCAAAGTGAGAATGTAGACTTGCGGAGTAACGGTCTTGCCACAGGCAAACATTATACTAGACAACATTGGCTTTCAGACTATTTTACTGTCCTTGATCTGTTTGTTTTAGCTGTAAGTCTCCCATGTTATTTAAATAAATAAATAAACATATGAAATAAGCCACAGTACCGGCGACATGCACTGTGGCAAACTTCTCATGTTGTCTACCATTTACCTCACGCCGCGACGCAATCCGCGCCGCTTTTTCTGTGGTCGGGGGTAAGCATTGCGGCACATCTAGCAGCTTGGAACCGCATTTCCATGCTTCTATCTTATTCGAGGAGCTCATGGCTAAATAATAACAGCCACTCGGGCCGATCTTTAGGTTAAGCCGTGCTTGCCTAGGTTTGGTCTGTGGATATTGGATGACCACCCTTATTACATACAGAGTTTCCTCCGTGCCTCGGAAAGCACGTTAAGCTGTTGGTCCCGGCTGTGCAGCCAGTCTTACCAAGGGGAATCGTATTACCCAGTACCTACCTATTAACTGGGTTGTGGAGGTCAGATAGGCAGTCGCTCCATGTAAAATACTAGTATTCAGCTGCATCTGGTTAGACTGGAAGCCGACCCTAACATAGTTGGGAAAAGGCTAGGCAGATGATGATCCTATTCTGTCGCCCAGAATCATCATTTGCTAGAGCGAGTAATAGTGAACGTCTTAATGACGGGACCACGCCAGGTTTTGCGAATATCATGTAAATAGGATATAATACAATATTTCTACTATTTCATAGTAAAATATACACCCAAAACATTTTAAAATGTTCTACAAAGAAAGTGGTCCCGCTATTTTGATGTCAAAATGACGGGACCACTATTCATTTGATGGAAAACACGTGGCGTAATCTTAAACCGAACACTGAAAATTTTAATACGAAATAGTACGACTACGTTGAAATGGTTATTATACTTTGAAAACTGATTTCCATTAAAAAAAGTGTATTGTATTTACATCAGAGAAAAGCGCCTGAAGAAAAGGTATCATTTAAGCCATGAAGTATCATTTTATATGGCTCGAAACTTTTTTCAGGCGCCTTCCTGTTGTAAATATTTACATATTATTTATTGAAATTTTAGTTAGAGCAAACAACAGTTCTGGTTCGATGTTATGATGTATATTGGGCTGGTGTCTGCAATTCCATGTCTAGCGTGTATTTTGCGTACCTACGGAAAAAATGAGTACATAATGTACGCGTTTGTCACATCTCTCAGATGGGTTCGATTCCCAGGTTGGGTAATGATGTGCCCACCACGACTGTTTGTGACTACCACGGAATGGAATGGAAGCGACTTTTTGCAACGAAATTGTGTACAGCATATTGAACTTTATGAGAATTGTATAATCTACGAAAGAGTATACCTACCTAATTATGACCATCAAATGGACAACAAACCAAAGAGTAGAATAGTGAATACCCAAGGGCGTAGTGAGGTACGGGCAGAGGGGGGGGGGGCAACTTCCCCCCACCCCTAGAAGATGCAGAAATGCTCACAAAGCGTTACGTTTAAAAGTAGCATATTAATAAACAGAAACCAAGTTGATTCTATCGACAGGCTAATTTTATAAGATTGTACTATGAATGGTTGAATCTAGATTTGTTTTTCATTTTAACGTAATCTGTCCTTTCGCTCATTCAGCATTTACCTAAAACGAACTATACTTCTACTACTACAAACAAAGCACTGCATGCAGGGACACTGCCAATCGTATTGTGTGTATATGCATGCAGGGCCGATATTTTAATTGTCCACCCTGCCGCAGGGCCTTAAGGGAAGGGCCCTGCATGCAGTGCTTTAAGTAGGGGCCTTTAGAAAATTCTTGGTTTGTCTACACCTGCCCCCCCCCCCTTAACATAATCCTAGCCACGTCCTTGCTCATACCACAACAATACGGACATTTTATTGTTATTAGTAGGTCGCAGCACCATATTGATGTCGCATCACTAGTTGCGTAAGCGGGTACAGCCTAAGTACTTGTACTAGCTAGCTACTAATATCTAATCTGTGACTTGTACGTAGATAAATGTACTAATTCTATCTATTAGATGATGAGCAAGGCCTCTACTGGAGTTGGTGAAAACGCGCTTGAGGTTAATCTAAACTTGAAGCACAACTTAGGTACTAGTACTTCAGGGACAACCTTGAAATCGAGGAAAGGTTTAGTTCAGCAACTCATTTTGTCGAAATACTTGAGCAGTTTTAGATATGGTAGAGTTTTAAATCGGAGCCTGTTCGAAAAGGGCAAATTAAGCATTGAATAGGGTGACACGGTCAACGGGCGTTAGGTGTCAGTGGTGGTGAAAACGGAGATTAGGCATTTGTCTGATAAAGCCTTTGTCGTACAAAGAACCCCGGTTAATGCCGTTCGTACAGCATTCCTTTTAGTTTAACGGGATTCAAACTAAAGATTCAGATTGTGTCTATAACATGCATGGATTTCCTAAATGTAAAAGATAGGCAGCATCCCCTAAAAAGTTCCCCCTCCCCTAAACGAAATCCTGTATCCGTTCCGAAGTTGACATTTGATAAGAAGAAATGTTTCTACCCCCAAGTGTTTAAGGTAGACAAAAAATTTTTGTCGTGTTGTAGACTTTTGTCGATTGAAGAATAGAATCATTTCTTTACATACTCTACATTCGCCATACGACGATGAAAATCTTTCAACAATCTGTAATTTTGTCGATCCTTCCGTCGACAAATATCCGTTTCTACGGTGGTTGTAATGCTATGCATCTATTATTGTTCGACTTTTGGTGTAAGTATTTTACTCTGCATTTGACTAGCACATCCTTTCGGATCACTCATAACATAATAAAATGTGTAATTCAATATATTTTGATAGTACTTATCTCTGTGCTAACTGCCCAATCTTGTGTATTATTTAATAGACTCTATGTAAAGCAGCGTCCCCATTAGAAGCCCGTGAGGCTTCGTCCACATTATAGAGCCGCGTAAACTTTAAAGAGATATTATTACCGGCAGTTTTTTTTAGATGTACGAAGAAGAGGACTTGCTTTTAGCTTCAGCAAGAATCTAGTGGGACACTGCTTAATTGCCACAGAACATGTAACTGCCCTCCACTCGGCCCATTGACGTATAAATCAACGTCTCGGCCCCATGAAGGTATAGATAAAATAAATTCATGCTCGGCCCTCGGCCCTGAAACGCTTCCACTACCAACCCAACGGAAATCCTGGTTGGTGGTTTTGATTTGTGGCAGAGGCTTGTTTCCACCATCAATAAATTGCAAATCTATTTAGCCCGTCAATTAGAGTATTGGAAAATAATGGACACGTATTTTTTGTTTTTGTAAATCAACGAATATTGACAAAGATAAAACGCATCAAAACTCGGGAGTGGGGGCTCATGACGTCACTGTTCGGTATCAACTCACTAAGAATGATACCGAACAGTGACGTATTGGGAATTTTAAAAGCGTCGTATCGTCGTCAATTTTGGTATAAGTGACAAAAGAAAAAATACGGGTCAAATATTTTTTGATAATCTAAGTGATGGACTAATTAGATTTTTTCAGTTAAAAAGCCTATTGTAGGATAACGTTTATCGTAATATTAAGTTGTACTGATAAATTATTAACTTTAATTAATTTTCAAAAACTTTTCATGTGGTATTACTTTTTAAGAAATTTTTCATTCCATGAGTGACGGTGACCAGTCTGGCAACATCGTTCCCTCCAAGCAGAAATGTCAAAATGGCGTCAACGCAGGACGCTTGGTATATTTCTTTACTTGGTTTAGCAGAACATTTCCGTACATCGAATCCTCCTGACATAAAAAGTTGTATTCAGTGCCTACAAGCTGTATTTAATTTCAAACCACCTCAAAGAGTCGAAGCCAGGACACATTTACAACTTGGAAATATTCTTTTGACACACACCAAAAACATCGACTTGGCGAGAACGCATTTAGAGCAAAGTGTAAGTTTTTTTTGTTGTTATTCCTATAGTTTTGAAGTGTCATGTGTTTTGAAGAAGCGGTTGTTAGTATCATTGAGTTGAGTACCTGCAACACATGTATGTTTGTGGGGATTTAATATACCACTTTCTCAAAGTATGTAAACAAAGTTGAAGTGGGTCATATGGTGATTAAACAGTGTTGTGGTTTCAGTGGTGCATGTCACAGACTATCAATGGGTTTGACGATGTTAAGTTCGAGGCAGCAAGCGTGCTCGCAGATCTGTTTGAGGCCCAGGGCCAGCCAGCTCATTCAAAGCCCATTCTACGGAAGGCCATTGAGTTGTCTCAGCATAGTGTTTACTGGCACTGCAGACTTATATTCCAACTGGCAGTAAGTATACAATCAGTGTTGTTTTATGTCATTTACATAACCTTTGGCTCTCTCTATGCAATGTTATGAATGTTTCCTAGATTAAATGTACAAATTGTTGTAAGATAAACAATCCTAATGTTTGTCAATTTAGGATTGTTTTAATTAAATTTGTTGCAGATATAATTACAATGGTTAATGGTCTTGGTTGTTTTGGAAACCTTGCATTCTAAAATTAAATTAAGGAATAAGACAAAAATGATAATTTTCTTAAAATCTGTTGCTTGATTCTAACATACACAAGTTTTTGGTCTTAATGTTATTGTTTTAATTCAAAACATTTTAGTGCTTGATTATTTTCATGTATATTGAATTATTTAATAACTTCAGGTTTGTGTTTGTTATTGACCTTGACTTTGTATTATTCTCACATGGAAATTGTTTATCATTACAATCAAGGTGATATCTGTTCAGATTTAAGGAGCAGTTGTTTGTAGTGAACTTTTGGGAATGTTGCAACTAGGTCTTATTTTTTTTTTAACGTTGTAACTAAAAGCAAGCAAGTCAACTTAATAAAAACAACTTATAATGGACAAATTGACTATGACTTTCAATTGTTCATTAAAAAGTAACAGATAAGAAATATTTTTTAGTACCTATATGAGAGTAACAACAACACCACTAGGGTATGTAGAACTGGCTCTGCTTCAGGACGAAGTTGTCCAGGTTTTTACTACTGATCCAGAACTAGTTCTGCGTGCCCTAAACACAACTTTACACTCATAATTTGGCTAAATGGGGGATTATAGACCTGTCCTACACTCAATGTGAGTGTGCTTTCCAGTTCATGACCTATTTGTAATGACCTAAGTGAACCTATTGCTGCACAATTAGGCAAACCTAGTAAAATCCACTGTTGTTGTTTTTATTATAACAATGCCATCAACTGGACCTAACTTATCAAAAAAGTCCTGAAATCTATCTATCCTTTACCAAAGCAAGGCTTGTGTCGTGGACACCAGATAGTTGATATACTACATATATACGTTTTTGTTTGTAAATACATACTTATTATACATATAATATAAACATCCATGACTCGGAAACAAATGTCCATGCTCATCACACAAACATTTGCTCCTACCGGGATTCGAACCCAGGACCCTATGAACGTAAGGCAGCCTCACTACCACTACGCCATTCGAGTCGTCCAAACTGTTGTTGCGGGTTGTCCGGTTGGGGTGTGGGTTGATCAAAAAGTGGTATTGGTTGAGTAGTAGAAGAGATTGGTATGAAAGTATTTCTGAAGTGTGTTACTTGGGTTTTCTAGTTTTTGGGTTATATTTTTGTAATGTAATGTAAGGAAACTTTTCCTAGTTTGGTTTCTAAGTTATTTTCCTGTTACCTAATTTATTATAAGCTGAAAAAAAATTGTGGCCTTTCCACACAATTTTTTAGCTAAGCTAGTTAACTACGGCAATAAGTTTGTGTTAAAATGTTCTTATTCTAAGGATATTGTCAGTGCCTTACATTACCCAACCTTTCTTACAGAGAAGAGTGCTTGGGTAATGCAGGGCGCTGACTGTATCTACTGGTTCAACTTTTTCATTTGTAATAACTTCTATGATTGGAATGGTCCACACATGCAGTGCACCCGCTTATCTCACGAACATGTTCAATGCTACTGTTCATGTACACGAGAGGACGTTATATCTCTAACGCGAACTGCTTGCAAACATGTCCAAAGATGTCCATGCCATGTTCCTAAGAGGCACAGGAAGCCCACAGTACGTGCACTTACGCAGGTGTGGTGCCCGCCTATCTGTATATTTTACCGTAAAACTAGTAAATTAATCATGGAGTATGTTAAATTGTTTTCTCGTTTTCAGCAAATCCATGCAACGGAGAAAGAGTATGAAGTGGCCAGCAGCCTACTAGGGGTTGGCGTAGATTATGCACAGATATCCAATGTGGCTTACACGCGCGTCCTTTTCATACTCAGTAGGGTTATGGTAAGTTTACTTTAAATACTACTTTTTACGGCAGCTTCGCTCGCGTACTGGGGACCTAGAACGCTTCATAATATGAATCACGTTAAAATTTAAAATAATTACAGACACAGTTTTTATAAGAATATTATTATGAATTGTCGCTTTATGACCTTTTTTTAAGAATTTTAACGTAATTCGTATTATTTTCCTATTGGGATTCTGTTAGAACAGCCATTTTAGACCCCCTGATCAGGAATTGTCCTACGGTAATGGACTACATGGATAAAAAGTGCCCTCTGTCCTAACTTACGTCATGGCCTGTTAGCTGAATTTAATTGAAATCCGTATAGCTTTATAGGCGCGAAAGGTAAGAGACAGAGTTGCTTTCGCATTTATAATATTTAATTTGAATTTCTTTAGGATACCTTTTTATTAAAGGTTAATTTTGTAATACCAGGCATCTGTCTACTCTATTCCAAACAACCAAAAGAAAGTGACTAAGGCCCGAATAGAATAGAATAGAAACCACCGAGCGGTCCCAGTTTCCACTAAGCGGACCTCTCCGCTTGGTGGAAACCGGGCCATGGATTTGTTGGTTCTCCTCTCTGTTCCGCTCGTCTCCGCTTTGGTGGAAACCAGGCCTTATGCTCTCCATACATATTCTAATGTTTATCAAGGCTCAAAAACCTTATCGTTGTTGTATTGAGGAACATGTAACAATTTTTTTAGTGAATAGGTTTCCGCCTGCTAGAAAGCTGTTATTTCGGCATTGATTTAGTTGTTGTCTAGTTATAGAGCGGTTTTAGTTGCGTTTTTTTGCGCGCATAAGCTCGTTGCGGCTAGAGCGGTTTCAGATGCGTTTTTTTGCGCTCATAATGCGTTGCGGCTTACGCGCTTACACGAGCGCCACATTTTGCGCTTCAAAGAACCGAACACACGTACTCCCGCATATTTGCTCGAATCGGTGGGTTTAGTCCGCAGCAATTGCTAACTGAGATGAGGAAGCGAGGAGGCCGCTTGGACAGGCTTCTCTTGCGTCTCGCGCTTATACGACCTTATGAGTGCGTCAACGCTCAAACGAGTTGCGCATGTGGCCAAAGTCACGCGCATGTGCGCCTAGATACGAGCTTCAAAACGTCTTTATACGCGCCGAAAATACAAAAACCTGAAAGTACCTACTCGTAGTAAAAACGTAAATCTCGACTACCTATTTGTAAAATTGAGTCAAAGAATGTCTTTGCTTATGTTCGTAGAAAGGCTTACGGTGCATACTAGTAATCTTTGTACTCTTCTTAACATAGTATAATTCTTATATTGAGTTCAATTATTAGATTCTAGTAGGATTATATTAAAACTCGAGTCTAACTGTGTCTACCATTTGTTGCAGCTGTTGTTAATAGATAAGAAGATCACAGAAGTGTTGCCTCTACTGAACCAGGCGGGTCACCTAGTAGACACCTGGACAGGCAGTATTCACCAGAAAGAGTACCTCAAAGTCTTTTTCCTAGTACTACAGGTAATTATATTTTCAATTAACACTTCAGCCAATGGCCGGTCTTTAGGTCTTCAGAATCCAAATATGTATGTATATAAAATAGGCATAATGAGACTGCGAAATTGGAAATCAGTTGTCATACTGGTTGTGGTATGGGGTCAAACTCAAACTCAAATCATTTATTTCAACTAGACCATTACAGCACTTTTGAATGTCAAAAATACAAAGAAAAATCAAAGCTACAGTCCCAGACACATACGTTTTGAATAAGGTCATAGAAATATAAGTTTTGAATAAGTTGGAAACCACTTAGCCTATTTGTATTGTCGGCAGGTATGTCACTATTTAATGGCTGGACAGGTCAAGAGTGTGAAGCCTTGTCTAAAGCAGCTGCAGCAGAGCATACAGACTATCATGGCGCCTAATTGGCCTGATGATGACAGTAAGTTTCACTTTTATTTACTATTTCAATTGTATTGTTATAAGCAATAAGACTTCTATTTATTTGTTCCATTCTGGTTTACAGTCCTTGCACCACATATTCTACCTCTGATAGGAGCAATCTTGTAGCAACCTTATAACTATGAGTATAAAGACTGAAGTGGCAGGAACCCAACAGATATCTTATTATAACAGATCCGACATATCCGGCTCGAAGGACCAAATAGAAGTAATAGTGTTCTGTAGACCAAATGAATACTGTGTTTTTAAAATGTTCTGGAATTAAAAAAAGACGCAGATATAATGTTATTGATATTTAATCTAATATATGTATTTTCCTCCAAATATTCCACCCCCTCTATGTCATCCGAGTCTTGCCTAGAGTTAGCCGAATATTCTGATTAATATTATAAGATTATTATTATATTCGTCTGAATCGTTCTCCGATTGAGAGAAACTACTATCGATCTTCGAGGTTTATCACTATTCGCTCCATGTCTTCGTACATAGTTAGTTCCCGCTCGTAATAATCTTTTTCAATTTTACATGCTGGCACGAATTCTTCCAATCCTCCTCCGTAATTGATTGGAATGCGCGTCCAGCTGCTTCCTATAAGACGAAACATTTGATTAAACCTCTATCAATATTAAAAGTAAAACATCAATATAACCTCTTTAATAAGTCAACCTGTATATCTTTATGTCGATCGAGCCTAAATTTTGTAAATAAATAAATATATGTATATCGGATCCGGTCATTGGTACGGACAGGCAAATGAATCGAAAGTGCGCCAGTGGTGACATCACGCGACCTACATTATCACCTGGAAATCAATACCGGACCTGGAACAATAAAGTTATGTAGAAATCAAATTAAAATTTACATATTGCAAAGTACACCACTCAAGACTTGACTTGATTTGATCGTAAAATAAACATCATTTATCAAGTATCAACATTAATCTGGCGCGCTATACCAAAGTAATGTCAGACAAAATTTAAAAATAACCCATGCGCTCGATGATTGTTCAAAATTCCACTTATTTCGTATGCAAGCAATTCAAAACAGAATGGGGTTCATCAATTAACACTTAATTCATCTAAAAACAACAAAACAAACAGTTACATACCTGTCATATCAGCGGTTCTTTGGTAAACATCGTTGAGATCGGTAAGAATGGTTTTGGCCTCTTTTTCTGCCAAATATCGTCTATGGACCTTATAAATATTCTCTCTGCCAGCTAGTTTAATCACGCTTTTAGGGCACAATTATAAATTGTTGTATAAACTTGTGAACTTTGTCTACATCAAACGTCATAAGTTTTTAAATGTTGCCAGCAAACAAAAAAAATAGATCCGTTTCCAGGCTTTTTTGTCAAGCTGTACAATTTATTCCTCATTTCGCAGCGGTATGCGGCACGGTCCAGGGTGAGCTGTTCGTGTGGCTGTCGCGGCAGCAGCTGTACGTGCTAGTGTACCTGGTCACCGTCATGCACTCAGCGCAGGCTGGCTACATGGAGAAGGCGCACAAGTATACTGAGAAGGCCCTCGCGCAGATCGATAAACTTACGTGTAAGTAGTCTTATTAGTCTTCTTATTGACGAATAGGAAATATAACAGGAGTGGTGTTATGTTGTAATGCATCATTATTTCAGTTCTTAGCACATTTTGAGAATGATTATATATTTAACAGCAAAATCGGGTGACAAGGAGGACAAGTCCGAGCGAGACGAGCGGGAACAGGCGCGCAGTCGGAAGGGCGCCACCCTCGCGTGGCGCCTGCGCATGGCGCTAGTGGAGCACGCCGCGCTGTGTCGCCTGGTGGCGGGCGGCAAGGCGCATGCGCTGCACGAGATCGCGCGCGCCGCCGTGCTGCTCACGCAGGCGCCCGAGCGTGAGTATACACTACATACAGGCGCCGCCAGGTGACGCCGCGCGCCGCCTGGTGGCGGGCGGCAAGGCGCATGCGCTGCACGAGATCGCGCGCGCCGCCGTGCTGCTCACGCAGGCGCCCGAGCGTGAGTATACACTACATACAGGCGCCGCCAGGTGACGCCGCGCGCCGCCTGGTGGCGGGCGGCAAGGCGCATGCGCTGCACGAGATCGCGCGCGCCGCCGTGCTGCTCACGCAGGCGCCCGAGCGTGAGTATACACTACATACAGGCGCCGCCAGGTGACGCCGCGCGCCGCCTGGTGGCGGGCGGCAAGGCGCATGCGCTGCACGAGATCGCGCGCGCCGCCGTGCTGCTCACGCAGGCGCCCGAGCGTGAGTATACACTACATACAGGCGCCGCCTGGTGGCGGGCGGCAAGGCGCATGCGCTGCACGAGATCGCGCGCGCCGCCGTGCTGCTCACGCAGGCGCCCGAGCGTGAGTATACACTACATACAGGCGCCGCCAGGTGACGCCGCGCGCCGCCTGGTGGCGGGCGGCAAGGCGCATGCGCTGCACGAGATCGCGCGCGCCGCCGTGCTGCTCACGCAGGCGCCCGAGCGTGAGTATACACTACATACAGGCGCCGCCAGGTGACGCCGCGCGCCGCCTGGTGGCGGGCGGCAAGGCGCATGCGCTGCACGAGATCGCGCGCGCCGCCGTGCTGCTCACGCAGGCGCCCGAGCGTGAGTATACACTACATACAGGCGCCGCCAGGTGACGCCGCGCGCCGCCTGGTGGCGGGCGGCAAGGCGCATGCGCTGCACGAGATCGCGCGCGCCGCCGTGCTGCTCACGCAGGCGCCCGAGCGTGAGTATACACTACATACAGGCGCCGCCAGGTGACGCCGCGCGCCGCCTGGTGGCGGGCGGCAAGGCGCATGCGCTGCACGAGATCGCGCGCGCCGCCGTGCTGCTCACGCAGGCGCCCGAGCGTGAGTATACACTACATACAGGCGCCGCCAGGTGACGCCGCGCGCCGCCTGGTGGCGGGCGGCAAGGCGCATGCGCTGCACGAGATCGCGCGCGCCGCCGTGCTGCTCACGCAGGCGCCCGAGCGTGAGTATACACTACATACAGGCGCCGCCAGGTGACGCCGCGCTGTGTCGCCTGGTGGCGGGCGGCAAGGCGCATGCGCTGCACGAGATCGCGCGCGCCGCCGTGCTGCTCACGCAGGCGCCCGAGCGTGAGTAATTGAGTATACACTACATACAGGCGCCGCCACGAACTGAGGCTTACCCGGCGCGCTAGCTAGCGGTGTGTGCGCTTAAGGCGGGTTACACACTGCGTCACACGCGCACGAAGGGTGGACGCTACGCGCCTCGAATGGCTATGGACGCGTCACATGATATGCACGCGCGCAATGGTTCGCGTCTACGGTACGCGCAGCTGGCGTGCATATTGAATGTTTCTAAAATGCACGCGAACCGTGCGCACGTGTATACCTGTCACAGTGCTTTTATAAGAGCCACAGCGCCTTTTTTTCCCTCGATGAGTGTTTTCCGTCATTG
This sequence comes from Xestia ashworthii, assembly GCA_950022955.1. Classification (NCBI taxonomy): domain Eukaryota; kingdom Metazoa; phylum Arthropoda; class Insecta; order Lepidoptera; family Noctuidae; genus Xestia; species Xestia ashworthii. The sequence goes on from OX465563.1 coordinate 6,135,892, forward strand.
AACTAGATTCTAGCAATTAAGTCATTTTACCGAAATGACAGTATCTACGCATAAATAAGATCAAATTAAAATAGCCAGTGAAATTACACACGTAAGTGATGATCTATCTCGTCCGATGTAAACATGAAAAAGAAAAAAAAGTGTTATTTTTGGTCAACAACCGCAGGTAGTTTTACTCTATGTCATGATCATCATCATCTGCCAATAAGTCTTTTCCCAACTAGTTTCGGTGAACGTCAGAATGGCTGGTTGTCTGTATCGGTCCGCTTTAAGCTGTTGATCATAAATTATTACCTATTTGCTACCCATTGCTACCTTTAGTCAATCAATTTGTAGCAGATTATATTGCTTCTAAAATCTGTCAGGCGTTATAAGATAATATTCAAGCTGCAACTTTTTGCTAGAACTTTTTGGAAAGGCATAAGGTGGCTCACTCCTCAACGAGTAATACATTGCTATAATTTTTTTGCAAGTGTTATCCTCTACGTGTTACAACTTATTGCTATTACTTGGTGGATAGGCGCATATAGTATTATGAAGTGCAAGAAGTGCGATAAACCTGTTAAAACCAATGAGTTGAAATGTTGCAGCCAGTGCTCTGACAACTATCACTACCAATGTCTTGGGATAACGAGCGAAAATTTTGGAAAGGAGTCCAAGCAGGTCAAGTCTGCATGGAAGTCAAGCACTTCCATGCAGACTTGACCTGCTTGGACTCCTTTCCAAAATTTTTGCGATTGCAAGACCGCCAATAAACGAGATGTTTCGGTAGCTTCTACCAAATGCCTAGACTTGATTGGATCCCCTGCAGCTGCGCCAGCGTCTTCAGGTGGCGCTTCTTTCGATGATCTGAAAGAGCATATAAATCTAAAAATCAATGAGGCAACAACGAAAATTCTCACAGACCTGAAGTCAAGCATGATTCAAGAAACTGAAAGTTTAAGTAGCGCCTTAGAGGAAATGAAGACAACGATCCAATTTATATCCGCCCAGTATGATGATCTTCTTAAAGCAACAGAGGAAAAGAAGAATGTTATTGTTGCCCTTAAAAGCGAAAATGAACAGTTGCGCTCAGATATAGCTGTCATAAATTCAAGGCTTGATCAGATGGATCAGCAAGTTCGTAACTGCAATGTTGAAATTCAGTGTGTACCGGAGCATAAAAATGAGAACATTTGTACCATTGTAACTCAACTTGCAAAAGTGGCCTCATATGATTTAAAGGAGTCGGATATTGTAAACTGTCACAGAGTCCCAAAACAGAACCAGGAATCTAATCGTCCTCGCTCTATTGTAGTAAAATTCATCAGTCCCAGAGTTCGAGATAATATTTTAGCCTCTGTAAGAAACTATAACAAGGACCACTCTGATGATAAATTCAATACTAGTCTCTTGGGTATTGGTGGTGAAAAACGGCCGGTATATGTCACAGAGCATCTTTCGTTGGCCAACAAAAAGCTACATTCTGCAGCAAGAGCTGTTGCTAAAGAGAAAAACTACGAGTTCGTCTGGGTCCGTGGAGGTCGAGTTTTGGTGCGTAAGGACATTAACTCTAAACCTATTGTAGTAAGTGACGACATCTTAAAGTCTTTGTAGACTTGTATTAGTTTATACTACACAGCATTGTTAAAATACCTCTCTAACGTTTTTTAAATTCAATCTCACAATCTATTACCAAAATGTACGAGGTCTTAGGACCAAAACTGTGGATTTCTCCATAAAAGTTTTGAATGAAGAATTCGATGTAATTGTTATAACCGAGTCGTGGCTCAATGATACTGTGTTTGATCACGAGTTATTGGATGATAGATATAATGTATTTCGGCGAGATCGCAGCTCTACTAGAAATTCTTGTAAGAAGGAAGGTGGTGGTGTTTTGGTAGCAGTTCTAAAAGCCTTTAATGTTTTACGGATGAAGTCCTGGGAGTCCGAGTCGGAGGAATTGTGGATCTCTCTCAAGATAGGGCAAAATAAAAAGACGCATATATTGAATATTTGTTCTGTTTATATGGCCCCGCCTGTCAATGGCGAGTTTATCGAGGCGTTTCTTAGTAACTTCAGTGACGTATATCATAATAAAGTTTCAAAAAAGTCGAACACGTTACTGATAGGAGACTTCAATTTACCTCGTGTCACATGGCAATGGGACGCTTCTTTGGGAATATGTTCGCCGTTGTTAGATGGAGATAATGTTGAGGGGAGGTTTCTGGAGGAAATGGCGTTCTGTGGAATGGATCAGAGTAATCACATACAAAACGAAAACCAACGCATTTTGGATTTAGTTTTCTCTAATATCCCTGAGCGCGTTAAAGTGTGTGAGGTTGCAAAACCTTTGTCAAAGCTGGATGCGCACCATCCGCCAGTGATAATTACAGTAAAACTCTCTTGTAACGGTCAATGTCTTCGGCCGGACCGTACTCCTTCGCTAAACTTTAACCGATGTGATTTCGATGCCGTCAATGAGAAGCTGGCCGCTGTAGCTTGGGACGAGGTGTGGCAACACACCGTAGACACGGATGTTGACAGTAAAGTAGAAATTTTCTATAAAACAATTCAAGAAATAATTGCTGAATTTACGCCTGTCTCGCGCATACGTAACCATCGATATCCCATATGGTATACTAGTCCGTTGATTAAATGTTTAAATGAAAAAGCTAAATATCATAGTCGTTTCAAAAAATACAGGAATTTAATGGATAAATTCACATATGAGTTGCTTAGAGATAGATGTGAGTCTATGATCAGAGAGTGTCTTCGGAATTTTAAGAGGAACGCAGCTGTTACCCTACGTAATATGCCCAAACATTTCTGGTCATATGTTAACGGTTTGAAGTCTAATAGCAATTCACTACCCAACCGTATGACATTAGATAATAAACATGCAAATAATGGTCAAGAGATATGTGAACTGTTCGCACAGCATTTTAACTCGGTGTATGGTAAGTTAGGAATAGCTCCCAAATCTAGTAATGTAAGTGCGGGTCATGCGTGTAATACTCCTCCTCTCTGTAATATTGTTTTATCTGATTCAGAAATTCTCAAAGCACTCACTGATTTAGACGTCAATAAAGGCGCTGGACAGGACGGAATACCACCTATCTTTTTAAAAAAATGTGCTGTGTCTTTACTATACCCGCTGTCTAAGATTTACAATTTTTCCTTGAAGCATGGTATTTTCCCAAGTAAATGGAAGACGGCTCGTATCACTCCGGTCCTAAAAAATGGTGATATCTCTGATGTTACAAATTATCGACCCATATCCATTCTTCCATCCTTTGTTAAAGTTTTTGAATCGCTCGTTGTGAAAAATATTTACTGGCATGTAAAGCGGCAGCTACATCCTTCACAGCACGGTTTCCTTCCAAAGAGGTCCACTACATCAAATCTTTTGTGTTTTACTAGTGACATAGCAGATGCACTCGACGAGGGGAAAGAGGTGCACGCTGTATACACGGATTTCAGTAAAGCGTTTGATCTTATTGATCACAATATTCTCCTAAATAAGATAGCAGATATGGGTATTCACGGATCATTACAGAGATGGTGTGAGTCCTATTTGAAAAATCGGATACAAATGGTAGTTGTTCAAGGTTTTAAATCTCAGACTAACGTTATACCATCAGGAGTACCACAAGGCTCGCACATAGGGCCCTTGCTGTTCTTAATTTTTATAAATGATTTAGCTAGTAAAATAGAATGTAAGTTTAATATGTATGCCGATGATCTAAAATTGTACCAAACAGTAAACTGTGCCGAAGACTCAGTAAAATTGCAAACTGAAATCGATAAAGTGTCTAGTTGGTGTTTCGAAAACCGCATGGTTTTAAATGTTAGTAAATGTAAGCATATTAAATTTACAAGGAAAAGACATCCCAATAACGCAATTTACACAATTAACAGAGTACCACTGGAAGAAGTATCATGTATTCGCGATTTAGGCGTAATTATGGATTGCCAACTTAAGTTTAGACACCATATAGATAACATTGTTAAAGCCTCTCGTCTATCGGGTTTTGTAACGCGACAACTCAAGGAATTTAGGGATGCAAAAGTCACAATACCAGTTTTTAACTGCATCGTCCGCAGTGTGTTGGAGTATGGAAGTCAGGTATGGAATCCTACGTATGAGGTATACTCTAGTAAATTAGAGCGAGTTCAAAAACGCTTTCTGTACCAACTATCCTATGTTAATAACCAATGTAAAAACCTCAAATCCTATGAATCAAAGTTAGAATACTTCAGCATGACTACTTTGTGCTCTAGAAGAAAAACTGCGGATATCGTGTACTTGTTTAAATTGATTAATGCCCATGTAGATTGTGAAGGTTTACTGGAGAGAATTCAACTTGCTGTACCACGCCAGAGCAGTCGTTTATGCAATAGGCGTACTTTTGTGATGCCTCATTGCAGAACTAAACAACATGCTCCATTTTATAGAATGTTTTCCAGCTACAATGGTGTGAGACAGCATTTTGATATTTTCTCCGGGACCTTAGCATCAGCCAAAATTAAAATTAAGTCGAGCCTGCGGCCGTTCGACTAATTCGTAATAATTAGTCCAACGGCTGCATATTATTTTTAAGCTTGTTTATAAAATATTTTTAACTAGCTCATAATTGTGCATGCTGTGTTCACTATTTTAGGGCATGCAATTTTCATGTTTTTCTGTTCTTTTTAAGTTCTATTTCTTATGTAATATTGTAGTGCCCGATTTGTGAACCAATAAAAAAAAAAAAAAAAAAAAAAAATCAATTGCTATCTAAACTGGAAAAAAAATAAAGGGACTTCAAAGTGACAGCCATTCTGATATGAGGATGGCTGGTCAACTCTCCGTTTGAATAAACTATTCAAATACGTGTTATTATTTTAACTTGATTAATTGCTACCCAATTGCTACCCTGCCCGGCTAGCATGGGCAGGGGATAAAAATTTTATCCACCGGTTATTTCCACTTTTGTATGAATTTTGTCCCTTGTCAGTGGAAATAACCGGTGGATAAAATTTTATCCCCTGCCCATGCTAGCCGGGCTGACGTCTTTCAATGTCCACCTTGTAGTTTTAACAAGTAAAAAGTTATGCTTGTTTGAAATTTTTACAGGGACTGGATTTAGGTTATTGAATAAAATAATATCTACACTAATATTATAAAGAGGAAAACTTTGTTTGTTTGTTTGTTTGGTTGTAATGAATAGGCTTAAAAACTACTGGACCGTTTTTAAAAATTCTTTCACCATTCGAAAGCTACATTATCCACGAGTAACATAGGATATATTTTATCCCCGTACTCCCACGGGAACGGGAACTATGCGGGTGAAACCGCGGGACGTCCGCTAGTAATAAATAATATAATAATATAATATAATTTTGTTACCTCGGAACTTTCGATGGGGATAAACCTATTACCGTGACCAATGTTGTTTTTTTTTTATTTTGTTAGAAAGGATGTACTTCAAGGGTAGTTTGATAAGAATTTAGTTAAGTTCTGATTACTTCGGATCATGGGAACCATGACAAAGGAACGGAACTCTTAAATTCTTAGGAGCAAATTAACGATACTCGGCCGCGAATCTTTTATAGGCTATCCGGATGTTTGAGTCCCCCACCATAACTTCGTTATTAACCGACTTCAAAAAGGAGGAGCTGTTCTCAATTCAATGTTCTCCGATTACTCGAAGATGGCTGAACCGATTTTGTTTTTTTATTGTATGAAAGGGTTTACTTCCCAGGTTGTCACATAATCATCAAGTCAGGATCTGATGATGGTTTCCTGGAGAAATAGAACTCTTCTTCGTCTTCTTATATGTATAGGCACACCCGAAGCGATTTGGGTAGTTTTAGGAAGCGTACTTTCTCCAAGTGATCCCATTTCAATTTGGTGAAGATCTGATGAAGAACTTCGGAGATAGGCAACGGAACTCCTCAATAAATTATAGCAAATGTACTGAGATTGCTGAAATCTCATTTCCGTCTATTGTTTACACCAGTTCATAACAGAAAATCACGTCGGTACGCTGTGAAAGGGTAAGCACATGTGAACCACTTAAAAGTGAAAAATAAAACCTTTTTTTCGGTGACTAAAACACTAAATCAATCAAACAAAGGTCACCGACTTCTGAAGCTAAAGTTATTTTTCACTTTTTTGTGTTTTCGCCGGTTTTATTTTTTTGTAAAAAAAGTTTTTTTACTTGTTAAAGCTACAAGGTGGACATTGACAGACGTGAGGGTAGCAATCGGGTAGCAATTACTTAAGTTAAAATAATAACAGGAACTTGAATATTTTACTCAAACGGAGAGTTGACCAGCCATCCTGATATCAGAATGGCTGGTCATTTTGAAGTCCCTTTATTTTTTTTCCAGTTTAGATAGCAATTGATTGGTAGCAATGGGTAGCAAATAGGTAGGAATTTTTTATCAACAGCGTAACGCGGACCGATACAGACAACTAGTCATTCTGACGTTCACTATTTTCGGGTCGGCTTCCAGTCCAACGGAATGCAGCTGAATATCGGTAAATTACATGGAGCGACTGCCTGCCTGCCTGTCATACGGTACCCTTAATAAAATACTGGTTGTCAGATTTCCGGGCCACTGATATAAATTTTTGCTGTTTTGTTCTATTCCCATCACGTTCTTCTAGCTATTTTAAATTTACCTTGTACCTAGACATTGAAGTTATTTTTCTAAAAACCCACATTGCCTACGCATTGTAGTAATATAGTATGTTACATCTACAGCGGCGACGGCAGCGTTGCACACGCCACAGCTGCACTGCCTGCTGGGCCTGTACGCCATGTCCATGAACTGCATGGAAGCGGCCGAAGCACAGTTCCTCACTGCTATTAATGTGAGTATATTACTATTATATAGTTGGTTCCAGTTAATGGTCCCACAATAGCGGTATACCCTTTCCCTAATATCTCTTCGTACGACCAAAATAAATGAACCATGTACTTATTGTTTTTCGTTAGAAAAAATGTTGAATATCACGATAGATGACGATTCAAGACTTGAAAAGGGTTTTGTTTTGGATTTCAAGGTTAAGAACTTGAGTAAAAGTAGGTAGGTCAATGACCGCTAATTATTGCGATCTTAACTGGCACTTACTATAACTGTGCATTTCCAATGGTTAGATATTGTGGCGAAGGGTGAAAATAGTAAGTATCAGGGGAAGCTGAAGAAAACAAATGGAGAATTGTTTTTTTTTGCCATGTTATTTTTGACCTTATTTTCATTATCAGCGACCCCAAAAACCACGAAAACGACAACCATGACGAAAAAACTGAAAAATTTCGTTGGCGCCATTTTGGATTTTCATCATTCATTTCAACGACCCCAAAAACCACGAAAACGCCATGACGAAAAAACTAAAAAAAAACATCGGCGTCAAAAAATGATTTTATCATGTAAATAGGCCAAAAAAATAAAAATCTAGTTGGTTAGTACCAAAAACGATACCGCCCATTACTAATTTTATCTCGTTCTACCACACATTCTTTCTTTGTCTGCCTCTGCGCGGTAACTCGATAATAAAACGATACTGCCAGCCGCGAAGTCACGTGGTGTCCATACGATTTTAGTTCTGAATTCTGACACCCGAGCACCGGCTTACTTGGCGCTACGTGTTGCTTTCTTTGTTAACATAATTCTATTTTTTTGCACTTTTGTAATGTTTTTGACACTACGTGTAAAGTGCCTTGTTCCCGAAGGGAAGCCGGTAGGAATGAGCTTCATAGATGCCTTCGGGCCTGCGATATTATCAGGGGGAAAAAAACATATTATTTTTTCTTTACATAAATAAAAACATAAAAATCTATTTCTTAAAATTCAAACCATTTATTTTAAATAGGCCATTGATAGATTTGTTTTACTTCTGCTTTCAGATGTCACAAGAAAGAGATTTATGGATGTTCGCGAAACTGAACCTGGCTATTGTGTATTTACGAGGGCGAAGAGACAGCGAACTCACAATACTAATGGAACAAGTAAGTCGCTACGTACCATAGTCAATGAATTCATCATCATCATTACAGCCGAAAGACGTCCACTGCTGGACATAGGCCCGCCCTAAGTGTTATCTCATTGACCGGTCCCGTGCGACTCGCATCCCGCGGATTCCCGCAACCTTCGTCGGTGCATTACATACCTGACCCATATTACAAAGCAGAAGGGGTGAGTCGAGTGCAGTTACAAAAACACAAAAAAGTGAAAAATAACTTTAGCTTCTGAAGTCGGTGACCTTTGATTGAGTTAAGTAAGTACTTAGTTTTTTTGTCACCGACTTCTGAAGCTAGTTTTTTTTTTCACTTTTTAGTGGTTCACTTGTGCTTACCCCTTCACAGCTTCACAGCAATCCCAGTCCATTTGCTATCATTTATTGAGGAGTTCCGGTGCCTATCTCCGAAGTTCTTCATCAGATCTTTACCAAATTGAAATGGGACCACTTTAAGAAAGTACTCTTCCAAAAACTACCCTAATCATATCAAGTGTTCCCATAAAATTTTAAGAGTTCTCTCTATTTCTCCGGGATCCCATCATCAGATCCTGACTTGATGATTATGGGACCACCTGGGAAGTATACCCTTTCAAACAAAAAAAATATAATTCAAATCGGTCCAGCCATCTTCCAGTAATCGGAAAACATACACAAATAAAAAGTAAAAAGGTTCCGACGAATTGAGAAGGTCCTCCTTTGTGAAGTCGGTTAAAAAGGCGGAACGAAGTTTATTTGGTTCGGATTTTCATTGGACTTTTTTTATTCAGTTCTTAAGAGTTGTGAAAAAAGAAAGTAAAAAAAACGCAGTCCGCAGTATTTTTTATAATTGCCTGTAGTTTTCGTTTACCTATCCATAATTTTGAAATTCACCGAATTTACAGTTTAGCGTAATAGTGTGAGCTGAGTGCAATGTGCATTCATTAAATGCCAATTTGGTCTGTTTATTTATTGTTGTCGATAAAATGCATAGGTATTTCAAGTTTATTTTTGAAAGGAGATCATCCAGTATGGGATAATTTTTTTTTTTTGCGGCCGTCAATAAAAATTACACATTTTTAAAGCACACGTGTAACGCATCATTTTTTACAATGGCGTCAAAGCCGAAAACTATTTGGGTTCTGAGATATACAGGGCGATTTTTTCAAGTGGGTGTGGATGGCCAACTCCGACATCAAGAGAAATAGCGAAAAAGAGCTTTTGGGCTCTCGTCTATTTATCTCAAAGGAGTCTCGACCCTGATTTTGATGAAAACTAAAACTGCATCATTAGGTTTTAGAAAAAAAAAAACAATATTCCTAACCCAGGAATCGAGCCCATTGATTTTGGAAAAAATAGCATACTGTATTATTACACCATTCCATAGTATCACAAATAAGGGTCAAGTTCTGCGAGGTAATGATATACGGGAAATTAAAGGAAAGATTCATTATGAAGTACATAACGGAAACAATTTATATTATGGGTTTAAGAATTATAAAGGGTGTAAAACACCTCTTCACGAAGCCGAAAGGCACTTGTTCTCCCCATCATTGCGATCATTTTTTTGTTCTACACTATACCTGGGAACCTTCTAGTTACGGAGATATGGGGGGTCAAAGTTACAACTTTTTGACAAGTTTTTTTTTAAATACAAGTTTTTTTTGTAGGACTTATTCAATCCATCCATCAGCACAATGTTTTAAGTGCGTTACATTGAGTTCTACCACAAAACATGATTTATAACCTCAAAAAAAAAAGTTTCCCAGCAATATTTTTTGCGTAAAGTTACTTAGTTTGATGTACAGAATGCTTGGTTAACGGCTTTGTGGTGAGGTGGTTTCACCATGTATTGTTGTATATAGTTCCCGAATTCACTACAACATTGCCCCTATACAAAAAAGTGTTTCCACTCCTGGCAACATTCTTTTTTTTATCCCAGATCATCGATCGAAGTGAAGGATGTCCTTTCTCATTTTCTAAAATGCAAAAGCAAATGTCTAACTGTTCATAATATTAATATGGCCTGACTTCTTACCCAGGTAAGGCCAGAGTCGTTACCGACGTACGCGCACGGACTGCGCGCCGCGTCCTACTACGTGTTGGGGCTGCAGGCGTTCTTCCAGGCGCGGTATAACGAAGCCAAGTAAGTACCCCGTTTGAAGATTAGCCTCTGAATTGGTTAGTTTACACTTCTTTTACTCGTACATAAGCTGTCGAAACGCGATTTCCCCGTACTTGCGGCGGCGTAGCACTCCTGTCGCATTTCGGGAATAGACGCCGATGAGTGTCGTTACATTACGAAAAACAATTCTAGATTTTGAGGACATGGTAATTTGGGCACAAAAATGGTAATATAATATTATTTATATTATACTAGCTTCTGCCAGCGCCTTCGCCTGCGTGAAGTTTGATAATTGTCCCATGGGATCTTACTACCGGGATAAGAAGTATCCTAAGCTATGTGTTAATCCAGGTTATAAACGTATCTGTGTGCAAAAATTCATCCAAATCCATGAAGCAATTGTTGAGTGAAAGAGTAACAAACATCCATCCATACATCCATACTCACAAACTTTCGCATTTATAATATTGTTACATCGGACCTACTAAGGTCCATGTTCACCAAAAAGATGACAGTCTGATTATCTAAAACAGCTGTTTAAAACACATTTTTGTATGGGAACATGTCACAGTGACAGCGGTTTTTAGATAATCAGACGGTTATCTTTTCGGTGAACATGGACCTAAAACATTCGAGAAAGCACGTGATTACAGTATGTGTACGTTGGAATTTCGAGTGCTTTCCATTATTATTACTTTTAAAGTTAGGTAGGTACAAATTCGCGACCTATTTATAAAAAGACATTAGAATTTCGACCGTACGCCTAGGGCATACGGTTCATATTTGTTTGTTTTGTACAAGTAGCTTATACCTACTACTTTTATTACCTACCTAGCTACTTACCTACTATTCTTTTGTTAGTGTTTTTTTATGCCCCTCTAGAATATTCGTGGTTATTCTGGTGTGTCTGTTGGCGAGTATAAATACACCGCTCAGGCCCGCGACAGTCAGTCTTGTTTTGGCTACACAGCGAAGCGAATCGAAGTGAACTTGAAGAGCGATATCTAAGCGAATAGTGAACAGTAGTGTATTGTAGTGTACTTGTGATTAAGTTTAAATTGTTTTGTGATAAATAAAGTTATTGTGTTGTTTAATCGGTAGTAATTAATTTATCTCATACCCAGCTCGTAACAGTATTAGTAGGATTATTATTTGGGAGTATTTTCATGAACACGTACGAGTATATAAAGGGTGTAAACACTTGTTCTCCCCATCATTGCGATATTTTTTTTTGTTCTACACCATACCTGGGAACCTTCTAGTTACGGAGATATTGGGGGTCAAAGTTACAACATTTTCACAAGATTTTATTTAAATACAAGTTTTTATTGTAAGATTTTTACTTTAAATACCTCCACGAACCCCCTACTATTCAATTTACCCATCAGCACAAAGTTTTGAGTGCATTACATTGAGTTATACCACAAAACAAGATTTTTCACCCCAAAAAAAAAAATAGTTTCCCAGCAATAATTTTTGCGTAAAGTTACTTAGTTAGATGTATAAAATGCTTGGTTGACGGCTTCGTGATGAGGTGGTTTACATCCTGTATATATTGTTTCTCATATTAATATTTTACTGGTACTGTGATTGGGATACACATAAATCTCCCTTTCAAATAGGACAGTTTTTTATTTTTAACAAATTGTACGAGAATCATGGCATTCTGTATTTTCTATTTATGCCTATTGGAAAAGGCATGACTTACCTTACGTAGAACGAGTTTCGATGAGAATAAACACATACCCTTCTCTATGCAGGAGGTACCTCCGCGAGACATTAAAGATGGCGAACGCAGAAGATCTGAACAGACTGACGTCATGTTCACTCGTGCTGCTGGGCCACATCTTTTTATCCATCAACAACTCGCGGGAGAGTATGAACATGGTCACGCCGGCCATGCAGCTGGCCAGCAAGATACCGGATGTACATGTACAGTTGTGGGCGTCGGCCATACTGAAAGGTAAATCTTGTGCTGTCATTTTATAAATAAATGTTTAGGTGTTGTAGTCCTTTCTTTTAACTACTGTTAATGCAGTCACTGACGTGAAGCGCGTGAGCACCTCTCCCCGCGCCGCCTTCACCCGCAGTGTTGCGGTTGCGCATTCCTTAGCTCTGCATTCAACTCGCGCGCTCACTGTAGATAGTATCTCTTTTGATGGTAAGCGATGAAGCAGTCGATGATGGTACGTGCTTGCCTGTTGTGCCGATAGAGTGAAAATACGAGCAATTTTGTGCCCTTCTTGTTTAAAGCCAAGGCACTAACACTTCTCCCTGATACAGACTTGTACCGGTTGGCGGGCGACACGGAGCGAGAGAACGAGGCGTACCAGATGCACTGCAACTTCTCGCAAGCGCTGCTGAAGGACCACTTCCAGGCGACGCAGCTGCCGCAGCACGCACTGGTGCACTGGACGTCGGGCCCGCCGCCCGCACTGGGCCCCCCGCCGCCCGCACTGGGCCCCCCGCCGCCGGGCCCCTAGTATTACGACCCGCGCTGCAAAGCCTGACCCCACCAAGTACAACACGAAACGACTATTGAATTAAACGTGATACTGTATGTGATGGACAGTGATAATGATAATCCACAACAGTGCTCTGACAATCGACAGTGATAGTGAGCGTTGTGAAGTGTACGCGATCTGAAAACGTGAATAATATGTGTGCGTGTTAGTGACACTCTGGTCCGAGGGACCCGACTAACTTAGCGTTAAGATTAGTGAAGCTTGATTTGTACGGTCAATTAACATCATCCTCATTGTACATCCTCACACTTGGGTTATCAGTCGTGCTGTGGTTAGGGTTGTAGAATATGGCAATTAATATTGCTCAACTGTATCCCCCTCATTCCCCTAAGTTATGGAGACTATGAAGCCAATTTCTACTTTATTTCTTTGCAGTTATGAATCAAATCAAGTGTTACTGTGAATTGGTATATAATGTATTCTGCATAGCATCATCTTTAAGTGATAGTTGAGTTTGTATAAAGTTGTGACAATAATATCATATCAGACTTGTAGGTGTCTGCGTGTATCGTGAGTGCTACAGCAACACCTGTTTGTATCGGTTCTCTTAATGTCAGATCTCATTCATTTATCATCATCACATGCGAAGCGTCGCTAGGGGGGAAGTTACCGTGATCAGTATCAAATTAAAATAACAAATGACATTTATATTGTAATGGTTTATTTTATAAAGGGGTTTAGATACAAAAACAGTACTGTTTAGGGATCTCGCGCGAACAACGTCCACGACTTTTGGCCTCAAGCTTCGAGCAGCGAGAAAGTTTGGCCACATAACCGGGCGTCCAAGCAGTTTAGTTCAAGATAGCGGCCGTGGAAGTCACGGATGTAGCCGCGTAGTGTTCGAGGTCCCTAAATGTCATGGGAGTTTATATGGCTTGTTTGTGTTACCAAACTACAAATATACAACAAAACATATTTTGAATGCCGATACAATTTACAGTTTGATTACATATGGTAGGTGCTTTCACCAGGTGTAAAGCCTGCAGCTGCAATGCAGTCAGACTGAAAATCTATGTACAGTTTACTTGGCAATCTGTCTGTAAATGTTACCGTAAAATTATCAAACACGTTAGATTGTAATCTCTCTGGCGAGATTGTAAACTCTCGAAATATTGTCTTTTTCGGTAGATTGTAATCTATCGAAGTGAAACCGTAATATTGTGAAATGCATGCGACGGAAGTATCTCTGCCCCCATAATCGGGACTTGGGGCACCTCCACGTTAGGTTAGTTAGGTTCCTTTAAACCCTGGAGACAGAAATACTGCTCCGTCGCCTACGCTATTTAGGGGACTATAAAAGTGTTTTGAGGTTAGTGTATATTAATCGGTATTTCTCTGGAATGGTACATTATCTTTTCATGAGAGTGGTACCATGGGGCAAGCGGGACCCGTCCTTCCCTCCCCCTCCTCCACACCGCTCGAGTTGACTTTCATCGCATAAATTTCACAATATTACGGTTTCACTTCGTTAGATTATAATCTACCGAAAAATAATGCGTAATATTGTAAGCAGTATTGTTTGATAATCTTTCGAGAGTTTACAATCTCTCTAGTTATAATACAATCTAACGGTTTTTTTACAATGTGACGCTGACATAATTATACACTCCTTATGGCATAGTTTGTTTTGTTGCTTTCATGGCAGTGCTTGTCAGGTATATTTGTTGGTGTTCCCCCACCGGTGTTGAAAGGGGCTATCGCTCATAACAGTATATAGCACGTCTGTATAATAAAAGCCGTTCAAGAGATGCCTTTTTTCTGTTGTTGCTTATAAGTTTGCATAGACAGTTCCAAAAGAAAATCTTAAACGGCAGGAATTAAGGCGAAACTGATCCTGTATAGCGTTCACACCAGACGTATTATCTCTCGCCGACTGCACACAAGGTATGAAAATCAATGTATAGTATACAACTGACGGTTTTTTTTTCACAATAACTTGTCGCTCAGGGTCACGTCAAAAATTTTAAATTCTTAAAATGGACTTTACAGTCATATGCATTAAGTCCATTTTGAGAATTTTAAATTTTTAACGTGATTCATATTCTGATTCTGCTAAAGCGGCCATTTTAGGCCCGCAGTTAGAGACCTACTATATTTTTGATGTGAACGCGGTTTAACCGTGCATTATTATGACATATCGAGCTAAAGAAACACACTGTCTCACAGATATAAATGTCAGAGATGACTATCTACAAAGCCAGTCATTTTCTCTAAAATTCGATGTACCATGTTAATGCCGGGTACCTTGAGCAGGATGCGTTAAGGTATCCCTGCAAAATCATACTAATCGTTTTTTGCAATATGCAATCTTTTTCATAGTCATTCAAAGGGATTAAACGATCTTTGAGGGTTGTATTGATGATTTTAATGATCTCGAAGAATATTTTGTTCAACATAAATGCTGACACTGATCAACAATTTGCAAAAAACGCAAAAAAATTTTAATTTTGCGGGCTACTTTTGCGCTTCTTCCTTAACGTGCTTATCCCTGTAAACTTAGACAACACGCCAAAGGAGAGAGCATAATAAATTGTCTTATTTTGCACAATACACAGTAGAATTGTGGACAAATTTTAAAATATTAAAGTGTTTATGCAGATAATACGGACTGATATATAAATTAATTGTACATAATGTGTCAAAATATGAACTTGAGAAAGAACAAAACGTCTCATATTTATTATTATAATATTAACTTTTATTTGATTAGTTATTTCTTTAGTAACTTGTTAGGTGTGAGCGGATGTTGTTGATATGCTGGTTGATTAATTTTATAGTAGCATTTGATTGTTGCAGTCGATTTCAATAGATTGCTTCATCACAGTTTTTGTCACAGTAAGTGTTGAAATCTTTCCATGTTCATATTATTTTTGTAATATAGTAGAGAAAACTGCTTTCTTTATCCAGGAACATTTCTATTGAAATCGACCGCAACCCACCTCTTAATTTACACAATCTTTTGTGCAAACAAAAATGAAAGAATTCTGTACACTTTTTTATTTTAGTAATTCCCTTTCTAACAGTAGATGTGGCCTTAGACAAAGGGTACACTTGCTGTTGTTAATATGTAAATAAAAGTTGAATTATTGTAAATAATAAAATTATAAAATATATGTTTTTTGCTATAGCTTGTTGGTCATTTATACAGTTTAATAAGAATATAATTTTTTTAATGATTGGGTAGGTAAGTTTAGTGGTTACTGGTACTAAGTTTTCTGTTCTGATGAGAAACATGACTACTTGGACAAAAAGTTTGAATCCAAGGTTAGGGTCGCTCTTGTTCATGACATGGAAGAGGATTAAGGTGAGCCAGTGGGGGGAAGGAGGGGAAGGAATGTTGAGTGGTTACGGGTTGTTGATGCAAGAGTACTCGCTCCATATGTGGACGTCTCCCCCGGCGGGCTGCGCGTAGTGAGGCGGGTCGGGCGTGATGTTGTTCTTGCGGTAGAAGGTGTGGCGCAGGATGAAGCAGCGCCCGAAGTTAAAGTCTCGCGCGCGCTGCTTCGCCTGCTTCTGCTGCCAGCCGTAGTCCCAGCTAGTGCACACGCGGTACAGGAACCTGCATGCGTGTCCGGTCAATATTAGTACTCATATGATGCATCTGTGTAAACTTTTAACGTTTGTAAAGCCCGAGGTAACACCATTGTTGCCTACTAACACTTACAACTAAATTGAAAATAACTTCAGTGTGGATGCAACTTATCTATTACTACATAACAGCCAAAAACTTATTCGGCTTTAGATACACTTTCTCGCCTTAGACTGATTAAAAAAAGACTAACTTATCTTCAGGACTTTTTTTATTTCTTTCCTTCAAATATCTTTCGCTGGCACCTTTCTGCTTAGCCTTATGGAGAATATTCGATACACGAGGTTCAATGGGCTTCATCACAGCGTTTTCTTCGGTCGGTATCAATTTAGGCATTGGCACTACTACAGGCTTAGCCACAGGTTCATCCAGTTTCTAGAACCAACATTTGGATCTTATTGTTCTTTCAGACCAAAAAGGTACCTAGCCACCGTAGCGAAACGTATTTTGAAAATCATTGTGCTGTATGGATGGAAGGATTAATGACTAGCTTCTAAGAATCTACTACCCTTGGACGAAGTTCCGTCGAGCGATGTGTGCGGTGCGGTTGAAATGTATGTACCTATTATATAGTCCCCGCCACGAGAAGCTATTATTTTTGTAAACAAAGTATTTCTACCGATGCGTAGCGCATGACTCCCAAATCAATCAACTCAAATTATCATACGTGTAATACAAGTCTAACGAGTAATTTCACTTGGTCGGGTTATATTTTGGCGTTTGTTTTGTGGGCGACCGTTCCACGTCGTCGTCTCAGTATGTCTCGCGCCACACCTCTTCTATACATTTTGTATGAAATATCAAAGAAGTGGCGCCGCTACCGCGCCTCCTCCGCTCGACGTTTCTTGTATTTGTCCCGCGCCTAAGGGTTAGCCACGGTATCAGCTGACTAAGGTAATATTAACATCATCATCATCAGATGGTCGGATCGTGTAAGAAACACGAGCGTTTTAAGGCAAGCCAAGGTCCTTAATTGGCATATAGAGGCCTACTTGGATGAGACGTCAACTAAGATGCTGTGGGCATATTTCTAGGATGCACGAAGACACACTGGCGAAGCGCATCTTCTATTCTGAACTCGAAGAAGGAAAACTGAAACGTGGTGGTCAATTTTTACGTTTCAAGGATGTTCAGAATACACTTGAAAAGATCCGAAATTGACCCCTTAGTGTGGGAAATGCAGGCACAAAATCGGCCCGAGTAGACAAATCGTGTGCATCGGCAGGTCAACGCCTTTGAAGAGAGAAGAACGTCGCAACTGGACTTAAAGCTAGACCACCTGCAGCTATACCCTACAATTTTGTTAATGGTGTTCTGACATGTCCGCTTTGTGCTCGGAGTTTTTCGGTTAAAGTTGGATATGCTAGCCACTAAATAGACAGCACATGATGAAAGAGCAGCACACCAAAACTCTCTCCAATCACGCTAGGAAGCCGTTGAATGCAGTCGCTGTGGCCGAAATTGGCTAGATGGCATCATCATCAGAAACTTACGCTGTTTTCCCATAGGGAGTAGGTAGAAATAGAACGCCACCTGGTACGATACTTACCTGTACTCCTTACGTCCACGTCTATACTTACACTTTAGATTGAACTTGATCAGCTCACACAAATGTCTCGTGGTTATTTATCTGTTTTTTAGCATGACTGGTCAATCGCTACTAATTCTCAATACGAAAGGGTCCATACATACGTGCATAAGTTCCTCAGCCAGCGCGATGGAGACATCGATCTCTCTCACTTGATTTTCTTTAGCTACCTGCAGTGCTCTCATCAAGTTGTTCTGGTACCACATTCGGTTGCGGCGGCTTGACCTGTTCATCGCATCCGCTAAAAAGGCGTGCGACATTGTGATGGTGTTACAGGCACAGACTTAAATCTTCGAATAAATGTAGCTTATTAAGAATCCCGTCCCACTTGGATTTAGTTCATCGAGCCGATCGGTTATCAAAGACGTGCTACGCCGACAACAAATAAACTGGGATAACGGCTGGCAGAAGAAGATTACGAGTCGATGACGTGAAAAAGACGAAATTGGTCGCTCGAGATGATTTTTGCAACTGCCAGTCTCGAGCTGACATTTTGTTTTGCTGATTGTTTCGTCTAATGCATGATAAATGACAAGAAATCATTAGTAAGTAGGTGACATTATATTAAATTAGGTATCCAACAAGTAATATATTAACCTTTTCACCGCCACGGACTTCAAAAGAAGTTCCAGATTTTCGTGCCACCAGCGGGACTTCATTAGAAGAGCTTCTTCATTTTAACTATATTATAAAAAATTCATTAATAGTATTTAACAGGTTTTTTTTTCATTTTATTTTTATTTTGATATAGCACCGTCTTACATCGTTTTTTACATTTTTCCACACAAAAGAAGCCCTGTCTTCAAATTGGCAAAAACAAAAACTCCGTATATTTTTTATGTCCCCAGAACGCCAAGGACTTTATAATTATATAGTCGACCAGTGATGTGACGCGAAAGTTATCACTTAGATTTCACTCGTCGAAATATTTATAAATATTAATTTAGGAAACAATTTGAGGTCAGTAAAGTAAGATTTTGGTTAACTACTGTAGAACAAAGGAAAAATTTACCAATTTCGACCTTCAGATGGGAGCCGATTCGGAATTAAATAGTTGTTAGCAATCCTTGTCGATACTTATATCCCATCTCGACAAAACAATAAATTGGTTGTCAGCTATAAGTCAGTGCCCTGGGCGCCACGCACTATTATAGAAGTCGTTCTGTGACGTCATAAACGTACGGCTGTCAAGGTCACTGTGGCATAGTGCAGGTAGGTAGGTACTAATTGGATTCTTTCACTTTGCTTGTAACAAAATGTACTATGACATTTTACTAATAGTATTATAGGTAAACAAATAGGTAGTGAAATGAATTCCGCTCAGCTTTGAAACACTTTACTGCGGAATCGGACTCGTGAGTATTTCATGGAGAATGTTGAACCAGAAGATGATTCTGAGGTATGTTCAACTAGATAATAATAACATTTATTCATCTATGGTGAGGTACGGTTTAAATACCACACCAAGGCTATACGGGAATTTAACCCGTATAGTAAGGCGCTATAAAGCGAACAAAGCGAAGCGGGAAGAATGAAGGCGATAGACTATGGAATGAATGATATTATTACTGAATTACGAAAACTATTATATTAAGCGTTATTAAACTATATTTACAAAAGCAGTTGAAAGTATGATTTAGCGTAGGTACAATATTATGAGCGCGGCGCGACCGGTAAGCTAGCTAGTTGGAAGACCACTGGTGTCCGCAGCACGGCGCGCGCGCAGGCTGAGTCTTTATCAAGAATTGTCCGCATGGTGCCGGACGTAAAGAATAGCACCATCCCATATCTTCCCGTGGGTGTCGTAAGAGGCGACTAAGGGACTTACCAGAGAATGGGCAGCAGCGTTCTCTGTCCTTTTGTGACAACCGTACTGCGATCGCCAACCCGCCTGCCAAGTGTGGCGATTATGGCAAAACCCCCCAAATGGACACCGCATTAAATAAATGGCCCCTAGTGCCCGGCAGCCCGTCTACCCTCGACTACGGCAGCGGTCGAGGTTATGGCGTGGCAAGGGGTGCGAAGAATCCCCGGATGGGATCCGGCTGCCAACACCAACGACTGGACCTGGCAACTTACAACACGCGCACACTCCGGACCTACGAGAAGATAGTGGAGCTCGAAGAGGAATTGAGCAGGCTGCGATGGAGTATTGTGGGATTATCTGAAGTCCGAAAAGAGAGGGAGGACACGATAATCCTAAAATCCGGCAACCTGCTTTATTTCCGAGAGGGTGACCGCCAGTCCCTGGGTGGTGTTGGGTTTATCGTATAAGTCCCTTGTGAACAACGTGGTGAAGATCGAGAGTGTGTCGACCAGGGTGGCGTACCTTATACTAAGAATATCCTCAAGATATTCGCTGAAGGTCATATAGGTCTACGCCCCGACCTCGGCACACCCCGACGACGAAGTGGAGACCATGTATGAGGATATCTCTAAAGCCATGCATGGTTTCAAAACTCACTTCACCGTTGTCATGGGGGACTTCAACGCGAAACTGAGCAAACGAGACGGGGATGAGCTGCAGGTGGGGCAATTTGGGGTTGGACGTCGGAACCACCGGGGCAACCAACTGGCTAGTTTTATGGAGAAGGAGGGCCTCTATATGATGAACTCCTTCTTCAAAAAGCGTGAGCACAGGAAGTGGACCTGGCAGAGCCCAGATGGTGCAACAAAAAACGAGATTGACTTCATCATGTCAACCAAGAAGCAAATGTTCAATGATGTCTCTGTGATCAATTCGGTGAAAACCGGAAGCGATCACCGCATGGTAAGAGGCACATTGAACATCAATATCAAGCTAGAGAGGTCTCGACTGATGAAGTCTACGCTCCGTCCAGCACAGATCCAAATCTAAAACCCCGAGAGCTTTCAGCTCGAACTCCAGAATCGTTTCGAGTGCTAGGCGGCTCAGTGGACGAATACAACGATGGGTTCGTGGAAACTGTCCATACGACCGGGTCTAAGTTCTTCAAGACACGTCGTACAGATCAGAAAAAGAGGTTCTCCGATCAAACTCTCGAAGGAGCGGCGTGAGATGATCCTGCAGTCTTCAGATGAGGCGTCGAAATACCGGCAGCTCAAGACGGATCTCTAAATCCTTAAAGAGCGACCTCCGCCGCTTTAATACCGAGCGTATTAAAGACGCGATCGAGCGGAAAAAAGGCTCCAAAGTATTTTCAAGAGATCTGGCTATTGGGCAGAGCCAGCTCACGAAACTGAAGACCGACGATGGCAGAATCTTATCTGCCAAACC
Source organism: Xestia ashworthii (assembly GCA_950022955.1). Taxonomy (NCBI): domain Eukaryota; kingdom Metazoa; phylum Arthropoda; class Insecta; order Lepidoptera; family Noctuidae; genus Xestia; species Xestia ashworthii. The sequence continues at coordinate 6,156,944 of OX465563.1, forward strand.
GGACCTACTGAGGGAGATCGAGAGCTTCTATGGACAGTTGTACACGTCAACCAGCAAACCCATTGTCGACCTAGCAAACGACCCAAGAGCTAGACTAACCCGACACTATACCGAAGATATCCCGGACGTCAGCCTGTACGAGATTAGGATGGCTCTGAAACAGCTCAAAAACAACAAGGCACCGGGTGATGACGGAATTACGGCCGAACTCCTGAAGGCGGGTGGAAACCGGTACTTAAGGCCCTTCAGAAGCTGTTTAATTCCGTCATAATCGAGGGGAAAATGCCACAGGCATGGTGCAGGGGTGTGGTGGTGCTCTTCTTCAAGAAGGGTGACAATGCCCGGTTGAAGAATTACAGGCCCATCTCACTTCTAAGCCATGTCTACAAGTTGTTTTCAAGAGTCATCACGAATCGTCTCGCGCGCAGGTTTGACGATTTCCAGCCACCCGAACAAGCCGGTTTCCGAAAAGGCTTTAGCACCGTGGACCGAAGAGTATAACTTGCCTCTCTGCTTAGCGTTTGTGGACTACGAAAAAGCCTTTGATTCGATCGAACGAAACATGGGCTGTACTGCAGTCTCTCCAACGGTGCCAAATTGACTATCGGTACATCGAGGTGTTGAAGTGTTTGTACAAAAACGCCACCATGTCAGTCCGACTTCAGGACCAAGCCTCGGAACCTATCCTTCTGCAGCGAGGTGTAAGACAGGGAGACGTCATATCTCCGAAACTGTTCACCGCTGCACTGGAGGATGTCTTCAAGGTTCTGGACTGGAGGGCTAGGCATCAACGTCAATGGCGAGTACATCACTCACCTTCGGTTTGCCGACGATATTGTGGTCATGGCTGAGACCATGGAGGACCTCAGTACAATGCTCGATGACCTCAGTAGAGCTTCCGAAAGAGTGGGTCTAAAAATGAACATGGACAAGACGAAGGTCATGTTGAATGCCCATGTCACACCCATTCCTATCAAGATCGGAGACTCTACACTCGAAATTGTAGACGATTATGTATACCTAGGACAAACGGTCCAGTTACTCGTAGGTAGGTCTAACTTCGAGAAAGAGGTCAATCGTCGAATCCGACTCGGCTGGGCAGTGTTCGGGAAGCTGCGCGGTATCTTCTCGTCCAACTTACCGCAGTGTCTCAAGACGAAAGTCTATGACCAGTGTGTGTTGCCAGTGATTACATACGGGACCGAAACGTGGTCGCTCACAATGGGCCTTATCAAAAGGCTTAAAGTCACCCAAAGGGCAATGGAGAGGGCTATGCTCGGAGTTTCCTTGCGTGATCGAATAAGAAATGAAGACATCCGCAAGAGAACCAAGGTCACCGACGTATCCCGAAGAATTGCTAAACTTAAGTGGCAGTGGGCAGGGCACATTGCTCGCAGAATGGATGGCCGATGTGGCCGAAAAGTTCTAGAGTGGCGACCGCGAACCGGAAGACGATGCGTTGGAAGACCTCCCACTAGGTGGACCGATGACCTGGTGAAGGTTGCGGGAATCCGGTGGATGCGAGTCGCAAGGGACCGGTCAATGTGGCGACACTTGGGGGAGGCCTATGTTCAGCAGTGGACGTCTTTCGGCTGAGATGATGATGATGATGATTGTCAGCGACGCGCTCATGTTCTGTACAAGTAGATACATAGATTAGGTAGTAAGTAGTAATAATATAACTATAAGTATAGCCCATGTAAGTATAGGTGTACGGGCCGATGGACCCCCACCTAAGACGCCGGCAGTTCAGTCCGTGCGAGCACCGCAAGCGGATGCGCTTGTACATTATTGTAACCCTGTTTGTAATTTTATCCGTGTCTTTCAAAAATATAAGTTTCTTGAGCTACTAAATCGTTTATCTTCGCCGATTACCACCTACAACATCTACAATGATCAAAGAATAATAATTTTATATGTGAAATGTTCGGTAAGCAAAGTAAGCGACGCGCGTCGCTTGTCTTGTGGCTGTGAAGTGCGAATTTAACAACATTGAATTGAATTGAATGCTTCTTCAGTAACCATTCGCACTTCACCCTAATCAGAATTGAATTTAACGTGCTCTGAGCGCCAAGGACTTGAAATGAAGTCAAAGAATGACCTCATGAAACGGATAGAGATGTACTTCATTCCCTTAAGATTTAATTGAGTTATTTATTTGTTTCTTTGATAGTTCTAAATGCTGCTTTTTCTGACTAGGGATACTGTGAAATAAAATAATCATGGAAATATTTTATCAGTTTTTATTTATATTCGTAAAATTATAATTGAAACAACTTATCGCGAATAAATCTCATTCATCGATATGACGATACCCTCATCATGATTGCTGTTTACTATACATTTCGTTATACATTTATAGCCTGGCGCCTGGCGAGGCATGGCGTTTTGTGTACGTTGGCGGTGAAAAGGTTAAAATTAAAAAATATAAAAAGTTACATGAAAAATAATTCGTGAGTCGTAGGACCTAAGTACTTACCAGTCATCACACAACTTTCCTCATCTCATTTCGTTAGTTAGTATTCTTCATTCCCTTACAATATACTTAGTGTACCTACTTACATTATTGTACTAGTCAAGCCCTTTCATTCGATAGGTACCCATATTGAGGGAATTGTGAAAAAAATTATAATCCACCATTTTGTTGCGGCGGCTATCTTGGACCGATTTTCATCAAACACTCCCGACTAATTCACCTTTTAAACAAAAACAAAATCAAAATCGGTTCATCCGATCGGGAGCTACGATGCCACAGACAGAACCACAAATAGACACGTCAAACTTATAACACCCCGTCGTTTTTGCGTCGGGGGTTAAAAAAAACCAAATCAAAATCGGTTCATCCAAACCTTTACGAAATATTTTACGGATGAAGTGAGTATCTAGTGGCTACAGCTGGGTTACCACAACCTCTAAATGCGATTCAATTCAGGTCCTAAACTGAGTCGCAAGCTGTCAGTTCCATAGAAAAACTGTCAGAAAATGACAGCTCAAACCTAAATTGAATCGCATTTGGACGTTGTGGTAACCCCGCAGGTAAGCTGATGGTCGACGGACAATATTATAAAACTTACAAATTAGTTCAGTAATTTGGTAAGAAAGAAGTTGTCGACATGAGAAAACATAACAAAAATAGTTCATCATTATATTCATAAAATAAAATAACACATAATCTGACTCACACAATAAAATTAAGGAATGTTTATTTACAATATTATACAATAACTTAATAGGTACTTAGTTTTGGCTGTGAGATCTTCCGGCTTTTCTGCCCATGACTGGGCTGCCTCCCATTTGTCTTAATAGGCCTCGGAGGCCTTTTGCTTCGCGCACCCCGCTGTCGAGCTGTTCGGAAGGGATTGCGCAGAAGTCGTCAACTAAAGGTAAGGGTCCGCTGAGCCGCTCGGAGTACTGGGTGAGCCGCGATTGATGACCTATTGGTGAAGTCTTCTCTATTGATTGTTGTGGTTGGCTCTGGAGATAAGGATAAATTGGAAATAGTGAATAGTTTTGTCATGTGTTACATGATTGTAGTTTGTTAGTATGGATATGTGTATAGACTATTGAGGGTACTTGTTTCTCTTGTTGACATATATATGTCACCGTAAAATTGTCAAACACGTTATATTACAATATAACGTGTGTCTCTCTAGCAATATTGTAAATTCTCGAAATATTGTCAACTGAATACGGAAGTATCTCTGCCCCCATAATCGGGACTTGGGGCACCCCCCCGTTAGGTTAGTTAGGTTCCTTTAAACCCTGCACTCGGAAATAGGGGCCCCGCGAAGCGGGGCTCCGTCGACTACGCTTTTTTAGGGGAATATAAAGTGTTTTAAGGTTAGGTTATCAGGAATGGTACATTATCTTTTCATGAGAGTTGTACCACTGGGCAAGGGGGACCCCTCCTTCCCTCCCAACCGCGTGAGTTGACTACCATCGCATGCATTTCACGAAAAATAATGGGTTTTGTTGTAAGCAGTATGTTCATTTGACAATATTTCGAGATTTTACAATATCGCTAGAGATATCTATACTAATATTATAAAGCAGAAGAGTTTGTTTGTTTGCTTGTTTGTTTGTTTGGTTGAACGCGCTAATCTCAGGAACTACCGACTCGAATTGAAAAATTCTTTTTGCGTTGGATAGTCCATTTATCGAGGAAGGCTATAGGCTATATGTATAACATTACGCTATGACCAACAGAAGCGGAGCAGCAATAAAAAATGTTGCAAGCGGGAAATTCACGCGAACGAAGTCGCGGGCAGAAGCTAGTTACAATATAACGTATTTGACAATTTTACGGTGATATAAGATGAACTAAGTTGGGGGTAGGTTTGAATCTGCACATTGTGTCAGGCTACCTAGCTGAATAAACATGCAGTTACCGTCCTAATTTCGTGTTTTAATGATATATCTGGACATAATAGTTTACAGCACTAGAAACCCAGCACACCAGCATTGGAAACATTAAAATTAGCATCCTGGGTGAATTTAAGACAAAAACTGTTAGTGGGAATTTTCCAAAAACTGTCCAAACCCCACAGTATTATTCGTCATCTTCCAGCTCTTGTCCCATGCAACTTGGGGTTGGCACAACAAGTTTTTTTTCAATTCTCCACTATCAACCGCCACCCAATCATTTACACCTTTTTCCTTCATAATTATTATTTCTCACACAATCCATTCATTGTTTCCTATAATTAGTAGTTAGTTAGTGTACTCATTGTTGAAGAGCCAAATAAAATAAATAAATAAATAAAATAAAAAATATAAATGTTAATGGAAAGAGTGGGACAGGAAGATTGGTGAATGGTGAGAGGAGTGACATGAAAGAAAAGGAATTGAACAATAGTGTGATCATTGAATGAGGAGAATGGAAGAAGCAAACATGTGCTAACCCCAAACAAGATGAGACAAAGGCAGAACATCATTGAGTAGATGACTCGTCATCAACGAGTCATCTACCCAACCTTTTCCCAACTATGTTGGGGACGGCTTCCAGTCTAACCAGATGCAGCTGAATACCAGTATTTTACACGGAGGAACTGCCTATCTGACTGCCACAACCCAGTTAATACTGGCAAAACTGGTTGTCAAGACTTTTTGGGCCATTGACTACCTATAACGACAATGAAGAGTACAAGCAAAAATGATTACCTTGCCAGAAACAGCAGCCAGTTTGTCCTGCAGCCTCTTCACCATAGCAGCGTCACTTTCATAGCTGGTGAGGGTTGGCTGCGGCATGCATTGGAACACAGTGGCTAGCAGGTTGTGAAGTGACACCAGCACGCTGTCCTGCCATGCTCGCGTGAAGTATAGGCTGAATGAAGGACTCTCTTCTGGCTTGGTGATGAAAGGTAGCACTGGAATAAACAAAACAGTACTTTCACAGTTTTTAGGGTTCCGTAGCCAAATGGCAAAAAACGGAACCCTTATAGTTTCGCCATGTCTGTCTGTCTGTCTGTCTGTCCGCGGATAATCTCAGTGACCGTTAGCACCAGAAAGCTGAAATTTGGTACCAATATGTATATCAATCATGCCGACAAAGTGCAAAAATAAAAATTTAAAAAAACATTTTTATTAGGGTACCTCCCCCAGACGTAAAGTGGGGAGCGATTTTTTTTTTAATTTTGACCCTGACGTGTGATATATTGTTGGATAGGTATTTAAAAATGAATAGGGGTTTTCTAAAATCATTTTTTGATAATATTAATATTTTAGGAAATAATCGCTCCGAAAGTCAAAAACAATGTGTCCCCCCCCCTCTAACTTTTGAACCATAAGTTTAAAAAATATGAAAAAAATCACAGAAGTAGACCTTTATATGAACTTTCTAGGAAAATTATTTTCAACTTGATGAGTTGAATAGTTTTTGAGTTATATAGCACTTTTTCAAAAAAACGCAAATGATAACTTTGTTTTTCATACAAATACTATGAAAAACAAAGTTATTTTTGCTGACGAAAAATGTTGGTATTTTTAATGGTCTGGGAAGCTACGGAACCCTACAGTGAGCGTGGCCCGACACGCTCTTGGCCGGTTTTTATTATATCTTGTGACTGGGACTGTAGCTACATTTAATGTTCATTTTTGTTTTAACAATTCAAAAGTGCCTGTAACTGGCCTACTTAAAATGAATGCTTTGATTTTGACAAAGATAACTATTAAGTACTTACGGGATAATATCCGTAGACACAATTTTTAGTTAGGTTTATAAGGGTTGTGATAAATGTAAAAAGATAAATGGTGTAGGGGCCAGAGAATTATGATTTAGTATATATTTTATACCCCATGAAAAACATGTGAGTTTATTTATGAAACTGATGAATTCAACCATGATAAATCTAATCAAATTCTTATATAATATTTGGGGCATTCAATTTACATCTAAACTCAACTCAACTACTAAAGAGTATAAGTGCTCATCACGGTTGCATGGGCAGAGGTACTAATGGAAAGTTATTGCATGGTGTTCTAATCAGAGGTACATTTACGAAGACAAACTTACTAAACCAGTCCCTCCACTCAGCTTGTCCTTGCAGCTCAGGTAACATTTTTGATAGAAAGTCAGAAATCCGTTCATTCCGTATACCACCTGTACTTTGCGCTGCCGTCACTAAATATAACTTGTACAGGCTGAATTCCAGCTTCTTTACAGCTAGAAAAACCAAAGTACATTAACGTTTTGAGGATAACTCTGGTCAGCTACAAAGTTGGAATTTTATACCATTTCTACTCACCAGATTGAACGTGGCTCTCCAATTTCGAGAATAGAAGAGTGTCAAGGTGTGACCAATACTCTTTTAACCCACTAAGGTCCGACACATTAATGTAATGTACAATTTGTTCAACTATTTTATCCACTCTAAAACCTTTGTCTCTATCTGCCTTGAGATCGGTGTCAAACGCTTTCACCGTTGATGTAAATCCTCGGTACAGTAGATATTCCCGAACTAATTCATCTACAAACTGAATGTGGGCCATTATCAAATAGGAACTTTATTTATTTATAGTATTCGATTGCAAAAATCAAAATTCAGAAGCTGCCCACAGGGCTTTTGTTGACATTTGGCATAATGAATGACATTGTGCGTTTGGGAATGCAGTAAAAACAAACCACTTTTGCGAACATGGCGTTAGACAGAATTAGATTGATGGTTCTAAAATCATTAAATATTAATTTTATTGAGTAAATCTTGAAATAAAAAGTTTTTTTTAGTTTAGAAAAAAAAACTCCATCCATTTGTGTCTTTTTCAATATTTTTTAAGAGAGCAAAGTATTTGGATTTCCATATACTGACCAAATTCGATTTTTGAACGCTTCTTCACAAAAAAACAGTTTCACCAACTGCATAAAACTTTATTAATCTGGCTGCATTCAATACAGGCTTTCCAAACTTAAAAGATTATGATTTATACCAACAATACTAAAATATTTAATGAAAAAAATGTATAAGATATAGTTTTGTGGGAAAGCCCGTTTTATTTTTTAATTATTGGACAGCTAAATCGTCCAAACCAAAATAAAAGATTTGAATGCAGTCTTATGAAGGTGGCCAACCTATCAAAACAAAATGGAAATGTCAATCGCTTTCAATCAGCTGTCGATTTTTTATTGAAGAATATAGTAAAATTATTTGTATATAAACCAAAATGTGCATTGTTAAATGAAAGGGCGTTGCTAGTGCTGTGGTGTGATATAATCTGGCACGGTGGTGTTAGTGTTCGGCGGGGGCGTGTGCGGCGGGCCATGGCGGTGGTTGGTGTGTGAGGGTGGCGGGCGCGGCGCTCGGGCGCAGGCATGCGGCGGCATGGCGGGCGAGGCTGCGGGCACGTCGCGCGGCCTCCGCGTCTACAAGATCGTGGTGCTGGGCGACGGCGGCGTCGGCAAGTCCGCAGTCACGCTGCAGTTTGTCAGTCACAGCTTCTTGGATTACCATGACCCTACTATAGGTACTTGACAGAATTAACACATTCCAACTATTGTTTACATTCGAAATTAACTAGCACTTGTAGATTTAGCGAGAACAATACTCGTATTTGATGGGCATTTTGCTACCATATGGATTCAGTTTAGTACTGTCACTTGCTGTTTGTTTAGTCTACAGTAGCTGTATGCTGATCAGTCATACATAAATGTTTTATAAATAATATCAAATACTTGTAAACATTTAATTTTTTTTTAAATGTTTTTGATCCTAAATATTCATACTAAAAAAAAAATATAAAGTACTTATATGTTTGTATGAATTTTATTGATTTTAGAACAACATTTATATGTTTTTTTTTGTTCTCAATATACCAAATAATTATTGTTATGCCATACTTTCAGAGGACTCATACCAACAGCAAGCGGTCATAGATGGCGAGCCAGCGTTGTTGGATATTTTGGACACGGCAGGACAGGTTAGTTCTGTACAATACAACAATTTTCAAGCAAGCAGAAAATCATGGATATAATCCCGTAAGTACTTTAAGTGTAGTGAAAAACCATGAAAGTCTAAAATACATTATAAAACGTATGAATATTTATCGCAAATTTACCTTTAATTTAATCCCGACGTTTCGACCGGATTGCACCAGCGGTGGTCGGTCGCGGGGAAACTGAAGTATTGGAGGTACCGCAACAGCGACAGCAAAGTGAAGGCGTTTATTCAACTACCCTCACTCGTCTTCATAAATGTTAATTAGGGCCCGGTTTACACTAGGACAGCACACTACAATAACAGTGTCCGTATATTGAGGCGATTTCACTTGACGAGTACACTTAGTGATCACTGAATTCCACGCTGAAGAGAGTTTGAAGCCGTCTTCGTGATTGAAATTAGGGTACTTCTTAATCTCAATCGCTACCCGTACCATATTCATATGTTTTATAATGTGTTCTGATCGTGAAAGTTAAAAAAAGACAAGTCTAAAATAGTGCCTCTATGACATGGATCTGTTGGTGCTAACTCATTTGGGTAAGTATAATTTAATGTAAACCAGTTATATTAACCTTTTGTACGACAGTGCATACCCTCCATGCCAAACCACAATTTCACCCCACTTTTGTCACATAAAAAAAAAAAAGGGCTGGCAGTCTCGACAGAGATAACGACAAAATCGCTAACTTTCGATCGCTGATTACTGACGAATAAATTCGGTTGCAATAATGATGCTTGCCAGTAATGTTAGTCTCTACATCCTAGATGCGTTTCTCGTGAGCATAATCGTTGCAACCGCATTTATTCGGTACTAATCAGCTATCGAAAGTTAGCGATTTTGTCGTTATGTCTGTCGAGACTGCCAGCCCAGGCGTTGTTGAGTTATGCGCTTACCAACACATTTTGCGGTTCATTTTTATATTATAGATAGGATAGTTCTCCACCTATGGTTACATCCACATCTACACTAATATTAAAAAGAGGAAAGATTTGATTTTTTGTTTGTTTGTTACGATTTAACTCAAAAACTGCTCAACCGATTTAAAAAAATCTTTCACCATTAGAAAGAAAGCAACATCTTTACCGAGAAACATATGCTATGAATTATATTGATATCATGCAAATTAGGCGAGCTATCACAATATTCGCGGACAAACTCGCGGGCGAAGTGCTAGTAAACAATATCTTGCCTCCCCAACCAGGTGGAGTTCACAGCGATGAGAGAGCAGTACATGCGGTGCGGCGAGGGGTTCGTACTCTGCTACTCGGTGACGGACCGGCGCTCGTTCCGCGCCGCCGCCGAGTACAGGCGGCTTTTGGCGCAGGCCAGGCCCTCGGAGAGGCTGCCGCTTGTGCTGGTCGGGAATAAGCTGGATCTCGCGCCACGGTTTAGACAGGTATGTTTCTCAGACCAAAAAAAAAAACAAGACTTAGCGCTGCGAACAATAAAGTGAGGTCAGCGCAAAACTACTCGTACGTCTTGCTCTGTGCATCACGCTACGCACACATACATCAAACTACAATGAAACTACGACTCAATTACGAAACCGGCCTCACTTCTCTTTTTTTATTTGGTCTGAGGTATGTTTAATTAAAACACAGATGGCGTCTGTGTTTGGCGCAGCGCTTGTCACTCAACAGGACAAAATCACACTGTGTTGTATAACGGGCTCGTCTTGGCCACGTCCAAAGCGCATATTTTGCGTACGGACAAAATCACTTACGTCCATTTTCAATAACTTACTGTTAGGTTACGGTAGGTTGCCGTGTCGACGGCGCGTTCGTGTTCCACGCGCGCCTCAAAGAGATGTCAGCAGAAGAGAGGGGCCCGCAAGGGCCGAAGCCTGCCGGGGTTGCGGGACTATTCGAAAGAGATACCGCGGCCCCGGAACGTAAAGGGCGAGGAAGGAACATGGATGGGTTTTAGTCAGTAAGAGTCTGACACTCCCTCCCGCTCCGCCCAGAGTGGGAGAAGTCATTTGATGATTTCCCATCCTAAAAAAAAAAAAAAGGTTTCGGTAGGTTGCTATCTCTGTCTGTTTGACATTTGGTTTACAGACGGTTAGAATCAAAACGTCACAGAAAATCTTTCTTTGATTTTTCTATGAATCAAGTGATAGGTAGGTGACGCGACCGATAGCTGCGAGACGTGACATATTAACTGATACTTATAAGTAAGTTATAGAAAACGAGCCTTAGTGCCCTTAGGTCCATGTTCACCAAAAGGATGACGGTCTGGTTATCTAAAAACAGCTGTTTACAACACATTTTTGTATGGCAACATGTCACAGTGACAGCTGTTTTTAGATAATCAGACCGTTATCTTTTCGGTGAACATGGACCTTAGTGTCTGTTCTTCTTCTTTATCGTATGGTTTGTGCCTAACCTGGTGTCAGTTTTTATGCCGCCCATGGCCCTCTGACTCGTGTCCGTTCAACATCGCACGGACACGCAACTGGATTGATTTAGCATCATTCCTAATGTGCGGCTGTTTCGAGCGACATCAGATAGCGATGCGGAATCGTGGTTACGCGGACAAAGGTGTACGATCAGCAAATCCGGTGCCGGTTTATTTGCGATTGCATCGATACTAAATCGCTGCAAGAAGACCCCGTGGACGACCGCTCTAATGGAAACACACAGATGCGCCTATTTGGTAATGATGATGATAACGACAGAAAAATAAGACAAGCACACATAAATATTGTAACAATTTTATAACGATGTGTTGTATATTTGCACAGGTGACGACAGAAGAGGGCAAGGCACTCGCGACGCAGCTAGGCTGTCCGTTCTTCGAGACGTCGGCAGCACTGCGACACTTCGTAGACGATGCCTTCCATGCACTCGTCAGGGAAATACGACGGTTGGAGAGACAGAGACAGGTATGTTTTGTCACTACATACGTTCTTGTGACGACAATATCTCGAAGAATGGTAGAAAATAAGATAGACTCGAGCTGATTGTAATTAATGAAGTTTCTCGTCGATAGGGTTTTTATGTATTTCTGCAACTGATACAGAAAGTATGGGACCATTTTTACCATGGGGCTGTATTTTTTGCAACGTTCCTTAGTGGCTTGACAGTTTTGACCAATGCCCACACAATTTAATGGTATTTACCGCTTACACATTGATGTAATGGTTTTTGGTTGAAGGAGCTCGTGGCTAATTAATAATAACCGCCGCTCAGGCCAATCTTTAGGTTAAGCCGTGCTTGCCTAGGTTGGTTTGTGGATGGATGACTACCCTTACATACCAGGTTTCCTCCGTGCCTCGGAAAGCACATTAAGCTGTTGATCCCGGACTCCCGGCTGTCATTACTCCATCTTTGATAGTCGTTACAGGTAGTCAGGTAAAAAGTCTGACAACCAGTCATACCAAGTGGTATCGTATTACCCAGTATTAACTGGGTTGTGGACGTCAGATAGTCAGTCGCTCAATGTAAAATACTGGTATTCAGCTGCATCCGGTTAGACTGGAAGCCGACCCCAACATAGTTGGGAAAAGGCTAGGCAGATGATGACATTGATGTAATGGTTTTTAGAAGTGAAGGAGTCAAACTCAGGGTCAGTGAGTCGTCTTAGCGGCATTATGAAAAAAAAGACTTAAAAAATAATCTTACGAGGTAGCGCTCGCCGGCCGCTGCCGCGGTACCCCTCGCTACGCTCGCAGTTCTAGCCTAACCTAACCTATGGTTCCCTTCGGCATCGTTTTTACAGTTAGTCAGAGATTAAAAACACCACCACCTTTTAGCCTTATTTTTAGGTGTTTTATACGATAGAATCGAGAAAATAAACGATTTGCGAAAATCACACCTTTGCGGCAAATTTTTTTTAAGTCCTCGCGCTCCATTTTAAAATCACTTTATTTTCCAGGCATCACTAATGGGGACGTCGACGGGTATATCGACGAGCGGCGGTCGCCGACGGTGGCGGCGACTCCGCAGCATCTTCGCGCTGGTCTTCCGACGGAGAAGAAGGCACCACACCTCGTCTTAACCACCCAGGGTTGATACAGTAAGATCTTTATTTTGACAACGCTGAAATATATTCGATTCAGCTGGTATTCTAGCTATGATGAAGAAAGTAAACTTACCAAGATACATAACTTTTGTTATGGACTCTATGGTGACAAAAAAATGTAACTACGAAAATATATTGTGAAAATAACGTACTTATTAAGGTTTAGGTACGTACATTCAAGTTATTTTTTTAATTGGCAACACTATGTCTTCTTAAAAAGGTTACTATCCTCTATTATAAACTAAACCTTTACATGTACTTCTTAAATTTTACAACTTTTGATATTATATAGTTCAATGTCTACCAAACTAAGAGTTTCAATGTTGTTCCAATGAGATTTTTGTGTGTTTATTAACCAATTGAATTTTTGATGTCCATTCTTCTACCTCAAAATGATACTGTTATTTGTGGTTACAAGAAAATGAAAATTATTTGCATCTTAATGTTATTGAGTCTATGGAAATATGTAAAATAATGTTTTTAGACTGTTTACTCAGTGCAAGTAATTGTTGTAAGTAGACTGTCAGCATTGAAAAGTGTGTCTTATAGCAATCAGTGCACATCTCATTTCAACTTGCTCTTTACTTGCACTAAAGACATGTAAACAGCATAAAATATGCCAAAATCTTTGCTCCACTGTCTCGTTTTAATTTGTTCAAAATAATTGCTCAAGAGCACTAATAATGGTTCAATATTTGCTTTATTTTGCTAATTCTTTTTTATTTAAAAACTAAACTGATTAGAGATGCGATACAATAAAGTTTGTAAATCAGGCCTAAGATGTAAAGTCAGATACTCAAATATCTATATGTTTTAAGTACTCATAAAACGCAAAGAACTTGAATAACTATGAATGTTTGTATGGTAAGAAAAGAAAAATAAAGTGGCGGATCTGCCATCTTACACAGACGCTACTACAATCTGTCAAATGTCTTTAATAGATTTTCAACTTTATTGCTAAAGCAATAAGTTCAAGATTGATTGGGAAAATTTGACAGCTTCAGGTAGTTCGTGCTCGCGTCTGTACGTTAATACTTGAAAAGAATCGATCAGTTAAGAGTGGTTTTGTGAATTTACAATCAGTTTGTAATGAATAATCTTAGAGCTTAGTACAATACTGATTTATTGCCAGCTTCGTAATCTATTTAGACTTGTTTACAGTCCTTCAATGTTTTTTATCTATGATTTTGCATAACTTTCAAAATCAAAATGATCTTTATTTTCGTTGCAATAAGTTTACAGTTGTGTTGCGGCCTCTGATAAGTCTGTCAAATCCTAGTGATCTTTGATTTCGTTGAAATAAAGTTCTTCTTAGGTTGTCAGTGAAAAGACTGTACAAATTCTAGATTTCTTCAATCAGGTGTTGCTATACAAAAGCCATAGATGACTTAGTTGCCATATGACAATGCTTTACTTCATGCATTTATAAAAACCTTGCCATAAGAAAGCTACTTCAACAAGATACCTTGGTCCTCTACCTCTTAAAGAATTCCTAATTAGATAATTGGCTAACTAGTAGTTTGTTTAAAACCCCTTTTTTATCGTAGGTAATTTTAGAAGGAAGTTAGGCCTAAATGATGTGTTTCTATTGATATTTAACTTTATTTGTGACAGATGTCATTGCCTTAATGTGACAGTTGATGGCTATCAGTTCTGTCAGTGTCACATGCCTTTGAAGAGTTTCAACTCTGTTTTACTCTTTTTTTAAATAAGTTTCTGTTAAGATATCAATTTCATCATACCGCATAATTAAAAGTAAATTCTATTATATTTCATACCACCATAGTGCCATTTGACATACATTTCCTGAATGCCTTAACACACCCAAGATAATTCTTTTATACAAGAATAAATACATAGTATATATTAATATATCTTTTGGGTTCCAGTTACTAATAGATAAGACCATATGTCTTCCGAATAACGGAACCAGAGAAAGCAATAAGTAAATGTAGAAATTATTTTACAATACTATTGTTTTGAGCTGTTGATTATAGAAGTTTTTCATAAAGGAGGCAAGTTTAAATATTAAGATAATATTGTAGTTATGTAGGTAGGTAGGTGTAGTTTGAGAGCCGACTAGAATTTCAATTTAATTGTGATTATAATTTAAATTATTACAGGCGAGTTTAATATTTGTAACAAACATATTTTCTAGTTGGCTTTCAGACTCGCCCATTAGTCACCTATTTAATACGAATCATAGGGGACCTTTTAGGTAAAACAAAATTCCAAACGTATTATACAAATGCCATATTCGTGTATCCCAACCAAATCACAGTTTTTATTGAAAAGTTAAAAGTTTTGGTATTTTCATTGAACCTGGAGTACAATTTAAGTAATATAAGTGAGATGTGTCGAGCTCTTCTTTTATCTGTGTAACAGATACAGCAATAAGTATATGAATTAAATATGAAAATATATTTATGTATAACTTTAGTGTGTAATTGGTGTATGTATTATTGAAGTACCCTTAGTGTTGTGTGAGAAGAAGTGTGAATTTGTATAATGTTAGGTCGATACGCACAAATATTAGTGTAGTCGTAACGTGTTCGGTCGTTTATTCGTCTGTGTGTTCGTGGCGAAACATTTGACATACACGAGTAGGTTAATACTTAATATTAAAGAGAGATTCCTAATTACGAGCAATATTAAACGCCTAATGTGGTAACTAATTGTGATGTTGGTGTTAGATGTGTCAACATGTAATTCATAGTTAATGGTAGTTCTTGTGTAACCGAAAAGGTATTTACCCCCCACTTAAAGATGTTTCAAGGTAGATTTTGATGTATTTCTCGTGTTTTTATTAATATAGTTTGTATTGTCAAATGCTTCGTCCGGGAACGTTGATGGTACACTTCCTTAAGCGGCCGCAGGCACAAACTCCAGCGGCTACTGCAGCCCAACGGCCTTGGCAGGTCGCTGCGCTGAAGACCGCAAAATAATAGTCACTGGCTGTCACTAACAGAGCGACAAAAAGTTTCTTTTTCCTTGACAAATGATTATCGAAACTGTAGAAAAGAAATGCTACTGACGTCAAAAAGTGACGTCACGTTCGGGATGGGGAAAGTCGGTCAAACCTCCTTGTAGATGGCGTGACCCAAAGGTCCAACTATTTCAAATAAAATTAACATAAACAAATTTTCAACTATAAATAATGTTTGGGACAAGCTATGCTACCGCCGTCGCGTTAGTGTCACAGTTTCCTTTCCCATTAAAACTGCAGCGGCCATCTTGAATTGCTGCGATCTGTCAAATCCTTGAGCGGCATGGAAGCTGTGGTTTGTGGTTACGGTCCCCTTCGGAAGAGCATCGTAAGTGCTGTACCAGGGCGACACTGCGTTGTGTTGCGACGGCGCTGTAACACGGTGTCAAACTAGGGTATTTATCGTTTAATGGCGCATCTCGTATATGGCTTCGAAACGAGCGAGGAACTCTCAGTACAAAGCGTAACGTGGCACAGAAAAAAAGATGCTATTAAAAAAAAGGACAATATTCGACATAACTAACTTTATTTTTTAAATTTCGGTTAAATTTTTTAAAAGTCTTTTACTTAATTTTCTAAATCGCGTTCAACTCCTGTCATTGTCAATATTCCACCAGTAATAATGACAATGACAGCTATTGAACGTGTTTTATATGTGCCGATGTGCAATGAATTTTCGCGCTATCATACCCCACCATCACACCAGTAATCCCAGAAGAGTTAGACAGAGGTATAGATAATAGTACACCTACATTTGCTCTAATACTGCTTTAAAAATATTCAAAATGCTTTATCATCTATGAAAGAAAATTCAGAAAAAAAGTAATGTTAAAAAATGAAAACCTTACTTCTTCGCTCATTTCGAGGCCCGAAAGCGCTCGAGCTTTGCCGTTTGGCATACAAAGCCTACTTATCCTAACAAGGGATTATATAACTATCTAATTTAGACCTTACGCTGTTTAAATAAAGTACAATTTAATTTGTATCATCACTGATTGTGTTGAATTCTTGTATTCTTAACGTATGGATAGAACCTAACTCTAGTCATTATTGTTTTGTATAGCTGTTATTAGATGTTCATTCTTAACTTTATAATGGATGGTTTGCTGGTAAAATAGGACTTGTTTTCTTGGTCATTTTATTGCAAAATGAACTTTATTCCAGGCCATGTAGTGCTAAGTTGTTTTGTGTAGTAATTAGGGTTTATGTCATATATTGTCTGTGGTAATTTTGCTTGGAGCGGTTTGTCCTGCGCTTTTATTAAAGGGACTTGGATTCCTTTATTCATAGTCTATTCGATTCAGGTTGGAAAATACATAACTTCACACGATCAACAATTTAATTTTCTCAGCGATGTGTCTTTAGTTCCGAGGTTGAATGATTGTTATCTTCTTAAGTTTGGGGAATAAAAATTTAGTGCCACGGTTACCAAAACATTATTGGCTGTTAACTGAGTCTTGGCAGGAGAATTCGATTTATTTTTTAATGTTTGAAAACAGCATTTAAGAGGCCTGCGGAGCATGCGAATTTCATACAAACGTAATACCAAAGTTATTTGTAAATCAAACATATTCTTAAGGTAGTGTGTATTTATTTTGATTGGATTATAGAATATACAAGTTCCCAAACACATATTTTGAATGTACACTAAATTAAACAAGAGTTATGAGAAAAATAAATTTTCTATAGAAATTTTAAATTCCTCATTATCTTGTCTATATATCATTGTCCTTTCAAAATATTTATTTGTGAACATAGATATTCTATAATACAATCGAAATATATACACACTACCTTAAGAATATGTTTGATTTTCATATTATTTTGGTATTACGTTTGTATGAAAAACGCATGCTCCGCCGGCCCCTTAATAACTAACATCATAAAGAGTAGTGGGTTATAACGGCAAGCCAAGCTTGTAAGCTTCTATGGAAGTACCGCCAATCACTCTGACAGATAATAATCTACTGAAGAGGATCGCTGTCGGAGTCTGATGTCACAGACGGTCTGTAATCTGTCCATACTATTTGGCCTCGCCTGGACCGAGTAAAAGCCAGCTAAACTCAAATATAACCGTATTTTGGCCTATAGCTATTCCTATTTACCCATATTTTACCAGTAAACCAGCACAATATTATTAAATAATATTGTAGTATTAGAGTTATTTGGAACAAACCCTCGTTGTTCACTAGTAGATTTGCCACGAGTACTAATAATCTTATTGTCTTTAACGGAATACGAACTTTTAATATTTTTGCTGCCCATTGCGTGTTTTATATGACCGTGTCTCAGAAAGTCTCGAATATGAGTGTAATGAATGTTACCATGTATAAAAATTCGTATTCCTTATGTTTGTATCAGTTGACAGTATAACTGGCCTAATTTTTAGTATCTGTCGTATGTATTTATTCGTATATAGCTGTTTATTTATTTCTTATGCGGAATTACTCTTTAAATAATATTTGTTGCTTGATGTTGGCAACATTCGTTTACATGGGTATAACAAAGTTAACTATTTTTCTGCAATGGCAAGCTGCAAATTTTTTTCGAGCTTGTGTTGCTTTCATAAGTTCTTTCACACCAAGCGTAATGTCAGCTGTTGAGCCCTCTAATGCTATTCAGGATTTTGGCCTACGCGTTAAAAACCTTGAAAAGTGAGCTCGCTCAGTCTGTTGGCATTACGCTTATCTTGAACACGTAAAGGTCGGCCAAAGCGGTACGAACAAGTTGCAAAGGCGACTCCGGGCACCGGACTTCACAGATAATCGTATCTGTCGGTATCCGGTTTCCGCGGCCAGTCTGTAATCTGTCCGGACCGGTTGGACCGAACCGTAACAAAGACTTGTTTATAATGCAAATGGATGTAAAAGTACCCTTAACGAAGCCGACCATACCTAGAAACCTTCTAGTAACGGGGATATTGGGGGTCTTTTCAACTTTTCCACATTTTTTTTTACTTCATTTTTTAATGTTATAACTTTATTTTAAATACGTCAACGACCCCGAACTTTCAATACATCCATCAGCACAACGTTTTAAGTGCGTTACATGGAGTTCTACATTCAAATGTGATGTGACGTTTCATTTCGCGTAGAGTTACTCATAGTCCGGGAGGTACCGTTGCAAATAAAAAAGTCATAGTAAGCCTTCAGCTGTTCAAGCAGCGGTGGGTGTAGGATTGGGAGGATACGAAAGCTGTAAAAAAAAAAAAAATTAGGTCATAGTACGCCGTCTGAAACTTTTTCATAAATAGTTTACATCATAATGAGCTTAAAAAAAATCGTCAGCTGCATGGTGGAGGGGGGATTATGTGTCAGCCGCTCGCATGAACTTACAATGATGCAGGTCTGATAAAAAACTAAAAGCAATCTATCAAACACCAATTTATAGTTATTTTAATTTTTTGCCTAACCTAACCTAACCTCCCAATCCTACACCCACCGCGGGTGCATCAGCTGACGCTGGGATTACTTATCAGTCATTCGAGATCTATTGAACAAGATGGCAACCGACCGGCGTAAAAACACTACCTAAAGTGCAACGGTACCTCCCGGTCTATTAGTTTAATGTACAGAATGCTTGGTTGACGGTTTCGGGGTCCGTTTACACCCTGTATATTTTGTGTAGCGTTGCGTCACAGTAAGAAGCACAGTAATTAGCATTTACAAACTAGCTGTTCAAAACCCGTAGTCAATACCTATGTATTTGAAATTGACGCTTAAAACGTATTTAAATTTTAATGTTTAATTAATATATTCCATAGATTAGATGGTTATTAAGAGAGTATATTATTACCCTACAGTAGGTGATTTGAACAATAATAAATAAAAGAATATTTCGTGTTTTTATGTACAAAAATTTTATATGTTGAGAAAATTGTTGTAATATTTTTGTTTGGTCGATATATTTATAAATACATATTTAGATATTTACCTATTTTGTTATGTGTAATAATTTATAACACCAAATAGTACCTTTCAGATTTGTATTTATATTTAATGCAAGAATTGTAAGCTGTGTGTAGAGGTTTTGTTGAATAAATGTCATGTTTCGAATGTTGCGTTATTCATTACCATCGTCATTCCTCTGTGTAAATCTATGATCTCGTAAAACATAAATTACGACCTTATTGCAAGTTGACTTTACCTACACCTCGAATCTCGCATCTGCCTTAAACCTTTTCCACAAGGACTTAGACGTGCAAGTATTAAAAAACCGTTTAGATAGACTTTTTATTGGAACAATAAACTAGGGACTCTATTTTATTATTTTTTATTGTTAAAAAAAACAAGGGAAAATACTGTTTTAATTTATATTATTTCCCTTTTTATTTTTTGTTTGACGTGTCAGTGTGTGTGTGTGTTTGTGGCATCGCAGCTACCGAACCAATGAACCGATTTAATTTAGTTTTTTTAATTGTTTGAAAGGTGAATTTAGTCGGAAGTGTTCATAGCTATGTTTGATAAAAATCAGTCCAAGATGGCCGCCGCCACAAAATGGCGAATTACATATTTATTTAACAACCCCCTTAATATGGGTATCAAATAAATTCGCTATAATAAATTTCAAATCCAAGATGTCCGCCACCACAAAATGGTTTTTTTTTCACAACTCGGTCAGTGGGTCGTCTTAGGGGCGGATTTCTCTTTCAAAAGGTATGTATGGGTATCAAATGACAGGGCTTGTCTAGTAGAATAATGTACACTATACTGAAAGGGAATGAGGTATATTATATTATTATACTACACACACAGCATATGGCATTTCGTTACGTGACGTGACGTGATGTTCTATGAACTCATATCGCAATATCGCACTTTGTATTGGGACGCAGAAACGCGAAAACGCACCTGTGTGTGGAAGCCATAATTGTCAAAAAAAATGCGTCAATCGTGATCGCATATTCCTACGACTATCGCTTATATTAGGACACGGGGTAAGAATCTCAGTCCTTGACACTGTTATGTATTATTTATATCATAAAATAATGTCATAATCTGTGTAAATAACTCATACACGTGGAGTGGTCAGTGCGAACAATTAACGAGTTAACGGCATTCAGTTGACGGCGCCATAAACAAGTTTATGACGAGGCCGAGGCTGCCAGCACTCGGAGACACTCGTGATGTAGCACAGATTTACTGTTAAGCTAGGGTTAGAAGGTAATATAGGAGATGATTAGTTTAATTGTCTTATCAATATCATCCTTGATGTAATTTTGGTGTGAGATCTAAGTCGGGTTTTTAAATAATATCAGATGAAATATTTATGTCTACAATTTCTGAGCGGAATTATCGTTATTTAACAGATATGTAAATGGATAAAATTCGTTTTAAATTTTACCTGTCTTCCTCTTAGCGACTCCTATAATACTCGTATAATATTATAAATGTGAATGTAAGTTTGTTTGTTACGCTTTCACGCGAAAACTACTCAACCGATCATCATGAAACTTTGTACACATATTCTTGGAGGTATTAGAAGTAACATAGGATACTTTTTATTATAAAAAAAACTAACCCTCACTCGCAGACGAAGTTGCGCGGGTCAGCTAGTTGATAATAAAAACTCAGCCACGCGAATCCCGCCCACTGATAGAGTGAGAACCTAAGTCAAAAAGTGCGCAGGTGGTAGGGCATGCTTTGCAAGATGGAAGGTGAGCCTTGTCTGTGGTGAGGATAAAACAGCTTGGGTTGAAAGCGTTTGAAGACTTTCCTGTGTCGTCTAATGGGTGTAGGGTAGAAGGTATACCTACATCTGTACTAATGTTTATGGAGGTAGAGTCTACATTATATGTTTACTTAAAGGATAGGGGATAATCTTCGATACTATCGATCCGATTCAAAAATGCTTCCACTATCGGGAAGTTTCACTATACCAGAGTGTCATAATTCCCGTGGGATAATTTGCGACCATAACGGTGGCAAAGCTGCGGGCGTAAGTTAGTAAGTAGCTACGAATTGCATTGCATGTTGCATATGTAAACACCAGGATTCATGGCAGGTATTATCGTGGATAGTGAGTACCCAGGTAGGTACGAATTTTTCCGGGGTTGCGGGACTCTTCGAAAGAGATAGGTACCGTGGCCCCGGAACATAAAGGGCGTAGAAGGAACATGAATGGGTTTTAGTCAGTAAAAGTCTGATACTCCCTCCCGCTCCGCCCAGAGTGGGAGAAGTCATTTGATGATTTCCCATTCGGCAAAAAAAAAAGAAAAGGTACGAACATTTCTAGTTAGGAAGATGACTCTCCTTCTTCTTGCTAGTGTGGTTAGTTGGTTAGTGTCTAACTTAAGTTTTTGTGCCGCCCATGGGAAGGACTTGGCCCTAAATGTCGTCAAGATAATATAGATGTCGTCGTCGGTCGTTTGTAAGATGATGACTAGAATCTGTCTTTATCCTGAAGTATGTGTGAAAAATTTAATATTTACACGAAGGAATATCAGCCCTAGTAAATCTCGCGCAGTGTCAACATTTATGATCACTCGAACCGCTCATAAAGTGAAGGGATATTGACATCTTTACGCTTCACAAACCTTTAGGTATAATTTCATTGTGAGGGGGAACCTTAATGGCTGGAAATCTTCAAAGAAACTTACTACTGTCTGTAAGTGGTTCCGGGCAAATAATAGGCCTCTCTGTCTTCAACCTGTGAGTGTCGTAAAAAAAGAGGAGTTTAATGTCAAGGATTTAGGCAGTAGTGCAAGGCTCCGTTCCCACTATGTCGTGACGATTAATTTATCGTTGGTTTTTAGTTGGCAATAGTCATGGATGACAGTCATCGTGCGTCCTATATGTGAACATCTCCATTTAAATACACATGCCTCGACACATAGGGAGGATGCTTCAAGGTAGCCCGCGAAATTCAAATTTCTTTCATTTTTTCCAATTTGCAGGGCAGTGCTAACTTGAACGAATTTTTCAAGTTCAAAGTCCTTCTTCGACTCTTATGAACTTGGAGGGTTGTATTGATGATTTAGATGACTATAATTCTGTAACTTAATACGTCGTACAGTCGCAACCGATATGTTTATCAACATAAAACTTAGCACTGCCCTGCAAATTGCAAAAAACGTAAGAAAATTTGAATTTCGCGGGCCGCCCTGACGCTTTCACCTTAAAACCACACGATTATCCGTCATCTCGACATACTGGGAACGGGGCCTAAGTAGGTAGGTAGGTACTCCTGCTGCTTCTAAAAGTTATACATACCGTTACATCGTACCTACGAGAACAGTGTGTTTGCGTTGAAACTTCGAGTGCTTTCCAATATTATTAGTGTTGAAGTTAAGTAGGTACAAATTCGCCACATACTTATAAAAAACATCGGAATTGTCATTATAATTTCTACCTTTTTAGGGTTCCGTAGCCAAATGGCAAAAAACGGAACCCTTATAGTTTCGCCATGTCTGTCTGTCTGTCTGTCCGCGGATAATCTCAGTGACCGTTAGCACCAGAAAGCTGAAATTTGGTACCAATATGTATATCAATCATGCCGACAAAGTGCAAAAATAAAAATTTAAAAAAACATTTTTATTAGGGTACCTCCCCCAGACGTAAAGTGGGGAGCGATTTTTTTTTTAATTTTGACCCTGACGTGTGATATATTGTTGGATAGGTATTTAAAAATGAATAGGGGTTTTCTAAAATCATTTTTTGATAATATTAATATTTTAGGAAATAATCGCTCCGAAAGTCAAAAACAATGTGTCCCCCCCCCTCTAACTTTTGAACCATAAGTTTAAAAAATATGAAAAAAATCACAGAAGTAGACCTTTATATGAACTTTCTAGGAAAATTATTTTCAACTTGATGAGTTGAATAGTTTTTGAGTTATATAGCACTTTTTCAAAAAAACGCAAATGATAACTTTGTTTTTCATACAAATACTATGAAAAACAAAGTTATTTTTGCTGACGAAAAATGTTGGTATTTTTAATGGTCTGGGAAGCTACGGAACCCTACAGTGAGCGTGGCCCGACACGCTCTTGGCCGGTTTTTTTTTTGTTTACAGTTCCTTTTGTATTTTATTGTTAATGTTTTTTTTTGTATGAAGTATTTCTAGTTTCTACACGCCGCTAGAATATTCGTAAATATTTTTTGTGTGTCTGTTGACCGTATAAAGCACAGTGCAGACACGCGACAGGCAGTCTGATATTGGCTACACAACGAAGCGAATCGAAGTGAACTAGAAGTTCGCTATCTAGTGTGATCAGTAGTGTGTTTGACGACCCGAATGGCGCAGCGGTAGTGAGGCTGCCTTACGTTCTTAGGGTTTCGGGTTCGAATCCCGGTAGGAGCAAATGTTTGTGTGATGAGCATGGACATTTGTTTCCGAATCATGGATGTTTATATGTTTACTGAGTATGTATTTACAAACAAAAAGTATATATGTTCAACTATCTGGTGTCCACGACTCAAGCCTTGCTTAGTGTGCACTAAATGGCGCTGTGTGTAATATCCAGCGATATTTATTTATTTTATTTATTTGTGATTGAGTTTAATTTGTTTCGTGATTATCATATTAAAGTTATTTGTTGTTTAATCAGTAGTTTTTAATTTATCTCATACCCAGCTCGTAACAATACGTAACGCCTGTTATTCCCAAAGGGTTAGCCGGAGGTGTATTTAATAGTATACACCCACATTTTGCCAGTTATGTTGAAGTCCCTTGTAATAATGGCCCTTTTTTTGGGACAAGCCCGCCACACACGCCCAAACCACTGTAACTCCTGAAAGCCAGAATCAACAGTGGCGACCACCAGAAAAGCGCCAAGACAATGAAGCTCGACGAAGTCCCAGAGAATAAATTTAACTGTCTTGGATCCCGCAACGAAATTAATCAGAAAGTATAGCGGAGGAGTAGGAAAAAACAACATAATTTCCACTTAAATCCATATCAGCAGGAGACAGAACGAAACAAGGCCAATAGGTACAAAGGGACTTTTACAACTGGGATAGGCCCAGTTGCCTAGCACCACGGATTAATATTAACATTAATGGGTCCTAAGTTGTGAGCTATTAATAAGGGGCTATTGCCATCAACCGGGCACAAATCCGGACTTCGTGTCTGCTGCTGAAAAATTACTGATGGGAACACCCAACCATACTTTGCCCGACCCGGGAATCAAAGCCAGGATCTCATGTCCGCGCTTGCGACCAGTCCACCAACAATGCAGTCCAATATAAAAGTTCTATTAATACGATACCCCTTGAAAGACTGGTTGTCAGACATTCGTGCCACTGACTACCTGTAACGACTGTCAAAGATCTACATCTACAAATGACAGCCGGGATCAACGGCTTAACGTGGTTTCCGAGGAACGGAGGAAACTCTGTATGTAATGGGCCCCACCCATTTACAGAACAACCTAAGCGTGGCTTAACCTAAAGATCAAATCGAACGGCTGTTATAATTTAGCCGACAGCGACACCTCACCGATCGAAATGCTTCAGACGTGGTGATTCATCGTCGGTTCAAACCGATTTAACATCGGCAAGTGACCGTGAAGGTCTTCGCCAAGTTACTCGACTCCGCTCCCACCCGGCAAAAAATTCAAAATATGACGTTTAAGTATTTCTCTTTAGATATACTTTACATTGGCATTAACAGCGGTAAGCCCGCTGACAGCGAGCTGTCTGCTAATTTATGTTGCCAATGGAAAGTATATCCAAATAGCAATACAAAAAGCTCATATTTGAATTATATTCTTTTTGTTGGGTGGGAGCGGAGTCGTTTATGGGCTACAACCATAAGTGTGGTCACCATCCTGCTTAGTTTTATTTCTAAAGATAGTTATTTAATACAGTGTTGATAATAATCATTCTCCTACCCTTATTCGGATTTATTTGGGGTCAGCGCAGCATATCTCCTTCTTCCGCACTTCTCTACTACTCGTTATCTCAGCCAGTGGCGTATAGCTAGTCCTATTAGGTCCCAGTATCATTTTTTGTTGATGTCAAACAAATGACTTTAGCAAAGAAAAAATCTTTTTCGCAAAAAATAAAACAGAAACAAAAAGATTTTTATTTTTACAATTTCTAGTTGTTCTCAAACAAATAGGTATTTGCCATGAACTTATGGCGGCCTTGAGGAGAGATCAACTGGAGAACGGAGAGCTATCAGAAGCCGTGCGCGTTTTTGATGGAGATTGTATGGGTATGCAATCATTACTTTATTTTAGCCTAAGCCCGATAGATTCATCATCAAATTTAAAGCACACGGCTTCTGGTAGCTCTCCATTCTACAGTTGATCTCTCCTCAAGGCGGCCACAAATTCATGGCAAATATTTGTTTGGGAACCACTAAAAATAAAAAAATAAACCTTTTTTGCAAACAATAAAACCGACTCCAAAAAAAGTGAATTATAACTTAAGCTTCAGAAATCGGTGACAAAAAAACTAAATCTCTCAAACAGATGTCATAGGTTTATTATGATGAATATTTGAGGTTGATGTGAGAAGATTTTGTGATATTTTTTCTCAACATTGATACGGCTGAAACAGCGGTAGCTCTACGCCCATGATCTCAGTACTGTATGTGAAAAAATTTCGAAGGACTAACCTTGCACGTAACCGCGCAGGGTGAAAAGGACTGAAAAGGGAAAGCAATTAAAAAGATAATTCGAATTCCATTAACGAGCCTACTGACTCAATTAAACGAAGTCGCAAGACTCAATTAGAAGCGGTCCCTATTGGTATTCGTCAGCTTTGCCTTTTTTCTCGACTGCATTGTTACCGTTTTACTGTGAATATTTTACCATACGAATATCATCTCTTCTCAGATGTAAATAGTAAGTGTGACCGTGGGACTGACAACGTCGAAAACACGCACGTGCGTGTTGTTCACTTCACTTGCTTCGGTGAAAGAAAATATCGTTAGGAAGCCAGCATGCCTGAGAGATATTTCTCGACGGCATGTAAAGCTAAGTCAGAGACACAAAGGTGACATAAAAACTCTGACAATAACCACACGATAAACAAAAATAAACTTCTTTTATTTTTGTTTAGTGGAAGCACTATAGTCTAACGTCTCTTTTTGTTAATGTTCCACATTTGACTGCGAATATGAACAATCTGCAAATCACATTTTGTGGGAGTGCAGTCTTTGGCAGAATGAACGCAATATTATGTTGGATAGTGTACAGGTTACATCCGGAGTTATTTTCTATACGGACCTTGTGATACAAATTTCCTACTCCTCTATTCTACTTTCTGATTAATTTCGTTGCGGGATGCAAGACAGTTAAATTCATTCTCTGGGATATTGTCGAGCTTCATTGTCTCGGCGCTTTTCTGGTGCTCGTCACTGTTGATTCTGGCTTTCAGGAGGTTGGGAAAAGTGTGGCGGGCTTGTCCCAAAAAAAAAACAATGTAAAGTGAGAATGAAACAGGTAAAATGGGCTTAATTTGCGATAGGTATGGAATATGAAATCTCTTTCGTATTGACCATAAGCTCACCCGCTTTTACTTCCGATATTTACCTTCAGCGCAGTGGCTGGTCCAGCATCTGATCTCACCCCGGTGGTGTCGTATTGCCGCATCATCAGACTAACAAAGAAGGGGAAGAAGGTGTGTAACTGTGTAGTTTGCGCACACACTGACATAACATCACACCTGTTATCAACGAAGGGTTGGGCAGAAGTGTACTACATAGTATACCTACATTTCACCAGTTATATGTAAGTCCCATGAACCCGGTGGCGTGCCTTTAAGCATCAACCGAGCGCAAATCCAGACTCTGTGGCTGCAATTGGGAAATTCACGATGGGAAAATCCAATAACACTTTGTCCGACTGGGAATCGAACCCACGCCAGGACCTCATGCTCAACAGTCGCGGTTAGGACAACTAAACCAACGAAGCCAGTCACTTGTACACTATAATATCTCCTGTATACTTGGTTAATTTTCGTTGAGATTGGCTGCCGTGGTTGAAATTCGGTTGGGATGATATTATGATTCTATTACAATCTAAGGCACATAATTCCTAGTCTCTGAGATTGTTGTCTCAGATGTAAATGTCTTCTGCATGAACTCCGAGCTGTAAAGCCCATTAATGTAAACATTTATGCAGATTTGCTTGACTAAAGTTACGTCAGACAATGGAAGTAAGGCTACATAAACCTTTCTTGTTAGTAAGGCCCAAGAAACTGTAAGTAAATTAGCAATTAATTTCGAAGACCTTTTTTCTAGGGTGCCGTGCCCGGGAAAAAGTTACCACTTTGTAAAAGTGTTCCTTAAAGAAAGTAGGTACCTACAAGATGCCTTATTTTCTACTCTATCTGTGGGTTTCATTAGTCACCCAGCACTCCCGTGTTCCTGATTTAAAAATAAATACAGGGTTTTGGATGCTTTCTCTTCAGCCCCAGTCACTGAACGTACACGTGTAGCATTTTAAAATGGTGACCGATTTTTTTTGGAAATCCTGAAAGTCTATCAGTAATTACTTTTAAACTGCTAAAGCAATTCCGATGATTTTTTGCCAAAATTCAGAAAGCACATTAGGTAAGTCGGTAGGTACTTTTCACCTCAGAATATAAAAACATGAAGCTTCACATATAAAAGGATAAAATGAAGAAGTATTACCATATTCAGTAAAACTTTCCCCGTTCACTCTCGGAGCCATAAGTTTGAATTGAATATTGAGTAGGAAAAGGAAAATTACTGAGATGAAAGGAAGAGTTTCATTGAACATTTCCCACCTATCTTAGACCGCTTCTTATCTCGATCCGGCTGTATTTTCGATTCTTGATAGTGTGAACACATTTCTCTGTTAGAAATTATTTCAACGTCTTGAAGAGATTTTTAAGTTCAATGTGCATGAAGATAGGTTTGTCAAGTAAAGTCAGTAAAGAGATCTATCTAATCTCAAATGTCAAGAAAGAAAAGTTTACTTACTATTAATATACACTGAAACTATGAGAATACTATACCCGTAGCTTAGAATTGAATACTTTATCTCTCGGCAATCTTTGCTAAAACTTTCAGCTACCGTATCAATTACCAGTCCCTGGTCTTGTTTGGCGCGGGAAAATAGACCTGTTGCCTCCACTGGCTCCCTTTATTACTTTATCTCGGGTTGACCCAGCATTGCACAAGCGAGCCAAGCCAGTCGCCTGCCATACGTGGTTAGGGAAGCACGCGCTCCCGACTGTGTAGGTACCGCGAATTCTTTAGCTATCGTAAATAGTAAAATTTGATGTTCTGTTGTTTCAAACAAAAGACGATCTAACATTTTGTGACAGTGCTGTTTTTATTTTTAGCGTTGATGTGGTGTCTATAGTTAGATTTTTTTTTAAAGTTTGACTTTCGAACTTTTATTTCGGTTCTAATTGGATCAGTGTTATAGTGTACTTATTCGATATTAAGGCTAGGTGGGCGCGCGACACAACTTTTTTAAAACCATCTGAAACAAAGAATGTAGTGTTTTAAATTTAAAAAAAAATATATGTATTAGATAAGGATCTTGTCTAGTCAAAATCGCATTCAGTTGCAAGACCTGATGAACTTTACTCGATAGAAAAAAATCGTAAAATTACCCCTTTTTAGTACGTTTTTTTCAATATTATGACTATATTACTTATATTTTACATTTAATTTTTGTACTAAATTGAAGAAACTAATTATTTATAGACATATTCGCTGGGTTTGACTTGATAAAACGATTTTCTTAATTCCTATAAATTAAAAACGACCACGGCGGCTCGGACAGGCCGGTTCGGAACGGGCCTGTCCCGAGCCGCCGTGTGTCGCGCGCCCACCTAGCCTTAAGAAATATTAATAACAGTGAAATTTAGCACCATTTGCAGTTTTAAATTCTGACGACATTCAGCCAAATCAATAAAATACTATAGATATACATAAGTTTTAATTCATTACTTGAGTAACTAAACTAACAAACCATGCATATCCTATACCTGTACTATGTGTTCCTGTTGGCCCCGGTTCTGTCTGGGTCTCTGAACTCCCCGGTGGTGTACAAAGTAGGGGTTCTCATGGCTTCTCGTCTGGACTCCCCGTTTGACCTGGAGCGGTGCGGCCCGGCTGTGGACCTCGCCTTGGATAAGGTCAACGAGAAGTTCCTCGCGCATCATGGCATTGAGCTGCAGAAGGTGCAAGGGAGGTAGGTGATAAGATTTTGGTTCAGCTGCCTTTTCAGCATTTCCCTCACGATATTTTCCTTATGTAGTTATGAACGTACAGGCGCGAGCGTTATTCTTTTAGGAAAAGCATTCTTTTCTGTGCAATAACATACCAAGGTTGTAATTTTGAGATAAGACCTATTATTATTCCTTTATTCATTCCTTTACATATTTATTACATTTTTAAATATTTCTTAATAAAACTAAACTTGAAAAAAAACATTTAAAAATATAAAAAACAGTAGCCCTCAAGCGCTGAGAACAGCGTCCGAGCTGCCGGTGGTTAGGGTTCTTGAGAGAGGAACCTCCTAACAATACGTGCCGTGTCAAGAAGTACTGCTTTCTGAATCAAGCCCTTGATCCAGCTGCCAAGCGAGAGCCTCCTAAGATGTTGGTCGAGGCTCTTGGCTATTAAGCCATTGGCTGATACGACTATCGGCACAATGACTGCTGTACTCACATCCCACATGTCGACAACCTCGCGAGCCAAAATACCTATTTATTATTAAATTTCTTTTATTCATATTTTTACATTTTTATTTTATTTCATATTTCCATGGATGTTACAAAAAATACAAATGACAGTACACTATTAGTAAGAAAGCAAACACATACGGCAACATCATTATTCTGGAATTTAACTCGGTCTCTACTGCTATGCTATCCAATCCCACTCGAGGGTAAAGCAACAAATTCGAATCATAACGCGAAAAAAGAACGCAAACTTATCACTTTACAACGGCTCAAAGTAGTCAAAGACTCAATTTATTGTTACCAACAAGTTTTATAGAATTTCAAAAAGTTTTTATTTTTTTTTCTCAAAAAGGCATTGTTGTATTGTTTCAGCGAGAAAGGTTTCTCTTCGTTTTGTTTGAGCTGCCGTAAAATAAGCTCTTATATATTGTTAGGCAGGAAGTAAATCCTCAAACTTTTTCTTACTTCGTACATTAATCTTGTTGCTTGACAAAGAGAAGCCTCCCGACTGCTCGAGGGTGTATTATAATGAACTTATAATAAAAACACGGAGTGTCTTATTATTGCGCCTCAACAATATTATTATCCCATCACTAATCTGAGCGATTACAATTATAGCAGTATTCGCTTAGAATAGTTCATTGTAGCAAAACGTAGCTTCGTAGCAGCTCGCAGCACTTCATAGCTTAGTAGCAACTGGTAGCACTTCATAGCTTCGTAGCAGCTCGTAGCACTTCATAGCTTCGTAGCAGCTTGTAGCCTGTCGTAGCTTCTTAGCAGCTCGTAGCACGTAAGAGCTTCGTAGCAGCTCGTAGCACGTCATAGCTTCGTAGCAGCTCGTAGCACTTCATAGCTTCGTAGCAGCTCGTAGCCTGTCGTAGCTTCGTAGCAGCTCGTAGCACGTCATAGCTTCGTAGCAGTTCGTAGTCCGTCGAAGCTTCGTAGCGTCGTAGTTTTGTGTCATCTTGAAGCATCGCATCATCACGTTTCATAGTTTCGTAGCATCTTGGAATTTCTTGGTACCTCTGGTAGTATCGCGTAACAGTCAAATAGATATGGGTGTTAACTTGCTAATTAGGTACGCAAAGTAAAGTTCAAGGTTCATTTTGCTAATCATCATCATCTGCCTAGCCTTTTCCCAACAATGTTGGGGTCGGCTTCCAGTCTAACCGGATGCTAAATAATAACAGCCGCTCGGCCCAATCTTTTCTGTGGATGGGTGACCACCCTTACATACCCAGTTTCCTCCGTGCCTCGGAAAGCACGTTAAGCTGTTGGTCCCGGCTGTCATTTGTCCATCTTTGACAGTCGTTACAGGTAGTCAGTGGCCCAAATTGTCTGACAACCAGTCTTATCACGTGGTATCGTATTACCCAGTATTAACTGGGTTGTGGAGGTCAGACAGGCAGTCGCCCCATGTAAAATACTGGTATTCAGCTGCATCCGGTTAGACTGGAAGCCGACTCCAACATAGTTGGGAAAAGGCTAGGCAGATGATGATCATGTTACTTGGCCACTCTAGCCAAAAACTGTTTTTTTTTTTTTGCAATGCGTATAAAATTTATTGGATACTGGCATATACAGGGTGTAAACCACCTCATCACAAAGCCGTTAACCAAGCATTCTGTACATCAAACTAAGTAACTTTAAGCAAAAATTATTGCTGGGAAACGACTTTTATTTTTGAGGTTATAAATCATGTTTTGTGGTAGAACTCAATGTAACGCACTTAAAACATTGTGCTGATGGATGGATTGAATAGTACGGGGGTCGTGGAGGTGTTAAAAGTCAAAATCTTACAAAAAAAACTTGTCAAAAAGTTGTAACTTTGACCCCCCATATCTCCGTAACTAGAAGGTTCCCAGGTATGGTGTAGAACAAAAAAATGATCGCAATGATGGGGAGAACAAGTGCCTTTCGGCTGAAGAGGTGTTTTACACCCTTTAGAAACCTCTTCACATATTTGTAGTAACTAAGTGATTGGTAAGATCTTACAAGTAAAGGTTAGCGACATAATAAAAGCAACACTCCACTTAATATCAAACTATAAACTATGAAATGCAAATAAAACTGGTCTGAAACGTCTGAACGTTCAGAAGCTTCTGACGTTGCTCTTTAAAGTTTACATGCTCGTAAACTACGTCTTTAGAGAAAGCCATCTACTTGACATTCCTCCCGTGCTTCTACTTTATAGGATCTATTACCAGCAGGGGCTGTACCTCGATCTTTTATGGCAATATTTTTTTAATCTTTCTTCAGAGTATAAAGAGATGGTGTCATACATAACCTATGTTTATTACTATGTAGTATTGAGTCCGGAATTTTAGCTTAAATCTCTTTGGCTTTCTTTGTAGAGGTAATTTCTGTTGATTCGATTGTGAATTAAGATAATAGATCTTTGGAGGCACAGTCATATTTACCGCGATAGTTATTTTGCGACCAGCCAGACGTAACGCTGTCAACTTTAAAAGTGGTGCTGGAGAAATTATATGCAAGCTCAAATGTTTATGTCTCCTATCATGAGACAATTCGGTGACAGCATCACAAAGATGTCTGTGATTTTGCAGATGTCTGTAGAGAGCCTACAGGTGTCAGTGACCCTTACTGGACTCCCTGCTTTTTATCTACATAATGTAGGTAACATTATAATATTACATCAAAGGGAGTGTTCTTTTGTGTCTATGAAGTTATTGATAGTTTAGTAAGCGGACACTTACTTTTACCGAAAATATAATATGATAAAAGATCACGTACGAAACAAGTGCGCGTCAATTTTAGTGATGGATGTGTATGGATCGATGTATCAATGTGAATGTCAAAATATACTCGCTGCAAATTCTTGGTTATTAAAGTTTCTTTAACACTGGATACTTGAAACTGAATAATAGTGATTATTCACATGACGGAGTTACGGAGACGGTATATGCGTTTAGGGTGAGAGGTTGTTTGTGCAAATCAATGTTGGCATTTTTCTCCAAAGCTATTGGTCCGTTTTTGATGCACTTTTCAGTGATGGGTTTTGGTTTGATTGGTGGACTCACCAAGGGGCGCTGCAGCATACATTATTTGTGAAAATCCATGTTGCCATTTTTCTCCAAATATACTTGTTCGATTTTGATGCAGTTTTCAGTGATGGGTTTGGATTTGATTGGTGCATGTTTTTAGATAGATATTACGGTGACAACTCACCAGCGGGCGCTGCAGTAAATATTTGTTTGTGATAAACGGTTTTGAGGTAGTTAGAGAGTTGGCGACATGGAGAGAGCGACTGTCGCAACCCCGTGCAGGGCACGCCACGATAGTGGCGGTAAGTCCCCTCTTTGAGGAGTGGCTGGAGAGGC
This sequence comes from Xestia ashworthii, assembly GCA_950022955.1. Lineage (NCBI taxonomy): Eukaryota > Metazoa > Arthropoda > Insecta > Lepidoptera > Noctuidae > Xestia > Xestia ashworthii. The sequence goes on from OX465563.1 coordinate 6,190,339, forward strand.
GCCACGGCGTCCTCACCTTCTGCCTGACGCAGGTCCTCACCGGACACGGATGTTTCGGGAGGTACCTGTACCGGATCGGGCGGGAGGAAACGCCCGGGTGTTTCCACTGCGAGGATCGACCGGAGGACACGGTGGAGCACACGGTGGAAGTCTGCCCTGCGTGGGCGGAGCACCGCCGTGTCCTCGTAGCGGCGATCGGCGGCAGCGACCTCTCGCGTCCGGCCCTGGTTCAATCCATGGTCCGGAGTGATACGGAATGGGAAGCCGTCACCTCCTTCTGCGAAGCAGTCATGCTAGCGAAGGAGGTGGCGGAACGCGAGAGGGAGAGAGCCTCTCTTCCCAGCCGCCGCGGGAGACGCACCGGGCGTCGGGGGCCACGTGGTGGCTACCGGCCACCGTAGACGCGGGCGTGTCGACGGTGAGCTATGGGCTAGCTAGCCGTCCGTCCGTCTAATGAGGACAGGCCGTGTCGACGGCGCGTTCGTGTTCCACGCGCGCCTCAAAGAGATGTCAGCATAAGAGGAAGGGCCCGCAAGGGCCGAAGCCTGCCGGGGTTGCGGGCCTATTCGAAAGAGATACCGCGGCCCCGGAACATAAAGGGCGAGGAAGGAACATGGATGGGTTTTAGTAAGTAAAAGTCTGACACTCCCTCCCGCTTAGCCCAGAGTGAGAGAAGTCATTTGATGATTTCCCATCCTAAAAAAAGGTAGTTAGAGAGTTGAGAGTGGTTTAACCACCAAACTAATCCTGATAACCTTATCTAATATAACATAGAGGTAAAGTTTGTACGAGTATGTTAGTTAATTTTAGGATGAAGATATAATTAAAAAAAAACAATTTTACCAATGAAAAAATCTATAATACACAGATAGCTTGCCAAAAATATGGGAAACTTAGCATGCCAAAAAATAAATGAAAATACATATAGTTTTATTTGTGTAACTATATAGAGTTCTAGTTGTAGTATGTATATATGATGTACCTAACAATTATGTTAAAGTATAAATAAATAATAAAGTGATTAAAAATGAACCCAAGAACACACGAACAGCTATTTTAAATATGAAATCTCTATCTTCAAAGCTATTTCTAAATTTTAATAACCAAGTCGTGTATAAGGTTTATTTTAATTTCATGATAGCGTATGTACTAAGACGTGCAAGTACTCACGTATTTTAAACCCACGGGTACTTAGTTAAATAATGCTTTTAATACCAGGGGTTAATGACCGTTTCTTCGATGTTTTCAAAGGAATATTTTTGTTCTGAAGCTATCCAGCGTCTGTCGGTTTCACATGATATTATTTTTAAGCTTCAAGTCTATTGTCTGTTACATGGAAACGCCATATGTGTGTGCTTACGTTTATATTCCTTTGAAAAAGACCTTGTTACGAAATGAAAAGGAGAGAAGTACAAGTTTTCCACTGGGTTTATTTCAAAGCTTTTACATCGTATTTTATGTTCGGTTTCATACTTTTTCCTCAACAGAACAGTTTCTGTCAGTACTCTTCTTAACAATTTTAAGAAAATTTCTGCCATTTTAACCGGTTCACACACCGAAAGTGCTCTCACCGTTTCAAAGTCTTGTGAAAATGTAATTAAACTGAGAAGAATGAGCCAGCACACACGGCGCTACATCAAACTATACATTTCCAGTCTAACATAGTCACGCTTTGTATAGATTCCCGTGCAATGAGAGATCCGCATTAACTGGTTTTATATAGTTTGAATTATACCGTGTGCACATTCCACATGGAATGATAGATAACTTTATAATTTTTAGTAATAACCCGTGAACTGTGAACCCGACCGAATTGGTCTGACAACCATTTTTTAACTATTGTGTTTACTTCACCAACAGCTGGAGTTTTAACGAGTGATAACTAATTAACACGTTTTTTTCCAATGCATCATTAAATCAATTTGCAATACTTTGTACATTCACCGATTCTTAAGAACATCTGTACCATTTACAGCATACATATGCTAGTTCTTAACACCCTCATCTTTTTCACAGCTACCCATCCTGCTCCGGCGCCATAGCTCCTGGACTAGCAGCGGACATGCACTTCAAGGATGATGTGATAGCCTTCATAGGCCCAGCTTGCGCCTTCGCACTCGAGCCAGTCGCCCGGCTCGCGGCCTACTGGAACACGCCGATCATCACTGGGATGGGAGATCAGGTAAGGACTTGAGAAGTAGTATCTTAATCTTACATTCACTGAATGAAAACGCAAAGCCTTGCTGGGGTACAAGTGACATGCCCGTAGCAATGAAAACTAATGAAATATGTTGTTTACAGTATGCTACAAGTCATGGATTAAGATCCCAGGACCGCCAGATATAACTTATTTTCTGATTAACAAAATTTGTGATTCGAGTATGCATAATCTTCAATACAACATATAAAACAAGCAAAATTAAATAAAACAAATTATAAATCCCCCGACACATAGGGTCCTAATTATATGGTATTTTGTTTGGAACTAAGTTCCTTAACGCAGCTCACGGGTGTCAAGCCCATTCATTTGATACCCATATTGAGGAAGTTGTGAAATGGTAAAATGTAATTCACCATTTTGTGGTGGCGGCCATCTTGGACTGATTTTTATAAAACATCGACTAATTTACCTTCCAAACAAAAAAAAAAACAAAATCTTAATCGATTCATCCGTTCGGCTGCTACGATGCCACAGACACACTCACAGACACGTCAAACTTATAGCACCACGTCGTTTTTGCGTCAGGGGTAAAAAAAAAACAGCACTCGCTTTAAGAAAAGTAAAAAATATTTACGCAACAACTGGCCGTCGCCACAAGTTAAAATACCGGCTAACTTGTGCATATTTCACAGTACTAACACTACCCGATTGATACCACACATTTTGTCAATAAAAAAATATGTTTGGCAGCCCTGGGATCTTGCTCTATCTCCCGACGTGAGATTGGAGTAGTTTGGGAACTCTTTTTGGAGTACTTTGGGAATAACCCAAATAATGGGTATAAAGAATATATAAAATAATATTTAATATAGTACTATATAATATTATAAACTCACGCGAAAAACAAACAAAACACACGCGTGTGACTTGTCCAGTCATGTAACAAGTGGCATCGCCCAAGGCAGTGCTATAATGATTCCGCTATTGGGGCGCTGAAGTCTCTCCTATTGATTATTTTACCTGCTTGTAATGAAGTTGAGAGAGATAGCAAATCTTAAACTAGAAACCCTTTAAAAATAGTCATAGGATTTGCAATATAAAAAAAAAACAACGGGTTGCACTCCGGGAGTGCCGGCAGAAGTGAAAACTTGAACATTAACGTTGTGTGTTTTTGATATTTTGGAATGGTTAGGGAATAATTTCGCACGAATCTGTCATTTACGTGGTAAAATACAATATTCATTTATTGTGGTTTCGTACACAAACGTGACAATTTATATAATATTAAAATAACTACAGAAATATCTACCTACATTATGAATCTCCGTCTTATGAATTTTCGATCAGGTCACGTGTCCTGACGCGAAATTGTTTTTTTTTACCTATCCCAAAAAGTGCACAACGCCGGTAAAGAAGTTTGCACTTCAAAAACTATGAGTCTAACCAAATAATGTCATCTAATCTATAAAACAATATCTAATATGACTTGAGTGAATTTTGCAACTGAGTCTTTAGTGTCTTACAAAAACGGACACTTTCCATATTTTCACAAGTTCATCATCTACCGACCTAGCCTTGTCCCAACTATGTTGGATTCGCTTCCAGTCTAGCTGGATGCAACTGAATACCAGTATTTTACATGGACCGACGGCCTATGTACGAAACACCGGCCCCATCTAGTTTACAAAATAAGGACGTGTAAAAGTGTTTGTGATAACCAATTTGCAAAATAAATATCATTTATCTATTTAACCCAGCTAGTACTGGGTAAGACGATTCCCCTTGGTTAGACTGGGGCCACTGACTACTTAACGACTGTAAGTATAAGTTATAAGAAGTTAAACCAAAGTTTAAGTGACAAGTGAGATAAATTATGTTTCTCAAAATAAAGTACCCCAAATTCTAGGGCAAAAACCTTCTAAAATAAATAATCACTCTATTCAAGCCTACTCATAAAACACAATTTATACCTAAAATAGACTTAATAAAGAATAGAGTTCACCGTAGTTTACACGTGTCAAGTGACTTGCACAAAATATAAATAATTTTTGGAACGTGTCGAGTTTGAGAGCGACTCGGTCTATAAATAAGCCACCTAATCTTTCTTGACTACTCTAGAGTTTCTCTAGTCTTTGGTAAGCACCCTTTCGGCCGTCATTAAGTTCAGAGATGAAAGAAATGCGCGTAAAAGAAAAGCAATGCTCGTAAAGAGAAAGAAATTATTCCCAAAGTTATGAACACAAGAGTTTACTGGTTAAGGCCGTCTGTCTTTTCGGGGTTTTTATTTTTGATTTCAAACTCACTAAAGACGCGTAACCAGTAACCAGTGACCAGTGAGGCTGTTTCAAATATAATATCAATCTTTAACACGTCAATATAAATGGTGGAAGAGACACTGGCGTACAAACGGTTAACACGTATTCATAAAATCATTCTGAACCCTCAGGTATAGAGACGTTTTATCGGTAACTAGCTGATGCCTGTGGCTTTGTCGCGTACAAATTATATACTCAAACCTTTCTCAAAAACCAGTCTATCCATTGGTGAAAACAGCATGAAAATCGGTGCAGTAGTTTTTGAGTTGCTCGCGAACAGATAGACAGACGCGGCGGAGGGCTTTTTTATAATATGTAGTGATATAGAAACAGTTTTTTCCTACAAAAGTACGCCCCATTACATAGTACTTAAACATAACTAGCAAAATATGTGTGTACTATTGAGTACAACTCTGCCTTACTCCTCAGAGATTTTAGGCGTGATTTTATGTTACTCAGAAGACCTATTATTAACCTTTGGTAACTTTAATTTAAATCTCCTTCTTCTTTGCTCCATCCCACATTAAGTGGGGTCGGCTCTCCTAATTTTCCTGCGCCATGAAGTTCTGTCTAGGGTTGTCGAGTCGGGTAGTTTTTCTTTATTTATGAGGCTGGTCATACTAGTGTACCATGTGTACGGAGGGCGTCCTCTACCTCTCTTTTTCTTCGGTAGATTTAAGGCTTTTTTAACAATGTAGTCCTCGTCTCTTCTCATTACGTGTCCATACAAACGCAAACGACTTTCATTGAGCTTTAGGTTACTTTAAAGCTGTATCTCTGCTCTCTAGTTAGTTTAATTAAAAAAAAAACACCAAAAAAATTAGCGATTTAATTAGAGCGTGTGAAGGTTCTCACGGGAGTCATACAATAGAATAGAATAGAATAGAATACTCTTTATTATGTACACCATAAAAAATAGAAATACAAAAATTTTAAACATTTTACAAGGGGTGACACAATGGGCGGTCTTATCGCTAAAAGCGATCTTTTAAAGACAACCTTTGGATGGATATAAAGGGGAAGGAGAGACAATACTGCAGGTAGCCTGTGGTGTACCATTTACATAATTATATACAATAAATAAATACATACATATACACACATAAGACATATTACACTTATGCATATATATATAAGACATATATACATAAGTGCATATACATCATATATATATAATAATATATATAATATACATACTTTTTTAATTATCATGAAACAAGTGCGAACGAACTAAAATTGACATACCTAATAAAAAATAAAAATTGCTTAAGGAGAGAGATACAGTTTTTTTATCATGCTTTTAAAAATTGGCAGAGATTGAGCACGCCTTATAGACACTGGCAAGGCATTCCATAGCCGTACTGCTTGTACTGTAAAAGACTTATCATAGAAACTGGTGGAATGCATCGGCATCTCTAGTCTCAAGTTTACAATGTCTTTATGATAACGAGATTTAGAATATGTTTTATGTTGTTCATACAACCACATATTTCCAGGTATTTTTGCAAGTCTATAGGGATCAAAAAATGCGAAACGAGAAGTAATATTACCGGTTTCGGAAAAGACGCATTGATTTGTTTTCCGAGTGATTTGTTTTGGAGAATCCATTACTTTGCTATTTAAATTTTATGGTAGTAGGATCGATAATAAACAATGATCACAATAGTCTGGCTTGACCCCTATTTTTTTATGAGATTTAATCGTAACTGGTGAAATGTGGATGCACTGAAAGGTTACACCTCTGCTCGTCTTTGGCAAAATCTAGTTCATAAAGCACCATCACATCTGTTCACATAAAAACGCCAGAAACTCTTTTTTTCTTCAGGGGCTATAATTGCCGGACATTATAAAGGTACAGGATGAAAAATTTAGCTGTAATTACTAACACAAACCCTTACAATAATAAAATTATGAAACAAGCACTTATCTAAATGAATGTGCTCTAATTGTTTCTCTCGTAGCAAAATGCTACGCACGTAGCACGGAGCCTACGTCGCGCGTAGCGCGTAGCACGTAGCCGCGTAGGCGTTGTTAAAATGCTTGGTTTATATTTTGTCGTATTATTTTATTATGTTTATACTATTTATGTTGGATGTCTACTCTGACGGGTATTATTAATTGTATCATTTCTATCCATGAAAATTCCACAAGTACATTGTGCAAAAAGTGACAATTTGTTTTTAAAGCAAACGTTAATTTTCATGAATTTCTCTACCAAAACAATCAGAAAATGCAAAAAGACTCACAATAAAAACAGAACAGTCACATCTCAAACTTTTACTAGAAAATGTAGTCTAAGTAAAGGGTGTAAAAGACCTATAACACTTGTTCACCACATCATTGCGATATTTTTTTTGTTTTTAGATATATATAAGTTTCAATATTTTCAAGTTAAAAAAATAAAAGTGCTTTTAATGCAGGATTTTTACTTTAAACACCTCCGCAACCCCAGTACAATTGAATCCATCTATCAGCACAATGTTTTGAGTGCGTTACACATGTCCTACCGTAAAACTATTTGTCACAGCAAAAAAAAAGGGTCGGTAACAAGTAAAATGTCAAAGAAAACTCTGTGCAATAACAAACAAATTGAAAGGTTCGCCATTATTATTTTGACAGCGGAAGTAGTTTTAAATGTGTTGCGATATTGAGATATTAGTTTGGGAAAAGAAATTTGTCGTATCACTACAAATTATCACTACTCACTACAATTATAAAACAAAGTCTCCCGCCACGTCTGTCCCTATGTATGCTTAGATCTTTAAAAATGCCCGTGGCCTCGCCCGCGTAAAATTATGTACAAAACCTTCCCCTTGAATCACTCTATCTATTAAAAAAACCCGCATCAAAATCCGTTGCATAGTTTTACAGATCTAAGCATACATAGGGACAGACAGACGCGGCGGGAGACTTTGTTTTATAATAATGTAGTGATAAATCCCACATGCCAGCATTGTTTGCCACTCTCACGTAGACCCACGTATTTTAAAGATAGGAACATTTTGTGAGAGTTTTCCTTGTACGGTAAAAGCGTGGATACTCCGTATTACGTCGGTGCAAGTACAATCAACAATGACAGTTGATGATACTTAAGGTAATGGCCGATTTTATCTGTGCATGTTTTTCGAATGGCTTTTATGATCGCATTTGTATGGTGTACAGATTCCAAGACTTTTAACTAAGCAGGTTGTACCTGTATGTTTACATTTTAACTGGGTTACTTTTAGAATATTTTGTACCTTTGTTTGTAATTATTTTGTCAAAACTGTACGTAAAACCAATCATCATCAGCATCATCTCAGTCTATTAATGTTCCCACTGCTGGGACACAGGTCTTCTCTTCATGAGAAGGATAACTAGTTAATATTTCTTATGTAAGTGAAATTTCTTATGGGAAATAAAGACAAACCCGAGGTATGTTAGACTTTAACAGTAAAACTAGAATCCAGAGCCAAAACACATTTTTTTAAGCAGTCTTGCAACAAAACAAAATTAATAGTAGTGTTACTATTCTACAGTTTTTTTAATGCATTGCATATAACCTCATTCTCTACGCCTGGTTAATAAATCTTTTTAAAAGCTGTGTGTAACCTTAATACAACGTAAACTTTATTTTTAAAAGCTGTGTGTAACCTTAATACAACGTAAACTTTATTACGTCCGAGGGAGAGTAAAGTAACTTAAGTTTAGTAGAAGAGCTAACATCATGTTAGCGCTAACTTGTTAAATCACTTACTCGTGCAACTGTTTGTAGAAGTGAACACTTCTTTAGGCGCTTTCAGTACTTTTTGTGTGAACAAAAATCATGGAACTCGCGTGACCGTCACCTAACGCTTCGTAGCACTCGTAGCTGATCCGCTACGGCGTTGTACCACTTAGGTCCATGTTCACCGAAAAGATAACTGACTGATTTAAAAAAAAACAGTTGTTTAAGGGACAAGTTCCCCTACAAAAATGTGTTTTAAACAGCTGTTTTTAGATGATCAGACTGTCATCTTTTTGGTGAACATGGACCTTAGGCGTACGCGGGGCACAACCCGTAGCAGATATAGATTACTTAGTTTTTACTTCTATCAGCAGTTCCTAAAGACTGACCCGTATGTTTTTTTTGAGCAGTTGTGCAACAAAACAAAATTAATAGTAGTGTTACTATTCTACAGTTTTTTTAATGCATTGCATAACCTCATTTCTACCGTCTGGTTAATAAATCTTTAGAAAGCTGTGTGTAACCTTAATACAACGTAAACTTTATTGCGTCCGAGGGAGAGTAAAGTAAGTTAAGTTTAGTAGAAGAGCTAACATCATATTAGTGACCACTAACTTGTTAAATCACTTACTCGTTCTACTGTTTGTTTTATCTTTAACTAGACTTGGCCCGCGGCTTTGTTCACCTTTGGTTAGAAATGATCTCAAGGGAATGTCGTAAATATAGCCTATGACACTCCGGAATATTTTGCTTCAGATCTAATTAGTGGGAGAAATTCCGGACACATGTTAGTAAATATAGCATAACATCACGGCTTTTATCCCCGAGGGGTTAGACATCACTTGTCCACGCCGTATCCGGCGACGGCGACTCCTTACCGTCATATATTAGGTGGTGTTATTAGTATGGAAAGCTCTGAGGTTGCTAGCAAAACCGAACTTCGTTTTGAAGATTCGGTTACATGGAACACAGAAGAGTTGGCCGGCTGAGTTAAAAGTATAGGTATAGGAAGGCTTCGCTTGTGTCTTTCGTATTTGGCGTTTTGCGTCAAGATGTTCTAAACGCTCTTCCTCAAATCTGTTTACGTTCTTGTGAACAGTGCGACGCCATTCCGGTCTGAGACGTGCGCGTTCTTCCCAGCTAACAGTTGGTATGCCGCATGCTATTAGGTTGCGTTTTATTACGTCCTTATAGCGGAGGTATTGGCCGCCCTGCCTACGCTTTCCACATGAGAGTTCCGAGTAGAACACTGCTTTTGGCAATCTACTATCGTCCATGCGTACGACGTGACCTGACCACCTCAGCTGTTGCTTCATGACGAGTGCCTCAATGCCTGACATTCCAGCTCTACGCAGGACTTCTGTGTTTGAAACACGATCTTGCCATTTAATCCGCAATATGGATCGGAGACACTTAAGATGGAAAATGTCCAGCTGCCTAAGATCCGCTCTGTAGGTAGACCAGGTCTCTGCGGCATAAAGTAGCGTTGGCAGGACAATCGCTTTGTACACTAGTATTTTAGTTTTAAGCTTAAGGTCGTGAGAGTTCCAAACACGAGATCTGAGCTTTCCAAAAGCTGCTGCAGCGCCTGCTATTCGGGCTGGTAACTCTGATGCCAAGGTGTTATTATTTCTGATTCGGCTACCCAAGTACTTAAAATGTTTTACCTCCTCTAGACCAGTACCATTGAGGCTGATACTAGAGGGATCATTAGCTTTTCCTCTTGGGGGCTGTTTGAGCACTTGAGTCTTACTAGTACTGATGACTAAACGAAATCTACGGCATGAGTTATTCAGGGAGTCAACATAAGTTTGGAGGGACTCCACTGATTCGGCCATAAGACAAACATCATCAGCGTATAGGATGTCTAGGATGGAGAGCTTAGCAACTTGGCGCTTGGCTCTGAAACGGGAAAGGTCGAAAACGCTTCTATCAGTCCTAGTGTTTAACTCGATTAAGCCTTCACAGTTTTTTGCGGCATCGCGCATTACAGCGCCAAAGTAAAGCGAGAATAAAGTAGGAGCCAAGACACAACCCTGTTTTACGCCACTGGTAACCGGAAATTGGTCTGAGAAATCATTTTCGTGACGAACTTTCACCATCATGTTGTCGTGGAAGTGGCGTATCAAGTTTAATAACTTCTCAGGACAGCCAGTTTTTTCTAGCACAATCCACAGGGCATCACGCGGAACTCTATCGAAGGCCTTTTCTAGATCTACAAAACACAGGTAGAGAGGACGGTATTGTTCCAGGCTTTTTTCTTGGATTTGTTTGACAACAAAGATGGCATCTACTGTTCCTCTACCTGGTCGGAAGCCACATTGAGTCTCCGGAAGTATAGTTTCCGCGTGATGAGATAGACGGGTGTTTATGATATGAGCCAAGATCTTTCCTGCCGCAGAGAGCAGAGAGATACCTCTGTACGAGCTACAATCGGCAATATCACCTTTGCCCTTATACAATTTGCAAATGGAGGCATCTCTCCAGCCCTGCGGGATGACTTCACTCTCCCATATTTTTAAGAGGTGGTTAGACAGAGGTGTATCTAATAATAGGTCTTTACCTATGAAATTGCCGTTTTGCCGTACTGGCTATTTCAAGTCCATTTTTTTCTTTTTTCGGCCAACAATTCTAAGTTCAAATTATTTTTATTTTTTAAATATGGAATTCTTTTTTGAAAATTAGTCATTTGTTTAATGATTAGCGTTCATCGCATTTGTACGTTTTTCGTCATCATTGGAAACGTTTAAAATTCGAGTGATTATGGAGTATGAGCACCGTCGTAGCAGCAAAGCGGCAGAAGCGGCACGCAACATCTACGACCTATACGGAGCAAACACTACTAACGATCGCACCGCCAGTTATTGGTTTGCCCGCTTCCGTTCTGGAAATTCCGACCTAAGAAATTAACCCCGTGGTCGACCGAAAACTTTAGTACACAATGACGAATTAAACGCGATTGTGGAAACTGATGATTCTCAATCTACAGCTGAATTAGCAGCAGCTTTCGATGTTAGCATCAAAACAATATTGGTCCATTTACGTCGAATTAGCAGGGTAAAAAAGTTTGACAAATGGGTGCCCCACGAATTGAATGATCGCCAGCGCGAAGCACGCGTCGTGTCGAGCCTTGAACTGCTCAACAGGCACACAAACGAAGGCATATTGAATCGCATTGTTACTTGCGACGAAGAATGGATTCTGTTCGACAATCGCAAACACTGAAACCAGAATTTGGATAACTTCTTGGCGGGGAATAAATTCAATAACCGAGAGGCAGTTCAAAATGCCTCTGAAGAATTTGTTGCCGCCCCTCCAGCCGACTTTTTAAAAAAGGGCATCAATAAGCTACCGCTACGTTGGCAAAAATGAATTGATTGCATGGGTAATTACTTCGATAAATAAAAAAATAAAAATATAGAGAAAAAAGGGCGTTAACTTATTTAATGAAAAACGGCAATTTCATAGGTAAAGACCTAATATTACACCCATTATTCAACAGTTATGTTTAAGTCCCATGTAGCAGGGGGCGAGCCTATTGCCACCAATCGGACATAAATCTATACTCCGCGGCTGCTACTGAGAAATTTCTTCGGTTGCGGTTCGAAAACTAACTTAATTTTATAAAGTACATTTTATAAAATACATTTTATAAAATACATTTTATAAAATACATTTTTGTAAAATACATTTTATACAGGGTGTAAATCGCCTCATCACAAAGCCGTTAACCAAGCATTCTGTACATCAAACTAAGTAACTTGACGCAAAAATTATTGCTGGGAAACTACTTTTTTTTTGAGGTTATAAATCATGTTTTGTGGTAGAACTCAATGTAACGCACTTAAAACATTGTGCTGATGGATGGATTGAATAGTACGGGGGTCATGGAGGTGTTAAAAGGCAAAATCTTACAAAAAAAATTTGTATTTAAAAAAACTTGTCAAAAAGTTGTAACTTTGACCCCCCATATCTCTGTAACTAGAAGGTTCCCAGGTATGGTGTAGAACAAAAAAATTATCGCAATGATAGGGAGAACCAGTGCCTTTCGGCTTCGTGAAGAGGTGTTTTACACCCTTTATAATACATTTTATAAAATACACTTTATAAAATAAACAAAAATACATTCAGAGTTAATTTTATGATCACACTTTTGATACTTTTGATATTGTTCGTTACGATTGTTAAAAAAACAAATGTGCGTGTGACAAAGTATTACAATTGATCACATACTTTTTTGACGGCCAAACTTAAAAATACTTTTATTACTACACTTTTCATGCCAGAACTTGTTTAATTTTGCTAAACGCTCTTTACTCGTCTAGAAAATGAATGATGAATTTATTTTGGACCAAGATAGTAAACAAATTCATTACCTTAAAAAAAGATTGAAAAGTATTTCAAACCGACTGCAAGTAATGACTTTAACACTAGCGATCGAAAAATAGAATTCTCCTCTCATTTTCTACTATCGCAAGACTTATCAAATTGCGACCACTCCGATGAACATCAGCTGCAGCCTCTACAGTTAATAGAAAACTTGATCTCGACATAATATCTGATATGTCTGACCCTTCGGTCTTTACTTAGCCTCTGAAAGGTCTGGCAGGGATGGTGAAGGTTTTTGCATCTGCATGTGTCTAAATCTAAAAACAATCTTGCTAAGACGTGGGCATCGATATAGTTTTGGACATGTATTTTTGGTAAGGTGAATTCGCGATAAATACCCGTTTTCATATGTTTTATAACATGTAATTTTTGTTTTTAACAAAAACTATTCACAAAAAAATAAACACAAAACTTCATTGCTTATGCAGGGTGCAAACAGGCTCATCACTAAACCATCAACCAAGCCTTCTGTACATACTCGTACAACGACTTTTTTTTTGGGGTGAAAAATGTTTTATGGTAAATCTCAATGTACCGCACTTAAAACATTGTGCTGATGGATGGATTGAATAGATCGAGGGCCGCGAAGGTGTTTAAAGAAAAAGTCTTACATCAAAACCACGTATTTAATAAAAAAGACTTGTGGTAAAGTTTGACCCTCAATATCACCGTAATTAGAAGTTTCCCAGGTACGGTCTAGAAAAATGATCGCAAAGACGGGGAGAATATGTGCCTCTCGGAGTCTTTTTACATCCTTAAGTAGGTCAATCCACTATTTTGTATCCTTTGATATAGAAAACTTTCTGTCGAGTGGTCACAGGCGCGAATGATGAGCATGAGGACCATGCATTGACGACCCGAATGGCGTAGCGGTAGTGAGGCTGCCTTACGTTCTTAGGGTCCCGGCTTCGAATCCCGGTAGGAGCAAATGTTTGTGTGATGAGCATGGACATTTGTTTCCGAGTCATGGATGTTTGTATGTATAAATAGTATGTTTTTACAAAAAAAATAAAAACTTTTTTGCAAAAAATAAAACCGACTTCACACAAAAAAGTGAAAAATAACTAATTAGCTTCTGAAGTCGGTGACCTTTGTTTGATTGATTTAATTTTTTTGTCACCGACTTCAGAAGCTAATTAGTTATTTTTCACTTTTTTGTGTGAAGTCGGTTTTATTTTTTGCAAAAAAGTTTTTATTTTTCACTTTTTAGTGGTTCACAATATGTGCATACCCTTTCACAGCGCACCAGCGTGATTTTTTGTTATGAACTGGTGTAAACAATAGACAGACATGAGATTTCAGCAATCCCAGTAAGAGACACACATTTGCTACATTTAATGAGGAGTTCCGTTGCCTTTCTCCGAAGTTCTTCATCAGATCTTTACCAAATTTAAATGGGATCACTCCGAGAAACTACTCTTTCAAAAACTACCCAAATCGCTTCTGGTGTGCCTATAAAATTTGAAGAGTTCTCTCTATTTCTCCAGGATTTCCCCATTATCAGGATCCTGACTTGATGATTATGGGACCTTCTGGGAAGTATACCCTTTCAAACAATTAAAAAACAAATTCGGCGGTCCAGTCATCTTCGAGTAATCGGGGAACATTGAATTGAGAACCTCCTCCTTTTTGAAGTCGGTTAATAACGACGTTATGGTACGTGACTCAAATATCCGGATAGCCTTTAAAAGATTTGGCCGAGAATCGGTAATTTGCTTCTAAGAATTGAAGAGTTCCGTTCCTTTCTCATGGATCCCATAATCAGAACCTAACCAAATTCTCATCAAACTACCCTTGAAGTGCCCTTGCCAATAAAATAAAGAAAAACTTATCCCCAATAAATGGAACTTAATACACCTAACTGTCGAAATCTGGGAATATTGTACACATCTGCGTACCCCCTCAGAGCATACAGGCGTGATGTTACGTCATGATGTTGTATAAACAATAAACATTCAAGCGATTGCAGCAGTTACTGCAGATTTACCGTGTATATTTGAGGAGTTCCATTGTATATCTCCGAAGATCCGGATCAGATCTTCAGCAAATTAAAATATAACCACACGGGAAGCACCAGCTTTCAAATTAAAAAAGAATCATCAAAATCGGTTCTCCCAGTCGAAAGTACTGAGGTAACAAACACTGTCGAAATCTGGGTGTATTGTACACATCTGCGTACCCCCTCAGAGCATACAGGCGTGATATTACGTCATGATGTTGTATAAACAATAAACCTACAAGCGATAATAGCAATCACTGCAGATTTGCCGTACATTTTTGAAGAGTTCCATGGTATATCTCCGAAGACCAGCATCAGATCTTCAGCAAATTAAAATGGGACCACATGGGAAGCACTAGCTTTCAAATAAAAAAAGAATCATCAAAAGCGGTTCACGCAGTCGAAAGTTATGAGGTAACAAACACAAAAAAAAAAAAAAAAAAAAAAAAAAAAAAAAACATACAGACGAATTGATAACCTCCTCTTTTTGGAAGTCGGTTGAAAAAGGGGAGGTCGTGGGTTCGATTCTCGGGTCACGAAAATTTCCAACAGGAATTTTCCAGGAGTACCCACAGAGATTTTATGCCCATTTTATGCCAATAGGCTTGACCCATTACATGGGACTTGAACATAACTGGGGACATGTGGCTGTACCTAATAAGGTACACCTCTGCTTAACCCTTCGAAGATTACAGTCATTCTCCTGGTGTCCACACTCTTACGTTCAAAGCGCGTTTGCTCACGGTTCACTGTTGAATAGTTACCATAGGTTCACTATCCCTGTTCAAAGGGCTAATGGGTTTGTAAATCCACTTTAAAGTTCAGAACTCATTAACTTGCGTTGTCAATGCAAATATGTATTTTAGTTAATTGCTTTCATTGATTATTTTGATCGAAACTTACTCGTAAAACTATCCGATTGAAAGCAATTTGGTTCCCAAAAGGTTTTTGTAAAAAGTAATTTAGATAAATCAGAGATCGTTCTACTTTTATAAAAAAGATTTAATTTATTTGAAATTTTGTTGCGTAAATTCTAGCGAATTTAAGATTAATTTCAGTTTAACATTAGTCTTGATTCTGAATCACTTTTATACTTCTAAAATAAATTGCAACTATTTTCGAAATGGCTCCGAGTAATCCAAACTTCTATAATATTTTCATAACTTTCTGATGTATGGACCCATTCAATCTTTCTAGACTCGTAACATGCTGCTTTTATTATTATTAATATTAAAATGAAAAAGCTAGTTCTAGGAATTTGTGAAAGCTTTATGGAAAATATTTCATTAGAACTCTTTTTATCACTTAAGTATCTTGCATACGAGCATAAAATGTTCTTGGATCGAGGAGTGTACCAAAACGTCACACACACGTCACGTCAGGAGAGAGTCATATATTTCATTTTAATTAATATCGTCCGGCCATAGAACTATATACATTTTAAAATACAAAAAAATCACGCGTTTTATTCCTGGGGTTTTATAAGCAAACAGAAACTACTGAATGCCACTTGCTATGATTCTCACATACTTTTGCGACACTAACATAATATCTAAAATAATATTCTAAAGAGGTAAAAGTTTATAAGTTCGTATGCATGCGGTAATCTTTGAAACTACTGATCGGATTCCGAAAGAAACCTACATTATCCCCGAGTGGCCTAGGCTACATTTAAAACGTACGGCAACATTCATAACGAGAGCGAAGTCGCTATCAAAAGTTAATGTCCTAATCCTATCCTAACTAATACTATAATCTTATACTGCTAATTTTGTTAATGCGAAATTTTGTGAGTATGGATGAATGGATGGATGTTTAAAGTTTATGAGTATGGATGGATGGATATAGAGATGTCACTCTTTCACGCAAAAACTATTGCTGCGGCTGCGGGACTGTTCGAAAGAGATACCGTGGCCCCGGAACATAAAGGGCGAGGAAAGAACATGGATGGGTTTTAGTCAGTAAAAGTCTGACACTCCCTCCCGCTCTGCCCAGAGTGGGAGGGGTCATTTGATGATTATCCATGCGAAAAAAAGGCGTGCCCCGAGCAAAAGCTAGTATATATTACCTACGCATGCTAGTACTACGCACTCGACCTGTTTGAAGAAAATTACAAACAGGGTCACAGTTTATCCTCCTAGAGCGTCTCCGCCGGCGAATTTAAAACTAATTTAGCATAATTCACGGTCGCGTGCCGGCCATGATTAAGCGCAAGGATTTAGATAGCGTTTCGAGTCTCATTATTGTGATTAAATTCTTCTAATGATTCTTCTCTTAGGAAATCCTAAGGTTAAGGGCACGGCCATCTATTTGAGTGATTGGAGCAGTTAAAGTCCTCGTGTTTGCGATTTAGCAGTAATGGAGGGGACAATTAGAAATACCTCGGGGTATAAGATCAGGCTTTAATGTATCTCGTTCAATGGATCCGCTAATCCTTTGACCTTCAAGCTCGTTTTGTATCTGATAATATATTTTATTTTTATCTTTTGTCTGATAATACTCGTTTTGATTAATTGTAATCTTTCTTTTGTTTTACAAAATTTTGTGGTGCGTCCTATATTTTGCGATATTATTTTAATAATTCATTTAAGATTTATTTTTTTTAAATTGTGCGACTGAGCATGAGGTCCTAGCTGCGATTCCCGGGTCAGGCAAAGTGTTATTGGGTTTTTCCATCAGGAATTTCTCAGTTAATTCTAATAACATCAGCTAAGTGTATGCCAGTAAGTCCCGTCAAAATCGGTACAGCTGTTTTGGAGATAAGCGTAAACAAAGAGACAGACAGGCAGACAAAAAGTAAAAAAAAATGTGTTTATGTTATAGTACCATATAATATATACTTTCATATACATTCAGTAAAACCTGTTGTGGGTATTGTGAAATTACATAGAGACACTTAAGTTTGATTCATTTGTAGACTATAGATATCAAACATCAACATTAAATAATTGTCTAGTCACGAATAGATCCGTCCTTTTTGGAAGACTCCTAAAAGTTACAGAGCCCTTTTTAAATTGCACGGCCGTAGGTAATTGTTCGGTATTGTCCGTTTTTTCATGGGACGTAAAAGTTTCGTCTATTCTCCGTTTTACGTGTGTGTTTACATTTTAAACTAAATTACGGTTCGTTGACATTCACAACAAGAGGTCGAAACCTTTTGTTATTTGATTCCAATTCGATTTTGGTATAGTACGATAAAATAAAGTACATACAGAGATCTTTAAATGGATGAATATCAGCAAAGTGTATTTTTTCTTCAGTTTTCGTGAAAAATAAGGATCTGGTATAACAATAAAAAGTCCAAGCTTAAAGAATCTTCAAGAAGCCCAGGAAAAGCTCGATAGCTTTTTGAGATATATAAGTTTCAAATGGTGTAGTCACCAAAACTGATAATCGCCCACCAAAATCGAAAGTGCCATACAATATTGAAAATCAGTGACACTAAAATTTAGTTCTCTGTCACAAACCTCAATTTCAATAATAAAGCTCAATGTAACTAATCTCACAATCATTGTATGTACTGTATATGTCGACCTGATCTCGAAAATGAGGATTCCAGAACCGCATTAACCGTCATTTCACAGAAGACCTGTCAAAACTCAGCCAAGATGAAATCGAGGCGGCTCTCAGACAGCTTAAAAATGAAAAAGCCCCGATGAGTATGAGATAACGTCAGAGCTCCTGAAGCGGCCTCCGGAGCAGACCAGGTTTCGAGGAGGATGCAGCACCATAGACCGATGTCTGCAGGGTTTGAAGGAACCTAACTAACCTAACGTGGGGGTGCCCCAAGTCCCCATTATGGGGTCAGAGATACTTCCGTCGCATGCATTCACAATATTACGGTTTCACTTCGATAGATTATAATCTACCGAACAATAATGCGTTATATTGTAAGCGGTATGTTTGTTTGACAATCTTTCGAGAGTTTACAATCTCGCTAGTTATATTACAATGTAACGGTTTTTACAATGTGACGCTGATATATACAACCGTAGACAACTTCTGGTACTGGTACTGTTAATATTCACTCTTGTGTTCAAAAAAGTGACATTTTGGCAACATTTGGAAGAAGGGTTTCACATTCAATTTTGTATGATGTATTGGATGTCATTTAGGCTGAGTGAATGTTTGATGCTGTATGATAACATCCAAATAGTTGCTTAGAAAGTTATAGGTGAACAAAAGTGATGTTTCACCTGATTTAAAGAGGCTGAAGGCCCATCTATACCTTCAACTTTAAATGGAAATAGTTCTGAAAGTTCGCCTCTAAAGTCTGCGGCAGTCGATTTATGAATTGTTGTAGCGATTGTAGTATTAAATATTACTTTAGTATGAATTACTTATTGGTATGTAAAATTAATAAACAATGGATGGACTGTGTGACAGATCATATGGATGATGGAGATAGGAGTCCACTGCTGCGATGACGATTGACGAGTAATACAGAAGATGGAAAAAAAAGCATGTTGTGCGGACTTGAAATAAATTGGGATAAGGGTCGGAGAGTTATGATGAAGATCATGATAAATAGAATAAATAAGTAAAGATGTCTTTGTCTACGAGTGGGACAGAACAGGCTACGGAAAAAAAAGAAGCAGTTTAGATATAAAGACCAAAAATTGTCAATAGAATAATTGCATTGACACAAGGGTGTCGATAAACACCCGAAATAGCACTGCTGCTTTGCGGTAGGAACGCCCACATTTTGACAGTCATCCCATGTTATTTCGGGGCGAGCCAAATGCCATCAAGAGCACAAATCCAGACACCGTGGCTACTACTGAGAAATTCCTAATGGAAAACACAATAAAAATTTTCCCCGACCTGGAAATCGAAGCCAGGACCTCTTGCAACCACTAGACCAACAAGGCAGAAATATTTATGGTGTTTTTACTTCCCGGGAACATCATCGCTTCGCTCAAC
The DNA here is from genome assembly GCA_950022955.1 of Xestia ashworthii. Taxonomy (NCBI): domain Eukaryota; kingdom Metazoa; phylum Arthropoda; class Insecta; order Lepidoptera; family Noctuidae; genus Xestia; species Xestia ashworthii. The sequence goes on from OX465563.1 coordinate 6,209,832, forward strand.
TTCTACCATATTGTTTCTATTTTAGAACCCAAGATTGAAATGTGATACCCTTTATCGAAAGTGTCCCACAGACGTGTCCTTATGGTCAAGGGTACAAACAAATCAAAGAGAGAGCTCGAACTTGGCATTGAACGAAAGTGTGATTGGATTGGAATGTAATGAGCCGGCGAACGATATGGTTTAGTTCATTCGGTCTTCTATTTCAGAAAGGTCTGTTGTTTATCTCTGAGGTGAAGAGATTGATTTGATGGTTTATTTAGTACATGTTTTGCTGTAGTCTTTTGTTTTGTGGTTTATGTGTCTTTTATTGTGATCGTAGGTTTTGTTTTATTTGGGAACTGTATTTGTTTGCTGATAAAATGGAAAATTAAATGGTACCTTTTTCTTTTTAAATGTTTCTGTGTTAATAAATAGAGTATATTTCTAAGTGTATGATCGAACTCTTGAAGAACACCGGCCATCCAATGCTGATTGTAGGTATCTTCCAAATCTCTCTACTTTTGGCGGTTTTGTGTTATTAATTGCTATCTACTGTCTTCCGGTCACTTTATGAGATCTCCTGTACATCTAGCCGGTTGTCTTCCCATATTCCTCCGTCCTTATACGATTAATATTCGGGTATAAGACAGCAGATGAAAGATTTTTTTAAGTAGTTTTTGGGCATCATGGTTCTACCGACAGCAAGAAGAAAATTCTATTCCTTTTCCTGTGGAAGGTATTGATAATTATTTTGTGTGTATAAAGCTAACCACAAACAAAGTGAAGCCTAACGGACCATCTGAATTGTTTTGATTACAATATAAGGGTTTCCACAGCTGGTGCTACGCAGTTATCATTTGTCATACTTACGTAGGTACTGACTATAAGCAATTATGCGCCAGGCCTGTATGATGGAGACTGACACTTGACTAACTGCGTATGTACGTACACAAGCTTTTTTCCTAAGGTTTCTTACGAGTGAAGGTGAGAAATAATCCCAAGGGAAAGTAAATATGGTATAAATAAATGGTGTAAAAAGACTCTGAACGAAGCCGAAAGGCACTTGTTCTCCCCGTAATTGCCACCATTTTTTTGTTCCACACCATACTTGGGAACCTTCTAGTTACGGATATATCGGGGGGTTTTTTTTTTAATGTGTAAGATTTTTACTGTAAACACCTTCACGACCCCTGTACTATTCAATTCATCCATCAGCACGATGTTTTAAGTGCGTAACATTGAGTTCTACCACAAAACATGATTTTTCACCCCAAAAAAGAAAGTCATTTCCCAGCAATAATTTTACGTAGTTAAAGTTACTTAGTTTGATGTATAGAATGCTTGGTTGACGGCTTCGCGATGAGTTTATTTACACCTTGTATAGAAAATTCTATGTCCTATCTCAGGTTATGATAAAAAAAACTGGCTCGTCAGAGCCAAAATATCTACTTATAAGTCATAACTTATAGGTAGATATTTTGGGTTGTTATACTTGTTTTGTTTAATCTGATGAAACTTTTTGATTAAGGAAGCTGGTTTAGTAATTAATTAAAATGAATACGGAATCTTAAAACTCCGCCAACATAAAGTAACGCAATAAAACTTGAAATGAAAAACATTAAACGGATTATGGCGCCCCGCTAAGCTCTGACTAAATTGAAAATAAATTAAACGAATGAATTCGTTAATAACATCTAGTTGAACAATAAGGATGTCTGTTCAACAAGTTTTCATATTGTTTCCGAGGCTGTTCAATTGTTCGCTTGTCAGTTGTAGAAATTCGATCGCGTGTTTGTATACTTAATATGTGTACTGTATAATTTGTTTTGAAGAGTGAGCTTTGTAAAGAGCTCTTGTAGAAAACAATAGACTTTCATGTTTGAGAGTACCGTCATTTAAAGTCAGTGGCGGATTATCCCTAAGGCATAGGGGCGCGAGGTTTCAAAAGGGCACGCGTTTTTTAAAACTAAGAAAAAAATAATACGTATTTAGTCCTTTCAGAGAGTAATTCGCCGTCGGGATCCAATAATATTATAATAGGAAGTTTTCCTATGTTAACGCAAGAAAAATATTTTTTTTTGTTTTCCGCGCAGCGGTATTTCAGCGATATTTGTGTGAGGCACCTCTCAAAACTGGGAAAGCCCCGGTGAGGGTGGGATAACGACTGAGCTTCTGAAAGCAGATGGAAGTTCTCTATTGAGAGAGCTTCGGGAGCTTTTCTACACGGTCCTGTTCTCTGGGAGAACTCCGAAGCAAGTTGCCAAGTAGACTGGTGAACCATGAGATTCTTCCAAGTGCTGAAAAGTCTTTATGAAAACGCCACAATGACCGTCCAAACTCAGAACCAGCAAACTGAACGGGGGGGGGGGGGGAGACAAGGGGACTTAATTTCCACGAAATTGTTCAAGAAAAAACTGGAGGAGGTGTTTAAGGCGCTGTACTGGGAAGGACGTGGCAATCATTCTGTTCGACAACTTTTGTGCTGCATCCACAACGCAGTTACTTTGAGCAAGCTTGTTAGTATATGTTAAGTAGTGTTGCCTTTTTTATATATTTTTTCGGATGGGAAATCATCAAATGACTCCTCCTACTCTGGCGGGAGGGAGTGTCAGACTTTTATTGACTAAAACCCATCCATGTTCCTTTCACGCCCTTTTTGTTCCAGGACCACGGTATCTCTTTCGAACAGTCCCGCAACCTCGGCAGGCTTCGGCCCTTGCGGGCCACCCCATTATGCCGACATCTCTTCGAGGCGCGTGTGGAACACGGCCTGTCGTCATAAAACGGCCGGACGTCGAGCTAGCCCATAGCTCACCGTCCACCGGCCCGATGTCGTGTTGCCTAACTTTTGAAAACAGTCAACACGTGGTTACATACAATTGACAACATAGCTTGAGAATGTTACCTGAACATGCCGTGTGGATGCATTATTGGTTACACGTCTGGCTACCCTTTCGAGGGTTACAGACGTGATGATAATGTGTTGTATTGTAGCTTAATATATCGCAATATACACGGGTATTTGTAACACGAGCTGACTTGGAATGTGATATAATATGACAGTGATGTTACAGGCTTCGTCGCTTTTGATCTGTTAAGTTATGGGTAATATTGTATACCTTTGACATCGAGTAAGATTATCGAATTGAAATACCACAATGTTATAGTCACTCGGTAAGAGGTTTAATTACAATGGATTTTGTCAGGGATATTAACATCCTTTCACGTTTTATCCGGTTAGACTGGAAGCTGATCCTAATATAGTTGGGTAAAGGCCCAGCAGACGATGATGATGACGATTCTCTTAAATGTTTCAGAAAATTTCCTAACAAAGAAATAAAAAACATTTATTAGCCCACACAGGACAAAACACATAAAAATTAACACTATTTACAACTATTAAAAATTAAACATAGATAAAAAAAATAAAAAGAAACGAAACTGGTCCAGTATGAGGCCAAAATTATCATAATCATCATTCTTCTCCCCTTATTCCAATTTATTTGTGGTCGACGCAGCATTACTTGTTCTTCCACACTTCTCTATTACTCATCATCTCATCAGACTCCCCTTTTCTTGCCATACCATCCTTCACAGAGTCCATCTAGTTTTATACCCATCCACATTTATACGCATAACTTTCGTCACGACATTTTCCTAGTTCCTCCGCACCAAGTATATACAATGTATATATTTATACCAAGCCAACCGATTACCACACAACTTTTTATCCATTTGCGTAAAACTAGAAAGAAAGAAAGGAAAAGCATTTATTGGCACGACAGGGCAAAACACACAAAAATAAAAAATGGTTGATATGATTATAATGAATAAAAAGTTAACATAGTGAGAAAAATAATAAAATCATAAAAAAATGCAAACAAAATTTGTCTTGTACGAGGCCAAAAGGCTACTATCTCAGCATGGTGCTACAGCGCTGTGACGTTTTTTTTTTAATATTACCATATTAAAAAAAAAACGTCACAGCGCTGAAATTCTGATAGGGCCCACTACGCACTCCCACTTATCACCGCCACATGCAAATGCCTTCTATTCATTCCTTTTGTGGCTCAACATTCTGATCCATACCAGACAGCAGGTCTAACCATTGTTTTATTAATCTTGGCTACATTATATTAATTCTTTCCAAAATTGTTAATACTTTAATATATGAAATAAGCTTAACTTCTTCAAACACTTCCGAGAAATATGGGCCACCAAAATCCTCTGTACTACGAATACGTACCCGCCTACCTACTTAACTATAGACACAACGTCGGTGAACCCTTTGATAAAATGGATGAAAGCAAAAGCATGTAATTCAGGTCATGAAATATGAATGGAATACTGATGATGTCCGAACTACATTACATACAAGAATTGTGTGAAATGCAGGCAACGGCGACGGACACACACTTAATGACTATGATTACAAAAAGCAGGGGCCCAATTCTGTAAAATAACGAACTTGTCAATAGTGTGTCAGTAGTGTCTCAATAGGCTAATCATTGACATTTGGTATTCTACATTTTTTTATGGTCATTGACTTACGACTGTAGTGCCATTGAAATGCCATAGAAATATTACTGTCATAATTGGTATTCTACTCCACTATAATCTGTTAATGTCATCATGATGGCCAAAGTTAAGGTAGTCTGTAAATATTTTAAAGGTATTTGACAGTTGTGTCTATCGAACTGCCACACTATCGACACACTACTGAGACACCGCTGAAATGCGATTGAAGTTTTTGCAGAATACCAAATTTGCAACAGTGGCAACATAATGTCTGTAGTGTGTCGATAGAGTGTCAATGGCGTGTTGCTTAGCGTTAAGTTACAGAATTGGCACCCAGATTACTTGTTTGTGACCACGTAAAAAGTTCCTGACTTTATTAGCGTTCCTTTTTTAGTTTTTATCTGCAGTGATGTCAAAATAAATTAAAAAAAAAACGTGCGTGGCAGTCTGTGGGGATTGCTGATATAAGTGAAAACTAAGTAATCTATATCTGCTACGGGTTGTGCCCCGCGCACGCCTGAGTGCTGCTACGCCGTAGCGGATCTGCTACGAGTGCTACGAAGCGTAAGGTGTCGGTCACTCAAGTTCCATGATTTTAGTTCACGCAAAAACTGCTCAACGCACTTATAGAAATTAGCACTTAAACTTTTTATTTATCCTTCACAAAACAAAAAACGCAATTATTTTACATAGAATGAGTAAACCGAATTTTAAATTTTGGGTTCATTTTGCAAAAAAGCAAACAAAGTGTTAAAAGAAAAATAAAAGTTTTTAATTTCGAGTAAAAATAATCATGCTATTTGCTGAAAATAGCGTCAGTCTAGTTTGGTGTGTTGAAGTGCATATTATTTTGAAGAAAATGGAGTCGGCTTCGTGCCGTTGACATTTATAGCCGTATTTTCGTAGATAATCCCTATGAAATCAAGTAATATCTGTGCAGAGCAATAACACGGGCAATTAAATAATTTTACTTTCTGCTTCTCCGAGCAAGGCACCATTATTAATTCAAAGTATAAAATTCATGACGCTAGAAAGCTTTCGTAGAAATTTAGATTAATTGTTTTAATGAATGTGTCTATACATACTATGTACATAAGACTTGAACTTTAATTAAAAACACATTTTAATTAAAGGTTCGTAGAACCGAAAGAATTATAATTATATATAAGTATGCTTATTTGTGTCAAGAGATCTTATTATAACTCTTGTCGGACTTTTGTCTTTGTGGTACTAACAAGCTCAAAACATAGGTACTTGTATTTTGGGAATACGAGGTATTTCTAGGTATCATGCAGATTTTTACTATACTTACAGGGTGTAAAGAACCTCATCACGAAGCATTCTGTACATCAAACTAAGTAACTTGACGCAAAAGTTATTCCTGGGAAACGACGTTTTTTGGGGTGAAAAATCATGTTTTGTGGTACTGTTTTTAATATTTCTGTGGGTAGAACTCAATGTTACGCACTCAAAACATTGTGTTGATGGATGCATTGCATAGTACGGGGGTCGTGGCTGTGTTTAAAGTACAATAATAACTTGTATTAAAAAAAATCTAATCGTTAGAACTTTTTTTACCTTCAATATCTCCGTAAATAAAAGGGTATGGTGTAGTAAAATTCCCGGGTATGGTGTAGAACAAAAAACGATCGCAATGACAGGGAAAACAAAGGTATTTTACCCTTAATACATATAGCTGTATCGAAATGATTACTGGATTCAGTGTCCCTTATTCGTAGCTGGTCCGCAATCCATCATCTATTAATCAATCTCCTTAGATTTACAATGAATATCTAGTTTCAATCTCGTTTGCGTCTGTCTATGTTGCTTGGCAAATAAGTCGTCCTGATTACCGTTCACCTGGGTGCCGGTCGTGATCCTGATTAAAGGCCTCGGATATAACGCAGACATTTTGTTTTGTCGACTTTTTTGTAAAGAATAGATTGGTTTTGTTTGTAACGGGGATTCAGAGAGATTCATTTTGTTGCTTTTTGTAATATTGTTGAAAACTCGTCGAGGAAAATGGTTAGAGTATAAAATAAATAAGTTTGAACGTCGGTTTTTTTGTTATTTCATCATGAAAAATATATGTTGTGATTAGAATTTGTGATAATTTTAAAATATTATTATGACGCAATTGCTCCATAGTCTACTGAACTATTCAAATTGCATATGGTATGGAACAACTGCTACCCTTTTTTATACCAAATTGGGTAAAAGATAATCGTGTAGATCTAAAAAGGGGTAATGAATGTGAGCTATGTTTCATAGAATAGTAATATGAAAAGCTAGAATATTAAAAGGCTGAGTTATTTTAAAGAGCATTAAGATTTCAAGTACGTAATTTATTTTATTTTATTGGTTTTTCCATCAGGAACTTTTCATTAGCAGCCAGCAGAAGCAGTCTTGAGTTCGAACCCAAGGCACGCACCTCTGATTTTTCGGATTCATGTGCGTATTGTATAATTACCAATTGCTTCGGTGAAGCAAAACATAATGAGGAAACCAGCATGCCTGAGAGATATTCTCAATGGCATTTAAAGCTAAGTCAGAGGCCATGGGCGGCATAAAAACTCTGACACCAGGTTAGACATTTAGTCATGTTGATTACCCAGTACCTGAATGAGAAACCACACGATTAAGAAGAAGAAGCCACCACTGAGGACAAGGTTCGCCCCTTTATTACGTGTGACTTAAACATACCTGGCTAAATGAACACCCAGTACAGTGTATTAGACACACCTCTGCTTATCCCTTCGAAGATTACAGGCGTGCAAACATATGCAACAAAATAAGCAGCACGTGAAGACTAAAACTCAATAATCATCGATCGTAGCATAATCTGCTACGGCGTAGCAACGTAGCGTCGTAGCGGATTCGTAGCAAGCAAATTCGTAGCAACTGATTTATTTCACGAAAAACTCTACGAAATATCAGAAAGTACACGTTGCGTTGACTTCTTTCATTAGCATAAATATTTAAACCAAAGGCGTAATTACAATCTCGGCAGTGCAAATTATCCTGTTCTCAGGTTCCAATTAGTGGATGTTTTATTATACATACAAATGTTCTGAATTCATTGCAGTAATAACCAAGTGCTTGAAACTCAGGCATTTGCTAACAAGGTTGAGTGAAGTTAACTTAGAATAAATTGGTGTTGTGAATAAAATGTACAAATTTAATTCACGCTTTTTTTGCTTTAAAATGTTGATTACGGTTTTTTTTTAAGTTTCGATCTTTATTATATTTATTCACTAGCGGACGTCCCGCGGTTTCACCCGCATAGTTCCCGTTCCCGTGGGAGTACGGGGATAAAATATATCCTATGTTACTCGTGGATAATGTAGCTTTCGAATGGTGAAAGAATTTTTAAAAACGGTCCAGTAGTTTTTAAGCCTATTCATTACAACCAAACAAACAAACAAACAAAGTTTTCCTCTTTATAATATTAGTGTAGATAGTGTAGATAACATCACGTCTGTTTTTTCCGAAAAGCTAGGCAGAGTTGTACTTACGTACATATAGTAGGTCTCGGGCTGCTTCTCAGAAATTCCTGTTAAAAACCCAATCGCGCTTTCTCCAACATGAGAATCTTAAGAATTGATCTTGCCATTTTGTGTTTCCGTCCTTATAAATATTTTGTACCATTACATTCTTTTACGTATATGTTTGGTATTTTATTACCGTTTAAAGATAGACATACAAATGAAATCCTCATCATCATCTGCCTAGTATTTTTCCAACTATGTTGGTGTCGGCTTCCAGTCTAACCAGATGCAGCTAACTGTCTGACCTCCACAACCCAGTTGAAATATAAATGAAATACGATACAAAAAATAAAATAAATGGAATACGATATTGTTACAAATCCGCTTATAAAGTGGTCCCTTTTCACCCTTTTTCATAATATATGTATGGACTTCTTATGTTCCTCTCAGTTCCGTAAACCATTACAACTGCCAGCGATCGAGGTAAATGCCTTCCAGGGAGAAATTGATCATAATTTAATAACAATCGATAGACTTAAAGGTTGAAAAGGGACTGAAGGAATTATCTAGGGCATGTAGGTATTCGTATTATATTAGAACAGAACATTGCAGACTGTCCATCGATATAATGAATTGGAATAAACATATAATATTTTTAATTTCAATTTTTGAGCGCAACTAATGGTTGCGCTCTGAGGAATGATTTAGTTGCGCTTAGATGGTTGCGCTTAGAAATAGGTGCGCTCTGAGGAATACCTCGTCAATTCAAGTTTTAAATCGAAATTCAAGTTCGGGTGACATGTATTTCCATTTCAAACTTGAATTTGACTCTGATTAACGCAGACTATTTTATTTAGAATTTAATTTAACTTCGAAACTGTGACTGACTCACCAGACTTTGGAACTGAGGACCTAATTTAAATTTGTAGCCTTTTCACCACACTACTGCTGTTATTGTTTTGTGTGTAAACCGTTTTTATCGTCTTACAGAATAGCAAGTTATACAGAAAGTGGTCTAAGCATTAAATAATGTCATGAATGAAATATTTTGTTAATTTAATTAGCATTAGGAGGGAAGGGAGGCCTTTGCTATGCAGTGGGACGCAAATGGCTTATAATAATAATAATAATAATAAGTAGCATTTTATTCTGTGCGTTATTTATGTCACCGTAAAATTTTCAAACATGTTAGATTGTAATATAACTAGAGAGATTGTAAACTTTCGAAAGATTGTCAAACGGACATACTGCTTACAATATAACGCATTCTTTTTCGGTAAATTGTAATCTATCGAAATGAAACCGTAATATTGTGAAATGTATGCGATGGACGTCAACTTGCGCGGTATGCAGGAGGGGGAAGGAAGGAGGGGTCCCCCTGGCCCCATAGTACCACTCTCATGAAAAGATAATTCCTGAGAAATACCGATTAATATACCCTAACCTCAAAACACTTTACCCCTAAAAAGCGTAGTCGACGGAGATTCATGTTTTTTTTTTGTTTCAGCCTCCATCCGAGGGTGAGCTGGCTGCCCCAGCAAGCGTCGTCAGTCGTATGCATCGACTCAGAAATTTACGAAAAGGCACAAGGGTGAGTACTACAGAAAACAAATGGATTATTCCCTGTGTCGATTCCCGCTATATCGACTCGTGAAACAAGTGACATCTGTTTTTAAAAGGTTTACGCTTGACCTCGAAGTTCTACCTTTTGTACGCCATAAGGTACGAGTATATCTCTTTAGGGTTTCTCTGCGGGATTTCTCGAGAAAAGCCTTACTCGAGATCATAAAACTTAAATTGAAAGTTTCTATACGGTTGCTTTCTACTGAAACCATCTTTTGTTTGTCATTAAATAAATATATTCATATTTTTGTTTTCTCCCCCAGCCCCAAACATTATTTAACGACAAGGGCAAATACCCAACACTGACGCGGATGTCATACTGTCAGTGCCGGCTACCGCGCGTCTTCACCAGCGTGTTCGAGCGCTTCGGCTGGGCTCACGTCGCCTTACTGCTGGACAAGTCAGACCTGTTCTCTCTAACCGTCGGTAAGTATCGCGCTTACTGTCAGACGCGGATGTCGTACTGTCAGTGCCAGTTACCGCTTGTCTTCACCAGCGAATTCAAGCACTCAGGCTGCGGGCACACGTCACTCTACTGCTGGACACGTCAGACCTCTTCTCTCTGTCTGTCGGTAAGTCGTACCTAAAGTAATATTCCACTTATACGAGTACCAAAGTCAATGACAAAGTTGGCATAATGTCAAGCTGGTACTGTCGTTTTTGAAACATTTTTGTGTCTATATTTTTGATGTACATACATATATTCGTCACGCCCAAATGCCTCTAAATTAAACAGGGTCCCGCGGGACAAGAATGCTTACAACGCAGCATTGAAAATTGGAATCCTTATATGCGACCGGCAAGTATTTTAATTTGGATTTTTTTTCATGATAAAGAGAAAGTTAAAGCTCGTCGCCCCGCGGATTTTTCAGATTCACATACCCATTTCAACCTGCAGCAATTCTACTTCCTAGTGAGTACGAGTATTCTCCCTCTTGAGAATATTGTAGCGAGTTTTTACTGGCTACAACATTCCGGCCAAGTTTCAAAGGGTTTTATAAGTTTATGCTTGATGTTATTTGCACTGAAAAAAATTAATGTAAATTTGTTGTTTTGTACATTAAGTGCATTTCAGAATGACTGACTAGTACTTTTGAAATAGTACAATTATAGTAGAAACTAAATTGCAAATGGTTTTGTATATGCGCATACCCAGTCGTAGAACTCGAATAAATCATACGTAGTTAAGGGGGCGGCGGAGCATGCCTTGTTCATACAAACGTAATACCAAAATTATTTGTAAATCAAACATATTCTTGAGATAGTGTGTATTTATTTCGATTGTATAACAGAATATTCGAAGATATATTTTGAAAGGACAATGATATAAAGACGAGATATGATGAATTTAAAATTTCTATAGAAAACTTGTTTTTCACAGAACTCTTGTTTCAATTAGTCCATTCAAAATATTTATTTGGGAACCTAGATATTCTGTAATCCAATCAAAATAAATGCACAATATCTTAAGAATATGTTTGATTTACAAATAATTTTGGTATTACGTTTGTATGAACTACGCATGTTCCGCAGGCCTCTTAAGGCTGATGCTCCAGGGTATCTCGCGAAATTCAAATTTTCTTAAGTTTTTTGTAATTTGCAGGGCAGTGATAGGTTGTATGTTGATAATTATATCGTTCGCGGCTGTAAGACATGTAGTTACAGAGCTATGAAGTTCATAAAGGTCGAGGAACGAAGTTTTCAAGGTCAAATTTGTTTCTCGACTTTTGTGAACTTGTAGGGTTGTATTGATGATTTTAATGATTTTAATTCTGTAACTACACACGTCTTATAGCCACGAACGATATTTTTATCAACATACAACCTAGCACTGGCCTGAAAATTGCAAAAAACGTAAGAAAATTGCAAAAAACGTAAGAAAATGGCAAAAAACGTAAGGAAATTTGAATTTCGCGGGCTACTATGACGTTTTCACCTTAACTGCAAAGACATTATATTGATAAGAAGAATCAATCCTTAATTACCTGAACATAGTGAACATATCGTGTACATTCAACTTGTAGATATTATAACTGTAGACATGACATTGTTAGATTCCAGAATTCTGTTCTCCTACAGTAATATTGACAAAAGTTTCCAAGTTAAATTAATATTAGCTTCACTCTCCGAAATTAAGCTTCGTGAGTAATAGGTACACGATTTTGATAAAAGTGGAATCATTTCTGTAATAATTTCGGAATGAAACGAGCAAATCAACAATGGATAGGTACTCGATGTTCCCAGTAGCGTTGTAGGATTACTTTTGTAAACATGAAGGCACACAGAATCTAGGGCCGTATTTACATAAACGGAGCGCGTGTACTGAAGACCTGTGTGAGTTTTTATATTTATTAAATTGTAGTGAAACTGAACTGGCGCCGTCTGTTGAAAAGATAGGGCACACAATTATTCAATACAAATAGAAGTTTAATTTAATGTTATAGTTTGGTTTTGCCAGTGATAAAAACTCACACTAGGCCTACCGTACAGTATGTAATCGTTATATCTCAGAAACGGTCGGTTTTATGAAAAAGTATTTCGTTTTTTTTTATCTGATCTACATTTATTGTCTAATTTTATGATAAAACTTACCGTTTTTCTGAAAATTGCGAAGAATCCCTTTTGTGATCTTTGACCCCGAGTAATTTTTTGGTTCCGGTAAGTGAATCGATGAGGACTTTTTAGATTTCATTTATGATGGTGTTTTAAACAATCCTACCAACTTTGAGTTGGGTGCGAATTATTGTACCCTCGGATGTCTAAATTGGCCGGACTAGTAGGACCTGAGTGTTATTTTAGCGCATACAGCATACACAGCGCAGGTAGAGTCTGGCCAACGAAAGCTGTCCAAGAAAAAAGGCGGGAATTTAAAAAACAAGAGCTGTCAACCCTGGCTAAACACTGCTTAGACGGAGTTGATACTATTTATTATTCAGTCAGTAAAATCTTTTTTATATGTTTTATGAGCTGTAATTTTCGAGTGTATTATGAAGAATATTAAATAAAAGAGTACCTACTTTTGATTCTGCCTATTTATTATTTTCAAATAGTCCATAATTTTATGTACACGTTTTCCTAAGGGTTTCACGGCGTCACGTAAATTCGATTGCTTCCTTCAGCTCATTGTGCAGGCTTCTCAGTGTTGGGACTTGTTTTTTAAAATTCGTTTATTTTGTTTCTTATAGCTGAAATTTTTCAAATCCTTCCACAATTTTTAGTTTTGTTTCCTCGTTGTTTTATAATAGTTACTGAGAAGTAGATACACCGTGAAAGATATTGCGATTTGTTATTATCAAGTTGTTTCATTAGAAATTCAATTAACTAACCTAAAAGTGAAACGATTGAATCCATTCGTAGTATTTTCTCTGCAGATTTCTGATTCAAATAACTTTTTATGTCTTTATTTGTCAATCATAGTAAATAGAAGCTTCCTCGTCGAACTTTTTGATTGTTTTCGGCATTATTTTAAACAAAACCAATGTAAATATGATACACGTAAACACAAAATCAAGATGACTCAAGTACGAAACGAGTCAATTTTTACAGTCTTAAATTATTGCCATATTAAAACTTCTGAAAATAGTACGTGGACAGCTTTCGTTGGCCAGACTCAATAGGCAACTTGTCATAAAGTGGTACTTATAAATAACTCGATCTGCAATATTGTCCGCACACAGCGTGATAAATTGACGACCTAAGAAATTGTTTCAATGTTTTATAGCGGGAATAATGTAGCGGACTGATACTTAACATTCGTCAACGTTCGAAACAATTCGATAGCTCAAACATTTGTTGTCCCTTTAGGGCCATAGCAATGTGATATTTTTTCAGCGATGGTGAAAAAGTAAAAACTGAATGCGACTGACATAAGCTGCTAAAAGTTTAAATCAATCTTGTAGTTGAAAGCCTTTGTAGGGATACGAAAACATTTTGAAAGTAATTGTCGATTGTTTAAGGCCTCTGGTCCTAGCAATAAAATAGCTTAATTGGAGGGTTAAACAGAAAACACCCATCAGACGTCTAGTAAGTACGAGTAGTATACGTGTTGGTAATTCGGAATCACATTGCCAGCAATCATTAAAAAGAATTGCCATCAAAAGGCCGCCTGTAATGCGCTAAAAGGAATCGTTTTATTGCTAATGCCTCTAACAGTGCCTTTTTTATTACCCAAATGGGCGTTTATAAGCTTAGTAATGTATGTGAGGGTCTTCTGTGCAATTTTAGAAAATACACGAATCTTTGGAGTGCGATCAATAAAGTGTGATTAAACTTGCTTACGGTTTCTAAATTAATTTGAAGTTGGGCACTGGAACTCTGCTCAATACTCAATATGGTGATTTCGTCGAAATTTAAAGTTTATGTTGGAGTCCGATTTTTTGTCAATTTCAAACTCTTTCTTCAGGTGTCTTCAGTTTGACACGATCTCATCCCTATTGTACAATTTCCGAAGAACTATCTCCCGATAAGTTGTAATAAAACAATAAGTTCAGTGAAAGACAATTTAATTCTATGTTCCGTTCAAAGGTTTACGGAGAATCTAGCATTATGACGTAGTGACGTAATTATACAGTGCCATCTATAATTAAAAACACGTAACTGTTTTCACACATCATTCAAAAAATAAGAACAAATATCTATTTAACCGACTTCATTTCTTTTTTTTTAGTTACACAGTTCTGCAACCGAGGCAGTACTAACATTTAACCAAAGTATGACTCAGAAACAATGAAAGATTTCAGCCTCAGCATTATCTGAAATCAGAGATAAGTAGTGTTCACAAGTTTCCTTGAGCAAGATAAAAGTTGTCGAGACTTCTCTTTTAACTATGACAAGGCTGATTGCAATCGTTAATTTATTCTAAAATTGAATCTTCATGCAATCAGTTTCAGAAATTCAATGAAAAAGAATTAATTCACTGAAATGTAAAACACCGATCCGAAAAATTCTGATAAACTTCAGCTGTAAATTACAAAGGCGAAATTACAATTACGAAGACTGCTTTGGACGGGTGTAGCTTGAAGCGAGTAGCGTGGCGTTACGAGTATGTGAGCAATTGATTCTGACCAATCACGATATTTTCCCAAGGGAAAAGCCTAAGCTCTAGAGGTGGACCTAATTTCACCAGTTACGTTTAAGTCCCATATAATAGGGGCGAACCTATTGCCATCAACCAGTTTTGTTGTATATTTATTTAAAGGTTTATCTTGGACGGGCTTTGGATCTCTGAAATTGCTTATCTGCCTTGAGCAAGTGTGATGATCAATGCTCAATTTACTCGATGTGGCAATGAACTTAGGCTGGCATAATTAATTAATTAATATTCAAAACAAATCCGCAGAAAAGGGTGTTCTAAAAACACAAGATTTTTTTTAAATAGAAATGTATTTTATTTAATTTCAACGACAGGTAAAAGCCTGGAGTGGGGACTTCGGAAGAAGGGTGTCCTGAAGGCAGTGAGAGAACTGGACGGCAACGAGAGGGAGTCCTGTGAGGCACTCCTCAAAGATGTCAGCATGTATGCGAGAGGTAAACTACCAGCTTGGCATTTGTTTATGTAGGGTTGTTTTTTATAACATTTAGACGAATTTCTTCTGCTGAGTAAATATTTTGTTTTACGCAAATTTTTATGTGAATAAAAAATAATAGGTACCTACCTATTCACATAAAATCTGCGTATTCAAAAATAAGCTCTTAAAAATCGGAATTTTAGAGTGATTAACTCGTGCTTAATAAGGTTAAAAAAGGGATCCATAGATAAAGTCAAGATAAGTTTGTTTCTATAATATTGTGCAGTAGAGTATTATCGAGGATCTCGTGGCTTAATAATAACAGCCACTCGGATCAATCTTCAGGTTAAGCCGCGCTGGCTTAGGTTGGTCTGTGGATGGGTGACCACCCATTACATCCCGATTTTACTCCGTGCCTTGGAAAGCACGTCAAGCCATTAGTCCCGGCTGTCATTTGTAGATCTTTGACAGTCGTTATAGGTAGTCAGTGGTCCGAAAGTCTGACATTTCGTATTATAACCCAGTACTAATTGGGTTGTGGAGTTCAGTAAGTCAGTCGCTCCATGTGAAATACTGGTATTCAGCTGCATTCGGTAAGACTGAAAGCTGACCCCAACATAGTTGGACAAAGGCTAGGTGATGCAGTAGAGTACCTACTTCACATAAGATTGTTTCACAAGTGCCATCAGGTCTCATCTGTCTTAGAACGAAC
The DNA here is from genome assembly GCA_950022955.1 of Xestia ashworthii. NCBI lineage: Eukaryota > Metazoa > Arthropoda > Insecta > Lepidoptera > Noctuidae > Xestia > Xestia ashworthii. The sequence goes on from OX465563.1 coordinate 6,225,659, forward strand.
AATGACCAGAAAAAATATATAAAATATCCACGATGCTATCAACTTCGGTGTAATTGTAGCGAAGGTAACAGAAAATAAAAATAACTATTAAGGTGAGAACGGTTCAGCTGTACACGCTAGTATTATATTATCTGTGGCTGTACCTATGTATTCGGCTTTTTGATATCAAAAGTGAGGTTAACGAAGTTAAATAAAACCTTAATTTTAATTCTAAAATATCCATTTAATATCAAATCGAGCTTGTTAGTCTGTGTTATTTTTAGAAAAGTTGCTGAAAACGTAGTTGACTAATATTCTTGAACCATTATAAACTTTTGAATTCGTTTGTAATTCATCAGGATGTTCAAATACAAAATAATTACACGATTTCCTCAGAATTTTAGTGAGCTCAAAATAACTATAAAATTGCTTCTTTGCTTGAACAAGTTAATTAGATTTCTGGAAATTCGGTATTAAAATCGAGGCGTCGTTCGTTCTTGGAAAAAGTAGTTTTCGGTAGCAGGCTCGGCAGGACTCGGATGTCAGTTTCACAGTACAAATAACACTCTTTTTTTTGGGCAGTCGTGTAAAAAGATTAGAAATAATTAATTAATTATACATGGTAAATATCCCAATTTTAGTGTTAATGATAAAATAGGTTAGTAACAGAAGGTCTGTGTCGGATTTATACAATGAGCGCAAAACGCACGCACACACCACACAAGCCACGACAAGCGCACTCGGTCGTAGTTAGACGCTCCCTGTTGCAGACCTCATACGATGCGATTTGTGACGCGACATGCGTCCAGCGACACGTGCGTGTTTCACTTTCTTCCTTTGCGTGGGTACCCGTCACGAATGGGCAAGAAACTCCATGGACACTCCTTTAAATCAAAATATAATTGTTAAATCATTCATGTTGAGTAGTACAAATTAATAATATTAATACGGTGTAGAAAGGACTTCGAAAACGTAGAAAGACGTGCATATTAAAAGCGTCCAGAGTAAAAAGATTAATATAACATAATATTTGAAAAATAAACATGGCAGTCAAGAGATGAGCAGTGCCAACTGACAGATCTTCTGTTAATATTCTGTGCTCGCGAGAGTGTAAACAGAAAATAATGAGCGCATCGATTCTCGATGCGTCCGACATTCTTTTATTGGAAAGTGCAAACCACTGGGCTCCACAGTTTGTGGGTAATTGGAAAACTGACAGTTATTACGCTTTTTATTTTCTATTGCTCGTCCTTTTTCTATTTCCAGCCGTTTTATCCAGTGTTGATAAAAATAGATAGAATTTTATCGCAGTGTCGACTCATAATGTTGGTTATGTGTTTTTAAGTCTATTTTTTTACTTCGAGTCTCACAATTTAATTCCAAGGACTTGATAGCGAAAGGGTTTTCATTTTGACTAAGTATAAACATAATGGATTTGAACTCTTCATTAGTTTCCGTGTGTTCAGTGCCTAACCTGGTGTCGGTTTGTGTCGCCCCCATGAGCCTTTGACATGGCTTTACATGGCGTTGAGAAATATAATTCAGGCATACTTATTTCATTTCATGTATGCAGCCGAGTATACAGGGTTATTTGTAAAAAACCAACAACCTCGCAGGAGTAGATTACTAACATCATAAAAAACAACATTTGTTTTACGACTTTTTCGGAAACAGGCAAAAAAAAAACTAAGTACTTACTTTTCATACAAAAGTCGATCAGCTGTTCAGATATATGTATGGAGAGTTGATTTTATTTTGTCTGTTGAACTAAAAGATGTGTAATGTCTTTATTCTTTTGTTTTGCCTGTGCAGTGGTAATACTGAGCGTGCGCGGTTCCCTGGTGCGCGAGTTCTTGTTAGCTGCGCACACCTTGGGCATGACGCGCGGCGACTGGGCCTTCCTTGACGTGGAGATATTTCAGGTACTGTCCACAGGACCATGTTGACCACATTCATTTTTGTTTATAGCAATTGGTACCGATGGCGACAATTCTGCCAATGCAAAAGGTGTGAAGCCGCTTTCTCACTATGTCGTGGCGATTAATTTATCGTTTGTTTTTAGTTGGCAAAAGTCGTGGAAGGACGTTATGTGAACACCTTCATTTAAATACACAAGCCACGACACTTAAAACTACACGATCATCTGTCGTCACGACAAAGTATGAACGTGGCCTTATCGAGACATATGATGGAACTTGATTGCTAAAAAAATTCACAGAAACAGAAAGCGTGTAGTCGTGTTATAGAGACACCTTTATCCCCACATACGAACTACACTTACGTAACCTATATTGCAATACCAAAGTTATATCCGCGCGATAACATAATTATAATATTATACAGGAACCAGACATAATGCCCGTCGGGATCTTACCTTTTATGGAGGCTGAGAAAAATTCCACACTGTTCCTCATAACGTCTAAATGCTCTTTATCTTTCTTTGTTGGTCGTAAGAAATGTCTGTAATTTGAGGTTGTGTGGCTAATATTAATCAAGCTCTCTGAACGAACTTCATTTTTTCGTTTTTTTGAAGTGAAACCTTCTAGCGCGTTGAGCACTTTTTGGCGAACAAAATCATGGAGCTCGCGTGACCATCCTGTACGCTTTTCGTAGTACTCGTAGCCTTAGCGGATCGGCTACGAGTTTTCACTTCTATCGGCAGACCCCAAAGACTGCCCCACACGTTTTTTTTTTACTAGCCGTCTCTGTCCCACACCTGGCCTCCTTCCACTCTTTTTTTACTAGCCGTCTCTGTCTCACACCTGGCCTCCTTCCACTCTTTTTTTACTAGCCGTCTCTGTCCCACACCTGGCCTCCTTCCACTCTTTTTTACTAGCCGTCTCTGTCTCACACCTGGCCTCCTTCCACTCTTTTTTTACTAGCCGTCTCTGTCTCACACCTGGCCTCCTTCCACTCTTTTTTTACTAGCCGTCTCTGTCCCACACCTGGCCTCCTTCCACTCTTTTTTTACTAGCCGTCTCTGTCCCACACCTGGCCTCCTTCCACTCTTTTTTTACTAGCCGTCTCTGTCTCACACCTGGCCTCCTTCCACTCTTTTTTACTAGCCGTCTCTGTCCCACACCTGGCCTCCTTCCACTCTTTTTTACTAGCCGTCTCTGTCCCACACCTGGCCTCCTTCCACTCTTTTTTACTAGCCGTCTCTGTCTCACACCTGGCCTCCTTCCACTCTTTTTTACTAGCCGTCTCTGTCCCACACCTGGCCTCCTTCCACTCTTTTTTACTAGCCGTCTCTGTCCTACACCTGGCCTCCTTCCACTCTTTTTTACTAGCAGTCTCTGTCCCACACCTGGCCTCCTTCCACTCTTTTTTACTAGCCGTCTCTGTCCCACACCTGGCCTCCTTCCACTCTTTTTTACTAGCCGTCTCTGTCCCACACCTGGCCTCCTTCCACTCTTTCCTTTTCTCGCGAACCAGATCGAACATTGGGTTCTTTTATTTCTTCGCGGTTCTGTATTCTTTATTGCTGTTTATGTCAAAGTGTCAGATGACATAGCTACGCTAAGAATAGAACTAGGCTTGTATTCGGGCCTACTGAGAAACATTGAGATTGAATCAGGTTGACAGGCAGCTTTACAATTTGCTTAAAGGTCAACCTTATTCTTATTCAGATCGTTCCTTATTCTTTATTAGTTAGTAGTAGACTTCAGCGTTTGTTTTCTTAGAAAACATATAACAAACATAAGATAATATAGCGCCTGAAATCTTCGAAGGGTAATTCAGAGGTGTACCTAATATTATACCTCTGAATTAGCCAGTTATTTTTAAATGCCATACACAGTCAGCAAAACAGTTAGGTATAAACAAATTTTGTTTACTTAAGTTTACTTTGCTTTGCTGTTCAGGATGATACCATCGTATTTCTGTTGGAACCACTTCATGGCATCCTCCTTTGTCAAGCGATGGGGAAACCCAACCTTGCCAGTCTTGCGACTTCTGTGGGCTACATTGAATCCTGGTCGGCCAAGTACGACGTAGAAGTCAAGACCATAGATACCAATGGAGGGATCGTATTTAATACCCAAGTCAATGTGTTCCTGGATACCAAAACCGAAGTTCCCAGTGGCGGAGAAGTTGTCACGCCTCAACTCGTATTCCCTGACTTTAAGACCTCTTTCGAGGATCTCCTCAGCCTTAGCACCACGTACAGTGCAGTGGACCGTAATCTTTTCATTACGACGGATACCAAAGGATCTGACAGTGTACTGGCCTTTGAGAACACAGGCTGTTGGCCAGTAATCTGTTCCAACACCTTAGCAGCACGAGTCAGCCTGTCACCAGACTCTCCGACACAGATGTTCAGGCAGAAATTCCTGATGTGAAGATTTCGCATAACATTCTTAGAATTATCTTTAGGAGGTTTCTTCTCCTTCTTGTCTTTCTTCAACGCGGGCAGTGGTACACGCGCCATGGTTACGACTTATCAAAAAGAACCATAGACAACTCTGCGAAGTATGCAGGTTAGCAATCTTCTTACTACTATTATAAATGGAAAAGGGTTATAATCAATCTGTTTGCAATTTCATGCAAATCCTTTCAGTAGTTTCTGCGTGAAAGTATAACAAAAATCGATCTTTATAGACTTTTACATTTATAATAGTCGTAAGAAGATTTCTAGCCTGTGAACCTAACTGTTTTGCTGACTGTACCTAATAGGGGGCGAGCCAATTGCCAACGATCGGGCGCAAATCCAGACTCTGTGGCTGCTTCTGAGATATTCCTGATGGAAAGAGGCAGTCCAACCTATAACAGTGAACAAAATTCATGGTAAATCAAATTATACAACTTTGTTGATTTAAATTACTGAAGGCTTCAACAACAGAGATTTAGTCGTTGCACATATTTCATTAAAACGGCTTGAATGCATAATAAAAACTCAACCAGCAACATAAAAAGTTGTCAAAAAAATTAAAATGTTTACCTCGTCGCAAGTTTGTGAAGAAAATAGTTTGAAGGTTACATTTGTACAGGTACAGGTAGGTTACATTTTGTTTTTATATGAACGGAGCCTAAATAAGAATATTAAGCGCGTTTTTCATCCAGTTCATTTACGAAATTGCCACGTCTATCGCCATTGGAGAGAAAACATTTTTCATTTTCATGTATCGACACGCGCCATCTTAAATTAATGATTTTAGATATTAATACAGCTAGGGTTTTTGACAGTTTGACACCAGCGACCTCTAGTGTAGACGTGCTAAAGTATATTGGACTAAATTGAATGGATTCTGTACACAATGCTTAGGTTAATGTTGCGTTTTTGACGTACGCTAAAAGATTTTTGGAATTTAAGCGACTAAAATTCACTTATTTACTTATTTTCAATGCTTTATTATTGTATATGCTTTATTATAAGAATAAAGAGGGTATCTAGAGCAAAGTAAATGTAAAAAGTTAGTATTGCTCACACCTGATATTTTTCAGTGCCCATTTAGTGAACGAAAATACTTCAAAGCCCCGGAACATAAAGAGCGAGGAAGGAACATGGATGGGTTTTAATCAGTAAAAGTCTGACACTCCCTCCCACTCCCTCCCACTCCGCCCAGAGTGGGAGAAGTCATTTGATGATTTCCCATCTGAAAAAAAGGGGCCCTCAGTAAAATTTTCTTTTTTCGTTTACCAAAACAACCTCAGTCAGGGGAATCTTTTTTTATAAGCAAATTGTCTACGAACTTAGATAGTCGGCATATTTAAATTACAACAGCTGTATTTCTTTGACACATTAATAAAATAGTTGAAACACGACGAACTGAGGTCGGGTGTCAATTTGCTTAGAGGAGCTTGTGTGGCTAAACAATAACAACCGCTTGGGTTAAACCGTGCTTGCCTAGGTGGTCCGTAGATGGGCGACCACCCATTACATACCGAGTTTCTTCTGTGCCTCGGAAACCATTTTATGCCGTTGGTTCCGGCTGTCATTTGTAGATCTTTGACAGCCGTCACAGGAAGTCATGTGGTCCGAAAGTTTGACAACCTGTCTTTCCAGCCCGTGTAGCATGACCACCGTAGACACGAAAGAGAGTCGACAAATCTTTTGTTCGTCTGTCACTTTGTCGATTCAATGACAGATGAACAAAAGATTTGTCGAGTCTCTTTCGTTTCTCGGGTGGTCATGCTAAGCGGGCAGTAGTAACTTGGTTGTGGAGTTCAGATAGGCAGTCGCTTCATGTTATATACTGGTATTCTATTGCACCAGGTTAGACTGGAAGCCGACAGATTGTCAATTTGCTAGATGCAAATACAATATCTAGATGACACCCACCATAAAACAATAATTCCAAGACACCAATCTCTTAACAAAAAAGTTTATTTTGGGGCTGAAAACCCGATTTATTTTAAACTAATTGCTAAATTAGATTTTAAGTTGCTTTGAAATCAATAAATAGTTGAGTCATTGAGTTGACTAAACAGTGACGTCACAGCGTGCTATTGCCATACAAAATCTATGAGAGAACTGCGTTTTGAGAGCTCTTAAAAAGTATGTTTATTGATTGGTGTGTCATCTACTCTATTATTTCAGTGACGTTACATGCCTACGGTAAAACAAAATCCGGCCAAGAGCGTGAAGGGCCACGCTCAGAGGGTTCCGTAGTTTCCAGTCCGTCACAATAAGTGTTCAATCCAATCCGATTTTAAATATTCTTTTTTTGTTTGAAAAAAGATACGTTCAGGATAATAAAATATGTAAGCAAAGTTAAAAAAAATGCTTGCATATACGATTATACTACAAACTTAGTCCAGAAATTATTTTGTACAACTTTATGTCTTTTTTGTACAAAAACTGTTGTTTCCATCCAAGTTCAAAATGATTTTCCTAGAAAGTCCTTACAAAGTTCTACTTTTCAGATTTTTTTCATATTTTCTAAACTTATGGTTCAAAAGTTAGAGGGGGGGGGGGGACACATTGTTTTCTACTTTTGGAGCGATTATTTCCGAAATTATTGACATTATCAAAAAATGATTGTAGTAAACCCCTATTCATTTTTAAATACCTTTCCAACAATATATCACACGTTGGGGTTGAAATTAAAAAAAAATCACTTCCCACTTTACATATAGGGGGGCTACCCTAATAAATTTTTATTAGGGTAGCCCCCCCAATTTTTATTTTACCACTTTGTCGGCGTGATTGATACACATATTGGTACCAAATTTCAGCTTTCTAGTGCTAACGGTCACAGAGATTAAGCGAGGACGGACAGACGGACGGACAGACAGACATGGCGAAACTATAAGGGTTCCTAGTTGACTACGGAACCCTAAAAACGATCACCACACCCAATAACCAATCACAGAGTAGCAGCCTGTTCCCCTAACTCGATCCATTAATTCAGGAGCGCGTCCCTTCAATCATGGCCCGTTATCAGGCATTCAACACACGGCTTACCTGACCTTTTAGCCTAAAGTAAACATTCGGCTTCACTGATTAGAACGTGTACCAATGTACCTGGCTATACATATACGTGATAACTTATTCAGTTTTCTTTCGTTTGAGGGGTGCTCTTCGTTTATTGTCAAGGTCTGCCATGCATTTTTTGGTAACTTTTAGGATGCCGTACCCGAAGGGTTACCAACGGCACCCTATTACTAAGTCTACGCTGTCCGTCCGTCCGTCTGTTCGTTTATCTATAAAATCCATAATAGGTAGACAGTTCTAATGTTCATGTGACAGTTCTAATTTCAATGTGTATTTCTGTTGCCGCTATAACAACAAATAATAAAAAAAAACTAAATTAAAAGGGGCTCCCCTGCTACGATGGTACGAGTCCGACTCGCACTTGACCGGTTTTTTTTTTATTGATACCCCTTGACCACGAGCTACACGGTCCCGTGACACGCGTCTTGCGATAGTGACTACTGCGAAAAGAAATGAAGATGATTGAGGCATGAAACTAGTCACCGCCACGAGGTAAGAACAGGCGACATGCGCCCATTCCATAGTCGCATAGACAGAGGTCGTCAACGGCGATTAAAACATGCCACTATTTTTGGAGATATAGACTTTATTTTATTTCACTTCTCTACCCCTTTGTCAACATATTTTTTTAGTCTTCTTTTGACGGTAGATAATCCTTATAGGGGCAATCAGTTTTAATGTTTCACGGCCTGGGTGGTTCATTCTCATTCAATAACAATTGATCCGCCCCGTGTAATACTATGACGTCATAACAAGTCCCTCGTATGTACAGTTAAACAATCTATTTGGTTTATAGTAGTTGAACCCACAAATTACATTGCAAAATGCAAACCAAATAGCTTGTTCGGCCGTACTTTTGGTTTTTCTTTTTAAATTAATTTTCTTTATGTTAACAGAAGACTGACTTGTTGGTCTAGTGGTTGCAAGCGAGCATGAGGTCCTGGGTTCGATTCGTAGGTCGGGCAAAGTATTCTTGGGTTTGTCCATCAGGATTTTTCAGTATCAGCCACGGAGTCTGGATTTGTGCCCGTTTGATGGCAATAGGCTCCCCTCAATTACATGGGACTCCTCTGCCTATCCTTCGGGGATTACTGGCGTGATGTTATATGTTATGTTCCTTTATGTGGTGGAACCGTTGGGAGATGGGATTTAATAGATTGATTTGGGGATTTCGTTTCGGTTGTCTGTTGTCTTTTTTCTGCTGATTTTTACGAGTATGTATGAAAGATAAAGATTTATTGCGCCGTTGTATCTAAATAAATGGGAATATAGCAGGAGGAAAATTATAATGTATTTGTATGCTTACGGAAAAGGGGATATATCTGTGTTTAGATGTGTGGGGTCGGCAAAGTTCGGAATTTTGCTTTCTACTTTGTTATAATGTAGTTTAGTTTTTTGATTGTAAGTGTCTTTTACATAAATAAGTACCTAATCTACGTTATTATTCACTGGCAGACTTTAATTTATTAGATTCTTAACGTCCATAAACGTTATAACCATAAAGAAAGCATACATAATTGAAATATTCATTCATATTAATGTTATTGTGAAGCTTACTTGTGAGCAACGCATCGGCGTTAGCTCACCATCTAAGGGTTCCGGACCTTTTACCAAAAAAAATTGTGTGAATCAGATATTAATTTTAGTTTTTTAGTTACGAGTTTTTCGTGAAACTGCAGCAGTGACCTTGTAGTAATAAATGTAGTTTTACTGTTGAGTGTAAATTGAGATATGAATGAGCGTTAAAAATATTGCTATTATATTGTTTGGTGCTCCGTCATCATCATCATCATCATTTCAGCCGAAAGACGTCCACTGCTGGACATAGGCCTCCCCCAAGTGTCGCCACATTGACCGGTCCCTTGTGACTCGCATCCACCGGACTCCCGCAACCTTCACCAGGTCATCGGTCCACCTAGTGGGAGGTCTTCCAACGCATCGTCTTCCGGTTCGCGGTCGCCACTCCAGAACTTTCCGGCCCCAGCGGCCATCCGTTCTGCGAGCAATGTGCCCTGCCCACTGCCACTTAAGTTTAGCAATTCTTCGGGCTATGTCGGTGACCTTGGTTCTCTTGCGGATGTCTTCATTTCTGATTCGATCACGCAAGGAAACTCCGAGCATAGCCCTCTCCATTGCCCTTTGGGTGACTTTAAGCCTTTTGATAAGGCCCATTGTGAGCGACCACGTTTCGGTCCCGTATGTAATCACTGGCAACACACACTGGTCATAGACTTTCGTCTTGAGACACTGCGGTAAGTTGGTGCTCCGTGCTACCCAATATAAAAGTACTCTGTGGTGCTACCGCCCAAAAGGATCCCCTTTCTGATTCCGATCTGAGGGTATGTTACTCTATACAACTCATGGAGTTTCATTGAAAAAATCTCGAACGGCTGGAGTTGAGACGATGTTGATTCCCTGCAGTTCGTTGATTTACTTGTAAGTCTTTAACTTTAAGATAAACTGCAAGCACTTATGTTAAGAATACAAAATAAAAATACAAAATAGTTTATTCAAGTTTGTTACAAAAATGACTTGTTGTGTTTGGAGACTCCTTTTAAGCAATTTTTGTCGGTGTTAGAAGACCCCATTCTTCCATAGCAATATAATTACAACAGGAACAAATATGCGGGTAATTAAACTTATAATTTGCAACAAAAAATCTGTATTACATTTTCTTCTGTTGTATGTACTAGGGTGGTTACTGGGGCGAGACGGGCTGGGCAGCAGACGACGAGCGCGACACCGCCGCACGCGCAGCCTACGAGGCACTCCTGCGAGTCTCCCTGAAGCTACCCACCGGTGACCGGTTCGACGAGTTCGCTGATGCCGTCAGAGCGAGGGCCAAGCAGCACTATAACTACTCCTTCTCTGATGGTGAAGAGGTACGTTGTTTTCTGTCGTGCTCAATTTCGGTTATTTCTTTATCGTGTGGTTAGTTGCCTAACCTTGTGTCAGAGTTTTTAAGCCACCCACGGTCCTCTGACTTAGCTTAACATGACGTCGAGAAATATCTCTCAGGCATGCAGGTCACGATGTTTTCCTTCACCGAAGCAAGTGATAATTAAGTATACAAAACGCATATAATCAGAAAAATCAATCAAAATCATGATTAGAGGTGCGTGCCTTGGCTTCGAACTCGAGAACTTTGACTTGGCAGTCTGAGGACAGTCACACCACTGGTTCGAACTCAGTGACTGCCTGATTTCGATGATAGCTACATAATTGCATAAATAAAACCTTATTACTGATGGATTTCAACAATGCATTCATATTTAGGCATTAATTTAGATGTCGTTTAGAGAATAAGCACTATAGTCATTATTCGTTCGGTTTTCGCAATTTCAATAATGCGTTACAGAGAATTTTTTGATAGTAAAAATTTGACACTACGAAATATAGAATTTTACCGTTTGTGTATTAAAATTATTTAAAAAAATCGCCTTTGGGGACAATGAATTAAAATACATTAACCATACAAAAGAGGAATGATTGAATCTTTGCATGCTGTGCCAGGCGAGTTCGTATTGGGGAGTTATGTAAACTGTAACGTAATCCAAATGAGCTCCGGACGTCCTTTACCGATAGATTAGACTTAATTATTTTACTCTTTTTTTTCATAACAATAGGCAGAGATGTATCTAATGGTACACCCATATTTCACCAGTTATGTTTAAGTACCATGTAATAGGAAACGAGCCTATTGCCATCAACCGGTCCCAAAACGCATCCCGTGGCTGCTACTGAGAAATTCCTGATGGAAAAACCCAATAATACTTTGCCCGACCTGGGAACCGAAGCCAGAACCTCATGGTCAGCATGGTCGCTTGCAACCACTAGACCAACGAGACAGTCAATCGCATTATTGTTATTATTTATTTTTAACTTCATATACAAGAGTGGCACATAGGCGGACTTAATGCCACAAGGCATAACAAGCAAGGCATAATAGGTGCACTGTTTTATTATTCGTTAGACCTATAAACAATAAATTGGGCCCACATAAGCTTGGTGGGTGATGGGTGCAATATTTATAATAATCATCATCACCTGCCTAGCCTTTACCCAACTATGTTGGGGTCGGCTTCCAGTCTAACCGGATACAGCAGAATACCAGTTGAACAGGCTTCTGGATGATTTCCCAGTCCTTCCCGTTTCCTTCCTACTTTAAATTTGCCGCCATTTGCACTCGCTGTGAGTGCGACAAGGACAACGCATCGCTCCCGCCATCTGACGGCGTGAAGACACAAAACCAGTTCGAACTCAACCAAAAAGCCGGCCGGCAAGAAAATCCGCGCGCGTGCGGTTAAACCACCAAAATATCGCGAAATACGACTGCCAGTGATACAGTGTGGTGATCTCCTGGTTCCCAGCATCCTGTGAGTACCTGACCTCTCAATTATATCCTTTAGCCTGTTTCGGAATAGAAAACTTCAAAAGCGTGCTTGGCTTCACGTGATACTCAATCATATTTGTGGTCCATTTCGAGCGCGAATACCTGTAGATTACAGTTTTTTTCAAGCATTCTCAGGTTCAATTTCAATAAAAAACTCTGAGATTTGCTAGATTTTCGCATTTTAAAAGTATTATCCTACAAAATTGTGTTGGTCATACTCGCAGTGTATCTTACGCGGATTCAGTTGTCATCTTAATTTTAGTCGGGTTATATCACAATAATTCACGTTATCTACGTAATTTATTGTTTGTAACCTATTATCTATAACTATTCACGGTATTAATACACTAACAGACATTATTACAATACTATTTCACCTAAAGATACTGATTTACACCTAATAAATCTCAACTTAGGTTTTCATACTTTCTTACATTATTTTACGTAGGTACCTACTTACGAAACAAAATGGAGGAGGGTAAACTTAAACTTCTTCAATCTCAACGCGAATATGTTTATCGTGATATCCAAATCCTTTACGACTTATCAAAATCTATGATTCAAGATCGTTCAAAGGTATCGTCGTTCAAGGCGAGATATACTCGAATTCATTCAATTCGCGAAGAATTTGTTGCGGTATGTAGTAAAATACAAACTTTGGAGTTAGCCATGAAACCTGATGTACAAGTGTGTCAAAAGTCTTTGAGTACGTTTGATGATTTGTACTATGCCGTAATCAGTGCAGCGGCTGACTTGCAGATCACTGATACGAGCGGTAACGTCGACGGGACGTCGTCGCGGGCGACGACGCCGCCCGCGCGGGCGGGGGCGTCGGACTTCATTAACGCGCGGCTACCTAAACTTGAGTTACCCAAATTTGATAGTAAATTAGAAAACTGGCAAACATTTTATGATATTTACAAAACTTTAATTCACGATAATAATTCAATCTCGCCAATAGAGAAATTTCATTATTTAGCGTCTTGTTTACAAGGCCCGGCTTTGTCTATTGTTAAAGGGGTTCCGATGACCACCGATAATTACGAAGTAGTTTTTAATAGTTTGATCGAACGTTATCAAAACAAGCGTATTATAGCTTTAACATATCTAGACAAATTCTTCAACCAGCCAGTTTTAAAATCGGGTAACTTCCAAGATTTACAAACTTTAACAAACGTAATTTATGAGGCATACCATGCACTCCAAGCTTTAAAAATTGAAAATTTAGGTGATTTTATCTTATTCTGTTTAACTTCACGCGCCCTGGACTCGGACACGCGTAATCGTTTCGAATCTCAGAAAAACATTTCACAAATACCTACCTTTTGTGAATTGTTAAAGTTTCTTCAAGATTATGTTAAAATCTTAGAAACTAGTCATTTATCTTCTAAATCTAATATCAATAACAATCCTAACCCTCGTAACATTGAAGGGAAAAAGCATTCGCCCGCGTCTAGCAGGCAAAATAGCAGCGGATCAAAACGCTCATCTTATCTCGCAAAATCTATCCCACCTGCAAATGTGGCTTGTGCTCATTGCAGTGAAGCGCACCTGATTTATCGGTGCCCTACCTTTCAATCCTTAGATTCTCGTGCTCGACTCGCGTCAGTACAAGGTAAAAACAATATGTGTACTAATTGTTTACGTACTAATCACGTCATAGAAAAATGCGTATCTAAAATGTCTTGTACTGTGTGTGGATTACGTCATCATACCCTATTGCATATTGACCCAGCGCCCTCCAGCGCCAGCGCAACCACTGGAGCGAACGTTACAGCTCATTCTCACGCCACCGTTCCCAACCGCGATATGGTTTTACTTGGGACATGTCAGGCGCGCGCGTTCAACACCGCCGCCGGCACTCAATGTACCGTGCGTGCACTCGTGGACAGTGGGGCGCAGGATTGTTTTATCACCGCTGCGTGCGCGCGAACACTCGGGTTAAAACTCCGCCGGTGTAACCTTCGTATAGCCGGACTAGGACAAAACTCAGTCACACAAGTAAAGGGGGTGACGGAATGCACTATACGACCTGTACATGGCGATGCTCCACACTTTAATATCAAGCCAGTGGTATTAGATAACATTACTGCTCTAATACCTAGCGTTAAAGTACCATCAGTCGTTCGAGAACGTTGCAACCATCTAGTGTTAGCCGATCGCGACTATGATGTTCCCGCCAAAATCGATTTGTTAATTGGGGCGGAGCTATTCCATGAAATTTATGATGGTCAACGTATCAATCTGGGGCCCGGTTTACCTACCGCTCTGCATAGCGTTTTTGGGTGGATTCTATCAGGGGCAGTAAACTTTAATTCTGCACCTTTAAACACCGCGTGCTCTTTAGTGGCCACCACGTTTAAATTAGATGAACAAATTCAAAAATTTTGGGAAGTGGAGGAACCACCGCGCGCTGTTATCACCGTACCCGAGAATGATTCCTGTGAACGCATGTACACTGATTTAACCTATCGCGAACCTAACGGACGATACGTCGTACCTATCCTCATAAAGGATGGCGAGCGTTCTTTAGGTGAATCTTACAATAGTACCTTGTCGCGTTTAACTCATCTTGAAAAAAGACTTAATCGTCAGACTGAACTTAAATCCGATTATGTCAATTTTATGCGCGAGTATGAGAATTTAAATCATATGTATTCCGTACCTAACTCTGCGGTACCTACTCTCAATCGTTATCTTATCCCTCACAGTTGCGTCGTTCGCCCGGAGAGCACGACCACTAAATTGAGAGTAGTTTTCGATGCTAGTTCTAAAACTACTAACGGTCTATCTTTAAATGACATTGTGTTCACTGGCCCTAAGCTTCAAGTGGATATTGTAGATATCATAACCGGTTTCAGATTACACACAGTAGTTTTAACTTGTGACATCTCAAAGATGTATAGAGGAATTTTGATAAGACCGGAGGATCGGAACTTACAACATATACTATGGCGAGAATCTCCTAGTGATCCAGTTAAAGAGTACGAACTCGCGACTGTCACCTACGGAGTTAGTAGTTCACCTTATCTGGCCATCCGCACCCTCCACCAATTAGCAGCCGATCATGGCGCCGCGTATCCACGCGCAGCTGAAGCTCTTCTTCACGATACATATGTCGATGATATTACGACCGGCGCGCCCTCTGTACGCGAAGCCATAGAATTAAAAAATCAACTAATCAGTTTATTAGGCTGTGCTCAACTTGAGCTCCGAAAATGGAGCAGCAATTCACAATCCTTTCTTAAAACTTTGCCTGTAGATCATTGTCAAACACCTAAACTTTTCTCAGAAGAAAGTGATAAAGCGACGTTAAAAATCTTAGGAGTCCAATATGATCCTGTGAGTGACAATTTCAGTTACTCACAGTCCCCAATCGAGGACAATAAATGTACCAAGCGTTCCATCTTATCTAGCATCGCGCGTATTTTCGATCCTCTTGGGTGGCTCACACCTTTTATCTTAAAAGCCAAATTGCTCCTTCAAGATTTGTGGCGTCTTAATCTTTCATGGGACGAACCTGTGCCCAGAGATGTAGCTCTAGAATGGCAAGGTTTTATAGCGGATCTTCAAAACTTAAAACTAATAGAAATCCCTCGTAAGATTATACCATCTCAGTCCAAGGAATTTCAACTCATCGGTTTCTGTGATGGATCCACTAAAGCATATGGATGTTGTGTTTATCTTCGCGTCGTTACCTCTCACGACGTACAAGTTTATCTTTTAATTGCTAAGTCCAAAGTGGCACCTCTAAAAGTGTTGACTGTCAACCGCTTAGAGCTTTGCAGTGCTGTATTACTGTCCAAAGTAATAAATCGCATTCATTCTTTGCTTAGTTCAAAAATCATCTTGAATAAATCTATCTTGTTCACAGACAGCTCGACTGTATTGTCATGGTTGAATACTGAACCACACAAGCTTAAGACCTTCGTTGCCCACAGAGTGGTCCTTATTAGCGACAGTCCTGTGCCAAATGAGTGGCGACATGTGTCCACCCATGACAACCCAGCCGACATCTGTAGTCGTGGCTTATCATGCTTATCTTTATCTTCTTCTCACCTCTGGTGGTCTGGTCCTCAGTGGCTGTCCAACGAACTCTGCAACTGGCCTGTTTCAGCAGTTGAAGTGTCCGATAACGTGCCAGAACTTAAGCCCACATCACGCGCGTGTCACACTGGTGTGACACGTGAAGCTGATTTGCTTGATTCCATCATGGAACGCCACTCCTCTCTTTCTCGAGTGGAAAGAGTGGTTGCATGGATCTATCGTTTCATCAACAACGCGAAAGCAAAACGTTCTGAGCGTAACTTATTACCTTATCTGACAGCCACTGAATTAACCCAATCTTTAGATTATTTAACAAAATATGTTCAACATCAAAGTTTTAATGATGTCATATCTCTAATAGCTTCCAAGAAAGTTTTACCCAAACATTTATCTAAACTATCTCCTTTTCTTGACACTCGCGGAATCTTGCGAGTGGGGGGACGCCTCAAGAACGCGTCATTACCAGGTCGCGTCAAACATCCATACCTCTTACCTAAGATTTCTCGGTTGAGTAAGTTTTACCCAAACATTTATCTAAACTATCTCCTTTTCTTGACACTCGCGGAATCTTGCGAGTGGGGGGACGCCTCAAGAACGCGTCATTACCAGGTCGCGTCAAACATCCATACCTCTTACCTAAGATTTCTCGGTTGAGTACTCTTCTTGTCGATCACTATCATACAACTCATCTTCATTGTGGGCCTCGCCTGCTTCAATCTTTAATCATTCGTCGATTTTGGATACTCGGCATTAGAAATCTTATCAGATCGCGGTTATCTAAATGCGTGACCTGTTTTAAACTCAAACCTATTCCACTTCAACCTTTACAAGGTGATCTTCCATCTTCCCGACTACGACCGGGTCATTGTTTTCAAACAATCGGCATCGACTTCGGAGGTCCTTTCATGATAAAAGAAAGTAGACGTCGTAACGCTAAAACTTACAAAGCGTATCTTTGCCTCATAGTCTGCCACGCGACCAAGGCCGTTCATCTCGAGCTGGTTACTGAGCTCACATCTGAAGCTTTCATAGCGGCCTTAGATCGTTTTGTATCGCGGAGAGGACTTTGTCACTCCATAGTCACAGATGGTGGTACTAACTTCGTGGGTGCCAGGCGTTACTTGTCGGAAGTTAGCGAAATGCTCCACCGCGAAAGCGACAGCATTTCCAGTCACCTCGCTTCTCGAGGAATCATGTGGAAGATCAATCCTCCTTCCGGTCCTCATTTCGGAGGTATTTTCGAGAGCGGTATAAAATCGACAAAATACCACCTCAAACGTATTATCGGATCCCAAATTCTTACCTTTGAAGAATTTTATACTATCTTAACAAAGGTGGAAGCCATGTTAAACTCTAGACCCTTAGTAGAACTATCTTCTGATCCCGGCGAGGTTGACGCTCTTACAGCTGGTCACTTCCTCATCGGTCGACCTTTAGTATCTCTGCCTGAACCGGTGTATGCCGAAAACGAAACATTACGTACCCGTTGGCAGCTATTACAGCGCCTATCACAGAGCTTTTGGCGCACTTGGCAAAGGGACTATTTGCATACCTTACAACAGCGAATGAAATGGTTCAAACACGGCAACCGTCAGCCAAAACTGAACGATCTTGTAACCATTTATGAACCCAACTTACCTGCCAACGAATGGAGGTTGGGTCGCGTTGTACAACTCCATCCGGGTAAAGACGACATTACTCGAGTTGTGACAGTCAAAACATCTAAAGGCTTACTTGTAAGACCTGCTGTCAAAATTTGTCCTCTTCCAATAGAACAAAATAATTAATTTATCTTCTTACATAAATGTTAACGCACTTATAGCACTTAAACATCATACAGTTTAGTTTAGTTTATAGTTTTATTATCTAGTATATGTATATCAAAATTACATTTTAACTTATTTTGTTCTTATCAGCTTAACTTTAAACTTAGAATTTTAACAACATGATGACAAATGAATCTGCGAAAGACGTAAGTCTCGAACTTCATCTACCTTATCTTATGAAATCCCCGGTTGATTTCAAGTGGGGGGATATGAACAGGCTTCTGGATGATTTCCCAGTCCTTCCCGTTTCCTTCCTACTTTAAATTTGCCGCCATTTGCACTCGCTGTGAGTGCGACAAGGACAACGCATCGCTCCCGCCATCTGACGGCGTGAAGACACAAAACCAGTTCGAACTCAACCAAAAAGCCGGCCGGCAAGAAAATCCGCGCGCGTGCGGTTAAACCACCAAAATATCGCGAAATACGACTGCCAGTGATACAGTGTGGTGATCTCCTGGTTCCCAGCATCCTGTGAGTACCTGACCTCTCAATTATATCCTTTAGCCTGTTTCGGAATAGAAAACTTCAAAAGCGTGCTTGGCTTCACGTGATACTCAATCACCAGTATTTACATGGAGCGACTACAACCCAGTTAATACTGGGAAATACGATACCACTGGGTAAGACTGGTGTCAGAATTTTTAGCCCACTGACTACCTGTAACGACTGTCAAAGATGGACAAATGACAGCCGGGACCAACAGCTTAACGTGCTTTCCGAGGCACGGAGGAAACTCGGTATGTAAGGGTGGTCACCCATCCACAGACCAACCTAGGCAAGCATGGCTTAACCTAAAGATCGACCCGAGCGGCTGTTATTATTTAGCCACGAGCTCCTCCTATAATAATAATAATTATTAATAATAATATAATAACTTTATTTTCGTTAAACTTAGCCTATGTTTACAATTTCCTAACAACATGTAAGTATAAAACAAACATTAGAATTAAAAACGGGATATTCGGGATGTCAGTCTAAAAACACATGTAAGTATGTTTATATCGTGTAGAAAAAACTAAACAATTTTGCAATTGATGATGGATGTAGGTATTTGAAACTTAATGGCTAGTTATGTGACAAACAAATTAGGTAATATAGTGAAACACACGAATGTCGGTTGAACACTGATTTATTGTTCTAGTACCTTCAAGTACATAACATAATATAGAAACCTACCTACATATTATACTACATCTTTCCCCTTTTCAAAATAGGTTTTATTACAATATTATCAGTACCTTACTTACTACTTACTTGCTACTTACAACAAAATAATAACTAGAGTACTACTGGCTCATTAGTAAGATATACATAAGTATATATTTTTTATTTCTGTATTCAATACACTAATTTTCTCCATTGTTTGTTCCAAACAATAAGTTATAACCTATTGACGTCAGCATTCGAGTCTTGGACCGAGTGTTTGGACCTTGAACTACAGAAAAAGCATCATCTCGAGGACTGTCACTATCTCCAGGCGGCGCCGGCGTAGACGATTCACCTTCACCAAGTTGTTCCTCAAACTTTGGTGTGATCTCACGTCGTCTATATTTCCTTTCTTTTGATACATGAGACTGATCAAGGTTGGGTTGATCTACTGAAGTGGCTAATCTCGAAGATGGGCCAGATTCGACGCCCGGACTTCCTGAAACACCACTACGAGCTACCAAGTGACGTCTACTACGCCTGTAACGTTGACCGTGCTCATCTTGCACCACAAACGATCGTGGTTCCGACGCACGCGCAGTTATCAAGACCGGTTTTCTTGATCCTTTATCTATCAGCGTCGCCCTGTCACCTGATGATAGCAATGGCAGCTGTTTCGCTGAGTGATCGTAGTATTGTTTATCTTTTTCTCTCTGTGCCATTAGCGCTTGGTAATTACGATCTTTATCGACTGATTCGCGTAATAACTTTGAACTTACTGGCAACTTCGTGTTAATACGCCTACCCATTAATATTTGTGCCGGAGAATCTAAATTATAACGAGGAGTAGCTCTAAAATTTAACAAACTAATGTGAAAGTCTTGGCCAGATTCCACACATTTTTTTAGCATGTTTTTAATAGTTTGTACTGTCCGTTCGCTTTTCCCATTGGATTGTGGATAATGTGGAGAAGAAGTCACATGATGTATTTCCCACTCTCTCATGAACTTTTTGAACTCATGAGAACTGTATGCAGGGCCGTTATCTGAAACAAGTTCCGCTGGAATCCCATGCCGCGCAAACTGGTCCTTCAAAAAAGTTATTACCTGTTTACTACTCGTGCTCGTTAACTCCCCAACTTCCACGTAGTTTGAAAAATAATCAACTAATATGATAAATAATTTCTTTCTATATTCAAATATATCGGAAGCTAGCTTCTGCCAAGGAAGTGACGGCACATGATGCTGCATGAGTGGCTCGCGCCGCGGCGTCGGCGCATGCAGCGCGCACGCGGGGCAGCGGCGCACCACGCGCTCCACGTCCTCGGCCATGCCTGGGCCTGCAGTCTCGACATAGATAGCGATCGCAAATCTAACGAATTCGGTCGCAAAGACTCTCCGATCCAGATTTAACGATATTTGGTAGTCTCTACACTCAAAGGTAACGAGTGTCCTTGGTTTACTAACAACCTTTGTAGCTAACTCAACGAATTTCGTAAAGTTTACGAATATATTTTGCGAGCATTTCTGACAGCCCGCAAAGTGAATCGTTACCAGTGTAAATTAATTTATTGGTGGTTTTCACGGAATTACTGACCAAAAACTGTGCCGGACGGGCTCATTACTCGAAGGTCTATTGTC
The DNA here is from genome assembly GCA_950022955.1 of Xestia ashworthii. Classification (NCBI taxonomy): domain Eukaryota; kingdom Metazoa; phylum Arthropoda; class Insecta; order Lepidoptera; family Noctuidae; genus Xestia; species Xestia ashworthii. The sequence continues at coordinate 6,246,125 of OX465563.1, forward strand.
TGTACCAAAGTATGCTGTGCTTACGGCCTTTAATGGCCGTAAGCCGAACCTAACCTATAAATAAGTAGGTTCCGGACATGAATTAGTGTGAACAGGCGTCGCTAATATTCATTTCATTGGAAGGAAGAGGATTCATTTAAATAAATATAACACACAATATTGTAATCTATTACTATTATCAACTTTATTAATATCAAAGTTATTCAAGTATAATTCTACTAATAAATAAGGTCGCTCACACATTTTAAATCTTATAATGTACTGTTTATAAGCAAATGTATAAAACATGTAATGAAGGTGTACGTATGTTTATTATTTGTATAAAATGTGAAGTAAAAAAGACACATTTCATCAAACTCAGAATACGGCAAAAAAATTACAAATCGCAGTATATCCTCTATACTTATCCTATGTCAAAATTTTAAACAAGACATAATAACTAATACACACATCATCTTTACAGTCTACTAAAAAATAGGTACCTACGTACAATCTTATCATTACCACCAAAACATTTTACACTTTTATTTCAACTGATTGCGGCGTAGAAACAAATATCTGCATCAATACAAACAATAATACACACAAATACTTTCTTAAAACAATGCAAAGTTATCAATTTTTGAAATACTAACATGAAAATCAACGTTAAAATTAAATTACACAATGCATTTTTAATATGGGAAGAATGAGATGAATATTTTTGAGGAACTTGTCATGGTTTTAATACATTTTCCTTAAGGCACAAAAAATATATAGGATAGGTTAACTACTTTCTGAGGTACTTAGAGCTTTATAAATTAATGGTAATGGTACAACTTCTAAATATTAAGATTCTGTATACGGGTAATTCTGCGAGTGACTTCACTCATGTTTGAGATATTTCTATTTGAAACAGTTTCATTGTACACTTAACAGGTTTGGATAGTTACAAAATGTAATGGAAAACCACTTCTTTTCCTTTAAGTTAAATGATTCTGTGATTTGCAGATCGGTTGACAAGATTCAAACCTTTGTAAATTGAATATTTTGGAATTGTCTTGCACACAAGCATTTATTTTGTGTCATTTACTCTGCTGTGAATCCCTAACAACTATAACATGGTAATATCGAATATTGGAACACTGCGATTACACAAAAATATAGTTTTGGAAATATCTGATCAATACACAAACACTACACAAATTCACTGTTTGTTTTTTTGATTGTTCTTCGTCATTTGTCTACCATAGTCTCCAGCCGGCTCGGAGGCCTTCTGTGGTGTGACACAACGGCTCAACAGCTCGCTACGTGCTGCTTCCGATAGCTTCGGCATGCTTCGACACATCACACGACATCAGCGTGAAAATGTAAAATTCCTTGAATTTGCTTATTTCTGTATCCGGACGGAATAACAACAGAATTGTTCATGGAGCTCCTTTATGAATTTCAGCCATCTCTTCAAACACAACGACCTTACGAACTTTAGGTCGAGTTCCAGTATAACTTCACGACATTTATAATAAGTGAATGTAGAAGTATGTCCGGTGGGGTCGCAGCTTTAGCCAGAAAAAAGTTAGTAGAGGTACTGTACTGTTGGCTATCAATGAAAAATGCTTCAGAAAATACCATTGAAAACATAAACACAACAAATATTGGATTCCAATGACAATGAAAACGAGTTTTCATGAATAATAGTGCCATCAAAATAAGGCTTTTATAGTCTCAGTTTAAGATACAAAAAAAACAATGATTTTTATTGAATCATGTTTTCTGCTTTTCCCCATATTCAAGGAGATTTTGTGAAAGCATAAAATTGTCTTTGAAATAGCCGAACTATGAATACGTTTTTCGCTAGCCTACCGACATCAATATGTCAAGATAATGTACGACTTTGCACGTTAACTTGAATGTAGAGACTTGCGTTTCTCCCAAGCGTTGTTATTGCAACCGAATTTTTTCGTTATTATTTATGTTACGTTAGCTTCCGACAGCGTCGTTACTAATGTCGAGACTGCAGGCCCAGGCCAGAACATCACCTCTCGCGCGCGACGCTTGCACCTCTCTATGCCCAAGTGCCCTTCATGCACTCTCGCTAGCATTTCTTCACGTAAGCCCCTTGGAATGAACACACAATCTCCTTTAAATATGATACCATTTATGTAACTCAATACTTCGCGATAGGGCCAGAACACGTTTACCTTTTCATGAACGTCACGTCTGTGTTTTGGCCAACCGTTGACTATATACTTCGCTATCAAGATACTATCCTTATCTACTTCTGTTTCCTTTAAAATAAGGTCCATTTTTTGTTCGCTGAAAGGTATGTTTTCTAACATAAAACATGTTTGAATTTCCACCTCATCTGAAATGCGATCAAACAGCAAGTCTTTCAGTGGGGCCCGTGATAGGGTGTCGGCGATATACATGTATCTACCTGGCGTATATACTACTTTGAATTCAAACCCCTGTACTCTTAGCATCATACGCTGCAGCCGTGCCGGCACTGAAACTAAAGGTTTGTTGAACAGCGCCTCGAGTGGCTTGTGATCTGTGTGAACTGTAACATCCGACCTACCATAGATATACTGACGAAATCGCTCCACCGCAAATACTATTGCCAGCATCTCTTTCTCAATCTGCGCGTAACGCGACTGCGTGTCGGTGAGCGTCATGGAAGCAAACTCAACGGGCCGGCCCTCCTGCAGCAGCACGGCACCCACCGCGTGGCTGCTCGCGTCCACCGACAGCACTATCGGCGCTTCCAGCGAGTATAACGCCAACACTGGAGCGGTAGCCAATTTATTTTTTAGCTTGTCTATCGCATCCGTATGGTTTTGTTCCCAAACCCATTCCGATTCTTTTTTCAATAATGTTCTCAAGACGTTTACACATTCCGCATAGTTCTGTATAAACTTGGACAGGTAGTTAACCATACCTAAGAACCTTTCCAAGGACTTCCTATCATCAGGGTATGGCATTTCCATGACCGATTTAACCTTTGACTCGTCAGCCCTCATACCATTTTTGTCAAATTTATGACCTAGGTATGTTATCTCAGTAACACCGAACTTGCATTTTTCACGGTTAAACCTGATTCCTATTTCTTTTGCCCGTTTCAGTAAGCGACCCAACCTCAAGTCATGCTCCTCCCTTGTGCTACCCCAAATAATGACATCATCAATAAACGACTCGACCCCTTCTAAATCTTCAAGGTGCTGCCTTAGTTTTCCGTGAAAAACTTCAGGAGCACAATTGATGCCGTATGGTAGGCGCAAGAATTGATAACGGCCAAACGGCGTACCGAAGGTGCACAAATCCGCACTTGCGTCATCAATCTCCACCATCCAAAATCCACACCTAGCATCAAGCACACTGAAATAGCATGCATTCCTCAGTTTCACAGCTAGTTCTGTAACAGTAGGAAGCGTGTACTGAGCGCGACGCACCGCTCGGTTCAAAGGTCGCGGGTCCAAACAAACTCGAATACTGCCGTCTTTTTTAGCAACTAGGACGATTGCGTTAACCCAGTCTGTGGGATGAGACACTTTCCTTATAACACCCAGACTTTCCATTCTCTGAAGCTCTAAGTGCAACTTTTCTTTCAATCCTACCGGTATTTTTCTAGTAGGACAAATAACTGGTTGTATATTCTTATCTATGACTATGCTATACGTGCCCGGTAGTTTTCCGAGTCCTTCAAACAATTCTGAATACTCTTCAATGTTTATTTCATTAACACACTTAACCAATTTCAACAAAATACTACCTTCTAGGCCAAGAACATTTTGACAATTCAGATCCGCTACTACAAATGGCAACTTATAACTCTTACTATTATAAATAATACTAATCTTGTCAGTGCCAACAATAGGTAACCGGTTCCCAGTAAATGAGTGAACGCGCTTAGTAAATGGTTTTAGATTTTTCATTGATAAACCTAACCTCAAATATTCTGCTTTAGAGATAACGTTAAGCATTGAACCGGTATCTATTTTTAGCACAAATTTTTTACCGTTACATTTCATATTTTCAATCCATTCTTTATGAGACTTACTCAGTTTTTTGTCCTCATCTACGGTATTCACGTAGAATAACTCGTCACTCGAATCGTCACTAACTTCCGACCGCGCACATAAATCATACACCTTTTTGTTTTGTTGCACTTTTTGTGGACACACCATAGAAAAATGACCTTTTTTATCACACACAAAACATATCGTACTTCTCGCCGCACACCGCTCGTCGCCGACGCACCTGCCGCTGCCGCAGGTGGCGCAGGGGGCGCGCGCTCCGCCGCCTGCGGGCGCCCTAGCGCCGCCGGCGCCGCCGCCACCGCGCTGCCGCTCTCCTCGCCTACCGGTGGATCGCCGCGAGCCGCCTCGCGCCCTCACCGCGTTCACCTGCATCTCTTCTGAAGCGCCGTCGATGCATCGACTTTCCTCTTGCGACATTTCTGCCGCCTGACAGATTTGTATCGCCCTGGCCAAAGTCAACTCATCTGTACGCAGTAGACGGTCTCTTACTTTGTTGCTTGTAATCCCGCACACGATCTTATCTCGGATCAGACTGTCATGAAGGTCACCGAATTCACAAGACTGACTCAGCACGCGTAATGACGTCACATACTGGTCTATGTTTTCTCCTTCTTCCTGGCTACGTGTGAAGAATTTGTACCGTGACACGGTAATATTCGGTTTTGTACCGAAATGATCATCAAACTTTTTTAACAGACAGCTGATGTCATCTTCACTTTCACCCTCACTGTAGGTAAAAGTAGTGAAAATCTCGTAACCCGCTGATCCAACGAGGTTCACCAACAGAGAAGCCTGTACTTCCTTGGGCTCCTTGCTCACTCCAGAGGCTTTTAGAAATACGTTAAACAACTTTTTCCACCTGCGCCACGCATCAGACCGCGTGGCGGGGCCGCCTTCTAAAAACAGTTCTGCTGGAGGACGCGCGTGTTCCATATTTCTTAGTTATTATTTTACACTTTCTACACGAATAAAAGTAGTTTTTTATAGAATTATGTAGAAATAGACCACCAATAACGAATTTTATTGAAAACCGCTGTCACCATATAGTGAAACACACGAATGTCGGTTGAACACTGATTTATTGTTCTAGTACCTTCAAGTACATAACATAATATAGAAACCTACCTACATATTATACTACAGGTAACTACCCTCCGTACTAGTTATAACGGCGATTCTGCTATTACAATAGTTATTACAATAGTGTCAAAATAGTCGATCATTGATTTCATAATGGTCAAGTTCTGTCAAGTTTTGACAAGTTTGTTAATCTACTAATATAATGCCGCCATTATGACTTCTCAATAGTCAACCACTGACACTCCATTGAAAGAAATGTCATAGAATGGTAATCTCGTACATGAAATTATGTATGGGCGGGCATGCTCGGGCATGAATAAATGTTCGCATTTAGTAGTAGATTTCGAAAACCATTTGTACTAAGGGTTTTATAATAATGGCAATACGACAATGCCATTAAAACATATTTTTTTTACGAGACCATTGACCGACTAATGATCGACCATTGTGAAATTAGCAGATTACGAACTTTAAGCAAAATGATAATGGGATTGGAATGGAATCGTGTTGGAGTGACGAATTTATTAAAATAACAGAATTAGGCCCCTGTTTGTTGTCTCTAATTAATGTACATAACTACATAGTATACGCAAACTAACTGCATGTTATGCTTATAACAATAATACTCAAATCAGGTGTTGCGATAAGTTTACTAGACTTAACTCGGAATTCCTCAACATTACATAATTGTATGCCATACAATGAAATTCAATCAAGAATACAACTAGGTGATAAATAGTCTGACTTGACATTGTAGACAAAAATGAAATCAAAATTTAAATGCGTCATACAACACAGAAGAGATAAGTATAAATATTTGATACAAAGATACAAAATTGCGTCATGTAGCGGAAACCTCGTCGCAGCACCACATATACCCAAGATTTTTAGAAACGTTGAGGAAAATGAAGTGTAGCTAATGAATTTGTAATTTACGATTTTCTACCACGGATACCTTTTCTGCCTCTTACAAAATTCTCTTTACATTACACAGGGGAATTGGCCAAGGTCTGAACTTAAATAAATCTTTAGACCAATGAACGTATACAGTGCATTTTGTAGACTCGTTGAAGAACAAGTGTACTTACAAATGTTTTTCTTAAAACATGTTGTGCCAAGTGGTTGTTGTAGTGAGTGTTTTTTTTAAAGAGATTTTTGGCAAATTAATCTTCAATTCTACCTATCCATTCTCATCGCATCAAAAGCAAAATTAGATACTGTGTCTGTCAGTGTGCCTGCTACCTTTTCATGCTTAATAACTGATCAACTACGATGAAATTTGGCGCACAGGTAGACCGTGAGCTGGATTTGGAGATAGGATAGTTTTACTTTTTACCCCGCCGGTATTTTCCTGTGGAATATTAACCAGCCTCTACACAGACAGAAGCTATATAGGTCTTACATAAATATTTTATTTTATTCCTCTTGGTAATACTATATAACTTATAAATGCGAAATTTTGCGAGGATGGACGAATGGATGGATGAATGTTTGTTACTTTATCACGCAAAAACTGTTCAACGGATTTGGATGGTAGGAAAACAGATTGTACGGCACAGTAGCACGGATTAACATTCAGGTTATAAACTATCCGTGTGTGTGTGCCAAATAACACAGGATAGTAAATTCTTATCGCGGTAGTGTGAGCCCGTGGGGAAAGTTCCGAAAATCACACGGGCGAAGCCGCGTGCATACGCTAGTACGCTAAACAAACTTTCCACATTTTCAATTGCGCAGAGCAACCTTGACTGAGGTAGTACGTCACTCCGACCGGTCGGTACATTTCACAAGGATGTGCTCGCGTTATTCAATTACGTATGTTCTACTCTAGGTACACAGGTAGGTAGGTATAATATGCTACTTACTCGAAGGCGTAACGACTGGTTTACATCCTGTATTACTGTTACTGTTACTGCTGGCCTGCATCATCCCACTGCTGGGCAAAGGCCTCTCCCCATGATTTTCAGTTGACTCGATCTAGGGCTAATGTTGGCCACTGGTCATTGGTTTTGTCCAGCTCGTCCCACCATCTTCTATGAGGTCTGCCGCGACGCCTCCTGGCTGTGTCAGGGCTCCAGAAAGTGGTTATTTTGGCCCACAGCTCATTGGGCATGCGGCAGACGTGGCCAGTCCAGTCCCACTTTAGCTTAGCGGCTATTTGAGCAACGTCATTAAGTTTAAGCAAAATGACAATGGGGTGGGATTGGAATCGTGTTGGAGTGACGAATTTATAAAAATAGTAGAATTGGGCCCTCCTGGTCTAATAATTTCTAACCCAACATGAAATTCGTGATTTTGGACGATAGAGGCTTAAGATATGAGTTTTTAGACTGACATGGTCACTAACACAAACTGAAGTAAGTATAGTAGTAGTATAGTTTAGTATTACTAAACTGAAGTGATCGGAGTTGTGAACTGTGTCATAACAATGGTACCTCCACCTGTTTAGATCTAGTAAAGATAACAGGTGCAAGGTTTAGTCGCAGATTAAGCGAAACGCGGCATCACAGAGTCATTACTACAAAATAAGCTTCTGCTTTTACGGTGTTTTACAACGTTTCTAAAAAGCTCAAGGTATAGGTCGTAGGTAGGATATTGTCATGACTGTTCGGCGAAAACTGGTCTATGCTGCGTCAATACAATGTTCTACAGATGACTACGGAAGCTTGTAGACCGGCAAGGAGGCAAAAGGCACTTCATCAAGTGTGTATGCGCCTGGTCTGTCAATCAACTTCCGCCTTATAGCAGTCACATGTACTTTTGGCAGGTAAACTTCTTCATCGGCGCCTTCTACGACGGCGTGTACTTACTGGGGATGGCGCTGAATGAGACCCTCACGGAAGGTGGGGATATCAGGGATGGCAGAAACATCACCAGACGTATGTGGGGACGAGACTTTCATGGTAAGCTGCTTTTTACGGATCCGTATCCAAATGGCAAATGGCAACCACGCTATTTATGTTTTGTCCTGTCCGTTTGTCCAGATGATGTTCAGCCATTTTATTTCGAGACTAATGGCATTACATCTTTCAAAATTTCAGTGAACTTTTATTGTGTGCACCAGTAAATAATTATGTACCCTAATAAAAATATTAGGGTTGGCTTTTGGTAGTAATTTATAAATCGTGACAAAAAAACCCGTTGAAGAACATCTAAACAAAAATGTACTTGAGCTGCTTAAAAATTCGACGGCGATTGTAAGATATTTTAGCAATGAAAATGTTTGAAATCGAGTAAAATTAGTAAGTAACATCCAGTACCACGATGCGTGTCTTGTCAACTTACTACGTAAGATATAAACACGAGACATAGTGATTGGCGAAAATCGCTTAAAGGCCTAATATGCGCCATTATTGTCGATCTTTAACATCGTAAATGGCTTATTGGCTATAAAAAGTGAACGGAACCAATTTGATAGACGGCGGGCGGTTTACTATAGTTTATAACGTTCTTTACAATTTCTGCGATGGTTTATAATGTAAAGAATAATAAATAAAAAAATGTAAGTACGAGTAAGTAAGTATACTTGGTTTGTCTCAGGCGAGCTCACGGATTGTTTGGCGCGAAACTAATGGCGCCATCTTGTTTTTAAACAGATTTTACAAAAAACACAAATGTTTACAAATCAAATCGATTGATTTGAAGTGAGAGTGTTGTTCTTGCTTGAATGACGTTTATTTTGAAGTGTTAACCAACAAACAGCGCCCAGGTAACCAACAAACAGCACCGTCCTGGGCGCTGTTTGTTGAATATCATTTTAAAACTGTCTGTGAAACTGTTCTTGTAAAAAAAAAAGAAAATGGCGGCTTTCGTTCTGATTAAGTCGAAGCCATATGAGTGAATTATCTTTGCAATCAGCGCCAGTCGAGGATATTCGAGCTTCAAAATATCGTTGTACCACCTATACTCGAACTGATACAGTGAACCTATTTACAAATTTTGGAAGATATAATTAGAGGCACTTCAATACAAACAAAAGGTTGACGACTCCGACGTATTAATTGTTTAAACAAACAATGTTTACAAACGTTAATAGCTCTTTGAGTTTCTGAAAACACGAACAGAACAATAAAGAGGCAATTAAAACAAGAACAACGGTACGAACGGTGTATACTGTAAATATTTTTGTAAACTTGATACCCGTGGCAATTACTGGGGAATTTAAATACCTACAGAGAAAAGCGATGCTTCGTTTTGTACAGCAATTGAACATCTTCTATATCTATATACTTATAATAAATCTGTAGAGAGGTCAATTCTGTACATGAAATATATTTACAAAATAACTATCGGGGGGTGATTAGTGATCGATACTGATGCCAAAAATGCAATCAGTAAAATTTTTGTCTGTCTGTCTGTCTTTCTGTCTGTCTGTCTGTCTGTCTGTCTGTATGTTATTTATAGAAAAAAAAACTACTCGACGGATTTTAACGAAACTTGGTACAATTATTCTACATACTCCTGAGCAGGTAATAGTATACTTTTCATCACGCTACCATTAATAGGAGCAGAGCAGTGAAAGGAAATGTTGGGAAAACGGGAGAAGTTACTTGGTTTTTTTAGCTTCCGTCGCGTGTGCAGCCTTAATGGTTAAAGCTACATAGAAATCATGTATAACGGAAATATTCCACATAAAATTATATAAAAAATATCCCGGGACAGCATATGTCTATCTTTTATAGTTGACTCACAATAACACGTGTAACTCCCGATAGCTTAGCAGTTCGGAGAATAAATGTGAATGTAAGTTTGTTTGTTGCGCTTTCACGCGACAACTACTGAACGGATTTGGATGAAATTTTGCACACAGATAGTTTATAACCTGGATTAAAACATAGGATACTTTTTATCCCGGCAGTAAGATTCCATGGGACAATAATCAAACTTCACGCGGGCGAAGCCGCTGGCAGAAGCTAGTTTTTAATAAATTTACATTCAGCTGATACGATATTTTCAAGTATTCTCTCTCTCAGTTGATGCTATTTTATTAATTACATCTTGCTATGTATTAAATCTTCATGCCCACGAGATACGCGTTCTAGTGACATGTACTCGCGACCTTGCGACTGCGGAGAAAATGAATTAAATGCGATGATTAGAGCGTACCACAAGTAATTCCGCGTGATTGATGCGAAGGAAATAAGTAATGCGAGGACTGGTCGATGTCGCATCCGGCGAGTCTGTGGACAGGGTAAAACTAACTGGTAACATATTCCCATGCGACATTGAACTTTTGAAGGAATAAAAATTATATATGAGGTCCACTTCTAAAAAAAATGTAATCAATAAACAACAGGACTCATTCTAATTTTTATTTTCTATCTTTTGGTTTCGTAGTTTGAAACAGAAATTAGTTGGAAACCTTTTAAGGTACATAATGTTAAATACTAAGTAGTATTAAGGTAACTTATAAAGCTTTTGGAATATTTGTCGAAACTTTTATTAATACTTACATCAAGTTTTACTTATCAAAGCCTGCTTTATCAAGTTTCTTAAACCGTATGTCACGACTTATCAAAGCAGATGTCAACATTATTGACATACATTGAAGACGGTCCAACGGGTTATGGGCACGAGTCAGTAAACAGGTTTAGTTTTAGTTATGTGGGTTAGTGTCAATGGTACTTAGAACATTAAAACGCAGTGTGCTCAATGGGATTTTTATCGGCAAAAGAGACAAACTCAAAATCTAAGTTCGACCCCTATTATAGTTAACCTCTTCCCGCTCCGTACATAACCTCAGGCGACGCGATCTCGCTAGAGTATATATGTTCTGTGGACGCGATTCGCGACACGACTTATGCATTGTGCAAGTCAATCGTTACGCACTTGTCGCGTCGCTGTGACTGCTGGCTTGCATTCAAAAGGAACTCAAAGCTCCATTGTATTAGACCCAGTAGTGGTTTAGGCTGTGTGATCTGTGAATGTTTTTTTTATTCTTCGAATTACGGTAAAATATGATTTAAACACTGATATAATAATGTTTACATTGTAACAGGTATTACCGGCCACGTCCGCATAGACGCCGTGGGTGACCGCGATGCAGACTACGCCATATTAGACCTGGACCCAGTAACTGGGAAGTTTGAGGTGAGTCTCTTCAAATAAAATTGTACCTATATTATTTCTAGCGGTCGTGAATGGTGAAATTATACAGGGGATGAAGTTAAAAGAAGGTTTGAAAGCCGCAACGGCGACTAAAATGGGTGTGAATGAGGAAAATGTCGTGGGATTTTTTTTTTAGTAGGGATGTGGATATAATGCTATCGAAATGAGTAGCTGGGTAGTAAAAATGGATTTACTGTGCTTAAGATGATGTGGCTAGTAAGGGTGTGACTATATAATCGAGAAGCAGGTATGGAAGAAGAAAACAGTGCTGTTTCCACCCCAAATAATTTGTGATGATGCAAAAGAATGATAAAGTGATTTTTAATGATAACAACAAAACATTTAAATGACGCGTATATCAGAGCTTTGTTGTATTTTAATCAAAGAACTATGCATAGCTCTAGAGATGTGTCCCTAGAGCTATGCATAGTTCTTTGATTAAAATACAACAAAGCTACAACACGAACAATTTGAGACATTTGCCTGCACAAGTATTTGGAAGCAAACTAACTACTAGAGATGTGTCTCTAGAGCTATGCATAGTTCTTTGATTAAAATACAACAAAGCTACAACACGAACAATTTGAGACATTTGCCTGCACAAGTATTTGGAAACAAACTAACTAAACGCGCAACAATCTCGAGGACGTGACGGTTAATACTAAAAGTTACTATCTGAGTAACTATCGAGAACCGAGCTCGTCCTTTTCCAAAAGTTTGTGTTTATTCCCACAAGCGTATTTGGAATACCAGCCAAAATAGTTTAACTTTCTATCTATACTCATAGTTTGTTTTGTGTGTTGGGGTAACCTCCGGAAGTAATAATCCAATCCTGAAAATTCTTTCAGTGGTAGAAAGATACATTTTTACCGGGTGCTTAGACTTTTTTTTATTTATTGTATCATGCATAGGTAATAGCCGAGCTATCTCAGTTTTTGCAGAAAAAGTCACTAAGTTGTTACTTTATTTGTGTGTGTGAAGTTTATATATTCGGGAAGGTTGATTTGTACTCGTATAATACGTGAATGTGTAACTTAGATAAACCAAAGAAATCTCAACATTTTGACATGTTGCCACTGCGTAGGTAGGTTACACTTGTGCGAAGCAAGAGCGAGTCCCAAGTTTAAAGTACTCTTAGTAAATGCCACTCTCTCATTTGCAACAAGAAACCACAATTAGTGATTTGATGAACACATTCAGTATTCATTAAGTAAATGTAAATAAATGGTTTGAAGTTCCAAAGACGTTCGTGACTTTCAAAGTAATTAGTAAAGTATGTAGGTACAATCGGCGACACACCAAACAACACATTTCCAGTGTAATCTGACCTCGCTTTTACAAACATCCCATGCAATGAGAGATCTGCACAACAAACTGGTTTTGTATCGCTTGATTGGTCACCGTGCGTAGGTACGTAGTTTCAAAAAGAAGGATCAAAGCAGTCCGTCTTAGTAACAAACATCTTAACAAACATGATGATTTATTGAATAAGATTCATAGAATTTGAAATACAAATTGCCAGAGGTAGGTACTCCAAACTTGTCAAAATTAACTATTTACGTAAAAGATTGATGATCGCAGTTTTCAGGGTGTTAACCACCTTATCACCAAGCATTCTCTGTACATCAAACAGGGTAACTTTACGCAAAAATTTTTGCTCGGACACTACTTTTTTTTTGGGTTAACCATGTTTTATTTATTTATTTATTTATTAATATCGGTTTACCAACAGCTTCTTTCTGTATACAGCTTTTAGGTATAAAAAGGTTTTACGGTCTTGGACTTACACAGTAGCCAATTACAGGCAGTTTAACCAATTCACAAGAATAAGTGATAAGTGATCACATAAGAGAGAAAAAAAAACAAAATTAAAAACTCTAGACATGAAAATAATACAATAGAAAACCTTACATTTAAGAGTTTACTTAGCTTACGAAATCTAATACAGAGAATAACATCGCTGTGAATGTACTAACTAATTAGTTTACTTAGTAAATAATAAAATTATCAAAAACAAGACATAAGATATAATTAATACTGTTAAAACATAAAAATGAGGTCAGAACTATGAATAAAAATAATAATTATTTATTTATCTGTTAGCAATTTAGAAAGAAGTTAATATACTTAATAAAATAAACACCGAAGAGATCATTAATTAATATTAACACTACAAACATTGCGTTTGCGATTTTCGGGAATCGAGTAATATTTATTTTATTTTATTTTCCTTTATTGGCCAACCAACAATTGTTTACACTGTAACATTTCGAGTAATTATCTACCATTATCTAAGGTTAGTGTAACAATTTCTTACAGGTTAGCACCGCATGCCCCATAAACATATTAGAAGTGCCACAAGTATTCTATTATAAAATTAGTGTCTAATTAACTAAAATTAACAATTGTAAGTTAAAATTATGTGTAGGAATATAAAACTAACATTAACAGCAGAAGTAAAATTCAATAGAACAAAACAAACAAAGACACAACAAAACAGAAAAATGATACAATTTAAATTGAAACAAAATTAAAATTACAAGTAAAATTAATGTCACAATCAAAATTTAAATGAAATAACAATGAAAACCGTAATCGAGATTACAGGTAAAGCAACTCAAAATCAAAATTAAAAGCATTTTAAAATTAAAATCAATGTCCAAGAAAAATGTTAAAATTATAATTAGAGTCAAAATTTAAGTTAAACTCAAGATTAACATTAAAATTAAAATCAAAATTAAAACAAAATAAATTCAAGTAAAAATCAATTCAAAATTAACATCAATGTCAGAATCACAATTAAAAGTTAAAAGCAAAGTCAAAACCAAAATTAAAATTAAAATCAAAATTAAAATTTAATTGGGTTTTAAAGATTTTTATGGAATTATGGTAAATGGCGACACCAGAGGAGGATTTAATTAAATAATTCATCACTCTACAGAGCCTATTGAGTGGCGAGTTTACCCCAATATTTGTGTTAGACAATTGAGTAATGAACAGCTTTGTCATAGGATACCTAGGCAAATTGTGAGATACTTTTATTCCAATACGTTCAACTAGTTTACTGCAGTCTAGTTTATTATTTACTAATTTGTACAAAAACGTAACATCTTGCATTAGTCGACGGTCGCGCAAATTATTCATTTCATAAGATTTTATGTGAAACAATTTTAATTTTAATACAATTTCAATTTAATTTTAACACAATTTTAATTTGGTTACAATTTTAACTTTAATACGATTTCAATTTGAATACAATTTTAGTTGTAACATGTATGATTTCTTGTCATCAAATGCTTTTTATTATTTTGGTGTTTGTTTAGTTTTTAAGTGTGTTGTGCTAACTCCTATTTTTATGTGCAACCTGTATAACTGTGAACCTTTATATATCTGTGAATTATATTGTTTCAGTGTATCTTTTGTTTTAGATCGAACTAAAAAAAAAGTATCTTTCCTGATCAGTAGCCGTGTCTAATTGAAGGTCGCAGCTCAAGCTACTCCCGGGAGACAGCCTAAAAAGACTAGCTTAATAGCTTTTGCAACGTCTACTCCAGTTTTACTAACGAAATTCTATTATACCAAATGTCAACTAAGAATTTCTTCCAGCTAAACACAAACTTTTGGAAAAGGACGAGCTCGGTTCTCGATAGTTACTCAGATAGTAACTTTTAGTATTAACCGTCACGTCCTCGAGATTGTTGCGCGTTTAGTTAGTTTGTTTCCAAATACTTGTGCAGGCAAATGTCTCAAATTGTTCGTGTTGTAGCTTTGTTGTATTTTAATCAAAGAACTATGCATAGCTCTAGAGACACATCTCTAGTAGTTAGTTTGCTTCCAAATACTTGTGCAGGCAAATGTCTCAAATTGTTCGTGTTGTAGCTTTGTTGTATTTTAATCAAAGAACTATGCATAGCTCTAGGGACACATCTCTAGAGCTATGCATAGTTCTTTGATTAAAATACAACAAAGCTACAACACGAACAATTTGAGACATTTGCCTGCACAAGTATTTGGAAGCAAACTAACTACTAGAGATGTGTCTCTAGAGCTATGCATAGTTCTTTGATTAAAATACAACAAAGCTACAACACGAACAATTTGAGACATTTGCCTGCACAAGTATTTGGAAACAAACTAACTAAACGCGCAACAATCTCGAGGACGTGACGGTTAATACTAAAAGTTACTATCTGAGTAACTATCGAGAACCGAGCTCGTCCTTTTCCAAAAGTTTGTGTTTAGCTGGAAGAAATTCTTAGTTGACATTTGGTATAATAGAATTTCGTTAGTAAAACTGGAGTAGACGTTGCAAAAGCTATTAAGCTAGTCTTTTTAGGCTGTCTCCCGGGAGTAGCTTGAGCTGCGACCTTCAATTAGACACGGCTACTGATCAGGAAAGATACTTTTTTTTTAGTTCGATCTAAAACAAAAGATACACTGAAACAATATAATTCACAGATATATAAAGGTTCACAGTTATACAGGTTGCACATAAAAATAGGAGTTAGCACAACACACTTAAAAACTAAACAAACACCAAAATAATAAAAAGCATTTGATGACAAGAAATCATACATGTTACAACTAAAATTGTATTCAAATTGAAATCGTATTAAAGTTAAAATTGTAACCAAATTAAAATTGTGTTAAAATTAAATTGAAATTGTATTAAAATTAAAATTGTTTCACATAAAATCTTATGAAATGAATAATTTGCGCGACCGTCGACTAATGCAAGATGTTACGTTTTTGTACAAATTAGTAAATAATAAACTAGACTGCAGTAAACTAGTTGAACGTATTGGAATAAAAGTATCTCACAATTTGCCTAGGTATCCTATGACAAAGCTGTTCATTACTCAATTGTCTAACACAAATATTGGGGTAAACTCGCCACTCAATAGGCTCTGTAGAGTGATGAATTATTTAATTAAATCCTCCTCTGGTGTCGCCATTTACCATAATTCCATAAAAATCTTTAAAACCCAATTAAATTTTAATTTTGATTTTAATTTTAATTTTGGTTTTGACTTTGCTTTTAACTTTTAATTGTGATTCTGACATTGATGTTAATTTTGAATTGATTTTTACTTGAATTTATTTTGTTTTAATTTTGATTTTAATTTTAATGTTAATCTTGAGTTTAACTTAAATTTTGACTCTAATTATAATTTTAACATTTTTCTTGGACATTGATTTTAATTTTAAAATGCTTTTAATTTTGATTTTGAGTTGCTTTACCTGTAATCTCGATTACGGTTTTCATTGTTATTTCATTTAAATTTTGATTGTGACATTAATTTTACTTGTAATTTTAATTTTGTTTCAATTTAAATTGTATCATTTTTCTGTTTTGTTGTGTCTTTGTTTGTTTTGTTCTATTGAATTTTACTTCTGCTGTTAATGTTAGTTTTATATTCCTACACATAATTTTAACTTACAATTGTTAATTTTAGTTAATTAGACACTAATTTTATAATAGAATACTTGTGGCACTTCTAATATGTTTATGGGGCATGCGGTGCTAACCTGTAAGAAATTGTTACACTAACCTTAGATAATGGTAGATAATTACTCGAAATGTTACAGTGTAAACAATTGTTGGTTGGCCAATAAAGGAAAATAAAATAAAATAAATATTACTCGATTCCCGAAAATCGCAAACGCAATGTTTGTAGTGTTAATATTAATTAATGATCTCTTCGGTGTTTATTTTATTAAGTATATTAACTTCTTTCTAAATTGCTAACAGATAAATAAATAATTATTATTTTTATTCATAGTTCTGACCTCATTTTTATGTTTTAACAGTATTAATTATATCTTATGTCTTGTTTTTGATAATTTTATTATTTACTAAGTAAACTAATTAGTTAGTACATTCACAGCGATGTTATTCTCTGTATTAGATTTCGTAAGCTAAGTAAACTCTTAAATGTAAGGTTTTCTATTGTATTATTTTCATGTCTAGAGTTTTTAATTTTGTTTTTTTTTCTCTCTTATGTGATCACTTATCACTTATTCTTGTAAATTGGTTAAACTGCCTGTAATTGGCTACTGTGTAAGTCCAAGACCGTAAAACCTTTTTATACCTAAAAGCTGTATACAGAAAGAAGCTGTTGGTAAACCGATATTAATAAATAAATAAATAAATAAAACATGGTTAACCCAAAAAAAAAGTAGTGTCCGAGCAAAAATTTTTGCGTAAAGTTACCCTGTTTGATGTACAGAGAATGCTTGGTGATAAGGTGGTTAACACCCTGAAAACTGCGATCATCAATCTTTTACGTAAATAGTTAATTTTGACAAGTTTGGAGTACCTACCTCTGGCAATTTGTATTTCAAATTCTATGAATCTTATTCAATAAATCATCATGTTTGTTAAGATGTTTGTTACTAAGACGGACTGCTTTGATCCTTCTTTTTGAAACTACGTACCTACGCACGGTGACCAATCAAGCGATACAAAACCAGTTTGTTGTGCAGATCTCTCATTGCATGGGATGTTTGTAAAAGCGAGGTCAGATTACACTGGAAATGTGTTGTTTGGTGTGTCGCCGATTGTACCTACATACTTTACTAATTACTTTGAAAGTCACGAACGTCTTTGGAACTTCAAACCATTTATTTACATTTACTTAATGAATACTGAATGTGTTCATCAAATCACTAATTGTGGTTTCTTGTTGCAAATGAGAGAGTGGCATTTACTAAGAGTACTTTAAACTTGGGACTCGCTCTTGCTTCGCACAAGTGTAACCTACCTACGCAGTGGCAACATGTCAAAATGTTGAGATTTCTTTGGTTTATCTAAGTTACACATTCACGTATTATACGAGTACAAATCAACCTTCCCGAATATATAAACTTCACACACACAAATAAAGTAACAACTTAGTGACTTTTTCTGCAAAAACTGAGATAGCTCGGCTATTACCTATGCATGATACAATAAATAAAAAAAAGTCTAAGCACCCGGTAAAAATGTATCTTTCTACCACTGAAAGAATTTTCAGGATTGGATTATTACTTCCGGAGGTTACCCCAACACACAAAACAAACTATGAGTATAGATAGAAAGTTAAACTATTTTGGCTGGTATTCCAAATACGCTTGTGGGAATATTATGATTGATCTCTGATATAATATTTATGGCGTTATGCCTTGAAGTGGGTTGACAGATGCTGTGAAAGATGATGATTGATTTTCTATAATCGATCATGCAGCCAATATCAGCATTAGTGACCAGAAGTTTGGTTCGGTTTCGTCAAACTTGTTGCTTATATTTTTGTATGTGCATAAGTTCTAACTGTAGTCGTCGTTAGTCGCTGCCAAGACTTCTTGATTCCGCCTTTGTGCAAGTTGAAAATGAAGCACAGAAATAAATATGTAAGATTGGAACATGAACCGATACACAGCCAGGCAAAAAAGAAAGAAAATAAGTATTTTTCGCCTCGAATTAAGATCTTGATTATGATGATTGATGGGGCGTGTGCTGAAGGGGGTCGAATCGCATGTGGAGAGTGATGAATATAAACGTTGACGGATAGGTAGAGAGAAGAAGACCAAGGAAACGATAGATGTATTGTATGGTGAATGATATGAAAGAAAAATGAGTAAATGATAGTGTGACGTTTAATAAATGAGTTATGCGTGCTGTGGTGGGGGATGCGCGTTGGAGGGAGCGCGGGGCGTTGCGCCGCGCTCAGTCTGTTACGAGCGGCCCTAGCGACAGCACGCCTAACCCAGTAATATTGGAAACTGTGTTTTATTGTACAACCCTGAACAAAGACACCACCCTGATATACGGTGGCTTTACTCCAGACGCTACTAGTGTTGGAGTGAACACCACAGATAGCATGGCGGTTGACAGCGGAGAATGGACAAAATAAACATGGGCAAAAAGTTGATGATGACTAAAATCTAGTAGTGAAATGAAATGAAATTATTTATTTAAAAAATAGGATATTAAATCACTTTTACACGGCAATATTTAGTTATAAGAAAACGTTGGCGCCGGCATTTCTTTAACTGACTACACCCTGAGAAGGAATGCCGAAACAAACTCGGGGATCGTGATGTCTTTTAAGTCCAGACACTATTATTTGCAAATTACATCAATGTGAGTGTGATCATGTAGGCATTGTCTGGTATGGTCTTTTGAGGAAAGAGCCATAGCAGGTTTGAGTTGACAGAGACAGAGTGCCAGATGAAGCAATCTGATTGATTTAATATATAGGTTATTCAAAAAACAATCCCGAGCGTTTGAGATTGTTTTTTTAATTTGTTTTTTAATTTTTTTTCCATGCAGATTACTGCATGGTCCTCATACGGACAGTATTTGGTATTTAAAAGATACTATCTAGTATCTTCTCTGGGTTTACGAGTATTTCGATGTTTCTCATAATAGTTAGAAATAAAACATGAATCTCATCTCAACCTTCTCTGAGCCTTATCCCAATTTATTTGGGGTCTTCTTATTTAATTTTTCTCGCCTAAAGTGAAATATTGTCCTCATCTTGTTTTTAAATAAAATGTTGTCTTGTAAAAATGTTTGTACAAAATCACTTACCTTTTAGGTGGTGGCTTTCTTCCATGGATTAAACAGCAGCTACAAGCCAGTGGCAGGCAAAGCCATCCACTGGCCCGGGGGTCGACGGGGACCCCCACCCGACACCCCACGATGCGGGTTCCTGTGGAACGACCCCATGTGCCAGGGTGGTAAGTGTTTAATTATAATAATTAGTAAAAAATAATTTCTTTGTCTGTTTCAGAATTTTATACCATTTTTTTATTAAATTAAAAACAATAGTAATATTTTTTTTAAGGTTTTTCATTCAGTTTTATTTTAAAAAATATGTGAAAATATAAAAAAAATGTGTATGTTAAATAAATAACGGAAATAATAATAAAAAATGTAAGTGTAGGATTGATTTACGTAAAAAAAAAAAACAATTTATATTAAGATTTACGATCTTTGGTAGGGTATAAAATATTATGAGAACATAAAGTATCGTCTTGGGATTTATTGGGCGAACATGTAACAATGAAAGTAAACATAAAGCTCTGAGTTTGGTTCACTAGCAGAAACATGGGAATGAGCTCCGATTTTATTTTAAGTTTTTTTTTCTTTAATTAACGAAAGAGCAGAAATATTGGGGGTCTGTCTTATGTAATGATTCTTAGTACAATTTGAATTAATTACTTTGGATGCATTTGTGTCCATATTTCTTCACAGTTTGAAGGATTTATTTATTTACTTTCACCGACAACTTCTGTGTAAAATATATATTAAGTAATACATGGGTTTTACGTTTTGGGATTAACACAGTCACCAATTACAGGTTAACCAGAACTCACAAAAATAATTGATAACATAAGAAAAAAATAAAAAATAAAACGAGTGACTCTAGATATGAAATACAATAGTAAATCTTATATTAAAGAGATCAACGGTAGAAATAATGTAGACAATTTACATAGTATACATTTTCTACAACGACGTTTGTTGGACCTAACTAAGTCCAATGTCCATATATGTCTTGATGACTTCCGTTCTAGTTAGCTACACAGTTAGTTCATTAGCAGACAATCCTAATTGGATTGTCCGCTAATCAAGTTATCTACAAACACAGTATATTACAACAGGTGACAAGAAAACTTGATTATACAATCCGCTACGCCTCATAACTGCCGTAGCTCGTAGCTACTACGGCGTAGCAGCTACGCCGTAGTCACTACGACGTAGCACTTTAAACGCTCCGTTCCCGTTGAAGTAATCGAATAAATTAGAACTTTTTTCTGTACCTTAGGAGGAAATGTCTGTTGTAGGTAAGGTGAGAGTATCGTTAAGTAGATTGTAGCAGTTGTTTTACCTTGAAACTTAAATTGATATAATTTCGCTGAGGCCATTACAGAAAGTAATAATTATATAAGGTCTATCTTTTCTCGTAAGGGGTCATTGTACTCATCATTATGAACTACTTTTACTATGGGATCAAACACTGAATCGCAAAAAAAAATCATATGTTCCCTACAACATGTTCGCGTCGTCAAAATGTTTGATGGACCAGCTGATTTTTTTTCTCGATCAGGGTTTGGTCCAATACTAAAAGTTGTTCATAATGATGAGTACAATGACCCATTAGGAGATTTCGTGTAAAAACAGATACACTTTATATGCAGCAACGTGGTTTTAGTTGGTTCGTTTGGTTAATTTTTGGTTGTTCATGACAACCAAAATCGAAGTCAAAAAGCGACCGCCGATTATGATCGCCTCTTTTTATTTAGTTCACAATGTAATCAAACAAGTAATCGCTTCATTTTGCCGCCGTTAATTATTATTCATCATTTTAATTAAACTGAGACAGGTTTACACTGAAAGTTTTAAATTACTTCAAGTTTGTAATGGTTGGTTACGAGATATTGTCAGCTACACTTTGTTTTGTATAATATCATCATATTTATAGGGACTCTTTTGAGATCAATAGTAGTGTTAAACACTCTTCTGGAATTAACAAACAAAAAACAGCGTCAAGATAGCCCGCGAAAAAAAAAAACATCTAACGTTTTTTTTTGCAATTTGTAGGCCAGTGCTAAGTTCTATATATGTTGATTAAAATATGATTCGCGGCTGTAAGACGGAGGTAGTTACAGAATTATAATCATCAAAATCATCATCACTAACCTCCAAGTTTATAAAGGTCGATTGAATGACGTTTTCATGAAATAGTCAATAGTGAATTTCGTGGGGCTACCCTTTCTCTTTTTTTTCGGATGGGAAATTATCAAATGACTTCTCCCACTCTGGGCGGAGCGGGAGGGAGTTTCAGACTTTCTGGTGACCACGACACAATCTTGCTTAGTCTGGCGCTAGATGGTGCTGTGTGTAATGCCCAGCAATATTTGTTTATTTATTTAAAAAAATATTCATTAGCTGTACTTACCCTGCCTGCAAAACACTAGAGCTTTATCGACTAATTAGGTGAATAGGGAATGCCTCATTGGTTATGTGGCTACCTTACTACCCTACCGTTAGTCTAGTGGTTGTAAGCGCGACTGCTGAGCATGAGGTCCTGGGTTCGATTGCCAGGTCTAGCAAAGTGTTATTGGGTTGTTCCATCTGGGATTTCGCAGTAGTTTGCGTCCGGTTGATGTCAATAGTATCGACCTCCTTTTACATGGGACTTAAACATAACTGGAGAAATCTGGGCGAACTGTTACGTTCACCTCTGTGAAGCCCTTCGGTTGTTACAAGTGTGACGTTGGGTTATGTGACGAATAGGGTTCAGTGATTGCAATAAATACAGGTTATTGATGGGAGACGGTTTAATATTCCTATGTTATATGTCGAGTTCTGCGCATCGGCAAACGTAGTGTTGGACGTGCCCCAGCTACGTGGTTCGACGGCCTTAAACGAAGCGTTTGTATAGTTTTGTTATAGTATAATCACTAGCATCACTGCTATGTACTACGTTTGTTCCACGCTGCTCGGACAGAGGCGCAGACCGTCATAATATATTGTTTCATCGGACTGGCGGTGTTCCTAACCTTCGCTGTTACTGCTGCTTGCGTCGCATACAAGTAAGTTTATAGATTTAACATGAAAAAGAAAGATGTTTTGTTTAAGAGAACTTTCGAAGAAAGGTTCAAAAATAGAATAGAAAATAATAAACTTTATTGTACACCAATATTGAAACACAACCGTTTTACAATATTGCTTATATGCTGTATGTTATATATTTTTTGGAACGAAGTTCCTTATCGCGCGTTATGAAAGGGGGCTAGACGGAAAAAATTCTTACGAAAAAGTTGTCACGACACTTTTTTTCTTTTTAAAGGAAGGTTGCAATGCGTTTGTTTCATTTCTATTTCGCATTGAACAGTGTGGTGTCGCGACGATTATTTTTGTTGAGTGAACATTATATTTGATAATAATAAAAAAAATATTATTATAACTTAAAAAAAAAAAATTATTACAATTCCTTCACTAGTTAATCGAAAGAACTTCGTTCCATCCGGGTGTCCGTTGACACCTCTCAAGTTTTTTTTTGTTTAGCCTATTCTATCCCACTAGGCCTCTCCCACTCCATTCCAACTCTCCCGGTGTTTTGCCTTATCTGGACAATCAGCTAGACAGAAACGAGTCCAAATCGTCAACAACCTTTGGATAGACAAAAATGTTTTTGAAGCCCTGAAACAGTTAAAATGGTACCATTCGTTTGAATCAAATTAACTTATGTTTAAACCTTGACCTTTTAGTTTTCTTGAGCAACTCAGTTATAACTAAAAATAATCATTTACAGCTTACTTGTTTAACTACAAATAGAACGTACTGTATAATTAATGACGGTCGTCAAAAGCCTCGGTTTGGAATGCTCAAAAGTTATCCACTTCAAACGAGTATCTCAAGGATTAGTGAAAGCAAATAATTTGAGACAATGGAATTCTGAGCAGTCTTATTCAATGAAACAAGTTAAGCGTTATTTTGCCGTCTCGTGACCATTTCAGTGAATAATTCAAATAAACATATTTCAACTCAGCTATTTCTGTTTTATTTTACTTTAATATTCCTTTGAGTTAGCTCTACGAAATTATTTTAGAAAGAAATGTGACATGAAAATTCTCTTGATTATTTTCTTTTGACAAGATCTAATAAAATTAGTTTCTAACATGACATACAAAATTATATTTCTGACATGTTTATTATTATTTTGAAATTAATTTTACAAAAACATGGCGCCTTGATTAACAATTTTATCACCGAGCGACAGGCTTTCAACTTTCTGAATTTTCGTTTGCAATTATTATGATTTGCTAATCGCTTTTGTTTTCTTGTACTTTTTTTAAACAAGCGACGAGTAACTTCTAAATCCTAATTGACATCACAGAGTATATAATCACTACGTGACATATCGTCTGTTATTAATCTTGGCTTTGTCCGGGTCCCTAAGCCTAATAAAACAAAATAGATAAAAAAACTGTGGTCAAGGTTAGCCAGACAAAAGCTATTCTTATTTAATCGTTTTGGGTTCAGACCACAACGTTCTAGCATTTGATTTATATTAATTTTTGTTCAATGTTGGCGAACATTTTTTTTTACTTCGTTTTTTGTTTCGTGATCTATTCTCCTCTAATGTTTTTGTTCAGCGCAGAAATTGTTTCTTTTACAATATTTTCGACGTCGGGATATTTTATTTTCCTTAAGAGACCTAACCATTGTCATAAACATAGACATATACGTACGAGTCACTCTTGGAAATACATATTCAATCTCACTTCGTGCTTCTTTATGTCACAGACAGGCTCGAATAGACGCGGAGCTAAACAATACTTCTTGGAGAGTTCGACCAGAAGAGGTGCTAGTGGAGGTTGGCACGGCTATCGGAGCCAGTCCTGCGCTGCACAGCATTAATGAGGTACTAAAGGTGTGTATGGATAAGAATTTTATAAAATTGTTCCTGTTCTACACAGGCATATTCTTGAGCTTAAAAGTGAACGCGCATGTACGCTTTATGAATATTTACATGATATAAATGTGGACATGTTATTCTCAAACGGTGTCATTTAGGAAAAAATTGTAAATGTCAGCACAATCAACGTCAAAAATGTAGGGAAACTAGAGGTAGTTTCAGCTGATTAGGGCAGAGATTAGAAATCGACGGTCCTTAAAAATACGACAAATAGCCCTCCAGTATGATCACCGAAGTTTTTTCAAGATATTTTCCATTTATATGAAGTGGGTCCTTAAATTTCCGTGCAGGAGCCCGATGAAAAGATGAACAATAGTATTTATTTATATAAGAAATGGAGGAAATGATGCTTACGGAGTTTTCTCAAGTGAATAAACCGGAACAATGCCTATTATTTCCAATGAATAGTTCTGGAACGACTGGTGTAGTCAGCGTTTTGTTTGTTTTTTTTAATGGCACTGTTGACCTTTGTACAATTGGGTAGTTTTACGTTGTACGAATGAATCGCCCTCAAAAATAATTCAACAACGTAAACGAAATGTGAATTAAAACTTTTATTAGTTGAAAATTTTCGGAACGCACATAATATTTACATACTATCGATGAATCGTGTTGTTTTTGAGAACTTTTCGGCAAAAAACAAAGAAAATTCTATTATTCGGGGTTACTTACTTAGCTTTTAAGAGCTCATGGCTAAATAATAAAAGCCGGTCGGGTCTATCCTTAGGTTAAGCCGTGCTTGCCTAGGTTGGTCTGTGGATGGGTGCCCACTCTTACATACCGAGTTTCCTCCGTGCCTCGGAAAGCACGTTAAGCTGTTGGTCCCGGCTGTCATTTGTCTATCTTTGACAGTCGTTACAGGTAGTCAGTGGCCCGAAAAGTCTGACAACCAGTCTTACTAAAAGGTATCGTATTACCCAGTACTAACGAGGTTGTGGAGGTCAGACAGGCAGTCGCTCCATGTAAAATACTGGTATTCAGCTGCATCTGGTTAGACTGGAAGCCGACCCCAACATAGTTGGGAAAAGGCTAGCAGATGATGACTTACTTAACTTTTAATTCGCGCATAAAGACAAGCAACAAAGCACAGCAACATCCAAACATACATACGAGTAAAACCGCACGCTCAACCTCATAGCGAGTGAGACAGACTGTTGTTCTCTGGGTGAATTCACAAGGAATGCTTTGTTTGTAATTAGTTATAGGTATTACTTATAAGTAACAATTAAGTTAAGTTAAATATTAATTAAGGTGCATTTACCGCATTGGGTAGCTGTAATGGTAGATGTATCATTCATGTCCTATGTCCCCTAGATGGGGCAAAGGGCGTCCACAGATGTCCTCCATCGCGATCGGTCTTGAGCTTCACGCTTCACCCCGCTCCATGTCATTCCGATGCTCGCCGCTTCTGCCAACACGGTGCGACGCCAGGTTTGACGGGGACGGCCACGCTTTCTTTTTCCTTGAGGATTCCAGTCCAAAGCTTGTTTGGGTATGTGGTCGGGTTCCCTTCGAAGCGTGTGGCCAATCCATCTCCACTTGCAACGCTTGATCTGGCGGTCGATAGGGCTCTCGTGGCATTCCTCTAATCTCTCTACGTTAGAGATGGTCTCGGGCCAGTAAATTCCGAGAATGCGACGAAGACAGCGGTTTACGAAAACTTGGATTTGGCGTGAGATGTCCTTTGTGACTTTCGCACCCGTAAAGCAGCACGGATTTCACATTGGACCCGAACATCTTTAGTTTAATCCTTCGGGTCAGTTTCCGCGACTGCCAAACAGGTCTCAGCTGCGCGAAGGTTGCTCGGGCTTTGGCTATCCGTGAAGCGATGTCCTCTTCACTGCCCCCAGTCTCCGCCACGACGCTTCCGAGGTATGTGAATTTGTGGACGCGTGCCACTGCCTCTGTGCCAATCAGCAACGGTGAGTGATTCTTCACACCAGTTCTCATCTCCTGGGTCTTCCTGATATTTATTTTAAGCCCGGTTTCTACCGCTTCCTGCCGTAGATCGTTCAATTTTGCTTGCATATCGGCGTGGGTATGACTCAGCAGGCATAGGTCATCAGCGTAGTCAAAGTCTTCCAAGACGTTGGATAATCCCCACTCTATGCCGCGGCGCCTGTTTTCAGAGATGCGAAGCATAATTCCGTCAAGAACGACCAAGAAGAGAAGCGGTGAAAGGAGGCATCCTTGGCGGACGCCCGCGTGTACTGCTATGTCATCCGAGTGTGGTATTTTATAATATGTGGGTACTCGTGTGTAAATGTTTTTTTGATCAGTCATCGATCGGCCATTAAACGTGTAGCGAACACTCCTTGTTTTTATTCACATATTACCCAAAGATACTACACCGAGATGAGACCGTCATGGGTTACCTTACAAGAGTACTTCTTGTAGATACTCTCCAACAAACGGACGATAAACAAACAAACAGACTGTAGATGTATGATGTTTGATAAATAAATAAACAATTATTAACGTGTAATTCAATATGGCAGATACAATTATCTTTCAAGATTCAAAAGTTTACGAACAAAGCAATTTATTGATAAAATAAACAATAATAAAGTCCGTTCGCTGTAACGTCCAATTATTGCGTCGCGTCGTTCGAGCCATTTTATTAATTGTTCTTCAATAATACGCAAAATTTTGGGAGTAATTGGGAGAGCAATGTATTTTTAATTTATCGGACTGTTTAATAACACTGGCCCCGTGGTGGATTACGGCCCATCCCGGTTCCACTGTCCCAGCAGTGGGAATATTATGGGCTGGTTTTCTTACGTTGATACCGGCTGTCATTTGTAGATTTTTGACAGTCGGTCTAAGTAGTCAGTGGCCCAATCAGTCTGGCAACCAATCTTACCAAAGGGTATTTATTTATTTATTTATTTAAGGCTCGTCGACAACACAAACACAAACATGGTTATTTTACATTTTAGAGGTCTTATTCTAGTGTTAGTGTCAATAATAGACGTGCACAACATTTACATAATAATAACTCACACATTAAAAAAAAAGTAATATTCTAAATTAAAAATTGGAAGACAAATATCAGAAAGTTATATGGTTATCAAATAAAGAGAAATTAAAGTAACATGAATAATACAATAATAATTGGAAATTAATAAAAAAATAATTAATTGGATATGGAGTGATGTCAAATAAAAGGTATTATCTAAATCAAATAAATCACAAATTACAATTATAATTATGTTTATGTTTCCCTTTCTTTTCCAACAACTTCTGTTTGAGCCGAGTGGGGCGGTCATGAAAAATGTCCAGGTCAAGAGTGTTACACCAAGCGTTATAAATTGATGGCAGCCTTGCGATTGGGGAATTCAACCCTAGATTCGATTTGTATCGGGGGATACTAAACAAGTTGCTACATTTTCTTCGCGCGTTTATTTTAGGGACGCATATCGCGATGCGTTCTAAAAGGCCTTCACATGACGCATGACCACGCACAATTTTTTGGAGAAACAGCAAGTCCAGCATACGTCTGCGATGCAGTAGGGTATGAAGTCCGAAACGAGACAGTCTTTCATCGTACGAACACCTCTTGCTGACGCCAGGGGTGATAAAAGCAAGGTGCCTAGTGATCGACCGCTGAAGAGACTCGATACGATCGGAGTGAACAGCATAATGTGGGTTCCAGACAACACTGCCAAACTCAAGTACACTGCGAACTAAAGCAT
The DNA here is from genome assembly GCA_950022955.1 of Xestia ashworthii. Lineage (NCBI taxonomy): Eukaryota > Metazoa > Arthropoda > Insecta > Lepidoptera > Noctuidae > Xestia > Xestia ashworthii. Next base: position 6,274,496 of record OX465563.1, read on the forward strand.
TGAATAATATTATACGAGAGGTGGTATGCCTGAAGTCTTTGGTATTGCGTCTGATAAAACCCAACATTTTTGCTCCCTTCTTTATTATGCTGTTGTAGTGGGAGATAAAGTTTAGTTTGGAGTCAAGAATCACGCCTAAGTCCCTAACTTCGTTCACAACAGCGATTTCCTCATTGTTAATGTGGAAGGCTGTCTCGATCACTTTCCTTTTCCGTGTAAAACGAATATGCTGGCATTTTGTGGCATTAAGCTTCATTTTATTGACGCAACACCATGCATAAACCCGGTCCAGGTCAGCCTGTAATAAGTCAGCGTCATCTACTGAACTGATTTGTCGCGAGATTTTCATGTCGTCGGCAAAAAGGGGTATTGTATTACCCAGTACTAACTAGGTTGTGGAGGTCAGATAGGCAGTCGCTCCATGTAAAATACTGGTATTCAACTGCATCCGGTTAGACTGGAAGCCGACCCCAACGTAATTGTGAAACGGCTAGGCAGACCGATGAACGACTGATGACCGTATACGTTCACATAATAAGGTATCTATTTGCAAAATTAATTAAAAACCTGTTAATTACGTGTCTAAACACTATTGGGCCAATTGAATAATATTAGATTATGTAGTTTTAGCAAACAGAACCGAAGATGTCTAAAATAAAACATTGAGGCACAAAATAATGAATACAACCGTTTATTCTAACTTGGAACAAAATATCAACCACTGAAACTAATTTAAACCGCCAAACATGATAACCTACTCAATCATCACGTTATTGTTTATAAAAATAGCGAGTAAGTACACAAAATAGGAAAACTTAAATCTTAGCCCCTTCGTACACAAGACTACTCAAATCTTAGATACTCAACGATTTTAGTCTTCGAGCGACTGCCGCCATACAAATGCGAGTCGCGGGACGAATGTCGGTGACGCGACTCGTGTACGAACTTCAATGGATCTGTATGGCGACAGTCGCTTGAAGACTAAAATCGTTGAGTATCTAAGACTTGAGTAGCCTTGTGTACGAAGGGGCTTACAGACCTTTGAGCGTTATTCTCAACAAGAATCTCTCACGACCAGTGGCAGTTGTCTGTCACTTCTTTCCACAGAAGTAGCATGTTCTGCGTACAACCTCATTTCTTCATAATACTACGTAAAACCTCATTTCTTCATAATACTACGTAAAACTTCATTTCTTCATAATACTACGTAAAACTTCATTTCTTCATAATACTACGTAAAACTTCATTTCTTCCTAACAGTAGGTTAAAAGTATTTCATATTTGATCGCTTAGAACAAATTAATACCTTACCAGGGTAACGTACTTTAGGACCTCCTACAAGTTTCCAAAAGATCTTGTCGGTTCAGAGTGCTCTTAAGTGTCTCATAATCATATTACCAATATATTTGAACACAAGATGTTACTTATTTGCTTACCTTGTTTAATTTTCATAGTGTGGGGGTAGCAACGTTCACAATAATAAATTAATTACTTGTTTAGACATTCATTAAATATAAGTTACATTATGGATTGAAATCTGAAATAAATGAATAATAAAGTGTGTAGATTGATCCTTTTGTTACCACATTATGATTTAAAAGGTTGTCCATGAAGTTTCTTGCCCGTTCTTCTCCATAGAGATCTACGCTAGGGAATGGGCAACTACAGTACTTTCACAGTTTTTATGTCTTGTGACTGGGACTGTAGCTACATATTTTAATGTTCCTTTTTTAACGAAGTCAAAAGGCACTTGTTCTCCCCGTCATTGCGATCATTTTTTGTTCTGGACTGGTTCTGGTTCGTACCTTAGAACTTTCTAGTTACGGAGATATTGGGGGTCAAAGTTCCAATTTTTTTTTAATAGGTACATGTATTTAATGTAAGATTTTTACTTTAAACACCTCTCTGCCCTCCGTATTATTCAATCCATCAGTACAATGTTTTCAGTGCGCACCCCAAAAAAAAAGTCGTTTCCCAGTTACACAGTGCTTTTTACAGAATGCTTGGTTGACGGTCTCGTGAAGGGTCTTTTTTTTTTTTATTGGGACAAGCCCGCCACACACGCCCAAGCCACTGTAACTCTTGAAAGCCAGAATCAACAGTGGCGACCACCAGAAAAGCGCTGAGACAATGAAGCTCGACGAAGTCCCAGAGAATGAATTTAACTGTCTTGGATCCCGCAACGAAATTAATCAGAAAGTATAGCGGAGGAGTAGGAAAAAAACTGTAATTTCCACTTCCCTCCATCGTGAAGGGTCTGCTTACACTAAATGTATCCACTTTAACACATGTCTTCTTCTTCTAAAACCTATAGCTGTCCTTGGGCTGGAGTACTCGGGGCAGCACCGGGGCCGCCTCGACCCTGGGCACCCCCTCTCTGACCCTGTCGTCATTCACTGTCGGCCTCTACAAAGGCAACAGGGTCGCCGTCAAGAAGATACACAGGAAGAAGTTGGATCTTAACAAGAAACTTCTGTGGGAGATCAAACAGGTAAGAAGAAAAATAAAATTAATCACATCATATTAACATCACGCATGTAATCCTCGCATCCAACGGATTCCAGCAACCTTCACCAGGTCTTCGGTCCACCTAGTTGGAGATCTTCTAACTCATCGTCTTCCGGTTCGCGGTCGCCACTCCAGAACATTTACGGCCCCATCGGCCATCCCTTCTGCGAGCAATGTGCCCTGCCCACTGGATGCGAGTCGCACGGGACCAGTCAATGTGGCGACACTTGGGGGGACCTATGTCCAGCAGTGGACGTCTTTCGGCTGAAATGGTGATGATGAAGATGATGTAATCCTCGAGGTGTAAGCAGAGGTGTATCGCGGTAGTTACACACTCATTTCGCCAAGTAATAGGGGATAAGTCAATTGCTATCAATCAGACTCGAATCCGCAGCAGCGGTGTGGGATAAGAACAGTAATTCGTGGGTTCAAAGGCAGGCGCATAACTTGGTGTTATTTATTTCATCACCACAATGCTCTCAGAATGGTGAACGTAAACAGCGTGAGGAAACCGGTATGTCCTAGAACCAAAAATTCGAAGACGTGTGACATCTACAAACTCGCACTGGGCCCGCGTGGCACATTCCCTCTCATAGAGAGAAGGCCTGTGTCCCAGCAGTGGGAACATTACAGGCTGATTATGTGGATTATAGCCCATTCCCTCTCATAGAGAGAAGGCCTGTGTCCCAGCAGTGGGAATATTATAGGCTGATTATGGGCCCGAATCGAGACTTGCCTCCCACGTGTAAGTGCAAAATTATGTTTGAAAGTCAAGTCCCTCTAATGGAGACTGACAGGGCCATTTGAAATCATCGACGAACGAATTCTCTGAAATAGGAACCAATTTTATATCATCAATCACTATTATAAATATCTGGAGCTCGGTTTTTTTTCTGACATTTTCTAAAAATGAAGCCTAGCTAGATCGATTTATCGCTCCCGAAACCCCCTGCATCGTTGGAGCCTTTTCCGAGATTCAGATTACATACGTACATATATACAAAAAATGGCATTTTTAGAGAGAGAGAGAGATTAGATTAGATTATGATATTAATGTGAACAGTCGTAATAATTAATTATTATCCGTGTCCGTGTAATGCTTCTACATACATATTATATTTATGTTGCAGTTACTAATAAACGAGTACACAAAGCGTACGACGCCACTCCAACGTCAATTAATAAATTACTACTAATAACTCTGATGGATCTTTTGTGCGGAAATGGATGATTGATCGATCATTGAATTGCTGTATGTTATATTGTTCTGTTGATATGTATGTGCATACGATACAGTATTATAGTGAGTATAATACTGTAACCATTTCAGCCGCGAGCAGCGGTGGCCCAGTAGTGGCGGCCCCGACTTACGAACGACTATTCAACGATGTATCGAACCCACGACTTCTCTGCAATAACACTTGCGACCACTAGTCCACAATCTTGTAGTCTAAAGTTCAACTCAAAACATCATTATTTATTTGCCAACCCAACTAAGTTTACCGCCAAGTAATCAAGAGACACACAAGATTGCTCGCAAAAACAAGAGCGGTTTCAATTCAGACCTGTGTCTCAAGAGTGATTTGAGTGTGACACATCTGTGACACCTAAACAAATGAGATGTCACAGAAGTGTCACATAGTTTCCAAGATGCGGTAATCCGATGTGACGGGCTCGGGTGGCCGTTGGAATCAATGTTACCGATATTGTATTGTAACTTACGTTTCTAGGGATTGGGCTCTGATAAGAGGTACTGATACTGTAATTGAATGTCAAACTTGTTTTGTAAGAGTTTTCGAGATTTCTGTTTTGTAATTTGTTAGTTGTTTGAGAGAACGTGTGGGGTATTTGATTTATTATTCAATTATTGACAAACCAAAAACAGATGTTGTATCAACTTTCAGAATTCAAATCGTAACTGTTATTCTTTGTCAGGAAAGTGAAATAAATAGCTTTAAGGGATCAGCAACAGCGGCCCCAAAACATAAAGGGCGAGGAAGGAACATGGATGGGTTTTAGTCAGTAAAAGTCTGGCACCCTCCCGCTCCGCCCAGAGTCATCATCATCATCTCAGCCGAAAGACGTCCACTGCTGGACACCTGAGTGCCGCCCAGAGTGGGAGAAGTTATTTGATGATTTCCCATCCTAAAAAAAAAGGGATCAGCAGCTTGCAGCTTGATTGATACTTTACGCGTTAAATGTCAATATGTTAAAAAATATTTTTTTGTGACTGTATTTTCTTTTGTTTATTTTCCATCTCTCTTTTCCACCCACACAGGCGCGCAACGTATCCCACGAGAACACAGCGCGGTTTATCGGCGCGTGCGTCGACTGTCCACTAGTTTTCGTCCTCACGGAGTACTGTCCTAAGGGCTCGTTGAAGGACGTCCTCTCTAACGACGAGCTGCAGCTCGACTGGAACTTCAGGACCTCGCTCGTGCATGATATTGTGCAGGTAAGACCCAGCTGAGTAATAAGTTAGTGGGAATCCTACTATATTATAAATGCGAATGTTTGTGAGTATGGATGTTTGGATGTTTGTTACTCTTTCACGCAAAAACGACTTAATGGATTTGGATGAAATTTTGCACACATAGTTTATAACCTGGATTAACACATAGGATACTTTTAATCCCGGTAGTAAGATCCCATGGGACAGTTATCAAACTTCACACGGGCGAAGCCGCTGGCAGAAGCTAGTTTCATCAATAAAACTGGACATCATCAGTACATAAGCCGCGTTTGAAAGCATGTTTATTGGCGATATCCTCCCTAAGACAAGTAAGTCTTGCTTTTCTAGAAGAACCTATCTTCTTAACTTACCCTTACTTAGTAAGAGGACCTACAAAATATATTCTTATTGACAATCTCAAGATTGCCCGCGCTTTGATAAGTAGGTATTAATAATAGCTACGTGTTTGCAATTTCGCTTATATTGATTAACCTTTTATGAGTATAACTAAAATATTTCGCATCTATCTTCTGTAAGAAATACGGACACTGTATATTCCATTTGGAAATCAAGGAAAACAGAATCACACAGGCCCCAATTTTGACCTTGACTGGCCGGTTCGACAAGCATGTAATTCAATGATTTTCAGGGTTACGTTAATCTAACTGTATTGTGTCATTGTGGCCTGCTCAATAGCTTTCCTTGTTAAAAGGTTTCTTAGCCTTGATTAGTACAATAAACAAAGCTAATCAATCATGAAACGTTTTATCGATACAATAACTGTTCGTTAAATTAATTGTTTTTATTAATAAATCAAACTTGGACATGAAAGCGTTGTTACCGTGAGTTGCTTTTTTTGCGCGATGTAATTTTGTAAGATGATTGGGTCATTTTGTAGTCGAGGGACTTTGTTGGGTAGTCATGCTATAAAGGGTGTAAAACACCTCTTCACGAAGCCGAAAGGCACTTGTTCTCCTTATCATTGCGATCATTTTTTTGTTCTACACCATACCTGGGAACCTTCTAGTTTCGGAGATGTGGGGGTTCAAAGTTACAACTTTTTGACAAGTTTTTTTTTTTAATACAATGTTTTTCTGTAGATTTTGACCTTTAACACCTTCACGGCCCCGTACTATTAAATCCATCCATCATCACAATGTTTTAAGTGCGTTACATTGAGTTCTACCACAAAACGTGATTTATAACCTCGAAAAAAAAAGTTGTTTCCCAGCAAAATGCTTGGTTAACGGCTTTGTGATTAGGAGGTCCCTGTATAAATATGGCACTCAACAGTTAGATTATTGAAAAATAATGGACACATATTGTTTAGTCCGTCAGTTAGATTATTGAAAAATAATGGACACATATTGTTTAGTCCGTCAGTTAGATTATTGAAAAATAATGGACACATATTGTTTAGTCCGTCAGTTAGATTATTGAAAAATAATGGACACATATTTTTTGTTTTTGTAAATCAATGAATATTGACAAAGATAAAACGCATCAAAACTCGGGATTGGGGGCTCGTGACGTCAGAACTAGCTAAAAATTATACCTAGACGTGACGTATTGGGAATTTTAAAAGCGTCGTATCTTCGTCCGTTTTGATTTACGTAACTAAAGAAAAAATACGAGCTAAATATTTTTTGATAATCTACGTGACGGACTAATTAGATTTTTTTTTGTCGTCTACACAATTGTCTTGGAGGAAATATTTTTAAGGAACAAAGCTGAACAAGGCCGAACGGATTTGGATGATATTTGGTACTGAGATAGATTATAGTCTTGCTATTCCAAAAATATCTATCTTCGCGCCGAATTTCAAAGGCTACGTTTAAGCTTTAACTCACACGTACACATTAAAATGTCCACGCGAATGAAGTCACGGGCAACTGTAAGTCTAAACTAAAATTATAAAGAGGAAAGATTTGATTTTTGTTTGTGTGTATGTTATGATTTAACTCTAAAACTACCTACTCAAATGATTTTAAAAATTCTTACACCATTGGAAAGCTATATCTTTATTGAATAGCATACGCTATAAATTATATTGGTATTATGCAAATTAGCCGATTTATCACAAATTATGCAAATTAGCCGATTTATCACAAATTTCGCGGACGAAGTAGCGGGCGAAGTGCTTTATTAATAAATAGATAGATACTTGGAATTTTGTCAAAGAAGTTCTCCAAAGCTAAATTCAATTAATTATTCAGTAATAAGTTTTATGCTAAGAATAATTTAGTCCATCTAGTTTTCTATTTGCGATCCATACAATAAAATAGAAAATTTGGGCTGTATTTTTACCTACTTAGATATTGGGAATTCAAGAGAAATCTAAAATTCAAAAAACTTTACGATTCTGTGTTCATAATTATTAACAGTTATCTTGGGACCTGTGTAAATAATAAAATAGACTGGTTTAAAAAAACGAGCAATAAAAGTTATTTAACCGATGGTACATATTTTATGATCTGGAGAAACAATGTGTGAAATCATGCGAGGAAAAAAGGTCATGGCACACTATACAGGCGTAGCGTGTGTGAGTGCACGTCAAGAGTTTACGAACCGTGTGCGTACCTAATGCACGTACTTATGGATCTCTTGCTTGTAGTGGAGTTAAAGAAAGGGAGACATGCGGCGACACGCATTCTAATACAAATCAGAAACTATTTCCTTTCCAACCTCTTTAATCTGTTCTGTTATACCTTCACTGCAACTGCACCGCTCCAACCCAGCAATTAAATCCTGTGTCGTATAATATATTTCGTCAAACGGCAGGTAGTCAGCTCACTTGCCGCTACCATACAAATTGGCTCACAGACCACGCGCTGCCAGTGAGTGGAACGGGAGCTTACAGCGCGCCGACAGCATGACTACTGCGTGAGCCAATGAAACAAAGTCGATCACAAATGCCATAATTATAACAACTGTGTTCACGGTGACAGCAAGCTTGCACCTCGAGGCCAGCGCGCGGACGAAGCGTAATAAGCGCGCTGTCGGCTAGCCGTAGCCTAAACTTGAGCCGACGGCTAAATAATAACAGCCGCTGGGTCCATCTTCAGATTAAGTCGTACTTTCCTAGGGCAGTGTATGAGTGAGCAGTAACCACATAGAGTTTCCTCCGTGGCTCGGAAAGCACGTTAACCCGTTGGTCCCGTTGTCATTTGAAGATCTTTGACAGTGACATGGCCCGAAAGTCAGACAACCAGTCTTACAAAGTGGTATCGTATTACCCAGTACTAAATGGGTTGTGGAGGTCAGATAGGGAGTCGCTCCAAGTAACATAGTAGTATTCTTCTTCTTCTTCAACTCTTGGCTACCCAATGCTGATAGCCTCTTCCAAATCTCTCCATTATTGGCGGTTTTGCGTCATGGCTATACAGTTTCTTCCGGCCACTTTAATGAGATCGTCTACTAGTATTCAACTTCATCCACTAGTATACACACCGACCCGAACATAGTCGAAAATGACAAGGCAGATGATGATGCCGTGACTCCAGAATATAATGGCAGGTTTCTGATTCTAAATCTTTGAAAATTTGTTTTCTTGCATTGTTTTTGCATAACCTAACCAATCAGAGCGCAGCAGTGTGCATTATCTTATGGAGGAAACCTCGGAGCCCCCATATACTGACTTACTTAAAATATAATTTGTTTCCATCAAAAAAAAAAATCTCCGACTATATTACTCCATAGAATCTGAATTCTGTGTAAAATATTGTCAAAATTACAACCCGAGTGCTTATCCGATACCGCTGGGAGGCAAAGTTTGGAGTTACGATATAAACCTAGTAAAATAAATACGAGCAAGTTATAACTTTTTTAGGGGCTCGATTTATTGGTATTTCTCTGATGGGAAAGTTTGTGACGCACTGCTTTTATTAATATAACTTGCAAAGGCATATATTTATGTGATATACGTTAGAGACTTCCCTTTAAGTTTGCATATCTGTAGCAGCAACAGATATAAAATATTGCAAACGATGCGACGGTCGGACCCATGTAAACGGACAAATACCTAACACAAAAAAAAAACCATACATTTTGTGGTAATATTAACATAAAAAAAACACATGGTAAATGTAAATCCAACCAATCCAAGTTACTGGTTCCAGCTTGAAAAATAGGATAATTTTGGACCCGATAGGTGAAACCAGGTGAAGCACGGTTGTTAGTATTTAATAAAAACACACACGTGTAGGAACGCTGGCCTTCCCTGCGTTAAGTGCTCCACTTTCATAGGGAAGATTGAATACAATTTTAAAAGGTCCTTAAAAGGTATCCTTGCAAAACTTTGACACACTTTTCCTTCGTTTACGTTATTAAATCTGGTCATACACGCACGACCAGTTGTGTTTAATCCTGACCTTCCTGCAGAACAGCACCAATAACATTAACGTATATTTTTACTTCTAGGGCATCTCATCTCTGCGTTTCTCACAACCGCCTCGTAAATATATTTTATGACTGGCCGTTTAAAAAAAAAACAAAAAAAACTTTATCCACTGTCTTTGTGTATGGCCTGAAGGCGACGCAGTAGACCTCGCACGAGCTGGATAGAACCAACGACCAGTGGTCTACATTGGCCCTGGATCGAAAGATTTGGAGGTCACGGGGGAGGTCTTTGCCCAGATGTGGAATGACACACACACACAGGCTAACAGTAACTGTCTTCGTTGTCCAGGGCATGTGCTACCTGCACGGCGGGCTGGGCCCGCACGGTAAGCTACGTTCCTCCAACTGCCTCATCGACGGTCGCTTCGTGCTGAAGATCTCCGACTACGGGCTCAACACGCTGTGCACGCCAACTGACCTGATCAAGGATGACACCTATTACTATAGTAATTAATTCTAATTTCACTTGTTAAATGAGGACTAGACAAGTGGCAATCGGTTGTGAAGAAGTTTTTCTTAAAAGAGGATCCGCTAAGGTAGCCCGCAATTTTTGCAGGTCAGTTCATTAGATCTCTGAGTTTTTCATATAAAAAAGGACTTCGGAGGTCGTATTATAAATTATTATAATTCTGTAAATACGTACGAGTTGCGGTGGCGAATCATATTTTAGTCAACATACAAACTGACGCTAACCTGCAAATTGCAAAATCGTAAGAACATTTGAAATTCGCAAACTACCTTAGCGCTTCCCCAGTTACGACTTTTAGCAGGATTGGCATTTATTAAATTTTACGATACCTACCTTATGTCAATCCAATATATTTTTGACTTTTCATCGTATAAATTTTACTTTGCCTACCCCCGAATACTGAAACGTCACTCAAAATGTAAGAGCTGCTTAACATTTGAGAAGCTCCTAAACTTAAAATTTTGTATGGCCAAACGTCATATTTGAGTATCTGTTAAATATAAGTGTTACTTAAATTTTGAGTGACGTTTCAGTATTCGGCCGTTAGACACTCGGGTTTGCTCGAAAGGATAATTGTGATTCGTAGTTCACGGTTTGTGTATAGTAAAAATAAAAGCCTGTAATTTGTTTGTGTTTTTATATGTAGACGAATTAAATCAGAACAAGAAGAAACCTTTGAAAATATGAGAAAAGCAATAAAATTCTTTATAATTGTTTTCCTAAGTCATCGTTTGCCAGTAAAACCCCAATATTTTAGGTAGCTAAAAGTTAAGTATGTTTTTCTTTCAGCCTAAATATGTCTTTGTTTCAGAGTTACTATGGACAGCCCCGGAGCTGGTGGCTGCCAGCATCTACCCGGGCGCGGCGGCGTCTCTCAAGGGAGATGTGTACAGTTTCGGCATCATCCTCGAAGAGATCGTACTGAGAGCAGGGCCCTTCCACAACTACACGCCTACCATGTCCAATAAAGGTCAGTAACCTTGCCAGCTGGTTAATGTTTGCACGTGACTGATGATCGACCAATTTCCACCCTTATGTCCTGCGTGTTGAGGTTGAAAATGGGCATTGAGCGCGTTAGTACAAACAATTTCCCGGGTGATAAATAACATTCAAAATTCATGTCCATCAATCTTTTAGTCAAATTAGCTTCATCTTTCTCATTATAGAAATCTTATTTTCTGTAAAGTATAGCAATTGCAGTTGTTTGGAAAACATTAAACAGGTTAAAACAAGTCTTCTCCACAAGTAATTTTTTTCAGGAAGTCTTAAAATATTCTCGAAAACATTTTACTTAAAGTACAACTTTACTAGGTCATGTAATCTCTGTATCCGCCATTTCCCAGCCAGCTGCAATATCCGGTTTTAAATAACATGAAAGAAAAAGTGACAACTTTCAGGCTTCGAAACTTTTTAATGGAATGTGAAAGAAGTAGAGTTTTGTTGTAGGCCAGTGCAGTAGAAGAACTGTAATTTATATTATTTATGCACTCGTTCGGATAAAACGCAACTATTCTTGGCATTCCTTGGGAATATGTATGCGATATGATTTATTGTTAGTGAATTTGTTAATCTCGATTGATTGCATTAGACTTAAACAACTTAAAAAAGGATGAAGTTTAACACGTGTACTTGTGAGTCTGTATATGGCATCGTAGCTCCCAAACGGATGAATCGATGATTTGTTTTTTTTTTTATGAATCTATTCAATCATTACGCCTCACTACAACGCACGTATACGGTGCGTAACGACGGCGTTACGCGGCGTATACGTGCTTTTGTTTGCGCAGCTTTTGTTTGACTTTGTTTGTCAACTTCGTTTTGTGAAATGTCGGAGGAACTCGTGGCCAAATAATAACAGCCGCTCGGGTCGATATTTAGGTTAAGCCGTGCTTGCCTAGGTTGGTCTGTGGATGGGTGACCACCCGCTACATACCGAGTTTCCTCCGTGCCTCGGAAAGCACGTTAAGCTGTTGGTCCCGCCCGTCATTTGTCTATCTTTGACAGTCGTTACAGGTAGTCAGTGGCCCAAAAAGTCTGACACCAGTCTTACGAAGTGGTATCGTATTTCCCAGTATTAACTGGGTTGTGGAGGTCTGATATAGACAGTCGGTAAAATACTGGTATTCAGTTGCATCCGGTTAGACTGGAAGCCGACCCCAACATAGTTGGGAAAAGGCTAGGCAGATGATGGTATAGATATTCGATTTCATTACAAAGTAATACGACCAACGAAACCTTTGAAAATATTACCAATAAATATCAAAAGACGTGAGAAGTTCAAGAACTCAATCTAAGATCTATCGGATTATGAAGTTGTAGATTTTAGGCAATTACTCTAGATTATAAATAACATAACAGATTACAGTGAAATTTACAAAAGCCATAATTAATGTACGTACAAATAGGCGAATTACTGGATAGGATATTTAACGGATACCAATTAAAAGTTTAGAGATGTTTACAAAGACTTCACACCTGCGTCTTCAAACAAACAAATTAATAAGAACTACAAACAAATTAATTAATTTGCTGATCCTATTGGATTAAATTGACATTCCCCGTTGTAAAATTTGCGGAGCTTTGGGGAGGATATCTTAAAATGTCAATAAAGTACTACACATTCTATTTTTCGCATAATATTTAGTATAAGGTAGGTCTGTCGAATAACGCCTACCCAAGGTAGAACGTAATTTATATCTCTAAAATAATAAATGTAGGTGAAAAACAGAATGTGTTCTTAAGATGTATGTTTATTATTGTACAAAAAAAATCAAAATATTATTGATATGTTTATTAAATCGTTTTGGCGCAATTAAACTACATCAGTAAAATTTCGCCTACGACAGATTTATTAAAATTAAGTACTTTTTTTGCATTATCACAGAGGTTTAATACCTTACAATTTTTTTTGATTTAAAACTCACCGCAAAGTTCCCGCTATGGCGTTAAAAACGGCTCAGAAACAGCTAGCCACGGATGTTGACCGAATACTAGCTCGGGGATGGGTCAGTGCCGCGGGCGCAACTCGGGGCTGTTTCTGGATTTATAAGCCTTGATGCGTAGTTATTAGGTTTAATTTTCGATATTACCATAGGCGAAATTAACCACTAGGCGTAATTCGACAGACCTAGCTACCTTAGGTCCCAGCATCCCTCAGTTTAAGACTCGATATATTTGGCACCAAATCAGTAAAAGTACATAAAAATTAGTAATCAAATTAAGCTGCTTAGTTATTGCTTTTATCATCATCATCATCATCATCATCATCATCATCATCATCACCACTATCATCTTCATTATCTTGCCCTTATCCCAATTTATTTGGGGTCGGCGCAGCATGTCTTCGACTTCCATTTCCTCTCTTTTAGCCGTCATTTTAGTATACTATGAAGCCATAAATTTCGCACAGGGCTCTCAGCCTATAACGTTTCCACAGCTGGGATACAAGCCTACTCTTTGTAAGAATTCGACGGGCTCGGTGCAGGTAAATTCCATCACCATCATCATTCATTTCAGCCGTAAGACGTCCACTGCTGATCTAAACTAATATTGAGAGGAAAGGTTTGATTTCTTGTTTAAAATTCTTCCACCATTAGAGAGCTACATCTTTACCGTAGACTATAAATTATAATGAAATCATACAAATTAGCCGAGCTAATACAATTTTCGCAGACAAAGTCGCAGGCGAGGTGTCTACAGTAAAATATGTTTTTGTCATTTAGAAATAGTAGGCCACGTATGCGCTCGAGAGTCCCCACCATTTCGTCCAGTGGTGGGGGTGGGCGAGGTGGGTGCGGCTGCGGGGGGCGGGGGAGGAGCTGCTGTAGAACTGCTGGACCTGGCGGAGAGGTGCTGGGCAGAGGCGCCTGATGATAGACCTAGCTTTGATGCCGTCAATGCTAATTATATCAAGTGAGTGATAATTAGTAAGGTGCTTTTTTAACGTAGCTGTGAGGCACGCAATAATACATTCTATGATTTTATTATCATGAGTTGCGTGTCTTAAACTTAACTTCGGAAGTCTCTTTTGTTTAAATATAGTAAAATTGATTTGCATAGGTTTATAGGTACTTTTTTGGAGATTGGAGAATGATTCGGCAAACTAGGCTTTGGATTTCTATGTGTACCCCTACCTCAAATGTGTTTTTTTCGCATTTTAATAAGATGGATTATGCTGCATCATGCATTCAAACTGGCTAGCATCTTGCTTACTTTCAAAAGTTCAACCAAAGCGTCAGAACTCATTTCACTCATGGCGAGAACTTCCTAGAAGAAAAAAACAATGATATGGAAGCGGAGAGGAACTATACGCATTCAAGTTTCTTGGGTGTCCTCGGCACGTCCAGACGAGTGTCTAGAAATCGAAGACGAGTCCCTAATATACAGGGTGTAAACAACCTCATCACGAAGCCGTCAACCAAGTATTATGTACATCAAACTAAGAAACTTTATGCAAACAATATTTTTGGGAAGCGACTTTTTTTTTATGTAACGCACTCAAAACATTGTGCTGATGGATGGAATGAATAGTACGGGGCTCGTAGAGGTGTTTAAAAAATTACTATAAAAACTTGTACTTAAAAAAAAACTTGTCAAAAAGTTGTAACTTTGACCCCCCATATCTCCGTAACTAGAAGGTTCCCAGGTATGGTGTAGAAGAAAAAAAATCGTAATGACGGGGAGAACAAGTGCCTTTCGGCTCATCCTTTGTACAGCTCATGATGCAAGACAAGTCATCTAGGTAATGATATATTTTCCTTTTTAGGGGCTACTGTGACAACTTGATGGACGATCTTCTACGTCGCATGGAGCAGTACGCGAATAACTTGGAGTCCCTCGTTGAGGAGAAAACTGAACAACTGTCATTAGAGAAACGGAGATCTGAAGAACTATTGTATCAAGTACTCCCAAGGTATTTTAAGTAGTTTGTAATGTTGCAAATTTTATTCAGCTATATATGACTGGTAATTAGTGTACGATACTTAAACATGTGATTGTGCTCATGATAATAAACAACTTTTACTATGGGACCAAACCTAAAATCGCGAAAAAAAATCTACTGTTCAGTACATTATTTTATGTTCGCCTAATATGTACCGAACAGCTGTTTTTTTTTTTAAACCGAGATTCCTGTCACCATAGGGTGACATGAATCTCGGTTAAACACATATAGATGTGTTTAACCGAGATTCATACATATGTATCAGTAGGCGTCGCACTTGAATTTCAAAAAGGCAGAAGTATAGTGTGTAGGTAGTTTTGAGTCTCATGCAATAGGGTTCAGAACATTTTTTATCGTGTGTTTATTGCCTAACCAGCTGTCAAAGTTTTATGCCACCCATGGACCTCTGACTTGGTTTTACATGCCGTCGAGAAATATCTCTCAGGCATGCTGGTTTCCTCACGAAGTTTTCTTTTATCGGAGCTAGTGATTATTATACAATACACACATCATCTGCCTAGCCGTTTCCCAACTATGTTAGGGTCGGCTTCCAGTCTAACCGGATGCAGCTGAATACCAGTATTTTACATGGAGCGACTGCCTATCTGACCTCCACAACCCAGTTATTACTGGGAAATACGATACCGCTTGGTAAGACTGGTGTCAGACTTTTTGGGCCACTGACTACCTGTAACGACTGTCAAAGATGGACAAATGACAGCTGGGACCACCAGCTTAACGTGTTTTCCGAGGCACGGAGGAAGCTCGGTATGTAAGGGTGGTCACCCATCCACAGACCAACCTAGGCAAGCATGCTTAACTTAAAGATCGACCCGAGTGGCTGATATTATGAAGTTACGAGCTCCTCTTTTGCCACGAACTCCTCGCTCGCGATACAATACGCACATGAATCCGAAAAATCAGAGGTGTATGTCTTAGGTTCTAACTTGCGACCTATAGCAGTCCGACGGACACATCACTACCCATCACTGCTTGCTACTTGCTCTGATTCTAAACTATTTAGCTAGATGAAACACCGCCATAAATTACTTCTCTTTTATATGAAAACGAAAAACTTTCATAAAAGCTTGTCGGCAAAAGAAAAACTATATGCGACAAGCTTGAAAGTTTTACATTTACGAAAATGTTATTTTCTTCTTTTCAGTGCATTTTTATGAAAGCTTATTTTTAAAACGATTTTTTAATTAATAATTTAATTAACTTTTAACAACTAAGTTTTGATATTGATATTACATACATTTAACAGTTTAATTTAGCTTCAATATTATTTACAGGAATTATCGAGACAAACAAAACTTAGGTACTTACGTCAACGTCTTTTTTTCTGGCACGAACAAATATAATATTCGAGTTATCTTAAAATTACTTTTCGAGATGGAAGTTACTAGGAACTGTTATTTGGGTCACCTGACATAATGTGTAGCCTTGAAAAGTAAATAGCGCAAATAATAAAATTCTTAGTACACAATTTCTAAGGTCACTCAATCCTCCTTTAAGAATTGAAAACTTTCACAATCAAGATTATGAAAAATGTAGTATAGTCTCCGACTCACTTTTAGACCGTAATTAACACTGCTCTCAAAGTGGTGAAGGAAACATCCTGAGAAAACTGACAAAAAATCGAAAACTTGTGACATTGACTAACCTACGCTGCGTACGCGTGCTGTATCACGGCCCACTCTCTCTGACCGAGAGAAGATCTGTATTCCAGCAGTGGGAACGTTACAACTTGACTTAAATTTCAAATGTAGCTGTGTTTGTATAGATAGGGTTTACCTACAATAGAGTAGATGACAAAAAAATCGAATACGCCCGTCAGATAGATTCCCAAAAAATATTAGACATATTTTTTATTTTTTCACGTAAACAAAAAATGAAGACGTTACATTGCGTCGATAACTTGTGTGACGTCACATTTGAGTACATTTATACCGGAAAGTGCCGTCACAAGCCCCCACTCATGATCTTTGACGCGTTTTATCTTCGTCAATTTTTATTAATTTGAAAAAACAAGAAACACGTATCCAATATGTTTTTCAAGTCTGGAATCACCTTATTAAAATCTTCACCTACCTGTCTCCACTTAGGCCCGTAGCGCAACAGCTGATGGCCGGTGAAGTGGTCCAGCCTGAAAGCTTCGAATGTGTGACGGTATACTTCAGCGACATCGTCGGGTTCACTGAACTCTGTGCCGCCTCCACGCCGATTCAGGTGGTGGATCTGCTGAACGACTTGTATAGCACCTTCGACAGGATCATTGGCTTCTATGATGTTTATAAGGTAAGGGCTTATTTGTATTTGGGTTGCACGGGTTTTTTTTTTTTTTTTTTTTTTTTTTTTTTTTTTGTTTGGGCAGGAGGTGGAAATCCCCGCGGACACCTCGACTATCTCACAGGAATTTCTCTTGTGAGACAGTCGAGGTAGTGCCGGAATCGAACCGGCTAAAAACCACTCCTGCCTAGCCAGTGTCCCTCTGACATTATCAGAGACCTTGTTTACTCTGATAAGCCTTGTTTTGCGAGTTGTTGCTTAGAGGCCGAAGAGACCACTCTCTATTTAATTTTATTTATTTTCAGGTGTGTTTAGTTTTTACTTGTCACTAAGAATGTGTATTAACTATTACAACTAACTTTGTGATTTATTATTTTTAACTATATTTTTTTAGTTTTTTTTTTCTCTTAATTTTGCAAAAAAAAAAATTTTATGAAAACGCTAAAATTTTTGAAAAATCTAATACTACTTGTAATAACTTTACAATTTTTGGATGTATTCTTCACCAGATTTATCTGAACAAGCATTGTTATATTCCGTATAGCCCTTTCTGCGATTGCATTCTATTGAATTTCATTTCTGTTTTTATTCGTCTTTTTTATTTTGATTTACTGATACAGGGAATATATACTTAGTATATATTTTTATATCAATTTTATTATGTTTATTCTGACTTTTCGTCGACAGATTTTTGCAACCGTGACCCAACTTAGTGATTTCACTAGGATTGACTCTTGGTTCAGTTTAACTCCAGTCCCTTTCGCATGAAAGTGGCTCCAGTCCCTGATATCCATAGAGCCAATCCTAGTGGTTCGCTCTATGCATCTGCGTTTCGGTTTTATCGGCATTGGAATCAATGTGTACGTGGAAGTGGGCGCACCGACAACTTTAGCAATAAGCTATGGTTGCTCGCGCGAATGCGTCCCACTTCCTACGTATCGGGCAATCGTTACTGAATGCATTGTGCTGGTGCTCCCCAAGCTCGGCTCTGGTGCAGTTAATGCACGCCGCCGCTTCTCCGGTCTGTTTGACTGGGCAGTCCAACCTAAGGTGTGGACCGCCGCAGTGGCTACAGAGATCGGCTGGCTCCGTGCACAGGCGTTTGCCGTGTCCGTATGCCAGACAGCGGGTACACTGCACCAGAGGCGTCTGGTCTTCGACGCGCACTCTCTGGAGGTCAATCCGAAGCTTGCCTCCTTCGAGTGCCCTCCTCCAGATTACCGGGGTGACACTCAGCACAATGCTATTCGTATGCGGGTTTCGACACTTTTTCCGGAATTTGACAGACATTTTAAGTTCCTCGTCCCCGAGGCCGTCAAAGATCTCCCGGTTCTGGTTCTTAAGGGCTCTCAATACTTCCTCGTCACTGTGCACTGATAGCACGTCCCTAAGAACCAGAAGCGGGTCCCGATTCTTTACCGCCTCGACGACGAGGTTCTCTCCGGCCGATTCAAGTCGCTTTTTCAGTTTTTCTCTCTCCTCCTTCGTCGCGCACCCCATGATGACCTTTTGGTCCTTGGCCTTACGGACCCTCTCTACACGCACCCAGCCCTCCTTCGCATCCACCGCTTTTCGCACTCTTTCGAGAACTTCGGCCCCCGTATCCATCTCATGTGTGGAAGAAACCACCACGGAGTGCAGCGTCGTCCGCACCGGGGCCTGTGCACCGGTGTGGGTCTTGTTGACGGCCGCTACACCCGCGTAAGTTGTGAGATGGACGGGGGACAGAAGTCAGCAGCGGGCGCGGGTTCCGGCACGGCTACAGGTGCGGCAGAGGCCTTGTCGCGCTCGGACTCCTTGACCAACTCATAGAGTCTGTTTATAGCTTCGAGCACCGCAGTCTTTATTTCGGCCTTGAGGTTGCGAGAGTTGCCCAGATTAAGCTTTGCCTTATTTAGGCAAGCTCTCGCTTCCTCAATGCGACTGCGGCACTTCGCCTCAGGCTTTTTGAGCAGTCTTGAGGCATCAATAGCAGCTCGGCGCGTCCCCGGAGTGACAGGGCCCCCCTGCGACGCAATAGGAATCTCTTCTCCGAAGGAGATTCTCCGCCTTGCGTCAGCAGGCGAAGGCATCGCCATCTCCGCCGATCGCGGCGAGCCACTAGAGCCTGGAGCCCTCACGGTGCTGGATGGGGTGCGGAACATATTCAAGGGTAAGTGCAGGTGTTATCAGAACTGACTCCTGTAAAGAGGGAGTCAGAGCGATACCTCGGGAGGAGAGACGTATAATGTCGGACACTGGACAACACTGTGTCCCTGTAAAGGGGGGTACACAGAAAATAATAAAAATATGAAAAATCAGTTAAAAAGTAAATACAATATTAAATAATTATTAATATTTGTCAACAATTGTGTGTTTAGTACGGTAAAAAAGTCAAAAATCCCTAAAAAACATTAAAAAATCCCTTACAAGAGTAAATCCTACAATTTGCCAAAAATAAATTTTGCCGAAAATTCCCACGTCTACCTTCCTATAGACCAGAGGGCGGGTGGGTGGGCAAAATTTTTTCGCGCTAGGGGCGCGTGCGAGGGGTCCAGAGACGCGTCTCCGCGCGGGCTAGCGATATATGGAATAAAACGTGGTAGGTGCCGAACAAAAATTTTGACTTTTGGTCAAAAAACCAGTTTTCGAAAGAAAAAATTTGGAATTTCACCCCACAACCTGGAGACCGGGACACGGAACGTGGACCAGAATTCAGGGAAGAAGGGTGAGGACTATTGCAACTATAATCTAATTTAAAATGTAGAAGAAAATTTGGAAAAACAATTAATTTTAAGGGATTTCTCTGAAAATAAGGGATGAAGTCCAGACGCGGGTGTAAAGTGCGCGCGTTATGGTCAGAACACAGGCGGACGCCTATTTTTGTCTAAAAAAGCCGAAAACAGCTTCAAAATCGCACGTCTAGAATAGAAGATATCAGGGGTTGCACGGGTTTGAGCACGTAGACCCATGGAACCTATGTCCGTTTTGGTGCCGCAAATGATAATTTAGAAACATGCCAGTTTTCTTAGCAGTATCATTTAAACCCAACCTGTGTGCAATAATGTCGACAGCAAGGTTGGCTCAGTGGCTGAGCGATTAGCTGCTGGGTTCGATCCCCGCACGTTACAAATATTTGTAAGGCCTACATGTAGTTCTACCGGGTCTGGCGTTTGTGAATATGAGTTTAAATGTTTGTAAATGCACCCACGATGCAGAAAAAATTACAAGAGGGAAGCCACGTTAAAAAAAATGGTTAATGACTTTATCCCTGGTGTTTTTGATGAATGAGTGACACTCCAATATGTACGGTCGAACAAGCTATTTGGTTTACATTTTACAATGCAATTTGTGGTTAAACTGTAAACCAAATAGCTTGTTCGACCGTAAATCCGTACACGGTAGACTGAAATTAATGATGAATATACACCTCTAACTCACCTGAAGAGGGTTCTTTATTCCATAACATATTCCTTCTTTCGTGTCCTGAAGGTGGAAACAATAGGCGATGCTTACATGGTAGTTTCTGGTCTACCGGAGAGGAATGGCGACCTTCACGCGCGGGAGATCTGTCTCATGGCGCTGGCTATTGTGGAGGCTGTGAGGGGCTTCGTTGTGAGACACCGGCCTACGCATCGATTGGAGGTGAACTTTGCTGATCATTCGAATTATACGTTTTACAAACAGTTTTACACATAGTCAAACAATCTACTATAGTATTTATTACATCTTAGCAGAGGGGAGACGAAATAGAATAAATAACAAATCGGCCAAAACCAGAGTTACCATAACAAGAATTGTGTTATTTTTGTATGAAAACCGTAATTTTCTTCTAATGTAACGTAAAGTTCTATTGCTAGGATACCTCTTGGTCAAAAATAACCCTGGTTCAGGTAATAGGGTCTTCGATCAGCCGATTATACAATGTTTCTTCAGTATATATGGATGTATATGTGAAGCACTCGAAATAAAAAAAATGGGGTGATTTTTGACCCCAAAAAAAAGTCTTTTCCCAGCAATATTTTTTGCGTAAAGTTACGAGTACTTAGTTTGATGTACAGAATGCTTTGTTGACGGCTTCGTGATGAGGTTGCTTACACCCTGAATAGTATGTTTTTACCAACAAAAAAGTCTCTATGTAGTATATCAATTATCTGGCACAAGCCTCGTTACTTAGTGTAGCACTAGATAACGCTGTGTGTAATGTCCAGCGATAATTATTTTATTTTATTTATATTGCCTGTTGAATCTGAAAGTATTTTGCTCTACTGACTGTGTACTTGATCAGGTCCGTATAGGAGTCCACTCCGGTCCAGTGTGTGCCGGCGTGGTGGGGGTCAAGATGCCCCACTACTGCCTGTTCGGAGACACCGTCAACACTGCCAGTCGCATGGAGTCTACTGGACAACGTAAGTTTCATCCTTTTGCAGTTGAGGTATCTAGTATGTACCATTTCACAATGGTGTGGTCATATTTAGGCCTGATTCCTGCTACGCTGACGTCGGTCACGAGTACTAACAACATTGTGTTCTCTTAAGCACAATACTACGACGCTGACGTTAGTGGCGCATATGTTGCTATTGTTTTTCTCACTGACGTACCTACGCGACCGACATCAGCCAGCGTAACAGGAATAGGCTTGTTAACTGAAAAAATCTAATTAGTCCGTCACTTAGATTATCAAAAAATATTTGACCCGTATTTTTTCTTTTGTCACATAAACCAAAATTGACGAAGATACGACGCTTTTAAAATTCCCAATACGTTACTGTTCGGTATGATTCTTAGTGAGTACTAACGTCACGAGCGCCCACTCCCGAGTTTTGATGCGTTTTATCTTTGTCAATATTCGTTGATTTACAAAAACAAAAAATACGTGTCCATTATTTTCTAATACTCTAACTGACGGACTGAATAGATTTGCAATTTATTGATGCTGGAAACAAGCCTATTAAGGCCTTAGGGTCGTGGTGCAGAACATCAAACGGTGTAGGACCAACATCGTTATCACAAAATAAAAACCAGCTGTCACATTTGGGTACAGCGTGTGTATATTATACATACATGATTTTTTTTATGAGACTATTGTATATAGGGTGGTACCGACAATACGGCAATGAATTAAACTGCGTATACCTCATAACCTGCACATATTTTCGCGATTTGAATGTTGGTAACGTGGAAATATAACCGTGGTCTTTCGAAGAGAGAATGGATTACAAGAGGATTTGTTTAATTAACGGAGAAAATAATATCAAAGTCTGTTTCCCGATCGTTACGAGTATAATCTGGAACTCTTCTAAGTTCGAGTGAATCGCTTACTTCTAGGCAAGCTCTACCCTAGGCCGTATCTTCGATTCGCATGTGGCGACTTGCGGCCTATCTGTATACTTATAGTATAAAGCAGAAGAGTTTGTTTGTTGGGTTGAACGCGCTAATCTCAGGAACTACCGGCTCGAATTGAAAAATTATTTTTCTTGGATAGTCCATTTATCGAGAAAGGCTTTAGGCTACAGCTTTTAGACAACTGCTTCTACTCGGTTTATGAATTTTTAAATTATAAATTTTGTCAACAACTATCTGGTGTCCACGACACAAGCCTTGCTTAGTGTGCCACTAGATAGCACTGTGTGTTAATGTCCAGCGATATTTATTTATTTTATTTATTTATTTGACATTATTTTTATCACCTATTGACTTGTATTGCTCATTTTGATTTCATATTTTTACTTTTAATCATTTGACGATTTGACATTGTGTAACTACGGTAACGGTAGTGTATGTGAAACTGACTAATTTTAAGATCTTAATGTACCATATACTCAGAAATAAATAAATCTTATCTTATCTAATATAACATCATCATTTCAGCCGAAAGACGTCCACTGCTGGACATAGGCCTCCCCCAAGTGTCGCCACATTGACCGGTCCCTTGCGACTCGCATCCACCGGATTCCCGCAACCTTCACCAGGTTATCGGTCCACCTAGTGGGAGGTCTTCCAACGCATCGTCTTCCGGTACGCGGTCGCCACTCCAGAACTTTTCGGCCCCAGCGGGCATCCGTTCTGCGAGCAATGTGCCCTGCCCACTGCCACTTAAGTTTAGCAATTCTTCGGGCTACGTCGGTGACTTTGGTTCTCTTGCGGATGTCTTCATTTCTGATTCGATCACGCAAGGAAACTCCGAGCATAGCCCTCTCCATTGCCCTTTGGGTGACTTTAAGCCTTTTGATAAGGCCCATTGTGAGCGACCACGTTTCGGTCCCGTATGTAATCACTGGCAACACACACTGGTCATAGACTTTCGTCTTGAGACACTGCGGTAAGTTGGACGAGAAGATACCGCGCAGTTTCCCGAACGCTGCCCAGCCGAGTCGGATTCGACGATTGACCTCTTTCTCGAAATTAGACTTACCTAATATAACATCACGAATTCACGATACAATTATTACGAGCGGAGCAGGAATGAAAAATGTTGCAAAAACTGGGTTTTTTTTTCCTTTAGTTTTTCTCTCTTATGTGACGCAGACGAAGATGCGTGGGTCAGCTAGTGTAGTAATAAAAGATATGAACTATACAGGGTACAAACAACCTCATCACGAAGCCGTCAACTAAGCATTCTGTACATCAACTAATTCTACGCTAAATATATTGCTCGGAAACGACTTTATTTTGTGGGGAGAAAAATATTGTTTTGTGGTAGAACTGATGGATGGATTGAGAAGTACGGGGGTCATAGAGGTGTTTAAAGTCAAAATCTTCCCGTAAAAACTAAAAAGAACTTGTCAAAAAGTTGGAACTTTGACCCCCGATATTTCCGTCACTAGAAAGTTCCCAAGGTTTGGTGTAGATTCTACACCATACCTGGGAACTTTCTTGTTACACTGTAGAACAAAAAAAATACGGGGAGAACAAGTGCCTTTCGGCTTCGTTAATTCCTCATTTCCGTGATGGTAAGAAAACCTTAATATCTTAATAAATAACTGAACAAGAGGTTTTTTGCACCCTCTAAAACGCCCAGTAAAAAAAAAAAAACTTAAAGATCCTTAACTTTTAACTCTCCGCGACTAGGCGACTGTTCGTTTCAAAGAAATGTCCGCGTAAAAGATACATCATGTTCATGGGTCTTATAAATTGTTAGTAGTAAACTTTATTTAGCCAAGATAACAAAACAAGATGTAACCACGATTTACGTAGCGGGATCGTGGATAAGGCAGATTTATGTAACAAGAATTACTTTTATAGCCAGATTTGTTAATTAGGAATTTTGCGACAAAGTTAAGTACTGTAATAAAGCTCGGTCACACGATACAACGTTTTATTCCTATTTGAGTTTTACTGGACGTATAAACGAAACTGTTTTGTCACAAGTAACTGAATTTCCATTTAAATTACAACAACAACCTCTATTTATGTCGTAGTTGTATGTACAGGGTGTTTTTTTCAAGTAGGCGTGGATGGCCATATCCGAAACTATGAGGAATAGCGAAGAATTCTCAAAGGAGCCTCGAGTCGCTCAATGAATTACAAATTAGTTACTGACGCTTGTCTTTTTAAACTTTCACGATCAGAACACATTTTTAAAACCGACTTCAAAAAAAAAAACAAAAAAAAGTTAAAAATAACTTTAGCTTCTGAAGTCGGTGACCTTTGTTTGATTGATTTAATTTTTTTGTCACCGACTTCAGAAGCTAAAGTTATTTTTAACTTTTTTTTTTGAAGTCGGTTTTATTTTTTGCAAAAAAAGTTTTTATTTTTCACTTTTTAGTGGTTCACATGTGCTTGGTACACATGGAAAGTGCATACCGTTACAATTACAACAAGCCCAGACACGACTAGGATACATTGTCTCATTATGGAGTTCCGTGACTCTTGGCTTCATCATCCGATCTGATGGTAGAATGGTTCTCATCAAACGCAAGTGCTTCATTTGTTGCAGAAAATACCAAAATCGCTGTACGTTATCCTATAAAATTTGAAGAGTTCCCTCGATTTCGCCAAGATTCCATCATCAGATCCCGACTTGGTGGCTATGGGACCAACTTGGAAGTATACCCTTTCAAACAAAAAAAGAATTTTTCAAATCGGTTCAGGCGTCTTCGAGTAATCGGTGAACATACTAAAAAAAAAAAAAAAAAATACATACGGTCGAATAGAGAACCTCCTCCTTTTTGGAAGTCGGTTAAAAACTGGTATTTATCGCGAACTTTACCTTTAATTTAAGCCCGACGTTTTGACTGGATTGCACCAGCCGTGGTCGCGGAAAGACTGAAGTATTGGAGGTACCGCCACAGCAAAGTGAAGGCGTTTATTCAACTACCCTCACTTGATCTTCATAAGTGTTAATTAGGGCCGGTTTACACTAGGACAGCACACTACACTAACAGTGTCCGCATAAAGAGCGCGTGACGCGTTAGTATAAACTCGCGTCATGTATGGACCGCCCGCGATTGACGGTACTATAGTTGCTGCCAGTTAAAATGACATTAACGGTCATTGACCCACCTACGTTTACTAAAGTTCTTAAGGGGCCGGCGCGCGGCGGAGCATGTGTTTTACCAAACGTAATACCAAAATGATATGAAAATGAAACATATTCTTAAGGCAGTGTGTATACAACGTGTAACAGAAAGGGTATAGTCATATGAATTTAAAGGGTGTGCTACAGACCATCAAACTAAACAACTTTCTCTATGGGACCACCATCGTAATCGCGAAAAAATTTTCAACGGCCCCATACTAAATTCCAATACCTACTCGACCAAATGTGTGAAACAGCTGATTATTTTTTTACGATTACGATGGTGGTCCCATAGAGAAAGTTGTTCATATACCCTTTTTGTTACACGTTGTATATTTGGATTGGATTATAGAATATCTATGTTCCCAAATAATTATTTTGAAAGGACAATTGATATAAATACGAGATATGAGGAATTTAAAATTTCTAAGAAAAAATATTTTTCTCATAACTCTTGTTAAAATCGGTGTTGTACTTTCAAAATATATGTTTGGGAACCTATGTATATTCTGTAATCCAATCAAAATAAATACTCACTACCTTAAGAATATGTTTGATTTACAAATTATTTTGGTATTACGTTTGTATGAAATTCGCATGCTCCGCAGGCCTCTTAACTTTGAAAACCAAAAATTAGCCTGTTCAAGTCTTGAATCGTCATCTATCGTTATCTTCAACCTTTTTTCTAATCAAAATCGATACATTCATTTTGGTTAGTACGAAGAGATGTTGGGAAAAGTGCAATGACCGCCTTTTTCATCTTAACTGGTAGCAACTCTATGATATTCTGGCTTCTCATTGGTGGTTTGAGTATGTTACTGGTATGTTTATAGTGTTACTTATGACTAGTGTCCTGAAGAATAGGCCTTATTAAACAGGGACTTTACAACACTCCCAGCCACCTGTAGCAAGTTTCCCGTTCATCAAAAACAACAACTAATTCCTTTTTCACTTCCAGCCCTACGGATCCACTTAAGCGAGAACACACGAGCGCTGCTCGACCAATGGGGCACCTTCGTAGTAGACCGGCGAGGTGAGGTGGAACTCAAGGGTCGCGGGAGAATGCTGTCCCATTGGCTGCTGCACTGCTCCGAACCCGAAGCCAGGCCACCTTCGCAAGGACTTCAGCCACCTCCCCAATATCCTATACTGTTTCCTGCGCTACCACAACCTGGATTGTCTTTACAAGTTCCTTACCTAGTGGTGGATCCCCCTACGTTAGCTGCTTGAAGAGTCAGATTCTATATTTAAATGGATTTGAATCTGGAGAGACAGTATGATCGAGTATAGGCTAAGCTTGACCTATCTGACCGCGATATTTCTGTTACTCTATCTCTTTCTGTCGCTTAGAAACGACATTGGGATCTTATCAGAATATCAACACTGTGACGTTTTTTTTTTAATGTTACAGCACCATGCTGACTGAGGCTCCTATGGAGCCTTTTGGTCTCGTACAGGACAAATTTTGTTTGTATTTTTTAATGATTTTATTATTTTTCTCATTACGTTTACTTTTTATTAGTTTTAATCATAATTCAACCATTTTTTTTTGTGTTTTGTGCTGTCGAGTTAATACATGCTTTTTCTTTCTTTCTTCAAAGAAATGGCTTTGGAATTGATTCTGCTGCGCGCTGAGGCTGAGGCTACATGAGCGATTAAAACAAGTAAATGAATGCTCACGTATATGGCTACACTGTACATCAAATATTACTAGCGATCTTTGATTTCTTTATGCGATCGGAACAACATTACTATAATCACGGCATCAGCTACACGATCTTAGCGAAATTGAAGCGAATTTATTTGAAAATACGCCGGAATCTCGCTTGTAATGTAGCCATACCATGTTTTTCTCGTTTCGCTCTTCCAGTCGCATCGCAAATCGCTGCCTAGTGTAGCCTCAACCTGATGGTCATCCGTCGGCGTCGGGCAGATAAGTCTGGCTCTGCTCTATAATACTATTGATCGTGTGACTGATCAGATTCATGATCATTAATGTCTATTAGTTGTGTCCTAATCACACGAGTTCGGGCTTCCTTCGTAAAGGCATTACTTAGTTATAAAATAATTCATTCGATAGTATAAAGTTATGTCTACCTATAAACTTTGGTATTCCAAAACTAATACCTTCGGTAATTAACAATAGGATCCTAAAATAGGTTTTATTTGAGTTAGAAAAACTAAGGTAAAATTATATGAATAGAATCGTATTCGAATTTTAAAAATAAGCGGTCGACCGCTTCTTACCATTAAACAAGCCTGCTGTCAAATACAAGCCTAAAAAAACAATATTCTATGATAAATGCGTTCAATTTATACTAAACAGACCTCCATTAAACGTAAAATATGAGGGATGAACTAGAAATAACAGCAACGTAACTCAAATGCTAATTTTATGAACATTTTATCCGCGTACACTAGTTAATGGCTTGACAGTGATAACATTTACATTTTACTAGCTGGTACATCACTATGGACGTTTAACGAGATCATTTGCATTTATTCCATAAAGTATCAAACATTTGTTACGTACAGATGCATTCAAATAATCTGAAATGCAATTTACTCACGCTTGGGATGAAGGTTACAAGGTTACACGTTTTGTTTAAACATGTCATATCATCATAAACTTCTATCCTTCTAACTTACGCGAAGAAAATTATACCGAGGGAACTATGTATACAAATAAATAAAATTGTAATGTCTATTTGCAATATCAAAATAACAACTTTTTAATGAATGCATACGAAAATAAATACGGCACTTAAAACAAAAACATTTATTCAATTTCTGTCTGTCTGTTTGTTTTGGCTAATCTCCGAAACGGCTGCAGCGATTTTCATGGGACTTTTATGGGCAGATAAGTGATGTTATAGGGTCTAACTTAGCCTACTTTTATTAATGTACATATAAAACAAATTAATAATTATAGTTTCAGTAAAAATGGTAACAAAATCCGATTCAAAAGGGAAGTAATATTTTTGTAATAACTTCGCCGGTAACAACCAGTTTAGAATAACTTGCTCTAGAATTCAGACAATCAAAGCAATGTTATACACTGGCATTGGAAGTAGTTTTGGCCACGTGTAAAGTCTATTGTTATAAATTATATTCTAACTATAGTTCTACAAAGTTCTTTGGAGTTTGTATGAATTTGGAGAATTGTTGAAGTGAAAAAAAAAACAAATTTGCGGAGCTAATGAACAGTTAGTGTGTCAGCCAATGTGTCTAAAGTTTTAGGCTATGGTACAGGTACCTTTAGCATAGACTATAAACAACATTATCCGAAAAAACAAACCGAAATAAAATCACCTACGAATCTGGCATTGGCAGAAAGTTTTTCCACACGATTCACTGTTTGTATTGCTAAAATACGACCTAACACAGCTTGTTAGGCAATATTTTACCGAGTTACAGAAGTAAACCAGAAAATACAACATGCTACCGAGAAATTCGACACAAAAACAAGTGGCTAACTGTAAAACATTGCGCAAACGTGGGAAAAAAATGGAAAATTATTAAACGTGGGAAAAAATTATATATCCCTAAGTATTTCTTTATTCAACAAAATTTCACCCTCTTCTTGAAACGAGCAGTAATTTTACTGTAATTTTCTCTGTGTTTCTCACGGGAGCGTAAAACCATCTGCTATGGAAGATTACACACCATAGCAGCGCTGCCTGACAAATGAGGGCGGGGTATATGTTTAAATTATGGACGATCGTCCTGGCTTGCTACATTTATGAACATTTTTGACTGTGTGTAAAATATTACCAACATAAAAAAACTGTGTGTGGAACTAATAAATACCTACTTAATAAATACTTTAGCTTCTTGTGTTCTGTGAATTCATTAAATAAACACGTTGTAAAAAACAAAACTTATTGCCTGGCTTCATAACATTGAACAAACACCGTAATTAGAGTTTAAGCAAATGCGTGAAATACTCAAATCGGAAACTGAAAATATAAGTTTTTCGTGAAAAAAAAAACTACGTCATCCTTTTTCAACAAAACTTTTTCTTCAGCATATCTAAAATCGATAGTTTTTGTACTTTTAGTTGGTAGGGTTTACCCTATCCGTCTAATGAACCATGTCTTATTTCGTTTCGGAATACTTACGATATTTGTTGAAAAGTTCCATCGGTTTATTCAGTAGTCTTGATTTATAAATGTTGATTTAAATGATTGGGCCCCGTTCCACTATGTCGTGACGACAGATAATCGTGTAGTTTTAAGTGTCGTGGCTTGTGTATTTAAATGGAGATGTTCACAAATAGGACGACACGAAAACTGTCGTCCATGACTTTTGCCAACCAAAAACCAACGATAAATTAATCGTCACGACATTGTGGAACCGGGGCCTTAGCTGTACAACTTGTCGTGTATGATAAATACTTAGGTACCTAGTAGATATAAGTATATACAAAAGTATAAAATTTGTGTTAAGAGAACTGTTCGATATTTTTCATGTAATTGACCTCACGCCTTTGAATCTATTGTCTAGACAAACTGGGGCGTATATACCTAAATATGTAGTAAAGATATTTTGTTACAAACAATTTGATACATGCCTCGCTAAAATAGATGTTTTGGAGGTAGATTAGACGGTGTACATTTCATTATTAGTTGGTGTAATAATCCTCAAATTGTTATTTTACAAAAGCTTACAAATAATAATTATCCTATTTCCAATTTTAAAGAGTTATAGTCTTTCTAAGTTAGTTTGTAAGATTAATTCCTAGTTAGAAGCTTTTCTTTTAAGGTTTCCTTTCGATTTTTTCCAAGAACCAGTAAATTTTGTTAAGAATAGTTAATAGTTAATGATTACAGTTCATCCCTTCCCTGAAATAGGAACCAGATATCAGTAGTGCCAAATTGCATTTTTTTTGTAGGTACTAACACTGTTTTGACATTGTACTATCCCACTCATAATATTTAAGTATCATAATATAGATTCTATATCGTTGTCTCTAAATGTCTATTTTTATATGAATGTTGAAGACATAAATATAAATAGATGCTTTTATTTATTTTACGTCAATTAACTGTGAAAAATGACAATTATTTTCTATGTTTGGTGATAAAATAAAAGACGAAAATTATATTGTGGTTTTATTTTACGGAGTGCAAAAGTAGGCGAATCTAGGTTATAAATATGGAATAAACGACTTTGTTTGTTTTGAGAATGGAGCAGATAACCTAGACAGTCAAATGACCTACCTAACTTTGAAGCCTTAAATTATTAACTCTCGTCGTCGTTCGTAGAACTCCACGAATAGTGATCTTAATATTATTCATAGCAATCGTGAACTACTCAAAAACAACTACTTGACTTACGGCCGAATACTGAAACGTCACTCAAAATTTAAGTGACACTTATATTTAACAGATACTCAAAAATGACGTTTGGCCATACAAAATGTTAAGTTTAGGAGCTTCTCAAATGTTAAGCAGCTCTTACATTTTGAGTGACGTTTCAGTATTCGGGGGTTACACAATAGGAATCAAAGAAGAATTAATTATTCTTTAAAATCTGCTACGAATTCACTCTCTCGCTCTAAAGCATTTAACTTACTCTTCTTCACAATGGTATAGTTAGACGACTCCTTCCTCACAATCTCTAACAAAAATATGACCAGAGATATCACACAGCCAAAACCCAGGCAGAGGAAGCAACTGAGCGTCTGATGTTGAGTTAGCGGCGACGGATCAGAAGTTATCGTGGGGGCATATGTCGTCTTCATAACGACTTCCCTTTCCAACAAACCACTTTCTAACATCCTGGGCATCCATGTTACGAGTGGTCTTACAAATGGGGAGTACATCCTCATCCATACAACCAATGGCACAGTCAAAATTGAGTCCGGCAACACGTGACCACATTCGTTCTCCTTCTTTCCTTGTGCCGCGCAGTACGCGAAGGCATACTCCAAAGAAGTGGCCAATACGAACTTCTTATTACCATCCAATATATCACAGAATACGTCATCAAACTTTACTTCAGGGATTATTTCGAATCCATCCCTGATTAGGTCATCGAATTCGAAATGAGCATAAATACC
Source organism: Xestia ashworthii (assembly GCA_950022955.1). Lineage (NCBI taxonomy): Eukaryota > Metazoa > Arthropoda > Insecta > Lepidoptera > Noctuidae > Xestia > Xestia ashworthii. The sequence goes on from OX465563.1 coordinate 6,306,121, forward strand.
AGCACGACCACCAAACTTGTAGCCATTGTCAAGAGTTTCCTTTAAGTTCGCAAAGTTGCCGGTCAGAGTGTCTGTCTTCAGAGCACCAATGAGAACGCTTTGATACGCATTCCTGACGACAAAAGTGAACCACAGCCACAATCCAACAATGTAGAAGTCTCGGAATCTTCTCGGGGCAACTCTTATCGTTTGACCGAGCATGGCACCCCAGACTCTAAAAGCAGCACCCTGAACTTTGTCAAAGTTTTTGAAAAATCGATTGCAAAAACGCTTTGTACGTTTAAACTTCAACACAAAAGGAAGAGATATGACCAAAAAGGAAACCACTAGGAGGATAAGCCACAAATACCCGTTTAGAGGTGAAAGTAGTCGCCACCACATCGGGCCCGGGGCCACTGGAGGAGCCAACCACGCTATACGAATTCTAAAATACGGAATCGAGTAATCCAGGAGACCCAACCTATCCACTCCTAAAGGTATGGTACAAGTAGAAATATTAGCAAACCCCGAAATGACATCATTCAAAGAGTCAGACCAATTCTTAGCTCGATCTGAATCAATGCTTATGTAGTCTCTTGCAGTCACTATTGGAGTAAAATTCATGATATCTCGGAGTAGCCTCACTATAGTTTTCTTTATTATTTGTAGTGGAATCTTCTTGTCTATACCCCCCTGATGGTAGATCTTGTTAGTTGATATGTACAGCGGACACTCGTGCATGTTACTCATCTTATCTGGATAGATGTTATAGAAAGACATCTCTGGTGTCCAATAGTTGATTAGGACAGGCTCGGTATTTTGACAGTTCAAATGATTTTTGTAAGGATAATAGGTGTATAAAGCCACATCGCCTTTCTTGTCTTTAGTAATGATAACAACATCGGTGACGTAGTAGCTCCACAATATTCTGGTGATGTGTTCTAGTTTCTTGCGATTTGAGTTTATAACAATTATGAATTTGGTTCCACCGTTGAAAAGGTTTCTCCCTCTGAGATCTGGCTTCAACCCGCCCAATAGCCTCATGAAAGATTGATAGTTATCCACAATGATGACCACTTGCTTCGCCGGGTCAGCTCCTCTACTTTCAATCATCACAGTACCTTCGTACGCTTTTAGGAAATCAGTGACCAGTTTTTCTTCAACATCCCGATACAGAATAACAGTTGTTTGACGATAATTAAAATTATGATTCGCCACATCTAGAGCACAACTTATGACATCGTCTTGTTTTTCTAAACATATTACAATTTTAAGGCTTATTGCAACGTTAATAAAGACTATTAGAAAATCACTGAACATTTTGAAAGGACTGTTGTCATCGGAGATTTTAGAAAAAGTGTCGTATCTTTCTTCGGTAAAGGTAAAGTTGATGGACTGCGCTTGATTTTGATAGATGATCAGAGGTAATAAATCTTCTTTTGTTTCAAATGCTGCGTTGGCATTCGCCGCAGACATCTTTCGTTCAGATTTTGATCGATGCATGTTACTAATGCAGTTACTAAGTAAAAAATGAAAGGATTTTTAAATCGTGATAAATTGAGTTTGGAATGGCGTTCAATCATACATCAAGTCGCATGTCAGATAAAGAATATCAGAATAATTGGCTTGATGGATAAAAACGTTAATCTGTTGGTAGGTTTTAATATTGTATTGAGATAAATAGTCTCTACGATTTAACAAAACTACAATAGTTAGCTAAAACATTTAGTAAGGCATTCTGAGAGGTCGGGCGCTGTATGTAAAATACAGGCTAATCATCTAGTTCGGATGCACATACTCCATGTTGTATTGTTTTCCTTGTAGCAATATGGTTGTAATTATTTTGGGTGTCAAAAAATAAACTAGCATTAATTAAAGTAGGTACACCTACTTTATTTAGTGTTAGTAGTAATAATATCAATTTTAACAATGTTATTATACACCCAAGTATAAATATTAAAATTCATCATGTAGTGTGCTGTATATCAAACAGAAAGAAATAATAATTGCGTTGGCTGCAAACTTTAATTTCAGACAAAGATTCCAGGATAATATTAATAAGCTAGATATTGTGAAGAATAATTAACCATTCTATTTTATAAGGGTAGTTTGTCTACTAAAATAAATTCATTGAGCGGTTTGTACCATATAAAATCTAAATGGGATAACGGACTGCATCAGATTCGGCATTGAAATATAAAGCTGACGCGAAATTATTACTTTCACTAAGCAGTCTATTAGAAAAATACCAGTCAGTAAATCATAAGAAACATTTATTAATAATAAGGTACTTAGATACAACACACAATCACAGTTCACATATTAATGATTATAGCAGAAACCAATATACTGTAAATATAATGCAATCAGGAAAATTTACACAGTAATTAAATGTATGGAAATAATGTTTTACCAACATTATTTCTAGCTGATACTTATTACCCGATACACGAAGTATTGCGGTCACGGAGAGATGTTGCCTCGACGATGGTGCGTGTTAAAAGAGAGCTTCGCAGCACTGAGCATCATTTATATATGATCTTCAAAACTGAATGAACTGAACTGTCATGGCGCGCCCCTCTTACCCTCCTCCGGGTATGGAAAAAGCAAGTGCGACAACAAGTCTGACAAAATTAAAGTGATCTTTATATCTGTTGTGATAAGGTTGCTGTTGGAGTGCAGCTGCTAGAAGTAAACTAGCAATGAAGCGACTGTACGTTATAACTTTCCGCACCACTGCGCGCGTGCGCCCCGTTACCATGACAACGCACATAACAACATAATTGTAAACAAAACAGCATCGCCAAATTGTGTTTTCACCAATTTAACCTAAATAATAGCTAAGATCAAGTGACATACAGATTACGTCATTTACGTGACGTCATCGTCAGTATAAAGTTCGGGCAACGATTTGTGGCAATTAATTTTAACGATCCCATTTATTTTAAGAGATTGTTACGTTATAATTTTCATAGTAATTTTGGCGAAATTCATTCTTTGTTACATAAAAGTGAAGCAACCATTTAATATTCTGCAGAATTATTTTAGTGGTTAAAGCTATGAAAATCAAAGCATTACGTCGTCGCATTTGGTATTGGATGGAAATAGTAACAAGTATGATAATAACAGTGAATGCAAAGGAACTGGAAATGCCGGGTACCTGCGAACAAGGACACTATTATGAGCCTAGTGCTCTCAGCTGCATAACCTGTCCTGCTAATGCCTCAATGGTCACTTCTGCTGATGGTAAGTAAATTAGATATTATCCCGTGACCAGAGTGCTGGTCAATGTTTTGGCCAAAGAATCAGCATTGCCAACCAACGTGGCAATGCTGCCAGCCTTCTAGGCACTATTCCCGTTCAAAGTAAAGTTACGCGGGCAAATTATTTGACACCCTTAAATTATTTTCTGCTTTTGTATAATGTAAATATTTGTAAGTAAATACTGGTGCTCACTTAAACCACATAAGATATTTCGACCACTCGTCGACGGTAGCACTGGATCTAACGATGTTGTATCGCTTATGAATAGTGGTTGTACATTCTACATCTTTGCTCCTTTTTTCCTAGTTTGATTACCTTTCGGTATTCGAGTGCCTATATTGTTCCAAAGCCGTATATGTCCACCATAAGAGAAAAAAGAAAGAAAAATATTTATTTCACGTCAATTATTCAAGGACACACACAATATTAAAAAAAAAGATGTGTGCCTCCCGGCTGTACACCAAAAATATCTTAAGCATTATTTAGCTATTCTGCTTTTTTGAATAATTGACAAAAAATACAACGTTGGGCAATTCCGAGTACTGCGCTGAATCCGTGGTTGTTGTGTCACGATGTCCCATTTTTAATTTAGTATTTTTGTTTTTTGATCAAGACAAACACCGTATTTGTTTTCCTATCCCAGGTTTCGGGTGCTCCTGCGCCGAACACAGCGTACCAGCAGGTATAGATCGCTGCAGACCGTGTAACGCGACTGAAGTGGTGTCTGCAGACGGTACCACGTGTGTGCCGCGCCGGTGCCAGAATGTTGCTGGTAGAATTGCGTGCAGGAAGTGTCCTGGAGACTATGTTACAGGTATGATATACCTGGACATGTCACCTAATGTCATAAATATACTTAGCCTACCACAAATGTTTTTCAAACTATCCAATCACAATTCCCCGGAGGACAAACTTCTATTGTCACTTACGGGATATCTTCCTTGATTGTTCATTGTTTGGAGCTCCCGATATTTTGACGCTGTTGCAATCACGGAAGATGTCCCGTAAGTGACAATATAAGTTTAATTTTAAACCGTGAATGCTCAGTCCCTGGAGGATCTTACAAATATGCACGAACTACAGGTTGTTACTGAGTAATTCCAGGAATTACTTCAGCATAATCTTCCTGATCTGGTCCTATAATATTCTACTTACGGTCGACGCAACACGTTTTCGTCTTCCATTCTCTCCTGTCAGACATGGCATCATTTACTCCTTTCTCTTTCATATCATTCTTCACACAACCCATCTATCTTTTCTTTGGACTTCTTCTCTCTCTCTATCCATCGAAATTCGTAATTCGTAATTTCTGGTTTAAACACCCAGCCTGGCACCACATGATCATTGATGCAGTAAGACCAAAATCTTCTCAACAAAACTATTTTCTCTGCCCAGTAACTCAAAACATCGACGGTTCTACTCTCAAAGAGGTGCAGTGCGTAAAATGCGCGCGCGGCTATAAGGCACAGAACAACGCTTGCGTACGCTGCGAGGCCTGCACATGCACGAAGAGCCAGGTCATCGTCAGAGGCATCTGTGTGCCGAAGAGCTATGTGAACTCCAGGCCTAAGTATGAGGAAGGGAGTCTGCATCCACTGGCTCTTTTGGATGTAGTGAAGCATGAGTATTTGTGCATGGTGAGTTGATTTAGGTGGTTATTACTGTATTAATCAAATATGCACTTCAATATTATTCTTAAACACAATCAGCCTATAATGTTCCCACTGTTGAGACACAGGCCTCCTCTCTAAGAAAGAGAATGGTATATAAATCCACCACAGGGGTCCAGTACGGGTTGGTAGATGTCACGTCTTCGATTTTTTGGTCTGAGGACATGCCGGTTTCCTCACGATGTTATCCTTCACCGTTTTGAGAGCAGTGGTGATGAAATAAATTACACACAGTGTCGTGCCTGCCTAGGTTCGACGAACCGACCACTTGCTGCTCGTAAAGTCGGGGCCGCCACACCGCATTTTTCAACCGACTTCCAAAAAGAGGAGGTTCTTAATTCGTTTTTTTTTTGTGTTTGTTACCTCAGAACTTTCGACTGATTTTGATGGTTCTTTTTTTATTTGAAAACTGTTGCTTTCCGTGTGGTCCCATTTCAATTTGATGAAGATCTGATGAAGAACTTCAGAGATAGGCAACGGAACTCACTAATAAATGATAGGAAATGTACTGAGATTGCTGAAATCTCATGTCTGTCTATTGTTTACACCAGTTCATATAAAAAAACCACGCCGGTGCGCTGTGAAAGGGTTAGCACATGTGAAACACTAAAAAGTGAAAAATAACTTTAGCTTCAGAAGTCGGTGACAAAAAAAAACTAAATCAATCAAACAAAGGTCACCGACTTCTGAAGCTAAAGTTATTATTCACTTTTTTGTGTGAAGCCGGTTTTATTTTTTTGCAAAAAAGTTTTACATAATAGGTACTCGTAGGTTGTTAAGAAAAGAAATATTTCAGAGCTTCGAGTCAAGGCTAACCAGGCTTACTGACCAACCTTGATGGCTGTTTTCTGTAGCTAATAATTTACAGTTAGTAAAGGAAAAAAACCCGGTAAAACATAAAATATTTGAATAGAAATTGATAAAGATTGCGCCAGAGAAATGAAATGCGTTGGTTGCGAATGGGTTAATAATATATTCTTGTCAGTGACTGGCAGAGTAGGTGTGACACAGTAACTTAGTAATAAACACCCACACACAATATTCCACACTCCGACATAGACTTTATAGTTCATGCATTCACAATGAGTAAGGGACTGCTACGACGCTACGACGTAGCTAGTCCATGTAATCAGTGCTACGCCGTAGCAGGTTCGCGTAGTCTACGCTACGATAGCTACGAGTTCGTAGCAAATAACTTCGCTTTCATATAGCCTTTATCAAATGACCATTACTGCGTCTTGATATGTATGTTACTTCCCATCTAAGAAGATCTCTATTGATACCGTCTTATATTTTTCGGTAACTATCTTTTTATTTTATAGCAAAAAAATCTTCACGCTTGTCGCGTCCTGGCCAATGAATGCGTCAAGAATTTCTACTCCAGTGACCCAGCGGGACCCTGCAGACTGTGGATACAGTCTAACTTGGCCACACCTAAAGGTATAGTTAAGTTAAAGAAATAAGTCTACCACCAATGTCTTAGAATCATCTATGATGGTTGGGTAACATGAAATTCAGATTCTTATTATGCTTGTTGAAATCATCTTTTCAAAGATTAATTTGTCAGTTTTATATTGCGCTTCTGAGGTGAACAACGCCTCTGTATCGACTGACCGTACTGACAGATTCACGACTGGACAATTTGTCAGTTTTATATTGCGCTTCTGAGGGGAACAACGCCTCCGTAGCGACTGACCGTACTGACAGATTCGCGACTGGACAGATTCTCAGCTGGACAGTTTCTCAACTGGACAGAACTTAAGAGTAAATATGTACATCATCATCACCTGCTCAGCCTTTTCACAACTACGTTTGAGTCGGCTTCCAGTCAAACTTAATGCAGTTATAATTCATACATTGTCAATTAAGTAAATGCAATTCGGTACATGAACCACCAATAAACGGGTCTGTCAGTACTTGAATAATTCTGTAAAAAAATAAGAATATACTCGTATTTCAGAAATTCCACAAAACCTTTTAAATAATAGATTCTCTTGACCCGGAAAACCGGCAGAGCTAATTAGTGAGTCCTTTTTGCTACAAACTGTAAGAAAACCCGAGCGGCTTGTGTATAATTTATTATGCCATAATTATAGGACCACTCTCGGACCAAAGGAATTATGGTAACGAAGTTTATTTTCTAGCATAATTAAATACAAGATAATTATCTCCTATTTCAAATCAAATAAATCAGACGTTTTTGTTTGATAGCCTGCCTACAAAAATGTGTTGCGATTGCTTATTTCATTTCGTGTTAGCATCACTTTAGAAATAAAAGGCTAGACTTCTGCCCGGCTCATCATCTGCCTAGCCTTTTCCCAACTATGTTGGGGTCGGCTTCCAGTCTAACCAGATGCAGCTGAATACCAGTATTTTACATGGAGCGACTGCCTATCTGAAAAATAACCCAGTTAGTAGGCGGTCAGACTTTTTAGGCCACTAACTTCCTGTTACGGCTGTCAAAGATCTACAAATGACAGTCGGGACCAACAACTTAACGTGCTTTCCGAGGCACGGAGGAAACCCGGTATGTAAGGGTGGTCACCCATCCACAAACCAACCTAGGCAAGCACGGCTTAACCTAAAGAACGACCCGAACAGCTGATATTATTTAGATATTATTTAGCCACGAGCTCGGGATTTGTGCCCGGTTGATGGCAATAAATAAATAATATAAAATAACACCACTGCCTAACACTTCGTGAATAACAGTGTTAAATTACATAGTTGCTGGGCTAACCTGCCCGGTTATTTCATTCTAGGTTTACCTCATCTTACAGTGGAATCTACATTGGAAGATAAAAATCCAGGGGAGACTTTCTTACCACGCAAAAAGGTACGACTTTTTAATTTCCTTAGGAGATGGGCCAAATTGCAGGAGGAAAGAGATAGGAAGTTAAGCCTAGAGGTAGTGAGGCTGCTTACGTTCTTAGGATCCCGGGTTCGAATCCAGGTAGGACAAATGTTTGTGTGATGAGCATGGACATTTGTTTTCGAGTCATGGATGTTTATATGTAAGTATAATAAACATGTATTTATTTAGAGAACTAAGAGAAAATTATTTTCCTTCAAGCTTGTTGACTCGCCTTTTTTTCAACATCTGACTGCGAATATGAACAATCTGCACATCACATTTTGTGGGAGTGTAGTCTTTGGCAAAATGAACGCAATATTATGTTGGATAGTGTACAGATTACATACGGAGTTATTTACTATACGGACCTTGTAGAAACTAGAGCAAATTTCCGTGCGTTCAAGCGTTTTTGCCATACCTATTATTGGAATCAAATATAACAGCTCTCAACTTAGGACCCATTAACGTTAATATTTATCCGTGGTGCTAGGCAACTGGGCCTATCCCAGTTGTAAACGTCCCTTTGTGCCTATTGGCCTTGTTTCGTTCTGTCTCCTGCTGATATGGAGGGAAGTGGAAATTAAAGTTTTTTTCCTACTCCTCCGCTATACTTTCTGATAAATTTCGTTGCGGGATCCAAGACAGTTAAATTCATTCTCTGGGACTTCGTCGAGCTTCATTGTCTCGGCGCTTTTCTGGTGGTCGCCACTGTTGATTCTGGCGCACAGGAGTTACAGTGGTTTGGGCGGGTGTGGCGGGCGTGTCCCAAAAAAAAAAAAAACATGTATTTACAAGCAATAAATATCTATGTAATATATCAACTATCTGATGTCCACAAAACAAGCCGCGGTGTAAGTAATGAGGCTTACTTCAAACGCCATACAGTGCCACACCAAGGTGCGGTGTGACACTGTAAGGCGATGTGTGTGATGTCCTGCGATATTTATTTATTAATAAATGATTTATTAATTTTATAATTAATAAATCATTAAATTAATAAATCATTTGTTAATTTTATAATTAATAAATCATTTATTAAGGACTAAATTTTTTTTTTTTTTTTTCATTTTTTATCCATTAATCCATCCATGAATGTATAACTCACTTTCCTCACTACTGATTTAAAAGCCACAATGCATGGTACTAGGCTTCAAGCGAAATATATGACAGGTTGACTGGTGCAAATTGTACAAAAACTGAATTATCGCTTGTCCGAGCCCAAAATAGTGGTACAAGTAAACAAATAACATATTTTCCCTTTTGTAAAATAAAAAAAACTGCATGAATCTTTTTACACAGTTTTGAAAGATTTGTTTGAAAAACCTCAACATAACTTGTATTTTCTTTTCAGCAGGACACTTTATTAGTTGTAGCAGCAGTGTTCTCATCTGATGGTGGAGTCAAGTTAATGAAAGACATAGATGAACAGGACCATCCGTGCCGACTGCCCGTTCAAATCCAAATAGGGCGGGACTTTTCGTAAGTTCTAATCATTTTATTAGGCTTAAATATAAATCCATACTAATATTATAAAGAGGAAAAAATTGTATTTTTGTGTGTATGTTTGTAATGAATAAAGTCAAAACGCGGACGAAGTCGCAGGCTAAGTGATAGTTGATAATAAACTCAAAGACCTCTAGTCTTATATTTCACTAACGGACGGCACGCGGTTTCACCCGCGTAGTTCCCGTTCCCGTGGGAGTACAAGGATAAAATATAGCCTATGTTACTCAGGGTGAATGTAGCTTTCTAAAGGTGAAAGAATTTTTGAAATTGGCATAGTAGGTTTTGAGTTTATTTGTTACAAACATACACACACACAAAAATACAAATTTTTACTCTTCTTAGTACTCGTTATATTTGTGTACATGTAAAGAGCAGCGGTGGCCCAGTGGTGGCGCCCCCGACTTACGAACAGTAAGTCGGGGATTCGAACCCAGGCAGTCGTATTACTTTGTGTAATTTATTTCATCACCACTGCTCTGAAAACGGTGAAGGAAAACGTCGTGAGGAAACCGGCATGTCCTAGAACCAACAATTTGGAAGACATGTGACATCTATCAACCCGCACTGGGCCCGCGTGATGGATTATAGCCTATACGCAAAATACGCGCTTTGACGTGGAGTTGCGGACACCAGCCCGTTGTACAATACAATACAATAGTATAGATGTAGATTTAAAGGCGTTGCTCCACAGGAGCCGATGGCTTAGCTATTCACGTGTACTTGGCTTCACTTGGTGTGAGGATTAAAGGGCGTTCAACCTCGTTCGGTATCCACGATCCGGTCCGCTCTCCGCCTCCGACTTTGTTTGACAAACGAACCCCCCAGTTAACGCGGTAATAGAGAAGTGTAATTGTGGAGCCTGTGGCTTAATAAAAACAGCCTCTCGGGTCGAGCCGTGCTTGCCTAGGTAACATACCCAGTTTCCTCCGTGCCTCGGAAAGCACGTTAAGCTGTTGGTCCCGACTGTCATTTGTAGAGCTTTGACAGTCGTTACAGGTAGTCAGTTGACCAAAAAGTGTAAGTAAGACTGGCTTACCAAAGGGTATCGTATTACCCAGTACTAAATGGGTTGTGGAGGTAAAATAGGTAGTAGCTCCATGTAAAATACTGGTATTAAGCTGCAACCGGTTAGACTGGAAGCCAACCCAAACATAGTTGGGAAAAGGCTGAGCAGATGATGGTTCTGTAATTATTTCCGAACATAGAATTTAATAAGTCTTTAAGTTAGTTGGAGAACCGTTTTATATTTATTATATATTTGAAATTGATAAATACGTCACTCAAGGCGTAAATAATGATGCCGTGTCGACGGCGCGTTCGTGTTCCACGCGCACCTCAAAGAGATGTCAGCATAAAGAGAGGGGCCGAAGCCTGCCGGGGTTGCGGAACTGTTCGAAAGAGATACCGCGGAACGTAAAGGGCGAGGAAGGAACATGGATGGGTTTTAGTCAGTAAAAGTCTGACACTCCCTCCCACTCCGCCCAGAGTGGGAGAAGTCATTTGATGATTTCCCATCCTAAAAAAAAAAAAGGCGTAAATAATGATATGTCACTCAAGAATGTCAATGTGACAGTTTCTCTTAAGAACTCATGGTACCTTATACGCCCGGGTCACTTGGTACTGTGCGGTCGATACATAAAGGGTGTAAAAAACCTCTTAACGAAGCCGAAAGGCACTTGTTCTCCCCGTCATTGCGATCATATTTTTGCCGTAGACCATACCTGGGAACCTTCTAGTTTCGGAGATATTGGAGGTCAAAGTTGTAACTTTTTGATAAGTTTTTTTTTAATACGAGTTTTTAATGTATTATTTTTACTTTAGACACCTCAAGTAAGTAAGTAAGTAAAACGACGAACCCCCGTACTATTCAATCCATCCATCAGCACAAAGTTTTAACACCTTACATTGAGTTCTACCACAAACTATGATTTTTCCCCCCAAAAAGTATAGTTTCCCAGCAAAAATTTGACAACGTCTAATAAATCGATGAACACACGAAAAAGTGTCCCGTTACGCTCATTGTAACGTTACGATCGGAGCGTATGTATGCAATCATTTCATCAATGTTTTGTTATGACGTTGTCACGTTAAACTATCGTCCGTAAACCGACTTTACAGACAACAAATTTTTTGCGCAGAGTTACTCAGTTTGATGTACAGAATGCTTGCTTGAGGGATTCGTGAAAAGTCTGTTCACACCCTGTATACAAACTTAGTTTAGATAACTTGAGTACATATGTACCTACGCATTCACACTTATACACTTTTCTAGTTTTAGCCTCATTGGTTGAGTGGTCACAAATACTGCTGAGCATGAGATCCTGGGTCCGATTCCCGAGTCGGGCAAAGTTTCATTGGGTTTTTTCAACAGGAATTTCTTAGTAGCAGCCACATATTCTGGATTTGCGCCCAGTTGATGGCAATAGGCTCGTTCCCAATTACATGGTACAGGTGTGATGTTATGTTATCTATTTATAACAAATGAATAGATCAAGGGTGAAATACCCCGAATCAAAAACTTGAAGAAATATATTTCGTTTCACCGTCAAGACATTATTGTGCGCTGTCAAACAGAAAAGATGTTTTTCATATCGAAAGCACAGATCAAAGAAGAACGTTTCTTTTACTGTAATCTCTTACTTTTTATTGAAAAAAATGGGGTCACGAGGAAAATAAGTTATGTTGGATTGTTATGACGGAAAAACTTTTAAGGGGCCGGCGGAGCATGCGTATTTCATACAAACGTAATACCAAAATTATTTGTAAATCAAATATATTCATAATGTAGTGTGTATTTATTTCGATTGTATTACAGAATATCTATGTTCCCAGTTATATTTTTTGAGAGGACTATGATACAAAGACGAGATATGAGGAATTTAAAATTTCTATAGAAAACTTTTTTTTCTTATAACTCTTGTAGAAATCAGTGTCCAATCAAAGTATATATTTGGGAACCTAGATATTCTGTAATCCAATCGAAATAAATACACACTACCTTAGGAATATGTTTAATTTACAAATTATTTTGGTATTACGTTTGTATGAAATACGCATGCTCCGCAGGCGTCTTAAAGGAAAGCGCGCACTACAACCCCGCATGTCTCATTTCATTTAAAAAGCGATGCAGTTCCTCTGTAAAGCGATATGTTATTCCAAATCATTATCTGCCCAATTTTTCTCTACTGGTTGGTGACGTCTTCCAGTCTAACTAGATGCAGCTGAATACCAGTTTTTACATGGAGATTTCATAATCCACTTTGCGCTAGGCAATACGATACCCCTTAGTGATACTGGTTCTGTGACTCTCGGGTCACTGACTACCTGTATAATTTAGGTACATTTTCGCAATGCCCAAATATGCGTCAATCTTAAATAGGCACCGATTTGTTTCGAAGAAAGGAAATATGACGAAAATCTTCATGGAATTTTACTCAATAATATAAGACGAAGGTTTACTTGATGTGAAACAGTTTCTTTATTCTACTCAAACCAGGTTTAGGAAGATTAGAGTAGGCAAATGGGGTATCATCGACCATCGTACAGTGTGGAGCCCCTTCTGGAGGATCCTGCACCTTCCAAGATTTAAACGAAGCCAACGATAGGTGACAATATATATATGTCGGCTATTATTTGAGTCCGTCGACACGCAAAAAAAAAAACGAACGGATGCTTTTACTTTCTTTCTTTCTAAGAAAGAAAGAAAGAAATTCCTTTACAGATGTGTAGGACTCTTCCTTACAACTAATGTCAACTAATGCCTCTATAGTACCACTATTTACTTAGTGGTACTAGTATACAAATGTGTTTGTCAGTCTTATATATCAATATGGTAGGTATTTCGTCCCCTAAGTTTACAGTCGGTAAAAATAAGGTTACACAATTTGCATAGGGAAGAAACACGGGGGTATTGGGAAGGAACAGTCGAATCTGGTCAGTAGAGAACGAGATTTCTCACTAGTACCACCGGTGGTACAGTTCGGTGGTACTAGTGGGAACAAAGGAGAAAAAATTAGATGCCAAATGTGCCCAAGAAGATAATCACCCACTTTCAAAAACTATTTTTCCTATCTCAAGAAACTTTGTATAATATTACAGACAGCTCTAATTTATTGAGAGATGCAAGAATAATCCATTAATTCGTTTAAAAAACAGTCCTTGAATATTTACATGTATACGCCATTAAGACAATTGTTTACCGAATGATTGTCGCATCAGTTTGAAAAACATTGCAAAAAATTGTCTACGATGAAGTATGTCGATTCACTTGTCTTTACTATTTATTTATTTATTTATTTAACAATTTATGTACACACTTATTACAGAAAAGAAGAAAGGAACAGAAAATAGTACAAAGGTGATGCTTATTTCTAATGAAATCTCTTCCAGCATACCTGCGAAAGGAGATACTAAATAAAGAGATGTAGACATAGTGTGTAAAAGTAGGAGAGAAAAAGGAATACATAAAACAGATTAAATATCTTAAATATATACAAAATTAGAATACAATACATATAATAAAATACTATGATACAGGGTGGAAGGAATATCGACGCAAAAATTACCGAAAAAAGCGCAATACCAACACCGTCAAAAATGTATGGAACAGCTACTTTTTTCTTAATCTATACTAATATTATAAAAGCTGTAAAGTTTGTTTGTTTGTTTGTTTGAACGCGCTAATCTCAGGAACGCCTGGTTGGAATTGAAAAAATAAATAAAGGAAGGTTATAGGCTATATAACATCACGCTACGGCTATCAGGAGCGGAGCCTAAATGTAGCAAAAACGGGGAAAAAATTGCTCCTTTTGCGAGCTTTTTCCTTCTTATGCGACGCAGATGAAGTTGCGTGGGTCAGCTAGTTACAAATAAAAAATACTATGTGGTTTCGCTCAGCATGATGGTCTGAATACATAGTAACCGTTTGTGTGTCGATGTCCTTTCCATCGTGTCATCATCTGACTGCCTTTTTCCAACTATGTTGGGGTCAGCTTCCAGTCTATCCGGATGCAGCTGAATACCACGATTTTAAATAGAGCGACTGCTGACCTCCACAACCCAGTATAAAATATTATCTAGAAAAGCTTTAAAACAAAATCCTCTCTGATCAAAGAAACCCGTTTCCATTCGTAAAACCCTTTTTGTCGTGCGAGACATCGTCAGAAGTAACCGGAAATCGAAACTCGAATCAGAATGAGAAATGAGTGACGGTTTAATCTTGTCTGAAATTAAAATTCGGACTCCAACACGCGACCTGAAATTGCGTGAATTCCGAGGATTTTGAAAAGGAAAGGACAGAGTTATTCTATTGCAATTTGTTTTTGTTTTGCGATAAACATAATTTGACCCATTGATGTGGATTTACTGTAGTTATAAGCACTAAGTAAAAATTAGGAAATAAAAAATTTTCAATTTTACTAAAAGTTGTAGCCCAGTCCCTTCGCGACTCAATTTAAATTGCCATCGTCTACGTAGAATCTTAAAATTAATTACATTTCGTGTAATTTTCAGAAGAATCACGCACTTGACATTTCCTGCATTATTTTCTTAGACAGAAGAGTTAATTTCCTTAACTCATATATGTACATAATATAGGTACGGCGCAATTTCAAATCGCTAGTACCTAGGCGACTCAAGATATAAACAAAACAAACAAACAAAGATACAAACAAAAGCAGCAGTTGAAATAAATACTTGTTCACAAGCTTAGGTTCCCCTTCCCCCCGGAGCTCTGTATGGTACAGACGTGTTTTAAGTTGGCTGCTATACTTTCAAAATTTAATTTAAATAAATAAAATCAAACATTAAAAATTCGTGCAAGTACCAGGCGCGCATAAGCTACGAAGTACTAACCCAAGTGTACCCTGTGTGCGACGAGCTTCACCTACTCGAGCTATCTCTACGCCACAACTGCGTGAGTAATAAACTTATTAGCCAATAAGGTCAAAACCACGCCCCTAGACGCTAATCACGCGCACGACGGTCACCGCCCTCCAACCGATCCAGTGCGCATGCACTGGCAGCGTAGCTGTCGCCAAGTACCAGGGTACTAGTACAAACGCGGCGCTCAAGTAAATATGCTTCGACGATCTCCTCCGGCAGTAGTGACCTCCGCGGAAGCTTTGAGCTCCCCATATCGCGGCGGGTCGGAGCCGAGTATTCCGACTTGCGGTCGTGATGAAGTAGCTCTTGGTGAATACTCGTCAAACGTAAGTACATGTGTACCGAAACGAAAACACGATCAGGAATATAAAGCGGAGTGGCAATCGTTCAAAACAGAGATTATGAGTACATTACAAACTTGGTCTGACTCTCAAAATAATAAGATCGACCAAATACTTACTAGTATGAACGAGATCCGAGAAGAATATCGAGAACTGCGTAAATCAGTTGAGTTTAACTCAGAAAAGTTTGACGACATAGTTGCAAGTGTAGCGAAGTTAGAGAATGAACGGCGCGATAACCAAAAATACATAGAATCACTTGAAAGTAAACTAGAATCTGTTGAGAGAAGTTTAAAAAGTACAACTATTGAGATACGGAACATCCCTCTTAACGATAAGAAAGAGACCACAGAGGATCTGATCAACGTGATTAAAAACGTGGGGAAAACCGTCAGCTTAGACATTGAAACAACAGGTATCCGTGATATTTTCAGAGTGAATAGCAGACCAGACGGTTATAAACCAATCATCGTTGAGTTTACCAGTAAACTAACAAAAGAGGCTATGTTAGCTGCCGTAAAAAAGTTCAATCAGGTCAATAAGGTCAACAAACTAAACACTTCCCACCTTCAACTAAAAGGGCCGAAGATTCCAATCTACGTAACGGAAACTCTGACAACAAACGCCAAGAAGATTTATTATTTGAGCAGACAATTTGCCAAGGAGTATAAATACGCATTTTGCTGGGTAACACACGGACGTATATTCCTACGTAAAGCGGAAGGGATGAAACAAA
Source organism: Xestia ashworthii (assembly GCA_950022955.1). NCBI lineage: Eukaryota > Metazoa > Arthropoda > Insecta > Lepidoptera > Noctuidae > Xestia > Xestia ashworthii. The sequence goes on from OX465563.1 coordinate 6,322,354, forward strand.
TTCGTGTTGATAGCGAATCTGATCTCACTAATTTGAGAGGGCAACAATGACTATCCACCATAATTGTTGTTAAACTTGTCAAAATGTGTCTGCTGGCATATTTTTTTATAACTTTTTTAATTTGTTGTTTACTTTTTAAATTCACTTTTACAACTTTTTTGCATGTAAACTTTTCACTCATTTTCGTTTGTACACACAAATACACAAATTCCACTAAACAGATCAACAAACTCTTCACTCACCTATCTCTTAGAACACATGATGTTACACACAAGGCGCATGTTTACGCATCACCTCACGGCTTTTTCTTAGCATCGGTTCCCAAAAAAACTTTATATTCAAACCTAATACTTATAAAAGTAACACTTAAGCATTTACGTAAAATTCGATCATAATTCCCAATTATCCATAAATAGTGAACTGGATGAATTAACTGTCGCTGACTCTAGCTCTTGCGATATCGAAAACTGCTCCAATTTAATTTATACCGAGAATTCCCCCTTGAACATGATTTTACAAAATATAAGAAGTGTTAGCCGTAATTTTTCAGGATTGCAAACTCTCATCGAACGATCACAAGTTGACTGGGACGTTATAATTCTAACGGAATGTTGGATATGTCGGACACCGTATATTCCTCTCATTGAAGGTTACCAGTTCGCAAACACACAATCGAACAGGACACAAAACGAGGGCGTTGTTGTTTACTATAAATCTTCCCTTACCTATAAGATATTGGAACCGCCGCTTGTGGATGGAAATTGTCTGATTATCATTATCAACACACAGACGGTGGTTCTCTGTATTTATCGTCCCCCGGGGGAAAGAAATGTCTCTAAATTTCTTGAATCACTAAACGATATTTTACAAACATTATCATCATACAATAATATTTTCCTTACTGGCGACATTAATATAGACATCACGCCGTCCACTTCAGATGCAAGAGCGGAAATATATCTCAATTTATTGGCCTCTCATGGTATGTTGCCTGCGTACCATATCCCCACCCATTCTCAAACATGCCTGGACCACGTAATTGTCAAAGCAAAACTATCGGTAAAATGTTTTGTTGCCCAGACGACCCTAACCGACCACTACAGCGTCATTATAAGCCTTTCTCACATGAGCTCTTCACACCACCTCTCAAAAACAATAAAACGTATTAATTATCCATCCCTTGACGACAAAATGAAACTCATAGACTTTGATAGTGTTTACTCTTTAGAGAGAGCTAATGAAGCAGTTTCTCTCTTCCTTAAGACCCTAACCACTTTGATGATTATATGCACTAAAAAGATCACTGTGCCGAGACGTAAGCGATTACTTAAGCCATGGATTACTTCTGGACTATTACGATGCATGAGAAATCGAGACAATCTTCATCTTAAGTCTAAAAAGCATCCTAAGGACGAAGTTGCAAAAATAACCTACACACGATATCGTAATTTTTGTAACGACATTCTAAAAAAAGTTAAGCAAGAGTATGATAAGGCTGAACTCTCTAAATGTCAGGGCAACACTAAAAAATTATGGGACACCATTAAAACAATCACCTACACCACTAAACAGAAAAGTCCACCTATGGATCTCATTGATCCAGATCAGCCCAAACACTCCGTGAATGAGATTAATAATTTCTTTGTAGGAATCGGTAAAACTATAGCGGGATCTATCACAGGGTTTGACCCTACTCTATACCAGACTTCATCTCTGCCGACGTGTCCCTTCTCTTTTGTCCTTCTGCCTACTGATGCGGATGAGATCAAAATCATCATAGCATCTCTTAAGACCACTTATGTCGTAAAGTGTGACGATGTTCCCAGTGAATTAATAAAACGATACGCTAACTTATTATCTGATCCTATCGCGTTTATTTGCAACCTCTGTCTTTTCACTGGTGAATTTCCCTCAGATCTCAAGAAATCCCTAGTTCATCCAATTCATAAGTCTGGTAGCAGGGACTGTGTCAATAACTACCGTCCAATATCCATTTTGCCTCAACTTTCCAAAATCCTTGAGAAAGTTATTAATAAGCAACTAACCAATTACCTAGAAACAAACAAACTTTTGTCGGACAATCAATATGGTTTTCGTAAAGGTAGATCAACAAGCGATGCCGTACACCAACTAACTGATACCATAGTTTCTAGGTTGGATGAGAAGAAAAAGGTTCTTACAATTTTCCTCGACTTGGCTAAGGCTTTTGACACAGTTTCTGTGCCACTCTTACTGAAGAAGCTTGAACACCTCGGAATTCGTGGCGAACAATTAAAATTATTTGAAAGTTACCTGAATGGGAGAACTCAACGTGTGGTGGTCGACGAGTGGTTGAGTGATGACTGCAAAGTCAATATCGGTATTCCCCAGGGGAGTATTTTAGGGCCTACCCTTTTTTTAATTTTTATTAATGACCTCTGTCAGTTAAACCTTACTAACGGCAAAATTATTACTTTCGCAGACGATACGGCTCTTATATTCTTTGGAGATACTTGGGAGGAAGTGTACCACTATGCTCAAATGGGTTTCTCACTCGTTATGTCCTGGCTAAGCAATAATTTACTCTCACTAAATACTGAGAAAACTAAATACATAACGTTTACGCTAACAAACAGTCACCTCGCTCAAGACACTCTATTAAACATCACTGCACACTCATGTAACAACAGCTCTTCCTGCTCATGCCCAAACCTTGAAAAAGTGGACTCTCTCAGGTACCTCGGGGTAAAACTTTAATTCCCACATCGATCTGTTGTCCAAGAGAATTAGGAAACTCATCTTTATTTTTAAAAGCCTACGACGTGTTGCAGATGCTAAAGTTCTTAAAACAGTATATTTTGCACTCTGTCAATCTGTACTAAGTTACTGTATTTCTGCCTGGGGTGGCGCCCCTAAATCGTTCATGATTAAAGTCGAGCGAGCACAAAGAGCGGTGCTCAAGGTAGCCCACGCTTTACCGTTTTTTCACCCTACCACTGAACTCTACGAAAAGTGCAAGGTTCTTACTGTTCGACAACTGTTTATCGTCCAGACAATATTGCGTAAACATTCTTCGATACACTACAACTCATCCTTGCACGCTCATAAACGCATTAAGACAAATGTATGTCATACTCAAATGTGTAAAAGTAGTCTTTCGCGCCGAAACTTTTGTTTCCTAGGCAGTTATTTATATAATAAACTAAACTCTCTTCTAAAAATATACCCTCTTACCAAAGCTAAATGTAAGAAAGTACTCACCACATATCTATTGGACCTTGATTATGATAGCACAGAAAGCCTCTTACTTGTTTTAAAATAAATGTGTTTTCAGCCTACCTAACACACCTCACATCACACCACACTACACCACACCATACCACACCACACCACATCACATCACACCACAACACCACAACACCACACCACTCCACACCACACCACTCCACACCACACTAGACTTTAACATACTCTACTATTTCATTATCAATAATAATTTTATTTTGTAAATCATTTTTTTTCCGTTTGTTTGATTATTGTGTTCTTCTACTAAAGGTTACAATAATTTGTTAGCATTTAAGATTTAATACTATAACACTGTTTTTGGGGGGGGCCTGGTAATCTGTGTGACAGGGTTTCCCTAGTGCAGATACCAGTCTCCCACAAAGGATTTATCTGATGTAGTATATTCATATTTTTAAGGCGCCTTTGTGGAAGAGAAATAAATATGTTTATTATTATTATTATTATTATTAGGGCCTGATATTTATGAAGAGCCTATGGATAGAAAGTGCCCGTGTGGGGGTGTAAACTAGACTTAATGGCGTAGTTAAATACATTAGACGTACGTTCGAGGTATTTCAGACTGAGTTGAGAATTTATGAATAAGCAAGAGGCTTAGTAACTGAAATATGCAGGTACGAACTACGTCTCTGGGGGTCTACTGTCTAAGCACGAAATCCGTAGTTTCGGCCGAATTTATGGATGTTGCGTACTCCGTATTGTTTACGAATATAAAGGGTGTAAAACACCTCTTAACGAATCCGAAAACCACTTGTTCTCCCCGTCATTGCGATAATTTTTTCTTCTAGTTACGGAGATATAGGGGGTCAAAGTTGCAACTTTTTGACAAGTTTTTTTTTTAATACAAGTTTTTTTTGTAAGATTTTGACTTTTAACACCTCCACGACCCCCGTACTATGCAATCCATCCATCAGCACAATGTTTTAAGTGCGTTACAATGAGAACTACAAAACATGATCTATAACCTCAAAAACAAAAGTTATTTCCCAGTAATAATTTTTGCGTAAAGTTCCTTTGTTTGATGTACAGAATGCTTGGTTAACGGCTTTGTGATGAGGTGGTTTACACCCTGTATGATTCGTAAAGGGGCTGAACTAAAAATGAATGACAACACGATTTGTCAAGCCTTATCACACTAGCGAGTTGCAAGAGAAAGGAAAGCGGGGCGAGAACGCAGCGAGTTCGCCGCGAGTTCGCTGCGCTCTCGCCCCGCTTTCCACTCTCTCACAACTCGCTAGTGTGATAAGGCAAACTCATGAATTCGAAAGTATTAGGGAGTAGGTTCATTTCAAAATATAAGCTACTTTAGGACGGGCCCCGTATCTTCGTTGACGGACTTAGAGTAGACCTCCTTGATTCAAAACTATGTTTACTAGCACTTTGCCCGCGACTTCGTCCGCAGAAATTGTGATAAATCGGCTAATTTGCATGATATAAATATAATTTCGAGCCTATGTTACTTCCTGATAATTTAGCTTTCCAACGGTTTAACAAGATTTTTTTAAATCGTTCTAGTAGTTGAGTGATTTGTTGAAACATCCAAAAAACAAACAACTATTTCCTCTTTATAATATTAGTGTAGAATGATGTAGATAAGAATTTTGCGACGGTAAAAAAATCTGAGCCAAATAATATTTCTGTGGTTTTTTGTTAGACTAACTTTTCGCAGAAAAAATATAGGAAAGTGGTGTCGCTGAAATTTATCAAGCTCTTTTAGACAGTTTTGAAACGGTTTCAAACCTAAATATAATTGTTAAAACAGCTAGATCTACAGTCTGATATAATGTAATTATACGCAAAATACAGTTAAAGTACGGTCGAATAAGCTATTTGGTTTACATTTTACAATGTAATTTGTGGGTTAAACTGTAAACCAAATAGCTTGTTCGACCGTACATGAAGGAACTACTATTTTTACAAGTCCCTTACCGAAACGGTTTTGTGCCCCATCGATTACAAGAAATGCGCAGCAAACATCTTTCTTAAGTAATGTATAGTGTGTTTATTGATCTCTTAACATTGCAGCCACGATTGCATTATAAATGTATCGAAGCTTACCGATGATTTGAACGAGACGGTCGCTCCCTATTTGTATGCAGACGGAAAACTCGTGCAAATACCAGTTCACCCGAAGAAACCTGACGGGTATACTGTACAGGTATTTGGCATTATAACATTGCTTTCTTCTCAACCAGGGGGGTGAAACTTCCATACATTGGCTTCAAACAAAATTTTCATAGATAGTGCTGCCATCTGTGTGGTTAGGGACACCAACTTTTCAACTGTTTGACAGCTTACAACTGTCATAACAAGAACAGCTATTTTATACAAATTGTCACTGAAGTAGATAGCCTAGCGGTGACAGCGGTTGCCTTGTTCACAAGTTCGAATCCTCAGTCAAGAATTACTTTTTGTATTTATTCGGTTGAACAAAAACTAACAGCGCCATCTAACAGTTTAGGTACACAGTTTTAAAAACGAAAACCAGAGTTGCGCATCTATCTTGTATAGTGTAGGTATTTTCTATGTTCTCAACAGACTAAGAGCCATGTTCACCGAAAAGATAACGGTCTGATTATCTAAAAACAGCTGTTTAAGGGACATGTTCCCTACAAAAATATGACTTAAACAGCTGGTTTTAGATAACCAGACCGTCATCTTTTTGGTGAACATGGACCTTACAATACTGGCCGAAAGCGACGATGTAGTGTCACTCGCATAATTCTAATTTCAAATACTGTCTCTCGTTGAAAGTTCGTTGTATCCGCCACACGTACTGACGGACTTGTATTTTTTCATTACTCATACTCGGAAAGTAGGTCTGAAGTTGCCTGAGGAGCGGGCTGAAAGTAATACTTTTCAGCCCTAGGGAGAATCACTTTCAACTGACAGCTGTCACATTATAAAAAAAAAATAGTTCTATTTTCACATTTCTATTGAACCATGTTCCGACTTCTATACAGCCTGTAAATTACAGCGCGATGTAAAATTGAAATAACATACAATTCAGTGTTAATTAAAGAATATAATTATTTTAAATAACTTAGTTATAATTTAGTTACAAATATTTCTTTAAAATAACAAAAATTTGGGCAAAATATTTACTATTTTTTCAGTGACTATAGTGAAAATAAAGGCTGAATAGCCGGCCACAGAAAAAAAAAAATAGGCGGGAAAGCGGCAATCCGATCTTCATATTTTTTTCGAGTGGTTTCGTGTTTTTGTTTTTATTTTCCTTGTATTCGTAATGAAAAGCACAGTGTTTACCTCGGGTTAAAGACTTCTTTAGTCCCTCGAGCTATTAGCGCCCGCGCTACGCTTGGGCGCCAAACCCCGCCTCGGGACTAAATAAGTTACTTTCACCCCTTGGATAACAATGTACTATTTTAAACTAATTTATAGAAACTATCAAGTTCACCTTATTTTTCACGCCGCCTGATTATCCACGTGAAGCTCAATCGTTAAACATTGATATGTTCGTGCTAACACGTATCTTTTTGGCCACCATTCGTAAAAATAGATAACATATTAAAATAAATAAATATCGCTGGACATCACACACAGCGCCATCTAGTGCCACACTAAGCAAGGCTTGTGTCGTGGACACCAGATAGTTGATATATTACATTTATACTTTTTGCCTCTTGTATTTGACCCTCGCCTTAGAGAAAAAAATATGGTTACTTAGTTTATTATGTTTTCTGTAAGCTAGGGCTATTTTATACTTGAAAAACTTACTAGTAAGTAGTTGTTGCTTGTATTTAACAGATTACTTACTCTTACACATTATTTTTACAGAGGGGAACGTGGCTATCAGGGAAGTTCAAGCGTTACTTCATAATGGATAAGTTCCTATCAACTATAGTTAACATCACCAACACCGTATACCTACGAAAAATGGTGATAAGACTACAGTAAGTAAACTAGCTACTTGTTTTCCTTGTTATACAGGCTCGACCACACAGTCGCGTTATTATCGCTCGACAACATCGCATGCGTTATTGCGATAATGCGTCCCTATTCTTTGCACACAAGTGCGTTTTTATCGTCCGATATTCTCTCATATCGCAATATCGCAGAACGCAGAAACGCAAGCGTTCTACTTCTGTTGCGCCGTTATTATCACACCAATTAATGTTCTAAGAATGCATATCAGGACGCATTCAGAAACGAATCATTCCCGCTGCGTCGCTGCGTCGTTGACTCGTGATTTTTCTTGGTTTTCATGTTTTGTCTTTTGTTTCGCCTTATCATGGCTGTCACAGAGTAAAGTCACTTTCAAAACAAAATACAGCTGTACTTTTAATTAATAAAAGTAATTTTGTTCATCCGGTGATCCGTTTATTAAAATACATTGATAATTGATAAGTTCAAGGAGATGTGTATTTTTATATTCCGGGTATAGATACTTACCATTTAATATTATCACATAGTACTTAGTTGGTACTTAGTTGGTATTCCAATCACAAGTTACTATGTAACTTGTGATTGGAATACCAACTTCAATTCCTCTTAGATCAGTACTTTTGTTGGCTGAATTGTTGCACAAATTGCAGCAGATGCTAGATGGCCTAGTTGATTGATTATTCAATATGCATTGATCTTTTTTTATTTTTTTTTAGGATGGGAAATCATCAAATAACTTCTCCCGCTCTGGGCGGAGCGGGAGGGAGTGTCAGACTTTTACTGACTAAAACCCATCCATCTTCCTCGCCCTTTATGTTCCGGGGCCGCGGTATCTCTTTCGCAGGCCCGCAACCCCGGCAGGCTTCGGCCCTTGCGGGCCCCTCCCCTTATGCTGACATCTCTTTGAGGCGCGCGTGGAACACGAACGCGCCGTCGCGTCGACACGGCCTGTCGTCATAGACGGACGGACGGCTAGCTAGCCCATAGCTAACCGTCCACAGGCCCGCATCTACGGTGGCCGGTAGCCACCACGTGGCGCCCGACGCCCGGTGCGTCTCCCGCGGCGGCCGGGAAGAGAGGCTCTCTCCTTCTCCCGTTCCGCCACCTCCTTCGCTAGCATGACTGCTTCGCAGAAGGAGGTGACGGCTTCCCATTCCGTCTCGCTCCGGACCATGGATTGAACCAGGGCCGGACGCGAGAGGTCGCCGCCGCCGATCGCCGCTACGAGGACACGGCGGTGCTCCGCCCACGCAGGGCAGACGTCCACCGTGTATATGCATTGGTCTCAGGGTAAACTTGGACAAAACCCAGGTTGTTTTCAACGAACACGTCACCCCAGGGTCCATTGTTATCAATAGAAGACCTCTTGGGGGTTGGTCAAGAATATGTTTACCTTGGGTTCGTAGCGTTGTTCGCATAGCTGAATTATGGGCCAAACATAGTAAATAGATATTTGCCATCGATACGCTAAGAACGGTTTGGTCATACATAATAAAACTTGTTCAAAGTCATCATCCTAACAAACTCATATCACTCAATGGTCAGCAGATTAAAGATTTTTGTCAAATAAAACGTTCGAAAAACTAGACTTTTCAACCCAAAAAATCAGTTGAATTGGGTTGTAGAGACTAGTGCCGTAGTAAAAATCTCGGACTGACCTCCCCAACAGTGGTGACACGTTCTGTTTTGTTATTTTACTTTGGTTTTTGGGCCGAACTTTGTATGAACCGTTAATGTTCTCTTTTTCTTACGTTTTTTTGCAATTTGCAGGCCAGTGAGTGGTAGGTTGTATGAAGTTAAAAATATCGTTCGCGACTGTAAAACGTATGTAGTTACAGAATTATAATCATCAAACTCATTAATGATTCTGATGATTATAATTCTGTACTTAACTATATTATTTAACATCATACAATCTACCACTGGCCTGCTATTGCAAAAAACGTAAGAAAATTTGAATTTCGCGGGCTAACCTGACGCTTTCATATCTTGTCCAGGATAGAGCGAGATAAAAGCAGTCCCAGCTCGCTACGAGTGCACATATCGGTTGAAGCGAGCTACGCCACGAAGTCGCCTCACTCAGAAGCAGTTGTCATGACCTTGAAAGTGGTGCATGTAATGCCTGAGGCTGGTGTGCACCGTGGTCTGGAGGTAAGGTTTCCAGAGCAATTTCTAAAGAAATCTTCGAAAGGAAAGCATCAGTCGAACCAAACGGACGAATCGTGGATCAGCTGTGGACACTGTCACAGCCGTTGATACTTCAGTTGCATTTGTATGGAAGTGTCCGTCCGCAGCCACGTCCGAACCATTTTATTATTCACTTTTGGTTCTAAAGGAAAAGGTTACCCGGAAAGTTTTGGCCAAAAAAACATTTTCACACCGCCTGTTGGTAATTCTATAATATAATAATTGTTTTGTGTAATGTATTGAAAATATAAGATGGCAGTTGGATTCGATTTTGGACATGCGTCAAAGGATCCATGTACGGCTATCATTTTGTTGATTTTATTTATTTATTTATTCACTCATCATCACTATCATTACAGGATTGCCCTAATTCAATAGTGTGGCTATAATTACAGTTTTATTATTTATTATAACATATTCGGTACATAGTGGCTTTTGTGAACTCACCCAGAGAACAAGTAAAAAGATCTATGCTGTCTGCTACGTCATTAAGTATACGCAAGGTACGCGTTATAGGGGCTTTACTCAGTAGATTGGTCCTACTACTGGGAACCGCCAATAGATGTGGCCGTCGCCTTCGCAATACATAATTGTACACACAGGTTTATTTCTTTTAAAATACATGAGTTTGAAGTCTTGCCACGCAATAACTTAAAAATATAGGTAGCAAGAGCTATGTCCCTCCTTGTTTCCAATTTGTTGTATCCCACCATGCCTATAACAAACAAGGTGATGATTAATATTAACAAGAATGTACTTAAAACTGTTGCAGTAGGAACAGTTTCGTAGTGTAGTGTTCCCACTTTCATGCGACTGATAGTATCTAACGATCCTGATTGTCGGTTTGTATTCACAATCCTTGAGAAAATTGCTACCTTAAACGGGTATAAAAAAATATTTCTCCGCCCTTGGAGGTGTTGGCAAGGTGATTTATTACAGCGTCTTAGCAACAACCCCAAAGGAAGAAAATAAATAAATAGGCGATAAATCCGCAGTTGTTCATAAAGTTGGTTTAATAAAATAAAGGTCGCGGTAACATAAAACATAATTAAGTTTGTAAGTCTAAAGAGAAGGTTTTTGTTTATGAATTGGGGAATTGGAGCATTTCTTATAAACATTAACTCTGTTGCGGGATCGGTACCTAAAACTTAATAACATAGACTCAAAGACTATAAAACCTAGACTTTTAGCAAAAGTTAGACTATGGGGAGAGTCAAGATTTTTACGTACTTAATTTTTATTAAAAAAAAAACAGCCTCTAATGTAACATCCCCACTGCTACTGCTGCGGGACACAGTCACGCGAGCCCACTGTGGGTTGCTGGATTACACTTGTTGTTGTTATTTGTCGAATTTTTCGTTCAAGGTCGTGGCGGTTTCCTCACGATATTTGTATTAAAAAAACAGTATAATTTCCAGATATGGGGCGGAGTGCTAGGCTGCCTTCTTACATTGTACGCGATGCTACAGTGGCGAGGGGTGGTCCGAAGAGGAGGACTATATGCCTCCGTACTACCGTTACTTACTGGGGCCATAGCTGATACCTTGTATTTTGTGAGTAGAATCGTTTGTCTAGGTTAAATTCCAACAATGGCGTGCCTAGGGTCCAACAATACGACAAGCCTAGTCTATGGAGACTAGTCACTACCTAGGTACATATTATAAAACAAAGTCCTTCGCGACCTCTATCTGTCTGTCTGTTCGCGATAAACTCAAAAACTACTGCACCGATTTTCATGCAGTTTGCAATGGACAAATGTGGTTCTCGAAGAAGGTTGTATGAAAGAATCGCCACTTGCTCCAATGAAGAAAATGCAGAAGCGAGCCTTTTTCCATTAACCGGACGCAAATCCAATGGCACAAATGCAAATCTCTGTGCTGAAATTAGGAACTCCCTTTTGGGAGAAAAACATTAAGAAAAGATATTAGGATTCTGTTAAGGTTGCCCATAAAGACGGAAAAAACCTAAGCCCCTTTGTACAGTCACGAGCAGCAATATATATGTCACCGTAAAATTGTCAAACACGTTAGGTTGTATAATAACTAGAGAAATGTAAACTCTCGAAATATTGTCAAACGAACATACTGCTTACGATATAACGCATTATTTTTCGGTAGATTGTAATCTATGGAAGTGAAACCGTAATATTGTGAAATGCATGCGACGGAAGTACCTCTGCCCCCATAATCGGGACTTGGGGCACCCCAACGTTAGGTTAGTTAGGTTCCTTTAAACCCTGCACTCACGGGGCAGAGATACTTCCGTATGTTCAGTTGACAATAATTCGAGAGTTTACAATATCGCTGGAGAGAAACACGTTATATTGTAATATAACGTGTTTGACAATTTTACGGTGACATATACACTCTCCTAAATTTAAAAGCAATTCTCTTGAGAAATGAACCTTGGTAGTTGGAGATAATATCTTTTTCATAAAAATATGAGTTCCAAAATACTATTTTTGTAACAACATGTTTTAGGCTGACAGAATATTGGGAGAAAAACACTTTTCGAAGCTGTTAATTATTGGTGCTGGACTGTACAACCCAAAAATTGTAAATAGGTATGCTTTTTTAGTAGGTACGTGAAACACAAGAGCAGCACCAGTCGGTATCGAAAGTCTATCAGGGACGCTTTTCTTCACGAAAAGATCACCGATTTTTTTCACGATTTGAGTTAATCGAGCAAACTGAATTCAGCTCTAGATAACCGCGTTCAGCGGGCCTAAAATGGCCGCTTTAGAAGAAGCAGCCTTTAATTAAGGCTACACTATAGAATGTTATTCAAAATGAGTTCTTAAACATGTATTTTTGGTGTACGCTTTGTTGGTTGTCCTTAAATAAATAAATAAATAAATCATAATTTGAATCATCTTAAAAAAATTAAATTGGTAAAATGGACCTTATTTTCATAACCATAAAGTCCATTTTAAGATTTTTAAATTTTAACGTGATTCAAATTATAATTCTGCTAAAGTGGCCTTTTTAGATCCCCAGTTTTAGTGGTGAAATCCGCACCAAATAAATAATAAGTCCTTTCCTTAGCATTGTTGTCAAATGCCTTTGTGCTTAATAAATGCTAATTTCCCTTGTTTGTTACGTCTAAATAAATAATAAATAAACTGTTACAGTCGGCATGGTTTTCAACGCTGCATGCTTTGGCCGCGGAGGCCGGCACTCTCGGGTTAACCCTACCGTTGTCACGGGGAGAGGAACGGATCATCACGGCTTTCATTTATACCGCTGTTTCTTTGAAGGTTGGTTTACTGGTTTTTAAATAAATCTAAAAATGTCTTCATTTGTTTGTTTAAGTACTTAAGGCCTGCGAAGCATGCGTAGTTCATACAAACGTAATACCAAAAGAATTTGTAAATCCAACATATTCCTAAGGTAGTGTGTATTTAATTTTATTTAGATTGGATTACAGAATATCTAGGTTCCCAAATATTTATTTTGATTGGACATTAATATAAACAAGAGTTATGAGAAAAATAGGTTTTCTATAGAAATTTTAAATTTCTCATATTTCGTCTTTGTATCAATGTCCTTTCAAAATATATATTTGGGAACATAGATATTCTGTAATCATATCCGAAGGGTTGGACAGATGTGGAAGTCGGGGGCCACGTGTTGGCGCCCGACCACCGTAGGTAGCACCGTAGGAGCAATGGGCTAGCTCGCCGTCCATCTGTCTTATGAAAACAGGCCTTGTCGACGGCGTGTTCATGTTCCACGCGCGCCTCTCATAGAGATGTCAGCAATAAGGAAGGGGTCCGCAACGGCCGATGTCTGCTGGAGCTGCGGAACTGTTCGAAAGAGAAAGGGCTAAGAAGGAACATAGATGGACATACTCAGTACAAGTCCGCCCAGAGCGGGTCATTTGATGCTATCCCGAAAAAAAAAAAAGTGTTAGACATAGGTGTGCGACGTGTGTTGTACCTATCTTTTAGTACAGCCACATAACGCCAGTTATGCTTAATCCTCACGTTAAAAGGAACTTGAATAATTTTAGGCTCCGTAGCTGCCGCTTAATTTCTGGATGGAAAATTCCAATAACACTTAACCCGGTCTGGGAATCGAATGCAGGACCTCCTGCTCCGCAGTTACGCTGGCGACCACTAGACCAATGAGTCTTGGTCTAGACCTTCCAGTCTTCAATTTATTTGTTTAAATACACATATTTTCTCTAAACTAGAAAAGTTTTGTCCAAGGTCCTCGACTGCTAGTATAAAAAGTATTTCGTAGGCTGTCTTGAACCTGAATCCAAGTAATTTTACTTTTTTTTTTTGTGCCCGAAAACTATTACCTGTCTCGAATATAATGAACATTTTACCTAGGAGAAGATTCGTTCTACTATTTTCATGCCACCAAGCTTTTCATTTGCTCAGACTATTTTAGACTTTAAAATTAGAAGTCTAAGATACATTACTGTTCACCTTTTTTTTCAGGCAGTAAAGGTAGCGTGGTTCAATTTCAATCAATGTCGGTGTGACGTGTTCTTTTTGGATTGGTCAGAATACAATGCACCTTTTAAAGGTAGGTAAACAAACTTTATTTTTCGTGTGGTTGGATAGTGATGTCTCAGGCATGCTGGTTTCCTCACTGTTTTCCTTCGCCAAAGCAATTGAATTATACAAAACTCTCATGAATCCGAAGACGCACCTCTGATACACTACTGCACTTTTGTCGCAGTTTGGTGTGACTATGGATCGGTTGGGGATGATTTTTCACGTCGAACCCAAGGGTTCGAACTTAAAACCTATCTCCACATGTTGCTATATTTTAACCAGTTGCTGTGTTTTTAATAAATAACAGTTCTCAATTATATTAAGTATTTAATGGCGTAGCGGTAGTGAGGCTGCCTTACGTTCTTAGGGAGTTATGGATGTTTATATTTATAATAAGTATGTATTTACAAACAAAAATAGCATCTTTGTAGCTATATCAACTATCTGGTGTCCACGACACAAGCTTCGTTGCTTAGTGTGGCACTAGATGGCGCTGTGTGTAATATCCAGCGATTTATTTATTTATTGTAATGCTTTATAACGTTTGTAGGAGCAGCATCGAATGATAAGTACAACAGTTGGAGAGCCACTACCTTAGCCAGACAGTGGAGTGGTATGCAGACCATGAGAAGAGTATCTCCAGGGTACACTGTAATTCTGGCGCTTCTTGTTTTACATGTAAGTACAGATCTCCTATACTAATAATATTATATAGAGGTTTTTTTTTTGTTTTTTCGTTTGTACCGAATAAGCTTCGAAACTACTGGACCGATTTTACCCACCACTAAGTTCGGTAAGCATTGTGAACTTTTTTGTGTGTTTTTGAAGCCGGTTTTATTTTTTTTCAAAAAAAGGCTTTTTTATCGTTGTTAAATTTCTTCATGGCACGATGGTATTTCCGAAGATAGACGAAGATTACCGAAATGAATACATTTTCTGGTTTAACTGTATTTATTGATTTTCTGGATAAAGTGTTGCTTGGGATCTAAGGGGGCTTTCAACTTAGACGTTTCGTGTCGCACCGCTGCGGTGCCGAAGCGGTGCGTGCCGAACAGCGCGGCGTCGCGTGCCGAACAGCGCGGCGTCGATATCCGCTGCGGTTAGTGACGGCGTACGTTTGCCGCACCGCGCGCTTTGTATGAAAACAAACGAACGTCCGTACGCAAGACGACAAACGACGACGAATCGTCTAAATTGAAAGCGCCCTTAGATGCTTGTTTACAAAACTGCTATCTTGCTATCTCTACCTTTTAAATAGAAACAGATTCTCGAGAAACTCCGTCATGTATTGTGCTATATTTTGATACCCTGGAATATTTTATAGATATCCAGGATGGTATCGGGCGCGTTATTAAGGATTTACATAAATGGTAACCCCCGATTTATGCTGAAGCCTAATCAATTCCAACCCTGTCAAATATCATGGCAGTCTCCGTGATTAGACGACGAAATTCTATTATTAAAATATTCTAATAATTTATAATTATTAGAATATATTCTAATAATTTATAATTGAAATATTCTAATAATTTATAATTATTAGAATATTTTGACACGGGTTCTGACAGAAGCTTTCAATAATATGGTTATTGGGATTTATCCTACTAACCAATGTATATTGTGAATCCTGGGACGGCACATCGAGTTTGAAATAGCGTTCAGCTTGAAAACCGATCGTCTCTTGTTTATCAGTTTATCTACAGGGTGTACGCGGACACTTAACGAAGTCGTGAACCAAGCAATCTGGGCCTCAATTCTGCTATTACAATAGTGTCAGAATAGTCGATCATTGATTTCATAATCATGTCAAGTTTTGACAAGTTTGGTAATCTACTAATATAGTGGCGTCATTATGACTTTACAATGGCCAACCACTGACAGTCCATAAAAAGAAATGTCATAGAATGGTAATCTCGTACATTAATAAAATCTACAATAAATGAAATCTGGCATGAATAAATGTTCGCATTTAGTAGCAGATTTCGAAAACCATTTGTAGTAAGGGTTTTATAATAATGGCAATACGACAATGTCATTAAAACACAATTTTATTACGAGACCATTGATCGACCATTGTGAATTTAGCAGATTACGAACTTAAGCAAAATTACAATGGGATGGGAATGGAATCGTGTTGGAGTGACGAATTTATAAAAATAGCAGAATTGGGCTCCTGGGCCTCAAGTCTGTAATTACAATAGTGTCAGAATAGTCGATCATTGATTTCATAGTGGTCAAGTTCTGTCAAGTTTTGACAAGTTTGGTAATCTACTAATATAATGGCGCCATTATGACTTTCCAATGGTCAACCACTGACACTCCATTGAAAGAAATGTCATAGAATGGTAATCTCGTACATATCTCGACAAATGTGTACAAATATACTATAAATGAAATCTGGCATGAGTACTAGATTTCGAAAACCATTTGTACTAAGGGTTTTATAATAATGGCAATACGACAATGTCATTAAGGCGATTACACGAGCTAAACGCGAGTTTTATAATTACTAAAAGTATATGATTCACTGCTATAAACAAGACCAGAAAAATATATGATATTCTTCAGGATATATGCTAGCATGATACTGTTTTGAAAACATAATACAATTAATTTGACTCGATAAAAAGAAATCACGAACTTACCTCTAAAAATATCTTTCAAACAATAAAAAACATACTAATATGCATGCGATCATTCTGATTTTTTGGCAAATAATTCTACAAGCAATATATTAGCGTTTTAGTTTTTTAATCCAATCAATAGTTTTTTTGTAAATCGATCGAAACCACTCATTTCGCGCTATTTGGCCCGCAGTGGCTGACGTAACAACCACTTTGTAGTGCAAGCTGATTAGAACTTTATTCTAACAGCATTTCAAACGAAGTTTGAACCACCACGAATAGAGTTGCTAATTTAGCTCGTATAGGCGCCTTAAAACACAATTTTATTGCGAGACCATTGACCGACCAATGTGAATTTGGCAGATTACGAACTTTAAGCAAAATGACAATGGGATGAGAATGGAATCGTGTTGGAGTGACGAATTTATTAAAATAGCAGAAGTAGGCACTACATCAGTACAGGGGGTACTGATGTAGTGCGATAACTAAGCTTACTTTACGTGAAAAATATTTCTGGGAAACAACTTTTTTTTAAGGAGAAAAATCACATTTTACGATAAAACTCAATGTAACGCACTCAAATCATTGTGCTGTGCACGGGTTATGAAGGTATATATTTAAAGTAAAAATATGACCTTAAATCTAGCAAAATACTATTGTAAAATCGCCTGCTTTTTAGGGTTCTGTTTCTGCCATTTGGCAATGGAACCCAAGAAAAAATGTCGTCCCACATACAAGGCTAAAATTTCAAGCCCCTTTGACTACCTAAGAATGTATTAAATGATTTCAATTTCACAGGTAATGTCACCCTGGCAACCCTACCTCCCGCCGAGCCAAGGCTACAGATGGGCAGTAGCCACTATAGTCTGGTGGTCATCATACATCACGCTGTTATCAGCCCGATGGGTCACTGACAGACTGCGGGGGTCGCCGACCGCTGCTCTGTCGAAGATTTGCACTAGTGTTGGATTGTCGTTACTTGTGTTTGAGGAGGATTATTATGCTCATTATGTGCATGGACGGTAAGCCTGCTTGGTAGAAAAAAATATATAAATATAGATAAAAAATTAACGAAAGGTCCTGAACGAGGTCAAAATGATATCTATGATATAGATACCATAGATATAATAAAGAAGGAGATATGCTCGTTAGACGAAATGTATCGGAACCCTGTGTCTCCACTTTATCCCTATCCACACGGCAACTACTACACATGCAGTTCAGTAAAAGCAATAGATACGCAGTCACGCACACACCCGCATTTCTTGAAACAAAACGTAGTACACAATCAATTATAAACCTTATGCCATCAAATACATCGTGTGTTTGCCATGCACCGTACAACTTACCCACACAAAAATATCGGTACACAAGCGCATCACTAACTTTTCGCAAGAAGCAGCGGCAGCACTACGCGATGCATCCACTTATTGAACTATCATTTGGTGATTTTTACATTGCTTGTCCAGTCACTAAAGGTGCGTACAGACTATGTAACATATAATATAACTTGTGTTTTATAACACGTCCACATTATGTAACCTTGTTATTCAACATTACAATATAAAACAATACTGTACACATTAGAATAACAATGCAATATAACAATGTTATATAACCATTGTCATTTGTTGTTCTTCAGTGCTATCCACAATGACTAAGTTATATAACATTGTTGTACATATCAATAACATGTTATTATAACATTCAGTGTACACATTATCTGAAACATGTTATATATCAATGTTGTATAACATGTTATGTTATTTAGTCTGTACGCACCTTTAGCGACAAACTTAGGTAGTGGTTGAGGAGCAATGTGTTTATTGCAAAAATAGTAATTATAGCCTTTTGCTTATGACTGGGCGTCTTGTGCCAGTCGCGCGGACACCGACACGCCCCCTTGAAACTTCTCCTTTTTTTATATTTCTATGATAGATACATTGAATAGTACAGGAGTCAGCGAAGTATTTAAAGTTATAACATTGGACACTTGTCTAAAAGTTGGAACTATGACCTCCGATATCTGCTCCGCTATCTGATAGCAGGTATTTAAAAATTATCGCTGGGGAGAAAAAAATGACTTTTGGCTTCGATTAGGGTTCCTTTACACCCACTATGATGTTATTGAAAATTCTTTGCATGACTGAAAATAAAAAAATCTTTTCTTCAGAAACGACGACTCCAAAGACTTAAGATCAATGGCGGGTCCTCTAGCGACTTGTCGTGTCGTATGCGCTCCTCAACTAAGGTATCTCTACTACCCTAATCATATTCAAAGATGGGTATTCTAATTTTCATCGTAATTTTAATATTATTCGTGTTATTTCAGGGTTGTGTATAAACAGCTGTCTCTCTCCATTCCAGGTAAATAATCATGTTTTTTTTACGCTCCAGGAGTGCAATGTTACTTTTTTTTAACTTTGTATTTTAGATACATGAAGAAAACAAACCATTTCTAACCCACTTTCTTCAAAAAGGACGAGGTTCTCCATCCGGCTGCATTTTTTAAAATGTTTGTTACCTACCTCATAATTCCGTCATTTCAAAACCGATTTAAAAAAAATCTTTCTTTATGTGAAAGGATATACTTCCCGATTGGTCCCATAGAAATTTCATCAAAATTGGTTCAGTGATTTGGTTTTTTTCCTCACGTTAATAACCTAGCCGGTTATGCTATGACCGTCCACGCGACATCGTGTGATAGTCCCGTACAATTATGTACCAGCCATGAAATAGCGACCGCAGCGTACTTATTGGTTCTGCTCTTTGTTTAGGCCACTAAGGAAGACATTCCAAAATTTTTGAAGTGAAAACTTCTTTAGGCGCTTTGAGCACTTTTTGGGTGAACGAAAATCATGGAACTCGCGTGACTGTCACCTAACGCTTCGTAGCACTCGTAGCCGATCCGCAACGGAGTAGCTGCGTAGCACCTCTAGGCGTGCGCGAGGCACAACCCGTCGCCAAAGACTGCCCCGTATGTTTTTATTTATTTTGGCATCTAGGTCAGTTCTTTTTCTTGGGCTGATGACTAAAACCAATGTAAAAATTAATTTATTACAAGAAATGGTGTGACAAGTACACCTTTAATGGGTGAAAAATAACTTACTGCAAAAAAAACCGACACAAAAAAAAACAATATAAGGCCTAAAATAACTTTCCTTTCGGAAGTCGGTAGCAAAAAGTCAACGAAACAAATACAACCACCGGGTTTTTAGTATTAAAACTTACCAACATGGCGGTTATTTTGTACGTTTTAGTATTTTTTTGGAAGTCGGTTTATTTCGCAGATCCAAGTTTTAATACTCATTGTCACATCAAAATATTAAAACCAAATCCGTACGAAGTACTTTTACAACAGAAAAATTTAAGTATCAATATACAAATAACACCACGCGGTTATCATAACCTCATGGTTCTCCCTACGGCCACCCAGATATAGCTTCCAAGCCGCGGTACTAGATGGCGTTGTGCCGATGACGCGCAATCCTACATCGCGGTGTTAAGATTCTCTGCGACTGAATGACCCTCCTCGTTTCGTCCGTTTCGAATTAAGACCTTACTTCATAGGATCATTTCTATAGTAAGCTCTTCTCGAGACTTTCACACTATGTGAGTCCTCACAAGTCACGTTGATGAGATGTGGCGCGGTACCCTGAGCGTGAGGTGGGCGATGTAAAACTTTGCATCAGCCCTCGATGATCGTTCACCCTTCTTAACTAAAGGGCGGGGGGTACCGTCGCTGTCTGAGTGGCTTGCCTTTAGATCCTCTATAATATGTATAATACGAGTAATTATATCTAATTCGAAACGTTATGTCAATTCGTTGTCCGAATGCTTCGCGCATTAGAATGGTTCTCATTCAATTTTTTTTTTGGTAAAATACCGGCTTCCAAAAAAAACACTACAATTGTGGAAAATAACTTTACTTTTAGAAGTCGGTTATTTTTTAACCGACTTCCAAAAAGAGGAGGTTATCAATTCGTCTGTATGTTTTTTTTTTTTTTTTTTTTTTTTTTTTTTTGTGTTTGTTACCTCATAACTTTCGACTGAGTGAACCGATTTTGATGATTCTTTTTTTATTTGAAAGCTGGTGCTTCCCATGTGGTCCCATTTTAATTTGCTGAAGATCTGATGCTGGTCTTCGGAGATATACAATGGAACTCCTCAAAAATGTACGGCAAATCTGCAGTGATTGCTGTTATCGCTTGTAGGTTTATTGTTTATACAACATGATGACGTAATATCACGCCTGTATGCTCTGAGGGGGTACGCAGATGTGTACAGTACACCCAGATTTCGACAGTGTTTGTTACCTCAGTACTTTCGACTGGGTGAACCGAGTTTGGTGATTCTTTTTTAGTTTGAAAGCTGGGTCTTCCCGTGTGGTTATATTTTAATTTGCTGAAGATCTGATCCGGATCTTCGGAGATATACAATGGAACTCTTCAAAAATACACGGCAAATCTGCAGTAACTGCTGCAATCGCTTGAATGTTTATTGTTTATACAACATCATGACGTAACATCACGCCTGTATGCTCTGAGGGCGTACGCAGATGTGTACAATATTCCCAGATTTCGACAGTTAGGTGTATTAAGTTCCATTTATTGGGGATAAGCCTATTACCTTGACATGTATTGTTTTTTTTTTTTATTGGCAAGGGTACTTCAAGGGTAGTTTGATGAGAATTTGGTTAGGTTCTGATTATGGGATCCATGACAAAGGAACGGAGCTCTTCAATTCTTAGAAACAAATTAACGATACTCGGCCAAATCTTTTAAAAGCTATCCGGATATTTGGGTCACGTACCATAACGTCGTTATTAACCGACTTCAAAAAGGAGAAGGTTCTCAATTCAATGTTCCCCGATTACTCGAAGATGACTGGACCGATTTTGTTTTTTAATTGTTTGAAAGGGTATACTTCCCAGAAGGTCCCATAATCATCAAGTCAGGATCCTGATAATGGGATCCTGGAGAAATAGAGAGAACTTTTCGTATTTTATAGGCACACCAGAAGCGATTTGGGTAGTTTTAGAAAGACTACTTTCTCGGAGTGATCCCATTTAAATTTGGTAAAGATTAGATGAAAAACTTCGGAGAAAGGCAACGGAACTCCTCATTAAATGTAGCAAATGTGTGTCTTTATGCACATAATAATATGAACCACTAAAAAGTGAAAAATAAAAACTTTTTTGCAAAAAATAAAACCGACTTCACACAAAAAAGTGAAAAATAACTTTAGCTTCAGAAGTCGGTGACAAAAAAACTAAATCAATCAAATAATGGTCACCGACTTCTGAAGCTAAAGTTATTTTTCACTTTTTTGTGTGAAGTCGGTTTTATTTTTTGCAAAAAAGTTTTTATTTGCATAAAAGTTTATTTCTTCTTGATTATGATTATTCAAATTCAAATTCATTTATTTCGTGAACACAGGCTACATACAGAAGATGTTACAATAAGACCCGAGCTGTGCCCCGCCAAAAGAAATATCAAAGGATCAGGATCACCATACAAAAAAAAATATTTTTTAAACATTACATTTAACAATTCAAAATTATAACCACAAATAATTAAATATCAAGTCAAAATTAGTAAGATGACAAATTAAATAAAGTAAAAGGAACGAAAAATACAAAATAAAAATGTCAATGCCAATTTTAATTCTAATCTAATTTAATGTAATTTTCCAATTTTATTACTAAATATACAGGGTGAATTTGAATAAATGCGACAAAATGAAATGGGAGCTTCAGTTACAGTAACATAGTAATTATAAACTGTTTTTTCTACTATCTAAATCATTAAAAAAAATTACGCGATTATCGTTTTCAAAAGGTCCATTGATGTTATTATCTTTATTTAAGTACGAATTATCGGTATTCCCGTTCATAGCGGTAATTTGCCTAATTTAGCCTAGTTTCTAATGTAAGTATCGCGCGACGTTGCCAAACCTCGCATGTGCGCCAGCGCTGACATCCCTTCCCGGCGACCGCGCGCCGCCCACTACCCTTCCTTAGTTCATTACAATTTTACATTTGATATTTTATACATTTTCTTGACAACACGTATTATTGTATATTTAAATTTGTCGCGTCTATTCAATTTCACCCTGTATATGTGTTGATTTCAATTTTATTTTTTAAGTGCTACTATAATTTTGTTTGCTTGGTTATACATTTTATTATGCATGCTGTGGTCTCCTGGAAGTGAAGGAGTACACCTACGTGCTAGATTTTTTTTTCTTGTTTTGTGTACATTCTTTGTTGGAGATCCTAAATAAATAAATGAATGCCAATAATTAAATAATACAACAATAATCAAGATTAACAAAATAATTTATCATTTTCACATAACATAAAACAGATTCAATTTGGAAAGAACCAAAATCGTCAACAGAATAATACACCTTGTTATTTAACAATTTGAATAAATTTCTTTTAAATTCGTTAATGTTCACACTTGAGACAACTTTTCCTGGTAACTTATTATATAGTTTTTGAGCCATTGCATAAAAGCTTTTGCTATGAAATTGTGTTTTTGTTGCTAATACCTGTAGCTTTTTTGAACGGCGTTTACTTTCTACAAATCTATATTGTTTTATAAAAATACAGGCTTCATAAATATACAGTGACGGTAAAGTTAATATTTTTAGCCCACGAACGACGTGGCTTGCACGATTCTGTTTGTTTTATTTTACGGATACATTTTTTCTGTGCTATCAGTACTTCTTGAACCTTAGGGACATTACCCCAGAATATGAGGCCATACCGCAGAGCTGAGGCGACATAACCATGATAGGCTGCTAGTAGGGTAGCTTTATGCTGCCACCACGTGGCCCCCGACACCCGGTGCGTCTCCCGCGGCGGCTGGGGCGAGAGGCTCTCTCCTTCTCGCGTTACACAAACGAGCCTGCGTATTAAATCGCCTTGGTACTTGCGACGAAAAATGGATTCTGTTTGACAATCGCAAATGCTCAGCAAGTTGGTTAGATCCTGGTTCAGCACCTAAACAATGCCCCAAACGAAAACAGACCCCTAAAAAAGTGATGGTCACTGTTTGGTGGTCTAGCGCCGGTGTCATTCATCACAGCTTCTTACCATACAGGATGACCATTACTGCAGATGTGTACTGTGAAGAACTGAACATAATGATGGAGAAGCTTGCACATCTTCAATCAGCTTTGGTCAATCGTTCGGCTCCGCTGGTCCTGCACGACAACGCGCGACCTCATACTGCACAGCATACGGTCTCCAAGTCACAGGGGTTGGAAGTTCCCCGTTATCCACCGTACTCACCAGACTTTGCCCCCTACAACACAAAAAGTAAAAATCTTACTTTTTCCTGAATTTGAATAACTTCTTGGCGGGGAAAAAATTCAATAACCGAGAGGCAGTTCAAAATGCCTTTGAAGAATTTGTTGCCTCCCGTTCAGTCTTTTTTAAACAGAGCATCAATAAGCTACCACTACGTTGGTAAAAATGCATTGATTGCATGGGTAATTATACTTTGATTCATCATCATCATCATCATCTCAGCCGAAAGACGTCTACTGCTAGACATAGGCCTCCCCCAAGTGTCGCCACATTGAGCGGTCCCTTGCGACTCGCATCCACCGGATTCCCGCAACCTTCACCAGGTCATCGGTCCACCTAGTGGGAGGTCTTCCAACGCATCGTCTTCCGGTTCGCGGTCGCCACTCCAGAACCTTTCGGCTTTTCGGTCTTGCGAGCAACAATCAAAGTAGTTCTGCGAGCTACTTTGATTAATAAAAATAAAAAATATAGAGACAGAAGGGCGTTAACTTTTTTAATTAATAATTAAAAACGGCAACTTCATAGGTAAAGACCTAATATTAAACAAAAATAAGTAGTTTGCTTTCTTTTCATTACTTAGGCTAGACTAAAATGAATAGGTCGGTAATTACCTAACTAAAATTAAAAAATGAAAAAAGTTATTACTATTTTCATTTTTGCAAAAAGAAAGTGGTTTACATGTGCTTACCCCTTCACATCGTACCGGCGTGATGTTATGTTATGAACTGATGTAACAATAGAATGAAATTTCAGCAATCCCAGTCCAGTTTATTGAGGATTTTCGTTGCCTATCTCCGAAGTTCTACATCAGATTTTCACCAAATTGAAATGGGACCACTCTGAGAAAGTACTCTTCCAAAGATTACCAAAAACGCTTCAAGAGTCCCTATAAAATTTGAAGAGTTCTCTCTATTTCTCCAGGATACCATCATCAGATCCTGATTTTGATGATCATGGGACCACCTGGGAAGTATAAGTACCATTAAATAAAAAAACGGTCCAGCCTCCTTCGAGTAATCGGGGAATAAACATAAAAAAGGTTCCGAGGAATTGTGAACCTGCTCCTTTTTGAAGTCGGTTAATAAATTATTTTCAATACACTTCCTCGAAAACTGGTTCTTTTCGCAATACGATTAGGTTCAAAATGCAGTGTATTTCACACACGTGCGTTTTTGATATTTTTTCAAGAAATTACATCATAGTCTCGTAATAGTTCATGACACACATATCTTACATTCTATTATTTTATTTCTTCAAAAGGGTTTTGAAAAACGTCGTTTGATAGACGTGGACATTTGTTATTGCAGTTCTCGGCTCTAAAACACCCTCGCCTACGGCTCGTGTGTTAATACCGCCTTGAACTTCAATAACAAACTTTCTCCACTTGTATCAAAATGTACTATTCTAAATTACAAATAGGTGTGTTGATATTAGTACTAATACCTATAATCTATCTAATATTTTTTTAGGTTTAGGAGAAACCGAAACTCGGCAATCTCTCTTGTCTCGATTTTTGGCTGCGTTCTTTGAAAGGGTAAGGTTTTCATTATTATTTTAAGAAGGATTGCCAAATAGACCAACGAAATAATAATATAGTGGAAAATGGTGGATATAGGCGGATTAGAGACCATTTAATTGATTTAAATTAGTTTTTCAGTGATGCTTGAGTCTTGTGTGATGTTCTGTAATACAGGACTTAGACTCGTGAACATAAACACTACAGAGTTCACTGACGGTAGACCGCTTTCCAGTTTCCACTCTTCAGCCCTGAGTTATAAGGTTGAAAAATGAGCGACCGTCAATGAGCCTAGTTCTACTTTTATGATGTTATTTTAGGCCCTTGATGGTCTCAGCTGGGTTGCTAGCGAGCGCACTGTGCTTGAACGTCTGTTGAACGTGGAGCTGAATACCAGAGAGGCTGGCAACACCAGCACGCTGTTGTACGACCCTGAAGACAACACACCTTCGTGCTTCTCCGTCACTTGGTAAGGGATTAAATCTTGTCCCTCGTAGATTGGTGTCGTTCAGGATCCTTCTTTAAAACTCGATACTGCTCTGCAAACATAAAATTGATCCATCACCTTGGATCGGGATTAGCTAGATAAAATGAATTGAGGTGATTCCAATCCAGTACAGTACCAATTAGTGAGCATTAGTTGTAAGGTACCTCGGACTGATTACAACGCAAATTACAAGTCTGCTTCAAATTCGAAACAATCTGGTACATGTTTGCACCTGATGTTGTACCAGATTTCAAGTTTAGATGCTGCGCCAGACAATATCGAATTTATTGTAATCTATAATCTATCCATGGTCACAACCAAAGGCTGCCAGAATGAAACCCTTGTCAAGAGAAAGAATCTGTACTATTTTAAACCTGTTAACCTTCCACATTTTAATGTGACTTTACACTCAACTTGTGGTTCTTTCTGCATGCCCAATAACTCAATCAACAAACACAGTGTACAGTGAAATGTACAATGCCTCAAATATTGGCTCCAACAGGGTATTTTCTTATCTCCGATAATTTGAATGTTTCCAAGGTGGGGCGAAGAGTGGAGCCTATCAACGTTTGACGCAATGCTGTTCAGTTACGTGTTAATTGCAACTGACGACACACTGATTGCTGCACCAGTTACTCTTATAGCGTGGCAGGTGAGACCATGGTTCCCAAGTTCTTTTTCTTATTTTTTAGGGAATGATAGATGTCCTTGGCCGTTATCCATGGCCGTTGCTCCCGGCTGTCATTTGTAGATCTTTGACAGTCAGTGCCCCAAAAAGTCTGACAACCAATCTTACCAAGGGGTACCGTATTACCCGGTACTAACTGGGTTGTGGAGGTCTGATAGGCGGTCGCTCCATGTAAAATACTGGTATTCAGCTACATCCGGTAAGACTGGAAGCCGACCCCGACATAAAGGGTGTAAAACACCTCTTCACGAAGCCGAAAGGCACTTGTTCTCCCCATCATTGCGATCATTTTTTTGTTCTACATCATACCTGGGAACCTTCTAGTTACGGAGATATGGGGGTCAAAGTTACAACTTTTTGTTTTGTAACATTTTAACTTATAACACCTCCACGATTCAATCCATCCATCAGCACAATGTTATAAGTGCGTTACATTGAGTTCTACCACAAAACATGATTTATAACCTCAAAAAAAAAAGTTGTTTCCCAGCAAAAATTTTTGCGTAAAGTTACTTAGTTTGATGTACAGAATGCTTGGTTAACGGCTTTGTGATGAGGTGGTTTACACCCTGTATGTTGTTGGGAAAAGGCTATAGGCAGATAGATGATGATAGGTGTACCTTTATAATATTGTACTTAATTCATTGGCGCGATTACGCGTCATCACTGGTGTTATAGAAGTGAGCAAGTTAAATTAATCCTAATATGGTAGTGATTCCATTAATTAATCAAGTGACATAATGCACATTTGACGACCCGAATGACGCAGGCAGTGGTGAAGCTGCCTTACGTTCTTTGGGTCCCGGGTTCGAATCCCGGTAGCAGCAAATGTTTGTGTGATGAGCACGGACATTTGTTTCCGAGTCATGGATGTTAATATGTATAATAAGTATGCATTTACAAACAAAAAAAACGTATCTATGTAGTATATCAACTATCTGGTGTCCACGACACAAGCCTCGTTGCTTATTGTGGCACTATATGGCGCTGTGTGTAATGTCCAGCGATATTTATTTATTTATTTATATTTTTTATGAGCTCTTGAAACGCGTTTCCTCCTCAGATTTTATAAGGTAACAGCAGCCTTGCGTGTACGTCACAATTTAAAGGAGATCACCCAATTGGGGATACAAAATTTTATTAGTAGCCTTTAATTTTAATTAAGTAAACATTTTTAAAGCACACGTGTAACACATTATTTTTTACAATGGCGTCAAAGTCGAAAACCTACCTCGTCAAGGCCTGGCGGGCGACTGAATCCACGTTTTTTTTTTCGGAATGGCATCTCGCAGTTCAACCTAGAGAGGTTGTCGTCTGCTTAACTGGACTATGACTGAATCCACGTACGCAAGCCGCTGTATTATAAGGATTCAACTCTTTTCCAAAATGTAACCACAAATAATTGTCCTATATGTTTAACTGGACTATGACTGAATCCACGTACGCAAGCCGCTGTATTATAAGGATTCAACTCTTTTCCAAAATGTAACCACAAATAATTGTCCTATATGTTATTACCTTTGCTTAGATATTTTTTTTGGAAGTAAGACTTTCATAAGCTTGAAGAAAAATAAGAAAAACATTAAAAAAATAATCGAATTAGGCTCCTGTTCGGTTTTTTTTTGATCGAGTGAAGTTTTCGATATCATGTTTTGAACCACAAAATATCAAAGAAGATATAGTCAACTACAATATCTATTTTTTTTGTCTTTAAACAATCGCTTTTTGTTCATTTACTATTGAATCAAAGTTATGAAAAATTGGCCCTTAAATAAGTGCCGTCACATCGCGGTGGATGGTGCTTGGTGTTTTCTTTAATTTTTAATAGTCCCCAGTCACAACAAATGCATTTCGCTTGGGCGTTTAGCTTGTGGCCAAGCTGTTCAATTTTAGTGTTCAATAATTTCTATGACGTGTGAGAAATACGAGGTACGTACCTACCTGTGTTGATTGTTGTACAGAGATAAATTTTAAACGTTGTATTTTATTTTTTTGTGCTATTGCACGGAGTTCTAATTGTCATTAACTTTTGATTCAACCATGAACGATGTCCCAATCAATGTCTGATTAAGTACGCTTCAGCTCGTTATCACACAAACGTGCACTTCTTACTTTATCTTCGAAATAGCATGGGTGCATGGCTCTTCCAGATAATGGTATTCTTATTATCTGACATTATCCCAATATTCTAAAATATCTAAATATCAGAAATATGCAATTTTCACACTGTGGACACAGCACCCAAATAATCGAAACATTTCTCAATTTTCAGATAGCGACGCAAGCAAGAAGATTGTTTGGAAATAGAAATCAAAGAGATAAAACAGAAATCGAAATATAATATTACACCTTAACTGCAAGTTGATGATGCAGCATAAATCTATTTATAATGTTTTAGTGTATGCAATATTGTACGTTACAGTGATTACTGGAAACGTTAATGTAGAAAGTGAAGACTCAGGGGCCATTACTAGTAATATAAAGGGACAATATTTCATGTCAAATAACTCACTTAAAATTATCGAATCTGATTTTATGAAATACTATGCTTCGATAACAACGACAGAAGCTCCTTCAAACTTGCCTCGTGGACCTCACTTCGGCTTCCTTGCCAACATTTGCAATGCACTGATGTCTCCAAAATTTAAAGCTAAATACCTCGGCAAATACTTTGTAATACTAAGCAAAAGCTTACGAGGTCTCGGAATAGACTATTTACAGAAAATATGGATAAAACGATTGCGAAAGATACTGAAAAAGTACTCCATATACAATAGAAAAACAATGAAACGGAAAGTTAATGATTTTTTACAGTTTATTTCTGAAGAAAAGCCTAAAAGGAATGATTACATCAAGGCAATGAATGCCATATATACAGTAGTCGATGACATGAGGATGGATGATTATGTTTATATGCTCAAAATTTACGGGAGAGGTAAGAAAAAGCACAATGGAGACAACACCAGACTAGTATTCGAGCGAATAGTATTTGGTAGATATCATCAACAGCCTAAATATGTTAAAAGGGATATCGAATTAAAATTCAAATCGGCCGTTGTTGAACATTGGGAGGAAAGATTAAATGGAACTAGTCTTAATTTCACATTGGGCCATCTGTTTAAATTCACATTAAACCATCCGTGAAATTGACTTTGTATTTTATGATTTTTCGTCTTAAGTCAAAGTAGAAGAATACACGGCTGTTGGCAACATGTGTTCGTTAAAAACAATTTTTATATTCTTGATGTGTTTCATATGTTTGAGTATAGTTGACGAATCGAACTCGGAAACAAGTCCCATTCTGAGAAGTGAAGGTATCTTTGACACATTTATACGAAATTACCTCGACATATTATCGACAGCGTATACAGGTAGAGAGCTGAAAAGATATTGCAGAATGATGAACAACGAACTGATGACAATGGAATTTAAAGTCACACATCGGTTAGCGAAGTTATTTAGGCGCTTATCGAAAAAGCATCGTGATGACATCGTCGAAGAAATTGCGCACTACAGAAGAGAATACGACAGAAAACTGCCGAGGCAACAGGAATTCTTCTCTGCGATTAATGAGGCATTTACTTTACAACATAATTTGAAGTTCGATGATTACATACACGATTTGCTGGCATTCGGAAAGGGCGATATTTTATTCGTGTCTATCAAAGAAAACACCAAACGCCTTTTGGATATGATTTTGGGGTGTATTAACAAGATGGGTCGCAAGCAACGAAAGAATGTGGAAAATGTTTTGAAATTGGCCATTAAAGAATATACCTCAACTTATTTGTAGAGGTATACCTTGAGATGTGTAAAGTAGATTTACTTCATTATGCAAATGTCGTATCTACCTTTTTATATAAGACCTTATTAAAATCTTTAGTAGAGAATGTTGACTTTTATTTGCATTAATATCAATATCATTTTACACGAGCGGTCTATGGGTGTCATATACGCGACGAGCCTGCTAACAATGTCCTGTGCGTCCAATGTAATAACGCCTGCAGGATGTTATTGGGACTGGCATGGCGCTGTAGCGCGTCGGGGATGTTCGTGGAGGCTCGCACAGATGGCTTCCACGCTATCATGCGAAAGAAAGCGGCTTCCTTGCTGCAGCCTGCATGTAAATTTGCCACTTGCTCCAAAACGATCGAGGCAGGCGGAGACTTTTTCATCATCAACTACCTAGTCTTTTCCCATCTGTGTCGGGGAAATGCAGCTATATCTCTGCTGTAACTAGTCATCATATCAAAACTCGTAGTGTAATGTGTGTAATACGACAATGGGTATGGTGATATATGAAAGTTTTAGAGCCTTAATCGCACTAGCGAGTTGCGAGCGAGTGGAAAGCGCCAGTGTGATAAGGCCCTTATGAAAATATTTTCTGTATCTCGATAAACATTTGGTAGGAAACTAATCTTGATAGATAAAAATAATAGGAAATTTAATTCCCCACAACTTTGTCCTTCAAAATCTGTTTTCCTGGAAAATGCATAGTTTAGAAGATATAAATGAAAAACCGAAAACAGTCCGAAAATTTCGCAGTTTTAGGCTACCCACCAAGTTAGCACAGGCTCCTCAAGGTCGAAAACTCAGATCACACATCCTACAAAACTCCGGAACAATATCCCAAAATTTCGTTAACTTCGGAATTGTATCCAGGGTAAAATTGACCTTCCGAGTGGACTATAAATAAAGAATTCATTTGTAAATACTAACCTAATTACTTAAGCACCAATGTTACCTTCTTTTTATCAACCGACTTCTAAAAAGAGGAGGTTCTCAATTCGTCTGTATTTTTTTTTTTTTTTGTGTTTGTTACCTCAGAACTTTCGACTGGGTGAACCGATTTTGATGATAATTATTTTTTTATTTCAAAGCTGGTGCTTCCCGTTGGGTCCCATTTTAATTTGTTGAAGATCTGATGCTGATCTTCGGAGATATACAATGGAACTCTTCAAAAATAGACGGCAAATCTGCAGTGATTGCTGCATCCGCTTGTAGGTTCATTGTTTATACTACATCATGACGTAACATCACGCCTGTATGCTCTGAGGGGGTACGCAGATGTGTACAATATACCCAGATTTCGACAATGTATGTTACCTCAGAACTTTCGACTGGGTGAACCGATTTTGATGATTCTTCTTTTATTTGAAAGCTGGTGCTTTCCGTGTGGTTCCATGTCAAATTGGTTATGATCTTACGCTGATCTTCGGAGATATAAATGGAACTCTTTAAAAATACACGGCAAAGCTGCAGTAATTGCTGCAATCGCTTGGTTGTTTATTGTTTATGCAACATCATGACGTAACATCACACCTGTATGCTCTGAGGGAGTACGCAGAAGTATACAATACACCCAGATTTCGACAGTTAGACGTGTAAAGTTCCATTCAATGGGATCCCGGAGAAATAGAGGTAACTCCTTAACTTTATAGGCACACCAGAAGCGGTTTGGGTAGTTTTAGGCAGAGTACTTTCTCGGAGTGATCTCATTTCGATTTGATAAAGATCTGGTGACTTCGGAAGATAGGCAACTGAACTCCTTAATAAATGATAGCCAATGTACTGGGATCGCTGAAGACTCACGTCTGTCTATTGTTTACACCAGTTCATTACAAAAAAACACACCGATACGCTGTGAAAGGGTAAGCACATGTGAACCACTAAAAAGTGAAAAATAACTTTAGCTTCAGAAGTCGGTGACAAAAAAACTAAATCAATCAAACAAAGGTCACCGACTTCTGAAGCTAAAGTTATTTTTCACTTTTTGTGTGAAGTCGGTTATATTTTTTGCAAAAAAGTTTTTATATCCTTTACGATGTCTGATGTTGGCTACCACGCGGGCGAAGTCGCGGCAACAGCTTGTATTGTATGAGTACGAACGGTGGCGTCGCGTCGCTCGCTCAAAACTGCATCATGCACCAAACTATCGGACGCGAGAACATGGATCGAAAAGCTATCTGGGCAAGTCAGAAGCGCAGTTCATAGATAACATTACACTTATCAAAAGTCAACATATCTATAGTTTTGAAAAACATCATAAAGTCGCATGATGCTCAACATGGTGTTAGGGAGGGCCTATCTACTGAAACAGCAGTTTTGTGTCTGAAAAAGACTGTAAAGCATTATACAGGCAACAAAACTCCTGTTTTTGCCTGTTTCTTAGACATGCCAAAAGCATTCGACATGGCATCTTATGACAAGTTGCGGTCTAAGCTCTCTGGCGCGAATTTACCCAGTGAGGTAATAAATGTTTTCAAATATTGGTTCTCCCATCAAATGAATAGTGTAAGGCGCGGGTCAAATACGTATGGTGTATGGCGGTGGCACGGCGCGGGCGAGGTGATGGTGTGGCGCCGCCGGCGCAGCACAGAACAGGCGCGCTAACGGTGTCAGAATGGCGAGGCGCGGGCGCATTCTAGTCTTTAAAGTCGATATTGTCCCACATTTTTGCCGTCTTGTTCTCTCCTTGTGCATGCCACTGCTAACTGCGTGTGCGTCGAGGGCGAGGAAGAGGCGCAGTGTCGCCATGCCAGCGCCACGCCGTCTCAGTATATCTCGCGCCACACCTCTTCTATACATTTTGTATAATGAAATATCAAAGAAGAGGCGCCACGACCAGGCCACACCACCGCCCGACGTCTCTTGTATTTGTTCAGGAAATTACGTGTTTCTCTCTAGCGATATTGTAAACTCTCGAAATATTGTCAACTGAACATACGGAAGTATCTCTGCCCCCATAATCGGGACTTGGGGCACCCCCCTGTTAGGTTTTTTTTTTTTTTTTTTTTTTTTTTTTTGTTTTGGCAGGAGTGGGAAATCCCCGCGGACACCTCGACTACCTCACAGATTGTGAGACAGTCGAGGTAGTGCCGGACTCGAACCGGCTAAAACCACACTCCTGCCCCACCAGTGTCCCTCTGACATGGGAATCAGAGCCCTTTTTTACTTTCTATTAAAAACTTATTTTGCATCTGATTTTTTTTTTTTTTTTTTTTTTTTTAAAAAAAAGGCCGAAGAGACCATGTACTTTTCGCTTCATTTTGACTATTTTTGTATTTGAAAACTAATTACATGTCTAAGATAAATTTTTACTGAGCTACTTTTATTACCTTTTTATTGTTTTACTACGTATTTAAATTAACTTTATTTAAATGGCTAAATTATACTACTATTGTCTAACTACTTTTATTTTTATTACGATTTTACTAAACTTTTAAAATGATTAACCCTAACACTCAAATGCCCTTACTATTTCTTTTGTTCGATTTTAATTGTTTTTGTTTTGCAATGTCTATTTTGTGGCTTTACATTGTGATATCTACACCATTTATACTCAATATATAACTAAATATCAAATAACAACAATTTATCAAAATTACTTGCCAAACAAAACGAACAAAAGTGACACTTACAAACCGAGTTTACAATGGTTTCCACACAAACCAACGACTCCACTAGAGCTGACCCCTGATCCAGCATAACTCCAGCCATTTTCTCATGAGAATGACTGAAGTTATCATTCTTCATGAGGCCAGCCCCAGTCTGTGCCGAATTCTTGGTATCATTGTACATGGAAGTGGGCGCACCGACAACTTTAGCAATACGCTATGGTTGCTCGCGCAAATGCGTCCCACTTCCTACGTATCGGGCAATCGTTACTGAATGCATTGTGTCGGTGCTCCCCAAGCTTGGCTCTGGTGCAGTTAACGCACACCGCTGCTTCGCCGATCTGGTTGCTCGGGCAGTCCACCCTGAGGTGCTGCCCGCCGCAGTGGCTGCATAGATCGGCTGGCTCCGTGCACAGGCGTTTGCCGTGCCCGTATGCCAAGCAACGGGTGCACTGCACCAGAGGCGTCTGGTCTTCGACGCGCACTCTCTGGAGGTCAATCCGAAGCTTGCCTCCTTCGAGTGCCCTCTTCCAGACAACTGGGGTGACACCGAGCACAATGCTATTCACGTGCGGGTTTCGTGACTTTTTGCGAAATTTCACACTCATTTTGAGTTCCCCGTCCCCGAGGCCGTCAAAGATCTCCCGGTTCTGGTTCTTAAGGGCTCTCAATACTTCCTCGTCACTGTGCACTGATAGCACGTCCCTAAGAACCAGAAGCGGGTCCCGATTCTTTACCGCCTCGACGACGAGGTTCTCTCCGGCCGATTCAAGTCGATTTTTCAGTTTTTCTCTCTCCTCCTTCGTCGTTCACCCCATGATGACCTTTTGGTCCTTGGCCTTACGGACCCTCTCTACACGCACCCAGCCCTCCTTCGCATCCACCGCTTTTCGCACTCTTTCGAGAACTTCGGCCCCCGTATCCATCTCATGTGTGGAAGAAACCACCACGGAGTGCAGCGTCGTCCGCACCGGGGCCTGTGCACCGGTGTGGGTCTTGTTGACGGCCGCTACACCCGCGTAAGTGGTCTCCTCCACACTTTCCCTGCTTGCCAGACTATCTCGGAGCTTTTCCACCCTCTCGGTGTTCTCCTTTACGATCGAAATGTGCTCCTTGAGGGTGGTAATGAGCTCAGTCTGGCTCGCAAGACTCTCGGAGATGGACGGGGGACAGAAGTCAGCAGTGGGCGCGTGTTCCGGCACGGCTACAGGTGCGGCAGAGGCCTTGTCGCGCTCGGACTCCTTGACCAGCTCATAGAGCCTGTTTATGGCTTCGAGCACGGCAGTCTTTATTTCGGCCTTGAGGTTGCGAGAGTTGCCCAAATTAAGCTTTGCCTTATTTAGGCAAGCTCTCGCTTCCTCAATGCGACTGCGGCACTTCGCCTCAGGCTTTTTGAGCGGTCTTGAGGCATCAATAGCAGCTCGGCGCGTCCCCGGAGTGGCAGCGCCCCCCTGTGTCGCAGAAGGAGTCTCGTCTCCGAAGGAGATTCTCCTCCTCGCGGCCACAGGCGAAGGCACCACTTTCTCCGCCGATCGCGGCGAGCCACTAGAGCTAGGAGCCCTCACGGTGCTGGATGGGGTGCGGAACATTTTCAAGTGTAGGAGTTAGGTTCCTTTAAACCCTGCACTCGGAATTAGGGGCCCTGCGAAGCGGGGCTCCGTCGACTACGCTTTTTAGGGGAATATAAAGTGTTTTAAGGTTAGGTTATATTAATCGATATTTCTCAGGAATGGTACATTATCTTTTCATGAGAGTGGTACCATTGGGCAAGGGGGACCCCTCCTTCCCTCCACACCGCGTGAGTTGACTACCATCGCATGCATTTCACGAAAAATAATGCGTTTTATTGTAAGCATTATGTTCGTTTGACAATATTTCGAGAGTTTACAATATCGCTAGAAAGATTACAATATAACGTGTTTGACAATTTTACGGTGACATATGTATTTGACCCACCAATGATTTTGAGTTTGAGTTGGCTGATTACTCAAACTCAACTCAAAGCATTTATGTCAATTAGATCTTGAAGCTACAGTCGCAGTCACAAGGTATAATAGCTTGTGAAAGTACAGTTAAGTAGTTGTCCATTCCAAAGCGTAGGAGAAGAATGGGATAGAAAATCAATTTAATGTTTTGGTTACATCATTCACGTTCTTTTTCTTCTTGGCGTCTTGATGTCAATCTAAATTGTGTCGGCCCGGAACTGAGCTACCAGTTTGGCGCTTTCGATGTGAGAATGATGTAGAAAATCATGCAAATTAAGAGCGTTCTGAGTACCCATAAAACAAGAACATAGTGGTACTATAAGCGGACATAATACAGCAAGGCAGTGAATGACTTGCGGTATTAAGTCCGCTTACGTACCAGTCAATCTGTGCATTAAATGGGACAAAATTGTGATAGGGTACAAAAGAATAATACTTATTAAATAACTTCTTGTTTACGAAAATTAATCCTCTAT
This sequence comes from Xestia ashworthii, assembly GCA_950022955.1. Taxonomy (NCBI): domain Eukaryota; kingdom Metazoa; phylum Arthropoda; class Insecta; order Lepidoptera; family Noctuidae; genus Xestia; species Xestia ashworthii. Next base: position 6,358,727 of record OX465563.1, read on the forward strand.
ATACATATAATGAAATCATTGAGACCAAAAAATCTGATCTTTAACCTAACTAGAATACGACTTTCATCGATGATCTGACGATGGAGTTGGAAGACAGTAGCGAGAAGTCCCCAAAAGCTTACAGCAGCTATATCGTGTTTCGGCTCATTTCAGGCACTCCGATGAGAACTTTAGACCTGGCTGGAGTATGACTGTCATTGACGGTCTAACGATGGGGACGAAAGGCAGTTGCAAAAAGTCCTTAACGGTTTACAGCAGCTATATCGTGTCCCGGCTTATTGCATGCACCTTGATGAGAACTTCTGTCATCAAGTGTCTAAGGAAGCAAACGTAAATGATAATAATATAAATTTTATTTCAAATCCAATACAATCCATTTATGTTGTTAGTAAGTCATAACCTAATGTTAGTAAAAAAAAAGTAAAAATAAGAAACCCATATACAAAATAGATACGACTCACACCTACGTGTGCACCTACGTCTCCAGTGAGCCAGCATTGGCAAGCTGTTGACGCAAACCCTTATTTGGAAAAACATAAGTAGAATATATGAGCGATTAATGCAATGATTTTCGAGAAATTACATTTTTACCTACTAGAATCCACACTAATATTATAAAGCTGAAGAGTTTGTTTGTTGCAACAGTTCCTGAAATTAAAAATTTAAAAGGAACTGTTGCAATGGTTCCAGTTATAAACATATTTTAGTGTTGGACAGTCCGTTTATCAGGGAAGGCTAGCATATAGGAGGAAGGCCAATAGAAGCGGAGCATCATTGAAAAAATACCCAAAAACAAAGATTTATTCCTTTTCCTTTGCTTCCGTTGCAAGCGCTGCATAACGCGGTCAAAGTTACACAGCAATCACGTATGAAGGAATTGTTCCTCTACGCTACGCGATAGCATAACTAACCCTCACTCGCAGACGAAGTTACGCGGGTCAGCTAGTATAGGTACATAAAGGATGTACGAGTAATAAGACCTTTTTCCCAATATCTTTTTAAGTAAGTACACGTTTTTAATGTAAGATTTTTACTTTAAACATCTAATCCAAGACCCCTATGCTATTCAGTCCAATCATCCTTTAAGCCTGTCGGCTTCTTTAAGGGTATTTTTACACCCTTTATATACAGAAGTCGATGACATGAGAATGGATAATTATGTTTATATGCTCGAAAGAGGTGAGGAGAGGTAGGTACATCGGAGACAATACCGGACGAGTATTCGAGCGGATAGTATTTGGTAAATATCATCAACCGCTCGCCGCTCCTCGCCGTTACCCGATCTCTCCCAAATTGTTTACGAGCACACTCGAGACGGTATTTCAGAAACTGGCAGCTTCATGGAAGACCAAGGGTTTTGAAGTCGGTAGTAGGAGGGTGATTAGCCTTAGTTTTGCCGATGACATTTTCCTCTCCGCTCCTACAGCTCTCGAACTACAGAGCATGCTCCAAGACCTGAGTACGGCTAGCCTCAAGGTGGGATTCGCGATGAATCGGTCAAAAACTAAAACTATGACTAGTAGCACTTAGCGTAGACTCGAGGTGGACAGGAAATACTCTATGTCAAAAGTACATCTTCTTGGGCCAGTTAGTTTCTTTTGAAAACAGGCAGGAAAAGGAAATCGATCGTCGAATCGAAAATGCCTAGAAAAGCTACTGGTCCATGAAGAAGCTAATGAAAGAATATCTGCCGATCTCCTTGAAGCGCAAATTGATCGGTAAGTATGTGTATTCTGCCCTCAGGTGCTCAGACCTGGTCGCTCATCGAATCACAAAAGTCCCGCCTTGGAGTCTGCCAATGAGCAATGCAATTCTGGGTGTCAAGAAAGCTGACAAAATACGGAACGCTACGCTGCGCTCAACGACAGGCTCAAATGGGATTGGGCGGGTCACCTGAGCCGCATGCATGACGACTGCTGGGCATAGGTCTCAACACGATGGGTGCCTGAGGATGGACGGTGCCGCCGCCGCGCCGTGGCCGACTAGAAAGAGGTGGCGAGATAATTTGAACGTGCATCACGAGGGCTGGTTTCAGTTGGCGCATGAGAAGAGTACCTGAAAGGATATCTGGGAGGCCTTTGCCACGCAGTGGGATATACAAGGCTCTTATAAAAAAAAACATCAACAACCTACATATATAAAAATATATATTGAATTCAAATCGGCCGTTGTTGAACATTGGGAGGAAAGATTAAACGGAACTGGTCTCCAATTTCACATTGGGCCGTCTGTTTAAATTCACTTTAAGCCAACCGTGAAATTGACTTTATATTTTATGATTTGTCGTCAAAAGTCAAAGTAGAAGAATACACAGCAGAGTTGGCAACATGTGTTCGTTAAAAACAATTGTTATATTGTTGATGTGTTTTGTATGTTTGAGTATAGTTGATGGATCGAACCCGGAAACAAGTCCCGTTCTGAGAAGTGAAGGTATCTTTGACACGTTTATACGAAATTACCTCGACATATTATCGACAGCGCTTACAGGTAAAAAGCTAATAAAATATTGTAGAATGATGAACATGGAACTGAAGACAATGGAATTCAGAGTCACACATCAGTTAGCGAAGTTCTTTAAGCGCTTATCGAAAAAGCATCGTGATGACATCGTCGAAGAAATTGCGCACTACAGAAGAGAATACGACAGAAAACTGCCGAGGCGACAGGAATTCTTCTCTGCGATTAATCAGGCATTTACTTTACAACATAATTTGAAGTTCGATGATTACATACACGATTTGCTGGCATTCGGAAAGGGCGATATGTTTATCGTGTCTCTCCAACAAAAAACGAAAAGCCTTTTGGATACGATTTTGGAGTGTGTTGACGAGATGGGCGACAAGCAACGAAAGAATTTGGCAAAGGTTTTGAAATCGGCCATTAGAGAGTATAAGTACAGTTACGAACAATAATATGTAAACACTTAATCGCTTTTAAAGTGTTTTTATCCTACTGTTTTGATTAAAAATGTCATGTCTTTACGAACATAGTATTCAGGAACTCATATTTTTCTGAAAAAGATCCTCCATAAATTTAGGAAAGTGTATACATATTAGTGTTCGTGACTGTAACTCATCTAATTTGTAGTAGGTGCCTACTGATGTGTAAAGTAGATTGTATGAATGTATGTACCTATTACAACATTTGCAAAATGTAAGATGTGATTTTTTATGATCTTTAGTTGACAATATTATAACTTTTATTGACATTAATTTTATATAAGTACGAACGGTGGCGCCCAGAATTATGGAAAATTTTGGAAAAAGGGGGTGAAAAGGGGGGGTAAAGTTTGTATGATAAAAAATTTTTGATTGTTCTAGAATCATGAAACTCAGAGTAAATACTTATTATTAAAAATAAAGAAATACCTGTTTCAGCATTTTTTTTAAATTTCATCCAGAGACGTAAAAAAGAGGGTTTTGTGTTTAAAATTAATTAACTTCATACACCTATAGAATAAAATCCAATGAAGTGTAAACCTTTAAAAGTTGCTACATATACTTATAATCTAATACAGATAAATATAATTTCTCAGTTACCTTGAAATTTGATTTTAATTGAATACGCACAAAATAGCGATTTAAATTACTGACGATTTAGCTTGGATCAACGCACAGCCTAAACCGCTGATCGTAGAGACCTGAAACTAGCAGGGTGTGTTCTTTATATGATGTAGACATCCGGTATAGAAGAATGTTCCAAGATTGAACCCCTAAGGGGGTAAAAAAGGGGGTAAAGTTTGTAAGAGACAACGTGATTCCTTGGTCCAATCTACTTGAAATTTTGCATAACCTTTTTAACAGAATTGATGGAAGACGTGTTTCGTATTTTATTGTAATAAACCCATAACGGGGTTAAAAAAGCGTAAACAATTATTTTGGCCATGGCGCTGATTTGCTTCGAAGTTGATAGCAATACTCAGAGCTTTGAGTTTAAACTACATTTGACTGTCATCAAGTGTCTAAGGAAGCAAACGTAAATTATAATAGTATAAATTTTATTTCAGATCAAATACAATCCATTTATGTATAAATCTAATGTTAGTAAAAAAAAAAGTAAAAATACAAACACACTATATACAAAATAGACTTACACCTGTGTGCAGCCGTCTCCAGTGAGCCAGCATGGGCAAGCTTTCGAGGGAAGCCCTTATTTGGAAAACCATAAGTAGAATATATTAGCGATTAATGCAAAGATTTCCGAGAAATTAAATTGTTAGCTACTTGAATCTACACTAATATTATAAAGCTGAAGAGTTTGTTTGTTTGGTTGAACGCGCTAATTTCAGGAAATGGTGGTTCGAGTTAAAAACATAATTATTTAAGTGTTGGACAGCCCGTTCATCAAGGAAGGCTAACATCACCAATAGGAGCGGAGCATCAATGAAAAATTTCCCAAAAACAAAGATTTATTTCTTTTTCATTACTTCGGCGTTAGAGGTCTTTGCCCAGCAGTGGGATGATGCAGGCTAGCAGTAATATCGTAAGGCGCGGGACAAATACAAGAGGCGTCGCGTCGCGCGGTCGCAGCGCCACTTTTTTGATATTTCATCCAAAATGTAGAGAAGAGGTGTGTCGCGAGGTATACTGAGATGGCGTGGCGCGGGAGTGGCGCGGCCGCCGATTTCTCGCCCTCGGCTCACCCGCAGTTAGCAGTGGCATGCAGGGAGAGAACAAGACGGTGAAATTGCAATTCACACATGTGTCACATGACTAGCACTTTTTGTTTGTTGTCACATCCCTTTTGAGCCGAGTGGCTCAGGCCTCGCTCTCGTCCACACTCACGAAGCTCGACCGCGCGGCTCGCCCTCACGTAGTCGCGCGGCCCTAGTGGAGACGCTGCTTTATGCTTTATCCTTTTTGAGAATTAAAAAAAAATGGTTTCTACGAACTCGATAGATGGCTTTGGTCTGACCACGTAACTAGGTGCCAAAGGGTATCAAGACAGTTGCGCGAAAGACACTAGCGCGAACCCATTTGCGCAAAAAGACAAATGCGTGAATGGACTTTTGCGCGATTGGACTTTTGCACGGAAGGACAATTGCGCGAATGGAAACTTGCGCGACTGGACATTTGCGCGACTTAATGGCCACAGAGGTTTACTCTGTGGAATAAACGTCACGCCTTAAAATATTTGAAGGCGTTTTTTTTAATTTTTTCATCATGGGTGTCATTTCATGATTTTTGAGGTCGCTGATTACGAAAATGAGGTCAAAAAGAAAATCCAAGATGGCGCCAAAGAAAATTTGAGTTTTTTCCGTCATGGGTGTCGTTTTCATCGTTTTTGGGATCGCTGGTTACGAAAATGGGGTCCAAAAGAAAATCCAAGATGGCGCCCTGGATTTTTTTTGGATTTTCCGTCATGGGTGTCGTTTTCATGGATTTTGGGGTCGCTGATTACGAAAATTCCCACACATGGCCACAGAGTAAACCTCTGTGGCCATTACTCTATGACTCTGTTGCCACAGAGTAAACCTCTGTGGCCATTAAGTCGCGCAAATGTCCAGTCGCGCAAGTTTCCATTTGCGCAAAAGTCCGTTCGCGCAAAATTCCAATCGCGCAAAAGTCCATTCGCGTATGTGTCCTGGCGCGCAAATGTCTGTTCGCGCAAATGTCCAATCGCGCAAAAGTCCATTCGCGCTTTGGCTTTTCGCGCAAAAGTCCCAGATCCGGCTCCGCTCTTTGTGAAATTATGTGACGTTCTGTTCCTTGCAGTAACGTACATACAGAGATCAGCGCTATCTATCCAGCGACTAGGAAAGAGTTGAAAAAGAAAATCCCTCATTACAATTTAACAAAATAACACGGGGCACAATGAATCGTGTACAGTTCTGGGACGTCTCAATTCCACTGCAATCAGACATTGCATGATTGAAGGTCCTCCCCGCAGCAAACTCAAAACATCACGACCCTGTAAAAGCGCGCTGTAGGCTAGGGTAAACTTGTAAGTAGGTCGCGTGATTTCTGGCACACCTGCGATACATTTTATGTCCATATTGATGACCGAATCTAAGAAATATAATAAATTAATAAGATCAACAACTCATTTGCGAGACATAAAATTATGGACAATAAAACCGTAATTTTCCGATAGTAAATGAAAACAAACTACTTTTCCATAAACAACAACCATTATAATGGCAACACCACGATCACCGACGAACAAATGAAATACGGCAACGTCACGCACGTATTGAAGTGGTAGAGTGATTGTTCATTCGGCGTTCTGAAAAAGTAGTAAATTTACGAATTGTAATTTTAATTTTTCACTAAAAATGGCAGATAGTAAAGGGTGAGTTTATAATAATCCATATTACTTGTGCACAGGTTAATTGTATGTATTGTTTTGAATCTAATCGATGCGCTGCATTGCAAACGAATCTTCAAAAAATTGGCTTGTCATCATGTCTGAGTTACAAACCGACTTACAGAAATCGAATTTTGCAAGTTCATGATGGAATAGGATTTTGTTTTTACAAATAGAGATCAATAAAATCGATATTCGAAATATCGATGTCGTTTGGTGTAATTAGTCCTATTAGAACTGAGACGCTTTGGTTATTTTTAGGGTGATTGACATTTTTTCTTGTTCGACAGTAATCCTGATGATTTATCGACCGCGATCCTGCGCCGCAAGGACAGGCCCAACCGTCTCATCGTGGAAGAGGCGGTCAGCGATGACAACTCCGTGGTGGCGCTTTCACAGGTCTGAGCTCTTTGTCTTTAATGAGTGGCGGTGACGGCGTATTTTTCCATTGATTTCATGGTGACCATAAAAATGCTTTGTCATCGTCTTGCATCTTTTAATGTCATAGTGGAACTGTCACTGCATAATTATGCTGGTTACACTTTGTTTGAATTCCTGGTCATCATTATGCTATGACATACTCCCTTATCAGGAAGCAATTTTCTAATCATCAAATATTTCCTTTCGATTGGTATAGATATAAGTCAGAGTCAGTGAGTATAGAATAATAACAGGTGATAATTAATTGCTAAAACATGATAATTATGTTTAGTCAATTGACATTATACATATAGTTCAATAACCTTGTTTGTCTACTATGATGGTACTTGGTGAATAATAAAAATAACTTTGGTAAAATCTGTCAGCCTAATTTAATTAATGCCATTAAAAAAATAACTTGCTGAAATGTAGTTCACAAAGTAAATGCCAATCTATGACTCCCTATTATTGTCTATTTCTTTAACATCTACATAAAATACTATAACTTATCTAACAGGATTTGAAAGAAATATTATCAAAAGCTTGTCTTTTATTGTGTTATCTAAGCAAACAAAAAGATGAATTCGAAAGTAAAACACAAGAATCAGGGAACACAACCAGCTAAAAAAATGAAGTCTAGAAAAAAATAAAGGGTGTAAAAAGACTTGACAAAGCGAAGCACTGGTGGCGGTCCCGACTTACAAACAGTAAGTTGTGGGTTCGAACCCAGACAGGCGCATTACTTTGTGTAATTTATTTCATCACCACTGCTCCCAAAACGGTGAAGGAAAACATCCTGAGAAATCTCCTAGAACCAAAAAATTCGAAGACATGTAACATCTACCAAACTTCACTGGGCCGCATGGTGGATTATAGCCCATACGCAAAATACGCGCTTTGACGTGGAGTTGCGGACACCAGCCCTTTGTATAATACAATACAAGTCAAAAGGCGATCATTTTTTTGTGTGCCCGGGTAGGGCAAAGCTCTTATTGTGAAACATTATTATTTTGCCATTTTGTATGACAAAACAAGCAAATTATAATATTACTTTTATAAATACGCTCACATAAGCCATAAGATGTATTCTACTGGACCTATGTCCAGTAGAATACATAGGACATATACATAGGCCTATGCCTACCCCAACCATTGTCATAACAACCATAAATTTAAACATTGGAACATGTAGCTAAATAAAACCAATAAATATATCTATGGTGTGTTTGGCAACAGCAAACATGTTTTACATAAATTAACATAATTTTATGTTGGTCAATTGCATTCAACAGATGTGGTTTTACTACATGTTGCATTTGTATTTGCTCAGAATTTAATATCTAAATTAAACTAACTTTAATGTTTCTGAGTACAGTCTCAAGCACCAATATTACACTTTTATACTTATTTGAAAGTAATTTTTGCAAGAAATAACTACTAAGTTGGTGATAGGATCTTTTTCATTAAAAATAGAATAGATATAGATTAGAATATGTTTTAATCAAAACAGTAGGAGACAATCACTTTTAAAGAGTTGTTAATAAAAAATAATCATAGTTTAGCATCAAAAATGCTGATGCATACATGAATTGCACAATTTTATTTTGTCTTAGGCCACATCATGCTTACAACTTAGCTGATGAATGTGAGTGTCAAGTTATAAAAAATAAAAATAAAACAACTAACTGACATGTTTCTTGTGACAGCAAGCTTTACTTTTAGTATGAACATGGCCTAAATCTTTATCAACATAATTAACTATTATTTATCATTTATTTTGCTAATAACACTCAAAACATTACAAACTACTAGGTAAGCTCCTCGATTTCCTTCTCTTAATAGTTTTATACTATTCAAACAGTATAAAATATATTTGATTTAGGAGGAGGAGGATCATAGGAAAAATTTAAATTATAATCTTCTATCTCTTGCTAATGACCAAATATCTATTTTTTAAATTGGTCTCCCGCACTTGAAACAAAAATAACCAAAAACAAAAATAATTTTGAACTTAGTCAAATGACAGATGTTCCACCACTTTGCAGCATCAATGGGCAGGCAATAAGTTCTGTGATTCTTTACTGAATAAACAACTTCGATATATATATATTTGTCTTATTTATTTGCAAACATGCAATCGGTTCCTGTACCATAGGCAGTTCATCAACAATATATACTATACCAACACTTCTTCTTGTCTACAGGCAAAAATGGAACAACTGCAACTGTTCCGTGGAGACACCGTTCTCCTGAAGGGCAAGCGCCGCAAGGAGACCGTCTGTATTGTACTCTCAGATGACAACTGCCCTGATGAGAAGATCCGCATGAACCGCGTAGTGCGCAACAATCTACGCGTGCGCCTGTCTGATGTGGTGTCCATCGCACCATGCCCGTCCGTTAAGTACGGGAAGCGGGTGCATATACTGCCCATTGATGACTCCGTTGAAGGCTTGACTGGGTAAGTGCAAGAACGTCAAGTTCGAAAGGAATTCACTAAGGTTCAAGTGTCCTATTGCATGAAACATAGAGGTTGTAGTAAATGCTGATTATGACTCGATAGCTGACCCCAACATCCATTTTTAGGGTTCCGTAGTCAACTGTGAACCCTTATAGTTTCGCCATGTCTGTCTGTCCGTCCTCGCTTAATCTCTGTGACCGTTAGCACTAGAAAGCTGAAATTTGGTACCAATATGTGTATCAATCACGCCGACAAAGTGGTAAAATAAAAATTGGAAAAAATTGTTTTATTAGGGTAGCCCCCCAATATGTAAAGTGGGAAGTGATTTTTTTGTAATTTCAACCCTAACGTGTGATATATTGTTGGAAAGGTATTTAAAAATGAATAGGGGTTTACTCATATCATTTTTTGATAATGTCAATAATTTCGGAAATAATCGCTCCAAAAGTAAAAAACAATGTCCCCCCCCTCTAACTTTTGAACCATAAGTTTAGAAAATATGAAAAAAAAAACTGAAAAGTAGAACTTTACAAGGACTTTCTAGGAAAATTATTTTGAACTTGGATGGAAACAAGTTTTTGTACAAAAAAGACAAAAAGTTGTACAAAATAATCTCTGGACTAAGTTTGTAGTATAATCGTATATGCAAGCATTTTTTTTAACTTCGTTTACATATTATTTATTATTATTAAAATCGGATCATTATCCTGAACGTATCTTTTTTCAAACAAAAAAAGAATTATTAAAATCGGATTGGATTGAACACTTAGGGCCTGCAGACGACAGACTTATTGTGCGCGACGGACAAAAAGTCTGCGACAAATTTTGCGTGATTAATGTATTTGACTACTTATTTGACTAAAAGGCGATCAGTAGGAGCCTTTCCATCAGTAGATCCTTATAGTGGACAAAAACGTAGTGAAACACAATTAATCACGCAAAATTTGTCGCAGACTTTTTGTCCGTCGCGCACAATAAGTCTGTCGTCTGCGCAGGCCCTTATTGTGACGGACGGGAAACTACGGAACCCTACACTGAGCGTGGCCCGACACGCTTTTGGCCGGTTTTTTATTTTGGATATTATATTATAAAGGTTGCAAGTTCAATTAATTTCCTTAATTTATTGATATATGGATAGTGAACACTTAACCTAGCAACTGCTAATTCAAAACTATTCAAGCCAAAAATTAGTCAAGTAAACTGTATGATAACTTTTTTTACCTGTGTCTTCAGAAACCTGTTTGAGGTATACTTGAAGCCGTACTTCATGGAGGCCTACAGGCCCATTCATCGCGATGACACCTTCATGGTCCGTGGAGGCATGCGCGCTGTGGAGTTCAAGGTGGTGGAGACTGATCCTTCACCCTACTGCATTGTGGCGCCTGACACCGTCATACATTGCGAAGGAGACCCGATTAAGCGTGAGGTGAGTAGGTAATTAGGGTGACTGGTAGGAGCAGGATGAGAGTTGCCAAGAATTTAGTTTAAGGGATTGATCTGAAAGGCTTTTGGCCTGGAAATGACGATGAGTAGTTTGGCCAATGTTGTCAAATCTGCGAATAAACCTAAATTCCTCCACATAGGCGTCAACCAGGCCAAAAATACAACAACTGGTGTTATGAAATTTGGCACATTAATTTACAGCCTGAAGATTTTACCTAGTTATATCCTTTTCCAATTAGCAGAGTGAAAAAAAGACTGTCGGTTTCAAGTTGTTCCACTATTTACGTATTCCACTTTCTGCATTTTCGGCACCTGATTGCGCAGTCAGGGCATTTTGTGTTCCAACTTACATTTCAGCTGGTATTCAGTACTTTATTTACCCATGTTTTTCATAATAAAAGTAAATAAGGCCAGAGTGCACATCTTGCGTTTTGTACGCACGTAACTTAAGTCTTCTTGCATCACGCTAGTTACTATTTCTACTGAAAATCATGATGTTTGTAATTTTTTTTACTTTCTAAAACTTTTTCATGATTTATTCATAGGTAGGCAGATTATCCTTTTCATCACAGTAGTGTTGCAGCAAATTTTAGTTTATATCAACACTTTTAGCCTGTGTGAATGTTCAACATATTTTGATATGTAAAGTAAAAGCCTAGACCTATAGTTTACACTATGCATCCACATAGTAAACTGTCTCCTGTTAAGTAGTAACTGTACTGCAGATATTAAGCACCAAACTCGTCCTCCTTATTTCTGTGAACCATTTGGGGTATTTTTAGATAACATAGGTACCAAGTTCCAAGTCCATGTCCACACAGTATAGCGGCTATTCAACGAATGCGTAGAGCAAAAAGGTTTCTCACAAACACGCAATGTGTTTCTTCTTATCAGTAAATAACACAGTTTTTATAATCTCGGTGTAGTTTGATACTGAGACTGTACTCGACGATGTGTCCTAGTTATTGTTACGAGTTTTTCCCCGCCATTTTTGATGCGTTGTTGTAGAGTGAACTTGCTGATTTGTGCTCAAATATGCGTACTATTTTTCTTTGCACAATAGATGTACTATGACTTCAGTAATTCGTTACAGTTTCGATAAATGTACAAAGTGACACAACTTCGTAATATGTATCGCAAAACGGATATGATAGGAAGAGTCAAAGTCGGTATTGGTGAGTTTTATCAACAACATTAACATAGTTAGAAAAATGCTATTATTTAGTAAGATTTTGCATTGATCTCCCAGCAGCCTTTTTTCCCCTATTTATCGTACCATAGTTAACTTAACATCACGTCTGTATTCCCCTGAAGACCTAAGCAGAGGTATACCAGCAGTACACCCACATTTAAGTTATTCCACAAAATCACTTAAGTATCTTTTAACCTCACTTAATAAAGGGTAAGTGTTTATTGCCCAAGAACAAATCCAGGCTCAAATGAAACAATCCTCATGGCAAATCGAAACATTGCTTTTGATGTAATATCCTCAACCCACCACCACTTTGTCTATAACAGGAGGAAGAGGAAGCTCTGAACGCCGTCGGCTACGACGACATCGGTGGCTGCCGCAAGCAGCTGGCGCAGATCAAGGAGATGGTGGAGCTGCCTCTGCGCCACCCTTCGCTGTTCAAGGCCATCGGCGTCAAGCCCCCGCGCGGTATCCTCATGTACGGGCCCCCTGGTACCGGAAAGACCCTAGTTGCTCGTGCTGTGGCTAATGAGACTGGTAAGTTGGTAGTTGTGCGACATAGAATAGTACACAGTAACTTATAAAAGTGAAATCATTTTAGATTGCACATGGATTGATTGTTGGTTGAATCAGTTGAAGCTTTTGCCTAAAAAATACAGTTACAAAAATAAATGTAGCAGTTTTCACAAGTTTAAATTGTTATTGTTACACGACTGCCAAGGAAGTGTAATGTTTTTTAATAACATGAGTTTCTGGAAGAAATTTCACTTTTCCCTGACTATGTAAATTCCCCAGTTACTTAATTTCGTTGTTATTATTCTTGTATGTTTAAATTGCAACATCTTTAATCACGATTTTTAGAGAGAGACTTTAGTCAGGCTTTCATAATCTTGCTTGCTTCCCAACAGGTGCTTTCTTCTTCTTGATCAACGGACCTGAGATCATGTCGAAGCTGGCTGGTGAATCCGAGTCCAACTTGCGCAAGGCGTTCGAGGAGGCCGACAAGAACTCTCCGGCCATCATCTTCATTGATGAGCTGGATGCCATCGCGCCCAAGAGGGAGAAGACTCACGGAGAGGTGGAGCGCAGGATCGTCTCGCAGCTCTTGACTCTTATGGATGGTGAGTAATACATTTTCACAGCATTAATATGAATGACCGAGAAAGGCCACACTTTACAAGCAACTGCCTTTTCCCAACTATGTTGGGGACAACTTTCAGTATGACCAGATGGAGCTGTATGCCAGTATTTTATCTATCTGACCTCAACAACCCACTTAGTACTGGATAATACAATACCCCTTGGTAAGACTGGTTGTATGTAACAACTGTCAATTTATAACTGTGAGTTACAGTTGCTTAATAAATAAATAAATGTTTACATACTGTCAGCATTCTGTATAATAGATACTGAAATTATGTTACTAAGTTTAAAAGAATTCAAGTCAAAGTAGAAATAAAGGGTTTAAAACACCTCTTAACTATGCCAAAAGGCACTTGTTCTCCTCGTCATTCCGATATTTTTTTGTTCTACACCATACCTTCAAGTTTTTTTTAAATACAAGTTATCATTGTAAGTTTTTTTTAATAAATCAAAATCAAAGCATTTATTTCAAGTAGGCGAGTTACAGGCACTTTTGAATTGTCGAAACAAAAATGAACATTTAATGTAGCTACAGTCCCAGTCACAAGACAAACATAAAAACTGTGAAAGTACTGTAGTTGCCCATTCCCTAGCGTAGATCTCTATGGAGAAGAACGGGCAAGAAACTCCATGGACACTCTTTTAATATCTTAATACCTCTCTCCTTTAATACCTCCGCGAACCCCGTATTCAATTCAATTCATCCATCAGCACAATGTTTTGAGTGTTACATTAGGTTAATACCCCAAAACGTGATTTTTCACCCCAAAAGAAACAGTTGTTTCCCAGCAATAATTTTTGCGTAAAGTTACTTAGTTTGATGTACAGAATGCTTGGCTGACGGCTTGATGAGTTGGTTTACACCCTAGAGCGATCATCATTGTCTTAAGACTTTTAGATGGATATATTCTATGATACAAACCCATAACCCATAGGGATAATTTTATTATTTCTTTAAGTATTGGCTGATAAGTATAACATTTCTGTTCCACGTATTCTTTTGTATTGTGCATATCGAGTTAAATATGAATGTTACGTGGGCGTACATCGATAACACACACGTATTGAAACTTATGACAAGTTTTATAACTTGATAAACACAAGTACGTATTGTTTATAACTACGCAGGGTTCTAACTATATATGTAGATAGGTAGTTATAATAAACGGATATGACGACTGGTTCCTCAGCTGTAGTTTAAAATCGTAATAATGGCCTCGGACCAAGCTTGAATGATTGCTTTTTATATATCGGGTTTTCCCCGTACATCGCTGCATCGGGCCGAGATCTAGACCTAAACGTAGTTGTGGAACAGCGATAGAAATAACGCTTGGACGAAGTACTTGCGAACGCTTATAGATCACGGCCGGCTGTTCTACATTTATACATCTACCGGCCGTAGACTTATAGGGAACTTCCCGAAAAATAAGCAAACTTAGCAATCAGTTCGGTCTGCGACAATTTTAACGTTACCGTTTTCTCGACGACGAAAACGGTTGCAGAAAACGGTCGTCGTTGCAACTGGTCTGAAGACGGCTTAAAGGACGAAATTTAACCAACATGGAAAAGCATTGTGTTTTTCGTCGAGTGAAATACCTAGTTTTTTAAGGACTGTTTTTAACCTTTTGACCGCCACAGCATAAACGCTCGCTCGTGCCCTCCACGCCAAGCCACAATTTCATCTACTATTTTTCACAAATTTGTGTCGTTTGGCGTACAGGGCACGCGTTTGCTTGTCACGTATATGTGACAATGGAGTCCAAAAGGTTAAAGACTGTTTTGTACATGAACGCGGAACTAATATGACGCGGAACGTTAAGGACGACGACGTGACGGCGACGAGTGAGAAAGAGAGTTGAATCATTGCATTCTCGACTGTGCGTAAAATACAAAATCGGACCAAGTAATTCGAAGACTGGTTTGTGCAACAAAGACTGTTTGAACCTAGGACGTAAAACGGTTTCATCGTCGCAGAACACAAAACGGTCTTTGAAAACGGTTCGTCGTCGCAACGCTCACCACTATTGTACAGTCATTGATCGTGTCCGTGTGCCCAAATATCGATCGTTTTTGACATCGTGGCTATAAATAATTTGTAAAGTCAATCATGGAAACCTTGTATGCAAGTAATATTAATGAAGCATTTACGATTTCCAAGAACACATTTTATGTCATGGCCTAGATTCCTAGAATGTTAACATTCGAAGTTTTATTTTGTTGAGCTTTTGTACACACAATATCACTCTTGTAATCCGTAAGGATTTAGGTAGAGATGTTCCTCTAATACACCATTGTGGGTGTAATGTAGGTACAACTCTGCCTCTGATAACGCAACTACACAAATCATAGTAATTATAATTATGGCGCTTGATATACATCAGCAGCCGCGGCAGTCTTGCAGTGGACTTAACCTGTTAAGGTCCATGTTCACCGAGAAGATAAGTCTGATTATCTAAAACAGCTGTTTAAAACACATTTTTGTATGAGAACATGTCACATTGACAGCTGTTTTTCGATAATCAGACTGTTATCTTCTCGGTGAACACGGACCTAAGCCTGGACTATTGATTCACAGTTTTTACCTATTATTCCTTGCAGTAGTGGCGTGGTGACCCCGACTTACGAACAGTAAGTCGTGGATTCGAACCCAGGCAGGCGCATTGCTTTGTGTAATTTATTTAATCACCACTGCTCTCAAAACGGTGAAAGAAAAATCATGAGGAAACCAGCATGTCCTTGTACCAAAAAATTCGAAGACATGTGACATCTACCTACCCGCACTGGGCCCGCGTGGTGAATAGGCTTGTGTCCTAAAAAAATCTAATTAGTCCGTCAGTTAGATTATAAAAAAATATTTGACCCGTATTTTTGCTTTTGTTACATAAACTAAAATTGACGAAGATACGACGCTTTTAAAATTCGCAATACGTCACGCCGTGCTATAGTTTTTAGTGCGTTGTGACGTCACGAGCCCCCACTCCCGAGTTTTGATTATCTTTGTCAGTACTCAGTGATTTATTTTTTTTATTCTGCAGAAAAGAGCCATCAGAGCCATATATGAATTACGTAGACGCGATTCTCTAAGAGAACTGTTTAAGGAAATTAATATCATGACAGTACCTTGTCAATACATCTATGAAAACATCATGTACGTTAGGAAAAATCTGCATTTATTCAGTAAAAGAGGTGACAGACACCACTATAATACTAGAAATAGGGACCAACTAGTTCAGCCAGGTTTCAGGCTTGCTAAAGTAGATTCATCTTTCATGGGGTACTGTTTAAAATGTTACAATAAAATACCTCCCCACATTCTACAACTGAATGAGACGAAATTTAAATCTTGTGTAAAACGCACACTATGTAGGCAAGCATATTATAAGCTGGGGGATTACATTGAGGATAAAAATGCTTGGCTAAATGCTGGTCCTGCTCCGCAACCTTAGATGCAAACTTATTGGACAATTATTGTGGTAGCTGCAGAAGATTGTAAAAATATTCTTGCATTGTATAGATTCCATCTCTTAGTATTGTATAATTACATAACACATGTGTGAGTACCATGTACCGTAAAGCTACCATTTGCATTTAGTTATGTTTCATTGACTTGAATATGCCTTGGTGGCTGAGAGAATGTCATGCTCGCTTAAATGTCTTGCTGATGGTGGCGGGTGGGTCGGGTCATTTAGTTCCCTACAATATGGTTGAATTGAATGGCGCTGATTCATGCGTCATGTTCGTGAACGGGCGCTGTCAGTCGGGACTGGTCATCTCTTAGCTGCCGTGGATCATTTGAATTGCTTTATTTTTAATTGTTGATTTATTTATTCTTACTCTGGACGCTCTTATTGTGCACGTCTTTCTACATCGTTCTCACATATATGTATAATCTCAACATGAAAGATGTAACCAAGATTTTGTAACAACATTTTTGATTGAAAAGAGTGTCCATGGAGTTTCTTGCCCGTTCTTCTCCATAGAGATCTACGTTAGGGAATGGGCAACTACAGTACTTTCTCAAGTTATTATGCCTTGTGTCTGTGACTGTAGCTTCGCTTTATTTTTCGTTTTATCGACATTCAAAAGTGCCGTAATGGTCTAGTTGAAATAAATGATTTGAGTTTGAGTTTGAGTTTACAAAAACAAAAAATACGTGTCCATTATTTTCCAATACTCTAACTGACGGACTAATTAGATTTGCAATTTATTGTTGGTGGAAACTAGCCTATTATAGCCTACTTCCTCTTATATAGTCCCAGCAGTGGGAACATACAGGTTAATTATACCATTTTTCCTTGCCCTGTTGGGAATCCTTAGGTTTCTAAAAGATAAAAACACAAAATAACGTCACTATATTTCCCCACAGGTATGAAGAAGTCATCCCACGTGATCGTAATGGCGGCTACGAACCGCCCGAACTCGATCGACCCCGCCCTGCGTCGGTTCGGTCGATTCGACCGGGAGATTGATATCGGCATCCCCGACGCGACCGGCAGGCTGGAGATCTTGCGTATCCACACGAAGAACATGAAGCTCGGTGATGATGTTGATCTAGAACAGGTGAGGAGTTATAGGGAATATTATGCATGTATATTTATCTTCACTTAAATCAATATATATAGTACCCAAGAAAATAACTAAAAGCTAATAAAAATAAACTTCGACAATTTTAGTTTTCTTTGGTTTACAATTTTTGAATTTTCTACAGTTTAAACGTCCGTGACTGTCGCGGCCATTCAAGTCTTATTGTTTTACGTGATTTCCCTCTGCCATGTTTACCTGCCTTGTTTACACCTAAGTTTTTACCCTTAATATTACTTGGCTTGGTATTAGGTTTTTGAAACATAAAACTTAAATCATTATCTCGTTTACTAGATCGCAGCAGAATCTCACGGCCACGTGGGTGCTGACTTGGCTTCGCTCTGCTCGGAGGCTGCTCTTCAGCAAATCCGTGAGAAGATGGACCTCATCGATCTTGAGGACGACCAGATTGACGCCGAGGTTCTCAACTCCCTCGCCGTGTCTATGGACAACTTCCGGGTAAGACACATAATATTCATAATCTACCTAGCCTTTTTCCAACTATTTTGGGGTCTAGGATGCAGCTGAATTCCGGTATTTTAAAAGGAGCGACTGCCTAATTGACTTTGATTGAGACAAACTTGGTAAAACAGATATTGTTTACTTCGGTTGCAAGGGAAATGCATGTTAGTACGTATGTATTAAAAAAATTACGAGAATGTAGTATTGACATAGTTCTTTGAATATCTGTTAGTGTGAATTTTATGTAATGGTTTACGTGTCGTCGCGAAATGCAACATGTATTTGCTAATTGTATGATAAAGAGCAATTACTTCAGAACTACATGTTAGTGAAATGCAAAATTGTGTTTCTTTCACACAGCTATACTAATTTTATCCTAAATGAATGCAGGGTTCCTGGGGTGGGGTTAACCACGAGCGAAGTCACGCAAAACTTATTACAACATATTATGTCATTTGTCCATCTTTGACAGTCGTTACAGGTAGTCAGTGGCCCAAATAGTCTGATGACCAGTCTTACCAAGGGGTATCGTATTACCCTGTATTAACTGGGTTGTGGAGGTCAGATAGGCAGTAGCTCCATGTAAAATACTGGTATTCAGCTGCATCCGGTTAGACTGAAAGCCGACCCCAACCCCGTAGTTGGGAAAAGTCTAGGCAGATGATACTGTTTTTTGTCTTTTACTTTTGAGAATACTTGGCTGTCAAAACATATTCTGAATAAACTTGATAAAAAAGGCTTGCTATTAGTAATGACAAATCAAAGCCAGATTGGCAGAGAAATTGTCATACGCCCTGACGCCATAATTTCTCTTCCTCAGTACGCTATGACGAAATCATCGCCGTCTGCTCTGCGCGAGACCGTGGTGGAGGTGCCCAACGTGACGTGGGGCGACATCGGAGGCCTGCAGAACGTGAAGCGCGAGCTGCAGGAGCTCGTGCAGTACCCGGTGGAGCACCCCGACAAGTTCCTCAAGTTCGGCATGCAGCCCTCCCGGGGTGTGCTGTTCTATGGACCGCCTGGATGCGGTATGTACTTAAAAAACACATTTTAGTATCTTTCTGACAGAATTTCGGTCACAGCGGCTGGTCTCAACAGAGACTAGACAAGTACACAGGATATATTTAGTCTGGGAGGTAACATTGCATTTTTGGTAGTTTTTTTACGCCGATTGGTTGCCATCTTGTTCAATAGATCTCGAATGACTGATAAGTAAACCCAGCATCATCTGACGCATCCACGGTGGGTGTAGGATTAGGAGGTTACGGAAGTGGTGAAAAAAAAATTAAAATTAAGTCATAGTACGCCGGCTGAAACTTGTTTCATAAATAGTTAATATCGTACTGAGGTTAAAAAAATCGTCAGCTGCATACTGGTGGAGGGATTATGCATCAGTCCATTGCATGAACTTGTAAATTATGCACACCTAATTAAAAACTAGAAGAAAACTATCAGACACTCTCTAACTTGGTGATAGATTGCTGCTGATTTATTTTATAGGTCATAGTCCACTCAAAGTTTGCCAAGTTCACAATACTCAAATAGTTAAAAATTCCCACTCACAAATACAAATGTTCATCTTTAACCAAACATTGTTGTACAGGTAAAACTCTGTTGGCCAAGGCCATCGCCAACGAGTGCCAGGCTAACTTCATCTCAGTGAAGGGACCCGAGCTGCTCACCATGTGGTTCGGAGAGTCCGAGGCCAACGTGCGAGACATCTTCGACAAGGTATGTTATCAGTCATACAACCTGATTGTTAGGCTTGGTTTACACCAACAAGACGAGCAGAATGGAGTGGCGAATGGTGGAAACCAGGCTTTAGTATTGACGCCATAAATGAACACTTCTAGAACTTCTACAATGGTTCTCACTGAGGGCACCGTAATTTATGTTATAGTCTGCTATTACAAATAAAGAAATCCACAGATCTGCCCCCGTATTCACAAACGCTCGGAATGAATTTGATTCGACAAGTCGTATGTCTATCCTTTTTTGGCATAACGAAAACGAGCGAGATAAGACATACTACTTCCCGAATCGAAGCGTTGTGAATATGGGATCTGATCAGAGATTTAAATAACTAATTGAACTGGCTGAATTTCACGAATTATGTAACCAATTGCGGGCATAAATGTGACAAAACGAGGTTTAGGGGAAAATACATGCACAGGTCTATACCTGTGTCACAGAGCTCTATAAAGCTAATCTTTTCCAAAAACTCGAAAGTTGCCATATTTACCACCAGTGACTGCAATAAGCTACTGAGACAAGCCATACAGTATGTTAACCCTCGTTGTATTCCCCCAGGCTCGGTCAGCGTCGCCTTGTGTACTGTTCTTCGACGAGCTGGACTCGATCGCGAAGTCTCGTGGCGGCTCCGTGTCGGACGCGGGCGGCGCGGCTGACAGGGTCATCAACCAGATCCTCACTGAGATGGACGGCATGGGCGCCAAGAAGAACGTCTTCATCATCGGTGAGTTAATAAATAACAAGCGGTTAGCAGGAACCAAGTACTTGAACACATTACGTCAGGAAGGTTGTCAAAGAAAAACGAGAAATATATGCTAATGTTTTATATCATAATACACCCACTTTTGTTCGGTAAGACTAAGCAGATTATAAAACTAAAAATAATTAAGAAAAAAGAGTAAATAAAGACCACTGACAGAGGAAAATTGAAGAAAAATCTTGTTGTGCCAACCTCAACTAACATGGGACGATGGCAGTAAGATGATGATGATGAAAATTAATGGAATAGTTTTATTAAATAAACTAAAACTTCAAGGAAAATTTGAATTAGTAACACTTGTTCCCCTTCAGGTGCGACAAATCGTCCCGACATCATCGACCCGGCTATCCTGCGGCCCGGTCGTCTGGACCAGCTGATCTACATCCCGCTGCCGGACGAGAAGTCGCGCGAGGCCATCCTGCGCGCCAACCTGCGCAAGTCGCCCATCGCTAAGGACGTCGATCTCTCATACATCGCTAAGGTAACGTACCTTAGTTTTGTCTTTAGTTTCATTGACGTAGTGACGAGGATTCATTTGATGGCAGTTGAAACTCAACTTGCCCAAATGTCTTATATCTTAATAGAATTTCTGTTTCATTAAAATGAATGTATTTCAACCTAACAACATG
Organism: Xestia ashworthii; assembly: GCA_950022955.1. Classification (NCBI taxonomy): domain Eukaryota; kingdom Metazoa; phylum Arthropoda; class Insecta; order Lepidoptera; family Noctuidae; genus Xestia; species Xestia ashworthii. The sequence continues at coordinate 6,379,873 of OX465563.1, forward strand.
CTTGTTGTATGATATAACTCGAACTACTGCGTCGTCCTTGAAGTTCTCAGTAATTAAGTCAAGCATAAACGCACATGCGTGGCAACGATTGGCGTGGAGGGCTCCACGCCAATCCACAATTTCACCTACCATTTGGTCACATATTTGTGTCGTTTGTCGGACGGGGCACGCGCTTGCTTGTCACGTTTATCTGACTAAGCAAGTCAAAAGGTTAAAACACAATTCTTTGACTTCTTTTCCAGTCCTTTCCCAATCGAATTCGACCTCTTACCCTATATTCTCAATAACACATACGTTCATATCATGTTTGCAGGTGACACAAGGCTTCAGTGGCGCTGACTTGACAGAGATCTGCCAGCGCGCCTGCAAGCTCGCCATCCGTCAGGCCATCGAGGCCGAGATCACACGCGAGCGTACTCGTCAGCAGCAGCCTGCTGCCGCTGTCATGGATGTAAGTCATACACATTACTAATTCAGAAGCTGAAATATCAATCGTTAAACTGAAGACCGTTGGCGTAAATGTGTTCTTGTTCTTGATTGGAGACTGCGATTCAGGTTAGGTAGAGGTGTACTTAGTAAACGTCTAGTGGCTGCTAGTGCTACTGGTGGGCATGAAGTCTTCGGTTCGATATCTAGCTGGGGCAGTATTATACGGTGTTTCTATTAGAAACTCGCATTATTACTCGTAGCTTGGAGTCTGTATTGGTTCAGGTTGATGACAATGAGCTTGCACCCTTTTAAATGAGACTTATGGGATTTCAATGTTCACATATTGCTGATTTTCTCAATAAATGAGTTAATTTTGTCACATTTCCCTACAGATGGATGAGGAGGACCCCGTGCCCGAGATCAGCCGCGCACACTTCGAGGAGGCGATGAAGTTCGCGCGCCGCTCCGTGTCCGACAACGACATCCGCAAGTACGAAATGTTCGCGCAGACGCTGCAGCAGAGCCGGGGCTTCGGAACCAACTTCAGGTAAATACAAACAGCGAATAAGGTATTTATTTCAAATAGACCAGTTACAGGCTTTGTAGTCTCGTATGATATGAGCTAAATGTTTGGACGTGTAGTAAGTTGTGTGTGTGTGGTACAGGTTCCCCCAGTCGGGCGGCGCGGCAGGCGGCACGGGTACGTCGGGCGGCGACGTGCCGACGTTCCAGGAGGAGGGCGGCGACGACGACCTGTACAGCTAAGCAGCTGGCAGCTCCGCGGCCGCAGGTCTCTAGGACTGACCTTACTACTTAAGATTTATCGGTTCAGTAATACGGATGGGTGTTTCGGACTCGGGAAGCGACCGAATGGTTCCAGCGGGCAGCCCCTCTCGCACTCGAGAGTCTACAATATATTATAAGTCGGCGTGCGTCTCCCTGCGCGTCGCGGTCGAATACATTTCTACCAATCTGTGTCTAATAATATGTAAATGTATTTATTTTATAATTATTGAATCATTCGATAGCATTTGTTTCTGTTCCGATTTGCTTATGTTTAGTTGTAATTGAATAAATAATGTCTGTGTATGTACCGCTCGCCCCAGCGGCGAATATGTAAGATCATATGATATAGAGTAATTGTTAACTTTACTGTATTTGCCAGATCCTGTGCGTAGGCGGAGTCGGCGGGGATGCCTCGGCAACCACGCCGACTAAACACAATATTACAGTGATTTTTTTAATAAAAAGATTTTTATAGACTAGACTTATGTTTTTATTTATTAAAAAGCACCCTGCACACAACCTCTAACCAATAGTGTTCAAACTAAACGGAAAAATCCTCGGAGACGGCTCGAGGGCGCGCGTGTCAACACTGAAAGCGCAAGAGGCGATACGTGCACAGCAACAACGCAACACGCGCACGTGCAGCCACTCAGGCGCGGGGCAAACACGAGTGGCGTATGGCGTATGGCGGTGGCGCGGTCGCAGGCGCAGCGCCACTTTCATATTTCATATAAAATGTATAGAAGAGGTGTGGCGCGAGACAAACAGACGGTGCGGCAGGGGCGCCGCTTCCTCGCCCTCGACGCATCCGCAGTTAGTGTAAAGAGAAAATGTTTATTAAACCGAAATATGTAAAATGTACTTAGATAAAATTTCACAGTTTTCCACCATGGTTTTGTAAGTTGGTAATTTTTGTTAAACAGAACCTTATAAAATACAACTACAATTTACAATTTGTAACGTCTATTAAACAGGGCCCAGCATAGTTATAGTGGGTCGACCCACTGTCGTTTGAGATTTATTTTTTACTAGCTGACCCACGCAACTTCGTCTGCGTCACTTAGAGAGAAAAACGAAAGAAAAAAAAACCCGTTTTTGCAACATTTTTCATTCCTGCTCCGCTTCTAATGGTCGTAGCGTGATGTTATATAGATAGCCTAAAGCCTTCCTCGATAAATGGACTATCCAACACAAAAAGAATTTTTCAATTTGAACCAGTAGTTCCCGAGATTAGCGCGTTCAACCAAACAAACTAACTCTTCTGCTTTATAATATTAGTATAGACATCTCATTTTCTCTATTTTTTTCAACAAGAAGCGAAACGATAAAAAAAGTCGCTTATAAACTGTCCATTTTGCAGGCACAGTACTAAACGAGTAGCTTACCGTCTTCACTGTACATTCAGCGCCGAACGCAGTGGCTAGAAGCGTTTCAGGCTTTTCTCATCCTAACACGGCCTGTCGTCATAAGACTGACGGAAGGCGAGCTAGCCCATAGCTCACCGTCCACAGGCCCGCGTCTACGGTGGCCGGTAGCCACCACGTGGCCCCCGACGCCCGGTGCGTCCCCCGCGGTGGCTGGGGCACGTGAGGTTCTCTCCCTCTTCCCCCACGTTCCGCCACCTCCTTCACTACTTAGCATCACTGCTTCGCACAAGGAAGTGACGGCTTCCCATTCCGTCTCGCTCCGGACCATGCCGAACCAGGGCCAGACGCGAGAGATCGCCGCCGCCGAAGTCCCATCAGCATAGTTATTCACAAACGCTCGATTCGACAAGTCGTATGTCTGTCTTTTTTTGGCATTACAAAAGCGAGCGAGATAGACAGTAAGTATACGACTTTCCGAATCGAAATCGAATCGAGCGTTTGCGAATAACCATGCAGATCGGAATCTTCGTATTTTAAAGGTAAGTCCACCATGCTATATTTAGCAAAACATTTTGTTTTTTTTTACAGCAAACCATACTTGAGCTGCGAGATTTGCAGGAGGTATAATTATGTGCACAAATAATACAGTTAAAAACTTGCGTAGTCGACGGAGCCCCGCTTCGCGGGGCCCCTATTTCCGAGTGCAGGGTTTAAAGGAACCTAACTAACCTAACGGGGGGGGGGGGGGGGGGGGGGGGGTGTGCCCCAAGTCCCGTTTATGGGGGCAAGAGATACTTCCGTATGTTCAGTTGACAATAATTCGAGACTTTACAATATCGCTAGAAAGATACACGTTATATTGTAATATAACGTATTTGACAATTTTACGGTGACATATACTTACTTTATTGACGACCCGATTGGCGTAGTGGTAGTGACGCTGCCTTACGTTCTTAGGGTCCTGGGTTCGAATCCCGGTAGGAGCAAATGTTTGTGTGATGAGCACGGACATTTGTTTCCGAGTCATGGATGTTTATATGTATAATAAGTATATATATCCAGTGTCCACGACACAAGCTTTGCTTAGTGTGGCACTAGGTGGCGCTGTGTGTTAATGTCCAGCGATATTTATTTTTATTTTTTTTATTTATAGGGTGTAAAACACCTCTTCACAAAGCCGAAAGGCACTTGTTCTCCCCATCATTGCGATCATTTTTTTGTTCTACACCATACCTGGGAACCTTCTAGTTACGGGGGGTCAAAGTTACAACTTTTTGACAAGCTTTTCTTTAAAAACTATTTTTTTTTTGTAAAATGTTAACTTTTAACACCACGACCCCTGTAGGTACTATTCAATCCATCCATCAGCACAATGTTTTAGGTGCGTGACATTGAGTTCTACCACAAAACATGATTTTTAACCTCAAAAAAAAATATTGTTTCCCAGCAATAATTTTTGCGTAAATAGTTACTTAGTTTGATGTACAGAATGCTTGGTTAACGGCTTTGTGATGAGGTGGTTTATACCCTGTATATAAAGATACACTTACTTAAAAACACTATTTACAAACTAAAATCATGCCGAAAGGAAATGTTGCTTTACTCTTTTCTTGAACACATCTAACGAAGGGCTATCCCGCAAGGAGTGTGGAAGCGAATTCCAAAGGCGCACAGCACGAACAGTAAAAGAACCATCATACCGACTTGAGGAATGACGAGGGAAACGAAGGAGAAGAGATGAAGATGAGCGACAAGGTTTACCTCTAGGAACTAGAAATTCGAAGCGCTCCCGAAGATACGAAGGAGCTTTAGGATTATGAAGAATAGAAAAGAGAGAGTGTGAATCTCGACGCTGACGAAAAGGTAACCACTTCAGCTGCTTTCGAAATTACGATAAATGGTGGTACTTTCGAAGCCCGAAAATGAAGCGTATACACAAATTCTGCAGACGTTCGAGCTTATCAAGAAGTTCCTCAGTCGCATCAAGGAAACAGACATCAGCATAGTCTAGAAGAGGAAGAAGAAGAGATTAAGCAAGAGTAATTTTTGTCTGTAATGGCAGGAACTTCTGAAGACGCTAAAGTGACCGATACGAACAAAACACCCTCCTGCATACTTCAGCAATGTGAGCGTGCCAAGATATGTTGCAGTTCAAGAACACACCTAAGTCTCTAACTTTTTTGGAGTAGGCTATGGCGACACCATCGAACATCAGGCGGGAGGGACTGATGATTTAATAAATTGACGAAGTATCTGCCACCAATTATGAGAGCTTGTGATTTAAGCCCGTTTTCAATAACGTACTGACAGGTCTCGGTCGGTTGCTGTCGCAGATAAAGAGCCTACGGAGCGTTACCTGTTACTGCTGTTTCTATAACATTATTTTCAAACGTCAATCAGACATAATTGGAAGATAGTACCTCTAACCGCTGGTAAGCGCATTCCTCCGAAGCGTTTCGTTTTTGCGTTCGGCTGTAATAACTATTATCACGAGTACGATTTAAAATAATATTAAACATCCTTTTTATGTATTTCAGTACTACAATTTACATAGATTCTATACTATTTCGCATAATTGTTACTAAATTTGAATATTAGAGGCATACTGCGGAAATTAATTATAAAAAAAAACAAGTTAATAGATGCAGAATTGAAACGTAATTTTGACAGTTACATGACGGTATTGTAAAATCATTTTATGTTCAAATTATAGATGCTCTGTGGTTCAAATATTAACGGAAAGCATCGCTTGTTCTGAAATTGTAGAATTTCTGTTTTGGTTTTAGGTGTGTGATACATAATGGCTCAAAAAAGCGCAACCGTAAGTCTACTGAAGCGTATTTACTGAATATATAGTCCTTTCCTAGTCGGTCAAAGCGGCTAATCTTGGCAAAGATTAGCCATTGCGCGGAAGATAATATAGTGCACAAGTGCGAGCGCAGGCAAGACAAGGTGTAGGACCAACCGGTTTCCTAGGCACGGGGGTATCCTCCAACTTCCAAACTCCGGGCTACTACTGAGTAATTACTAATGGAAAAACCCAATAGTATTTGGGAATTGAACCCAGGGTCCCACGCTCAGCAGTCGCGCTTGCAAGCGGTCGACTGAATAAAATGTATTCAAAAGTTCTTTAGTTTAGCCAGCCACACATTGACGCCATAATGATTGCATATTTACAAAAAGCACATTTTCAGATTAAAGCAAAACCCATGGACAAAGATGAGGTCATGCTGCTCCTTAGCTTGGTTGTTGACCTAGATCCAGAAGAATGGCCAGAATCGAAAACCCCGGCTTCATGCATTTCGTTATCGCTGTCATCACTGAACAAATCCATGTTTTGATGAGCTCTTGTTGGTTGTCTTCAAAAACACTGCGTGATAGAGTCAGCTAAACCCGAATTATAATGCTGTTTTGTGCGGTTATCTTTGAATAATCTCCCGAAATCGAGAGGTAGGCTCAACTGTGATTGTTTGACATTTAAGCTTGCGGACGATAGATACATGACAGAAATAAAACGTCACTGAAAAGCTTTTTTCCTTTTTTCTATGAATCAACTATCTATGGTAAGCGGTCAGCCCTCCGAGAGACAGACAGGTGACTCGGGTAGGATACGCCAAGATAACTTTGTTTATAGAAACACCGATAGCTACGAGGCGTAGGCAAATTAACTGACGGTTAAACGTCAGTACGTTATTGAAAACGGGCTTTAGTAGGGTTAACTAATAGTACAACTAGTAATTTAATACTTTGATCTTGAAAAATCAAAAATGAATTTTGCGATTTTCCGATGAGAATACTTAAATTAAACAAAATTGAAAATAAAATCCATGTAGCCTCAGATGAGTTATTGGGGCTGATCAAGAGTCAGCGAATGACCCCTACCTACTTTCGACCCGTTCAATTTGGCAAACGATATACATGAAACAAAACATCATGTATAATGATATACAACATACGTTTATTAAATAAAATCGTTTAATAATTTCTTGCTAAATAAACGATATCTGCAGAAAACATCAAGTGGATCGCAAGTTGATAATCATATTTTTGTATTAAAAATTTCTTTAAGGTCAGGTGCTTCTTCGATCAATTGCCTTAGAGAATGTGCTCTATCAACTGCAAATGAACTCGGCGTAGTTGTCATGTATGAAGGTGAAACAATTCCTAAAATAATTTGATTGTCATTTGTTACTCGTTCAAATACATCTGTATTACTATGCGAGAAACATTTGCAAAGCAAGTCAAATTGTTCATCTGAACTTTGGGTGCATATGTCCTTGGTCTTGGATGATATTGAAACAATTGAAGAGGGAGTCTTTTGTGCTCCAGCGTGTTTAACCAATTTCTTTAAAGTTGTGTGTGAACAAGTTTCATAATAACGCCAAAGCATCAAACTTAGACATATTTCTCATATACGCTGGCAAATGTTCAGCTAAATGTTTTTTAGTGCTCTTACCACAACCACAATTTCTGGGCTCAGTATATCTCATGTACTTATCTAGCTTAGGTTCTCTTACGTGCTCCAATCGGTTTTTTGCAGATGGGCCTACTGTGTTGTGTGTTAACTGTGACGGGACCAAGGGCACACCCTGTTCTGTGTTTTTTTCACCTGTTTTAAAAGTATTTTTAGAATTCTCAGGAGAGGTACTGAAACTTTGACGGGTGTCGCAACCAACCGGAGGCTCTTTCTTAATATTGGACATGGATTCTTTCTCAATATGACATGAACACCAAGGCAACCCGCAGAGGTTACACTTCGGAGCGTTAATTTCGTTTGCGTCTGTTTGAATGTGTGCAATTTCTTGATGCAGTACTTGTAGTAAAGAACTTTCTAATTTTATTTCTGACAGCTGTTGCGAGCTTGTGTACTTCACCGGAACTAAATGCTCATAAACAAGGTTGTCTTTGAAATCAGCGTCGTCTCCACGATGACCATGGACGTACTTCTTATGTTTGTTAATAATCTGTTCGAAGTTGTCACAGGTGGCATACAAACATCGCTTGTTAATAATAATCACAGGTATTTCCGATGCATCAAAAGAACAACTACGTTTTACAAATAAATCTTGATCCGCTTTAGTTTTGTAACCTTCGTCGCAGAATAGATAGAATGGTTTAGGTCGTAAGACAGGCGTATGGGATTGTTCCTCGTCTACTTCATCAGTGATACTTTTAGCAGATGTGTCCTCGAGAGCTTCCTTCACCTGCAATAGCATTATTTTTTGCATATTTGTGAAAAATTCAGCATGATCTGAAAATTTTTACAACACAACTGACTTTTTTAAGCCAAATAGAATAGCTCGCTAGTAGTTCCCTTTCTTTCTGTTCCGTGACGTTAGCTTCAAAGTTTAATAATGTGATGCCTTTGATTATTGTTCTTGTTTCGACTCTCCCATTTCTTTAAAACATTTTTCTTTCTCTATCAAATAAACATAAGTATGACACGTTGACTCTGGATAGTCGAGAATTTTTTTCCATTTTTCTTCAGCTACATGTTTGTCAACATTAAGATCATGAAGTAGGTAGATATGTTGGCAGTTTCAGTATGACATGTTTCAAATTGTTCGTCAGTCTTGTCTTTTCCATGAGTTTCATAATCATAATCATCGAAGAGCTTCACAGAGCATCATCTATACTTACTTGTACCTATTATAAAGAGGTAAAATTTGTTTGTAAGTTTGTATTTAATCTATATTCCTTTATTCAAGTTTTTAACAATTTTTTTACATTTTTAAATATCAACATAAAAAAAATATACTTAAAAACGATTTAAAAATATAAAAAATTGTAGCCCACCGGTATCAGGAACAGGGTCCAAGCTACGGCGGTCAGGGCTCCAGAGAGAGGGACCTCCTAACAATACGAGCCGTGTCCAGGAGTACCGCTTTCTGAATCAAGCCCTTGATCCAGCTGCCTAACGAGAGCCTCCTCAGGTATTGGTCGAGGCTCTTGGCAATTAAGCCATGGGCTGACACGACTATCGGCACAATGATCGCTGAGCCCACTTCCCACATGTCGACAACCTCGCGAGCCAAGTCACGATACTTGATTTGTTTATCTTTCTCGGCTTTCACGAGGTTCTCATCATGCGGGACCGTTATGTCAACAATCATCCGCTCTGATCGATCCATCACCACTATATCAGGCCTATTGGCTATAACAGTCCTATCAGTGATGATGGATTGATCCTAGTACAGTGTGATACTGCCATTATCGAGAACTGGGTCAGGCACATAGGTACCTATAGTAGGGCACTTCCGATTCCACAAGATTGTATTTTAGAGCAAGTTGCTGATGGATAATCCTGGCTACAAGGTTGTGTCTATGCAAGTACTCTCCGTTAGCTAGACGAGAACACCCGAAGATAATGTGACGGATTGATTCACCTGGACGATGGCATGCCCGACATAATATGTCAATCTCCCCTCGCTTTACATGCATGACCGCACATTTGTCCACACCAAATTCCATCCTGATGGCGCTACTGAAGGTTTCAGTTACCTTCAGTAGCTCCATCTATATTATTATTGTAACCTATACTTAAATATAATATCATAAAGAGGTTTTGGTTGTAAGTTTGTATGTAGGGGGTAATCTCAGGAAATATTAATCAAATTTAAAAAATTGTTTCACAGGTAGAAAGCATCATGGATATCATGCATATTAGTCGAACTGTACTTATTTGTCTAGCCAGGCGGAAATAAAAAACCTCTCAAAACAGTTTCAACTGTTTGACTGAGAACTGTCACCAACTGTCATCAGAAATGTCGTTAGAATAGAACAGCAATATTGACCCATTGATAAAGAACTTGCGAGCTACGGTTCACATGGCGGTCACACCGCCCGTTTGTGGACCGCCATGTGAACCGTAGATCGCAAGTTCGAGCCTCTGCTCAAATATAAGTACTCTTTTTTGTATTTATTTAGATTTTTTTAATGCTGTTAGATTTCAAAAATAATAATCCTGGTTCGATCCCTAGGCAGTTTTCACTTTTTGTAAATAGGTATGTTGTTTTAGTTTTTGACGATAGAGACGGAGGGCAGGACGTCACTTAAGTTCCTTAAGGGGCCGGCGGAGCATGCGTATTTCATACAAACGTAATACCAAAATAATTTGTAAATTAAACATATTCTTATAGTAGTGTGTATTTATTTCGATTGGATTACAGAATATCTAGGTTCCCAAATAAGCATTTTAAATGGACACTGATTTAAACAAGAGTTATGACGAATTTAAAATTTCTATAGAAAACTTATTTTTCTCATAACTCTTGTTTAAGTCAGTTTCCATTCAAAATATATATTTGGGAACCTAGATATTCTGTAATCCAATCGAAATAAATACGCACTACCATATGAATATGTTTGATTTACAAATTATTTTGGTATTACGTTTGTATGAAAGACGCATGCTCCGCCGGCCCCTTAATAGTGTTACGAGCTGGGTATGAGATAAATTAATTACTACCGATTAAACAACACAATAACTTTATTAATCACAAAACATAATCACAAGTACACTACAATACACTACTGTTCACTATTCGCTTAGATATCGCACTTCAAGTTCACTTCGATTCGCTTCGCTGTGTAGCCAAAAACAAGACTGCTGTCGCGCGGTCTTTTTATATTCGTCAACAGACACACATAAAATTTCCACGAATATTCTAGAGGTGTGTAGAAACGCTTCACAAAAAAACATCAACAAAAAACACTAACAAAAGAAACTGTAGGCAAAAAAACATAATAAACTACTTGGACAAAACAAACAAATATGAACCGTATGCCCTAGGCGTACGGTCGAAATTCTGTCTTTTTATAAATAGGTCGCGAATTTAAGTAATAATAATGGAAAGCACTCCAAATTCCAACGTACACATACTGTAATCACGTGCTTTCTCGAATGTTCTAGTAGGTCCGATGTAACACTGCCCCCTCCTTAGACATGCTCGTCCCGAGCATCATTAGTCCCGTAGTATCGCGCCAACCGGTCTACATGCACAGTCTTAGGCGCACCTCGTGGACCCTTCTGTATTCGGTAGGTAACATCGTTGATCCTAGTCACGACTCGGTATGGCCCATCCCATTTTGCTTGTAACTTCGGAGACTTCCCCTTGCTCCGCACTGGGTTATGCAACCACACCAGTGAACCCTCGTCGAAACCCCTACCGTTTGCCTTCCGATCATAACGGGTCTTCATCTTCTCAGACATCTGTTGGCCGGATTGTCGGATATGCTCATAAACATGGTTCAACTTCTTACGCAAGTCATTCGCGTAATCTGTTACACTACATGGAGCATCAGGGAGAGTTCCAGTGATTAAATCAGCAGGTAACCGTAATTCCCTTCCAAAGTTCGCGAAGGCTGGTGTCACAGTCGTACTTTCGTGGACTGCACTTCGGTAAGACAGAAGAAACGGCTGTATGTGCTTGTCCCAATCCCTTTGCCGGCTTTCCACAACTTTCGTCAGATATCTCTCCAACGTTTGGTTGAATCGTTCCACCATTCCATCAGATTGTGGGTGGTAAGAGGTGGTTCTGGTTTTGTGGGTACCCATCAATCGACAAGTTTCTTGAAATACTTGCGATTCAAAATTCCTTCCTTGATCGCTGTGTATTTCTAAGGGTACGGGGTACCCCAAAACGACAGAAGACTTCCTGAACCAAGTTATCTGCGATAGTTGTAGCTTCTTGGTTAGGAATGGCGAAGACTTCTGGACACTTTGTGAAGTAATCCATGACCACTTGGAAGTACTTGTTTCCGCTCTCGCTTACTGGAATGGAAATGGTCCCGCAGCGTCTAGTGCTATCCGTTCCCAAGGGGCTCCAACGTTGTACACTTTTAATGCAACTCTGCTGCGTGTGTGGGGTCCTTTCACGGCCGCACAACTGGTACATTTGCGACACCAGTCCTCCACATCATCTCGACAGTGGATCCAGTAAAAGCGTTCTCGAATTTTTAGTAGGGTCCTTTTTACCCCCATATGTCCTCCTGAACATCCATCATGGTAAAACCGTAGAACATCCGGTACCTTGGCTTTAGGGACAACCATTTGTAGATGACAGCTGTCCCCTCTAGCGTTTTCCCATTTACGGCACAAGACTCCATCCTGGATTACCAAGCTGTTCCATTGCGCCCAATAACTCTTAGTGATAGAACTCATCGCAGCCACATCACTCCACTTGGGTTTAGGAACACCAGCTTTGATCCACTAGAAGATCGGTTTGATGTCCGGGTCATTTTGCTGACCCTGCAGTAGGGTCTCCTTCCATCCATCGCTGAGATCCGTTCTAAGCATCCTCACGGGCACTAATTCCTTAGTCTCTTGCCTGGCACAGTGCTTACAGAACCTGGATGGACCTTTTTGGCGCAGCCGTAAGGCACACAGCACGTTTCTACTATGTCCTACTCATTGTTTTGTATCTTTTTTTATTATTGTGTGTGTGCTTTATTAACTGACGTCAAATAAATATTTTTCTTTCTTTCTTTCTTTCTTTTTACAGTCTTCAGGACAAGGTCTTCTTGACAAGGCGTCTGCGTTACTGTGAGTTCTCCCACTGCGATGTTCAGTTACGAAGTCAAACTCTTGTAGTAGTTCAATCCATCTCGCCACTTGCCCCTCTGGATTGCCACTTTAGTGCAGCATGGTCAGTTCGTAATTGGAATTTACGTCCCAGCAAATATTTACTGAAGTGCTGTCTCGTCGAACGTCGAACGTGTAACGCAGTAATTTCTTTCTGGTTTGGATAAAGACTTGCTGAAGTAAGCTATTACGGTCTCCTTTCCGTTGAGACATCACGCCCCCAATTCCAGTATTACTTGCATCTGCGTCAACTATGAAGTCATTTTCAGTGTCAGGATATCCCAAAATAGGTGTATTGCACTGACGTTTCTTTAATTCCTGAAATGCGACGTCGCAGTCCTCGTCCCAGCAGAATTGTCTCTTTTCCTCAGTGAGTTTGTGCAGAGGTTTTGCAATGTCGGCAAAATTCTTGACAAACCTTCGATAGTAGGAGCACAAACCCAGAAATGCTCTGACTTGTGTCTTGTCTTTCGGAACTGGCCACTCCTTGACGGCGACTACTCTTTCTGGGTCTGTTTGAACACCTTCCCCCGAAACTATGTGTCCTAAAAAGTTCACTTGCTGTCTGAAAAACGAACACTTTTTCGGACTTAACTTGAGATTTGCTGTTTGGATTTTCGACAGCACTCGGTTGAGGCTTTTAAGGTGATATTCAAATGTACGGCCCACGATTATTATGTCGTCCAGATAGACAAGACATGCGTCCCCAATCAATCCGGCGAGTACTTGCTCCATCAGCCTTTCAAACGTCGCAGGAGCGTTGCTCAAACCGAATGACATAACTTTAAACTGCCATAGCCTTTTTCCTGTTGAAAATGCAGTTTTCTCCTTGTCCTTGGGATCTATTTCTACTTGCCAGTAGCCACTTTTCAGATCAAGTGTGGTAAACCACTTCATACCAGTCAGCGTATCCAGTGTGTCATCGATCCTAGGCAGCGGGTAGCTGTCCTTTTTCGTGACATCGTTCAGTCGTCGATAGTCCACACAGAAGCGCATACTGCCGTTCTTTTTCTTTACCAGGACCACAGGAGAACACCATGGACTCGATGAAGGCTCGATAACACCGTCCTTCACCATTCCCTCAATCATGGTTTCTACCTCTTTTTCTCGTGCAACTGGCAGTAGGATGAAGACTTAAGGCTATCGAGGGAAATCCTTATTTGGAATAAACATAAGTTGAATATTTTAGCGATTAAACCAAAATATTTCGGAGTAATTTTTACCTACTTATTTTTACATCCATACTAATTTTAAAATGCTCAAGAGTTTGTTTGTTGGATTGGTTAAACTACAAGTTTGAATTGAAAAAATATTTTAGTGTTGGAAAGCCCATTTATCGAGCTATATAACAGGTCAGGTACTATACCCACAGGGGCACACCTGTGTATGCCTGTTTCCTTGATTTGAGCAAAGCTTTTGACTTAGTCTGTTATGATATTCTATGGGAAAAGTTACTAGAAGTACGGCTACCGTTTGAACTTGTGGATATCTTAAAGTACTTATTGTATAGAAACCAAGGTAATAATGTACGGTGGGCGGGCACCCTATCAGATCCATATAAGTTGGAATGTGGCGTGAGACAGGGTGGCTTGAGCTCTCCCCGGCTTTTTAATTTGTATATTAATGCCCTAATACGAAGTATTATAATATCTGTGCCCTAATCAAGGAGCTCAGTGGCCAGCGGGTCGGTTGTGGCATAGATGATGTGTGTGTAAATAATATTAGCTATGCAGACGACAAGGTGCTGCTGAGCGCCTCGGTTTGCGGCATTAGGAAAAAGCTATAAATTTGTGAAAATTATATAGATGGTCATGGCTTGAAGTATAATGTGAAGAAAAGCGAATATGTTGTCTTTAGGGCTGGTACTAGGTGTCCCACTAGCGTGCCCCCTATAAAGTTGTATGGAGATGAATTGGCTAGGGTACGACAGTTCAGATACCTGGGTCATCTAGTTACCGAGGACCTTAAGGATGACATGGACATTGAACGTGAACGTAGGGCCCTGTCCGTAGGGCACGCCACGAAAGTGGCGGTAAGTCCCCTCTGTGAGGAGTGGCTAGACAGGCGCCACGGCGTAACGTCCTCACCTTCCGCGTGACGCAGGTCCTCACCGGACACGGATGTTTCGGGAGGTACCTGCACCGAATCGGGCGGGAGGACACGCCCGGGTGTCTCCACTGCGAGGATCGACCGGAGGACACGGTGGAGCACACGGTGGAAGTCTGCCCTGCGTGGGCGGAGCACCGCCGTGTCCTCGTAGCGGCGATCGGCGGCGGCGACCTCTCGCGTCCGGCCCTGGTTCAATCCATGGTCCGGAGCGAGACGGAATGGGAAGCCGTCACCTCCTTCTGCGAAGCAGTCATGCTAGCGAAGGAGGTGGTGGAACGAGAGAGGGAGAGATCCTCTCTTCCCGGCCGCCACGGGAGACGCACCGGGCGTCGGGGGCCACGTGGTGGCTACCGGCCACCGTAGACGCGGGCCTGTGGACGGTTGGCTATGGGCTAGCTAGCCGTCCGTCCGTCTAAAGACGACAGGCCGTGTCGACGGCGCGTTCGTGTTCCACGCGCACCTCAAAGAGATGTCAGCATAAGAGAGGGGCCCGCAAGGGCCGAAGCCTGCCGGGGTTGCGGGCCTATTCGAAAGAGATACCGCGGCCCCGGAACATAAAGGGCGAGGAAGGAACATGGATGGGTTTTAGTCAGTAAAAGTCTGACACTCCCTCCCGCTCCGCGCAGAGTGGGAGAAGTCATTTGATGATTTCCCATCCTAAAAAAAAAAAAGGGCCCTGTCCGTAAGAGCAAACAGGATTGCTCGCAGGTTTGCCCGATGTACAAATCAGGTAAAAATCACTCTCTTCAGAGCCTTCTGTACATCTTTTTACACCTGCAACCTGTGGGCAGTCTATACTCATAGAGCGTACAGTGCCCTTTTTTTTTTTTTTTTTTTTTTTTTTTTAGGATGGGAAATCATCAAATGACTTCTCCCACTCTGGGCGGAGCGGGAGGGAGTGTCAGACTCTTACTGACTAAAACCCATCCATGTTCCTTCCTCGCCCTTTACGTTCCGGGGCCGCGGTATCTCTTTCGAACAGTCCCGCAACCCCGGCAGGCTTCGGCCCTTGCGGGCCCCTCTCTTCTGCTGACATCTCTTTGAGGCGCGCGTGGAACACGAACGCGCCGTCGACACGGCCTGTCGTCACTAGACGTACGGACGGCTAGCTAGCCCATAGCTAACCGTCCACAGGCCCGCATCTACGGTGGCCGGTAGCCACCACGTGGCCCCCGACGCCCGGTGCGTCTCCCGCGGCGGCCGGGAAGAGAGGCTCTCTCCCTCTCTTGTTCCGCCACCTCCTTCGCCAGCATGACTGCTTCGCAGAAGGAGGTGACGGCTTCCCATTCCGTCTCGCTCCGGACCATGGATTGAACCAGGGCCGGACGCGAGAGGTCGCCGCCGCCGATCGCCGCTACGAGGACAAGCGTACAGTGCCCTACGGGTACAATACAATAATGCGCTTAGGACGATGTTGCGGCTGCCCCGCCACTGCAGTGCATCTCGTATGTTTGCGAAGGCGCGCATCGATTGCTTCTACGCCTACGCTACTCTGCGCAGGCGGTGCGCGTCAATGCTGAGCAGAGTACGGGCTAGTCGCAACAGCGTTTTAAATATGATAGCCAGTAGAATTGACTGTCTGTACATGAATCGATGTACCTATTAATGCTCACATGTGTTGATATCTCGATTCGTGGGTCAGGCAGAGGGCGAGTAGATTAAGTTTGTGTTACTAACACTAGTTATAAGTTATTGTACTACTAACAAAGTGGATCTTAGTTATCTTTAATAAACGTTTATTATTATAACATCACGCTACAACCAGTAGAAAAGGAAAAGGAATTGTTCACAAAAACGTAAAATTGATTCCTCTTCAGAGCTCTGATGCTCCAAGGTAGCCCGCGAAATTGAAATTTTCTTACGTTTTTTGCAATTTGCAGGGCAGTGCTAAGTTGTATGTTGATGAAAATATCTGTCGCGGCTGTATGACGTAGGTATGTATTTACAGTACTAGCTGTCCCGCGCAACTTCGTCTGCGTCTCATAAATTGAGATGTAAGCTATATCCTAACCTATCTTTCAAGTTGGATCAAACTGCACACGGTGTACAAATTTGATTAAAATCGGTTAAGTAGTTTAGGAGTCCATCGCGGACAAACAACGTGACACGTAATTTATATATATTTAGATACCTATATGTCGTTATTTTTTTTACATCCAAACCTTTCGAGTAGCGTACCAATATAAAGGAAATCAAAAGGAAATTACAAAAATACAAGTTTAATAGGTTTTCACAACACAATTTTTAGTCGGGTTTTTTTGATTCTTTTAACTAAATGAGGTACTTGTTTACCTGTTGTTCCTGCAATATTGTCTTAACTAGTAATTTTCACTGAAGTCAAACATTTTTTAAATCCAAAGTAAATAAATCTCGACAAAAAAGGAAATGGATCAGCACCAAAATAATTCTTACAAATAAATTGTGGAGCCCAGCAGTATTTTATCAACTTCACGCGTCGCAGACTTGTGTAACCATAAAAAATAGGGGGAAAATATAATGACCACCAAAAATAACTTTGTGATCACTAACATCTATCACCTAAAATTTCAATTGATCACCAAATTTAGTGAATTGAGCATCAAATTTTAATACCTCATTAAAATTTGGTGCTCAATTTACTAAATTTTGATTTGATTACAAACTAGTTTTGCCTAAGCCGACTTGGAGCACTCCGACACGGATAGATTAGGTTAGAAAAGGTTTGTTACCCATACCCTTCGTGGTTATTTTTTTATAAATCATTCAGAAGTAGGATCCCCGCGAAGCAGGGCTCCGTCGACCGTGTCTCTCTCGACTCGGATGCAAGAGCATACAGTTCAATTTCAAGTTGTTATTTACTAAAACAAAAAATTTTTGGTTTTAATTTCACGATAAAATGGGGATTAATTTTGGTGATCATTTACCAATTTAGGCAATCAAGTGTTTTTTTTGGCGTTACATTTTGCTAAATCTGGTGGTTCGTTAATTGTATGCCAAAACAATATACCTTATTAATTTTTTCGAATGGGAAATCATCAAATGACCCACTCTGGGCGGAGCGGGAGTGTCAGACTTTTACTGACTAAAAACCATCCATGTTACTTCCTCGCCCTTTACGTTCCGAGGTCGCGGTATCTCTTTCGAATAGTCCCGCAGCCCCGGCAGGTTCGGCCCTTGCGGGCCCTTCCCTTTATGCTGACATCTCTTCAAGGCGCGCGTGGAACACGAACGCGCCGTCGACACGTCCTGTCGTCATTAGACGGACGGACGGCTAGCTAGCCCATAGCTCACCGTCCACAGGCCCACAAAAAAAATATACCTACTGTGTGCTCGGCTGGTGGTTGAAGTTGGGGTTGAAGTTCGATTAAGTTTTGTTATCTTTTAGTTAGTCAACGAAAAACAAAAAGGTCACTTAAATTAGCCGCTGAGCTTTGGTATTGAAAAAACATTCCTCGAGTTGTGTGTGCCCATTTACAGGTGCACGCATACGTTAAGGGTAAGGTTTGTATCTACCCAGGTAGATCGAGAATAAGACGAAGTGGCTTACAAGTTCCACAGCTTGACATTCGCCTAGTTTTATTTACTTACTACGGATTTATCGTTGCAGGTCTTTGGCAACATTACTCTATCAACATATACATATCTAGACGAAAGCGAGTGACGACTGTCTACCGTAAAATGTCCGTAAAACGCGTTTAAAAATTTAAAACTTTATTAAAATAACATTAAAGTAAGAAAAACATAATAAAACTCTTTTTCTAAATCTAGTTGAACGTACAATCTGTTCTAGTAAATAGTTCTTCAATGTCAGGTGAATCTTTAAGAAGATTTCTCAAAGAGAGTGCTCTGGACATTGCAAACGAACTGGTTGATTGCGTCAAGTACGAGGACGATATGCCACCATAATTACCCGCATCCGCCCACGATGTACCCTGTGATTTTGCATCAGTAGTGCCCGAAAAACAATTGCATAATAATACATCAAATGTGTCAAACTCCAGATCATACTGAGTACCCATGTCTTTGGTCCTAGTTACTCGTATTAATTCAACTGGCGGTATGGCAGCAGCTTCTTTTCTTGCTTCTTTAACCAAACACTTAAGAGTGCTTAAAGGACACATTTCATAGTCGGGTAAATTGGATGGCGCATAAGTCATGTGTCTCATGTACATGGGTAGGTGTTGCGTTAAATGCTTTTTGACAGTTTTACCACAGCTGCACTTTTTGGGTTCAAAGTCCCTGCAGAAACTATCCCATTTCGGTTCTCTCTCGTGAACCAATTCCAAGTTTTTGTCGATTTCTAGTGTTTGTGGTGCTTTGGACGATGTTTTTGACGATGTTATTGACGATGTTATTTTAATTTGATCTTTGTCACTTGGATAGCATGAACACCAAGGCAACCCGCAAAAACTACACTTAGGAGCATCGATTTCGTTTTCGGCTATTTGCATGTGTGCAATTTCTTGATGCAGTACTTGCAGTAAAGAACTTTCTAATTTTATTTCTGACAGCTGTTGCGAGCTCGTGTACTTCACCGGAACGAAATGCTCATAAACAAGGTCGTCATTGAAATCAGCGTCGTCTCCACGATGACCATGGACGTACTCCTTAATGTAGTTGGTAAATTGTTCGAAATTGTCACAGGCGGCATACAAACATTGCTTGTTGATAATCATCACAGGTATTTGCGAAGTAGTAGAAATACCACTATGTTTTGGACATAAATCTCGTTCCAACTTATGTTTGTATCCTTTGTCACAAAAAAGGTAGAACGGCTTGGGTTGTGGGATAGGCGTATGGAATTCTTCCCTTTCTTGTTCAATGATGCTGGGAGCAGTTGAGTCTTCAAGAGCTTTGTTCACTTGTAGAAGCATCAATTTTTCCACGTTAATAAAGAATTCTGCTTGTTCCGGAAATACATTCAGACAATGCGACACAAAGTTTTGAAACACTTTCACGACATAACATACTTTCTTCCGCCAAGTCTTACAATACTCGTGTCTCTTCTTCTCTTTATCTCCCTCTATATGGATTTGTAAGTCTTGCATCAGTATTGTATTTATCATCATCTTAACCTTCTTCTTATGCTCATATTTCGACTCGTCTGTTTCTTTTAAACAACCTTCGCGCTCTTTTAGAGCAACATATATTTGACAAGCCAAATTTTTACAGTGTACAATTTGTTTTATTTTATCTAAAGCAAAATGTTTCTCAACTTTGAGATCATGTACTTTTTGGTGTATTTCTGTTCGATTGATTTCTATATTTTCTATGAACTCATCTTTTAGTCTTGTTTTTTCTTTCAGAAGCTTGTTCTCGTATTCATCGTAGATCAACGTCGCTTGGTGTTTTAAAACCTTTGCGTATTTAATTTGCATTTCATGAAGCGAGTTATCTCTAACATTTTTAATTTCTGCTATAGCTGATTCATGAAACAAAATTTCAATTTTACCCAAGGACTGCCTATAAAAGTAAACGAATTTATTGAAGTCATTCTTTATTTGTTCTGTATTTTTGTTTTTCGCTGCTTCAACTAGGTCATTCCAAAGCCGATGAGTAGTAGCTACGACAGCACTTCTCCATTTGTTGTCAGAGTCTAAAATTCCTTGCTCTATCTGTAAATCCATTGCTTTGCGATGCCTCTGGAATATATTATGTCCAATGGCGTCGATACCTAAATAGTTTAATTTGGCCAGTACCTGTTTTTTTATTGGTTTCAAAACTGCTCGGCTTTGCAGTAACTCCTCTGGCGGTTGGTACCAATCAGTTCCTCCACCTTTGAGTGAAGGTTCTAGGCCCGCTAGTACTTTGACTTTGGGTGTCATGGACTTGAAGTAGATAGCAGCAAGGGGAGGACTCATTTTTTTCTTCATCATACTTATTGTTGGTACTTGTTCTCGTTGAAAGTAGCATTCTCTTAAATAGTAGTTTTCACTCAAATTGGACATTGTTAATATTTATTGAATATATTTCTATAAATACTTTCAAAAACGTATATATAATATTATTAAAAAATAAAAGAAATAATAAAACTACATTAAACTGCTTGAATCAAATTCGTTGCTAATGATAAGTTGCTAGGCAACTCCATATGAAAGAATTGTCTAAATTAAGACATTTAACCCTTGAGTAAAATTCGGTTTGTTTATAAAGTAAAAATTAACCCTTGCTGATTCCGAAGCCATTTCGAGATTTTAGGCGTCTAAAATACATTTGGCTAATTTAAGCTCCTCAAATAGTATAATGGTGTTTATTTCAACAAAAATACTTGGAACTACTTTATCTTCATTTCACCTCAAAATAGCGTCACACGTTGTGCTGATTAAGGCTTCTAATCTAAACACATGATAAGTGTCAAGTTTGAAGTTTTTATTACAAAGCAAAAACATCAATGGAGATGGACAAAACGTGCCCCAAAGTGTAGGTACCTACAGAAATAAAATGAAAAAAAAAAACAAACATTCAATTTCTTTTTTTTTTTCAAATCATTTTAATGAAAGTTAAGAATTTTGGAAAAATAAAATTTAAATCATAGTCTCGTGACATTCATGACACAAATGTTTTACATTATTTTATTTCTTCAAAAGTGTATTGAAAAACGTCGTTTGATACACGTGGACATATGTTATTGCAGTTCTCGGCTCAAAAACACCCTCGCCTTACGGCTCGTGTAACAAACTTTCTCCACTTGTATCAAAATGTACTATTTCACAGAAAAAACACCCTCAAAACATGCATCTAGAACCAACGGTTTAAGCTGTGCGTTGATGTATGAGTTAGTCAGGATTTATATTGGAGGATGATTCTGAAAAAACTGTGATACACGGTTCTCACAATTTTAACTGAAGAGTATGTACATGTCACTTGACCAGGAGAACCAAAAGTTTTAAAGAAAATTCAATCCCCATTTCATCCTCTTGCACTACAATTTTACAATTTCGAAAAGCCCTGTCTCAGTTGTTAACTTGAACCTACTCTTCAAGAAGAATGCACCCTCCTTCCATGCCTCTAGGAGCAGCGATTTTGTCTGTGTGCTGATACATATATCAGTCAGGACTTTGAATTTTATATATTTATATAGGTAGATTGAAGAGTGTGTACATCAATTTTTGAGTCAATCTACCCAGAAAATATTGAGTTTAACAGTAAATTCAACGCCCCATTTCATTAATTTTTATTATTTCACTCTCTTAGGGTGGGCTTTAGACCCTAAGTTTTCCTAAGTTGACCCGGCGCAGTTTAGGCTGTACGATTTGATTAATCATTCAGGAGTTTGAATTTTAAATGTATAGATTTCACTCGAAAAATCGAGAGTAGGTACACTCAACGTTGCCATACAATATTAACAAAGAACAGAACAGGAAAAAATGAACTCATACCGGGCTTTAATATAAAAATAATTATTATATTTTGTGTATTTTTATCCACAATTTGAATGACATGTTTGTCATTTAATTAATAGTTTAGTTGCCAAGTGCTTCTGCTGGTGACCAGTCAGTTCACCAAACATTAATTCAAAAACTTTTACTTGACAAGCATCGATTAGCAAAAACATTATTTGTCATTTCATCATTCAACATAAAGTTTAACAAATAATTCACTTAGCAAAATAATTGTCCGATAAACTTTTATTTAATAACGTATTATTTGACAAAGAATTCACAATTTTTTCATTTTATGTCATAAAACAACGTTTGGAATAAAGACATTAAGTAAGTACACATAAAGTCATATTGATTGTCTGTGTTAAAAAGAAAATAAGAAAATCAATGAAGCACAAATTCGAAAGAAAAAAATCTTTTTTTTTAGAAGTAGGTATACTAATATTATAAAGCTGAAGAGTTTGTTTATTTGTTTGTTTGTTTGAACGCGCTAATCTCAGGAACTACTGATTGACATTGAAAAAATCTTTTTGTGTTGGATAGTCCATTTATCAAGGAAGGTATATACTCGTAACATCACGCTACAAAAAAAAGGGGCGGAGCATAAATGAAAATTGTTGCAAAAACGGGGAATATTTATTCCTTTTGTGTTTGTCACCTCAGAACTTTCGACTGCGTGAACCGATTTTGATAAGCTGGTGCTTCCCGTGTGGTCCCATTTCAATTTGGTTAAGATCTGATGCTGATCTTCGGAGATATTAATGGAACTCTTCAAAATTAAACGGCAAATCTGCAATGATTGCTGCAATCACTTGGATGTTTATTGTTTATACAACATCAATACAGAACGGGATCCCTTCTTTTCGCTTATTGTTCTTTGTCCTAATATACTTCGGCATAACGATTTTGGCACAATTTGTTTTGGCATAATTTTTTTAGGCATACATTTTATGTTGGCATAATCATCTTAAAGACTAATTTGTTTTGGCATAAATTTGATTCGCATAACGTTAGTAGGCCTAATGACTATTAGCATAACGTTAATAGGCCTAATGACTATTAGCATAATAATATTTAAGCATACAATTAATATAAACAACAAAAACAATTTTCATGCAAATGATTTATTATACATAACATTATGTAACTTAAACGATTTTTCAACCACGAGATAACTTTTATCTGAAGAATATATTAGATGTTGTGTAAAAATTTAATATGCTGTGCAACAAAAGTTAGTGACAGAACCGAATTGCTGCAAAACCGACTCCACGTAGTCTTGTTTGTCCTGCCCCTAGAGTGTAATTTAAAATCGCGTAGGCGCGTAGGGGCGAGGCGGCTCGCGGGTTGAGGAGCAGGTGGCTTAACACTCGCCGCCGCGGCTGAGGCTGGCTGGCTCCAGCCATCCAGCAAGCCGAAGCCGCGGTGGTGCGCGTTAAAACCATCTGCGACGATACTTGCTTGCCGCATGCTTCCTGCATGCATGCTGTATGCTTGCTGCTTGCTTGCTGCATGCTTGCTGCATGCATGATGTATCCAAATGTATCTAAATAAGAAATGAAAAATGTATAAATGATTAAATATCATCTGATGCATTTGAAAAAAAAGTATAAGCAAAATAAACGTTTGTAAAACGAATGTTTTTAAAATAAAACATTTGCGGAAAAAGGTGTTTGCAAAATAAATAGTATACGAAACGCTGGTTGTGAAATGAAAATTTGTGAACCGGGTGTAAAACACCTCATAACGAAGCCGAAAGGCACTTGTTCTCCCCATTATTGCGATCACTTTTTTGTTTTATTCCGCAACTGTTTTATTTTACAAAACATACATTACTAACATTTGTTTGGCAAATACTTCTTTAATCAAATGCATCAGATGATATTTAATCATTTGTACATTTTTCATTTTTTATTTTAGATATATTTGGATACATCACTTTTGAACTACAAAATAATTTACAGGCAAGTATTTTTTTACTACTCTTTTTAGGAGAAAGTTTAGGAAATGCATAGTTTTTCACAACAAGCAAACATGCATATCCAATGCATGCAGCAAGCAAGCAGCAAGTATCCAGCAAACATGCAGCGACCATGCAGCAAGCAAGCAGCAGGCATGCAACAAGCATGCAGCCAGAATGCAGAAAGCTTACAGCAAGCATGCAGAAGGCATGCAACAAGAAAGCAGCAAGCATGCAGTGTGCAAGCATGCAGCATGCAACATGCATGGTTTCTGTCACGGCTCCGGCGCTGCGGGGCTTGAGTTTGGGAAAAGTGCCAAACCTCCCCTTTTCGCCCCCCTTCCTCCCCCTCCCTATCGTATCTCGGAAACCAAGGGATAAGTATTTATTTTTTAACGTGTTCGTATAGAGTAATAACCATTTTTCAAAGTTGCCGCCCTTCTCCCCCCTTTAGGCGGATCTTGGAAGTTGAGAGACTTGGAATATTTTTTTTTTCAGATTCGTATAAAGGGGGTCTAAATTAGTCAAAATCTGAATGAAATATCCTAGGGAGATATGTTTTTACTTACTCATATTTCTACATTTTAAACGACTTAGGACGTGATGCGAGTCTGATTGCAAAGTTCACAGATCAATAATGATCGATTTAGAAAAGACCGAAAAACCCGAAAACCCGTGTTTTATTGTGTGTTTTATTGTGTCGTGTTTTGTTATGGTTACAAATAGTACATTGTGATACAAGGGGCTAAAATGACCCATTATAGACGAGGTAAGTTTTACTACCGAGCTTTAGC
Organism: Xestia ashworthii; assembly: GCA_950022955.1. Taxonomy (NCBI): domain Eukaryota; kingdom Metazoa; phylum Arthropoda; class Insecta; order Lepidoptera; family Noctuidae; genus Xestia; species Xestia ashworthii. The sequence goes on from OX465563.1 coordinate 6,404,262, forward strand.
GAGGTAGTAAATAGAAACCGAGTTATAATGGGATTTTAGCGCCGTGTGTTACACCGTACTTTTCACTACGATTGCGAGAAAATAAAATAACCATATTTAATATAATAGTTTATTTTATTAAAAATGAAATGTACAATTTGTACTGTTGTTCTAATGAGATGTTTTTTCCCGGCAACATAATCTCAGTACTCTGTGAAGACGAATATAATATTGTGTCGTCTGTGAGGTAAACGTAGGAGATAAAAAGAAATTCAAATAAATAATACAGCAAAAATCTTAAAATTTCGCGCCCATGCCTTTTTTTATTTCTTCTGTAGCTGGAATGCAACGCACACATCCTGCCAAAGAGTTCGGCGTTCGGCGCGTTTGGTTCCATTTTTAAAATAAAATGTTTTTTTTTTTTTTTATGGAACAGTAATAAGTCAATTCTTCATGAATTATGAGTAAAGACTTTGCGCTTTCGAAAACCGAACACGAAATTTAAAAAAAAAAAGCTTATTTTCCCTAGGGCTATAATGATCAATTTTACGGCCCCTCTGGTACGCTATTATGACGGTCTTTTCGAGCAAGAGGAGTGAAAAAAAAATTTTGTAACCATAACTCGTCTCTGAGCGGCGACACCTAGTTATTTGGTCAACCACGAGCGGGCAGACTGTCACCATTCACACCAGAGGAGGGCCCTCCACCCACTGAGTACGGAATCAGACTTCCTAACGGTAGTAACCAAAAGTACGGCTATCTCTTGTAATACAGGTAGACCAAGAGCAGTACGAAATGGCTTGCAAGTCCAAAGCATGACATTCGCTTAGTTTTGTTTATTTACCTACGGATTTGTCGTTACAGGCCAATTATTATTACTCTTTCAACATAGATATGTATAATGATGCATCCACACTACTTTTTGTGGACCAACACTGCAACACGGTAACAATCTGTAACTTTTGTGGCTACTTGTTAATATTTGTTGAATGTTATCATCGCGTCCATACCGTAACATAAATTAACAAAATATAACAAAGAGTTACTTTCAGGCGTGTTACACAGCATTTAGTGGTTTATATTATTTTCTATTACAGTAACATTCTCTAACCAATGTTATCAATTGTTACCACATGTAGACTGTTTTCAATGGTAACATTACTGAACATAAAGGGTGTAAAACACTTCTTAACGAAGCCGAAAAGCAATTATTCTCCCCGTCATTGAGACATTTTTTTGTTCTACACAAAAATATGGAGATATTGGGGGTCAAAGTTCCAACTATTTGACAAGTTTTTTTTTCATTACGGAAAGTAGGTCTGAAGTTGCCTGAGGAGCGGGTTGGAAGTAACACTTTTCAGCCCTAGGGAGAATCGCTTTCAACTGACAGCTGTCAAATTATTAAAAAAAAAACTAGTTCTATTGAATCATGTTCCGACTTCGATACAGCCTCGATAACATAAAATTCAGTATTAATTAAAGAATTTTTTTTTTTAAATAACTTAGTTATGGGCAAAATATTTACTGTTTACAGTGACGAACGTAAAAAATAACTTTTTTTTATCGGATGTTGTTCAGTAACACTTGGAAACGTTGCTCCACAAAAAGTAACTGCGGTGTAGATGCACCATAATACATATCTAGACGACATTAACAACAAAATAAGCCTCTAAAACGTATTTAAAACTTGACATTTATTAAAATAACATTAAAGCAAGGAAAACCTAATACAAACTTTAAACTATCTTTCTAAACTTAGTCAAATGATCTAAAAAAAAACCTAATACAAACTTTAAAACTATATTTCTAAACCTAATCAAATGAACAGTCTTTTTTAGTAAATAGTTCTTCAAAGTCGGGTGAATCTTTAAGAAAATTCCTCAAAGAGTGCGCTCTGGACATTGCAAACGAACTGGTTGAATGTTTCAGGATCGAGGACGATATGCCACCATCAACATCCGCATCAGACCACGATGTATCCTGCGATTTTGCATCATTATGTACTTTAGGTTCCGAAAAACATTTGCAAAATTCAACAAATGTGTCAAACTCCAGATCACACTGAGTAGCCATGTCCTTGGTCCTAGTTATTAATTCAACTGGGGGTTTGGGAGCAGCTTCTTTTCTTGCTTCTTTAACCAAATGCTTAAGAGTGCTTAACGGACACATTTCATAGTCGGGTAAATCGGATGGCGCATAAGTCATGTGTATCATATACATGGGTAGATGTTCTGTTAAATGCTTTTTGATCGTTTTGGGACAATCACACTTTTTAGGTTCAACATGCCAGCAGAAACTCTCCCAGTTAGGTGCTGTCTCGTGAAGCAATTCCAAATTTCTGTTGATTGTTTCCAATTTATGGCGTGGTGCCTTGGACGATGTTGATGACGATGTTATTTTAATTTGATCTTTGTCACTTAGATGGCACCAAGGCAACCGGCAGAGGTTACACTTAGGAGATTCAATTTCATTTTCGGCTGTTTGCACGTGTGCAATTTCTTGAAACAGTACTTGTAGTAAAGAACTTTCTAACTTTATTTCTGACAGCTGTTGCGAGCTCGTGTACTTCACCGGAACGAAATGCTCATAAACAAGGTCGTCTTTGAAATCAGCATCGTCTCCACGATGACCATGGATGAAGTCCTTAATCTTGTTAGTGAACTGTTCGAAATTGTCACAGGCGGCATACAAACATTGCTTGTTAATAATCATCACAGGTATTTCCCTAGTAGTAGAAATACCACTATGTCTTGGACATAAATCTCGTTCTACTTTAGGTTTGTAACCTTTGTCACAGAAAAGGTAGAAAGGCTTGGGATGTGGGATAGGCGTATGGAATTCTTCCCTTTCTACTTCAATGATGCTGGGAGCAGTTGAGTTTTCAAGGGCTTCGTTCACTTGTAGAAGCATCAATTTTTCCATGTTAATGAAGAATTCTGCTTGTTCCGGAAATAAATTCAGACAGTGCGACACAAACACTTGAAACACTTTCACGACATGACATACTTTCTTCCGCCAAGTCTTACAATACTCGTGTCTCTTCTTCTCTTTATCTCCCTCTATATGGATTTGTAAGTCTTGCATCAGTATTGTATTTACCATCATCTTAACCTTCTTCTTATGCTCATATTTCGACTCGTCTGTTTCTTTTAAACAACCTTCGCGCTCTTTTAAAGCAACATATATTTGACAAGCCAAATTTTGACAATGTAGACACTGTTTTATTTTATCTAAAGCAATATGTTTTTCAACTTTGAGATCATGAATTTTTTCGGCCATTACCATGCGATTGATTTCGGTATTTTTTATGAACTCTTCTTTCAGTCTAGTTTTTTCTTTCAGAAGCTTTTTGTCGTATTCATCGTTGATTAACATCGCTTGGTGTTTTATATCAGTTGCGTATTTAATTTGCATTTCACGAAGCGAGTGTTCTCTAGCATTTTTAATTTCTGCTACGGCTGATTCATGAAATAAAATTTCAATTTTATCCAAGATCTGCCTATAAAAGAAAACGAATTTATTGAAGTCACTCGTTATTCGTTCAGTGTTCTTTTTTTTCGCTGCTTCAACTAGATCATTCCAAAGCCGATGAGTACTAGCTATGACAGTACTTCTCCAATTGATATCAGAATCTAAAAGTCTTTGCTCTATTTTTAAATCCATTGTTTTGCGATGCCTCTGGAATATAGCATTTCCAATGGCGTCGATACCTAAATGGTTTAATTTGGCCTGTACCTGTTTTTTTATTGGTTTCAAAACTGCTCGGCTTTGCAGTAACTCCTCTGGCGGTTGGTACCAATCAGTTCCTCCACCTTTGAGTGAAGGTTCTAGGCCCGCTAGTACTTTGACTTTGGGTGTCATGGACTTGAAGTAGATAGCAGCAAGGGGAGGATTCATTATTTTCTTCATCATACTTATTGTTGGTACTTGTTGTCGTCGAAAGTAGCATTCTCTTAAATGGTAGTTTTCACTCAAATTGGACATTGTTAATATTTATTTAATATACTTCTGTAAATACTTTCAGAAACATATTTGTATCAATAAAAAAAATCAAAACTACAAAGTCAAACGCTTGAATCATTTTCGTTGCTGATGACACAGCTGTTGATAAGTTGCCAAGCAACCACAGAGCCTCTTTTACATTGTCTTCTTATCGAAATGAGCTTTATTTTATCGACAAAAAGAGGTTTATAAAATCTAAAAAAATACAACTTTCTTACAGGATTTTTTAAAATTCTTGTTCACTGCTTTGCCCCCTACCCTCTGTAAACAAAACGGTACATATTTCATACTCAACGATCTATCACGTTAAAACAAACTCAGTTGTGTAGGTATGTCAAAAATGCCCTCGACTAAGAATTAAGGGTTTTTTGACGTTTTTTCGTATTTTTTTACCAAAATCTCAATTAAAGCCTCTAGAACCTTTATTTTTTTTTAGGATGGGAAATCATCAAATGACTTCTCCCACTCTGGGCGGAGCGGGAGGGAGTGTCAGACTCTTACTGACTAAAACCCATCCATGTTCCTTCCTCGCCCTTTATGTTCCGGGGCCGCGGTATCTCTTTCGAACAGGCCCGCAACCCCGGCAGGCTTCGCCCCTTGCGGGCCCCTCCCCTTATGCTGACATCTCTTTGAGGCGCGCGTGGAACACGAACGCGCCGTCGACACGGCCTGTCGTCAGACGGACGGACGGCTAGCTAGCCCATAGCTAACCGTTCACAGGCCCGCATCTACGGTGGCCGGTAGCCACCACGTGGCCCCCGACGCCCAGTGCGTCTCCCGCGGCGGCCGAGAAGGGAGGCTCTCTCCCTCTCTCGTTCCGCCACCTCCTTCGCTAGCATGACTGCTTCGCAGAAGGAGGTGACGGCTTCCCATTCCGTCTCGCTCCGGACCATGGATTGAACCAGGGCCGGACGCGAGAGGTCGCCGCCGCCGATCGCCGCTACGAGGACACGGCGGTGCTCCGCCCACGCAGGGCAGACTTCCACCGTGTGCTCCACCGTGTCCTCCGGTCGATCCTCGCAGTGGAGACACCCGGGCGTGTCCTCCCGCCCGATTCGGTGCAGGTACCTCCCGAAACATCCGTGTCCGGTGAGGACCTGCGTCACGCGGAAGGTGAGGACGCCGTGGCGCCTCGCTAGCCACTCCTCAAAGAGGGGACTTACCGCCACTATCGTGGCACTATTTTATATTGCAATCTATATAGGCTTCTTTAATAAAGATTATTTAAAACACTTGTAAGAAATTAAATCTAAACACCGGCCACTAGAAATATCAACAAATAAACGTAAAGTAGAAATGTCACATTTGACTTTGACAGCTAAACAGATAGGTACAATGAGTTGGATAGTTGCACATTTATCCACGTTCCACATTACTTTTTATGTTTTTTGCTATTTACGTACTTCTTAATACTTCAGATTGCTTTTATCACAAATAAATAACATGTAAAAATATACATAAATTAAATCTGGCCTGAATAACAGTTTAAATTTAATAGTATATTTAAGTAGGTACGAAAATTATTTCTATTAACAGGTTTTTTAATAATGGCAATACAACAATGTCATTCAAACACAATTACGAGACCATTGATCGAACCATTTATGATGAATTTAGCAGAATATGAACTTTAAGCAAAATGGCAATAGCGATCGCATTGTCACTCATCAACAATTATGAGATCAATGAAAGACAATCCTGACACTTTTGCAATGGCAGAATCGGGGCCCAGCTTTCTTAAAATAAAAATACTACGTTTGTAACAACTGTTAAAAAACCCACTACACACAAGTACAATATTACAAACAAAAATGAAAAACAAAGCATTATTAAAAAAAAACAAAATTTTTCGTTTCTGTCGATAAAATTAAGCAAAGGAGATCATTCATTTTGAGTTTTTTTTCGCAGCCGTAATTTATAATTACACGTTTTTAAAGCACACGTGTTACGCATTATTGTATTTTACTATGGCGTCAAAGTCCAAAAGTCAAAACTATGGGCTCGGAGATATACAGGGTGATTTTTTTAAGTAGGTGTGGTTGGCCAAATCCGAAACTATGAAGAATAGCGAAAAATGATCCAAGGAGTCTCGAGCCTGATTTTGATGAAAACTAAAATTGCATCACAAAATTTTAGAAAAATCAATATTCCTAGCCAGGAATCAAACCACTTTTTTCGGATGGGAAATCATCAAATAACTTCTCCCACTGGGCGGAGCGGGAGGGAGTGTCAGACTTTTACTGACTAAAACCCATCCATGTTCCTTCTTCGCCCTTTAGGTTCCGGGGCCGCGGTATCTCTTTCGAACAGTCCCACAGCCCCGACAGGTTTCGCCCCTTGCGGGCCTCTCCCTTTATGCTGACATCTCTTTGAGGCGCGCGTGGAACGAACGCGCCGTCGACACGACCGGTCATCATTAGACGGACGGACGGCTAGCTAGCCCATAGCTAACCGTCTACAGGCCAGCGTCAACGGTGGCCGGAATGAAAAAACAGAACAAATTATATATTTAATTATATATAAGCAATTGATAAGCAATCTTTCGCCCATGAAAATTTCAGTAATTCCTCATAGTTACTACTCGACAGAGATTGACCAGCCATTCTGATATCAGAATGGCTGGTCAACCTTAAATGTTTAAATTCTTTTTATTTATGAAATAAGCAATTCTCTCATCATGGTAAGCAAATATAAGTAATTGATAAGTAATTTTTAGGCACAATCTGACGTTAACCATTAATTTTAACAATATACTTTTTATTTGTCATTAATTATAGAATTGAATTATTTTTGTCCGAAATGTGACTTTATCTTCATTTTATTACTTGATGTTCATCCATGCCTTTGCCTTCGTTTCTTTTCACAGCACTTTTCAATTAAGTACTTATTCTAAAATTCACTCAGATGACTGACAGACACGAACAGTCACACACACAGTGACAGTCTTTACTAGTGTATTTTCGTAACTTGTATGCATGAGTACATTATACTTTTGTATGTCATGTTATTGGTAAGTAAGAAAAACGTTAGTTTTTTTAATATTTTTTTCTAAATGAAGGTTTAATACCTTTATTATAATTCGAAGGAAAACCTAGTACGACGAAGGTCAAAACTTAAAATAGGTATGTCAATTACATATTATAAGAACAACTTATTCAATCCAATATTAAAATATTTAAAGTAAAGTATTGAAAAATCCGTAATACTTATACCTATTCGAAATCACAACTGTCCTTCTTAAATATATATTCAATTTCAGATAAATTCTCGACGAGATTTCTCAAAGAGTGTGCTCTCAATGTTGCGAACGTACTTACATCTTGAGTCATGAACGAGGGCGACATTTTACCAAGTTGAATTTTTGGACCAGCAGTGACTTTCATATCGTTAATTAATTTACTGAATTCATCATCAGAGTAACAGGTGCATATCGCTTCAAACCTCGGTTCATCACATTGAGTGCTCATGTCTTTGGTTCTAGATGGGACTGCGACGGGTACGGGTACGGGAGTTTCACGGACTGTTCTCCTTGCTTCTTTAACCAAGGTCTTCAGCTCTTTGATCGAGCACATTTCGTAGCCTGGTGCTTCAAATTTAATTTCTCTCATATACACCGGTAAATGTTCTGCTAAATGCTTTTTGATCGACTTGGGACAACTGCACTTTTTGGGTTCAACATGCCAGCAGAAACTGTCCCAGTTAGGTGCTCTCTCGTGTACCAATTCCAAGTTTCTGGCGATTGTTTGCAATTTAGGGCGTGTTCCCTTGGCGTGTTGTATTGATGATTCTAGTTTAATTTTCTCACCACCATCTACCGATGTAGGCTGCGGACGCCATGAACACCAAGTCAACTCGGAAACGTTACACTTAGTAGGAATTTGGTCGTCTGTTTGGACTTGTGCTATTTCTTGTTGCAGTACTTGTTGTAAAGAACTTTCTAACTTTATTTCTAACACTTGTTGGGACGATCCATACTTTACTGGCACAAACTGCTGATAGTCAAGATCATCTTTGAAATCAGCGTCGTCTCCACGATGACCATGGATGTACTCCTTAACCTTGTTGGTGAACTGTTCGAAATTGTCACATGCGGCATACAAAAATCGCTTGTTAATAATCATCACAGGTATTTCCCTAGTAGTAGAAATACCACTATGTCTTGGACATAAATCTCGTTCTACTTTTGGTTTGTAACCTTTGTCACAGAAAAGGTAGAACGGCTTGGGTTGTGGGATAGGCGTATGGAATTCTTCCTTTTCTTGTTCAATGATGCTGGGAGCAGTTGAGTCTTCAAGGGCTTCGTTCACTTGTAGAAGCATCAATTTTTCCATGTTAATAAAAAAATCTGCTTGTTCCGGAAACTTATTTAGACAATGCGACACAAACATTTGAAACTTTTTCACGACATGACAGACTTTCTTCCGCCAAATATTACGAAACTCTTGTTTCTTTTTTTCTTTCTCTTCGCCTAGACGGATTTCGAAGTCTTGAGTCAGAATTGTACCCGTCATAACCTTAACTCTTCCTTCGTGCTTATGTTTTAAGTCTTCTTTTTCTTTGAAATACTCTTCTCGCTCTTTCAAAGCAACATATATTGTACAAGCAAGATTTTGACAATGGAGACTTTGTCTTATTTTATCTAAAGCCTTATGTTTATCAACTTTGAGATCATGTATTTTTTCGGCCATTGCCGTGCGATTGATTTCGATATTTTCTATGAACTCGTCTTTCAGTCTAGTTTTTGCTTTCAGAAGCTTCTTGTCGTATTCATCGTTGATCAACATCGCTTGGTGTTTTAAAACAGTTGCGTATTTAATTTGCATTTCACGAAGCGAATTTTCTCTAGCATTTTTAATTTCTGCTATGGCTGATTCATGAAATAAAATTTCAATTTTACCCATGAACCGCCTATAAAAGTAAACGAACTTTTTGTAGTCGTTCATTAGTTGTTCTGTATTCTTTTTTGTCACTTCTGCAACCAGGCCTTCCCATAATTGTTGAGTGGTGGCTGTGACAGCATTTCTCTGCTTGTTATCTGAATCTATAATAACTTGTTCTATTTCTAAATCCATTAGTCTGCGATGCTTTTGGAACACTGTGTTTCCAACGGTAGCGATACCGAGATGATTAAATTTGGACAGTACCTCTTTTCTGATAGGTTTTAATACTGCTCGGCCTTTAAGTAATTCCTCTGGCGGTTGGTACCAATTGCTGCCTCCACCTTTAAGACCAGGTTCAAGACCCGCAATTTCTTTAAGTCTGGGAGTCATAGAGTTGAAGTAGACGGCAGCAAGAGCAGGCGACATTTTTTCTCTCATCATAGTTTGAGTCGGTACCTGTTCCCGTTGCAAGAAGCATTTCCTTAAATGGTAGTTTTCACTCAAATTAAACATTGTATGTATACGTGATACGCTTATAATTCAGTATGATGCTCTATATCTGCTCTATACCTAAATTCAGTGATAATTTAATAATAACGTTACTAAGCAACACAACATCACTTTTTTAAATAATGGCATTTGCTGTCATTCATTAAGTTTTTGTTCTATAAGTTTGGAAAACGAAAGTAGAGACTGAAAAAGCGCGGCAAATTTAAAAAAATTCAGCCTAGTAACCCCAAAACTTGTATGAAATACCCGGAATAACCTGACTTGATACTTTACAGTTGTTTGTTTTTTGTGTAAAACAATATTTGTACACTACTGCTTGACAGCATGTAGACAGGTCCAAAAATGGGAACCTACGGTACTTGTTGTATGCAAACACGTATCCAGACTTTTGGTTCGGTAGGGGACAAAACTTGAAACAGCCGGTTTGGGCGCTGGCACAATGACACCAAGTAGCCAGTCAAATTGAAAAAGCTCGCGATCAAAATCTTCCCCCCACTTCTACATAGCTTCACTTTGGTAGGCGTTGATTCGTTTTGAAACACCCGAACCGTCCACTGGCGCTTTGTTTTTGAATCGTATTGTTAAATCCAAGACTCATCCAGTAATGATGTAAACACGAGACGAGCCTGTTTCACACTTGTTTATCATATCACGGCACATTTCCTCCCGGGCCTGCTTCCGAGCATCGGTGAGGTTGTGCAGCACCCAGCGTGAAACTATCCTCCTCACGCGAAGATGCACGTGTAGAATTTCGTAAAGGCTTCCCGAACCAACCTGCACTACCTATGTGCTGAATCTTTTCGATACGTAACAGCCTATTGTCTTGGATTCAATTTATCACTGCTAGCATATTTTCTTCCGTAACAGCCATCAAAGGGCGACTAATTCTTTTTGCATCCCTCAAAGTTAATCGACCGCGCTTGAATTCCATATACCAACAATACACGGTTACCTTAGAAGGGCCTTCATCCATGAATGCCATTCGAGGTGAACGCACACTTATCCGCGCCGAAAGAAAAAAATCTCATTCGTATAACATTATCGATTCATCCGGTTCGACGCGGATGAGTGTGTGAGGTTTCATAGGATTTCATAAAAGGAATTCTATAATCCGATTCTTTCGGCTCTTTCGTTTCGTTCGGCTCTGTGATGTGTGCGTTCACCTGAGTCTATCGTACGAGAATTATACGTTCGGTTTCAGGCGACATTTGAAATAGCGCGAAAATGTTCCCGATCGATCCATTTTTTATTACTTAATTAATGAGACACGATAATTTAAATTAGCTCGCAAACAATGTGGATGGAAATTTTAAAATTGGAACGCAACTATTTTCACTCAGAATAATTTTCAAAATAAATTAAACGTAGTGATTATTCATAATATTATACTCTGTGAATAAATAAGAACTGGCCAGTCCACACATAAATAATTTTTGCAATATTTTCTGAGTGCCCTGCGGGCCTAAAATGCCCGCTTTAGCAGAATCATAATACGAATCACATTCAAAGTTTTAAATTCTTAATGTGGTCATAAACATAATGTATAGTCCATTTTAAGAATTTTAATTTTTTAACGTGATTCTTATGATTCTGCTGAAGCGGCCATTTTAGACCCTCTGGTAAAAGTGCGAAAGTTTAATTGAATGGATGTTTGTTACCCAATCACGCCAGAACGGCTGGACGGATCTGGATGTGGCACAGAGATAGTTTATAACCTGTATGTGATAACATAGGATTTTCTTCATTTTATCCCGATGTTACGATCCCGTGTGACAGTAACCGAACTCCACGCAGACTAAGCCTCGGGCATAAGCTAGTGTAATGTGTATGTCACCGTAAAATTGTCAAACACGTTATATTGTAATATCTCTAGCGATATTGTAAACTCTCGAATGATTGTCAAACGAACATACTGCTTACAATAAAGCGCATTATTTTTCGTGAAATGCATGCGATGGTAGTCAACTCACGCGGTGTGGAGGGAAGGAGGGGTCCCCCTTGCCCAGTGGTACCACTCTCGTGAAAAGATACTGTACCATTCCTGAGAAATATCGATTAATTTAACCTAACCTCAAAACACTTTATATTCCCCTAAAAAGCGTAGTCGACGGAGCCAGCGGGGCTCCGTCGCGGTGCCCCTATTTCCGAGTGCAGGGTTTAAAGGAACCTAACTAACCTAACGGCGGGGGTGCCCCATATCGTATCTTACAACGCAGCAGACCTTTGTTAATAATAAAACATTCAAAAAATCTTAAGCTTTTAGCAAAAATCAGTAATGAAACTATTTTTTTTTTAATTTTTGCCATTCCTTAATAAAAGATGTTGTATAGTGAATTGAAATAATAGTGAATTACCAGTAACCCTGTATAAGCAGTCAAGGACGCAGAGGGGTGTTACCATTATCACACACTGTCTATACGCGCCGGGAGTTCTCTTCGAAGATGGGACATCACTGTGCATCGCACACTATGGACTCGTTCAAAAATCAACACAGGCGTCGTCGTACGGTAAAGATGCTGTAAAACTGTGCACCATGTAATAAAATAAGAAACAATAATCAAAAATATTGTGTTTTATTTTATACAAAATTATAAATACTTCATTTCACTTAATTATTAAATTCAGTTCTTCTTACAACTAAGTAACTTCCCCAACAGCCATCTGTCTTAGCAGCGACATGACGTGACAGAACCTCTCGCTGATCTCCGTGGGGGAGCGGTGCGGCAGCAGCTCGCGGATGCGCCCGAGCACTTGCTCCGAGCCCGGCTCGCCCTTCAGCACTTGCAACATAGTCTTGTCCTCTTCCCTCGTCCAACTGCCACTCCTCTCTTTCTTCTCCACTTTCTTCGGTTCTATGCTCATACTGCCAACCGTTTCAATCTTCGGCTGCTTCGCTTTCGAACCCTCATCCTTTTTCTGTAACGTATGACTTTTACTCTCTTTCCTCTCTCTTTTCTGCAAGTTGTCCGTTTTGTTCTCAGGATCCTTCTTACACGTCTTACTTTTATTGTTAGTTTGCGTCTTTTTGGTTGCTTTAGGACTCATGAGGTTGACTGCGTCTTTATGTTTAGTATTGTCGTTGACATCTTTGACGGTTTTCGTGGGGGATTTGAGTTGTTTCTTGGGTTTCTTTCCGCCAATTTTGGGATTGTTCTTGGCGTTTCGTTTGGGGGAGGATCTTTCGTCCTCGGAATCTGGTGGGGAGAGGATGGTGTGTGCGGGCGCTAGGCGGCGCGCGTGCACCCGGTAGGGCTCCTTGCTGTAGGGGTATGTGACGCTGGCGCCGCGCAGCAGGCGCCCGTGCTGCACGAACACACGCCCGTGCAGGTACTGCGGAAGAAGCGCCACGTTACTCCTTATCTTCGTCTGATGGCTCTTAACTTATCATGCAGGATGATGAATTGATGATGGATGCTTTGAAAATAGTTTTCTGTTTTCATTGCAGTATTTGATATTTTGAATAAGCTGTATAGGTACGTACTGCTAACAGGGGAGATAGTGACGGGAAATATTTTGTGCTGGCCCCAATTTACACTATGTGACAAGGGCAATAATAATACTTCAAAATATTTCGTGTCGTGTCAACCGCACCGATAGTAATTTATTTGTAGCTTTAGGTACGGACTGGAGTTATGAATGGAATAAACTTATTGAAACATAAAATATTCTGTTCTAGCATTCGCATTTAGCAGTCTCAAGAGGTCTGTCGCTTTATAATGGGTATTCCAGCTTTGCCGTAACATAGTTTTGACAGAAGCTGGAGAAACACAGCACAACAGCGCAGTTGAAAATTTAACAGCGCGTTAAATATCCCGCACGAAATAGGCATGACAACAGAATCAAAAAATTGTAAATCTATTTAGTCCGTCAGTTAGACTATTGGAAAATAATGGACACGTATTTTTTGTTTTTGTAAATCAATGACAAAGATAAAACGCATCAAAACTCGGGAGTGGAGGCTCATGACGTCAAAACGCACTAAAAATTATACCAAGGCGTGACGTAATAACAATTTTAAAAGCGTCGTATCTTCGTCAATTTTGGTTTACGGAACCAAAGAAAAAATACGGGTCAAACATTTTTTGATAATCTAACTGACAGGCTAATTAGTTTGTTTTTTTGTCGTCTATCCTATTTCAAACTTCTACCGCCACCGATATATAAAAGAGAGACTCACCACTGTGTCTAGACTCTCCTTGGCTTCGAGTTTCCTCTTGTTATCGCTCTCCTCCTCGAACTCCCACACGTCGAACCCCTTGTCGCTGGTGAGGAAGCTTTCGTCGATGATGTCGGTACCCGTCTCGTAGGCACTGCCAGAACGAAACAACATTAAAACTGATATGCGAATTTAGCGGGGAACAGAACAGTGCCCTTTCGACGTCCCGTTTAGCCGTAGTTTGGCTCAACGACCACGCAGACCAGTTATGGCCGCTGGACACAATTCTAGTGCTACGAATTTTATTAGTCATATTGTCCCAAAATGCTGTCAGTGCAGCGATTCCGCGCTTCGTGGTTGATCTTGTCTAGATTCCAGAAAGGGCGAATTTCGTAAGATTCATCCGCGGGAAGTTATACAAAGTGTTGCTTTGCCACTAGGAGCTATACATTCATCCCTTGCAACTAGTTCGCGCGATTTTCGCACGTATCACCATGCACCATTTTCGCTCCAAGTTCTTTCTGAACAAAGGTATCATCTTGGTTTACCTCTGAGAGGTTAATCGTGAATTAAAGTAAAAACAACTTGAACAGTTAGGATATGAGGAAATTTCGCTCCGACTTGTCCACTTCATAGCAGAATGTAAAATATTCCACACCGTATCAAGGAAAATGAAACGCGAGTCTGTAACACTGCGGAAAAACAACACTGAAAAACTCAGTAGCCACAACCAACGTGTACCAAAATAATGAAATCTATCCCGCACCTGTCAGGCGGCCTTTCATCCGGGAACAGAGACTTGAACATAGTAGCGAGACGCGGGTTGGAGCGCAGGTGCGGCAACACGCGCGTGCGCATCTCCTCACTGCTGCCGCTGTTGAGACCGGTCGTGATCGCGCGCAGTACCTTGCGGAGAACTGTCGGCTTGCGGGAGAGTGTGTTCTGTGAATAAAATGGCGCATTAAATGTACTAGGTTTTGTACGTGGCCACATTCCCGTCCGGATTATTTTCCTACTGGAACTTATCAGGATACACAGTTCCTTGTGTCCTAACCAACTTGATGGATACCTCAGGATCGAGTTAAATGGTGTGCGATTTAATATCATTGATCGTCATTGCTCAATAGACTAGATAAAAGAAAATTTTGAAGATGGCAACACTTTCGTAGATTTAGCTATTATGGTGAAAGCGCCAGAGTAGCACGCGATTTTTTGTTGTTTTTTTTTTGCAATTTGCAACAAAAAACAAAACCACACACTTTTACAATGTGGTATATATTAAAAAAAAAATATGGCAGACTGCCTTAGCGCATCACCCATAAAATATATACCACACTGACCAGTAAATTGCAAAAAAGGAAGACTACCTTAGCGCATCACACATAAAGCAATTATCAACCTATACATTTTTGAACAGATGGCAGCAGTTTTGTACCTAATAATTTATGCTTTAGTTTTTTTTTTAAACTGATGGTGTGTTTTTCGCAAGCATTGCATTAGTTTTACATTTGAATAAATCATAAAAGTGGATGTTTCTAAATGGTAGTGCATTAAAATAACTTGGCAACTGTCCAAACTAACCACAAGATTATTAGTCAGGAAAGTAACTATGTCTATTGTCAATACCATGACAGCTTTGCACAGTCATAAACAATTTAGTAACAAAGTAGGACAAAATACTACTACTTTAACAGTAGATTTATTTACAAAACTACCAAATACAATTACTTCTGTGATTAAATATATTATGTACCTAGCTAAATAATACTGAGTGTATTTCTGACTGTTGTATTTAGGTTTTTTCATAATTTTGTACCAAAAGGAAAATTAAATTACGACCCTGACTAAATTCAGGTGAAACCTACCACAAAAAGAACAACATTCAACACAAGCAATAAAAAAAAAACATACTTTTCGCATGGCCATAAAATAAAATTTTATACAATATTCACTTACTTGCAACAGTTCTATGAAACCAGTCATTTGCACTAGCATGAAATGGTCCATGAACCGTCCAATCTCGGCAGCTTGTCCTGGCTTCAAGAACAAAAGAAACTCCTCCACAATATCCTTGTGTTCTTCACCGAAGATCTTCTCTATTTTCTTATATAAATCTACAGGTGTCTCTTTTGTTGGATCAAAAGACTTCAAAATACTTTGGAACTGAACAAACTTGTTGGTAGGCACCGATGTGTTTGAAGAAAATCTTGATTGTACTTTAGTATAGTAGGATCTAACTAGAGCTGCAAGAGAATAATATTTACTGTAAAATAGCTGTTTTACATTGTGTTTTTATTCAAGTGACTGGGAATATGGGAAAAATTAAAACCTCTGCGATCAAATTATATTTATTTGTGCTTGATTAAAATTGCCTTGCTATAATAACTTTAAAATTTAAGAGTTTCTATTAAATATCTCACAGGTGCAATATTTTTCAGATTATTGTGCAAGAAAGATGTGTCATATTAATGATGATAATTATCTTCACTTTCAAAAAATGCAATGAGTTGTAAATGTCAACGAAAAGCTTGAAAATAAAATGAAAGTAGATAGAGCCCAATTTAACAGTAAATATTCAAGATTATGTCTTTTTAACCAAATTATCAGATGACCTGCTGAATGAACTTATCTATAATTAGTATTCTGACCTAAATATTGTCTCAAAATATCACAAAAAAAGTTGTAGATTACATAAGAGGAAATGTTGCTAAATGGACTGTCATCCAATGTAGTGTTTACCTGTCTCTAAAACATTGTCATCTATTTTAGGCGGATCAACTTTTTTCTTAGCATTTGGTTTGCTCTTGGCTTCCTTCTGTGCTACTTTCGTAACCTCCTGCGCAACCTTCTGTGGTGGCGGCTGAAACAACAACAACATAAGGTCATGTAAATAGAGCATCTATCTTAAAAACATGGCGACACATTTTAGTGTAGCCTTTCGTACTGATATTATACTCCTTATTAACGATCATCCAGAGGACCATTAGCAAGAATATCGCATGCAGACTTTCTAAAAACTATCCTAAATATTTATTTTGTAGTCCAACTTGCTTTAACTGACGTTAATTACATGAAATCATCATCTACGTTCTTCGACTCACCTTTGGATTGATAACAGGTTTTAAAAAAGAATTTGGATCAAAAAAGCTTGTGCTAGGTTCAATTTTGTTCCCGAAAGCATCCTGACTCTCTCTCGAGAACAGGATGGGCATAGAAGGCAGCATCTGGAAGATGTACGATCTACTCGCGCCACGAAATCCCAACAGCACAGTACCACGGTTACTCAGATCCTTTACATGATATTAGCACACAAACTAAACACTTTAAAAACACGATACGAACTTCACTTTAAGCAAAAAGAAATTAGGAATTATCTGATATATAACACATTATTGTTTTGAATTTATCCAAACAACACAAGCCATCGAAAGAATGGAAACATTTTTGACAGATCGAGGACGCGAAATCGGGCGGGTGGAGCGCGCGCACGTTTCATTTTATGAAATTCTAAACAAACTTTATAATAATATTTTTGTCTGTTTCCGTGTTAAAATCAATCAAATTAAATCTAGTCCAGTTATTACGCTGTCTTTAAATATTTTTCTAACAAAAAAAACATTAAAAACATTTAAACAAAGCAATAACTTGAGCGAAAAAGTTACTAGAAGTAGTGAATGTACGTTTCTGAAGAATCGCTCTTTACTTTGCAATTTGCAATTTTGCATTACTTTGCACTGCAGAATCCTATTTTTCATTACAAATTCACCTACCTAGTAGGTAATCTTTTTCAGAAATTAATGTTTTCTATTTATTGAGTAGGATTAGATTTTAAGTTAACATTAATGGTACCTACCTACGTTTTGTAACATTATTATAATGTTTTTATGCATGATCCAAGGTGCTTGCGTCAAGTTTTGGCAAACTTTAAATTAAGTAGGTACAACCACTTACCTAGGTACATACGCATTTTGATAGGTTTATTTGTATCCTACTAATGGATAGGTACCTACCTACTTGTGGGTAGGTTCCATCTATATGATGCAAGGTGTTTAATTTAATAATATTAGTTGTTAGTTGTCTATGTTATTGGACGAGATTTTCACGCTTATTCGAACGGTGCGATTTCCACGTCTTGGAATGCGAAGTGAAGGGATAAAATAACCCATACTCGTAGACAGGGGTGCCTTACTAATACCTACTATGCCACCTTGGTGGTGAATGATACATTACGGTAACTACTTACATATAGGTAGGTCACCTACATAAATGATAACAATATGCATTTTTAATAATTTGAGAATCTGAATAAAACATTGAAGTTACATTGTGTAGGTATACTATACAGTCATGTTTAAAGATGAAACCGTTTGGTGCCACTAGGTACCTACCTAGATGTAGCTCTCGATGTTATAATATTCAAATGAAAACAAATCATTCGGAAAATAGTGATTTTCGGCAAAGTAAGGTGGGTGAAGAAGAAATGGCCACAGTTATACGGTCGAACAAGCTATTTGGTTTACATTTTACAATGTAATTTGTGGGTTAAACTGTAAACCAAATAGCTTGTTCGACCGTACCTACCACTTTATTATGCTAATGAAATGTGAGTGCAGTCTCAGAGAAAACTGTGAGTGAAGCCCTAAAGTTTCCGCAAAACTCTTGGCTGATTTAAATGTCCAGATTGTTTTTGTGAGATACCTGCCTAATGGCGAATTGTGTAGCGTCCATTGATTACGTGAGGCGTTTTTGTCAATTTTTCGACCCCCCCACCCCCTTGGTGAGATATCGTAAGATTTTCCTCAACTCCCTCCCCCCTCGATTAATCTCACGCGAGATTCTTCAAAACTTCTATTTGGACTGTAAACGTGTTGGATTATTATGAAAAAAAAAAACTTGTTCTATTACTTTTATTGAAGACTAGCAAAGACTATTATTCGTTATTATTAACGTAATTTAAAATCACAATCTTATAATTAAATAATGACAAACAAAAATAAAGAAAAGATTTATTCTAATTCAGTCCTTGGAGACTCGTGCACGGCCTCAAGAGTGACTGCTGGAACCAACATATCCAAGTGTTTTTCAATAAAATTATAAAATCATCTGCTTCTTCAACTTCGTTCTGAATTACAAAAGAGAAAAATAATTACGTGATATTTGCCAAGACCCCTCCTCCCCCCTAAGTGAGATTTGGAAAGATTTAGCTTGATCCCCTCCCCCCCCTAGAACACCTCACGTAATTAATGGACGCCCCCTAGGTATGTTTGTACTTATTATTAGGGTAGATTCGGAACTTCGGAGGTACTTATTATGTAGTCTAAGCAGAGCAGTTGTCCGAGTCTTCGACAATTTGATCCAAAGTACATAAATACTTAGAAATTACGCATTTGGAATACCAGTTGTTCGCGCTCCCACGACAGTCGTAATTTAAATTATTAAAGAAAATAGCTGATTTAATAATGTACCTTGGCAGTTTACAGAAAACTTAGTCGGTTGATAGTAGCCACGCCTGATGGTTACTAAGAGTTCACATTACAATTATTCATGGTAATCAACAGGACCACAGTCACCATCCCTAGCCATGTAGTTGTTGCTCATTCTAGCTGCCTGGCTGGTGCTGCACCATAGACACACAGCGCCATCTAGTGCCACACTAAGCAAGGCTTGTGTCGTGGACACCAGATAGTTGATAGGTATACTACATATTATATACTTTTTGTTTGTAAATACATACTTATTATCCATGATTTGGAAACAAATGTCCATGCTCATCACACTAACATTTGCTCCTACCGGGATTCGAACCCAGGACCCTAAGAACGTAAGGCAGCCTCACTACCGCTACGCCATTCGGGTCGTCGGGTTCTATGTGCCGCACTGATGAACAGTTATCAACCGACTTCTAAAAAGAGGAGGTTCTCAATTCGTCTGTATTTTTTTTTAAGTTAGAAGCTATGATTAGCAGCACGAGCAGCGCAGGAGTCGAGCAAGACCGAAATACTTATTTCTAAAAAATATCTCTTACCGATTTTTTTTTTAAATCTTATGTCCTTCATGGTACAAATAGTGTACAACAATGTTAAATGTGTAATGTTCAGGAGGAGCTCGTGGCTAAGTAATAACAGCCACTCGGATCGATCTTTAGGTTAAGCCGGGCTTGCCTAGGTGGGTCTGTGGATGGGTAATAACCCTTACATAGGTACTGGACTTCTTCCGTGCCACGGAAAGCACGTAAAGCTGTTGGTCCCGGCTGTCTTGATTGTAGTCCTGATTGTAGATCTTTGACAGTCGTTACAGGTAGTCAGTGGCCCAAAAAGTCTGACAACCAGTCTTACCAAGGCGCATCGTATTACCCAGTACTAACTAGGTCAGATAGGCAGTCGCTCCATGTAAAATACTGGTATTCAGCTGCATTCGGTTAGACTGGAAGCCGACCCCAACATAGTTGGGAAAAGGCTAGGCAGATGATGATGGTGGTACAAATAGTGTGAGGTCGTAGGCAGTCGCCCGCTGATATTTTAGCCAACTATTGATAACCTATTAAGTACAGCGTGGTAACTGCTGGCCCTACAAAAGTCAAAACTGACATCATACTGGCTAACACTATTGTGAAAATAACGTTAGTTACCCAGGTATCACAACAGCTAACCTAATTACTAACTCCACGAAAGTATTACCGTAAATGTTGCGTGGCGATTTTATCACCGTTGTTTAACGTTTCGACAACTCATCGTAAACACGTAGTATTTCAGACCTTCAAAACTGAATCGGTGTGTCAGCAGACTTTCATTTTCCAAGTAAAATACGTCATTGTTGGTGATACTGTAGTCAATAGTTGTTGTGTTGTCCGTCGTCAGGTAACGCCATCGATTTTATTACTCTTTGGCTGAACACCGTAGCATCAACTGCTCGAAAAAAAAACTCGGATTTAAACGGTTTTTGTGGAATGTGCAATTCGTTTTTCAAACAAAATTATGGTTTTCAGAAGTTGATAGAGATTGCGAAGCAAGAAAACTTTTTCTTTAAACCATGGCAGCGATTCTTCCCACTGGATTGAGAAATGGGGTAAGGTTTTTGCTGAGCTTTATTTTTTTTAAGAATTTCGAACATTGGCATAAACAACATACCTACTAATTGTTTTTATATCTGGGTTTTGCATTGTATTATCCAGTTATTTTCACAAACTCTCTATCAGTGTTTCTGAAAACTATTACTAGTAAATATTTGTATTTAACAATAAGATAGGCATAAAAATTAAAATAATTATTATACCTTGATTACTGCTTAATTAAGTAAGTACCACATATTTATGATTTAATTAGGCATGTTTGTGTAGTGGTTTGGGCTCTGTAGCCTTGCATCAAGGATGCGCAGAAACGAGCAGCTTCCGTTAGTCCGTACCTCTACAGTCATCGCGGCCATCGACCTGTTTACTTTGTTTCATTGTATTTTTTGTGGTTCTCATATCTTTGGACTTTGGACAATGCAGGACTACCCCCTAAGTGAATTCATTGAACTTAGGCTAAACCTGACGCTTTGTTTTGGACCTAGGGAATTTGTTCAGCGTTTAAACAATCCGAGAAAAGGTCTTAAAAGATCTACCGTTTTAATTCTATTGTTTTTACTCTTATAACAATTTAAAAATACTAGGAGGATCGTATAGCGAGCAGTAGATATCTGGAGTAAATGGCCATAGGCAGTTATCACATTGGTGCTTGAACATTGTTGAGATGAGCTAGGTAGCTTATGTATGACAACAACTGACCGTGAATCGTTTAGAATCGCAGTTTTTGTCCTGAAAACCAAGCCTACAGAGGTAGTCAGTAGACAGACTAACATGAATAGAGTTAATGACGGTCAGGAACTGTTATTACGTATCGATTGACAACTTTAAAAGGTCAAAGCAGTTAATACACCTTCAACAAAGAATTCGAAATGCAGGAAACATGTGAATAGTAATATTTTATAATCGATTTCACATAGCCGATCAATTACAGGGTCTGAAGGTCTGATGGCCGATATCCTCTTGCAAATAAAATTACTTAATATCTCTTGAGTGCGTTTCTAAGGAGACTTAACCACACTTTATTGATCAAATGTCTGTACTTCTGGCCTTGACTGAAGGAAATACCAAATAATCTACGGTTTCTTACGATCGTTGCATTCTATCAGTATCCATCCGCACGCGATCTCAGTAACACTTCAAAATTGATCGTTTTGTGTTGAGTTATTTTTTAATAAATAAAATGGAGGAGAGAACCAAGGAGAAAGAAAATGGTGGCAGTGATCAGAGTGATCACTCAAATTGTGAAGAGATTGTGACAAAGGAGCAGGACGCCACGACTGAAATCGTTTGCGATGAAGTAACTATTAATATTGAACCTTTTGCACTTTTGAATAGACCTGAAAGTTTCTAAGCGCTGGTTTACCAATGAAGCTGACTAGAAGAGCACATACAATCCGCCATTAAGAGCTGTTGTCAGTGTACCTACCTAAAGAATCCACATCAATTTTGGCGCCGATTGGTCTAGAACTCGGTTTAATAGGTCTTCTAATCACGTTGAGCTTCATTGGTGAAATTGACCCATATAATAAAGTGCCAAGATTAAAAATAGCTATAGATTTTAAAATCAAACCAAAAAAAAGCACCCATTAGGTTCCTAACTACTTAAATAGTCAACAAAACAATGAACTTCCGAAATAGGTACAAACCGTTTTACAAATAGCATTTCACACAAAATTACCCATTTACCACTGTACCAGCCTATTAGTTTTAATTACGATACGGTTTGTTTATAAAGAGTTTTTACATTCTTAATTCAACCTTATAATCATGTGTGCACATGGTCTACGAGGCTTTTCAGAGAAAGATCGCTTTAACTTTTTACACGACTGCCCAAAAAAAAGAGTGTTTAACTCTTCCGTCAAACTTTCTTATTAATGACTTAAATGACATTGAATTTATCCATGACAAAGATCAGGCTTTCCCATAGTTTCCCTGAGTCAGCCCCATGATCCCATTTTCTCCTGTAATGATTTCCTCCTTAAAAAAGTTATGCTACGGCGTAGCATCTCTGCTACGCAAGTTTTTAGTCTTCGTTTTATTCCTTCAATTTATTGCGTAGCATAGCTCCTTTAATTTATGGTGATAATAATAAGTATAAAAAGTAAGGTAAGATATTTATAATTGATACGCCCGTCGACAACCACAGGTGATGCAACAAGCGCGCGCGACGCTCTTTTTTTCTTCATTGTTATTTTACTCCGCAGTCTGTCACAGCACACACGTAGCTCGTGGCTTGGCGGTTAATCTATTGAATACTCTCCCCAGCTCAAAGGCCTGGACGCGAACCGCTATGCGACGAAGAAGACAGTGGCACAGGGCATGCTCGACATCGCGCTGCTGACGTCTAACGCGTCGCAGCTGAAGTATGTCCTGCAGGTGGGGCCCAAGCATGAGTTCTACACGCTGCTGGTGGTGCTTATCTCCATATCGATCGTTCTTCAGGTGAGATGGAATAATATTTGGTATTATTTAAATGTAAAGGAAAAAGGGTTAGTGTAATGTGAACTACAGGTACAGCTGCTTCACAACTGTCGTTTGAACCGGCGAAACATTAGGACACCTGCGCAGCATGCATTTTTAATACAAACGTAATATCAAAATAATTTGTAAATCAAATATAATTCTTAAAGTAGTCTGTATTTATTTCGATTGAATTACAGAATATAGGTATAGGTTCTCAAACACATATTTTGATTGACTGATTTAAACAAGAGTTATGAGAAAAATAATTTTTCTTTATATAGAAATTTTAAATTCCTCATAACTCGTCTTCATATCATGTCCTTTCAAAATATTTATTTGGGAACATAGATATTCTGTAATTCAATAGAAATATATATACACTACCATAAGAATAAGTTTGATTTTCATATTATTTTGGTACCTATACGTTTGTATGAAAAACGCATGCTCCGCCGGCCCCTTATTATAAAAGTACGTTCAGTTAACTACCTATTTTTCTGCTCATTCGGCTTGTTGTACACACACGTTTTTTGCCGTCAAATTCTACGTTAATATGTCGTGTACCTATCGCCGTTTCTACAAACGTTCATTGTGATACATACTACAACACTGACAACCGTTACTGCAAATCAACCGTAAAAAACGGGTGTGTACAAGAGGCGTTAGTTCATATTTTTTATCTCTGTCAGACAATGTTGGCAAGTTACTATTTGGCTAGTGCGATCGCAAAGAACGGCTTGCAATCTGCAGCATCTCTAACTGTTCTGGATAGAAGCCCATGTACCCTTTGTCTCGCAGTATTTCCCGTCGTTTTGTATTCAAACTCATCAGAAACAAATTAGAAACTTACAAGGTCCAAAATCACCCTATTCTTTAAACTCCTCAAGCAACATCTAGGCTCTTAGGTGGCGATGGGTTTCGTGCTCCTCACTCTGAACCTGTGGCGAGACCTCTGGTTCCATCGGCCGCGACACCGGACTTCAGCCCTGAACATCAATTACGGGACCACCGGCACAGCCTTCGTCGTCACAGTGCTGAACGTCCTCGTGTCTGCCTTCGACTCCTCGCTTGCTAGATATCAAGACCTAGATTAAGATAGAACCGTTAGGTTAGAACGTTATCAGTTCAATATGAAAACCACATTTAGATAACCTGACCATGTTCAATTATGTAGGTGAAATAATGCTTTTCCTGTAAACACCAAGACGCCATACTTTTTGTAGACACTGGAATCAGCGTTTAGGTTTAAATATGTACTAAAGGCCAGAAAGTGTTGACCTATAATAATACTAAACACCGATTTTTTTAACTTCTCGATGCCGTTTTTGAACTCAAATCGTGGCAGTGGGTATATTGTAGACTAATTTCCTTGGCCTTTAGTAGAATTTATCGAATAAATATTCTGGTGAGAGCTAATTTAAATAGTTTTAAACTTTTCACATATGCATGCCCCAGATTCTAACATTTCTAACCCGCATAGTTATAAAAGTTTGAAAAGTAATACATTTGACTGTTGGCTTTGCATTATGGCCTAGAAGTTTCAATACCGGGTTTTAACATTAAATAATGCCTATCAATCTAATAGGCACAAGGTTTTGGAACGGAAAGAACTCGGAATTACCTTAATTTCTGTCAGTTTTTCAACGGAAACCTCATGTTTCCTACATAATAGAAGTATGGTAGATTCAATAATAACTTTGTCGGCCCCATTTTATGAAAGAATCAAATTACTTAGGTACCTACCTGATTAAAAAAAATAAATAAAAAACGGACTTAGGCCGATTCTTCATCCTGAATAATAAAAGGCCTCTTTCAGGTTACTACAACTTGAAAGAGGCCACAAGGCCTTTTTTATTAAAGAGACGGAAAATGATTTAGAAAGTGATTTACAGGATACTTGGTAGTTGATAGGTTCTGCGGGTGAAGACTAGGATATTATGACTCGCCCTATCCCTGTAGAAAATTGTGTCAGTTCGTCATTAAAACACCCTGTATTTTAAAAGCAGTAATGAACGTTAACGATGAAATAAACTAAGTATTTTTGTTTTAGCTTCTCGTTGGATTGCTATTCGTGGTAATCGGTGGCTTGGACCTGAACGATCATGAGGACCAGCCGTCAGCATTGATACTCAATGACGTCATTGTCATATTCATATTCGTCATATCCGTCATCAATATCATGATATCCGCTTTTGGCATAGAGTATTCGAATAATCCCTTAGTTTTAGAACGGTTAAATTATATTAATAATGAGTATTTAAGAAAGGGTAATTTGACGGCACGCTAGCTGATAGCTGGGGTGTGGGCAGGCACCGCCGAGGTTAGACTTGTAGACACTACAGGATCAACGATATTAAGTTAGGCACCAAAGATGTGAGTCTAGTCATCGTAGCTAATAGTAGGTACCTACTATTTATTTAAAAAAAATGCTACATACAATTTATAAATTAAAATAAACTAAACTAACTTAAACTATAAACTTAAAAAATGGCGTCAAAAAACTCCTCCTCAACGCTGTCAACTGGTAAAGTCCCCAGGAGACTACTACCTACTTAAGTAAATTTAGGTATAAGTACTAGATTCTACATGGCTAAATAAATTAGCCCGTTTTGCAGAAAATAAGTAATTAGGAAGTGAAACTAAATGCATGGGTAGATATAAATTAAACTAAAAGAGGTATGGCTCGACATTGAACCGTTTCCTTATTTTATGTAAAAATGCAAGTAAATAATTACATAAAATACCAGCTATTGTTTCTGAAAACCTCGAACGAAATCAAAGAAGCTGGCTGACGCCTGACGCTATAAATCTTCAAATTGCATTCCAAGAGAAAATTCCGATCTAAAAGGTTGTAACTTCGTGAGTGTTAGCTAACTGCCAAAATTAAAAATGTTTAGGACTAAACCAAACGTAGTACTATTACCTACAGCTATTTTAGCTAGGTACAAAGTGAAATTATTTTAATTGCTAACTAAAATCTTTGCTTACGCAGGCAAGCGCGGGAGTCCTGGCCCTTATCATTTCTGCTTTGGACGGTGAAGCCAACCACAAACATAAGAAGATCGCTGAT
This sequence comes from Xestia ashworthii, assembly GCA_950022955.1. NCBI lineage: Eukaryota > Metazoa > Arthropoda > Insecta > Lepidoptera > Noctuidae > Xestia > Xestia ashworthii. The sequence goes on from OX465563.1 coordinate 6,430,388, forward strand.
TGGCTGTACCACACCTCAGTCGGTATGATGACAGGGGTAGTATTCTGTGACGTCATCAAAATGACCTTTGGCCTTGACCCCGCGCTTTCCCTGCAAGACTATCTGGGAAATAAGTCTTCGAGTTTGTATGACACGTTCTTTAAAGTTGGTAATGATACTCATTAGTAGAGCAGGGTACGTTTCCACCTCGTGTTCATATTCAGACCTCTGTGGTCTATCTAGGATCAGTCAAGTGCCATACGAAGTTTGAATTAAGAAGCTTTTAGAATAAGCTGTCATGTATCATGTATGTGTGTATGTATCATGTCGCTGGAAAAATGTACCCAAATTACCTTTGTAAGATGTAGGACCTAACATTTTTTTCACGCTAAAAGACATACTAATACAGGATGATTGTGTCTGGACCTGCCATAGAAAATTTGCATATAGGTCATATTTACTAATTATTGAACCTAACTTTCCTTAGCCAAAGTGTTATAGTTTGGGAGTTATCAATTTTGATACTTTACTAAGATTTTACCAATTTTTTTTTGCTTTATTTTAGTCGATTTTTCTAATATGTTCGTAGTCATAAAATTGGTTATTAAATTACCTCGGAAATTCCCTCAAACTAGCGTTAAAAGCTAAGTTAGGTCTTTAAAAAAATAAAAAAAGTCATAAGTACTTAACTAAAAAGTCTGAAGTAGGGTCCAATAATTAGCAAAACACCTCTTCGATATGCGAATTTGCTATGGCGGATCCAGACTCTGCATTGAGTGTTCTACGTCTACAAACACGATCCATTACTGATTACAGTGAAACCTGGATAACTGGGACATTATGGGACCTGCACATCTGTTTCACATAAAGAGGCATTGCATTCCACTTACCCAATGTCTCAGATATATATGAGTTCTAGCTATGGATGTTTCTCACTTATCGAAGGCCCGCTTAACCAAGTTTCACTGTGTTTGTAAGTTGATTTTTTAAATCTTCGTAATGGTCACCTTGGTCAAAGATTTGAGGACTATCATTTATCTACATAATGTATTTTAGGATTTCTTCGTCTTTACCTGCTCCTTTTTTTATTTTGTTAATCGTTTTTAATCGTAGGTATTTTTTTTTCAGCTTTTTATTACATTGGTTTATAAATGTTGTCTGTATTTAAGAGTCGTTTTGGTGTGACTGCTTTCCTGCCTTTTATTTTGTTTTATGTTACTTATTTTATGTGTTTTGTCTGCTATTATTCATGTTTTTTTTCTCATTTTCACCCATAGGTGATATCAGCTGTAGTGGCAGTAGTTCTCAGCTTTATTTTCAACATAAATCATCAGCCGGACCATCGGAAAGCCGAAGTATTAAACAATATTAGTTTGATCTTCAAAGTCTTCAGTATTACCGTTAATATCATCATCAGTATATTTTATTCAATGCAAATAGATAGTGATGCACGCTTACTTCAACAGTAAATTCATTTTTTAGGATTTCGCACAACCATTTAAATAATTAATTAAAGGATGCCTCTAACAAGCAGTGTTCTAGAAATCAGTCTTTGCCATCCGATCGCAAAAAAATGTTATGAAAATAATTTTCCTACATAGTACGGAACCCTCGGTAGGTTTACGATTTAAACTAGTTTTAATCATAGTTTCTTCTTATTTCGATATTCCTTTAGCAGTTAACTAAACAACTCATCCTTATGTTACCTACTCCAAATTTTTATACCTATGTCTATAATTTTATGTAAGTACAGTCACGTCTAATAATATGTAAACACTTAATTTTTTTTAAATTTTGTTTCTTCTTATGTATTGATTAAAATTTAATGTTATATTACGTACATAGTATTCCGGAACTCATTTTATGAAAAAGATCCAATCTCCTAGTTACAATCGTTATTTCTCGCGAAAATAGCTATAATATTAAGAAAAGTGTATACATATTATTAGACGTGACTGTATATAGCTAAAAGTTTCTTAATTTGCGCAATTGTGTTTTTACTCAAATATTATTTCTGCATCATTAAATGCTTGCAGTTTTATTACTTATATTTGTGCCTAGGAACCTAGAAAGTATAATTATGTTGAATATTGATATTATATAACAAAAAAAAAATTATAAATAAAAATTAAAACTTCTAGCAATATTAGTTCAAGTTTTCAATTCTGTTGTTTTTATGGTTGTAAAAATAAAGAAGCACTGTAAGTAATAAAAAACAGGTGATCTTTTGTAGTTAGGAAGGTAGGTATAACACTTTTATTATGTAAATATCCTCTCTATTTCTATTAAAACATAACAAATACTTGTTTGTTTTTTTCTTCATTTCAATTGATTATAAGATTAATCAACTCAATCGTCAACATTTGTACCGAAATCTTTCAAAGCATAAATGTTACTATTTCTGTTAATTGTGTAACCTAGAACACACATATTTAGACTACTGTATCTTCTTTTAACAACTTGGTTTATTGTAATCAAGTAAATAATATCAATGGTACCTACTATAAAATTGGTACGGTCTACTCAATTCAATCTATTTATTAAATACGTCTACCCATAACTTTCCCCCGCGGAACTTAACAAAGGAGCTACCTACTTTTAACTTCGCGCTACATCTTGAAGTAACCATAACCATATTGGCAACATTGCTTTTTAGATTGGTTGTATTCAGTACTTAATACATCCATGATATTGGTTTCCAAATTCAACCAAACAGTTCTTTTGGTGTGTGGCGATAGTCGGAACTAACATCGACATGTTCATTATAACTCGGCAAGTCGCAACAATTTCCACGAACGATTCCGAACACCAAAAATATCCCTATATATTTTATTACATTTTTTAGGTACATAATGTTTAGAACTGATGAGAAAGATCTCGAAGTTCAAAAATAATTGGTTCAAGTCAACGATTTTATTTTTAAGCTTTAGAAACTTAACTTACGTCGAATTACTTATCTGTGCAGGCGGCAAAACACAGAACTAAAACAAAATGTACCAAGTTTGACATATAGATGAAAAGGAGAATGATCTAAAGTGGTCCGAATGTCCACCACTAGCTAACGAGACCTCTTTTGACTTATAGTCCACTAAAAGGAGGGTAACTTTCAGTATGAGACAAAAAAAATAAGCTCTGTTTTTCTGTTTTTCCTCGAGTGGTTGATTTTTTTATGACAATGCAAGTGGAATGATGAAACTGAACTGACTGATGAAGTAATTATCAGTTACTTCAACAGTTTCTGGGAAACCGGAAATCGCTGAACCAATTCCAAGACTTTTGAAACATCGCCAACTTTTACTTTTGGATAGATCTTTTTAAGAAGAAACTTTTTTAGTAAGGCGACTTCTCTCGAATCAGAGAGGAGCTACCGTTCGGTGCCCAAACAACTACCTAGTTAGATCCATAAAACCGAACAGACTACTAATTAGCAAAATATTAATTAAATTACTATGTTAGTAGCAAAACTTCCCTTAGAAAAGCTCTCTCCAATGGTGTATATCTTATTGATATTGGTTACTCAGAAAATATTAACTTCAGTGCCCAATTAGACACACATATAGGTCAATAATTCTAACGGACTACGAATTAGCAAAACTGGTGCTTATGGCAGAAGTTTTAATAAAAAAGCTCTAGGTGTTCAGTATTGTAAATCCTATGGCTATAAGTAAAACTCTTAACTGGTTGTAAATAAAATCTTAATTTTGGTGTCCAAGTCGTCGGCTATTCAGGTCAATAAATCTGAACGGAATACTAACTGGCGAAAGTCGTATAATAGGCAAAGATTCTCTTTAAAAAGCTCTATCTAATGATGACAAGAAAATCATAATTAGTAGCAAATAAAGTTTTAACTTCGGCGTCCAAATAGTCAACTAATTGAGTCAATAACTCTGAACGAACAGCGAATTAGTGTAAGTTATGTCAGTGACAAAAGTTGCCATTGAAAAGCTCTCTCCTGGTATACATTATTGCTATTGGTCACCCAGAAAATCTTAATTTCGGTGCTCAATTAGTCACCTATTAAGGTGAATAACTCCTGACAGAAAACGAATTGGTGAAAGTCGTGTTACTGGCATAGGTTCTCCTTAAAAGCTCTATGTAAGAGATTATAATTATATGGTGTTACTATTGGTACCCAGAAAACCTTAATTGGTTGCCACGACCATAATTTTTGAACTTACTGATTTATTAGTATTTTTATTTAGCTCAATAACTCCGAACAGACTGCGAATTACTACAATACCAATTCTCCTTAAATATTATTTTCATATTTGAATCGTAAATCATGCGTAGATTAGTTCATTAAGTGCGATGGTCAGAATAACTTTTACGATGTTTTTCGCATATAAGGTCAATAAAAATGACTTATCATTCAGTCATAACTTTTTACTGACAGCATATTTTTGGTTGCGGTCTGGATAGAATGTCTCAGTATTTCGTAGAATATTTTATAACATAGGCATAGTGATGGACATTAGGACCTATTCTACGAGTAGTTCCATACTTACACTTTTTTTCATTCTCCTTTTCTTGACAAGCAACGCTACCTTGAATTGCACGCTTAAAGTGTCATACTTTATCCATGACTATGGGCCTTTTTTTTTTTTTTTTTTTTATTGGGACAAGCCCGCCACACACGCCCAAACCACTGTAACTCCTGAAAGCCAGAATCAACAGTGGCGACCACCAGAAAAGCGCCGAGACAATGAAGCTCGACGAAGTCCCAGAGAATGAATTTAACTGTCTTGGGTCCCGCAACGAAATTAATCAGAAAGTATAGCGGAGGAGTAGGAAAAAAAAAAACTGTAATTTCCACTTCCCTCCATATCAGCAGGAGACAGAACGAAACAAGGCCAATAGGCACAAAGGGACGTTTACAACTGGGATAGGCCCAGTTGCCTAGCACCACGGATAAATATTAACGTTAATGGGTCCTAAGTTGAGAGCTGTTATATTTGATTCCAATAATAGGTATGGCAAAAACGCTTGAACGCACGGAAATTTGCTCTAGTTTCTACAAGGTCCGTATAGTAAATAACTCCGGATGTAACCTGTACACTATCCAACATAATATTGCGTTCATTTTGCCAAAGACTACACTCCCACAAAATGTGATGTGCAGATTGTTCATATTCGCAGTCAGATGTTGAACATTGACAAAAAGGCGAGTCAACAAGTTTGAAGGAAAATAATTTACTCTTGAAGTTGCCATGACCCGTGAGAAATTGGGCAACACAGTGATCAACCTCCAGCCATGTCCTGTCCAGCCGCTCACGAACGGATGGAAAGAACTGGTGGAGGTGTCTGCCCTTGATGGAATTGTCCCACCTACATTGCCATTCAGATAGAAGTTCCTCCCAGACGTCGGTCTGTGGTTTGAACAATCTAGAAATCTTAGCACGATCACGTATGGTTAAAAAGTCTGCGTCCGTGGTCTCACGCGCGTTATAGTACATTGCAGCCCGACGCTGTACCTCAAGATCGACTGGAAGTACACCCGCAAGCACCGGTAAAGCTTCGGTACTAACCGTCCTATACGCTTTGCATAAGAATATCAACGCCAAACGCTGGCTTTGAAGCAATTTACGTCGCACCGCTCCTATGGTGGCCCTATCGGCCCAAACAGGTGCCCCGTAGCACATACAACCCAAGTAAGTAGCCACATAGATGGTCTTTAAAGTTAAAAATGACAGTCCCCACGTAGATTTGGATATCCTCGTTAAGGAATAAAAGTTCTTTTTAGCTTTTTCACCGACATTTTTTATGTGATCTACGAATGAAAAATTCCGCTCCAAGACCAGACCAAGGTAGCACACGGACTGCTTTCTTTTCACGGGAACGTTATTAAATTTAATACTCGGCCACGATTTTAGATCACCTTTTAAAATTAGTTGAAAAGTTTTATGCGGTGCAAAGGTCAGACGGTTCCGATCGCCCCACTGAGATATTAGACTATGGGCCTTATCACACTAGCGAGTTGCGAGTCTTGCGAGCGAGTGGAAAGCGGGGCGAGTGCGCAACATATGCGCGACGAACACGCCGCCCGCCCGCTTTCCACTCACTCGCAACTCGCTAGTGTGATAAGGCTCTAAATTCTGTTTCGTTGATAATGACTATAGTATTTTCTCACTCAGTACATTTGCATTCAATGCTTGGCGGATTTGCAGGCTCTTTCTTTTCAATAGAAACCATGTAACGCGTTTGGTCTAATATTTAGGCTCCCATAGATAGGCGCGTATTTGCGTTTCCGCGTTTCTGCGTCCTGCGATATTGCGATATCTGTTTTTAGTACATTATGTATTGGGATGGCTACGAAGTTACACTCTGTTGCGATAATAGCGCCGCAATAGAAATAGGGACGCATTAACGTAATATCACAGGACGCAGAAACGCGGAAACGCAGAAACACAAAAACGCACCGTGTGTGGGAGCCTTTATTTTACTCTTTGATGTAACGATTTAAATCTTTGGTTCAAATGTCAAAACCTGATTAAACCGTCAAATTTCAACAAAATGTTTTAACAATATTCTGTCTTTGAAAACTCATTGAGACTTGGTATAAGTATAAGTATTGTACTCTTTGATTGAGTCAGGTTAACCAGGTATAAGAACAAGTGTTGAGTACCTAGATACCCTCTGTGGAGATACCATAGTGTTATTTTTATTAAAAATGTTCACCCCAAAGATGCTCGTGTTTGGAGGGCGGGGAGCCCTTGGGTCTGCATGCGTAAAGCACTTCAAATTAGCGGACTGGTGGGTGGCAAATGTTGACCTACATCCTAATGAAAAAGCTGATTGCAATATCTTCGTACCTGATGACGCTTCGTGGACACAGCAAGAAGAGCACGTTGTGAGCTCGATGCACGAAGCTCTGGAGGGCGCGAAATTGGAAGCTATTATTTGTGCAGCTGGCGGCTGGACCAGCGGGAACGCGGCAAAGGACCTCAGCAAGCAGGCGGATCTAATGTGGCGCCGGTGTGTGTGGAGCTCCTCTATCGCAGCCACTATTGCTTGCAAATATCTGAATGATGGAGGTGTTCTGGCTTTATGTGGTGCCAAAAGTGCTTTAGATGGAACACCTCGCGCGGTTGGTTATGGTATGGCCAAAGCGGCAGTACATCAACTCGTCAAGTCCCTTGGTGAGCAAGGTTCTGGTATGCCAAAGAACTCACTGGCTGTTGCGATACTTCCAGAGGTATTGGATACAGAGTTGAACCGAAATAGGGAGGGTAACGCTGACAGAAGCACATTGACACCGTTGAGTTACGTAGTAGAGTTGTTGGAGAGGTGGATCGAATGTGAAATTGAGGAGCATCCACCAAACGGTAGCCTTGTTGAACTCGTCACAAAAAATAATATCACGGAAGCGTCCGTTTACGTCTCAGAAACAGAAGATGACATGAACCAAACTTCGCCCTGCAAGTAGTTAGCGCTCGCCGTTTCGCAATAAATATTTTTAATGTAGGTATTATTATATTGTTATAATTGATGGTTTAGGGACTCAGCGCATTATACGGCTACGACCACGACTTTTGGCCTCAGAAACGGCGCCCAGCCCGGCTAGCATGGGCAGGGGATAAAAATTTTATCCACCGGTTATTTCCACTTTTGTTTGAATTTTGTCCCTTGTCAGTGGAAATAACCGGTGGATAAAATTTTTATCCCCTGCCCATGCTAGCCGGGCAGGAAGATAGTTTTTTCGACAGACTGTCATATCAGCCCGGCTAGCATGGGCAGGGGATAAAATTTTATCCAACGGTTATTTCCACTGACAAGGGACAAAATTCAAACAAAAGTGGAAATAACCGGTGGATAAAATTTTTATCCCCTGCCCATGCTAGCCGGGCAGTTGTTAAAGACAGGACCGGTCATATGAGAAATCGTGGTCTCGGCTGCCGGGTATTGCGTGAGCTCCCTAAGATGTGCTTCAACCTGGATTTGTTGTAATGTTTATTGTTTAATGCTCAGAAGAATGGGATATGGGACACATTTGCTACATCAACAGAATACTCACAATTACATCAACGAGTTCAACGCCGCTAAAATAGAGAAAACCCTCAGTACTTATCTAATGGTGGTTACACACCGCAGTTACTTTTTGTGGAACGTTTCCTACAATAAATACCTTTTTGCTATAGGATGTTAGGGTAGACGGGGTACGGTTGAAACAATTTAGCTTTTATCGTTTATAATTTAGTTGTTTTTATACTTAGTGACGATTATGATACGTAAAATTAAAATTTGAAGTTTTAGCTACGATATGGCTGTATCGTTGTAGCTCCTAGGTAACTATTTTTAGAAATACATGAAAAAAAAAAAGATATGTTTAAACCGTCCCCATGCCAGGGGCGGTTGAAACAGCGATTGGGGTCAGTTGAAACACAAAAATAGAATACTAGTGAAACATGTTTTATTTATCACTAGCGGACGTCCCGCGGTTTCACCCGCATAGTTCCCGTTCCCGTGGGAGTACGGGGATAAAATATATCCTATGTTACTCGTGGATAATGTAGCTTTCGAATGGTGAAAGAATTTTTGAAATCGGTCCAGTAGTTTTTAAGCCTATTCATTACAACCAAACAAACAAAGTTTTCCTCTTTATAATATTAGTGTAGATAAATACTTTTTTTTATTTTTTATTAGCCTGTATTGTCCCACTGCTTGGCAAAGGCCTCCCCCATAGTCTTCCACTCTTCTCTACGTGCGGCTCTCTCAGGCCAATCTATCATTAATACTAATTATGAATAATTATGGCACCACATAACCACATTAATCAGTCTTCAAACATTAAAAAAAATACAAAAACCGATGATAATTTCAGAATAAACTTAACGAAACAATTTTTTAAACAAATAAACTTTGAATAAACAACCGGACGCATCTCGCTTTCAAATGGTGTCTTATTAGGGAACAGTGGTTAATCCATGCTTGTCTGCCGCTTTCCGTATTAAATCTCCAGCCTTTACCTCCTCTTAAGCATTACTATAGCTCAAGAAGTTAATTTCCCCTCTGGAAATTTTCCTCACCCGAACTCTCGGCATCTACACAAAAAGTAAACATTCATATATTTTCTGTTTCAACCGTACCCACAAAAAAATGTTTCAACCGTCCCCAACCCCACTTTTGATAAAATATTCTATAAAGTGACGAGAGTAATAATAACACAATAAAAAAAATCCCTCCGGCAAGCCGCAGGAGGAGGTAGATTTCGGAGAAGGTGCTGGAGCGTCCGACTATTGAAAATGTGTATAAAGAGTTGTGAGCTTATGTGTAGGTACATCTACAAAAAAAATATGATTTCAAAATTGTTGTCCTGTAATGGAAAGTTTACCCTTTTTAAATCCTCTCATAAGAGCATGGAAACGCCCTGATTTTTTTAGTTATAATCTTTTATTTCGGAAACTATAAGTTTTATCGCTAAATGTTTTTATTAAGGTAATAATTGTAGAATAAACAATTTGCTTTCAAAAAAAATATTTGCGTCGCTCAAAATGTTTACTGTTTCGGATATATGATTTTTTTTCGCAAAAATTTTGAAAATTTCAACCCCCTCCCCAATTTAGGGGTTGCATCAAAACAGTTTAATAAAGTTGTCCGTATTCTTACTCAGAATGATAAAAATGAAAAACGGTTCAAAAATGTTCCACAAGAAAAAAGTTATGGCCAAAAAACTGATTTTAGAAACAATACTTACTTTTGGCCTTTTGGGTAATGAAAAACAATATGGCGTCCGGTCCTGCACAAAGCGACAACGCGCGGGAAGCGGTGCGGCAATCTATATTACTATACTCTATGGGTGCGGCACTGAATTCGTGTTCGGATTCGGATCTACCGTCCGCTTCGTTTTCCCCTTGCACCCCTCCTACCCCGCTTAACCGTTTACGAGGTATTATTTGCTCTGTTTCAACCGTCCTTTGCTTCAACCGTACCCAGTCTACCCTACTCAATAACATATTGAGCAACATCCGATAACAAAAAGGCATTTATTGTTATTATATGTTAAGTAGTGTTGCCTAAAATTTGAAAACAGTCAACGATAACAATGTTAGAGACTGTTACTATCACATTGAACAAAATATGCAGCTCACGTTGTTGCTGAAAGTTACTCTTTGTTATTTTTGTTAACTTAAGTTAGGTACTCGCGAAATGGACGCGGTGATAATGTCACCGTAAAATTGTCAAACGCGTTATATTGTAATCTCTCTAGCGATATTGAAAACTTTCGAAATATTGTCAAACGAACATACTTACTGCTTACAGTAAAACGCATTATTTTATTGATCGATAGTAGTCAACTCACGCGGTTGGAAGGGAAGAAGAGAAGAAGGGGTCCCCCTTGCCCAGTGGTACCACTCTCATGAAAAGATAATGTACCATTCCTGAGAAGTACCGATTAATATAACCTAACCTTAAAACACTTAAACGCGTAATCCACGGAGCCCCGCTTCGCGGGACCCCTATTTCCGAGTGCAGGGTTTAAAGGAACCTAACTAAGGGGGCAGAGATACTTCCGTATGTTCAGTTAACAATATTTCGAGAGTTTACAATATCGCTAGAGAGAAACACGTTATATTGTCAAGTAATATAACGTGTTTGACAATTTTACGGTGACAATAACATTCAACAAATATTAACAAGTAGCCCCACAAGTTACAGATTGTTACCTACCTAATGTTACCGTGTCCACGAAAAGTAACTGAGTAACTGTGTGTGGATGCACCATTAGGTACCGTTCCCATCGCCGACGATTACTGAAACGTTAGCATAGCGCAGGGGGGTGAAACTTCCATACATTGGCGTCAAACAAAATGTTCATAGATAGTGCTGCCATCTGTGTGTTTGAGAACAGTTGGCGAGTAACGGTATCACAGCACTTACTGGTATGCTTAAACTAGCCAAGATGATCGAATGGTTTTTATTAAATAGTTTTTGTTGTTGCGACAAACTAGTAGGGAGAAAGGTCTCGCCAGCAGTGTGAACAATCAGCATCATCAACTTATAATATTATAACGGATCTCTTTTACTGACACGGCACCTGCATTGTGCATTTCTTGAGCGGCCATAATCGGGACTTGGGGCACCCCCCCGTTAGGTTAGTTAGGTTAGGTTAGGTTAGGTTTCTATAAACCCTTCACTCGGAAATAGGGACCCCGCGAAGCGGGGCTCCGTCGACTATGCTTTTTAGGGGAATATAAAGTGTTATAAAGGTTAGGTTATATTAATCGATATTTCTCAGGAATGGTACAGTATCCTTTCATGAGAGTGGTAGGTACCACTGGGCAAGGGGGACCCCTCCTTCCCTCAACACCGCGTGAGTTAACTACCATCGCATGCATTTCACGAAAAATAATGCGTTTCATTGAAAGCAGGTTCATTTGACAATGAATGAATGAATGAATGATTTATTTATATAAGAACAATCTTAAAACTAAGTACATTGCCCCACAAAACTGCTTACGCAGTTTAACTGTGAGATCACTGAGTCTCTTATATAATATTTTCTATTTTCTTTAGTCTCTTTTATAATTCGAGAGTTTACAATATCGCTAGAGAGATTACAATATAACGTGTTTGACAATTTTACGGTGACATATACATATTGGTGTTCGTGACTGTAAGTACTTAGCGGTTGGTACAGAGTGCCTTAAAAAAGCTGAAGTGGCTATTCGGCGTAGTTGGTTGTGTATTGATTGAGCGCTTCCGTTTAGTTTATGCAAGGAACGGTCTAAGTACCTACTACTCTTTGCTCAGCTGATAAATGCCAGCTGTCACTTGTCACATAAGCGAACTTCAAAAAATCAACAAGTGACAAGGTGTCGAAAGTATCAACATGTCTACGGTTTAGACGTTTACGTTACTAACGTCACTGTCCGTCAGGGTTGCCAACCTAAAGAGGTTCCTCGTACAAATACGAGATTTGTGGTCTTCCGTACGAGGTACGAGGACACTATCAACCTCGTACAATTATGTACGAGATTTTGATAAATGGCCATACGAATAGCTGAGCGTATGAGTTTTTATGTAATGTCAATTTATTAAAGACAGATACGAAACCGACTAACTGTGGAAACAGTGAATGGCACACTTCTTGCTGCAGAAGTGCCGAAAGCGTAAAAGGTTCAACCCGTACTGGAAGAACCCACAGAAGACATGTAAAGATACTTTACATACAGACAACAGATAAAATATACGACAGAAAAACCGAAAACAGTGAATCCTCACCTAAACATCCTTTCCTGACATAATATTTGGAGAGGAGATGTGAACTAAGTTCCCTTGCAAATTTTCGTAATAATTAATTAAAACATTATTTTAGTTTGTTTGTGATTTTACTTGAGATTTTTTGAAATAAGTAGGTACAACAGTGATGTTTTATTTTGTAGGAAACTTGTAATAGTTTTTTTCAATGAGTAAAAAGTCCTAAATCCAGTAGTTCATTATGCCTTAATTTTGGTTTTAGCACATTTTCGATGCTTAATGTACGAGGTTTGAAAGTCAAAATACGAGATTTTTAGCTGCAGTTGTACGAGGGAATTTCTTTTACAGTTGGCTGGCAACCCTGCTGTCCGTCAAACCTAAGTCGTCAATAAAACGAATGCAGAACAGAAGTAATCTAATTTACTAATAGCTTGATAGAAAAATAGATCCGACGCAGCCAAGCAGTACAAGCAAACAACGAAAATACTAACCCAGAAAACATTGTCCTTCATTCATTGTCTGTTGGTTATATGAACGACAAAAAGTGAGAGTCGAGGTTACCGCGCCGCGCAAGTTATAGCTAGCTTTACTTTTACTTACAAGTATCCAATCATTCATTCAGTTGAGTCTGCGCCTCGATAGTGGTTAGACGTATATTGTTCTGTGGGTTAGACGTAATAATTATGGCAAGCGGAAAGATCGTTGTGTACGGCGGGCGAGGCGCCCTCGGTGCGGCGTGCGTCAATCATTTCAAGTCTGCTAACTGGTGGGTCGCAAATATCGACTTGAACCCTAACGAAAAAGCTGATTTCAACATCACAGTGCCTAAAGACGCTTCGTGGGTCCAACAAGAGGAATACGTCGTAAGCGAACTGGCCAGCGCCCTGCAAGGTCAGAAAGTGAATGCTGTTATTTGTGTGGCCGGCGGCTGGGCCGGCGGGAACGCCGCGAAAGAGCTCAGCAAGCAGGCGGATCTAATGTGGCGCCAATCTGTGTGGAGCTCCTCTATTGCAGCAACTGTTGCTTCCAAGTACCTCTCTGCAGGAGGTCTGCTGGCATTGACTGGTGCTAATGCTGCTTTGGAAGGTACACCTGGCATGATTGGTTATGGTATGGCCAAAGCTGCAGTTCATCAACTCACAAAGTCCCTTGGTGCCAAGGATTCAGGTCTGCCTGATAACTCACTTGCTGTTGCCATTATGCCAGTGACATTGGATACTGAGATGAACCGTAAATGGATGCCCAAAGCTGACTTCGGCACTTGGACCCCACTGACATACGTGGCCCAGCTGTTTGACAAGTGGATCCAGGGAAACGATCGCCCCGCCAGTGGCAGCCTGGTTGCCCTCGTCACTAAGGATAGTGTCACTGAGTTGATTGTCCAGTAACTTGCCAACTTAGAAATAAGTGAATGTTGTCTCAAATGTATCATAGCTGATAAGTCAACTGTTAAATTATTATTGCTCTGTTGTGAAAAATTTGTTTTTAAAATACTTAATGTGCATCTATAACGTAATTTCTTATGTTACGCTGCATTTTATTAAAAAAATCAGTGTATTCTGCATGATTTTTGTTTAAAGTTAAACATAATTATGTTTATTTAAAAGCATTTAAAATAGTTTTTCTTCTACCTTCTAGTTTATAAAGTTGAGTATTTTAAGACAATAAATTCAGCAATCTCGAAGTGTATGTATGTAGTAATGTCATGTCATGTATAACATGTGAAATGTATCAGAGTATAATCTATGTGATATTTAAAAATATACTATTATAAATTATACTAAATGTGGAAGTTCAATTAATGTCTGATGTAATGGATTATTACTGATTATGGAGGTCACTTGGAACCAGTTATCTTGGTCAATTATATACAATTTATTGATAATGAATGAATAGTGAAAAATTTTAACATGCAACAAGTACCTATCTTGAATATTATTTGTTTTATGATGGGAATAAGTTATCTCTTTAGAAGTACTGTCTAAAATCAAATGCCTTTAAAAAACTCTGTACCTACTGTGCTTATTTTATTTTGACTTCATTTTAACTGTGGTCTGTAAAAACTGTTATCAGAACACCAACTTTTTCTAGTACTATGAATGTAGCAATGCTTCCTAACTAAAATACCTGAATAAGGTAAATCCCACAGTACTCAGAATTACGAATATTTGAATGAATCACTTCACTCATAGTGGTATTTCCCATACTGGTAAGCTTTTCCTGCTCATAAGTGGTGAATTGCCAACAGGTTATTTTTTGTAAATGTAGACTTTAGTGAATAAAATCCTAATTTTTAAGGATTTCGAACATTTTTACCTGTAACACTTAGGAAGTAGTAATGAGATCATAAACAAGATTTGGCTCACGAGAATTGTTCCCAAAATCCCGAGTTATGAAAGTGTATGATTGGGTAATGGGTGGCACAAAGCACATTTTTTGGTATCTACTTATCCTATAACTTACATAATATACCATCACGCCTTTAATCGTCGAAGGGTTAGTCAGAGAAGTGTACCTGGTAGTACTGGCGACATGTGGGTCATGTGTGTTGGGTTAACCTATTCCCATCAACCAGGCACAGATTCAGAGTCTCAAGCTCAGATTCAAAAGGGCACAGTACAGATAGTTATCTATTTACGTAGATATTGACGAATCTATACTTCTATACTAATATTATAAAGCAGAAGAGTTTGTTTGTTTGGTTGAATGCGCTAATCTCAGGAACTACCGGCTCGAATTGAAAAATTATTTTTGCGTTGGATATTCCATTTATCGAGGAAGGCTATAGGCTATATAACATCACGCTATGACCAATAGGAGCGGAGCATCAAAAAGAAATAATAATAATAATAATTTATTATCAGAAAAAAGACACATTGAAATTTCACAAAAAACAATTTTCAAATAAAAGTGAACTTTTCTGACAAAGTGAATCGTTGGTGCCTGTACTAATGATTAAAATCATTATATCACAGACACCAAATGTTGCAAGCGAGACAAAAGCTTCCGTTGAGCAGGCGATTCGTTGCGATATCAAAACTTCACGCGTCGCGGGCAGAAGCTAGTATTACACATATAAATTGTTTGTTACTTAAAAATAATTCAGGTTAAACAGTGTTACAGATCCAGTTTTGGTTTAAGTACCTATTATGAAATCATATACAAACCACTTTCACTTACGAGCTTATTGGAATGTAATATGCCTAGGTTGATGTTATCACAGTTAAGGCTGAAAATAGTGCTCGACCGAACGGTCAGCGCTGACCGTCAGCGTAGCTGTGTGCAGTGTGCGCATTCATAGACTTACATAGATATAGCTACGTCCACCGACGTCGCGCTGACCGTCGATTACGTACCTCGGTCGTGACGTCAGCGAGAACAAAATACGGCTGTCGGTCGCTGCTGACGTCAGCGTCGCAGTACATATAGAACACAATGTATACTCGCACGCGACCGACCGTGCGTAACCGACCGTCAGCGTGATAGTAATTTAGGAAGAAAGAAGTTTAAGAAAACCTTTCCAAGAATGAAAGTACCTACCTGCCTATACAGGCAGAAACTTAATTGAGAATAATGATTCTGGAGAGAATTAAAGTATCATTATAATTAAAAAAAAAATAAGTTTAAGCGAACAGACCATGCCCATATTTAAACCCAATTATTTTGCGATACATACTCACAAATGTGCGGCGTCTTTCTTGAATGTCTCCATGCGCCTGTCGGAAAAGATTAGCAATCGATAGTCCATTACAGATATCCGTTTTTACCAGGCGTCGCGTCGTGGACAACTCCGTAATCTTCCTCTATTTGACACGTGGACGTAGTAACTTCGGCGGTGAACGAATTTAAAAGTGATTAGATAGATTCGAATGGTGGAATCTTAGCTTCTAAAAACATTGAATCGGGATTTGCAGCTTGCTGTTGTTAATCATGCAGGCGCTGTTGAACCGTTACATTATGGACTGTGGTACTGTATGTACTGGTGGAGTCACGGAGCATTTAACATAATAATTGTGTAATTGATTGAAGGGCTGTAATTATTACAGCCCTTAAATTATAAACATGTACATCATTAATTAATCACTCTATAATACAACTAGAAACCGCTTATGTGACGACTTGGAGGCGTTAAATGAGAGAATGAACAGCGAAAACCTTACGGGGAGTAGAGTTTACGGCTGTGGAGCGAGGCCTTTGCCCAGCATTGGGATAACATAGGCTACGTAAAAAAAACTACAACCAACAATACATGATCAAGTAGTCGTGTCGTGTTTTCTTTTTTATTTGTAGTAAAACGTAATGGCTGAGGATAAGATCTGGGGTTCCATTTCCAGGCTCCATCAGGAATTTCAACAAAGCCAGCATTTGTGTTGTGTATGACAATAGGCCAGCTGACCAGCTCCTCTAACATGTGACTTAAGGCTGATGCTCCAGGGTAGCCCGCGACATTCAAATTTTCTTACGTTTTTTGCAATTTGCAGGCCAGCACACATGATAATTTACATCATTTATGTTGGTGTTGCAATATTATAAGTAACTAAAATATCCAACAGTGTTTGAACACTGTTTTAAGGCGCTACCCTGACCAAATGACCTTGAGTATTCGTTCCCTCTTCGCCGCACCCCGCCTCTAAAATATTTCGTCAAGCAGTACTAGCGCAATCTAGCGGATATCTCGCGAACATCTTACAAACACAAGTAAAATTCGCAGACCTTAGAATTCATAGACCTTAGAATTCATCCAAAAAAACGTATTAAACATTTTATGGTTCGCCAAAATAATTTTGATCATGAAGAATTCTGTGACTAATTGACTATACTTTAAATACTTCAAACTTTTATTCTAATACAAGTATACAGGGTCTTTTTGATATCAACGCACAAACGATTATGGATCCGATACATAATTCTGGATCTTTCAGGGTGGAAATTTTGTGTCAGCTTTTCCAAACAGTTTTTTCAATATTTACGTTTTTAAATTAAACGATATAAAATCGGTACTGTAGTAATTTTTTTTGTTGATTAGAATAACAATTTTAAACAATTTAAATTTAAAAAAGGATTTTTTTTATTTGAAAAATGTCGACGAGAAATTCCACCACTGGGACGTCAAGAATAATGTACTGGATCCGAACTAAACCCTATTATGGTTCTCCATAGCAAACATTGTGCCGTGTTTATGTTTTAGCGAAATTCAAATTTTTGTAGGTTTTTTGCATTTTGCGGGTCAGTGTCAGGATCTATAGGTACTCATGAAATAGGGAATGCGGCTGTGACAAGTGTGGCTTTACTGAATTATACCTTGGGATTCATCGATACAGTGTTCTCTGTTCGTATAATAAAAAATACACTTCTTTTTCAAAAAAATATATTCTTTTCTATTATACGAACAGAGAGGATTATATAGTTGATTCCCAAGATTATAATTCAGCAAAGCCACACCTACCACAGTCGCAATTCCCATTTCATGAGGGTAGAACCGGATCCGGACCCGTAAAATGCAAAAAACTTCAAAAATTTGAATTTCGCGGGATGATAGTCGGAGCATTCACCTTAACATTAGTTACCTACCTGTTATTCAGACGGTGGGTGATTGATAAAATTAGAAAAAAAAACAAAGTCAATTTTTATCATCATTTATTAAATTTCAGAAAGTAAAATTGAATGAATACTCCAATGTATCCCGCGAAATACATTTTTTGTAAGATTTTTGCATTTTGCGGGTTAGTGTCACGTTCTATGCTCATGAAATATGGAATGCGTCTGTGACAAGTGTGGCTTTACTGAATTATAACCTTGCGATTGGTCGATACTGTGCTCTGTTCGTATAATGAAAAATGTTTTTTTTTTTCAAAATACTTATATTCTATTCTATTATACGAACAGAGATGATTAGATTGTTGATTCTCAAGATTTATAATTCAGTAAAGCCACACCTGCCACAGCCGCATTCCCAATTTCATGAGTATAGAACCGGACACTGACCCGCAAAATGCAAATTTCTGCATTTCGCATACATCGTAGCATTCACCTTAATCTGATATTTCACTAAATGTCCATGACTTCACAAAAAATCATCTAATCATGTTGTCTTTTATACAACGTAACAGAAGAGGTATATTCATATGGAAGAGTGAGCTACAGACTATCAAATCGAAGAACTTCCTCCATGTAACCATCGTAATCTCGAAAAAAAAAATCAACTGCCCCATACAAAATTCCAATACTTACTCGACTCAATATATACTTCTATATAAATCTGTACTATTTTTAGTTTACATATCACGAAAATCTAAATATCGAGTACATGTAGGCGTATTTACGTCAGAAGGTTCATCACCTTCACTTTTCCTTCCTATATCGGTTGATAACTCAATCTCTTCAACAAATGGTTCCATATTTTCTTTACTCTTTTTTTTGTTTATTAGTGCCTCTTCAACGTATGAAGGATTTCTTATTGTCATACCTCGAGGATAGCGGGGGTCTACTAATTCTGGCAACAAACAATCTACATAAAATGATGTAAGCTTTTCTTTCATTTTCTCTTTCCAGAAGGCATCATCTCTATCGATGTATTCTGTTTTTAGTGGAGAGTTTTCATTTGACCAAACTGCAAATAAGCACTTTAATCTTTTCGTAACGTGTAGTTGCCCCTGCACTTGGTAGTACCAATGATGGTTTTTATTGATTTCCAGCCTCTTTTTTGTTATCTTCCAAAACGTTACTTTCCTTTTTTTTATGGCTTCTTCTAACCCCAACTTGTATGCCGTTATTGGGCATTTGATTTCTACGATTGTTTCGTCGCCATATAAACCATCCGGAGTGGCTCCTAAAAATGGCAATTCTTCGTCTATAAATAAACCACAAGGTTGAATTTTTATATTTAGTTGGCTTTCTAATTGCTTGATGGCAATTTTTTCATTTTCCTTGCCATGTTTTATTGACGATACGTGGCCAATATTTGTTTTGTACAACAAGTCTCGAACTAAATTGTGGCAACTTGTATCATTTCGCCGCGTAACCACTTTTCCGAAGTTCGAAGCGGTCAATAATGACCTACGCAACTCTAGCCACTCGCTGCATTCGCTTTGTAAAATGGTTGCTCGTTCAATTATATTTCTTTGTTCATCAGTTTTTTTTAAATTTACTAAAAAATTTTGTAATGTAATACTTACTCATTATTACATTTTTCCTTCGATTGTATATTACTAATCTCAATTAGAGGTGCGTCAGTTTGGTGGCCCTTTGAACTGTAAAAGATTAATTATTTTAAAATATATTTAAATCTCAAAACACTCCAAAATGAATACGTGACAAACACTGAACCACGTAAGTACTGAATCAATGTGAATGTTCATGTCTGTAGTTTCATAGCTCTATGGCAAATTTATTGCAAAGATTCATTTTTATTTGTTAGTAAAATTATGATAAAGATGAGATGTTATTTACTTCGCTAAGTACCTACTCACATGTTAGACCAGTACTTAGTGAATTTATTATATTTTTGATAGGGATAGGTACATACGCGCTATCAACGTAATTTTCTTGAGAATCTTTAGATGTTGTTGGCGTTTCTTGTTGACTATATTGGGCTGCTCTTTTAGCCCGGCTACAAAAAAAAAAAGATTAATAAACGAATTGCATTGATTTTTAAATACTTAGGTAGGTATATTGTGTCATTATAGTAAATAGGTAAAAAAAATATTTCTCATTCATATAAAAGATTAGCCCACGATCGTATGTATTGTGCAATATTGGCGCACTGGATTTTCAGCGTACCTCATAGTATAAAATATTTTATCTCACGAGAGCCATACTTGTGAGAGTAAATTACATGCACATTGACTTTGTTTGCGTACGCTCGGCCGGCCGGCCGAAGTACCTACTCGTATGTATAATGTACTCTGTGCCGGCCGATGAATAAGTTTGCAGCGAGTTACGCACAGAAGCGCGCGTGTATGTATATACGCACTATGTATAACTACAACTATGGCTCACGCCCGCTCGTACGATAATTTTTTTTTACCTACAGAGAGTCGAGGTTCCAACAGTGACCAGAGCTCAGATCAAAGTTTCTTTCATCTGAGGACCAGAGAGTGAAAATCCCTTGCGCGATCCGTCCTGATATTTTTAAATTCGTTCAAACTTGAGATTAGAACATAGGTAAATAAAATCGAGACTACTTACCGAGCTTCGATCATCATTGCCACTTTTGCACGTCCTAGTCGCACAGCTTTCTTGTACTTGGGCATTTTGGCTGTTCACACAACAATAGCGTCCTTTTCGCAAAATTCAATAAGTAGTATGAAAATATAAACACAAAGCGTCTTTTCGCGATAAATGAAACAATAAATAAATAATATAAAAAATCTAAAACTAAAACAAACGTCAATAACAAAAA
This sequence comes from Xestia ashworthii, assembly GCA_950022955.1. Lineage (NCBI taxonomy): Eukaryota > Metazoa > Arthropoda > Insecta > Lepidoptera > Noctuidae > Xestia > Xestia ashworthii. The sequence continues at coordinate 6,450,963 of OX465563.1, forward strand.
CACACTATAAACTAATAATAATATCTTCTGCGTGAGCGAGTAAGTGCACCGGTGCGCGAGCGTCGACGTGGCAGCAAACGACACGGGATCACCCTCGAGAGCTCGCGGCACACTAAGCCACAGATTACTATATTAGTAGCTAGCTACAGATACGACAGTGACTTTTTGGTAGAGTTTCCAAAGGGTCCGTTTTGGCGCTGTTGTAGCCATCGGGGTTTTGACAGAAGTATATATATAATAGTTATGTATGTAGGTGTAATAGTGATTGCAGGAATCTTATCGATAACTAGTGATGTTCTTTAATATCGACTTTTTCATCGATATCGATACTTTAATGGCGCCTTCATATAGTTGATTTATTTTTGAGGTTCAGCCCGGCTAGCATGGGCAGGGGATAAAAATTTTATCCACCGGTTATTTCCACTTTTGTTTGAATTTTGTCCCTTGTCAGTGGAAATAACCGGTGGATAAAATGTTTATCCCCTGCCCATGCTAGCCGGGCAGGTAATCATAATAAAATAAAAATGATAATTTATAGGTTTTATATTTGTATAAACATTTTTGAACTAACTGATTTAATTTTTTTGATCGCGTCAATCCAAAAAGAATGCTGTAGTGAGTCTTCTTTACAGCTCGTCTTAATTTTCTCCTTTTTCCACCACCAGGATAGCCATTAACACTGTCAAACAGTTCATCAAAAAATTCAACAACTTCAGCTGTTGTGGCCATTGTAGCTCCAGAATCTAGACCATGTAATTTATCTGAAAATAAGAATAATGAACACATTAGTAAACAAATACCAGTTTTGTAGAAATGGAGACACTTTGTTCATGAGATGTTACGTTGCTGGACTGTTAATTATAGCCCTCGCAGTTGCCACAACAACTAAGAAATGTACGTTAATAAAGTAAAAAAAGGTCCATCAGCATGATGCACAACAAACAATTTTAAGTGATGACATGACAAAAGTTATGGGGCTCTAAGGAGCCACACTGCTAAGAATATTTTCTGAGGGTGCCACAGTGGAGGGAATTTCTTATTTCCTATATTGGATTAAAATTAAAACATTAGAAGATATTTATGTATGTATGTCTATACCTGCCGTTCCAATCAAAACTGATGATGTTATGACACTGTCATCTTGCTCCTCGGAGTAATTATGATCAACAGTACCAACCAACCAACCAACCACCCTGAAAAATTGAGTAATATTGCTGTAATACATATTATTATAAGTTGTACTCATTTTAATAAAACCAGCCTATAACTGACCCACTGCTGGGCAAAGGCCTCTTCTCAACAGAGAAGGCACAAGCATTGATTACCATGCCTGCTCAAGACGGGTTGGCGAGTTGTACTCATACTTATAGTAAAATAATACTGATAAATGGGACTATATTTAGATAACCATACACACCAGTTGTAGTACATGTACATCCTCCGCATCTTGTTCCTTGAAATAATTATGTTCAAGTATTACATCCCACCCTGGAAACATATTTGATACAGTTAATACAGTAATTTTTAGTATTTCGAAGTTGATTTTATGTTTTCCCTATAGGTACATTCTATAATATGTTTTTTGTATATGTCCGCTATATGTTCTTTACGTTCTGTTGGTTTCTAGTTGATTGAAGTGTTAATAAAAAATACTTTCAAGTAATCAAAAAATAGTCCTCTTTTTACTTGATCTGAGTACTTATAACAAAACGACTTTTACATAACCTAATAAGTTTAACAAAACTCACCAGCTACACTAAGCGGAACGCCTTAAGCAACTTCTTCTGTTTTTCATAGACACGTTTCCTGAGTCCAATGAGGAGGGAATTTGTTGGCAATAAGAAGGCATCCACAGATTTCTAAGTTCATTGTTCTTGGGAAAACTCACTTTTGCATTGCAACCACCTACACAGCACTTTCGGATTCCCATGACGAATAATCGCACATTTAACATGCACAATCAGTATTGTCTCAAACTACAGAGGAAATTGTGTATCTCAACTCAGTAAAATACGAGGAAAATTAAGGAAAATACACTCAGAATTCTCTGAAGATTTTTGACAATGAGCGTATTATATACTCAAGTGTCATTTGATTATGACACTTGAGTATATAATGTTAAAAACAAAACCAAGATGGCGGCATGGCGCCGGCGATGCTACGCCAGCGCCAAAACGGACCCTTTGGAACTAAAGCTGTCACAGCCGTGCACTAAGCCATAGAGTATAGTAACTAATGCACTAAGCCAGCGCAAGAAAATCGTAGAGAATATTTATTTATTTATTTATTTATTTAACACTTCAAGCACATAGTACAGAGGCGGACTTAATGCCATAGGCATTCTCTACCAGTCAACCTTTGGGTGATGCAGAGACAAGCAGTGGTAGGTGTACATCTGAAAATAATAATTACTATGGTAAACTACAAGGATATATAAAATACTATAAATATATATAAATACTATAAATAAATATCAAAGTAGGTATACATTACTGTAAATAGAAATTAACACGGATATACTAAAATAAAAAGACAAACAATGGAGAAAACATTACTGTTGTGATGAACCTGCCAGTTTCTTGCGAATGTACTCTCGAACTTTAATCTTGAAAGATAAACGATTGGTTGCCATCCTGATTTCCTGGGGAAGCGCATTCCAAAGAGAAATACACTGCACAAAGAATGATCTGTGAATGAAGTCAGAACGGTGAGAGGGGCATTGGAGAACACGGTTATGCGATGATCGCAGACTCCTATTATGGTTGGCACAAATGTACTGAAAGTGGGGAGCAAGGTAACTAGGGGAAGTGGGAGAAATAAGGAAAGAAAACAAGGTGGTAAGCGCCCTTTGCTCCCTACGCTGACGTATGGGCAACCATTTAAGAAGAGACCGGTGCTCGGAGACATGATCATATTTACGCAGATTAAAAACGAATCGAATGCAGTTATTTAGAAGACGGTCAAGTTTGTCGAGGAGATCTGCATTCAGGTCAAAGTAGCACACATCACCATAATCGATGATAGGAAAAATCAAGGACTGTACAAGCATTGTTTTCGTATTTGAAGGTAAAAAGTTTCTCAAACGGTACAGAGCCCGCAACGACCCAGTAACCTTCTGGCTGACACGGGCGACGTGGGTCTGCCATTTCATAGTGCTATCGATGTACAAGCCAAGATCCTTCACATCGGCGCTAAAAGGGATGACCGTACTGTCGAAAAGAACTGGTGGCAAGGTTGTTCCACCCAACTTGTAAACGTACAGATTTGAGAATATAATAGATATCAAATCAAATTTTCGTGTTTTGAAAAAAATAAAAGTTCCATAATGTTCTTTATTAAATTACCTATCTATTAGTTTAAGTACCAAATCAAAATAATGGTTATTTTACGAGGAGATGCGTATTAAATACCTACCATTATTTTTCATTTTTGTAGTTTCATTGTGACCCTTTAATTAAATATTATCTTACATAAATAAAAAAAATGAATCTACCATTTTTGAGTCAAGAATACGTAGAATTTTAATGTATTTTTTATTAGTTGGTATTTCTATTGGATAAAAAGATAATAGCTCATAAAAACTGCACAAAAAAGGGCTTCTGCCGCGTTTTGCCTGGGGTAGCGCCTTAAGCTTTCACGGTTTAAAACTAAACTTATATTGTCACTTACGGGATATCTTCCGTGATTAGGTATTTATTGTTTTGAGCTCCCGATATTTCGACGCTGTTGCAAGCGCCATGATCGCGGGTTGACTGACTCGAAACAATAAATAATCACGGAAGATATCCCGTAAGTGAGAATATAAGTTTTGTGTAAGTATTAGGTTTCTGGCAAAGGATTTGGAGACAAACAAAACGATTATAAATAAAAAGCATTTATTAAGCCACAGTTGGACTTACAGTTTATAAGCTTAATGCTTAATCACAATAATTATGTAATTAACTTACTTATTCTATGAACCTAAGTATAAATAATTTAACACTTAAAAGTAATGACAAAATTATAATAGGCCTACGCCTAAATTAAACTGTTATGGTTACCTATCGTACGATATACTTATGTGGTATATTTCTTATTTATTATAATCTCACAGTATATAAAAGCTGTCTCAAGAAGTTGAAGTAGGTACCTAATTTTCTTTTGACTCCAAACGTCGGTGGCATTTCCACTACGAAGATTAGTCAGTGGGCCCAAAAAGTCTGACAGCCAGTGTTATTACCAAATGGTATCGTATTACCCAGTACTAACTTGTGGAGGTCCGATACGCAGTCGCTCCATGAAAAATACAGAAATTCAGCTGCATCTGGTAAGACTGGAAGCTGACCCCAACATAGTAGAGAAAAGGCTAGGCAGATCATGATGAACTCGACAAAATAAAAGGGCAGAATACCTACCATGACACTATATTTTCGACATAATACTCGTAATATTATGCTACAAAAATCTTGAGGCTTTCGAATGACGTTAAAAAGAAAAGCTGTCGGTAAACGTTTATGCACTTGTTTCATCAAAAATGTAACGTAAAAACAAAATGGCGGCTTTAGTTCTGGTTTCGGCAAAATATACTTGTACTCACTTATTTTAAGTATAATAAACCGGGGCTATTTGGGTTTTGGGGGCTATTTGGGAAGACCCAGAATTCGAACAAAAATATCGATAATAATCGTCAGCCGGTGTGTGGTAGAAGATATTTTATTTTGATTGGCTGCTACTGAAAAATAAAAAATGCAATCGAATTGAGAACCTCCTCTTTTTGGAAGTCGGTTGAAAACCAATTAAATTTTGGTTTATATGGTACCAAGAAGCCCCTAAAAACCAATATAGCCCCGTTTTACTGTAGGTACCTAATACGAGTAGATACACAGCTACAAATATTTTTTACGAAAAGTTGGCACACATAAAACGCAAATGTAGCTGCAGATATTGCTTTAGGCACGCTGCAGCACTTGCAGCCGATGATAATTACCTAACTAGGTAACTTAGGGAAGAATCCAGTATATAGGTACACTCATTTTGGTCCCATGAAATTGGATCAAATTATTTGACGTCCGCGCAATGTGTGCATCGCGTTGCTTTAAACGTTTAAACACTAACTTAATAAGAGTATGCTACTAAACTCCCTGCATTTCGCGTAACAAAGTGTCATTAAAATTTTTCACTGGGGCATTTTTATTCTAAACTTAAATCAGCAAATACGTACAGCCTTTCAAATAAATTCACTTCGTAAATTCCACGTTGTAATCGAATTTAAATTCCAAAATGTCACTATTTCACTGGCAATCTCCGACAAATGTTGCCACGTTAAAATTGAGCAAAATGTAGTTGTCCACTGTTGTTCTATCGTCCGACGACGGCCCTCACTGTGTTCCTCAGTAGATCCGTGACGAGTTCTGTGGTCCTGATGATCTTGTAGCCGATCTGGTCTATAAGGGTTATGGCCGTGGAGTAGGGAGGCGGGAGATCCGACACGGGACGCAGTGGAAAGCGCGTCGGTTGAGTGTTGGATGCTGCGCCTGCCCATGTCATCATTGTTGGTCTGGAAAGAAAAAAAAACATAAAAATAAGTATTATCTACTTATACTAATAATAATAATAATAATCTATACTTCTATACTAATATTATAAAGAGGAAAACTTTGTTTGTTTGTTTGTTTGGTTGTAATGAATAGGCTTAAAAACTACTGGACCGTTTTTAAAAATTCTTTCACCATTCGAAAGCTACATTATCCACGAGTAACATAGGATATATTTTATCCCCGTACTCCCACGGGAACGGGAACTATGCGGGTGAAACCGCGGGACGTCCGCTATGTATTAATAAATTAGACTTCAAGTAGGATTCATTTTGTTTTAAATAAAACGAATCGTTTTTACTACGAGCATATCAACTGCTATTGCCGCTTTTCAACTGTGGTCGGCTTTCAGCGTTAGGTACTTACACTGGTTACGCAAGGTATAGGTAGGTACCTACCTATTAAATAAATTTATGGAGGACTATCAGTAATTTAAAAGAATTCTCTTCTCCAACAGCCATTTTCAATAACTATAACTAACCGGTTTCGGTAGGTTCCTCTGTCTGACATTTTGCTTACTGGACGGTTAGAAACAAAACGTCACAGAAAAGCTTTCTTTGATTTTTCTATGAATCAAGTGACAGGTAGGTGATACGGATCTGGGATATTCTTTGTTTATAGAAACACCGATAGCTACGGAAGAAGGTACATTAACCGACAGTTATAAGTAAGTTATGAAAAACGGCCGTAAGTTACCTGTCTGTCAAACTTGATAACGATCGGTCGAGTCTTGTAAGCGTGAAAGTATAACTGACAGACAGAATAACTTACGCTTTAATTACTAAACATAGGGATCTATCTTCTTTACAATGTAGGTAATATGGCCTTGCGCATGCATGTAGGCACGTGAACAATGATAAAAAATGCACCATACATCACAATAAGAGGTGACTTCATTTTGTACGCCATTACATCGTACACTCGTAATAAAAAAGAGTTGAATAATTTAACATGGTGGTATTATTAGTAGCCTTATCTGCATTTTATTGCAATTAGTTGCGATCATTTGACGCATACGTATATGGGGATAAGTTATTATTTACTGCATGTAGAGGCAACAGGCTGCTAAACATAAATATGTAGTAGTATAATAGTACCTTATAATAAAGCGGTCCTTCCTATTATCTGGCTAATTGGCTTCTTTACAGCCAGCACGTGACAGCATAATCAGTAATGTTAAATGATAGTTTATTTTATTTAATAGTAAGTAATTATAGCCCTTCTCAGAACTTAATCTAACTAATCTAAGTATCTAATGAAATAGGTAATTACTTACTTGATCGATCTATTGTACCAGGTATACAGGGTGGAAATTTACAATGCCACCCGGAGGGAAAGACTAAATACTGGAGACAGCAAATATTACTCAAAGGAGACATTCCTTTATTTTTGAAAAGAAACAAATTTCTAGCATTGCAAAATTCCACCCTGTATAAGTACCGTTTTCTATAACTTACTTACGTATAACTGTTGGTTAATATGTCTACTTCCGAAGTTATCGGTGTTTCTATAAACAAAGAATATCCTATCCGCGTCACCTACTCGTACCTGTCACTTGATTCATAGATAAATCTAAGAAAACTTTTCTGTGACGTTTTGATTCTAACCGTCTGTAAACAAAATGTCAAACAGACAGAGATACTCGTAGCAACCTACCGAAACCTAAGAGTAAGTTATTGAAAATGGCCGAAGTTAATTGATACGAGTATCTTACGACAATTTCCCATGCTATAGCCATTTCCTTTTTAGGCGGATGATTGATTTACGCAGTCAATTTGCTTTTTGAATAATTTCTGTTGTCAATTCAAAACTTCGGATCTAATTTGGCATAGTTTATTTTCTTCAAGTGGATTAAATTGGATTATTACAAGGAAAAAAAATGTGTCAAAATCTAGGTAGGTTGTTTTTTCTCGTATTGGATCTAACCACAGAATACAAATTATTCACTAAACGTCAAATTTAGGGTGCGTTCTTATTTAATATATTTGTTATCTATAACAATTTCCTTGACTTTGTCTACATAGAAACAGTCGAAATATGACTTTACTACTGCGATCTACTTACTAATTAAATATACCGTTACACACGGCCTATTTTTGTAGCCTAGAATTAGTAGGTACGAGTATGTTGATGCCTAAATAATGATCAACGTCGGCTCTCCGTCCACCGTTATGTAGCAACCAGCATCAGTACATACATCATTACTCACGTCATTATACGACAGTTCCAGTATAATCAATATTAACTCGTTTACACTGTCACAGGACCGCCTACATTTAAGCCAAAGATATAAATCGGAGAGACCGCGTCACGCAATGAAGAGATGGCAGGGTCTGGTATATTTGGCATTAAGTTCGCCTATGTACATAATGTACATTATGTGTGCTTAAAGTACGTATTACGTAATGAACAAATATTCTGTGTAGCAAAAAACTATTGAACTAGTTTTGCTGTCAACGTTGCCATTCCACACAGTGGGCTCATTAACAAACCGGAATAAATTAACAGATCTTTGACCAGTTCAATGTCAAGAAGTCGTAAATCACTATTTGCTATGACCTGACATGATCAATTAATCATTTTATGAATGGACCGTTGCGATTCGCCTTATTTGCCTAAAAGATGTTACTAGGTATTTACTTGAATTATTATTTAAAGAAATATGTTGTCTAATAATTGTGTAATACTTAGTTAGGTATTAAGTCGGTAATAGATCCTTTGACCTAAGTATTGATACTAGAGTTTATAGTCATAAATATTTTTATCGTTGCGTTATTTTGTGTTTCGTGAAATCGTGATTACACCCGTATCGTGTGCAAATGCAAATTTTGCAGAGGACCTAGACCTGAAATAACTGAGTAAAGCCTAAGCTTGATTGGTGTGAAAATTGAACTTAGGTGCAACCCGAAGAACACATGCAATTTAATTCTTAATCACACTGATATTATATTTGCAAAAGTTAGTAAGTACGAGTAGGTAGGTAATTTAAGGTCTTATAGATGCAAAATTAAATCTGTCCGTCAATGTTGCTTTCTAAGATTATTATGAGACTTGGCAGACAGATGGATCCATGTCCTGGGTGAGAAACTAGGGTTTTTATTCCAGAAGGTAGATAGTACGTTCCCGGGGGTAAAAATTTGACAGGGTCAAGACATGGGCGATTCATGCAGGTCAAATGTAGGTGCCTCGGATCCAGTTGAGCTTTTTCAGCCCATTAAGCTTATTCAACCTTACCATTTTTCATGAGGTAGGTTGGGTAACAATCTTACGACCGACTTGCGAAGCATGCTAAGGAAACAAAGTCCAAACTCGTGCCAGTAACTTTTATCGGCACCGGCCAATTTAAAACCCCTGGGAGCTAGATCATCGTCACGCTGTTTTGCGAACCAAGCCCCTATAGTCAACCATCTACTAGGCTACCGCCGCCGTAATAAAATTCGTGCATCGGAGCAAAATAAATGAGGTAAAAACGAGATTTTATATTTTGTTTTGCTAATGCAGCCCGCATAATATGAGTTTTAAAGGTGGCGGTGGTGATGTTAAACATAAACTTCGATTTAAGTCATACAAAAAAATCATTTACACTTCACTGCAATTAAGTGGAATTTAAAATTACACCAATACAACAAAAAAAATACACCAATACAACAAGATGCCTGATGGTACTACTTTCAATGACTTCTAAAAATAGCTTGTTTCACACTTAGGTATTCGGTGAATGTCAAGTTCACACCACAACCTGTTTTTGGATATAGACTTATAGGATACAACAGGGTTAAATTAAACTATAGCTAGCGAAATTCGACAGGGATGATAAGTATCCAAACAACGGGTTTTCTAAACTCGTTCTTAGAATAACTATAGCTAAACTAACTAACAGCGGTTTTTGACTCCAGAAAAATCACATCATGCCCATGTTTTGTCATCACATCTGTGTTTTCATTTCTCTAGGATCTGATTACCTTGTATGATCATCATCTGCCTAGCCCTTTCCCAACTATGTTGGGGTCGGCTTCCAGTCTAACCGGATGCAGCGTAGTACCAGTATTTTATACGGAGCGACTGCCTATCTGACCTCCACAACCCAGTTATTAGTACTGGGTATAAGCAACCTAAAAAGTTACTACTTTACCTTGGTGGAATAGGTCTCGTGTTGGCTGGCTTAGAAGTGGTGGTAGGCCTGGTAGTGGCCTGCGTCATCGGCCTGGGCGTCACGCCCGCTGAAGATGGACTGCCCTGCATCAGCTCACCGTCGTTTCCGAACCTGGAATATAAAGTAATGATAGTTAGTTAAAGGTAAGGTAGAAAACGCTTCAACTAATGAGTTTCTCTTTTTGAGCTTTAAAAAAAATGCTTCCAAGACCTCGGTAAATGGCGTTGAACTGACAACGTTACTAGGTGCCAAAGCCAAAACGCTTGAAAAAACACACGTCACATAGGCTCGTTGACTGACACTTTCGTTTGCATAAACTGCCGAATATAACCAATGGTTGAATGGTCCAAGTGAAATGATGTGACGTTTTGTTCCTTGCAGTAACAAACCGAGATCAGCGCCATCTATCCAGCGACTAGGGAAGAGTTGAAAAAGAAAATCCCTCATTGGTCAAGAAAACTTGCTGAACTACAGAGGTAAGATGCATTCTGATCGTATACGGCGTGCGTGTATGGCCAGAATGAATAAACGAGGATGCCGCAAAAAGAGTATGATTGTAAGGATACCTACTAGGTTCTGCAGTTTCTGCCTACCCGCATGGGTAAAAGGCGTGGGTGTACCTATGTAAAAGGCATGACAACAGCATCAAAAAAATGCAAATCTATTTACCTAGTCCGTTAGTTAGAGTATTGGAAAATAATGGACACGTATTTTTGTTTTTGTAAATCAATGAATACTGACAAAGATAAAACGCATTAAAACTTGGGAGAAGGGGCTCATGACGTCAGCACTCACTAAAATTATACCAAGGCGTGACGTATTGAGAATTTAAAATTGTCGCACCTTCGTCTATTTTGGTTTATGTAGTAAAAAAGAAAAAATACGGGTCAAATATTTGTTGATAATCTTACTGACCGACAATTTTTTTTGTCGTCAACCCTAATAACACGGAAACGGTTCGTTTTACCATCTTGTGATCTTGATCTTACACTACTAATCACATAACCATTTCCTCGACGAAAATTTAACTAAACGCAGTTTACTACACCATAATTGGTAGTTAACTAGTGCATGATGCCAAGCACCCACTAAGTAGGAACGAGGAAGTAGGTCCGGCGAAGTAGGTAAGTACAAAATATACATAAACAGTAAGATAATGATGTCACGAAAGTACGGAACGTAATTGAGAAGGCCACTTATGTATCTCTCTTCAGAATGTGATACTTTCTTCAAGACAACCAGGCGCTTAAATAAGCAAATAACGGACGTGATAATGTGACTTACTGTAAATAATTATGACCCCGTTTATGATCTCTGACTTAAAACAAAAGTAAAATTGCGGAGAGCATCAAACAATAAACATAATCCCAGGTTACACATGAAAAAAGCTATAGGTAATGCACAAGCAAACTGAAATATCACAAGCCTGCTCACTAGGCCGTCTTACAGTATATAGGTAAAAGTTCCTAATGCTACCTAATATTCCAGTCAATCAAAGCTATTACTAGGTCACATTGAAAAGGCTACGTATTTAACCATCTATAGATAACTGCAGTTGTTACAATTTTGTCATAGTGCTAAGTTAGAATAAGGGAATGTTTATAACAATGGATTGGACTTATTCTTAGTCAAAAAGGCACTAGGTTAAGAAAGAGCTCTTCAACTACAAGCAAGTACTCTGTACTCTCGTATAACTACGATACCTATATAACATTCTTCCTAATGTAGTGACAATTATGTAATCTTTGCACATAATAAGACAAGATCACAGGGAGTCTTTCTTCAGAGATCATCAATTATAAAAGTCACAACTAAAAAAAATCATCATCATCAGCCTATATAATGATCCCCCACTGCTGGGGACAAGGCATCCTCTCAATGAGAGGGAACTGAAAAAAATGAGTGTTAATAATTAATCTAATAAATGTAGTTTTGGTGGTTTTATTCGAAACCCTAATTAGTGTTTCTAGTGAACACCACAAACCTATCCATATATTGTGACGAAAGGTTAAATACTAGTCACTTTTAGTCAGTGACTCAGCGTAAGATTTGAGTAGGGTGCCTCCCAAGTATGATAGCTAATTCGAAAACAGCAAATATGACCTTATGACCTAAAGCTCACGAAGTCAAGACCGTGTGGACTCCTTTCTCAATGGTTAACGCGCATTAGCTCAAATGCCGTTACCAATTAGGAGTCTAGCCAAAGTAGCCAGTAATAGTCAATACGGTCATGACCAATTTAGTTGAAAGAGTAAAGGATTAGAATTTCAAGGCTGTTGTTTTAGTATTTTTAGATTTCGATGAAAGTAAAGATTGCAAGAATATTTCGTAGATCAACGTGCAAAAACTAACTTCAACTGTTACAAAGGATTGACTTTAAGTTAAATAGAGAAAAAATGCCATTTGGACTGAATGTAAAGTTAGAAGAATGAGTAATTTGAACTAGTTATATCAAAATTATTAGAGTAAGCATAGAAAAATTAGTAATGCAATATGGAATGATTTGTATAGTACATACGGATGACATAGTCGACGAACCAGGGCGAAAACCAAGACCTTTATACTAATATTATCATGAAGTAGAAAAAACTAAAATGTTATCAGCCTAGGGTAATTTAGGAACAGTCATACAGGGACTCAGGAACGTGATTACGTGACCAATTTTGACGACGCGGTGGGACGAATTGATTGATTCAAATCTTTGAGCCAGATGATGATAAATTAATGATAGATTAATGAGACATCTCTCCACTTAAACCTACCGCAAGCTAATCCGTTTACATGGGAGAGTGGTAGTAAGTGGTAAGAGAATATATTCTATCGTCATCGTCTTGGGATTAGTTTTTTTTTGCGAAGTTATGACACCATCACGTGAGGGAGAGAGCCTCTCGCCCCAGCCGCCGCGAGAGACGCACCGGGCGTCGGGGGCCACGTGGTGGCTACCGGCCACCGTAAACACGGGCCTGTGAACGGTTAGCTATGGGCTAGCTAGCCGTCCGTCCGTCTAATGACGACCGGCCGTGTCGACGGCGCGTTCGTGTTCCACGCGCGCCTCAAAGAGATGTCAGCATAAAGGGAGGGGCCCGCAAGGGCCGAAGCCTGCCGGGGCTGCAGGTCTGTTCGAAAGAGATACCGCGGCCTGGGTGGGTTTTAGTCAGTAAAAGTCTGACACTCCTTCCCGCTCCGCCCAGAGTGGGAGAAGTTATTTGATGATTTCCCATCCGAAAAAAAATAAAAAAAAGATGACACCATCACGTTAATTTAATGGATGTACTCGTACCTTTATAGGTGGACCTAGGCATTTCCCAAGCACAGGAACAAAGGAAGGCAAAAGGAAAGGTTGTGTACATTTCCTTCGCCTTCCTTTCCATATCTAGACTATTCCATTATTAGTTGGGAGGTATGCGTATAGTATTGCCATACTAGGCAAGCGTAGAATGGTAATACTACGCTTGCAATATGATTATCTACGCAATGTCTCGTCTCAGGAATATCTTGCTTCTCCAGCTCTTCTTATATTACAATATTTCTGGCTCATTTTGGTTTCGAAATATCTTTACTGAATCTAGCCCTCTCATATGTAGTTTTTTGCGTTTTATCTGCAATACATCAGAACTTGTTAGCCAAATCTTTCAATCACAACCAACAGTGTTGGATCGATTACCATAATCGTTGCAACACATGTAACCGATTGTTACTGAGCAATTAAGTCTGCAATCAGGTCCCCTGACTGAACCAGTCCATCGGAAACCGTGTTTAGAGTTAACGAAACATCGATTATATTACTTGTGTGAGCACGCGAACCGCGAGATTTAATGAACGTGTGACGTAATTTGGCACAATACCTTTGTTGTCGTTGGTTAGATACGGTACATTATTTAGAAGATAAATGGATGTAGGGTTATGACAAGCAGATAAGTACTTATTTTATTAGTGTCTTTGGATTACTTTGGAAGTCTTTAGGTCCATGTTCACCAAAAAGATGGCGGTCTGATAGACTGTTGTCTTTTCGGTGAACATGGACCTTGGAGGTACTGCTTGTTAGGTGGGAATGGAACGCAATTATAAAATTAGTTCACATTTTTGACTCTGTGGTACCAATAAAATAACTAATTTTACTCTTTAAAAAAGTTACACGATTGAATATACGAGTATATTACTTGCTTTACCAGCAACGAACGTCACTGACCCTGCTATTAACTTGGTGACCCTTTAGGCCCAGAGCCGATCTATTAATGGCATCAACTTGAGAAGAAGGAGAAGACTTTAAGGACCAGTACTGAGAGGGAGACTGTGAGCGACTGTTTAATAGTTCACTGCATTGGCTGCCATCATCATTTCATCCGAAAGACGTCCACTGCCGCACACAGGCCTCCCCCAAGTGTCGTCACATTGACCGGTCCCGTGCGACTCGCATCCAGCGTATCCCCGCAACCTTCACGGACATCGGTCCACTTGGGAGGCCTTCCAACGCAACGGCGCCGTAAAATTCCATAATAACAACCAATAACCTAATTTGAAACAACAAGTATCGTAACGTTAAGAATTGGCCACACACGCAATAATGACTTACATCATGATCTGCCTAGCCTTTTCCCAACTATGTTGGGGTAGGCTTCCAGTCTAACCGGATGCAGCTGAATACCAATATTTTACATGGGGCGACTGCTTCTCTGACCTCCACAACCCAGTTAGTACTGCAAAATACGATACCCCTTGGTAAGATCGAATGTCAGACTTTTTTGGCCTCCTTTAACGTCTGTCAAAGGTCTACAAGTGACAGCCGGGACCAACTGCTTAACGTGCTTATGGGGACGCAAAAACGACGGGATGTTATGAATTTGACGTGTCTGTGTGTGTGTGTCTGTCTGTGGCATCGTAGCGCCCGAACGGATGAACCTTTGATTTTGTTTGTTTTTGTTTGAAAGGTGAATTAGTCGGGAGTGTTCTCAGCTATTTTTGATAAAAATCAGCCCAAGATAGCCGCCGCCACAAAATGGCAGATTACATATTTATTCAACAACTCCCTCAATATGGGTATCAAATGAAAGGGCTTGATAAGTAGAATACTATACACTATGGTAAATTAAAAAACCAAGATGGACGCCACCACAAAATGGCGAATTAACGAATTATTTTCTATTTAACTTTTAGTACATTGTGTCGAGGGGTTTTTTTAATTTTTAAATGAATGTTACTTGTTTAACAGCTAATCATTCACGGCAATGTTATTATTTATAATTTAACTTTAGCTGTCAGTTTAATTAACATCTTTAGCATCTGTAGCTTACCTGTTAAGAATAGCAGGTTTAGGTGGTGTGGGCTCCGTGGGTGCAGGAGCCGGGCTGGCGACCGTCGGGGGCAGCGTGGGGATCCGAGGCGGTCCCAGAGGTGCAGATGTGGGGATCGCGTTCCCTGCAAGAAATTGATATAGTGAAGGTGCAGTTAGATGTAGTTTGAGTTGCTAAAGCTTCCAAGTCCAAGTAAGAGAAGTTGTCTCTCGATGCTACTCATCACCAATTGGCTATTATATAGTTATCTCAATTAAGTTCACTAATAAATAGGTTGGATTCAGTAAATAGGTTGAATGCTGCTGCAGACGATCTTTAGGTTAAGCCGTACTTTCCTAGGTTGGTCTGTGGATGGGTGACCACCCTTATATACCGAGTTTCCTCCGTGCCTCGGAAAGCACGTTAAACTGTTGGTCCCGCCTAACATTTGTCCATCTTTGGCAGTCGTTACAGGTAGTCAGTGGCCCAAAAAGTCTGACAACCAGTCTTACCAGTATTAACTGGGTTGTGTAGGCCAGATAGGCAGTCTCAAACACTGGTATTCAGCTGCATCTGGTTAGACTGGAAGCCGACCCTAACATAGTTGGGAAAAGGCTAGGCAGATGTGCTGCTGCATCCGATTTAATTTTAAATTTAATCAGATGCAGTGAATAGGTACTCGTAGGGTAGGGGTGGTGTTTCGCGATGACCAACTACTCGTATCTCATGACCTCTAGCCAATAAGTGTCGGGTTACGACTTATTGGCTAGAATAGATGTCAGACTGCCTCTAGGGCTCGATGTTAAGTACTGATCATGTCAAGCATCTTATCAAACATATCACAACACAACATCTTACCAAGCATTCTGTACATCGAACTAAGTAACTTTATGCAAAAATTATTGCTGGGAAACAACTTTATTTTTTGGGGTGAAAAATCATGTTTTGTCAACTCAATGTAACGTAATTAAAACATTGTGTTGATGGATGGATTGAATAGTACGGGGGCCGGGTCGTAAAGGTGTTTATAGTAAAAATCTCACAAGAAACCTTGTACTTATTTAAAAAAAAGGTTGTTACTTTGACCCCCAATATCTCCCTAACTAGAAGGTTCCCAGGCATGGTGTAGAACAAAAAATAATCGCAATGACGGGAGAGCAAGTGCCTTTCAGCTTCGTTAAGATCTCGAGGTTTTTACACAGTTTATAATATCACTTTGGTCATCAAATTGTGCGAATTTGAGAATTATTGTATTAGTCGCAATGGCCTCAAATACCTCTTCAGCCATCAAAACGAGCCACAACAATATGAAATTCTTGTTCATTTCACAGTTCACAAAGTATTAGAGGAGAACATGGCAGTTACCCTGCAGGAATGCTAAACTAAATGTACAGACTGACCTCTAAGCTGTAACTTGTAAGCTTGGAGTTTTTACATTGAATATAAAGATCAATGCGAGTGACAACTTGTGCACAATAGTTATTTTACTCCGATACTGGTTACTCAAGCTTTTTCAAGGGTAACCACGATAATTCTCTTCGACAATAGGATTCATTTGACAGACACTTTGCACGAATGTACGGAGCACAAGTAACATAAATTCGAATGATTTTATTAACATGATAAGTAGCCTATCCGCATGTTCTATTTATAGTATAGGGTGGAATTTTAGATTGCCACCTGGAGGGAAAGTACTCTAAATACTGGAGATAGCCAAATTTACTCAAAGGAGACATTTCTTTATTTTTAAAAAGAAACAAACCTGCATTCACAGTTTTTCGAAAATTATTTTGCTTCACTCGGGCATCGAACCCGGGATAGATCGACTAGAGTTCGACAAAATAACATTATAAGTATTACTTTTTGACATCAATCGATAGGGTCAATCATACGGATCAAATCTCTCAAACAAACATGATAAATTAAATGAAGGAAAGATTTATGAATAGTATTATTATTAGATTATTATTTGTAGCAAAAATTCAACCAAAACGCTTAAGAGATGGTAGTATTTTTAACCGACTTCAAAAAAAAGGAGGTTCTCAGTTCGACCCGTATGTATGTATGTATGTTTGTCCGCGATTATCTCGCGTTTGGCTGAACTGATTTTGATGCGGTTTTCAGAAAAGTGTTGGTTATTTTAAATAAAATCGTTCGCATTTACGTTTAGCATTGCGTTATACAGAATGATGATTGCAAGTTAAAACTTTCTATAGATTTAACAGCCGTCACTTCAAAAGACAATCATTTGTTTAAATTTTATTTCAGGTTTTTTGCTGATCATTAGGAAAATGAACAAAGAAACTTTGTCAAAATCTTTTGAGACAGGTTTTAAATAAGTATTTTTTGACGGTTTGGCAGATGCACGATCTGATGCATATTCTTGGCAACATATTAATTTATTAAAGCTACGCTTTTTCCACAGCTCTTCATATAACGTGCACGCGTTTAACATCAAGATAAGAATCAGGATGTCAGACGGAAAACAAAAACTTGTAGTCCTGCCAACCGAATTTCGGCCATGAAGTACAATTATTGGGCTAAAGTGTGCGCTTGGACACAGGAACCTTCTCCTCACTCTCATAACCCGATGGAAGGACAATTTGACACGACCGGCGAGAGATCAGAAGCAGCACCAACGCGACGGTTTAAAGAAACAATATATTATTCTATCTTCATCGTGTGATTAGAGCCTAACCTGGTGTAATGACACCCAATGCATGGACCTCTGACTTGGCTTAACATGCCGTCGAGAATTATCTCTCTCTCTCTCTCGTCGATAAAAATCAGAGGTCGTGTCTTGGGCTTTAACTTGACCTATGAATTGGCAGTCCTACGGTCATGCCACTAGGATATCACTGCTTCTTGACGAAACGAAACAACTTCACCTTCTAACCATCTTCTTTCCTAATTTCAACATAAACGAACAAATTTAAGGGGTATTAGTTACCTGATCCAGGGATAGAGTTGAAGTGTTCTTTAGCAAGGAACTCCTCGAAGTATCTGGTAAAGTCACCGGTGGGGTCCCAGCGGGTGGCCAGCTTGGCCCACTCGTCCGGGTACTCGTTCTTCAGCCGCCTGATCACCTTCACCGCCGTCCTCTTCTGCCTGTCTGTGCATCTCACGCACTTCGTTCTCAAGGCTTCGGGAAGTATTTCTAGAAAGAAGAAATTGTTGAGGTTAGATAATGATGTGAGGTACTAGAAATGACATTGCATCAGTTCAGATAGGTGGTGGACTTTCATGAAAATGGTCATAGAAGACAGTGACATCTATCAACCCGCACTGGGCCCGCGTGGTGGATTCACATCTCATCGCCTTCCCACCATGGGAGGGAATACGAATTCCCATTCCCTCTCATAGAGACGAGGCCTGTGTCCCAGCAGTGGGAACAGTAAACGCTGATGATGCTTATGCTGTTTCATAAAATGACTATTTGGGAAGCGTGGTGATCAAAAATGTAAGTATTTATCTTTTTGCATGAGGGTCTTTGTCGGTTGCATTTTTTTCCAATTTAAGTGGCTTTTTAGGTACTTTGCTGGGATTAGCAAGTCCTTGATGTCAAAGCACATTTTACAGTTTTTAGCATTGTTTTCTAACAAGAGGTCAGTAGAACAAGTTGGCAATGGCATTGTATTTAAATTATGAAGGACGCCCTTCACTTTAAACCTGTCAGCTGCAAGTTTTTCTTTGTTTTCCACCGCAACGGTGCTTTTAAAAACTGGGTTAGCACTGAACTGATAGGTAGATGACATTCTACGAGAGATGGGTCGTCGACGCATTTGGCGTTAACGAAACTAGACCGTCCATTTTTGTTCATCGACTAGTTGAACTCGTCGACCAGGGCCTCGATTCTGCTATTACAATAGTGTCAGAGTATTCGATCATTGATTTCATAATGATCAAGTTCTGTCAAATTTTGACAAGTTTGTTAATTCTACTATTATGGCGCCACTAAGACTTCTCAATGAACACTGACACTCCATTGAAAGAAATGTCATAGAATATTAATCTCGTACATGAAATCTGGCATGAATAAATGTTCGCATTTAGTAGTAGATTTCGAAAACCATTTGTACTAAGGGTTAATGACATTATGACAATGCCATTAAAACACAATTTTATTACGAGACCATTGACCAACCATTGTGAATTTAGCAGATTACGAACTTTAAGCAAAATGACAATGGGATGAGAATAGAATCGTGTTGGAGTGACGAATTTATTAAAATAGCAGAATTAGGCTCCAGTTTATGCGTCGACTTGGTTATGCAGACGTTTAACTAGTTCGTTAATTCAACGCTCATCACTATATTCTACCCACGGTCAATTGAACTTACAAACTACATAATTATTATTCTAGTATTTTTAAAGGTTTAATAATTATAATTGTATTCAAGTTAATAATCCATTCTGAAAAGTCATAATTATATGATAAAAAAGCTTCCACTAAAATTGCTTTCCGATTTCAATTATTAATTACAGTTACCTATATTCACATTTGAATTAAATGCAAAGATACTC
Source organism: Xestia ashworthii (assembly GCA_950022955.1). Taxonomy (NCBI): domain Eukaryota; kingdom Metazoa; phylum Arthropoda; class Insecta; order Lepidoptera; family Noctuidae; genus Xestia; species Xestia ashworthii. The sequence goes on from OX465563.1 coordinate 6,470,483, forward strand.
AAAAAAGCAATTTAAAAATCCATATTTCAATTTTCTGTTTTTTAGCAATATATCAACCCCTGTCCATTAAATTTAATCGATTCTATATGAGCAGAAGTTTTAAGTGATGCTAATTTTAACAGTCAATCACCTTGATGTTACAATCTTTTTATACTTAGCTCAAAAAAGATTGAAATCTTTGGGCATGGTCGTTAATCAGGCTATGTTTTTACTTGAGCTAATTTTAGCCTTCTTGTAATCATATATAGCTTGGTATAATATTCGTAATAACATGTGAGCAGGCACTTTATACAACCGAATTTCGGTTTTTGAACTTTTGAGAAATGTGTTTTTATTATTCTTTATTTCTGTGGTCCAGTAGTATCAAAAGTATTTTGAGTAGATACTTACGCTAAGAGCTATAATTTGTGTTCACGTACCTACCTGTACACAAATAGCAGGATGCATAAAAATAAAAATACCTACCCAACTTTTGTTTAAAAAGCTCTTAAGTTTTTTGAAACTTTTAAAAAATTGCTCGAGTAGTTTAGGATTTAGTTAGCAGTTTTAATGGAGTATTAGAACGAGGGACAGGAAAAAACGGTTAAAAAGTTAATAACAGTTTCAAAAAACTGCTATCTGAATTGTATTTGAGCTAACCAATCTATTACTTATATTACGATACCTCTATCTTACGAAGTCACACGCGAAGCAGGAACGCTAGATATTTTACAGCAACAAAAAAACGCGATTTCCGCATACTTGCATAATTTTACTAGTGTATAATAGAACTGTAGAATAAAACCTACCTTAGGTAATAAAGAATTTCAAACTTAATGAGCGATTAGTATTCTAAAGACTATGTTCGTTCGATCACGTTCGCACTATGACGGTATGTGCTCATGATTTCCTTGTTTATAATAAACAAAAGAGTAACTAAGACTGCTTGGACATTCTGCAAATTGAACATTTAGCGAATTGGACATTTTGCGAATGGGACATTTTACGAATTGGACATCTTACAAATTGGACATTTTACTGAATTGGGCATTCTGAGCCTAAACGCTTCGTTGGTCTAGACTTGCATGCATAGTTACGAATCTTGAGGTCCAGCCCGCGTAGCATGACCAGTTGACCACCGTAGACACGAAAGAGAATCCACAAATCTTTTGTTTATCTGTCACTTTGTCGATTCAATGACAGACGAACAAAAGATTTGTCGATTCTCTTTCGTGTCTACGGTGGTTATGCTACGCGGGCTGGATTCGATTCTTAGACCCGACAAAGTGTTATTGGTTTTTTTCCATAAGGCATAGCAGCCACGGACCCTGGATCTGGACCTGGACCCGGTTGATGGCTATAGGCTCGTTATATTACATAGAATATAACGTAACTGGTGAAGTGTGGGTGTGCCATTTGACAGAGCTCTGACAACCCCGTCGGGTATTACAGGCGTGATGATGTCTTAAAGACTAACCAGCTTCTTGAAGCGGGTTGAGTAAACTGAGAATACGTGATCTTTATTTTTGTTTTGTTTCATATCGAGTTTTACGATGCCCTTGCCCTTTTTATCTGATGGAAAAAGAAAAAGGAACACAAATCTCACATACGTGGGAATGCAGGATTCTGTTTTTAATAATTTGATCAAGAATGCCAACGACCAGTGGTCCACATTAACCCCGGCTCGAGAGAACTGGAATTCACAGCCCTTTGGCCAGCCGTGACTAGATGAGCTAAATTAGCAACTCTATTTGTGGTGGTTCAAACTTCGTTTGAAATGCTGTTACAATAAAGTTCTAATCAGCTTGCACTACAAAGTGGTTGTTACGTCCAGTCACTGCGGGCCAAATAGTGCGAAATGAGTGGTTTCGATCGATTTACAAAAAATCTATTGATTTGACTAAAAAACTAAAACTCTATAATGCTAATATATTGCTTGTAGAATTAATTGCCAAAAAATCAGAATGATCGCATGTATATTGCTATGTTTTTTTTTTGGTTGGAAGAAAGTTCGTGATTTTTTTTTTATCGAGTCAAATTAAGTGTACCTACATTATGTTTTCAAAACACTATCATACTAGCATATATCCTGAAGAATATCATATATTTTTCTTGTTTTGTTTATAGCAGTGAATCATATACTTTTAGTCACTATAAAACTCGCGGTTAGCTCATGTAATCGCCATAACGAAAACAAGAATGAGTTATCTATATTCAATGTTTATTTTGTTCATGAACATGTTTTGCAAAACTATAGCCTGTAAGCTAGCTTTGTTCCTGAAAAAAAAGCCTACATCCTGGCCAATTTCCTCGGGCACGGCTCATCATGGTCTAGTCTTTTCCCAACTATTTTATAAGGGTTCAGTCTATTTGCCTATCTGACCTCTAAAAACCAGTAACTGTGTAATACCTCGTCTACGGCTAACAGTGATCAAGTTGTAACCAAAAGTTGCATAATGAAAGAGCCAAATTAGCCACAACCACAATTTCTCTATTATGTATTTGTTTTAGCGAATTCGTACGACCACAGTGATGTAATATCACTTTAGTTCTAACTAGGCAGAACGTAACAGTTTTCCAACAAATTATAACAACATTAGCTGCTTACATAAGAAACAATGCTGTTCGAAGATGGCAAAATACATTCGTTGCAACTATTGATCGTGTCCTGTATTTTAGAAGTGAATACTTCTTTAGGCGCGTTGAGCACTTTTTGAGTGAACAAAAATCATAGAACTCGCGTGACCGTTACCTAATGCTTCGTAGCACTCGTACCCGATCCCGTAGGTCAACGTATGAGGTTGACTTCTGTTTAACCATACTAACTTGAGTGTTAGGCCTCCAGCCAGGGGCGAAATACTTATAAATTAAGCGACAGCGCGCTAAGGGCACCTCCTGTAGGCTACGAGCATCTGCTTAGGGCGTCGCTGGGGAGGGCAGCAAAGGGGCAGGCTGGATCTGCGTGATCGTGTCCTGTATTTGCCTTCCAGATTTTGATTGTTATTTTCCATTAGGATTTTTTTGTAGCAACTAATGTAGTAACGTATTGATAATGATAGGTAAATGATCATTTATTTTGCAGATTGGTTTTCACAAACACTTTTACACGTCCTTATTTTTTAAACTACTTAGATGGGGCCGGTCTTTCGTACCTGACTACTCTGAGAAGAAACAGCCGAAACAAACTCAGAGGTCATAGTCTCTTTTAAATTCCAGACATAATCTTGTTCTACTCACATGAGAACTAAGTATGCAGATTAGTGTCTGAGATGGTCTTTTGAAGAAAGAACCACACAGATATGAGTGGACCTGTCCAGTCAGTGCAAGCATTTGTCAGTTATAGTGTAGCTCTATTTACATGGGATATCAATATCCTCGTGATATATTGCTGTATGTATATGTATCTAGATAATAAATAACAGCTCTTCCCACCCTTTATAGGCGACATACTATGTTACCTACGTACATTCTTAGTTATAACCCAGATTTAGAACACGCAAACAAGTGCGTTGACCTTAACCAGGCTGTAACTGACCAATGCCAGCCAGCGGATTAAAAAAGGTTACATATTCGGCAGAAAAAAACACATGTATATACGATGGTACGAAAAGTATTATAAATAACCGTTATTTTTATAATAACTTATGGCATTTTATGATAGGGGTCTTGGCTTTAATATTACAAAACTTATTTCTCAAGTCGCAGCTCGGTGTCTGATAATCACTTTAAAAATAAGCTAAGAAAACCAGATTCAGAATTTTAATGAATTTTTTAACTGGTTAAGCAAAGTTACTAGTATTCTTGCAAATAACACAAAATAAAATAACCTGTGCAATCAAGCAAAACGAAAAATACGTACTTCAACAGACGCCATTTGAGGACAAAAAAACTCAAAGAAAAGGTTGCGAATGCAAGACTGAAAGCAAATTAAAAACTGTCATCACAATCTATGGCTACATGAGCTAAACGCATTACGACCTTTTTTAATTACAACACTACAAAAAAAAAACAATAAATCATAAATGCTTATGTAATGACTGTCGGACTACGCACATACAAACAATCTCCTGTATTTAATAGCGGCATTAGCCATGGAAAACAATTACAAGAAGAAAGCATTGTATTAAAATTAGCAACGACGCGAAAACTCTATCTATTGTTGTATTGTGTGGAAGCTGATTTTCCATTTTCCGTTGAAGTTTTTACTGATGTACGTTAGGTTTGTCTAAACATTGTGGGTGTAGGTATTATTTTTGATTGTAATTCAGCAGCCTAGTGTACTTATGATATTGATAGATTTATGATTTTGAAGACACATAGTCGGTTTTAATGTTTACTACTTCATAGTTGTAGACTGGAAGCAATCCACATCATTTTGTTTATGTTTGATTCACAAAAACAGACTAAATAAGGATTCGCCATATTACGTAGTAAATGGTAAAAATAATGACATTTGATTTTCTCACGAGACTTTTTTTTAATTCAGGTTTTAATGGTTTAATGAACTTTGAAATTGTCCCATTGTTGGGCCAATGTGTCCCCCACAACCTTCCACTCTTCTCCCTGAGTGTTTTTTTTTTTCAGGCCAACCTCTAACAAACGCCTCATAGTCGTCACGCCAACATTTTCTACACCTCTTTCGGTGAATACATCACCTTCACATCATCACAATACATCACATAATTGATAATACTCTATTGGCTATAACATAATTTTTAATGCGAATTACACTAGCGTGCTAAGAAAAATCTAGATACTCCTTCGCAATAGTAACCTTAGGAAACCACAGATTGCTTGGTCAATAAAATGGGTACTAGGTTAGATCATTGCAGTATTGTTGTTGAATTATATTGCAGGTCAATTTGGTATCTGACTTTACCTTGTTGAGTGTGTAAGGTTTGAAAAGAAGTAACGAAGTAGTGGTGATTAAAATTGTTGTTTCTCTCTTTCGAGACGGGTTAAGGAAATGTTTTTTTCACAGAAAGGCTTTTTGAAGGTTTTATTGTTACAGACATTTGTATGTTTAGTAGATTACCCGCTATTTAACCGTCCAGGTCGATTACCTACCCCCTCTATTTCTACAATCGGTTGTCAAGTAACTTGGCAACACCACCCGATTTACTCCGGATGTACCCCTTTATCCCTTAAGGCTGATAATAGTTATTTGTTATACAAGAGTGCAAAGTTGCTTTTTAACCGCGTGCTGTATTTTGATGACCGAGCAAGCGAAGGATTCTAAAATTGAAATTGAAATATTAGAATCCTGAGCGTCAGCGAGGGAATCAAATGAGCAAGAGGTGAAAAATCTTTGCACTCGACTGCAACACGTAACTTTTCATCCCACCTCAATGAGGAAATGACTAAATACAAAAAAAATAATTGTGCATTATTAACAGTTTCAATCAAATTCTGTTGGCGTCAAATAAACTTCTTCGTCGCTAGAATCACTCATTTTAGGTTTTTCACGTGCTTTCAACTTTCTTGTTTTTAACCTAAGGTTTTAACAATATGACGTGAAAGGTAAATGGCGCGCGCAAATCAAATTAAAAACAAAAACCCCAAAAAGCCGAGTGGGAGTTTTGAACAAATTAAAAAGGTTGTATGATAAATTTGGCACCATGGAGGTAGAAGTAAATAGGTTAAAAGATGTTTTTAATTCTAAAACTTAGTGCATACGATGTTCTAAATAGAAATTTACTTTATCCTTTAGAGGATAAAAACGGCTTTTGCACTCAGATATCGAAAAGCAAAAATACGCTTTCCGAGATGGGGGGATGAAAATATCGTATTTCTAAAGACCCATCATAGTGCATACGTTGTCTTAGGAATGTTCTTGAGTTCTTTAATGAAGACTATCGCACATAAATAATGTTGACAGCTGACCACAGACTATTTATAGAGTTATAGAGTAACCACAGAATGCGCATCGCTGACCGCTAAACCAGAGCATAATGTTGTGCGAATAAGCGCACACAATAAACTATTAAAGTCCAGCTGATGAAACCGCGATATTCATCATAATAATTGTGATTGATACTACAGTTAATATGCATGTATTTATTTTGTTATTTATAAAACTGGTTGATGTCGTGATCTAGGAAGTAATTTGTCAGTTGTGGATTGAATTGATGATGTGGTATGACAACTGTTTCAATTCTAAGAGAATTAGTCTAGTATGAACTTACGAGTATCAGCTGAGTTGATCTAGTGTTTGAAAGCGCTAATGCTAAGCATAAGGTCCTGAGTTCGATTTCCAGTTGGTCAAAGTAGTTTTTCTGTCTTTAGTCTGATATTGTGCCCTTGGCTTGATGTGAGGATGTATTTAATAAAGCATATTTTTCTGAATTAATACCAGCATAAATATCCTACAACCTATACATAGAAGGTATGAGCAATGATCACCATGCTTATTCAAGGTGGATATTCGCTTTTAGACTTACTATGTATTCTTGATTAAAAACTATTTACGATTGTCGTAATTAAAGAACACACCCTAAAAGCCTTCATATCACAGCTTCCTCATTCATTATTTTCCTGTTCTCTATTCTTCTTAAAAAACCTATTTACGATTCTACTTACGTAACCGCAGTTGCTTATATTATATTGAAGTACACAACAAAAGAATAATCTAAAATTATTTTTATGACCATTGATTGCATTAATTAAATAACTGATTCCCAATAAAAGGTACCATATTAAATACGGTGTCTATCGCCAAAACTCGGTCTATAAAATTAGATTGAATGTTTTAATATTTATATAACAATTTCCACGTCTGGCTTAACCGCAAATTAGCATTTATTATTATTTAACATTTTATTATTCTTAAGGTCAACTCGTTTATTGGTGTAAATTATAATTTTAATTTTATTCAAACTCTTTTTATAAACTCACTGAAATACATGTAGGTATATGTCACCGTAAAATTGTCAAATACGTTATACCGATTGTAATACCTATTGTAAAAACGCATTATTTTTCGTGAAATGCATGCGATGGTAGTCAACTCACGCGGTGTGGAGAGAAGGAGGGGTCCCCCTTGCTCAGTGGTACCACTCTCATGAAAAGATATTGTACCATTCCTGAGAAATATTCGATTAATATAACCTAACCTTAAAACACTTCATATTCCCCTAAAAAGCGTAGTCGACGGAGCCCCGCTTCGCGGGGCCCCTATTTCCGGGTGCAGGGTTTAAAGGAACCTAACTAACCTAACAGGGGGGGGGGGGGGTCCAGCCATTATTGTCAACTGAACATACTTCCGTATGTTCAGTTGACAATAATTCGAGATATTACAATATCGCTAGAGAGAAACACGTTATATTGTAATATAACGTGTTTGACAATTTTACGGTGACATATACATATAGTTGAAGTAATAATAAAGTAATTATTGCAAAAAACAATACAAAAAAGTCAAAAGTTTTAGAAATAAAATAAAAATATAATATTGACATCATTTGCTGCTTAGTTAACCTACCAATTTAATTAATATTTGACATTTCTGTCTACAATTACAGAACATTTGTAGTCCCCTAAAATATAGAGAAAATTTGAGTTTTTGATAGGAAAAAATAAGGGCAGAATTGGATTAGCAACGCAGAATTCTGCTTGCGCTTAACCCAAGGGAGTACGCAACGAATATCACTTATCTAGAACCAAATAGTTAGAAAGTAGGAAAAGTACAGTTGATTGGATAACTGACATCACTGTGCGATACCCTACAGGTATCAGTATCTCTCTGTGGTATACCACAAGGCACAAATAAACAGTTTTCTTTGTTACCAATAGCCTTTTGTAACCCTTGGTTGCCTGACCTTTTATGAACAAGGGACATTGCCTTCCGTAAAGTTAGTTGACGACAGTAATGCTAGCTCTTTCTGACAGACAGAGCGACTGAATTTAAAATGGAGTTCTATGATCTGGGAGGATTTATATTAGTTCATGGTGATTTAAAATGTACGGAACTAACATAACTGATCGCAAATCTCAAGTATCCCGTTAAAAGTCATTTTAGCAATACGAAGAGCTTGGTTTGAAGGCCGTTGAAAGGGTAACCCTTTTGTCTAAAAACTGGCACGTATGCTCTGATTTCAATTGAAAGAGGTCGTACATTTTTATGCTACGCAGCGCCGCACTACGGAAAGCGAGCATGCCACAGAGCTACGCACAATTTCCGTAATTTTCCTTACGCACAGACGCATCGATCATCCTTTATTCTTTATTATTACATAAAACTCATCGCTTATTGTTAAACAATCTATTGACGTCTTTATGTGTCACGCTTATGTACTATATGTACCTGACTTGCATGCTTGTAGACTTGTGTATTATTGTATGTATATCACCTTGTTTTTCCTTATGAGGACTACTGAACTTCCGACACGGTTTGCATGGGAACTGCTCGATACATATGTACCTACGGTAGCTGAATCGAAAATGTATAGAACTTATTTACATAATCATCTTGTAACTGGTGAACCTGGGACAAAAATCTTCCACTACCATCCAACAGACACTTTTTACGGTTGCTAGACTGCTTACCCGGACTATCCCGTGATGGCCAAAAATTACTTAAAGGCCCTCAGTTAGGGCTTACAAACTAGGATTTATATTTTTACATTACTAAGGGTACCCCCTGTGGGGTTCGGGCCTCGGCTTAGAGCGTCATTAAGGGGAGGCCAGCAAAGATCAGGGGCCTAATTCTGCTATTTTAATAAATTCGTCACTCCAACACGATTCCATTCTCATCCCATTGTCATTTTGCTTAAAGTTCGTAATCTGCTAAATTCACAATGGTCGGTCAATGTTCTCGTAATAAAATTGTGTTTTAATGGCATTGTCGTATTGTCATTATTATAAAACCCTTATTAGGTACAAATGGTTTTCGAAATCTACTACTAAATGCGAACATTTGTTCATGCCAGATTTCATGTACGAGATTAATATTCTATGACATTTCTTTCAATGGAGTGTCAGTGGTTGTTCATTGAGAAGTCATAATGGCGCCATTATGATAGTAGAATTAACAAACTTGTCAAAATTTGACAGAACTTGATCATTATGAGATCAATGATCGAATACTCTGACACTATTATAATAGCAGAATCGAGGCCCAGGCTGGGTTCCTAATAGCCAAGACTTTTATACTTAATTCTAATAAATCCAAAGATCTACGTATAACTTATGCCTAATCGAGAACGCTAATTTTTCAACAATAATTCTGACTTTGTGAGCATAATTTTCCCAAAATTTAAAGAAATTATCAACTAATTCGATATTAGCTGTCACTTATGGCATTTAAAAGTGACAACATAATAAACCAACTAAATAATAATATCAAACCATAAATGAATGAATTAGGTACAAAAACCACGCTGTAAACCGTTTCTTTGAAGAATACAAAAACTACGTTCACGGTACATAGTTAGATACACAATAGTGATTCATCTATCTGCACTAAAGCAAGTGAAAATGAGTCATCCATGTTTGTATAAACTTAGCACCATAAAGAAAAAACGAATCGGTCATTATGTTATGACTTAAATATAGTGTTTACCTACGTAGGTAACTGTAATAAGAAATTATTTTATTGTGTGAAAATTTCCATAAGGTATAGGGTGTAAAAGACATCGACGCGTAACGAAACAGTTATTGAAAAGTAAACCACTGCAGAAAACACCAGATTTTTAGGGCTCATGGTGTGGCGGCATTAAAATAGTACCCCTAGGGGTAAAAGTAACTCATTTACTCCTGAGACGGGGTAAAATGAAACGGAGTCAATATAGTTCGAGGGACTAAATAATGTCTATACCCCGAGGTAAACACTGTGCTTTTCATTACGACCAGACTGTGTTACGACTACAAGAAATGTAAAAAAAGAAGTAGTTTTTTTTTATAAATTGACAGCTGTCAGTTGAAAACGATTCTCCCTCCCTGGGGCTGAAAAGTATTACTATCAACCCGCTCCTCAATCAACTTCAGAGCTACTTTCCGAGTAGAAGTGTAAGTAATGAAAAAAATACTACAGCATTTTAGTAAAAAGGTTTTAGTGCTACAGCGCCATCTATGATACAAATACAGAACTAATATCAAAATTCTGAATAGCGCTGATACAGTTATCCGCGACTAAAGACTATGAAAAACCTGACAACAACTGTCGGACAGTAGCTCGCCAGACACAACACCCGTCTGGTCGGAGGATCCTCGCTTTTCTAGGGGGGATGAAGAATTTTCTGATCCTGTTCTTTATATCCCTATAATGGTTATATAGCCTTAAATTAATACTTTGCCTGATTCCTTTTTTTTACACAAATTAATGCTGGGTTCGAACCCATGAGTTACTGTACCGTAAGTCGCTGTATGGAACATTACAGTAAAAAAAAACCAGATCATAAATAACTAAGTTGTTAAACTATTCCATAGACAACGAAATGTGTTAGTATTCACAGTGAGGCTATCTTTGCGGGATTTCTCAGGACGACCGTTAAGGTAGTGTGATTCAGTTGCAGTCAATCTATCGTGACCTAATAAATAAGTATTCAGTATTTCCGGTCAGCTTTGTGAGCTGACTGTGAAATAATGGCTGATCAATTTGGGCAATTGGTTGTCTGGATTCTTATAGGGTGTCTCAGGAATAATCCTGAGACACCCTATAAGAATCCAGACACAGATGCTCAGATGCACAGATGCTTTAAAAATCAAATAACACTCATGTGTATAAACACATGAGTGTTATTTGATTTTTAAAGCATGTCAGGTGAAAGCGTCAGTGCTAATAATATTTAATCAACAAACAACCTAGCACTGCCCTGCAAATTGCAAAAAACGTAAGAAAATTTTAATTTCGCGGGCTACCTTGGAGCATCATCCTTAATGCAAAATCCAAACGTACTATATTATGGTTTGCGGAGAGGCTGCATGGATGGGCCTACAATGGGGAGGTTTATCAAGCTACACGTTGAAAACAAAGCTTGATAAACCTTCCTGTGATTTGTATTTTTTTCTATTTTTTTCTCTTTTGTGTTCCTACATGTTACTAACATAGTCTTTAAAGAAGATGTAATACTAATTACCAGACGAAAGCCTGATAAAGTAGATTGTATTTCCTACTCAATCAAATCTGATTTAAAATAATATACAAAAACCTACGCCAATAAATTCTACTATTTATTTTGCCGTTATTTTCTACATGGTAAAACATAATAAATTATGTTAAACACAATCTTATAGGCGCCAGTAGATTGTTTTCACACATAGCTGTTTTATTAGACCACGAATAATCTAGGGACTGCCATAAACATCTAAATAATTATAAGTTTTATACGTGCCATAGAATAAATATGGTAGTAAATTAACGGTTCAATGATCTTCTAATTTATTTACTAAATCTGAGATCAAGAAACGAATGATTTACGATTCTTTTACTTATACGCCCACTAACCAAATCCAATAATACCACACCACTTCTATTTTAGTTCAGTTAAATTGCTATTTCATAGCCATTACATTTAACAGTAGTGATTTAATTAAACTGACAAAGTGACAACTTAAGTAGGTAAACAATTTGCAGAAAGATTTTATCTGTATAATTATTACCTTCCTTTTTAAGGTTCCGTACGGTCGTACCCAAACAGTGTCAACAGGGGGTCTAAAATAAAAAAAATAAAAAAAATCTAAAAATGCACTTTATTGTTATAACCATAAAGTCCATTTTAAGATTTTTCACGTGATTCATATTATGTTCTGCAAAAGTGGCAATTTTAACTATATATAATTACGCTTCCGCTGTCTGTCTGTCTGTCTGTTCATCTGTCACAGGGCTGTATCTTTTGAACCGACCCCTAGCCTTATTCGTTGATTTCAATTTATTAAGCTTATTGTGTTTCCGTTTTCTTAACGATTACACACAAGACTTGCTTAGATACATAAAGTAAATTATACAGCTAACAAGCAAATAAATACTATGTCCTTAATCGTATACATGTACCTAAGTATATAAGTGGTTGTCTCACAGGTCAAACGGTGATAATATACCTTAAAGGGCTTATTTAAATAATGGATATCTATGGCTATTCGAGCTATGTTAGATCCTTCCTAATTTGTTTCAAGGACGACTACATTCGATAGTTAATATCGTTATTTATGAAATTACTGTTTATTCAAATATTTTTTCCTTTTTAGTTACGATTCTACGAGTCTATAAAGTTAATTTATTAGTGCCTTTTAAAATTGAATTAAATAGTTATTTCAGTAATGTGTTATTTCCTTTTTCGGGTATACAGGGTGTAAACGGACTCTTTACGAAGCATTCTGTACATCAAACTAACTCTACGCATTTTTTTTTAGGAACATTTTTTTTTGGGATGAATAATCAAGAGTCGAGTGCGTGGAATCCAGTTTTGAGTATGCTCAAAAGTAGCAGCCGGCATCATACTAAAGACTCCACAAAATCTGGTGATACAGTCAGCTTGTGCGTTTTGTCGTGACTTAGGCTCAGCGCAGACAGAACGGAGCCCTACGGGGAGGATTTTATTAACGCACTTGAAAATAAACTTTAAAATTTTTACAATAAAGTGCATAAATGCTTGAACCTGACAAAAAATGCTCGCGCGTCCTGGAAGATACGCTCGTGCATACGCGATCCGTAAAGAAAATGTCCGAGACCGCGCGGGGAATATTCCTCTCTATCTGCGCTGACCCTTAGTGTCGAGTTCCAATAGTTCGCATAGCAAAAGACCAAGAAAGAGGGTAGACAGATTTATCTGCTCCTAAAAATTTATTTTCCATGCACCCGCATTCTCCAGTCAACCCGCGATCATGGCGCTTGCAACAGCGTCGAAATATCGGGAGCTCAAAACAATAAATAATCACGGAAGACATCCCCTAAGCGTAAGTGACAATATAAGTTTAACTGTTTATTTATTTAAACAACAAATACAGCTATTATTACAAGTTTAGGTACCTAATACAATATAGTAGTTATATTTAAAGATATAACTACTATATTGTATAATACTTTACTAAGAATAGAATTAATTATTTTGACAACCCAGAATAATTTTGCAAAATGCGGCCCGTCTGAATTCACTCAGCGTAACTAACTAACTGTAACTATTAAAGGAAGGAAGGTAAATGCGTTATTTTCTGCAAAAGTCTTAAAAATAAAATTATTTGCTAACTGACATGAAAACCTTCACTCATTGACCTGGAGAAGACACGTTCCAAATGTATGCAAATTGTAATATTATTCAAGTAATTCTTGTTCAGCCCTGCTGCAATTTTCTGGAAAAATAACTTTACAAATACATAATGTTATCCTTGCCCTAGTTTTGTTTTAAATCCAGTTATTAATAAGGAGAACATCGTATAAGTTTAAATCATGTTTGGCGAAAAGTACTATTTTGAACGCCTTTGAAGAAAGAAGAAGGTCGCAGCTGGACTAAAAGCTCGATGGCCTTAAAGCTAGACCAGCTTTTTTTTCGGACGGGAAATCATCAAATGACTCCTCCCACTCTGGGCGCAGCGCGAAGGAGTGTCAGACTTTTACTGATTAAAAACCATCCATGTTCCTTTCTCGCCCTTTACGTTCCGGGGCCGCGGTATCTCTTTCAAACAGTCCCGCAGCCCCGGCAGGCAAGCTAGACCACCTGCAGCTATACCCTACAATTTTGTTAATGGTGTTCTGACATGTCCGCTTTGTGCTCGGAGTTTTTCGGTTAAAGTAGGATATGCTAGCCACTTGAGAGCACATGAAAAAGCAGCACGTCAAAACTCTCGACAGCCAATGTAGGAAGCCATCGAATGCAGTCACTGCTACCGAAATCGGCTAGATGGCATCAATGTTTTTTTTTGTTAATATAATCAGTATGTTATGTACTGTGGATATACATAGAAAGTTCACGGTGAGCTGACTGCTTACTGCTAATTCGTAATTTTCAATCATTCAAATATAATAACGAACCTAAGCTTCCGTTATTGAAAAAACTCTATTGTATAAGTTTCCGAAATAACAAAAAATAACTGCCTCGTTTATGCTTATTTAAAAACATGACACGGAATTTATTTTTGAATATTAATTAATTCAGAATGCCAAAATAATAAACATCCACACAAATCAATTTTGAATAACAAAAAACTGTTTGCGTCGCAATTTTATTTTTTTCTCGGTGAATTAAATATTTTGAAACACAATACTAGTCATTTGATTAGTGTTTCTTTGTCCTTCACAAATTGAGATTTTTTATTATGATACGTTTACTTACCTGTAAAACGTTCGATTCCTAAGAAATCGATTATTTACATAAGTGATAATTAATTTGAAAAATAATACCTTAGTACCCTTATCATGATGAGAGACTGACATCAATGATGTTTTAACACGATAAATAATGGTTTACGCATTTTTTACTCATGTCATGGCATTAAACTATTTGAATTTACCCTTTTACAAAACTGCAATGTCAACTTAACAACAACATAATCGTGCGAAGCCATTAAAAAAAAAAAAACAACATAATCGGATGACCTTAGCTCTTTATATCTGTGGTTGTGATAACTGTTGTCTATGGCACTTATAAGAACCTCCTTAGAAAATCTTGCAGTAAAATGCTACGTTAAATAAATAATTCTTCCTGCCACAGTTTTTGCCAATGCTATGACCTTTCTCATCGTGCTAATCAGGTAATGACATACTGACTGGAGGGCATTGCCCGGACGACTCACTTGATCATTATTTGAACCAACTTAAGGTAACTGTCAAAATATCGCAGGTTTAACTAATATGTAGGGTTGGTACATTGCCAAAAATTGTACCAAAGTATAAGTTTTAAATAATCAGACTTTTTTAGACGGTATTTTCATATTAAACATTGTTTTAAGCTTTCACGGTTGATAACTAAACTTAAAATGTCACAAAACCAAAAAAAAAAATAAAGAAAAGCTCAAAATTAACAACAAGATAAAGTGACATTTTAAGTTTGGTATCTTTTTAATAATTTAGAAGTGTTATTATTTTTGATATTATCACCAAGCCTAGACTGTGGCCTAGATAATTGATTCACGAATCAAAATGTCATAACTACATTTGCAATAACATGCAAAACATGAAAACATGAACAGAGATACCAACATTGCATCGAAACTATTTCGGTTCATACTTAGCTAGTTACAATGTCAGCAATACTTACCAAGTTCTAAGTAAGTTAAGTATTAGAGTAAATCCGGGTGAAATCCTATGTAAGAAACCCACGTCGCCGTCGGTGTAAAACTTGGTGCATTGCCAACAGGATCCACTTTCCACGTTATGTAAGTAAGTATCATTTACCTTGTTAGAAAATTCACTTCCATGGCACGTTTCATGCCGCTTTCGTTTTTACGACTGAGCTTTGGTATTTGATTGAACACAACACATTGTGTAAATAGGTAAGTGCTCAGGGTTTTACCTATCTAAAACATCTTTAAACACATAAGTACCTAACCCTCCTTTTGGGTTTCGCCGGAGACGGGTATGAAAGTGTTACTTCTGTTATTTTTAGAATAATCTTTATTTACGTGAAATATAGAGGTACATTAGTACATTGAGGTGTTAAAGATAAATAGGTTCTACAAATTGCGCTTACTATAATTCAGCATGTTAATTAAAGGCGATTTTGGATCAGATGTTTTCACGCTATAATCTCAACATCGTTAGTCTCCAGCTGTTCACTGTTAGACAGGCCTCTTTAATCGATATTCAACTCTATTAACGCTGAACGACTTACATGATTTTGTAGCGGCATAGTACAAAAATAGATACTGCAGCACCATCTAATTCTCAAATTAAGAACTAAGAGTAAAATCCTGTATTGCGTCGCATCAGACCGATTCGGCCTTGGTCAATAGATAAAGGGTTAATAAGAGGACTCAAAAAATCAGAGTTATTGGTCTAACGTACAACATATAAGTTTTCCGTAACTTATGACCAAATAGAAAGACTCAACAATAACTGTCGGGCTGTAGCCCAGCTAGCCGTCCGTCCGTCTAATGACGACAGAAGAAAAAGAAGAAGAATCCACCCTTTTCAATAGGGGATGTAGAACTTTACACCCCATTCGTCATACCCTCTTTTTTTAGGATGGTAAATCATCAAATAACTTCTCCCACTCTAGGCGGAGCGGGAGTGTCAGACTTTTACTGACTAAAAACCATCCATGTTTCTTCCTCGCCCTTTATGTTCCAGGGCCGCGGTATCTCTTTTGAACAGGCCCGCAACCCCGGATTCGTCATACCCTAAAAGTAGCATACAGGTTATTGTCATTAAATAAGGGGGAAAATATAATGACCACCAAAAATTACTTTGTGACCACTAACATCTATCACCTAAAATATCAATTGATCACCAAATTTAGTAAATTGCACCAAATTATAATGAGGTGTTTGATGACAAACTAGTTTTGCCTAGGCCGACTTGGGGCACCCCGACACGAATAGATTAGATTAGAAGGGTATGGCGGGGTCGAATGAGCGAGCGAAGCGAGCGAATAGACCCCGCCATACCCTTCGTGGTTATTTTTTTTTAAACCATTCAGAAGTAGGAGCCCCGCGAAGCGGGGCTCCGTCGACCAGTTCTCCCTCGACTCGGATGCAAGAGCATATCAGTTCAATTCCTGGTGGTCATTAACTAAAAAAATAATTTTTTGGTTCTAATTTCATGATAAAATGGGGATCAATTTTTGGTGATCATTTACTAATTTTAGCAATCAAAAGTGATTTTTTTGCCGTTCCATTTTGTTAAATCTAGTGGATCGTTATAAAAAATCTGCCCGAAAGGTAAAATGCATTTGGTTTCAATCTAGACCGTCCTTTTTGTTCACTGGAGATAGGATTCGCTACTCGCTAGCTACGTTACTTTTGGTAAAAAAATTACGCCGAAAGTGTACATTAAAATTATGTTTTAATGTACAATTATGTTTATATTTTAGCAGTTAGTACGTCGCGAAACTATTTTACGGTAATTCGTATTGTTAATTGGCACCAAATTAATTATAGCGCCATTCCATTCAACAGTTATAAAGCCGGCCTTGTTACCGCATTCTTAGAGTATGAGAGCACTCTAGATTGCCTCTAGGTCATTCTATGCTGATTGACTGCACGCACTGATGCTTATTTTTAAAAGATAAAAGGTTTTAATTACTTGATAACATGAATTAATTTATTTATAATGTACGCACAACTTGTTATAACCTACACAGATTGACTCAATGTTTACTGCACTCTCAACGAAATATGGTGGAGGAATAAAATTAAAGGTGCATATTTTGACATTCAAGCAAATGTCAAACATTGTCTCTTCTACAAAGAAATCACAAAATTCCTCAATAGAAATCGAAAGTAATAATTCACGAAGTCAATTAACTTAAACACCATTTACCCAACTAAGCCGGTAGCAGCCCTAATCTAATAGCACGTTTTCCATGCGCCTGCGATCAATGATCGGCTTCAATGATCGGGCAGCGTGACGCGCATGCGTAACACCACTGCGACCTTACGCGCACGCGCAAGTGTGTCGCGCAACGGTCGCTTTATGATCGGTGGAAATGTAAATAAAGGATTATTTGGAAGACAGGACATGTCGTGACGCGACGGAATGTGATATTATAAAATTGTTTAATTTCTCAAAATGAGCCGGAATTCATGATTTTTTTAAATACCTCGCTTGCGAGATGAACATGGCCAGCGATCGCACAAGGTTTGAAAGGAGACGGAAGGCCTTAGCTAGCCCAATTGTGTTCACAAAAAAAAAGTATCTGACGGAACAAATATTGCCCTTTTAATTTAGCTAAGCATCTTCTCATCACTTCGAAATTAAACTTAAAACACTTAAGTATTTCAAATAAGCCAGGTACAGACTCTTTGGATTGTCAAATTCATAATAACTGTGTTGTTGTCCATTTCAAAGCGTAGATCTCTATGGAGAAGAATGGAATTCGAAATGAAAAGAAAAAAACAGCCCTATTTATCTTCTTAGAGCACCACAGACACTATAGTTCTGAATGATATGGTACGGTTTATGGTTATGGTTTACTATTACCACATACATGTGGTAATAGTAAACCACATTTGTAAATTAGCGATGCTGTGTAGATAACCAATGATCTCTCTCATGTCATGCTATGCTTACGTAAGCAATAATAACAAACCGCGTACTGTGACATTTGTCATCTCGTAGAAGCTTCTCACCTAATTAATAGTGACATTTGTCATCTTATAGAAGATTCTCATACAATGGAAGTATTTGCTCTAGTATCCGTTGAGAAATCATCCACGAGCATGGAAGTGAGTATCGCTTAGTTTTTTTTTTTCCGAAGTACATCTTGCAGGTTAGACTAGGAGG
The DNA here is from genome assembly GCA_950022955.1 of Xestia ashworthii. Classification (NCBI taxonomy): domain Eukaryota; kingdom Metazoa; phylum Arthropoda; class Insecta; order Lepidoptera; family Noctuidae; genus Xestia; species Xestia ashworthii. The sequence goes on from OX465563.1 coordinate 6,488,835, forward strand.
TTGTTTTATTGGCTAATGCCGCCGCGTGGACCTTATGAGTAGAACTTCTGTTTAGGGCAATATTATATGAGCTAAGCGACAACGGGCACCCTACATGGTGTACGGACCTCGGCTTAGGGCGTCGCAGAGAAGTTCAATCGGGGCGAAGCCTTGGGCCTCTGTCTAAGACCTTTAAAATTAAAGTCCATTATCAGTTATTTAATAAGCTGACAATCACGTCTCCCACCGTATTCGTACCGGAAGATACTAAGGAGCACGGGCGCTTGTGAAAAACGGTGCTAATTTTGTTGGGTCGATTTCACTTCGCGGAAATCCGCAGGTCGCACCTGTGTCACTTGTGTGGCACATTGTTGTCCAAAATTAGGTGTGTATACGTTAGTGGTAAGTCATTGTTTGATTTGGTATTTGGCACTTTCTTGAATACTATTCTGGCCATTTCTGGAAATCGGTTTCGTTCGAGTAATCCAAATGTGCGAAAGTAAGTCACCCTGTCTGGCTGTTATTTTACTTTTTTCATCTTATCATTTATTTGGCACTTAGCATTTTTTGTTCCAACAGTACTTTCTCGTGGAATAATTTCCTCCACGCGGGAAAAGACACGTGTAAGACCTAGCAACATTATGTTTTGGTCATAAGTGGCCTTTAAATCTCCAACGTCTGGCAGACTATTTTAACGACTAACGTCTATTAAATTAAGGAAATCATACATCAAGATTTGAGTAGCAAACCACAAGGATGTTGTGGCAGTAATGCCATGTGCTGTGCACTTTGTAAACCTTGACCACTGACTGATTTACAATTCAAGTTACATTTTATACTAGCCTCCGACTTCGGCTAATTTGCATGATATCAATTTATATAGCCTATGTTACTTAGTAAAGATGTAGCTTTGTAATAGTGAAATAATTTTTAAAATCGGTTGAGCAGTTCTTGAATTAAATCGTAACAAGCAAACAAAAAATTCAATCTTTTTAATATTAAGTTTAAATTTCCTAAAAGAAACTAGTAATAGTGAGTAGTGTCTATGAAAGACTTATGCTAGAATTGAAATTGCAATTGTACTTAGGAATTCATCAAGGTGGCGCTTAGTGTCAGGTCAGTGGAAACAGCCATAATTTGTGTCCTTAAAGGCTCTCCCACATAGGCCTGTTAATATCGGTCGATAATACCGGAAGCGATACTGCAATTCCTTTTATTTACGTAGTGGCAATGTTTTTAGCAGGTTTTTTACCTGTCGGGTAGATTCGTCATATTTGTTCGGAATATCGCAGGACGCAGGAATGCAAGCGTCCTACTTCCATTACGTCGCTATTATCGCTGCAGTGTGTAACTTCGTAGCCGACCTAACACATTACCTACGTACTAAAAACCGACATCGCAATAAAGCATCCGGTATTATCGACCGATTATGTGGTAGAGCCTACAGATGGCACAATGGACCAAAGCATTTTTTTGAAGGCACGGTAGGCGCAGTGACAGCGATTGGCTCCTGCACTACCCGTCGCTGGATAGATTCTTGCACGGAATAAATATATATATATGTATTGTCTATTTACCTATAAGTACTTCTAGTACCCATTGGTACCAAAGGCAAACGACATGAGCAAATGTTATAATTTATAAAGAATCTGGGTATAGTTGACCATTCATGACCATCGAAATGATAAAAAAGCCACGTTAATGGCACATCCAGTGTATTAATAAACTAGCTTCTGCCCGCGACTCCGTACGCGGATCCTGTTGCTTATGCCTGCGACAACGGGGTCGTCGAAGATCTGAAACGTCTGATGTCGAATTCTAAGAACCCGGGGACGGGAAAATAACGGATCTTTCCCACCTGAGCAACACATACCATTTGTTTCTTTTTGCCATTTAACAGCTTCACAAAAAGTACAATTTTTAGCCATACCTCCGATGGCGGAATATGTGGCGTATTCAATCATAGGAGACGTAAATGCACTCCGTGCCTTATCAACCCAAGGAAGGTCGCCATGCCCTTTTTTTTCGGTTGGGAAATAATCAAATAACTTCTCCAACTCTGGGCGGAGCGGGAGGGAGTGTCAGATTTTTACTGACTAAAACCCATCCATGTTCCTTCCTCGCCCTTTACGTTCCAGGGCCACGGTATCTCTTTCGAACAGTCCCGCAGCCCCGGCGGGCTTCGACCTTTGCGGGCCCCTCCTTTTATGCTGACATCTCTTTGAGGCGCACGTGGAACACGAACGCGCCGTCGACACGGCAGGTCGCCATGCCCTACGGCTATATCTTGAGACACATCCGGTTTTTCAGATGATATCGACATTCTGTTCAGAGAATGTCGACGTCGATCAGAATTCAAACGTTCGTTCAATGAACGTGCATCGCGCATCACGCATCACGTTCATCACTCGTTTCAAAAGACCTGTTAGTAGATGTGCGAATACGCTGAAAACTCAAGCCTGATTCTGTATCGGTAAAAATTTCGGATTCGCTCACGATCAGCGGACAGTCGCGCATCACGTTCCGCACTTGTCTCTAAAGACCTAGAAGAAGCTATGCGTAGATACGCTGAGAACTCAAGCGCAATTCTCTATCCGTGAACGTCTCCGACTCGCGAAACAATGCGTGACGTTCACGGTCAGCGGTCAGTCGCGCATCACGTTCCCTACTTGTCTCTAGAGATCTAGTAGTCGATGCGTAGATACGCTTGAAACTCAAGCGCAATTCTCTATCCGTGAACGGCTCCGACTCGCAAGACAATGCATGACGTTCACGATTAGCGGTCAGTCGCGCATCTATTCTTCACTGGTCTCTAGAGACCTGGATGTAGAAATACGCTGAGAACGCCGGCGTGCTTCGCGATCCGAAGAGGTTTCCACGGAGCAAGTTGCAGCCTGATGTTCTCGAACAGCATCAAGTCTCTCCTGACGCTCTTCGATAGATTCTTGGGATCTTATGATCCTCAATCTTTTAGCTCCTTTGGAACATTGGGAGAGATTTGACCTCTTTCTAGGCATGGTTATAGTTTTGTTGTGAAGATACCTGATCAATTGAAATCTAAGTAACTGCTCCCCTGCGTTACTGGGTAGGCTACCGAGTCACGAAGATAACTGGAAAAGGAAATTAATTCTACAACAGGTGTCCGAGATCTTCGATTTTTATAAGTCAACAGAGAGTGCTCATCAGATTGAACAACTTTTGCTAAGACGTCATTCCTATATGTGTTATGGTGTAGCTGGGCTCTTAGAGTTCCACAACAGGTGTTCCAGATCTTCGATTTTTATAAACCAACAGAGAGTGCTCATAAAATTGAACAACTTTTGCTAAGACGTCATTTCTATATGTGTTATGGTGTAGCTGGGCTCTTGGAGTTCCACATCAGATGTTCCAGATCTTCAAACTTATACTCTCAGCAGAAAATGCTCATCATGTAGAACAATTTTTGCTATGGTGGCATTTTTGTATCTCTTATAGTTTAGCTGGTCTGTTGCGGTTCTGCATCAGGTGTTCAAGTTTCCAAGATAAATTATAGCCTCATAGCTTCTGCCCGCGACTTCGTTCGCGTGAAGTTTTGATATCGCAACGCATCGCCTACTCAACGGAAGTTTAAACTGCTTTGTTCCCGCTTGCAACATTTCTTATTGCTGCTCCGCTCCTATTGGTCACAGCGTGATGTTATATAGCCTATAGCCTTCCTCGATACATGGACTATCCAACGCAAAAAGAATTTTTCAATTCGAGCCAGTAGTTCCGGAGATTAGCGCGTTCAACCAAACAAACAAACAAACAAACAAACTCTTCTGCTTTATAATATTAAGTATAGATAATGCGAGTGTGTTAGTATACATAGACAGGAAGCCGTTTACCTTCAATAAAATTCTCGCAATGGCCCGAAGACGAACACTTTTTTGTGCAAGTTTTTTTGTTTGAGACAATAAAATTGTAACTGCTGTTTTAAATAAATGAGCAGGCAGATATTGTTATATTTTACATAACGATGGTGATCTATTAAAATAATAATGCCTTAGTAATACAAATAAATTAAACAGGTTTTATTACATTTTGGCAACCAAAAACATCTTGGTCGGAATTTTCCTTTATTGGTCATTATTTTGTTTTGAATAAGGCATTGTTATATAATAGTGATTTTATTTTATTTGTGCATAAAAATTGGTTTCTACATATTATTATGGTATTTTTTAAGTATCTATCAGATTCTGCAGTAGGTATAGTAGGTAAGAAAAACTTAATGTTAATACTTATTGGACAAAAATCATTTTACATTTAAAGATTATTTTTTCTCTCCACCATAAGTAAGTTTCATAAAACTAGTTGCTTAGATAGTAATCAAATAATCTTCGTATGTGCAAAACTATTAAATTAGCCAATAAAAAGATTTGTAATTATAAGCTCAGGAAAAATTGCTGGGGTTTTCCTAATACCTAAATCTAATCCCAGAATTAAAAACTATTAGTAGAAAACCCATGTTTTTGCTTGAATCAGTTTTTTAGTGTCATTATCATTTACTTATTTCTTTTAAAAGCCACCAGTCAACCTATACACAGATAATACTTCGACCTATATAAATAAATTATTGTTATCCGTGCAAAAGTACATTGTTGATGGCGTGCGGGTAATATCACTATATTTTCACAAAAGTATTTAGTTTTATCTCCACTAATAACATGTTTCACTATTACTATTTAATTTATTAAACATACGGGCTGTCAATAAACGTAACCGAGCCAAATATAGCCTTTTATTTAATTGAAATTACCAGTATAAAAAACAAAACTTTATCTAATATTAAAATGATCTTAAATTATTCGACGAATAAGTACGAGTAGTTGTATAAATATCTTTCCGGAGATTTTTAATAAAGTCTGAATGTTAAAAATGTGTAAAATAATATGTTTCTTGTGAATTAATTACAAATCTAATTTAGGAGATTGTAATCTACATGCCAAGACTGTATATTTCAACATCTCCTTCAAAAAAATAACAAATTAACACTCATGCAAGACATTCCTCAAAAGCTTGGCTACGAAAGGCAAACATAATTCGAGTTTTTGCGAAGCTAAGTATTACAATCTGTCAAAATTACAGATTGACAGATGTTTCACTTTTAAAAGTTGTTGTTTTGAATTTGGAACATCATTAAAAGGTTTGTCACGTAGGACCACACTAGTTAGGCATGTGGCCCGCGAATATAAAATACCGGTTTTACGTTTTTTTATTGTTGTTGATCTACAAATAGGTACTGTTGAAGATATTTTTAGGAGCGTTTAATTTTATAGTTATTTGATGACGTAGTAAGTTTAATTTGTTAGTTACGATTCCAATTTTAGTTTTTAATTTGATCACGATGTTAATTATCAAGGTCGATCGCAAAATATTGTAGAACTGTAATATGAACTAAAGTATGCCCCGGCCACACAACTCACCAAAAACGAACTAGCTCTTGCGTATTGAAGAATAATTTTGAAATGAATCATAATCATCTGCTTTTCCCGACAATGTTGGGTTTGGCTTCCAGTCTAACCGGATGCAGCTGAATACCAGTATTTTACAGAGCGACTGTCTATCTGACCTCCACAACACAGTTAGTACTGGATAATAACGATACCTACGCCTTGGAAATAACACATTATTTTGAATTGTAGATAATGCGTACTGACTCTACATACAGCATATTCTATTGATATTTTGGTACAAGTGTAATTACGTGGCCTTACAGTCTAGATGCTTTGTTATTTATTTGAAAGGCCTACTTATACCTACTTAGGTTATAATAGAATGCAGCTAGCAGCTACAATGTATGGTGACCAATAAGAAATTACCTCTACTTACGTTTCAAGATTGTTTAATCTTATTATCAATTGTCTTTACCTAATTAAAAAGGACCATTGTTCAAAGGTTTCAAATCTCGTGGTCTCGATACTAACAAAAATATTTATTAGAGTCAACAATAGAATAAGTTACCTTCGGTCTAACTAGATAGGTACTCTTTTCGCAACCACAATAGGTACCTACCGTATTTTTTTGCATTTTCGGGGAAAACATAATATTTGTAAGAAAACAAGTAGGTATCACGATTTTTTAAATATTACTGGTGGAGTTTAATGTTTTATTCAGTGTTCTCTTAAACGCTATTTATTTATTTATTTAACAATTTATGTACACACTATATACAGAAAAGAAGAAAGGAATAGAAAATAGGTACAAAGGTGATGCAACACACAGTTTGCATCACCTGCAACACACACTGTGTGTTTATAACATACAAACACACAGTTTTGTTTCAAAGGATTAATTTTACCTCTGCCATACTTTTTCATGAAGAGACCTGAAGCAGTTTGTTTATGAGTTACTCTAAAAAATTATTATATGACATGTTGCATAAATAAGTAACAAAGGTGTTCCGTCACCGTACAAAACTAAACGCAACTCATTGTAAACATACAAATCATCGATGTTCAACGCTCCATCAGTTTGCGATAGCAAAACGCAGACCTTGTATAGTCTGTGGTGCATACCGTGACTCGTAAAAAGTTGGAGCGAAAACACTTCTTTCAAAAGCCCGTGTGTGAGAACATCTCCTTTCGCGCTCAACGTTCTCTTGTCCCGACACTGGACAAATCATCGTCTTCATTCTTCTACGCGCGTAAATCTCAACCTCGCATTCTGGAATTCCTGTGTTCCTGCCCTTGGAGCCATCGGAGGTGGAAAGCTCAGCGTGTGTCGTAGCAGTCCAAGGTACGTGTATGCACTGTATTTGCTATTGACATTCTGTGGAGTTTTTGAACATCGTGCTTTACTCGTCATCGTTGTGTTCCCTAGTAGCAGAAAGCCACCCCAGCTATTTCGGCTCTGGTGCGCATGCTACATGTTTTGGTGCCGAAACCAGGGACCTTTCCATCTAATCTTATTACGTTTATGGTATTTTCTGGTTAAAAACTCATATAACTTGGTATACAGAACAAATCTATTACAAAAAAATCGTTTACCGGCTGCATTCCGAGCTATATTTTAACATTTCTCATCGAAATAACCGTTTACCTACGTAAAATCACAATCGTTCCAAGAGGTACCCCCATCGAACAGGAATTATCTATTGTCACACACTCATCGTAATTATTGTAGGATCTGTAACAGATTATGTTATCTGTGACATCAATCGTAATATGTAATATTATCTGTGGTTTTTATTAAAAAAGATAGACTCTCGTATCTCGGTCATCACCACACGTCCGCTCGTTGTTTTAATTAATATTCCCTAATCCTGGAGTCCCACGATCCTCTACATGGTGTCAGAAGTTTAATCGGAACCCAGAAGAACCAAAGAAAATGCCGGAACAGGTACAAAATATCATTCTAGCTAATAACTTAAAGCCGTTAGTTGTAAATGGCGGCAAAGATGGCAAAAATGCTGCCGAGTCATGGAAGCTGTGGAAACAAAAATTCAAAATCTTCTTTGAAGCAAATGATTTACAGAAGGTCTCAAAGTCAAAACAAATTGCCATATTGTTAAATTCTATCGGTGATGAAGGCCTAGATATTTATAATTCTTTCAATATTCAAAATGAAACGGACGAAACAATAACGACTATTATTGAAAAATTTGATGGAAAATTCAATCCATGCAAGAATGTCACTGTGGAGCGATACAATTTCTTTACAAAGTACCAAAATAGCGAATCATTGGACGAATATGTAACAATTTTGAACAATTTAGCATCAGGCTGCAAGTTTGAAAATTTGAAAGAGTCATTGGTAAAGGACATGTTTATCATAGGAATAAGGAATACTCAAATAAAGGAACAAATATTGCAAAATCAAAACATAACGAATGTTGACGAAGCTGTTCAATTTGCAAAAAATATGGAATTGTCTCAAGAAAGATCTAGAAAATTACAGAATGGAAATGAAGCTAATAATAATTCTAGTTCACAAGTGCAATCAATTCGTCAAAGCAGAAGTACATATTTCAAGAACCAGCCATCAAAAAGAGAAAATTCAAAGAAAAGGTCAATAACTCCATACAGAAAATCGTTGGAAAATAGAAGTTCTAGTCAAAATCGATATAAGTCCAATCCAGTACAATCTTTTTCAGCCAATTCCAGGTCAAACAACAATATTAGAAATAATTCTAACTGTAATAGATGTGGTCAGCTGCATAGGTACAAGTGTCCAGCACAAGGCAAAATCTGCAATATATGTAAGAAAATGAACCATTTCGCCAATTACTGTTTCTACAAAAATCAAAATAGCAAGAAGAATGTAAGTACAATTAGTAGTTCTGAATGTATACAAAAGTTGCATAATCATGAAAATGATATTCATAGTAATGTAATTCTGGATTACCCTCAAAATGATTTTATTATTAATTCAATTAATTGTAATTCAAATTCACAAAATTGGAAATTAGAATTGAATGTTCATGGCAATATTATAAGATGTCAAATTGACACAGGTGCTGATATAAATGTAATTTCACTAAATACTTTAAAAAGTTTAGAAAACATGTGTAAGAAAAATTTTTTCATTGAAAAGTCAAACAAAAGAGTATTTTCATTTGCAGGTCAATTGATTGAAAACTTGGGTTCTGTCAGACTTGAATGTTCTTTTAATCACAAACTATTTAAGCCAATCAATTTCATAGTTGTTAAATGTGACTGTTCTACAATTTTGGGTTGGAGGACATGTGAAGAATGTGGCATTGTAAAACGTATTTTCGAACTATCCCAAAACAATTCTAAAATAACCACTAACAAAGAACAAAAGTCAGTACAAATGCTTATTAACAAATATTCAGATACTTTTGAAGGATTAGGTTGCTTACCAGGTAGTGTTAATTTACAAGTAGATACAACCGTCACACCAAAGATTTGTCCAGTTAGGAGAATACCATATGCTTTACAACAAAAACTCAAAAATGAATTAGAACGAATGGTGCGACTACAAGTCATAGAAAAAGTTATTAAACCTACTGACTGGGTAAATTCCATAGTACCTGTAGAAAAACCCAATGGTGACTTACGTATTTGTCTAGATCCTAGGAACTTAAATAAAGCCATAAAAAGACCTCATTTTCCATACCCTACATTTGATGATTTGCGGTCAAGGGTAGTGAATGCGTCAGTATTCTCAAAGTTAGATGCTAATTCAGGTTACTGGATGCTAAAATTAGATCCAGAGAGTAGTGATCTTTGCACTTTCAACACACAGTTTGGTAGATATAAATTTTTAAGACTTCCTTACGGAATAAATTCAAGTGGTGAAATTTTTCATAGAGTAATGTCCGAGTTACTTGGGGACCTTCCAGGTGTTATTATATTTGTCGACGATATATTGGTCTATGGTTCTACGCAAAGTGAACACGATGAAAGATTAGAAAATGTTTTAAAAAAAGCTAAAGAAATCAATTTAAAATTTAATAAATCAAAATGTCAGTTCGGACAGTCTGAAGTTTCGTATGTGGGTCATGTTTTTAACAAAAATGGTATTTCACCGGATACGTCAAAAATCGAAGCTATAATGAAAATGCCAAGACCAGAAAACATAAAAGATCTTCAACGATTTCTTGGTATGATAAATTACCTTGGTTCATATGTACCTAACTTAGCTCATGAAACTACTTTACTTAGAGAACTCCTTAAAAAACAAAATATGTGGCAGTGGACTCCTAATCACGAAAAACAATTTACTAAATTAAAATCTCTTATTTGTCAATCACCTGTCCTAGTACATTATGATGTAAACAAACCTGTACGATTGTCAGTAGATGCTTCAAAAAATGCAGTTGGAGCAGTAATTTTTCATGGACAAAATCCTATTGCATATGCATCTAAAACTTTAAATAAGTCTCAGGAAAACTATGCCCAAATAGAGAAAGAATTGTATGCTATAGTTTTTGGTTGCAAGAAATTTCATCAATATATTTATGGAAAAACAACTTATGTTGAAACTGACCATCAACCTCTTGTAACTTTGTTCAAAAAATCACTTTCTGATGTCCCGCCTCGTCTTCAAAGAATGATGATAGCTATACAGTCATATGATCTTAACGTTTCATATACAAAAGGTACTGAAATGTATGTCTCTGATACTTTGTCCCGTGCACCCATATCAAAAACTAATATAGAAAAATTTAATTTTGATGAGTTGGATAGTAATATAGTTTGTCAAGTAAATTTACTAACTTCTAATTTAGCAATTACTAAAGAAAAACAAGAAAAAATCATGTCTCATACAAAATCTGATATGTCACTCCAAAAACTAAAAGAATACTTTATGTCAGGATGGCCTAATTGCAAGCAAAAATGTGATTCAATTGTTTTACCCTATTGGAACATTAGAGATGAGATTCATGTTGTAAATGATCTAGTTTTCAAGAATCAGTCTGTCATTATACCTAAATCTCTACGTTCTGAAATTCTCTCAATTTTACATGAAGGACACATGGGCATAGAAAAAACTAAAAATCATGCCCGTGGAACTGTTTTTTGGCCTAATATTTATCATGACATTGAAATGAAAATAAAACAATGTGAAACTTGCATGACATTTAGTTCAAATAAAACAAAGGAAACTTTATTATCTCATGAACAACCTTCTTTACCATGGCAAAAAGTAGCTACAGATTTATTTGATTACAAAAGCAAAAAATATTTAATAGTTGTCGATTATTATTCAAATTACATCGAAATAGCACAATTAAATCAAGATTCTAGAAGTTATACAGTCATTAATCAAATCAAGTCAATTTTTTCACGACACGGTATTCCATTGCAATTAGTAAGTGATGGTGGCCCTCCATTCAACTCTCATGAATTTCAAAATTTCACAAAAGACTGGGATATTCAACATATCATGTCAAGTCCTCACTTTCCTCGATCAAACGGTCTTGCGGAAGTATCTGTAAAAATTGTCAAAAATATTCTCAGAAAATGTGAACAGTCAGGTACAGACTTTTATATTGGTCTGTTACAATACAGAAATACCCCAAGAGGTAATCTCAAATCACCTTCAGAATTACTTATGTCAAGAAAACTGAGAACAAAATTGCCTACTACAACAAGTAATTTAAAGCCAAAAGTAGTTCAATTTTCAAGTCATTTAAAAAATAAGTCACAAAAATTGGAAAATAGAAAATTATATTATGATAGAAATGCTGTATCTCCTCAACAATTTCAGTCAAATGACAAAATATTTTTCAAGAGAAATCCCAAGGATGCAACATGGTCTAAAGGTGTTATTTTATCAAAAACTAACTTTCCAAGATCATACTTAGTCAAAGATAGTAATGGAACAATCTATAGAAGAAACTCACATCATATTAAGCTATTTAAATCAAATCTGTCACAGTCAAGGTCACAAAATAGTTATAAATCGTCACAGTCAAAGGAAAATACCAAAAATATATTGGAAAATAACAATGATAATGCTAATCATTCTGGTCACAAGTCGTCCAAGTCTTATAATAAATCGTATCAAAAATCATACAAGTCAAGTCTAATAGAAAAGGAGGATACAGAGATACATCATTATTATATTCCTGAGTATCTATATTGTAGAAGAAAAAGTAATGAAGAACAAATTGTAAATTTAGATGATTCTTATGCATCTGCCGAGTCAAGTCAGTCATCTAATGATGAAAATCCAACACAATTGGATAAGTCTGTCAAGTCAAATGTAATGAATAAAAGCAGGAGACAGTCTCCTATATTTGTAGAAGTTAATGATGATGTACAAAATAATGAATATTTGTCAGAAAATGAAATGTTAAGTCAGTCACAGTATGGTAGTCAAGACTTACCTGAAATGTTAGATATCAGTATAAGTTCAAATACACCGGAGTTAAGATACTCATCCAAAGGGAGATTATTAAAGTCAAGAAAAAGACTAGATTTATAAAAATGAATGTATATTTATTATGTCAATTTAATGAGTCAATTAATTCAATTTTTAAGGTTAAGTTATTTAATTTGTCCTAATGTTTATTTACGTTTTAATAGAAATGTCAAATGTCATTAACGTCAATGTCAAGTCATGTCATAATTAGTCGATGTCAAATTTATGTCAACTAACAGGTTCAGTGTTGCCTTTTTATCTTTAAGAAAGGGCATGTAACAGATTATGTTATCTGTGACATCAATCGTAATATGTAATATTATCTGTGGTTTTTATTAAAAAAGATAGACTCTCGTATCTCGGTCATCACCACACGTCCGCTCGTTGTTTTAATTAATATTCCCTAATCCTGGAGTCCCACGATCCTCTACAGGATCTAATTAGGCAATCACTTTTCTATCGGTGCTTAATTCCATTGGCTTACAATACTTACTTATCACCCGTATCAAATTCACCTACTAGTATTCATTTCCATTTCCATTCTAGAATATTTCAATCACAAAATTCTCAGAAAGTTCGTTTTTTCACTTTTTCATACTGTGGGTAATTTCACATACGGTCGAGCATTCGTAATCGGCGTCGATTTCTTGGTTACGGTCGACCGTGTACACCGCTCCAAATAAGTTTCGGATCGTACATGTACGGTGCGTCATAGCACATTCACACAAAACTTGTGAGGTTAGCTGTAAGTACCTATTCATTCCAGTGAGTTTTATCTTTGTTGTTTACGTGTTAACGCATTTTATTTTACGTTTCATATAATGTCGCTGCTTAGTAAACATTCTACTAGGAAATTAAGGAAATCTAAATCGAAGTCTATCGATGTGGATGAATATACCGCACAAGATTTGCCATCGTTACGTCGAAAGCGTACTATGTCTTACAACCGGCTAGCTAAAGCTTTAGAGATTGGCACGTTAGCATTGAGTGACTCATCCAAGCTCGACTTGTTTATATCGTATTATCGAGACATAAAGGCCATCGCACACAACTTCGAACAAGCACATTTAATCATTTTAGATATTTTAAACGACCCGGAAGATGATGATAACGAGATGCAAGAACGTTTTGATGATATGTACTATCAAGTAGGATCAATTTATCACACTTTAACAAAATCACTTACATCATCACCTCACTCGCAAAATGTTAACTCTTCTTCTAATATTCGATTACCAAAAATAGTACTTCCTAGTTTCTCGGGTAACATTAAACAATGGCCCGAGTACTATGATACATTCAACGCTTTAGTACATAATTCTACTACACTTACGGACACTGAGAAGTTTCATTATTTGGTTTCTTCCCTTAGTGGTGAAGCATTAACGGTAGTGAAAACGTTCCCTAAGACCCAAGATCATTATCACGATGCTTATAACACATTAGTTAATCGCTACAAGTCTAAACGCAACTTATCTTTTACTTGTTGGCGTGAGGTTTTAAACACAGATTTTAAACATAATGATGCGAATAAATTCCAAATCTCATTAGATCTTTTAGAAGAGAATTTATGTATTTTAAGGACACTCGATTTCCCGGTCCAACATTGGGACTTTGTTTTGGTTTACCATATGTTATCTAAACTAGATCCAGATGTACGCCAAAGTTTTGAAGAGAAATATTCCGATGTAGAAATACCATCTTTTGATCAAATAAAATCATTTTTGCGTGCAAAGTCAGAAGCTCTTATACGTGGTACACACTTTAACGCTACTCCTAAAGTTAAATCGAACCAGACTGCGCCCGCGGTTGTGTCGTCTCAATCTCGACGCGCCCCCACTCCTACAGTACTCATTGCTTCTGGTGATGATAAACAAATTACACAACCGAGTAAATGTGCTTATTGTAATGAATCACATTCAATAATGTCATGTCCCACGTTTCTTCAAAAATCGGTTGACGAACGTATGAACGTAGCTAACGAGAAAAAATGGTGTTATAATTGTTTAAAGTCGTCCCACCAACTTAAGGATTGCAAATCGATATTTACATGCCGTGCATGTAAGCGCAAACACCACACATTACTTCACCGCGAAAAACCTCAGCCGCAGGAACCGAGTCCAACAGTCTCATCTTTGATATCAAGGTCTCAGGCAAATACTACCGTGTTGCTGGCTACTGCTATCGTTCAGGTTAGGGACGCTTCAGGCAATATGCAATCTTTTCGTGCATTGTTCGACACCGGGAGTCAGAGCAATTTCATTACCGAATCTGCTGTTAAGAGTTTAGGGTTCACTCCAGCTAAGGCTGATACCAAAGTCAGTGGACTCGGGGAAGCTGTGGCACCCATTGCCGGTGATGTCACTTGTTCAGTAGGCACGAGTACGCGTGTTTATTACAAATTAAACATGCATGTGATCAAGAAAATATGTGGCGACCAACCTATCGCTCAGTTGAACACATCGGGGTGGTCACATATAAAATCGTTGGCGTTGGCCGATCCAGGATTCGACATTCCTGGACCCATCGATCTTTTATTAGCTGCAGATGTCTTCGTTGAATCTGTTCTTAACCAACGCATTAAAGGAGGTTACAACCAACCTACCGCATTTAATTCAATTTATGGGTGGCTTCTTTTAGGTAAAACGTCTTTATCATCAACTTCTTTACTTCAACTATCTACTATACCTAGCAGTGATAACGGTCTAAATTCAATAGTTCAACGTTTTTGGGAAATTGATTCATTACCGAATTCGTCTCCGTTGAGTCCAGATGACTCGCTCTGTGAACAAATCTTTATTTCTACTCATTCACGTGATCAAACAGGGCGTTATATTGTTAAAATTCCTTTCAAAAATGATACGGAACCTACCTTTGAAGGCTCTCGTGAAGTAGCTTTACGCCGATTTTACGCTATTGAGCGTAGATTATCTCGCGATCCCGATTTATGTAGTCAGTATTCTGAATTTATGTCTGATTACCTCGAATCCGGTCATATGTCACTCGTACCGTCCCAGGACATAGGTCAGGGAAAATACTACATTCCCCATCATTGCGTCTTACGTCCTCATTCAGCTAGCACACGTCTACGTGTCGTATTTGACGCTTCGGCGAAAGATCTCCATTCGCGTTCCTTGAATGATGCACAACTTATCGGTCCAAAATTACAACCAAATATTTTGGAACTACTTTTACGGTTCAGGGAACCTAACGTTGTTTTTATGGCAGACGCCCGTCAAATGTATCGCCAAATTGTCTTGTCTTCAGACCAACGCGACTATCAACGGATTTTCTGGCGGACCTCGCCTAGCGAGCCCCTACAAGAATACCGCTTAAATACGGTCACGTATGGTTTAGCGTCATCTCCTTATCTCGCGTGCCGAACTGTGAGACAGCTCGCAGAAGACGAAGGAGACTCTTATCCTCTGGCAAGACAAGTTATTCTAACTCAAGTATATGTTGATGACGTGGCTACTGGATTTCCAACATTAGAAACTGCTCAGGAGGCCAAATCGCAGATTATCGCTTTGTTCAAACGTGGTCAATTTCATTTACGAAAATGGGTTAGTAATCATCCTCAACTTCTATCGGATCTTCCTAGTGAAGATTGCTTGGCTGGTGCAGTGTCATTCGACACCACAGAAACGTCAACTTTAAAGGTGTTAGGTCTTCAGTGGGATCCATCCTCAGATACTTTTAACTTCGCTATAGAACCTTCTGATCGGCCTTGTACGAAACGCTCGATTTTAAGTGAAACAGCTCGGATCTTCGATCCATTGGGTTTTCTTTCACCAGTCACCATCCAAGCGAAATGTCTGATCCAAAAACTATGGGTTCTCGGCATAGGCTGGGATCAAACTCCACCCGACGACGTCATTGGAATGTGGAACACTTATCGTGACCAACTACCGGAGCTAGCTCAATTCAGAATTCCACGTAAATTGACCTGCCCAGATGCTAAGTCATACGAAATCCACGGCTTCTGTGACAGCTCTGAGATCGCATACGGAGCAGTAGTGTATCTGCGAGTGGTCCAGGCTGATCAGGTAAACGTTTACCTCGTATGTTCTAAAGCTCGTGTGGTTCCGTTAAAACGCATATCAGTGCCACGACTCGAATTGTGCGCTGCAGTTCTCCTTTCCGACCTATATAAATTCGTACGTGATATCTATCTTTCCCAAATTAAAATCGAAAACGTTTTTCTCTGGTCTGACTCAACCATCGTTCTATCATGGTTACGTTCGCCCTCCTCGCGCTGGACTACGTTTGTCGCTAATCGCGTCAGTCATATCCAGGATACAACACCCATGGAGTGCTGGCATCATGTGTCCTCCGGCGACAACCCTGCAGATATCTGCTCACGCGGTCAATTTCCGAGCGAAATTCTGGTCAACTCGTTATGGTGGGCGGGGCCCTGTTGGCTATCGAATGATAAAACTAAGTGGCCGATCAATTCCACTAGTAATCTAGCACAGCTGACTAGCGAAGATGAGTCAGTCGTGCAAGCTGAGGCTCGGAAAACAGTAACCTTAACTATTCGCGCAAAGAGCGAGCCTCAGACCGAATCAATTATAGAAACTTTAATAAACCGGTTCTCATCTTTACAAAAGATAGTAAACATACTTACGTTTGTTCATCGTTTCATTACAAATTGCCGTAATCCGGCTTCAGCAAATCGTTGCAAATTCTTAAATAACGTTGAGCGACATAATTCGTTAATGCATTTAGTCAAACATGTGCAGCAAAAAACATTTACTGAAATTATTCTAAATTTAAACTCTCACAAATCTATACCTAAATGTTTTCGTAAACTAAACCCTTTTCTCGATAGTCGAGGAATACTCAGGGTGGGCGGTAGAATATCGCGAGCAGGCCTAGAATACGAACAAAAGCATCCAGCCTTTCTACCGTCAGATCATCCATTATCGTTTTTAATTATAGATTTTATACATCGTAATTATCTACATCCAGGTATAAACACGACTCACTTTTTACTCTTACAACAATTTTGGATTCTCTCTGCTAAGCGTGTAATACGTCAGTGCCTATCTAAATGCATTCAATGCTACCGTACTAACCCGCAACCGCTTCAGCCGTTCATGAGCGATCTGCCCGCGTATCGCGTTAATCAAGTCAAACCGTTCTCCATCGCAGGCGTCGATTTCGGTGGCCCGTTTCGCATAAAGCTAGGTCCACACCGTGGCGCTAAGATAGACAAGGCATATTTATGCTTATTTGTCTGTCTTGCTACCAAAGCAGTGCACCTTGAAGTGGTTTCCACTTTAAGTTCCGACGGTTTTATCGCAGCGTTACGACGTTTTGTGGCGCGACGTGGTCGCTGTAATGAAATACACGCGGATTGTGGGACTAATTTCGTAGGTGCTAGCAATCAATTAGCGCCTCTCATGCAACATGCATCTAGTGCAGAGAAAATAACCTTTAAATTCAATCCTCCTTCGGCTCCACACTTCGGCGGAGTGTGGGAAATTCAAATTAAGGCAGCAAAATCTCATTTGTTACGTATCGTTGGTGATCAAGTCCTTACTTTTGAAGAACTCACAACTCTGTTCACCCAAATCGAAGCCGTTATGAATTCTCGACCGTTGTGCCCGATTAGCTCAGATCCTAACGATCTAACAGCTCTGACCCCAGGTCATTTCCTCACATTAGAACCTTTAACCACTGTCCCTGATGAAGATCTATCACAAGTCAACACTAATCGGCTTCACCGGTGGCAGTTGTTACAATCATTTCATCAGAACTTTTGGTCCAGGTGGAAAAACGAATATCTTAACTCTCTAACGCAACGTGCCAAATGGACCAAAGATTCTAAACCATTACAAGTAGGTTCGATGGTGATAATCAAGGACGATAACCGCGCGCCATTACATTGGCCTCTAGCCCGCGTGGTAGAACTCCTACCTGGGTCTGATGGGGTAGTTCGGATCGCAATCGTTAAAACCGCAACTAAACATATAATACAACGACCGTTGGTAAAGCTATGTCCATTGCCCATAGCATAAATCATTTAATTCAACTCTCATCGTAATTTTAACTTATCATCCAATTTTAGTTTAACTTAGTTTATCGTTATTATTAGTTTGTTATTATTGTATCGTTCTTTAACCAGAAAATGCCATTGCCATTTTGGTGGGCGGGATGTTCCGTCACCGTACAAAACTAAACGCAACTCATTGTAAACATACAAATCATCGATGTTCAACGCTCCATCAGTTTGCGATAGCAAAACGCAGACCTTGTATAGTCTGTGGTGCATACCGTGACTCGTAAAAAGTTGGAGCGAAAACACTTCTTTCAAAAGCCCGTGTGTGAGAACATCTCCTTTCGCGCTCAACGTTCTCTTGTCCCGACACTGGACAAATCATCGTCTTCATTCTTCTACGCGCGTAAATCTCAACCTCGCATTCTGGAATTCCTGTGTTCCTGCCCTTGGAGCCATCGGAGGTGGAAAGCTCAGCGTGTGTCGTAGCAGTCCAAGGTACGTGTATGCACTGTATTTGCTATTGACATTCTGTGGAGTTTTTGAACATCGTGCTTTACTCGTCATCGTTGTGTTCCCTAGTAGCAGAAAGCCACCCCAGCTATTTCGGCTCTGGTGCGCATGCTACAAAAGGAGTGGTGAGAAAGAATTGTAAAATGTACCTAGAATCTACATCCATACCTATGTAGATTGTAGGTACCTACATTTTATTCGTAAATTTTTCTGACTGGAATCCTCAACGCATGACTTGCTCCACTATAACGTAATACTAGAAGGGCCATAGATTTATAGTACTTGTTTGTTTCATACGATCTAACTGCTATGCAAATAGACATGATACTGATCGCGACTTTATTGTAATGTTTTCCGGTGCAAATACAAATATGTTTTGTTTCGCAGGATTCGTAATTTTCTACTAGTGTGTCTAATCGCTAATTCCCATGTGTTCATTAGTTTTAGTTTATTGTCTTTGCAAAAAGTTGTTTACTTTGTTATTGCGGTTTCCATACTTTTTCAACTACCTATTTAATTTTCTAGATTTCAAAAGTCTTTTGATCTATTAGTTTGGATTGGATCTTAGACTGCCTCGTTGGTCTTGTGATCGCAAGCGCGTCTGTTGAACAATCCCTTTTTTTTTTCAAATGACTTCTTCCACTCTGGGCGGAGCGGGAGGGAGTGTCAGACTTTTACTGACTAAAACCCATCGATGTTCCTTCCTCGCCCTTTATGTTCCGGGGCCGCGGTATCTCTTTCGAACAGTCCCGCAGCCCCGGCAGGCTTCACAAGAGACCCTGTGTTTGATTCCCGGATCGGGCAAAGCGATATTGGGTTTTTCCATCAGGAATTTCTCAGTAGCCGCCACGGAGTCTGGATTTGTGCCCGGTTGATGGGAATAGGCTCGCTCCCTATTACATGGGACTTTAACGTAACTAGCGAAATATTGGTGTACTATACAGGTAGAAGAAGGGAAAGAAGGAGAGGTAGACCCGTAACAAGTTGGGAAGAAGAGCTCAAAAAAACAGCCGGCCGGATTCGAGTAGCCCATTCTAGAGAGGACTGGCTATCTTTGGAGGAGGCCTTCACCTACAGAGGGGTTCTTGCAGACTAAATATAATGTAGGGAATACACCCACATTTAGTTTATGTATTTGTAATGCATAACACACAACACAAGACATTTATATACAAACACATTTATTTACATGTATTTATAATATTCACATATTACACATCACCGGCATCCTATATTGACAACATCAATATAATGTCGGATGATGCCGGGACGCTGTACACTGGAATCGCACCGCGGCCGAGCTACGTCATCGTGACGTATTGCGAGCGAGTGCGGTGGGAGGCAGCGGGCGATCGTTGACTGTCCTCTCCATGACCTTCAGTCGGTACTAACCACACAACGGCGCGTGCGCATAATTCTGTGGCTCCTCGAATAATGCATAGTTTCCGTGTTACGCTGATTATCTTGTGTTTACCGTATTTATAAACTGTTGTGCTGTGCTTACTGTGACTGTGACTGAAACCTATCATCTCTGTTCTCCTTCTTCTTGTTTTGTGTTGTGCGTGTGAACTATCTATCTTCAATAGAACTGTAAGTACTTAGGCAGTGACTTTTATTTATACTCCTGCCTACCCCACACACTCGACAACACCTCTATAATGGTGACCCCGATCGAACACTTTAAAATGAGTGATAGTGAGTCTGAGCACACCGCGTCGTCGCAGCCGGCGGACAACGTCACACGGAGACCGCGCAGGGCAAAGCGCGTTTCCATTGTGGCGTCGCACGAGATTTGCCGTGCGTCGTTGAAGTTGCCACCGTTTTGGCCAGAAGAACCAGAATTATGGTTCGCCCAAATAGAGGCCCAATTTGGAAACGCTGAGGTGACGGATGACGTCACGAAATTTAATTTTGTGGTGGGACATTTAGACCCCCAATTTTCCAAAGAGGTGAAGGACGTCATCATGTCCCCTCCTACAACCAACCGGTACGAGAAGCTGAAGACCGAATTGGTGAAGCGCCTCTCAGCCTCCCAGGAGAAGAAAGTGAAGCAGCTGCTGATGCATGAGGAGCTGGGAGACCGGAAGCCGTCGCAGTTCCTTCGTCACCTGCAGGGTCTAGCCGGACCAAGCGTGCCCGAAGACTTCGTGCGCACCATTTGGAGCAGCCGGCTCCCCAGCAGCATCCAGCCCCTGCTGGCAACCCAGCCGCACAGCACCTTGGAGGCGCTGGCTGAACTAGCGGACCGCGTTCAGGACATCGCAGCACCGAGCCACGTCGCATCAACTTCGGCAGCTGGACCCACTGTAGGTGAGATGGCAGCCGAAATTGCGGAGCTGAAGCGAGCGATGAGGGACCTGACGGTGCAGCTGCGTGACAGTCGATCGCGTAATCGCTCCCACAGCCGTGGTCGAGACACGCGACGCCACTCACGCCAACGTTCCTCAACCCGCTCAGACTCCAGCTACAGAAGACACCCACAGTGCTGGTACCACTCGATGCATGGCGAGAACGCCAAGCGTTGCATCAAGCCCTGCGATTTCAAGAAGGGAAACGCCGCGGGCAGTCGGTAATGGCGACAGACGATTGCCCCGCTTCTACTGGTCGCTTATTTGTCAAAGACCAAACGACGAACACGCAGTTCCTGGTCGATACAGGAAGCGACCTCTGCGTGTACCCTCGTCGTCTGCTCAGCGATCGTCGTGCGCCCACCAACTACCAACTTGTGGCCGCTAATGGAACGCCCATTCCAACATTTGGTTTCCTCGAGTTAAACTTAAATTTAGGACTCCGTAGAGACTTTAAGTGGCGTTTCGTGGTAGCTGAGGTTACAAAACCTATCATTGGTGTGGACTTTTTGTGTTTTTACTCATTAGCCGTTGACTGTAAGAATCAACGGCTAATAGATAGTACTACCAACATTTTTTGTATAGCCACGAATCAATCAGATTCGTCATTATTTTCCGTAAAGGTGTCTTCTGGCGACTCGAGGTACCACAGAATCCTCGATAGCTTTCCCGACATCACCCGACCTGCCGGAACACTACGCAACACACCACATAACACGGTACACCATATCCGTACGACCCCAGGCCCGCCAGTATCTTCTTCGTTTCGGCGATTAGCGCCGGATAAATTAAAAATAGCTCAGCAGGAGTTCCAGCTGATGCTGGCCAATGGAACTGCCAGACCCTCGGAGAGCCCCTGGTCATCTCCACTTCATCTCGCCCCCAAAAAGGACGATGGTTGGCGACCATGCGGAGACTACCGCATGCTCAACGCGCGAACGGTCCCTGACAGGTACCCGATTAGGCACATCCACGACTTCGCACATAGTATTGCAGGCTGTCGAATCTTTAGCACCATCGACCTCGTGAAAGCCTACAACCAGATACCAGTCAGTCCAGACGATATACCGAAGACCGCCATCACCACACCGTTCGGCTTGTACGAGTTTCCGTACATGACGTTTGGTCTGCGCAACGCTGGCCAGACGTTTCAACGTTTTGTCGACGAAATGACCAGAGGGCTAGACTTTTGTTACTGCTATTTAGATGACTTTTTAATATTTTCTAGGACAGAAGCAGAGCACGAGGAACATCTCCGAATTATTTTTAATAGGTTAAAGGACTTCGGCATGTTGGTTAACACGTCCAAGTGCGTTTTTGGTGTCCCGGAGGTAACTTTCTTAGGGTACCATATTTCCGAGAAGGGCACAAAACCACTCGACGCCAAGGTCGAGGCCATAAAGAAGTTCCCACAGCCCAAGGACGTTCGTCAGTTGCGCCGATTTCTAGGTATGATCAACTTTTATAGGCGTTTCATGCCCCACGCAGCACAGATACAGGCGCCACTTCACAATCTCTTGATTGGCAACGTAAAGGGCTCACACCCCATATGTCTGGCGGAGAGTACTTTACAAGCATTCGAGGATTGCAAGGAAAGCCTAGCTAACGCTGCTCTATTAGCGCACCCCGATTGCAATGCCAAACTCGCATTGGTTACCGATGCGTCGGATACAGCAATAGGCGCAGTGTTACAGCAGCTTAGCGAAGACGGCTGGCAGCCATTAGCTTTCTTTTCCCGGAAGCTTGGCCCCTCGCAAGTAAAGTATTCTCCCTACGACAGGGAGCTGCTGGCCATTTACGAGGCCATCAAATACTTTCGCCACATGCTGGAGGCTAGGCACTTCGTCGTGTACACGGACCACAAGCCGATCAGTTTCGCATTCCATGAACGGAAAAGAAACTGCTCGCCTAGGCAATTCCGGTACCTTGACTTCATAGCCCAATTCACCACCGAGATAAGGCACATTGCTGGCAAGGACAATGTTGTCGCCGACCCCTTATCTCGCGTGGAGGAATTACAGGTGCCGGTCAGCCTCAGCACCCTCGCAGACTCTCAAGCATCAGATCCAGAACTGAAGAAGCTTCTTCAGGAAGGGTCTTCACTGGTCCTTGAGAAGGTGCAGGTCACAGGGGAACGTACGTCCGTGTACTGCGACGTCAGTACAGCGTCTCCCAGACCGTTTGTGCCAAAAATGCTGCGGAAGCAAGCATTTGACAGCTTGCACTCCCTCAGTCATCCAGGCGTCTCAGCGACTGCAAAACTAGTGGCAGAGCGCTTTGTTTGGCCAGGCGTCAGGAAGGACTGCAGGGAATGGGCACGAGCTTGTCTAGCATGTCAGCGGGCTAAAGTGAGCCGCCATGTATCTGCGCCATTAGGAGCATATCATCTCCCACGCGCCAGGTTCACCACGATCCACATCGACCTTGTGGGCCCGCTCCCAATTTCACAAGGCTTCAGATACTGTCTGACGGCAGTCGACCGATTTACCAGGTGGCCAGAGGTCGTACCTATCGTCGACATTACTGCCGAGACAGTAGCTAAGGCATTGCTGTCTGGATGGATTGCCCGATTTGGCTGTCCGACCGACATTGTTACGGACAGAGGCCGTCAGTTCGAGTCGGCTCTGTTCGAACAATTATCCAAGATTGCTGGTTTCCAGCACAAACGGACAACGGCATACCATCCAGCGTGTAATGGCATGGTGGAGCGATTTCACAGGCAACTCAAGGCGTCCATCACGTGCCATGCCAATGACAAGTGGACCGAGTCGCTGCCGTGGGTATTGCTTGGCATAAGGAGCGCATTCAAAAAGGATGTCCAAGCGTCCTCCGCCGAACTGGTATACGGCGAACCGCTAAGGCTCCCAGGAGAATTTTTTTCTTCCAGTGATGACGGAACGACCGACATCACGGACTTTACCACGCGCATCCGCAAGTTCGCTCACAACTTGCAGCCAACTCCAGCTTCCCGTCACAACAAAGCTAGCATTTTTATATTTAAGGATCTGCAGACCACTGATCACGTGTTCCTTCGTGAAGACGCATTACGTGGCTCGCTGCAAGCAGCCTACACAGGTCCTCACAAAGTTCTGCAAAGGGGCGACAAAGTATTTAAAATTATAGTTAAAGGCAAAGAGGTCACGGTCTCAATCGACCGCCTAAAACCAGCCTACATATTGGTCGACAAAGCTGACCCCCCTGAAGATACTCCATCCGGCGACAAAACCGAGTTTACTACGCGTTCCGGTCGTCGGGTCAAGTTTCCAGATTTTTATCGCCCTTGACGGTCTCTGGAGGGGGGTGGTGTAGGGAATACACCCACATTTAGTTTATGTATTTGTAATGCATAACACACAACACAAGACATTTATATACAAACACATTTATTTACATGTATTTATAATATTCACATATTACACATCACCGGCATCCTATATTGACAACATCAATATAATGTCGGATGATGCCGGGACGCTGTACACTGGAATCGCACCGCGGCCGAGCTACGTCATCGTGACGTATTGCGAGCGAGTGCGGTGGGAGGCAGCGGGCGATCGTTGACTGTCCTCTCCATGACCTTCAGTCGGTACTAACCACACAACGGCGCGTGCGCATAATTCTGTGGCTCCTCGAATAATGCATAGTTTCCGTGTTACGCTGATTATCTTGTGTTTACCGTATTTATAAACTGTTGTGCTGTGCTTACTGTGACTGTGACTGAAACCTATCATCTCTGTTCTCCTTCTTCTTGTTTTGTGTTGTGCGTGTGAACTATCTATCTTCAATAGAACTGTAAGTACTTAGGCAGTGACTTTTATTTATACTCCTGCCTACCCCACACACTCGACAACACCTCTATAATAATTTACAGTATAATAGTAACGTAGGATTAATTTATGTAATAATTTAAAATAACAACTAATTTTAAGAACTAAACTTAATTACAAACAAAAATTTATTATACCTACTAGCTATTAAGATTGAACTAAACTTTTTCTTTTTGTAATCTGCATGAAATAAAAGGCTTATGCATTTTTATTTTTATTTTATTATTAGGTACACTTCTGAATAACTCTTTGGGTATTACAGGCATTACGTATGTATACTTAAAGTACTTACGGGATTATATCCGTGATTTTCTTTTGGTTTTTCAAGCACCAAAACCACCAAAAGAAAAGAAAATCACGGATATAATCCCGTAAGTACTTTTGTAGTGAAAAACCGTGAAAGTCTAAAACAGTGCATTACGTATGTATGTTATGTGAATCCTACAGAAGATATGTTAATATTGTATTATAGGGGATTCTTGAAGTGAAAACTTCTTCAGGTGTGTTGAGCACTTTTTGGGTGAACAAAAATCATGGAACTCGCGTGACCGTCAACTAACGCTTCGTAGCACTCGTAGCCGATCCACGACGGCGTAGCACCACTTAGCGTGCGTAGCAGATAGAGATTACTTAGTTTTCACTTATATCGGTAGTCGCTAAAGACTGACTGCCCCGTATGTATTTTTAGTCATGTAAGTCCAGTAATCAGTATTTTTTCAGTCATGTAATTCAGTAATCAGTATTTTTTAGTCATGAAAGTCAGCAATCAGTATTTTTTCAACACAAGAGCACAATATTTGAAGGTACCAAAAACAGATAGATTCCTAAGTCCTAGTGACATAAATTCTTGCATTCGCAAATTATTCAATGTAGGCCAGACAAAATGTTGAGGAATGCGGACTCTGGGAAGGTATTTATTCCACTTAGAAAATTATTGCGCAAAAAGAAAACAGTCTGTACGAATGCCAATATTTTCTTTTAATATTTTGTCTTCACAGGGAAATTGCCATTAAGTACCTAGGTGTCTTTTTGCGACGGCCAAAAATCGAGGGGCACAAAAGACTTTTTCACTTCTCATGCTCTAAAAGTACGCCATTATAGCCCTATGAAGCGGGATTAAAGTGACCGTTTATTCCCTAGGGAGTAAAAAGTAATTTAAAAATGGAACGATCTTTTACTTTGAATCATGGTCACAAAAGAGTAACATAGCAAAGGCTTTTTTTTAAATTTCGAATTGGCTTGCAAATGGAAAGCGGTTTATTGAAAAAAAACAAATGAACTCTTCAACGCGAGAAAAATTTACGGTTGTTTGTGTGGATCGTTGATTTTGAAAAGTATGTGCAATGCCTCTGTTGTTAGCCGCTGCAGTAATGTAGGTACTAATTATCTGTGGAGTGTGGATCATCTTCATTGCAAAAATTTTGAGAGTTTGTGTTGTTTTTTTAAATTTTTAATCTGTGACTGATAGAAGAAAAAACTGACCGCTCAGTTCAAAATTTTTGTCGAGTGTAAATTTGTTCGGTTTTAAATGACCATTTTTCTCGCACTCGAAGTGAAAAGTACAGTTTGCACCTCGAGACTAAACGCCAATTTAATATACCCTCGCTTTCGTTGCCTCCCTCGCAAGCTCGGGAGTCAAACCACCTCGGGTATATAATGGCTTCGTTTAGTCCCTCGTTATAAAATATACTATTTGTCTCAATTATTAATTCTTTATTGCGTACCATAATGTACAGATGGAAGGAAAATATAGTCGCAATTATGGACCCTGTCGGCACAGCATAGATTTAGTAGGAGAGAGGAGGAAGAATACAGGCCTTTTTTAGCACTTAGTAAATAATACTGTTTTATTAATGCAGAATCAATTTAACAGTTATAATTAGGTATTATTATTGTTTTATAAATTATATAGATTTATTTCTTAGAATATAAAACCACTTATTTTTTAAATTGTTTATTATTGTTTTATTAATTTCTCATTATTTTTGTATATTATGGTTTTTTTTTGTTTTAATTTTTTTTATGGACGCTCTTATGTTTATTTATTGGATATTTAAAATGTAATTGTAGAAACGAGTAGTAAATCATAATTTATCATTTAAGTATTCGCCTATACTATAGTAGCATTTGTCTAAAAGGAAAAGCTTCAATTTATTGATAAAAATGTTATATTTATTTGAATTCTTAATTACTTCGGGTAACTTACTCGTATTATAAATTGTCTTAATTATCATACTAGCTAATGACCGCGGCTTTGCCCGTATACAAATCATATAAGTTGGTACTAAAACCTTCCTCGAGAACCATTCTACCCATTGGTGAAACAGCATGAAAATCGGTGCAGTAGTTTTGTAGTTTATCGCGATCAGACAGACAGACAGATACGTCGGAGTACTTTGTTTTATAAAATGTAGTGATTAATGAGCAAACCACAATAGTTGGAGCTCATTTGAATATTTCACAGTTTTATTACCTACATTCTTAGCGACATATCTTAGGTACCTACTTATAAATTAAGTTTTACA
Organism: Xestia ashworthii; assembly: GCA_950022955.1. NCBI lineage: Eukaryota > Metazoa > Arthropoda > Insecta > Lepidoptera > Noctuidae > Xestia > Xestia ashworthii. The sequence continues at coordinate 6,515,881 of OX465563.1, forward strand.
TAATTAACGGTTTTTTTTTATTTTCCTACTTTAGCCACTTTTTCATCTAAATATTTCTAAATAAATAAATACCATACAGTATTGTTTGCGCCCGTGTCATTTTTGTTTCCTAGGCATGACAGCAATACTAGGTAGCATTAGGTAAGATCTAGAATACTTCCCAGTGCTACAAAGCCATGATTAAATCAGCAATGTACCTGACTATTTATAGCCTACCAACAAATTACCATACAACCATCAGATCGCAACATCGGAAGTCTGTCATTAATATATGAAGCGGTCTGCAAGTGCTAATAACGAAACGACCATGTTGGCATTTCCTTCATAAAACAATAGAGAATAGAATTCAGACAATGCTAAAAAAAACTTTTTTATATTTTTTTACTGGCCACCTCATCTAAATTCATAAAAAAAGAAACTGGATTCTTAATTTAAATAATCACACACATTAGCTCTCAGAATTCGTAATGGATACATTTTATATTGTTTTAATTATGTTATCTTACTAATTTAATAAGATTGCTCGGGGTACACTCCGCTTTAAAAAAGAATCTTTAAATTAATTAGTTGAAATTGAAATTTTATAGAAAAAAATCTTAAATCTTTTTTTAAACAGATCTTGAATCATGCAAGAGGATCATTCTAAAAAACAAAACCCAACATTTACAAAACAAAACCAGATTTTAATTGGCGTTAAAACTTAATTACTTACAACTCATCTAAATTAAGAAGACCTTGAAATGCAAATCATAATAAGTAATTTACCGTACATTAATTAACCAAATTAATAGTATTATTATGCATTCTGGTAGTCTTTTACATACCTATAAGCGAAGAAGTACACGTACTTCGTAATTTGCATGATATCAATATATTTTTTAGCCCTTGTTACTTGGTAAAAATGTAGCTTTCTACTGGTATAAGATTTTTTTTATTGGATTTTAAGAAACCATTGGAACAAAATTCTATAAGCACAATATACCTAGAAACATACCACGAAAGTATACCTATCGAGTAACAGTAAGTAATTTAATAAAGTCAGGTGAAGGGAGTCTCAGTAATAGGGTCTCGGCCGTGTAGTACCGGCCCTTTGATACTCATATAGCCAGCTATACGATACCTATACAACCGCTATGCTGAGAGACTATTCAGAGAATTGCACACTGGGTAGTGTGCAATTCTCTCTGTACAAAGAGCTCGCGTTAGAGAGAAATGCACTGTTGTCGAGGGATAGCGGTAGATCGCGAATTTATTCCGTTTCTAGTAAGAAGAAGGCGTAAAACGATGAGTATCTTATCGTGAAATGGAATGGAAGATTGTGGCTGATGATGAAGGCAAGCCCAAACTCAGTCGCAACGGAAATTATTATAAGAAGGAAGGTAATGCAATGCTTTCTCAAGAGCATAGTTTTAAAACCGGGCCAGTGCGAGTCGAAGGCTTCCGCACCATCGTAGTAGGGCTTAATTTTAAGTTATTTTTATTTTCATCATTTGTTGAACTATAGCGGCAGAAACATTCCGTGGAAATTCCAATTGTCTATCTATTATAAGACCATGGCATACAGCCCGCTGTTGAGAGACAGACTGACGGACGGACGAACAGCATAGGCTTAGATGGGCCCATTGGTTACCCTTCAGATTTGGAACCATAATCATCAGCGTTTTCGCACAGACTTTTAAGAGTTCACCAAATGAGATTCAAATAAAATGCAGTTGTAATTGACTTCCGTACCAACACGAATCCTTGTGACGTCTAGCTACCTAATTTGATGACGTAAGCTAAGTGCTATTTCTATAAGGAAGTGTCTTTCTCATATTCAAAACAGAAAACATAAGTTCAGCCACCAAAATCAACGCAAACTAGGCGCTGACATTTATCTAGCTAAACCAACCGATGTTCAATACAAGATTATATCTCTTATTTATTCAATACAAGCTTCTGCACGCGGCGTCGCCCACGTTAAGTTAGATAACTGTCCCTTGGGATCTTACTACCCAGATAAAAAGTATTCTATGTTTTAATCCAGGTTATAAACTATCTGTGTGCAAAATTTCGTCCAAATCCGTTCAGTAGTTTTGCGTGAAAGAGTAACAAACATACATCCATACTCTTAAACTTTCGCACTTATAATATTAGTAGGTAGGATTTACGCAATCAATAAATAGTTATGTTAGTACTATGTGATGTTGAATTATATGCATTTACGTCGATAACACCTGCAATCCCGCTTATACGTGCAGGTGTTATTTATGCGCATATTGCAATAAAAACATCGAAATTGACGATAATACTTACTAAGTATCTTCGCACATTATCATAATAATTATGTCCTTAAGTAGGTACATGGTTTCTTTGTTTATATCGAACTATTATATAAAGCTACTTTTATCGTGTGTAGAGATGTATCGTCGGCAACCGATATACAAGCATATAAATAAAAAGTCTGGCACAAAAGTTTGGGAGTGTTATTTTCAGTTCGGAGGTTTTGAGGTTCAGACTGCGGCGATAGTCCAGTGATGGCGGGCGGCGGCACCGAAATCGTGGGTTCGAACATAGGCAGGCGCATTACTTTGTGTTAGGTATTTATTTCATCACCACTGCTCTCAAAAAGGTGAAGGAAAACATCGTGAGGAAATCGACATGTTTTAGAACTAAAACTTCGAAGACATTGAATGTGCAAGTGCAATACGGTGGCGTATGCGCAGCAGGTGCATGATTAAATGTTGCACTGAATCTCATTATAATATTTATAATAACTACTAATTAATAGTGGAAACGTAATGATTACGCATGTAGAAACCTAGTAAATTCTAATGAACTATTACTGTTTCATTGATGTCAATAAAGTGACCATTAAAATACTTAGATATTTTTCTAGAAATATAGTAGGTACCTATTTGTGTTTTTAGATCAACATCTTATAATTATTATAATACAAATTGATAATTTAGGGTATTCACTATACTTATCTTACTTGAGGAATTCCTATACCCTAACAACTTTTTATATCACTGCGAAGATTTTACTTTTTTTGTAGAGCGAACGGTAAAAAAACAGTTGACAGATTCGCACGTGCAATTTCAAAGTGAGATTTGAGCGAAACTTTCACTGATCGGCAGTGACAGTGATTCGAGAGAACATGGTGTTACGTAATCATTGCCAAAAGTAGACGTAGTTTATGAGATGATGTAACAAGAAATAAGAACTGTCGGAAGTCGGAAGTCGGAACCTAAGAGTATGTAGTGCGATACTTTAGTAGTAACTATATTTATTAAGGTGAAAGCGTCAAGGTTGTTCGCGAAATTTAAATTTTCTTCTAGGAACGACTTTTTCAAGGTCAAAGATATTCCTCCACCTTCATGAACTTGGGGTGGTATTGATGGTTATAATTCTGTAACTACATACGTCTTACAGTCGCGAACAATATTTTGTTCAACATACAACCGACCACTGGCCTGCAAATTGCAAAAAACGTAAGAAATTCTGAATGCTATACTGGAGCATCCACCTTAATGTCCTGTGCCTGATCTCTCTCGGGTCGTGTCGAATTGTCATCTCGAGGAAAGAGAAAGTGCACCAATGTGTGCGCACACGCTTGTTCCCTAAATTATCTGCTGTGTCGATGACTACCTATATAGAATCCATTGAGACCGGAATTGGAATTGGGTCAAAACATTTTCAGCCCATAACGTTCCACCCTCGGTTGCCTCGTTGGCCTAGTGGTCGCAAGCGCGACTGCTGACCATGTGGTCCTGGCTTCGATGCTCGGCTCGGGCAAAATGTTATTGAGATGTTACGGTGATAAGGTGTTAACGTACCCACAGCTGGGACATAGGCCTCCTCTCGGTGAGGTAGGCTGTAATTAACCAGACCCAGTGATGAATTTGAGGAAGTTGGAAGTCGGTCATAGGGACTACTAATACTACTATTTATCTATTTTGTGCTGTGTGTGATCATTCTTGAAAGTGCGAACCCAAACACTAAATAAGTAGACCCTAGACCCTTTATAAACGGTAACTACAATGTCGGTGTCGAAACCCGTTACTTACAACAACCAATATGGTGACATATACCATAGAGAACTAAGAAAAGTAGATTGTGTTGAGACAGTAACCTTCCCACGCATGTTGCCAAAGCCAATAGAAATTAATTAAAAAAAAGAATACTTGTCGCCGATGAACTCGATACCCGACACTTTAAATGCTCTAAGAATTTAGGCGATTGAATTATGGATATGTGTTCGCTAAATTTTCGTAGTCGAATATATCAGTCGTTAGTATTATGGAGAACAAATATGGTGAATAATTTTAGGCTTTTCAAATAAGAACTGATAATATCGACGATTAACAAAAAACTGTGATTCGAGAACTGGATATTTATCGCAATAAGTTTTATTAAAAAATTATATTATAAGTCATTAAAAAATTGCAGGACCATTGAACTATGTACATTTATTCAGGGTGTAAAAGGACCCAGCACGAAGCAATAAACCAAGCATTCTGTACGTCAAACTATATAACTCTTCGAAGTAATTATTTCTGGGAAAAAGCTTTTTATGTTGGAGTGAAAAATCACGTTTTACGGTAATGGATATTGAATATTCCTGGGAGTATTGTATGTATTTATTCAAAGTATAAAGTAATAGGAGCAAACATGGAGGTATATAAAACCACTTTGGATTTGGAACATTGACCTTCAATCCAGGTATTATCGTGAATAGAAGTTATGGTCTAGCTAGAACAATAAAAAAATTCGTGTACTTACCTATCAGCTTCTATAAGGGTGCTTTTTGATTTAAAATCATTTGGAGTTTGACAGTTTTTAGTTTGTATCTTGATGTGCGACTGTTCAACTTATGGAAGTTCAGCATTAAAGGACAATGACCCGTGATAACAATGAAAATTAAAAGTTTTAAATAAATAATTGTAAGTATTATTAGCTATGAGTAGGTAAGTATAATATATACCTTTGTTCTATTATGTATTCTAATTGCTTATTAGCGTGTAGATACATAAAGAGCTCTTATTGCCATCACTTCTTATAATGTTTTCTTATGATATAATCGCAAGATTCCGAGGTCAATCTTTGTGACGTCGAAAACTGGCGTTTTGTTGATATTTTAGAGTTTGTGATTGTTTTTAATCGTGTTCAATTTAGTTTTAAACTATATACAGGTACCTATGCATAATAGGCATATATAGGTTTATTTATATATTAAAAAAACTAAAACTGGGTAAGTATTTAAACATTTACAACGAAGGCAATATTTTATAGCCTTTAATCGCTATGTAAAAGCAATTTTTCAGTGAGATAAAAAGATGCCGAAACGTTAATTTTCCTTTTTCCACTTTTAAATATCAACTTGATAAAATTAACTAGAGCAATCGTAATATTAAAGCATCAATCTTAATGTGCAACTGCAACCTTCCAGTATTTTTTTCTAAAACATAATTTTGCTCGTTTCGCGCCAAAATTGCGAATTTCACCTTGTGGTTACTAAATTAACTATTCTAAGTATTAATTCATTTGATCGGCCTTTCGATATAATGTTAAGGTGAGACACCCACTTACTTGTAACAGATGAGACTGATGCACTAAACTATTTAAAAGCTAATGGAAAACACTTAGTGCCAAACAAGACAGCTAAATGGTTCATTAACCATTAACGTCAATGAACATCTGATAGTGCGACCATAAATAAACTAAAGTTTTTTTTCTCTTTTAATTTAAAATGTGGCTATAGTTTTCTAATTTCAAAATGTAAACTTACTTTTCAGTTGTTTTCCTTCAGGCGTGCACCGGACAGAATTGATTAAGCAATCCACATAGTTCCGAACTAGTCTTTTATTCGCGAAAATCGCGTCAACGTCCAGGTAATCATACCTTGTATCGTATTTCGGCATGTTTCCCATCTCATTAACATCTTGTCCCACCACAGAGTACACAAAAACACACATCAATAACATTGCCCGCATTTTGAAGTATTATTTACGAAAGAGCAACGAAAAACTCATTCACATAGTCGAATCTCGGAGGAAAATGGCGCGAATTCGTGCAAGCGTGCGCGCGCGGCAGCCTAGCGTGTTGTTGTGATCCGCGCGGGAGATCCGCCGCTGTTATAAGGTAAAGCTGCGCACGCGGCGATCGAGATGCTTTCTTTGGTGCACTTCTGAAACGGGTTTGTTATCAAGAGTGCTTTAGAAGTTTATCGAATAAAATTATTGTAAATGGAAGAGAAGAAAATTATTAATGCGTATTTTTCTGATCGAGCCCAGGTGCAAAATAAAGGCCACTAGAGCCTGTGCACATAAGTATTTCTAGTAACCCTTGTGATGTTGACTTCCAATTCATAGATGTAAACCGTCTTTTTCTGTAATGGGTAGTACTGAAAGAAAATGGTTTAAATGGTGTTTTCAACTTTAAACAAGGGTCTAAGGATAAATCTTGTTAACCGACTTCATTTTGTATAATAAGTGAAGAGTATGGGATCTACTGGGAATACCGGAAGCACAAATAAGATGATAAAAAGATGGACTTGTCTTATAGGCGTATATTCACAGACTGGCGCAAGGTTTGCAACGTACAAATAACTTAAGACTAACTACCCACTATTACAAATATATCACACCTCCACCACAATACAACAGTACATCTAAATTATAACACAATAATAAAACACAATAATAAACACAATAATAAAACACAATAATAAAACACAATAATGGAAACAACAATATCAACATAAGGTAGCTAATGCTGTTAAACTATTTTAAACCTGTCTACTGGTTTACGTGTTCGCTTAGGGGAACGGTTCTCCGGCGGCAGTGGTTGTGGTTGTAAAGTAACCAACGAATCTTCAGGAATATTAATGTCTGGATTTGAGCTTTCCCCCTTATTCCTAGTAGTCGCCTCTGGTGAGGCTACCTTTACTACCCGTTCTAAACCCTCGCTACGTGGCTCGACCACACTCTCTCCCCCTTGATCTGTATTGCCCACCGTCTCTGGACAGGTAACATCAGATAAGCGTGACCTTCGGCGCATTTGATCTACATGTCTTTTTAGTGATTGACCATTATTCTTTACCACTGAGTATCTGCGGGCACTGTCTACCCGTTCCACTGTACCTTTTACCCACCTATCACTAACACCATACTCACGAGCCCAAACTGAATCACCCTCTCTGAAACTGCGGTCTGTTCCCCCCGCGGATTCCCTTTGTCGTCTCTGGGCTTGATGGACTCTGTCTTTGGTGACCGAGTTGGTACGCAGTAAATCAAGTCTGGAGCGTAATGGACGTCTCTGCAACAGCATAGCCGGGGTTTCCCCGGTGGTGCTGTGCACTGTGTTTCGGTATGCTAACAGAAACGTTTGTAGTGCGGTGTCTACATCTACACAATCCCTATGCGCCTTCTTAATAGCCCGCTTGCAAAGCTTGACTGCATTTTCCGCAGCCCCGTTTGATGATGGGTGGTAGGCTGTTGAAAAATACTGTTTAATGCCGTTGTTTGTTAAGAAAGCTTTAAACTCCATACTAGTAAATGGTGGGCCTTGATCAGATACTAATTCCTCCGGCAACCCAAACCTTGCAAATGTTGCTCTTAAAACCTTAATAACATTCGATGCATTAGTTCGTGTCATCTCAAAAACTTCTAACCATTTTGAAGATGAATCAATGATAACTAAGAAGGTAAGACCTTTGTATGGCCCTAGGAAATCGATATGAACCCTTGTCCAGGGGCGCTCGTGATACTGCCACGGCTGTATCGGGGCCCGCGGCGGCGCGTCCGCCTCCGCTGCACAAGTCTCGCATTGTTTACATAATGCTTCCACAGCAGCGTCAATTTTAGGCCACCATACGTAGCTACGTGCCAAGCTTTTTGTTTTTACGATCCCCATGTGACTGCTATGCAGTTGTTTTAACACGTTATCCCGCAACGAAGTTGGCATAACAAACGAAACCATACGACAACGATTGTTTGCTGAAAGCAATTTGGACTTCGGGAAGGCGTATAAGTTGGCGGTAAGCATGGAGGCAGCAGAAAAAGACGCCGCAGCTGTGGAAGGACAGAGCGGTTCGAGAAGCGAGGGGGCATCCACGACGTCGCCGTCGGTGACGTGTCAAGCGATGTCGGCGGGCTCGCGGCGGAAGGGTGCGGCAGCGGTGGCCACTCGTGACGTCCGCGGAGCAGCAACATCGCTCGATGCTACGGCGTCTAGCGGACGGTGGCGCGGTGCGCGCGCATCGTCTGCGCCTGCGCCCATGAAGCTGGGTGAGCGCGCGCAACAACAGCAGTGTCGAGTGTGCGGCGCGCGTCACGACACAAGCCAGTGCAAGTTCGGCCGTTATACTTGCCGAGTGTGTAACCGAGTGGGACATTTGCGACGTATGTGTCCCAATTTATCGGAACACTACAACGTGGACATGGACGTGCTGCAAGTAAGAAACTCTAATGATAGTGATGGCGCGGAGAGCGATGAGGTAATATTTGTAGATGTTTGTAAATTATCAGCGACGCAGTGTAGTCCTATTTTTGTCGAGCTGAATGTAAACAATATTGACATTAAAATGGAATGTGACACCGGCAGTGCGGTGTCATGCATCAGCTGGGAGTGCTATAATCGATTGTATAAAGATGTAAAACTTAAGCCTAGTAATTTAACATTAAGGTATTACACCGGCGAGTTAGTGAAACCTCTTGGAGTTATACAACCGTTAGTGAAATATAAAAATAGGCATAAGCAATTAGATTTATATGTTGTTGAGAATGGAAAAACACTACTCTTAGGCCGTCAGTGGATGGCAGAACTAAAAATACAATTACCCACAGTAACCTACGATTGTAATAGTAATGATGTTGAGATGTACAAAAACAATGTATTTGATGTGGTTGCTTTCAGTTCCAAATACTGTGAAGTGTTCGCGGACGGGCTGGGGCGTTTCACCGGCGGCACGGTGAGCGTGTGCGTGCGCGAGGGGGCGCGGCCGGTGTTCATGCGCGCGCGCCCGCTGGCGTACGCGCTGCGCGAGCCGGTGGAGCGCGCGCTGGACCAGCTACAGCGTGACGGCATTCTCTCTCCTGTGGATCGTTCTGACTGGGCCACACCCATCGTGCCGGTCGTCAAGAAGGACGGTAACATTAGAATTTGCGCAGATTACAAATTAACTTTAAACAAGGTTATAGAAGTTGACCGTTATCCGTTACCCAGAGTAGAGGAAGTGCTACTGCGTTTGAAGGGTGGCCAGCATTTCAGTAAAATTGACCTTTCACAGGCATACGCTCAGTTCGAGCTGGACGAAACAAAAAAATACACAGTGATTAACACTCATAAAGGATTATTTATGTATAATAGGCTAGTATACGGGTTGGCATCAAGTCCGGGCATTTTTCAAAGACATTTGGAACAGTTGTTTGTAGATTTGCCACATGTTGGGGTATTTTTGGATGACATTATAATAACGGGACCCACAAAAGAAGCTCACTTACGTAACTTGTGCAAAGTATTTGATTGCTTGAACAAATACGGGCTTAGAGTAAAAAAAGAAAAATGTGTATTTTTTGCGGAATCAGTTAACTATCTAGGTCACACGATTAGTAAAGAAGGGGTCCACACGTGCCCAGACAAAGTAAAAGCAATAGTTAAAACTCCAGCTCCCACGAATATTTCTGAACTAAGAGCTTTCATTGGTATGGTGATGTACTATGGGAAATTTATAAGAAATGTTAGTACAATTCTAGCGCCTTTGTATAAGTTGCTTAAAGCTGGAACTACGTATAGCTGGAATAGAGAATGTGAAGATGCATTCAGTACAATAAAACATTTATTAACATGTAGTGAAGTGCTAATGCACTACACACCGGAGTTACCTATAATTTTAACAACAGACGCGAGCAGTGTAGGCATAGGAGCTGTGATATCGCACACAACGGCAAGGGGCGAGCGCCCTCGTCGCCACTGAAGAGTATGGGATCTACTGGGAATACCGGAAGCACAAATAAGATGATAAAAAGATGGACTTGTCTTATAGGCGTATATTCACAGACTGGCGCAAGGTTTGCAACGTACAAATAACTTAAGACTAACTACCCACTATTACAAATATATCACAATAAGTAAGGCCAACTAAGCAACGGAAATCAGCAATTAGCAATATGTATAGTGAAGAATGAAGAATTGAAAATTGTAGGTACATAAGTAATTAAAAATTCTTTCCAAAAATCACAAATTCAAAGAAAACGCTGACTCAGGTTCGTTTTTAAATTATTTCAAGACCAAATAAAAAGGTCAATAAATAAAGATTTCTCCTTTTTCTGGGTATCGAAGCTTCACAGAAAAATATTTCCGGAGGAAGTGACATTTAAAAAAGTTTTAAATTCACATCTTTTTGACAATTTATTCCAAATCAGTGTCATTGTCCTCTTATATGGGGCGTTCCGTTTTGAGAAATGTTTATTTTGTACTTAAAACCCTCAATCTTAGTCATTAAAAGTTCCCTTAATTTGTTATTTCCTTTTCGAAGCTTTTGCAAAAGAAATAACTCGTACCATATGTTAATTGACACGAGATATAATGATGACGCTGATTCACAGAAACCAATTTAAATATTTTCATTGCTATGTAGATAAGTTCACAGAAATTGTGACTTCAGCCTAAGTGTTCCTAGGACGCAAGAAAACTTGGCTAAAAACTTTTAAGTATCTGAATTTTTCATGTGGTAATCGCCGATTTCCCTGATTTTACGCATTCATGTATAATTATTACTCGCTCCAGTGAAGGAAACCTGCTGAGAGATATTTCTAAAGGGCATGTAAAGCCAAGTCTGAGGAGGCCCATGGGCGGAATAAAAACTGACACCAGGTCATGCTCTAACCACGCGATAAATAAAGATACAGGGCAAAATTGTGATGCCGAGTCGACTATGCTATGCTTTTGCGTAAAGTTACTTAGTTTGATGTAGGTACAGAATGCTTGGTTGACGGCTTCGTGATGAGGTTGAGGTGAGGTTTTTTACAGGTAAATAACCAGGGATTCGAATATCTCGGCTAGAGGATGAAGACAAACATGCATTACAATTTCACAATACATTCACTTTTCAGCATAGAAAATACGAAGGTAATGACAGCGCATCAAGAAAGATTGTTCCAACCCAATCTCAGTTGATTATTTATCGTTAAATCACAGTTGCGTCTGCGCACCGTTTTGAAAACACTTAGACGACGAAGCCTCATTGTCCGCGACCAGCGGTACGGAACCCGCATGTATTTACATAAATTAGGCTAGTATGGACGTTTCGACAGAACCCTACATTGTGATGGAACATCTGAACGTCATCTGAGTGGTAGTTGGAAATGGGAGCAGTCCTATTGCACTAGTTGTCGTAAGACGAAACGACGAGACGTTGCTTTTTCTGTATAGCTTATTATTGTTTTATTTAGTTTTGTATAATTTAGTAAAGATGGATCACTTCATTTCGAAAAACTGTTTTCATATAGTTTACTTCTACTTCTCAAATTTTTCAACATATCAAGATCTTTCCATATAATGACTTTGGGAAAATATTCATCTCAATCACCTTTTAGGGACAAGTAGATTCAGTTCCCACTGTCATTAAAATGTAACTGTATCCAAGTACTTAACATAACACTTATTAAGTAGGTAACTGTAGATACTAAGATATTCATACATATTCTACGGATATACTTACAACCTAACCATTAAATTGATATGAGACCAAAAATAATGACCCATGTGCACCTTACATTTTTACCCGGCTTAGGAGGGTGATGTGCTTGTAAGCCTATCCAGGGTGTAAACACCTCATCACGAAGCCGACAACCAAGCATTCAGTACATCAAACTAAGTAACTTTACGCGAAAATGATAAAAATTATTGCTGGGAAAGATATTTTTTTAGCGTGAAATGTCATGTTTTGTGGTAGATGGAACTCAATTTAACGCACTCAAAACATTGTGCTGATGGATGGATTGAATAGTACGAGACTCGTGGAGGTGTTCAAAGTCAAAATCTTAGATTAAAAAACCGTTTCTAAAAAAAAAACTTGTCAAAAAGTTGTAACTTTGACCACCACTTTCTCCGTAACGGAAGGTTCCCAGGTATGGTGTAGAACAAAAAAAAATCGCATTAACGAGGAGAACAAGTGCCGCTCGGCTTCTTGAAGAGGGTTTTAAGTGTTTTAACACCGTTTATATGTTCCTTTGTGGTTGAGAGTCGCGTGCGCCGATTTTTTAACACCTACAATTCTTTTTTCAGCGTCAGCAAATGCTGCGGTCAATACACAGGCAGGACAGACTCGATAAACAAGGTTATACTGGGTGATTATTTTCTCTCTCGACCACATCGTGACATGTTAAAAATGTTGTGTTATGTTCAATATCGATCGTGAACCTTATGAGAGTTCAGTGTGATCTTTGCAAGAGTTAGATTGGTCGTTGTCTAAATCTTGATATTAAGAAAAGAGGTTTTGCAGTCGAGATGACTTTATCAAAGACTAAATCCAAGGGAACTAGATATACATATTCTTATATCTAAATCCGGCTAGCCTAGTTAGACGCAAGAGTCATAAATCGGTAACAGTTAAAATTTTCTATACTAGATGTTTTTTTTCTTTCTTTTCTTTCCCACGCCTGTGCAAGGGCTTCACTCTATTGCTTCGGAGGCAGAGTCACGGCGGGCCACGATGATGATGATGGGACAAACTGGATAAGTTCCATCAGAACTGGAAGCAGGACGGGCGGGTCTGCAAGAAGTGGAAGGAAATGATTTAATTGCTAGCAAATTAATCAATGTTTATTTTACAAAGCGTGTCAGGTCGATCAGTGATCCTAATAGTATATTGTAGAATGAAGTGCTTACTTTCACTTGGTAGCACTCAATTTGAATTATTAGAGATCCGCATATCTCCGTAGATTTTAGGTTACAGGCAGAGGTGTACCCATATGTTGCCAGTAATGTTTTAGTCCCATTAACATCAACTGGGTACAAATCCAGTCTCCGTGGCAGCTGCTAAAAAAATCTTGATTGAAAAACCCAACTGACCCAACACACTGCGTGGCCTGTGAATCTAACCCAAGATCTCATTATCAGGGTTTGCGCTTGCGATCTCTAGACCAATTCCATTTTCATAATATCTTGAATTCCTGGTTACCTAATTGGTGTGATAATTATATTCCTGGTATTGGTTTACATATTTTCCAGCTAGATGCTCTTGTTAATGTTCCCCTCAATTTATCTCAATTTGTTTTAAATGATGATACATTGGTATGTAGGTATCAGGAAGCTGATTAACAGATTAATTGTTCGCCATGATACGAACAATGCTGATAAATTATGCTTCATTAGCCTTTAAACTGATGCATTCATTTGGAACTTTGATCCCCAATATCTCTGTAACTAAAAGGTTCCCAGGGCCAGGTATGGTGTATTGCGAAAAAAATATCGCAATTACGGGGAGACCAAGTGCCTTTCCACTTTGTTAAGAGGTTTTTTACACCCCTAATTATAGCCATGAATACTTAATTAAATTATTATCACTGTGTTTTCTCGCATTCAGAGATGAGAGTGGACACAGAAACACGCTATATCTATGGAGAAGGACGAAGTATTCGATGATGCAGCAGATGCGAGTCATGATGACGCTCCTGCCTGTGTAGACCATAAAGGCATAGACTATATATATTGCATAAAGTGAAGTGATACACCTTATTTCAGTTCAATAACACACTTTAATAAACTTTATCTAAGCACCACAATGATTATAAGTTGTAGACAAAGAGCGATATGCCACTGTTTTTACATTGGTTCTCAACTCGACCTCTCAATAGCACCGTTAACAAAGTAGTGTCCAAGCGACTATACTTCGTTCGCCGCGCCACTTCCCCGCCATTCAGTTCTTTTTACGTTTACCCTCTAATATTTTTTATTAAAATTCAATGGCGGTGAAGTGCCGTTCAGAATACCTACTTATTGATTTGATACATAATCAAATTACAGTTTTTAAAAAATCAAAATCACAACACTCGGTCATCCGACTGCGTGCTATCTCCGGAGCACGCGTAAATCACAACACAATACTTCAGTAAGTCCTTATTCCATAATTTGAAAAAAAAAAAAAAACATACAGGAAAAGTGAGAAAAAAAAAAAAACAAAAAGGTGAAGGACAACAAACATACTAATAAATCCTAACAGACCCAATGTTACTCTCATTATTCATATTACCCATTATATATTGTTAATATTACACATTATATAAACCATTCTGACTCATGTCATTAAAAATATCAATCATCAATCCTTTACATATCGTTATACATAATTTCGTGAAACAAAAGTAATTTCAATATCTGGTAATTTTCACCTCCTTCCACTACCTACCCTTTTACAAAGCCTATTAAGAACCTGAATCAGAGTCCGATGACTCGGACCCAGATGACCTGTTTACCTGCAGTGCTTGTATACCGATCCAGGGACGCATTCTATCAGATGCTATCACACTATCATATTTTCTCGTGTTAAACCCTGGTACATTAGCCACCCTATAACGATCGTTACCTAGACAACTAGTAACTCTATACGGGCCGATGAACTTAGGTAACAGCTTTTTACTCTTTCCAGTGTTGGAAAAGCTGGTCTTCGTAAGCTTCACCAGGTCACCGACCGAGTACGAAACTGCTGGAGCTCTCTTTGCGTCATACGCTTCCTTCTGCCTTGCTTGACTATGTTCAATGTTGGCCGATGCCTCTTTCCTAATTTCATCGACCCGTCTACCCGACTCTTCTACGACAGACGCAGATTCGTCTGCTCCGCCAGCAAGTGAAGGCGAGATGTTGCCATGACCTTCATCCAAAATCTCGTTAACTACAGGGGAACGCTGTGAAAGCACTTCTTCACCTCCCATGCCCTCTGTTACAGCCGAAACCGTGCCTTCACAACCCGCTACGTCATTATGACCCGTTGTTAACTTATTATCAATGGGACAGTTCGACTTAATCCCAAAAAGTAATTCGGAAGCACTCCTTTTTGTTGTGGTATTAATGGTATTGTTAATACCCCATTGTACTTGACCCAGTCGCTTGTCCCAGTCGCGTTCATCACTTTCGAAATTCTGTGTAGACAAGGCGGTGAGGATAGTTTGATTATATCTCTCAGCCTGCCCATTTGCTCTGGGGCAAGCGACAGCGTTAAGCACATGTTTGACACCTTTGTTCACACAGAAGTCTTTAAATTGGGCTGACGTAAATGCAGTCCCGCGGTCCGTAATAATTCTGTGCGGTATCATAAAGTCGTGAAATAAACTATCTAGAACTTTAACTACGTTCTTCGTTTTGGTATCCTTAACCGGCCTAGCAAAAACATATTTTGTAAAGCCGTCCACTATAGTCAAAATATAGCTGTTGCCAGTTTTACTTTTGACAAAAGGTCCCAAATGGTCCAAGTGCAAGGTATGAAACGGTTGAGCCACTTTTTCTATCGGGTGTAAGAAGCCACTACTCGTCCGAGCCGCATTGTCTTTATTGTACGCGCAATCTATACAAGCTGCTACGTATTTTTTGACAAAACGTCTTATCTTGGGGAACCAGTAGCGGCTTTGAATGCGTTCCAAAGTCTTGGCAAACCCAAAATGCCCGATTTCGTCGTGGTTCGCCCTACAAATCTGCCACCTGGCATCTTTGGGAACTACCAACCGCAACCCGTCCTCCAATATCCTATGTAGTGCATGATTCTTAACAACAAAGTTGTTTTTAACGTCTGTAACCTCACGATCTAAACCCGGTTTCAAAATTTTAAAAATTCTTTCAAGTTTAGGGTCAGCCATTTGCAGGGCAAGAATCCAATCGTCAGTACTTATGTGTAAAACACTTGCCGGCAGCGACGGTTCCCTATTTCCCTGAGGATTGCGGCTAAGGGCGTCTACATGACTCATCCGACATCCCGGTCGGTATTCGATGTTAAAGGTAAATTCACTTATAGTCAGCCACCAGCGCGCAATCCTCGGGATCAGGTCACGCTTTGTAAGTGTGGTACGTAGTGCATTACAATCCGTGTAGACCGTGAAAGCCAGTCCCACAAGATAGGGACGAAACTTTTTTAACGAGCAGACCACCGCCAAAGTCTCTAATTCGTACGAGTGATACTGTCGTTCCTCGGGGGTGGTCTGCCGGCTAAAGTATGCCACGGGTTTCAATACCCTGGGACTTAGCTGCCACTGCATGAGGATTCCACCCAATCCCAGCGAACTGGCATCCGTGTGCACCTCAGTGTCTAATTCCGGATTATATAATGCAAGCAAAGGACGTCTAACCAGGCATTCTTTTAACGTTTCAAATGCTTTGACCTCCTCTACACTCCACTGCCACTGAGCATTCTTCTTAAGGAGCGAAGTTAGTGGTCTAGCAATTCCACCGAACCCTTTCACAAAGCGACGAAAATAGCTCGCCAGGCCCAAGAACTGTCGGACTTCGTGGATATTACGAGGCTCGGGAAAATCTCGCACCGCCGATATTTTCCTTCCACTTGGTTTGATACCCTCGGCGCATATCTCATACCCCAAATACTCGATGCTTGTGTCAAAGAAACTGCACTTTGACAATTTGAGAGTTAACCCAGCATCCTGAAGGAGCTTGAAGACGTCCTCTAATCTCTCAAACCCTTCCTTGATGGACGCCGCGGGAATGAGGAGATCGTCCATATATGCTAAAGCGCTCTTGAACCTCCGCGTACCCAATAGCCCATTCATCATCTTTTGGAACACGGCTGGAGCGTTTGCTAACCCAAAGGGCATGCGTTTGAATTCATAATGCCCATCTGGGGTGACAAACGCTGTCAGGCGTCGACTGCCTTCTCCCATCGGGATCTGGTAATAGCCAGAGGCTAGATCCAGAGTGATGAAATATTTATTCCCGCTCAAGTTCGTCAACTGGTCGTCAATTAAAGGTAGGGGATATTTATCTTTGATCGTTTTACTATTAAGGGCTCTGTAGTCTACACAGAGTCGAGACTCTCCATTTTTTTTCTTGACCAATAATATGGGACTAGCATAATTAGAGTTCGACTCCTGGACAATATCATTTGCTACCAACTCATCGACAATATCCCTCACCTTTTGACGTTCCTGGTGCGATAATCGGTAAGGTCTGTAGACCACCGGCGTTTCATCGTGCAAGCCTATGTCCATCGTCGCACCTTTGGCACAACCTAACTCTCCAAGGTTTTCAGCAAAGCAAGATCTATACTTTTGGAGAAGCTGGTGTAGTCTTTCGCGGGTTTTCTCGTCGACTTTCTCGCCTACTTTTATTTCTGACTTGTCAACTGGCGGCATCTGCCTATCGCCTGCCTCAGTCTGCACCAGCAGAGCCTTAACTTCTCCTATAGGGTTGACTCTAGCTATTAACACCCCTGCCTTGAAGGTAAGTGGCATCCTAGTCAACGACGTAATGAACACTGCTGCCTTATTCTCGGTCACCTCGTAACAACCCTGATGGAGGTGATACTCCTGAAGAGGACTCATCCTGGTACCTCCATCCGAATAAACACTACCCGTGTAGGCCTCTTTGGTGCACACTTCCACTAATCCTCCCCTAATTATAGTAACGTCTTTGGAAACATAAAGACCAACGGTCCGACTTGGGCTCAAGGAGGGATCGGTGGGAGTATGATAAAAGAACAACCTCTCGTTGTCCTTTAGTACGGTAACTGACGTCATTTCGGTGAAATTTTGTCCTATCAACAATGGAACCTGCAAATACGTGTCGTCAACCGCCAAAACATCTAAGTTAGTATCGATTTCGTCGATTCTAACACGCACAGTAGCCCTATATTTCGGGGTGACTATAGAATTGCCGAAGCCTCTTATTGTGGGCAATGGCGTGCTTTCACCTTCCACTAACCCCAAAGCGACTGCATCCGAATGCCGAATTAGGCTGCAGTCACTCCCGAAGTCAATGTAGGCGTTTAGCATTTTTCCATTAGCACTAATAATTTTATGGAACTTATTATTTGCCTCATTGACTGTGGCATCGCAAAGTGGAAAAGTATGGCTAGAGTGACCTTCTAGAACCACTGGTTTGTAAGTCTGGTTTGTCTTGGCTCCATCGGACAATAAATTGTCCGCATCTACTACAATTTTTAACACCTTCCTGTCAGCTGCCTGATTGTCTTTGCTGCTGGTTTCACGTGTTTGTTGTTGTACCGGTCTCCTATTGCAATTCTCAGTATTATGCCCTACTCTATGGCACTTCGCGCACTTGACAATGGGCTTGGTGCAATTTACATAAATGTGACCCGGCTCGTTGCAATTAAAACAAGTAGAACCTGTTCCCCTGCTACTTGTGGCTCCCCTACCGTTACCGCGAAAGTCGCGTCTCTTTACCAAGCTTGACGAGCCTCGAGTTGCGTCCCTAAATTGCGAGGGTTGTTGCGACGCTAGGTAATTCAACAGGTCTTCTGGTTCCTCACATGTGAGAGCTTGCGCACCGTTTCTAACTGAACTATCAGTAATCCCATAAATTATACAGTCAACTGCCTTCCGACCGACAATCTCGCACCTACTTAATAGCGATAATTTGTCGTAAAAATAGTCTCTAAGGGTTTCGTCCGTGCGAGATTTTCGGTTCAGCATTTCATCTAATAATTTACCATAATTTACGTCATTCGGAAAAGCTTTCATCAATTTACTTTGCCACACCTCCCATGAGTAACTAAGCGACGGAAGGGACTCGTACCAACTTTTGGCTAAACCGCGTAACTTTTGCAATGCGTAGTGAATTATCTGCTTCTCATCCCAAGAATAGATTTCTGCGCACTCATTCACCTTTCTCAGCCAGCGTTCGACATCCTGTGCTTTGTTGTTGGGGTCGAATTCCGGAACTACGTTATTGGATGAAGTACTCTTACTTGGTACGCCTTGCAGCGCCGCCACTATCTTCAGTAGCTCATCGGCAGTTAGTCCCGTTCGGCTCCGTCGTGCAGGAGTCTCGTCGCCTTCCTCTGATGTCGAGCGCTGCCTTCGTTTGCGCCTGGGGCGTTTCGGGGTGTAACTCGCCTCATCTGAAATTGTTAAGCGCATTTTATGCTCTTTCCTAAGAACCACGCGCTCAATTGACTTTGACTTTGACTTTGACTTTGACTTTGACTTTGACTTTGACTTTGACTTTGACTTTGACTTTGACTTTGACTTTGACTTTGACTTTGACTTTGACTTTGACTTTGACTTTGACTTTGACTTTGACTTTGACTTTGACTTTGACTTTGACTTTGACTTTGACTTCGACTGACTTTGACTTCGACTTCGACTTCGACTGACTTTGACTTCGACTTCGACTTCGACTTCGACTTCGACTTCGACTTCGACTTCGACTTCGACTTCGACTTCGACTTCGACTTCGACTTTGACTGACTTTGACTTTAGACAGCACACATTCGTGGCCGTTAGCTCAGTTTATAAGCAGCAGACCTACGCGGCCGCACTCTGAACAGCACACCTTCGTGGCCGTTAGCTCGCTTTATAAGCAGCACGCCTACGCGGCCGCACTCTGAACAGCACACCTTCGTGGCCGTTAGCTCGCTTTATAAGCAGCACGCCTACGCGGCCGCACTCTGAACAGCACACCTTCGTGGCCGTTAGCTCGCTTTATAAGCAGCACGCCTACGCGGCCGCACTCACGGACAGCACACCTTCGTGGCCGTTAGCTCAGTTTATAAGCAGCACACCTACGCGGCCGCACTCTGAACAGCACACCTTCGTGGCCGTTAGCTCGCTTTATAAGCAGCACGCCTACGCGGCCGCACTCTGAACAGCACACCTTCGTGGCCGTTAGCTCGCTTTATAAGCAGCACGCCTACGCGGCCGCACTCACGGACAGCACACCTTCGTGGCCGTTAGCTCACTCTATAAGCAGCACGCCTACGCGGCCGCACTCTGAACAGCACACCTTCGTGGCCGTTAGCTCACTTAATGAGCAGCACACCTACGTGGCCGCACTCTAAACAGCACACCTACGTGGCCGTTAGGTCACTTTATAGGCAGCACACCTACGTGGCCGCCTTCGCTCTGAACAGCACACCTACGTGGCCGTTAGATAGTTCTATAAGCAGCACACCCACGTGGCCGCACTGACGCATAACAGCACACCTCCATGGCAGTTAGCTTATTCCAAAGGCTACACATGTACATACGTGGCTGCACTATTCTGAACAGCACACTTACATGGCTATTAGCTCACTATATGTGCTGCCCACGGACATACAAGGTCGCACATTAATTTTATCTCATGAAGTAGGTACACGTATAATATAACTTCCACAATTCGTTAAGTTACAAGTAATCATACAATTGCTTTAATGCTCTAACCAAGCGCAACGTTACCGTTACCGCTAGCTTTTTCGTGTACCTACTTAGACGATCACTAAATTTAATATTTGCCATGTAACAGTCTAATAACAAGTATATTCAAAATTACTTACTATTTTCATCTGACATGGCGCGCGGGCTATCCCACTTCTGAATTGAAGTGATACACCTTATTTCAGTTCAATAACACACTTTAATAAACTTTATCTAAGCACCACAATGATTATAAGTTGTAGACAAAGAGCGATATGCCACTGTTTTTACATTGGTTCTCAACTCGACCTCTCAATAGCACCGTTAACAAAGTAGTGTCCAAGCGACTATACTTCGTTCGCCGCGCCACTTCCCCGCCATTCAGTTCTTTTTACGTTTACCCTCTAATATTTTTTATTAAAATTCAATGGCGGTGAAGTGCCGTTCAGAATACCTACTTATTGATTTGATACATAATCAAATTACAGTTTTTAAAAAATCAAAATCACAACAAAAGATAGGTACTTACTTACCTAAAAACCACATTACCGCTAACACCATTTTATTTGTTACACCAGTTATTAAATCATTATTTATGACGCGTGGGTTTCACAACATTTTCCTCCAAATCCAAGTAATTTTGTTTTTTACGCATCACGATTTTTACGATCAGATTTAATCATCAGGTAAAAGATTAATAATAGTGAGGTAGATAGATATTAGGTATGTCGGTATAAGCCACCAAATCCAGTTTAACTGGAATCGCACAACATCCAGTATGTTAAGTAAGTAGACAAAAGTTATTTTTGGCCCTAAATCTTGTTCTGTTCAAAAGGTATTTGTGTTATTTCTTAAATTTTAAAACATAACGTCAATTCATACAAAAGCAATGTTTCAAAAGCGACACCATCGGATTTCATAATCATTTTCGCGCAATGTTCTCTTGTACATTTCGGAGAAATCAAAAAGGCTACTTATTTTTTTTCCAAAGTATAATTATGTTTTTCTTAACCCTGTCTGAAAATAATAATGACCCCACTAAAAAGCTCCCAATTCAAAAAGTTTCTATGTTACCACAAAGTGGCACGATAATCCTTAGCTTCGGAAGCAGGATTCACACTTGCCATTTTAGCACAGGTTTTCAAACTTAGCAAGCCGACAGCGACACCGAGAATATTTAGCACTTGGTCGTAAATGAATAATTCCGTTCTTTAGAAAGTTGGCGACATACGACAAGAAAGGCTTGTTTTCCGAAATATTTATGGTTATAGACTCGTTTGAGACTTGCAAATCCGGAAACGCATTTATCTTGCATCGATAACGCAGTTTTAATTAAACCCGTATAGTATTTTTTTACTATAGAAAGTAAGCGATTTGTCTGATCGTATTATTTTTGAAGAGAATGTTTTTAAGATTAGTTAGAGGCTTTTTTGAAAGCCCTGGTCGATGTTGACATGGTGATCGAATATAAATTTTTTGGTCAGCTAAAGACATAATGTTAAAAAAACTGGCTATTACTAGTCGAAGAAAATAAGCAATGCCATTTAGTTATTTTTTTATCCTAAATGTCTACTGCTTTATTTTTCACGAGTAATTCAGCCAGTATCATGTTTTCTTTTTCCAATAAAAAAAAGTATTAAAACTTTTTGCTATTATGTAAGATGGGATAATATTTTACAAACGGCTACCTAAGTAAATAATATTGTGTTCCTCAATAGATTGGTTTTAATTTATTGTGATTGAAACAGTCCTTTTTTATTAGTATTTATGAGCCATTATTATGCCCATCATGATAAACAAGTTTTTTTTTGCGTATTATTTTTTAATTCGTAATTATGTGAATTAATGATTACCACTCTAAAAAAGAGTAAAATAATATGTTAAAATTTGTATTTTCCATCATTATAAAATAAATATCATTTGAAATGTGGGCCCAATGTGATCTCGAGTCGTACCTCAAAAAAGTAATCTCACTGAAATTAATAAAGGGTAGACATACATAATGATCAAAATACACATAATTATATTTAGTAGATCCCAAACCTGCACAAAGCAAGTCTGTCTTCAATAGACACTAAAGTCAGACATTCTTTTTAAGTCAGCTCTGATATTTATGTAGATATGTTCACGAAATATTCACGACTTATGGATTTCTTCGCTTTTTCCTGTACCTAACTCCCAAGTAATATAACACAATTCTGATAAATAAAGCCCTTGAGATTGAGTAAAAAATTCGACATAGGTAAGACTTATTTTGGAAATAAATGTCTGACACGCCATCTTTCGGGCACCCGGACCCTGCAGATCCACCCCGAAATAACAAGCTAATGTTACCTGAGACCTGTTCCAATGAAGTACATGTTTTAGGTACTTTGTAGGGCAGACGACAAAAAAAAAACTAATTAGTCCGTCAGGTAGATTATTAAAAAATATTTGACACGTATTTTTTCTTTTGTTACGCTCATCAAAATTGACGACGATACGACACCTTTAAAATTCCCAATTCGTCACGCCTAGCTATAAATTTTAGCTAGTTCTGACGTCACGAGCCCCTACTCCCGAGTTTTAATGCTTTTTATTTTTGTCAATATTATTTGATTTACAAAAACAAAACATACGTGTCCATTATTTTTCAATAATCTAACTGACGGACTAAGTAGATACGTAATTTTTTGATACTGTCGTTATGCCTGTTGTAGGTGCTAGTTAGGGTTCCGTAGCCAAATGGCAAAAAACGGAACCCTTATAGTTTCGCCATGTCTGTCTGTCTGTCTGTCTGTCTGTCTGTCTGTCTGTCCGCGGATAATCTCAGTGACCGTTAGCACCAGAAAGCTGAAATTTGGTACCAATATGTATATCAATCATGCCGACAAAGTGCAAAAATAAAAATTTAAAAAAACATTTTTATTAGGGTACCTCCCCCAGACGTAAAGTGGGGAGCGATTTTTTTTTTAATTTTGACCCTGACGTGTGATATATTGTTGGATAGGTATTTAAAAATGAATAGGGGTTTTCTAAAATCATTTTTTGATAATATTAATATTTTAGGAAATAATCGCTCCGAAAGTCAAAAACAATGTGTCCCCCCCCCCTCTAACTTTTGAACCATAAGTTTAAAAAATATGAAAAAAATCACAGAAGTAGACCTTTATATGAACTTTCTAGGAAAATTATTTTCAACTTGATGAGTTGAATAGTTTTTGAGTTATATAGCACTTTTTCAAAAAAACGCAAATGATAACTTTGTTTTTCATACAAATACTATGAAAAACAAAGTTATTTTTGCTGACGAAAAATGTTGGTATTTTTAATGGTCTGGGAAGCTACGGAACCCTACAGTGAGCGTGGCCCGACACGCTCTTGGCCGGTTTTTTTTTTATCTTTTCATCATCATCATAATAAGCCTAGAATCACCCACTGCTGGGTATAGGCCTCCCCGTTTTTCTGTCACAGTGCCCGATTCTGTGCGTCCCTTAACCACGTGTTTCCCGCGACTTTAACGATATCGTTTTTTTATTATTTTTTTCTACGTTTATCTTTTATTAAAAATAGCAGTGCCTTTAGTCAAACGGCTTTTAGCTCATCAATTAGGACATTACCAAAGCTGTGTTTTAATTTTGAAATGTCAGATCATATTCACATAACACTTGTCTGGACGCCAAATGATAGTACTTAATTATTATGCAAATTAGTATATTGACCCGTTGGGCTGCCGTGAATATGAGATTATTATTAATCAATGGGCTAAAGGCTTTCGACGACCCGAAGCGGTACTTAGGTCCATGTTCACCAAAAAGACGACAGTCTGAATACCTAAAACAGCTGTTTAAAACGCATTTTTGTATGTGAACATGTCACAGTGACAGCTGTTTTTAGATAATCAGACGGTTAACTTTTCGGTGAACATGGACCTTAGTAAGACTCCGTATCCGTAGCGATTTAACCGAAAGATTTTATTCATCTTTTATTTTTGTGCAAGCATCTTAATACCAATGTGATAGGACCTTGTGACTAAATAATAATGCTACGGCCAGACTTGCAGGCGAAGATTCGTGTTCGCGTTGTCGCGATAAAGTTCGTGTTCGCTCTATGACGAAGTGCTTGGCCACACTTGAAAAAAACCTTGCTACTGTCGCGATAATCTAGAACGTCGCGATAATTCATTTGTGGGAAAAAATGGAAGAGGCGGTTGCACTCGGGTAAAAATTATTTACTGCATCTTTCCTTATCCTCTCATTATTCCAATCCGTGATTAACAAGTTCAATCAAACACGTTCAAACCTCTCGGAGTATCGCAGTCAACTAGAGCGCGCGAAGTGTAGCCAAACGCACGAACTTTGTCGCGACAAAACCCTTTGATGTGCAACAATTTACCGACAGCGGCGCGAAGGGCTTTCGTATTCGCGAAGTTTATCGCGATAGGACGAATTCTTTGGCCAGACGTGTCGCGACAACGCAAATCTTCGCGTTATCGCGATAGTGTAGCCCCAGCATAACAGCTGCTCGGGTCGATCTTTAGGTTAAGCCGTGCTTGCCTAGGTTTGTCTCTGGATGGGTGACCACCCTTACATACCGACTTTCCTTTGTGCCTGGAAAGCACGTTAAGCTGTTGGTCCCGGCTGCATTTGTCCATCTTTGGCAGTCGTTACAGGTAGTCAGTGGCTCAAAAAGTCTGACACCAGTCTTACCAAGTGGTATCGTATTACCCAGTATTAACTGGGTTGTGGAGGTCAGATAGGCAGTCGCTCCATGTAAAAGACTGGTATTTTTTTTTTTTTATAATTAGTTTTCTACCGCAGACGTGGACCCGTCCGCGCTCTTATTTACATTTTATTTATTGTTTGATTGATTTAAGAGAAAAAAATAAAACTACGATCGTGCTCCATCATTGGACACGTTACATTAAACTAAGCTTATTATTAGTAACTTAAGATCTACGTGCCCATCCAATTTTTTTTTTTTTTAGGGTTTACAGTTGTTGATGTTTCCTCAACCACTAATTAAAATTAACAAAAATCTACACCTAGCTATTTAACAATTTTTTTTTTTTTTTTTTTAAAAAGACTGTTATTCAGCTGCATCCGGTTAGACTGGAAGTATAATAAATAAAAACTCTGCCACCAGATTAACCATAACCACACGATAAAGAAAGAAGAATACCAACGTGACAGATAATTTCAATCTTAATTAAATTTTAACTTAAGAACTGGAGGGTTTCGTCAAAAATGGATAAGTAATTAATTAAGAAGTCGACTCTACCCTCATCATAAGTAGTAAACATGTCAGTTTGAAAAGAGTTGAGACCCACATTCCCACAATGTCAAGACCAAGATGGCTACGCATGTTTATGGCGTTAAATCTCAAAGTCTATATAGTGCGATATTTTAATACAAAGGCAGTACTTATATATACCTATAGGCTATAGGAGGAAAGTTGTTAAGTGTCGCTAAAAAACATGCAAATAACCAACAACCGAAGAATGCGCATCGTAAAAACTTGTTTGGCTTTTAAGAACATGTTTTCTTTTCTTTTTTGAGCTGATGACCTGCATGTGATTTTTGAATTAAGTATATTTACATAAAAAAATCAAGAAATATCATTTAGTGACTTTTGATCACTGCAGGGCAATCGCCTCCCTTTCCTCTTTACATTTATAGGATATTTTTTTTCTTTAGCTATTTGGGCCTAATCCTTTTGAGAAGAGTCCAGCCCGTTACGACATGTCCTTCTAGGCGTACTGCGTCGCTGATTTAATATTAGTAAGTAGTATTTATTTACGCATTTATGCTAAAAAGATTCTGTTGAATTTTATAATGTATGAATTAGACTCACCAAATACAGGGTGGAAACGGTAAATGGGGCAGTAAGGGGAGCTACCTTAACCGTTGCAGCTACATGAAAATGGTCTTAGGAAACTATTAATATTTTTTTTTTGTAAAATTTTGATCTCCGTTCACAGATTTTAAAAAAAATGTACAGTTAGCAAGAAAATTGCCAAACATTTTTTGATGTGAATTGATCCTGTTTCTAATATTGATCAATAAGTTCTATTGGACCAACCGAGGTTGGAGTACTAAAAAAGTCAGAAATTGCAAAGTTTGAACCAAAAAATTTTTTTGATGTTAGTTGATCTTGTTTATGATCAAAATCTCACTCGAAATCATAGCAGGTCCTAAGAAAGAATTTATGAACCCTAAAAACAAAAAAAGTAATAAGTGAATTGACATATTTTGATCACGAAGACGGTACGTAACTTAACGGTTTTTGCGATTTCTGACTTTTTAGTACTCCAACCCGGGTTGGTCCCGTAGAAGTTTTTGATCAGTATTACAGTATCGACTAGCATAAACAGTATCGATTAACATAAAAAAATTGGTTAACATTTTCAAACAAAATGTAAGTATGGGAAAAGTTTTTTGCAATTTCTGACTTTTTGAGTACTCCAACCTGGGTTGATCTGCAAAAACTTTTTGCTCAGTACCTATTAGAAACAGGATCGATTGGCATCAAAAAAATGTTTTGTGTAAAATGGCAATTTTCTTGCCAACTACCTATAAGTACATTTTTTGTTAATCTGTGAATGGGGATCAAAATTTTACAAAAAAATATGGATAGTTTCCTAAGACCATTTTCATGTAGCTGCAACGGTTAAGGTACTGCCCCGTTAACCGTTTCTACCCTGTATATTGTGTAGATGTCCTTTGAGCGTATTAAAAAAAAAATAGTTTATTCTCAGACAACTAAGGTCCATAGCAGAGGTTAGTAACAGAAATCTTATCAACTATGTTAGTACACAATATAACAATGTAGGTAAAAGGTTAGTAACAGAAAAACTTATCACTATGTTAGATTACACAAAAGTAAGATTAGTAACAGACGTCTTATAAAGTATGTTAGTACAATAAAAACTTAATGGAGATAAGTCTAACTAGTATAGTTCTTCACTAACCTGCACCTGTCACATCAACATGCAGGCTAGTGAAGCGACGCATGACCGCCGAGTCCAATCTATCCGCAATCATTCTCAGTATCTCGTTGCGGCTCCCCCTCGTACTGTGCACCACAGACATGGTTTTCCTACGCATAATTGCATAGAAATCATCTATGTGCGCATCTGCAAACATGCCTGAGGCGCTACAGTACCGCGGAAGCCGCACCAGAGTCCTGAGAATGTTATTATACTGCACTCTGAGTGCATTATACGTCCGCTGTCTAAAACTGGTCCATAAACCACCTGTATAGAAACTTTGACAGTAAGCTTTAAATAACGTTAATTTAACGTCAACTGTACAACGAGCGAATCTACGAGCCAACATATTTCCACGGACCGATAATGCCCTCCGCTCTCTTTCTATGTCCTGGTCATCTGTTAGTGTTTCTGTCACTATATGACCAAGATGTTTAAACTGAGTCACCTGTCTCAAATGAACTCCATTTAGGCACAGCGTAGGAACACTATTGGGTTTTTTGTTTTTACCAACAAAAACCATAAACTCGCTCTTAAGCTCGTTGTACTTTAACCCATGATGTTCGGCATAAGTTTCACAAGATTTTAAAAGTTTCCTCAGTCCGCCGATTGACGGGCTCAAAAGCACCATATCGTCTGCATAACTTATGTTATTAACACTTACGTCATCTATGCGGCAACCGACATGCATGCTGCTCAGCCCCTCAATCAGCTGATTCACATACAAATTGAACAACCTAGGGGATGTTAACCCCCCTTGTCTCACACCCGAGTGTAATCTGTATTCATCCGAATAAACATTTGCCCATTTTATAACATTTTTCTGGTTTCATTTTTTTGATTGCTCAGCTTGATTTATAATACAAAAAAAAATTGCCAAAAAGGTTTTAAAAGAAAAAAGAATTAAAAATATTGGCTGGAGTCTCCAGAAAATATCAATGCAAGCCATTTGTATTTAAAAAAAAACGAAAAGTTTAATGGCATCTTACATTGCTATTTTGACCAATGGGCCAGTATTATTCTTTAATGACTAAAAAGTTCGTATACTAAAAAGACATTGGATAGTAGTACAAACTTAGGCATACGTGTCATTTTGATTTATGAAGAATTTAAGAAAAAATGCTTTTCATTTCAAACCCCATAAAAGGAAACTGAATAAAGTATGTTCAACGTTTGGGACGGTTTTAACCAAAAAACTACAAGTTGTTTTCTGACTTTTTTGCACGTAAAGCGATCAGCCCCCGTATCCATAAATACTCGGAATAAATTTCGATTCGACAAGTCGTACCTATGTCTATTGGCATAACGGAAACGAGCGAGATAAACATACGAATTCCCGAATCAAAATCAAATCGAAGCGTTGTGAATACGGGGACTATGGGGATATGTAGGTATGGGCAGAGCCCTGTCACTCCGTGTGTAGGCATGAGATAATTACCTACCGCTTCGCGCATATTGAATATGCAAGTACGGTAGGGCTGTCGTGCTCCAGCCGTGCGTATCGTATGCCGCGTTAATTTTTCGCGCTCTTTCGACTGGTCGCTTGCGTCGCGCGTCGCTTACCTACTCGTACTTCGTGTTTGTTTACTGACTGATTTATTGATAATTAATAATTATAAGTGAAAATGACAAGCCGGATATACTGTTGCTTGTATGGATGTTCTAAATACATTTAATAAATGTAGAAAAAAAAAAAGAGAAGGCAAGAAATATATAAGACATTATATTAAAGTAAAACAATTTTGTTTACAAAGGTTCAATTAACATTTCAGGGTAGCCCGCGAAATTCAAGTTTTCTTACGTTTTTATAATTTGCAGGCAGGCACTATTTTGACCTTGAAAAAGTAGTGCCTCGAACTTTATGAACTTGGAGGGTTGTATTGATGATTTATTTCTGTAACAATATTTTAATCAACATACAACCTAGCACTGCTGGCCTGCAAACTGCAAAAAACGTAAGAAAAATTGAATTTTGCGGGCTACCCTGACGCTTTCACCTTAAATACACACCATAAACATTTTTTGTATTTTAATGTAATACCTATACATTAAAATACAAAAATGTTCGTAATATTTTATTTTTAGTACTTGCGGCAACCCTACCGATTGAGCGTTAAGCAGCAAGACGCCGAATAACATACGCTAACGCGTGGCGTCAAGGCACAATTTAGATCGAGCGCGCCCAGTTTAGGTATTTAAAATGTAGGCTTTCTTCAAGATCAAAGGAGTGCAACTTCTGTACGTTTTCTATTCTGTGGTAGGTATGGGTAAGCTAAGCGTCACTTTTTTTTGCGGATTTTTGAACTACTTGCGCGTTAGGCTCTTTTTGGGTGAACAACAATCATGGAACTCGCGTGACCGTCACCTAACGCTTCGTAGCACTCGTAGCAGATCCGCTACGGGAGATATAGATTAGCTAAGTTTTCACTTCTTTCGACAGTCCTCAGAGACTACCCCGTTTGTTTTTTTTTTTATTTTAATAATCTGGGCCACATTACGCCACTTTCCACTTAGAGCTCAATCTATTGTTATTAATTTACAATAGCATAGCATTTTGAAATAATAGAAAAGGATTGTCATTGTTCATGAAGTCAGGAATTTTAATGAAGAACTAAGTAAGGTAATGTGTGTAAAAGCTTTAAAATGCGTTTTTAGCCCAATTACTAAAATATGTTCTACCTAACCACCTTGGTAGGTACCCCTACTTAGGTTAAAATAAAGTCCCTTTTAGTGGTTGTATGACCTCTTACAACTTTTTGAAGTTATGGATTTTGTTGTGGTTTTCATCACCAAAGAATATTTATTCAGAAATAAATAACAACATGACTAACGCTCAAGTAGGTAATATGTTAAAGGGGCCTACTCAAAGCAAGTTTGTGTTCATGCAGGGCCCTGCCTGCAGGGACACTGCCAATTGTATTGTGTGTATGCATGCAGGGCCGAATATTTTTAGGCCCTGCGGCAGGGTGAGCAAATAAAATATCGGCCCTGCATGCATACACACAATACAATTGACAGTGTCCCTGCAGGCAGGGCCCTGCATGCAGTGCTTTGAGTAGGGGCCTTAAAGATCTTGATGTCGATCAAGTCAAAACAGGGCCGGGTCGGGCACTAAATTTGAAATTGGAACAGTACGTCTTGTACAAATATGGAAATGGAATTAATTAGTAATATATCTAGGTTTATTCCTTGGTATAGCCACAAACAACAAAACAAAGCGATTCAATCTACATAAATGCTCAAACACACAGTTCGATAACTTACATCGTAACATAAAACGCGCATAATTTGCGTTTACATACGCAACCAACAGCAATCGAGTTTCTTTATGAATGTTACGAAAACGTTACCATTTCCATCAGATAGATGAACGATATACGAATGGGAACTGTTTTTAATCTAGCATCTAGATTGTGCTAATGACCATTACTCCATTAGATAAAAACTCATTGTGTGAAGACTCAAGTTGACTCAGCCACCGTTATTATGTTAAATGTTGTAGAAAAACAACCTTCCACGCCACGTCTCTATGCAACTCGTTTAGGGTATTTATTTTCTAAAATCTTTCCTTAGTGCCTCCTTTACCTTCCTTAAACCTCAAAGACCTTGTGTAAAAAGTCATGCTTTTTGACCGATCGACGTTGTACGTTGTCTGTCAGTTAATAAATGAATAAAGAATAAAAATCTTATCTTGGGGAAAAGAATAACAAGGCATCAAAAAAAATCGTCTGCATCACTGTCAACAGGAAAATTACCAAGAGGGCTCAAATATCAGCATTGAAATGATGGATGACAATACTGATTATTTAGACAAAAATAGGCCAGCTCCCTTGTTTCATGAACAGTCGACCAAACGCTTGTCGATATCCTGAAAGAATAATGTCCTTAGCAGCTCGCCTTCGTTAAAAAAAATTGATGAATTCTACCAGCTGTTTCCACTGCATGATTGTCAGTGAATCTGCAAAGATACTGAACGGGCTTGAACTTGAAACAGCTAATGTTTACTCAAGCGAGAGGGACGGAAACGGTGATTTGTTAACATTAACTAGACGCAAACGTCAGCTGACAGTGTCGCCTAGTAATTTATTGTGTTGCCACTGCAATTAACTGGCTCTATGACGTCACTACTTGGCAATCTAGAACCTTAGTAGGTAGGAACCTCCTCTGTTCGATTGTGGCAGGTAACCAGTAGAAATAAGATAGTAGTAGGTGTAGATATTACATCACCAATCTTGGAGATAAACGCAATATTAATGGAGTAGGTAAGTGTCATCATTGGAAAGTCCAAGTTTCAAAAGAACCAAACTTTGAGGAAAAGGAAGTTTAGGTTCATCAATAGGAGGAAAATATGGAAATAATAATTATTGTTAACGGGATTAGAGAGATTAATAATTAAGGTAGTGCGTAGGTAATAAGAAACAATAGAACATGGATTATCCAGATAGCAGGATATTTGTCTATCGTAGCTTGAGGTAGAATAGTTAACAGGTCTTGGAGAACATGAGGCCGCAGCTGGGTTACCACAACCTCTAAATGCGATTCAATTCAGGTCCTAAACTGAGTCGCAAGCTGTCAGTTCCATAGAAAAACTGTCAGAAAATGACAGCTCAAACCTAAATTGAATCGCATTTGAACATTGTGGTAACCCCGCAGGACAGACCTCACAACATAATAGAATAGAATTTATCTTTATTCGAGTATCCACGACTCAAAAGCGTTAGTAAAACTTACGACTATGTTAGTAAGCACTGATAAAAACAAACAACACAACAAATATCGGGGGATCACTGCCGCGACAACCCATGAGTAATTTCACAGCAGCTTCCCACATAAACACAGTCCAGGCGACTGGCAATCATAGTTAAGATACTGTAACACAAACACAACAATACAATAACATGCCATCACAAAGATTATCACAGAATCGTAATGAACCTATTCATGAGCTGGTCGAGAGAGACATAGATAACGACAATATCGCAAAATTTCTATCGCTATTACTGACGAAAAAAAATCGGTTGCAATTGGGGATTTTCTTTTTCAAATCTTCCCTAGTCGCTGGATAGATGGCGCTGATCTGGGTATGTTACTGCAAGGAATAGAACGTCACAAAATTTCACTTGGACCTAATGGTTAAATTCGGAAGCTTATGCGACGAAAGTGTCAGTCAACGAGCGTATGTGACGTGTGTTTTTTCAAGCGTTTTGGCTTTGTCACCTAGAAGCGTAGTCAGTTCAACGCCATCTACCGAGTTCTTGGAAACTATTTTTTTTAATAATTCTCCAAAAGAAAACCTCTCATAACGATGCTTGCGATTCTCTACATCCAAGATGCGAATCTCTATGCAACCTTGTTATTTTAGCGATCTCAAGTTAACGATGATGTCGTTATTATGTCGAGATTGGCCTGATTCAGCACCCTTAAACGGTTAGATAACAAATTAAGTACTTACATAATATTTGGCATCTGCGTACAGTTTTTACATTTTTCGATTTATCTGAACTCGTCAGTTGTTTTTTTTTTTTATTTTAGGAACCATGTACGAGTACCTACCTATTTTTGGTTAATTATTTTCTCCTAGTTATTCAGTTTTGTTACATACGTTTTGATACATTTGTAATGTATTTATTTGTTTTAACATAACCAAATAATTATGTTTTAATAATTAATTGACATCACCTGCTCAGCCTTTTCCTAACTATGTTGGAGTCTGTTCCAGTCTAACCGGTTGCAGCTGGATACCGACATTTTAAAGTGAAGCGAAGATCGACCCAAGCGGCTATCATTTTTTAGCCACAAGCTACATAAAAATTAATTTACATGCACAGTGCAATAAAGCAAACCAGCATGTGCTTTGCTGTGCCCTGACAGGGTTCATGTCCAAAAACCTACAGTAATATTGTAAGATGTGTGATGTACATGAGAGCAAATAAATAAACACTTAAAATACCAAGTTTTTACTAATTTCTTTAATAGTATTTTCTATATTTTAGGATGCCCTCTCGGACATTTTAAAATTGTTGCAAGTTTATTAGAAAGTTGTTACTTTGTGTATTTTTTTTTAATATTACGAAATTAAAACGTTCTGTGTCTTAGATGTCTCCTAAGATTCGTAGAAAATGGTATTAAGTAAAATGTGGATCTCAAAAATATCGTTTCGATAATATTGATGGATTTAACCTACATTTGCAGAAATTGCAAGTTTAAATAAATAAAGTAAGTACCTCATAAAGTTTTTTGATATATTAAATGGTACAACTGTTAAGTCCCGTTGCAAAGAAATTACCACACGAATGCAATGACTCGTTTGAGGATGCATCACGTACTGCTTTTCTGATTTTCTCGCACTCCCTCATAATGATCGATGCACTGTCTCATGTTGGATGCAGTTAAGTTATGAATATTTAGGTTTACCTAAAACAAGCACTTACTTAAAATTAAATTTAAAATAGCCGCGACAGTTGTGTCGTTAACTTTTAGTAAGTACATTGGTATTAAAAGTTAAATAGAAAATTCGTTAATTTGCCGTTTTGTGTTGGTGGCCATCTTGGATTTTTAATTTATTATAGCGTATTGTATTCTACTAGTCAATCCCTTTCATTTGATACCCATATTGAGAGGGAGTTGTTGAATAAAAATGTAATCCGTCGTTTTGTGGCGGCGGCCATCTTGGACTGATGTTTATCAAACATAGCTAAGAACACTCCCGACTAAATCACCTTTCAAACAAAAAAAACAAAATCTAAATCGGTTCATCCGTTCGGGCGCTACGATGCCACAGACAGACTCACACGCACACAGACTCGTCAAACTTATAACACCCCGTCGTTTTTGCGTCGGGGGTTCATTTTGATACTTTTGGAGAAAGTTTGTTGTTGTAGTACAAGGCGGTATTAACACACGAGCCGTAAGGCGAGGGTGTTTTTGAGCCGAGAACTGCAATAACAAATGTCCACGTGTATCAAACGACGTTTTTCAATACACTTTTGAAGAAATAAAATAAAAGAATGTACTTAAAATATTTGTGTCATGAATTATTACGAGACTATGATTTAATTTTTTTTTCCGCGCTTTGCTTTCGCCAGGTTGAAGGAGAAGCAAAGGTATGAAGCTATTATACAGCCTAATAGTTTTAAAGAATCATGTTTATCTATGTCATTTAATTTATAAACACAATTTGAATATTCAAAAAATGATCACGCCGCAGAAAGACATTAAAAAAAAAACATTCACCTCTGTTTTTTTTAAATTTCGGATTGGAATTTGGACTAAGTATATGTATAGTTTCTGTAGCAATTTTGCTTTCTGCACATGTGTGGAAAAAACATGAAAAACGCACGTGTGAGAAATACACTGCATTTTGAAACCTAATCGTAGTGCGAAAAGAACCAGCTTACGAGGAAGTGTATTGAAAAAAACATTACACAACTACTACAATCTGATTTTCAACTATATCACTAAAGCGTTAGGTTCAAGGTTAATTGGGAAAGTTTCACAGTTTCGGTTAACTAATAACTAACTGTACAAGACGCCAGCACACCCCTTGGTGTGCTGGCGTCTTGTACAGTTATTTTATTAAAACTTAAGCTAAACAGAAAGTGAGTATAGTTTAAACAAAATATGGCCAATTTCAAGTTTCCACATGCAGTTTAAAAATAATATGACATAAAAATGAATAAGACTACTAACACCAAACAGAAAAATGACGAAGAATAATATCAAAGAAGCAAATAGAATAGAATAGAATACTCTTTATTATGTACACCATAAAAAATAGAAATACAAAAATTTTAAACATTTTACAAGGGGTGATACAATGGGCGGTCTTATCGCTAAAAGCGAATATAAAGCAAATATAACTTGATAATAGCTATTTCAGAATACGTGCTTGACAAGAGGTTAATGAACTTAATATTTACTCACATAAACGTTGTATGTACTGTTATAAAAGCTTATAATCAATCGACGTTTTTCTCATCATTAAACTAGATCTCCTTCTCTCCGCGGAATGGATTAAAAACATGTACCTACAGCAGTACATGTTTAATAACCTGATATTGTAATTGATTTCTATGTATCATTTAACAAAAAAATAAAAAGAAAATGAAAAAAAAAAAACGCTCCATGGAACGATTTGTTGTCCAGGGGCAAGTAGAAGGCAAGAAGTCACGCGTTCGATCACCTAAGGACGTGTTGGACAGACCTTATAAAAGCTGCAACACAAACGTCCATGGTCCAAAGCTCCCGAGACGCTATCCGCAATAAGTGGATGCGCATCGCGAGGGCTACGTCATCCAAAGAAAATGCATCATCGTCAACCACGACCATTCTGTCAAGAATGCACGACTGAGGAGGAGGACCATAGTATTTGGTATGATATGAAGATACCGTAGTCCCTATAAGCATCTACTGTATCTTCAATATCTCTTGAATAATTTAACCATCATAATTTTAGCACAAGGCAAAACAATCAAGCAGCCTGGAATTGGTGTCCAGTTGATGGGTTTAACTAGAGCCGGATTTAAAGGTGTGGAGGCACTGGGATCATCAAGAAGTGGACGCGGTTTTTTTTTTTGGAACAGACGAAAAAAATATGTATTATGTTACCGTAAAATTGTAAAACTCGCTATCGTAATCTATCTAGCGGGATTGTAAACTCTCAAAAGATTGTCAACTGAGCATATTGCTTACAATTTAACGCATTATTTTTCGTTATATTGTTATCTATCGTTGTGAAACCGTAAAATTGTGAAATGTATGCGACGGAACTCACCTCGCGCGGTGTGGAGGTGGAGGAGGGAGGAAAAGGTTCCCCTTGCTCTTTTATACCACTCCGATGAAAAGGTAATGCACCATTTCTGAGAAAAACCGCTTAATGTAACCTAACCTCAAAACACTTTATATTCGCCTATAAGAGCGTAGTCGACGGAGCCCTGCTATGCGGAGCTCCTATTTCTGTCTGCAGGGCTTAAAGGAACCTAACTAACCTAACGTCGGGGTGCCCCAAGCTTCGATTATGGGGCAGAGATACTTCCGACGCATGCATTTCACAATAATACGGTTTCATTTCGATAGATTACAATCTACCGAAAAATAATTCGTTATATTGTAAGCAGTATGTTTAGTTGACAATATTTCGAGAGTTTACAATCTCGCTAGAGAGATTACAATCTAACGTGTTTGACAATTTTATGGTGACATATACAAGGTGTAACATAACCTTACGAGAGCTTGTACGGTACAAGCTCTCGTGTGGTGACCATGAACTTGGTCATGGGGCCAAAGAGTGTATTTTTTCTTATGTATGAAAAAATCAATTGTGGAGGCCCGGGGCAATTAGTGCCCCTTAGCCCCTGAGCCCCTTGTAGCCCTGCCCTAAATCCGGCACTGGGTTAGACCAGATTACAATGAAACTACCCAACCCTTTAGAGATCATGGGTGTGTGTTGTCATGTAAATAAAGAAGAAAGCACGATCTAACTGCATTTACTTACCATTAACATTTTAACAATGTACTCGTATGACATCTTGACAATAAAAACAACAATGGTCAAAGAGATTAGGGACATAAAGTCTGTTTGTCAGGCTTTGAGTGAAAGTTCAAAATAGACTTTACCGTTTCTTTTTAGAAATGCTTATTTAAAAGTCCTTGTTACGTATTACCTAGCTATGCAAGTATAATTAATGATCAATGTTTATTTATTCGTTATTGGCAGATATCTTGAATATGAATTTATTTTGATTTTACTATCATTTCGATTGTAAAGTTAAGAATTAAGAACTTGCGTTTTAAGCTTTCTAACTTCTTCCATAATTCAACACTTACATTTTCCAATTTTTACCCTTTTTCAGTTTGCGTCGGATTGAAATTGATCTCATGAGGCACTCGATAAACAATGTCTGAAAAATGAACATACACTATACAGGGTGTAAACGGACTCATCACGAAGCCGTGAACCAAGCAATCTGTACATCAAACTAAGTAACACTGCGCAAAAAATATTGCTGGCAAACATTTTTTTTTGGTTGAAAAATCACATTCACGGTTGGGCTCAATGTAACGCACTTAAAACATTGTGCTAAATTAATGGATGCATTGAATGAGACAGGGGTCACACCTTGTGTTGTTTTTGGGACTTTGACCTTCAATAACTTTGGTTTTCCAGAACAAAAAAGTGATCTCAATGACGGGAAGACGCGGACCTGTCGGCTTCAAAAAAACCCTTTATCTTACTAAGATTACTTACAGCGAAAATATAACTCGGAAGTAGGTAAATCCATCATTATGAAACCGAAAGAAAACTATCTCTCGATCATCAATGACCTCACAATAAATCACAAAGTCACTGCTCTAGCGCCCTACTGACCCTCATAACGTAACTTATAAGTGGTGATTTAGCAAAAATTGCGAACAGAACTTAATTGGTGACGTAATATCATAACATAGAAGCGCCATATTGTAGGTGCGTTTCCATTAAATCAAAGTGGTAACCCGCAAGAACCGACCAATCACATCCATGTCGCACCGAGCGCTCGTGACGTCTGTGATTGGTCAATTTCTGGCTTCTCTCTACCCCGCTTGTCTCTGATCAGTGGAAACGCACTTCAGGTCATAGTAGTGGACTGACCTGCGAACTTTCCCCGATTCTGGTATCCGTTGTGTCGTAATTATCCGCAAAATTATCGATTATCTAACTTATATATCCGTTTCTACAGTTCCTGTAGCAGTCGTTTTGATGCAAAATAATTATGATTTTGGGGAAAATGGTGTTGAGCTTGTATAGCTTGTGTTCCACTTAATTCTAGTTCCGTATACACTGCAACTGCCTCGCAGACTTTATGTTCGTTATCTATGGTAGAGGACCCCAAAGAGTGTTTTAGCTGTAATTTCGTCTGAAAAACACTAGTTACGCGGTGCTGGTACATTTCATAATTTTCCTGCCCTCTTGCCCTCTTCCCAAATTATTTGGTGTAGGATACGGCAATTTGACCAACTAAAATTGGGCCCATTTTATCAAGAAGTCTTATGTCGTCCCACGAGACTCTCACTACCCCTTAGGGACCTTAGCTAGTAATACTTACTAAATTAGTACTGGGATTAGTAGGTACTGGGGTACTTTTTAAATTAGTACTTGGTGTAATCGGTTACCACCAAGTACTAATTTATAACGCACGAAATTACTAAAATCGAGTAATAAACCACATATCAATTTCATAATAGGTAGGTAGTCACTTACATAAAATAGACACGTCATTCTATTCATGATTGAGTATCTAGTGTCTAGTATGAAATTAAATAGGTAGGTGCAGACGCCAAGATACCCGAACGTCTCAAATTTTCTCAATCAACCATAAACCTAACGCTTTAGCATTAAAGTTGAAAATCTATTAAAGACATTTGACAGATTGTAGTAGTTGATGTGCGGCCGTCTATACCTTATCTTCGTAGAAGTTTATTATCTAGGAAAACTGGTCATTGGCCAGGAACTCGACTCACGCATAGTAATAATAATTGGCTGATGGCAATATTTCCACTTTCTACGTTTTATAATATACGGAAATTACATTATTTCTGGAACTTTTCAATTAATCTTGATGCTGAGCTATCAATATTCCATGACAGCTAAATTATTAGGTATATTGCCTTAGACTTACCTAATATATGTATATGGCTGTGCCTATAAAAGATCATGCTATATTACCAGTTTATACCTTGTATTTGTTTCTGCTGAATATTTTCAGGGAAATCTTCACCATTTTTTTTACTGAAGCCTAAGTAGGTACAACCTACATTTTATGCGAAGATGTATAAGATACACATTACTTACACACATCTTCGTCTCTAGTTTCTCTGGTAATTTTATCAATCTCACTTAACATTTTTGTGTGTATGTTTGTAATGAATAAACTCAAAAACTTCTGACCCGATTTCAAAAATTCTTTCACCATTGGAAAGCTACATTCACACTGAGGAACATTTACGGGTGAAACCGCGTGACGTCCGCTAGTTGATAAATACAGCAAGTACATACAAATAAAAAAATAAGTTTAATTATTATTAAGTATTATTATTTTTAATATAATTTTATGTACGACCGTTAAGTAAAGAGTAAAGTAGACCTATCTATTTGTTGTCGGTAAGTAGGTACATTGTATATGTAGTTTCTTTTACCCGCTGACCGAGAAACCTAAAAGCTTAACTCTGTAAGCTTTAAGACGGAACGTGACCAAACTCCGAACTGCGCGGCTTATATTGTGGTGGTTCAAACTTCGTTTGAAATACTGTTAGAATAAAGTTCTAATCAGCTTGCACTACAAAGAGGTTGTTACGTCAGTCACTGCGGGCCGAATAGTGCGAAATGAGTGGTTGTGCTCGATTTACAAAAAATAGTTTATTAGTATATTAGTGATGATAGCCGCCACCACAAAATGGTGAACTACAGTTTTTTTCACAACTCCCTCAATATGGGTATCAAATAAAAGGGCTGTACATTAAGAATAATGTACACTACATTGAAAGGGAATGAGGAATATTAAATAAAAAAAATAACTTAAAATCATGACCTAATGTCATAAGTCGGGGGTTGTTTTTAATTAAATGTAACTTGTATATGAAAGTAATTAACTGTCCAAAGGCTAAAGCGTTAAAATGCCAATTTCATTAATTTGCTTTAGAAATTCAAGCATTTGCAAATGTCCGGATTTTTGTCAGGAAGGTAACAGGCCAGAAATAAATGTTTTTTGAAATTCTGCAATAACATCCACATTTTATTAGATTATTGGCCCCAAAAACTGTTACTTGACCGATCTAATTGTCTTGTTATTTATGCGAATTTTAACATTAAAATATCAAATACTTGTTCCAAACTCCGTAATCAAATTACGTTTTAAAATTGCAACAGGAATTAAAAGATCTATACTTACGACCAATAAAATCTTGCATAATAATTTACTGACACTGAAAACCAGTTTGCACAAACGATTTACTTAGTTACGGAATAAGAATAAATCGATTTATTTTGAATTAAATCGACTTTTTATGGAATAGCTAGACTATAACATAGATAGAGCAACATTTCGGAATACACCAAAATATAAAAAAAAAAAAACTTAGCGTTCTATTTTAATTTAATGCGTGTTATCTGTGGTTAGTTGGGTAAGATCGCGTGCAAGCTAATCGTTCGTCAATTGTGTTTATTCCATAATTAAGTACTTTATTCTCTATCCATTTGTACTTTAGGAACTTTGTCGCAATTAATTTCCTGGTTTGACACTGATATTGTAATTATGGTTTTAATAACTACAGACACCTACCTATATTACTTTATTAAGCTATTTATAGAACTACAAAAGCTATTCAATAAGCAGTAGCAATTAATGGTAAGTAGGTAACTAAGCGATAATTTCCGTGTTCATAACGGCAGGAACAAATATAACTGCCATTGCAATGTCTCAACGATTTCAATTAAATCATATATATACCTATTATAGGTACTTACTTAAAACTAATTTTCATACAACAGTGGACAGAATATTTCGATACATCTCGTTTAAGACAAGCTCAATGCTTTGTTGAGGTTGGATTGCTTGCAGTGCGCCTGTTGTGCACCTGAATACCTAGTAGGTACCTAGTAGGTACTAGTATTTTATAATGAAGCGACTGCCTATCGTCAGTAGGTAGGTACTGAGTAAACAATACTCCTTGATAAGACTGGTTATCAAACTTTGGGCCACTTACAACCTGTCACGAGTTCACGACTGTCTAATTGACTGACTAATTAATAAATTAATGTACAAATGACAGCCGGGACCAACGGCTGAGCGTGCTTAGGCACGGAGAAAACTCGGTATGTAATGAATGGTCACCCATGCATGGACCAGCCGCAAGCGCGGCACAACCTGGAGATCGAGCTGATTGGCTACTATCAATTAGCCACGAGCTCTTTCTGTATAAATCATAAAAACGACACAGCAGTGAACAGAGCTGCAGTCTTCACCCATGAAATGAGGTCGAGTATATGAGATCACTTATCTCTTATATTGATTTATGAGCTCTTATATAGATTTATAGATTTATGAGCTAGGAATGTACCTACTAAGTATACCTAGTCTAATGAAGTCTTCCGGAAAATGACTTCCGTAGCATTCCTTCTATCGATTACGTGCTCTGCAAAGAAATTGTATAGCTAGCAAATAAAATACAAATAAATGTAGCTTCCGACTGCTTACATCTTGAAAACAAATAAACACAACCTACGTACCTACTAGGTCTCATAAAAGGTTCCAGTAACCTACCTATCTAATACCTATACAAATCTCTTATATTTATTTTATTTATTTTATTTTATTTATATTATATAAAACTACAAGACCACTCACTCACTCACTCATTGACATGCCGTTTCTCGGAATGGGTGAGAGATGGGTTAGGGGTTAGTTTTGGAAAAATGACAAGTACTTCCGGTCGAGTAGAGGAAAATTATAGAGGAGATTCAAATCCAAGATGGCGGCCGAGTCCATTTCCGGTTTCGGCGAGGAAACGACTTGGGCCAATTTCGATTGGTAATTTTTGTAGAAGGGCTGAAGTGATTTGAAAAAAAAGTA
Organism: Xestia ashworthii; assembly: GCA_950022955.1. Lineage (NCBI taxonomy): Eukaryota > Metazoa > Arthropoda > Insecta > Lepidoptera > Noctuidae > Xestia > Xestia ashworthii. The sequence continues at coordinate 6,557,790 of OX465563.1, forward strand.
AAAAAAAAAAAAAAAACAAGATGGCGGCCGCGCTGGCACGTTTTGAAAATTGCGACTTTTTTCACTCGACTTTGACGAATTGTTTTGTTCAACCGAATTTTAAAGTCGGCAACATTAACCTTGCCAATTTGCAGGTGATTTCAATGGCAATTGAGAAAAATTATGACATTTTGAAAATTTAACATGGCGGACGCTGTGGCGGCCATTTTGTAAAATGGTGGAATTTACGATTTTTTTCAAATCCATTTTTCGTGTAGTTGGCAACATCTGACGGATTCGAGTTGTACCGAGCGGTTGTGTGTTTTGTTGAGGAGTGTTGCCTGGTGCAAAAATTTTCCCCGTTTTTAGGGTACTTTCCCAGATTTTCCCCGAAAACATGAAAAGTAGAAATAACGACATTTTGAATAGAGACTTTGTCTAGCTGGCAACTTTGGGGTGCCCCAAATGACATTTGACCATTTTCATCACTTTCGACTGGCAACCCCAAAAAATATTGAACTTTTTCATTTTCGGGACTTTTTCACTTTGGCGAATTACTTTGTTCTACCAAACTCAAAAGTTGGCAACACCGACTACACCGGTCGGTGGCCTGTATCCTTGAGATTTCCAGAAAATTATGACTTTTCAGAAAAACAAAATGGCGGCGTGTGTGGCGGCCATCTTGTAAAAACGACAAAAAATCCGAATTTTCGACACGATTTTTCGGGTAGTTGGCAACATCTGACGGGTTCGAGTTGTACCGAGCGGTTGTGTGTTATGTTGAGTTGTGTTGCCTGGTGCAATTTTTTTCCCGATTTTTGGGGTACTTTCCCTGATTTTCCCCGAAAACATGAAAAGTAGAAATAACGACATTTTGAATAAAAATTTTACATAATCACCAAGAATGGGATGCTCTAAATGACATTTGACCATTTTCATCACTTTCAACTGGCAACCCCGAAAGCCATTGAGGTTTGAATTTTCGGGTCAGACCTGACTTTGGCGAATTACTTTGTTCTACCAAACTCAAAAGGTGGCAACACCGAGTACACTGGTTGGTGGCCTGTATCCTTGAGATTTCAGGAAAATTATGACTTTACAGAAAAACAAAATGGCGGCTGGTGTGGCGGCCATCTTGTAAAACTGACGAAAAATTCTTATTTTCAACACGATTTTTCGGGTAGTTGGCAACATCTGACGGGTTCGAGTTGTACCAAGCGGTTGTGTGTTTTGTTGAGTAGTATTGCCTGGATTAAAACATTTCCCCAGTTTTAGGGTAATTTCCCAGATTTTCCCCAAAAACATGAAAAGTAGAAATAACGACATTTTAAATGGAAATTTTGCATAATCACCAAGAATGGGATGCTCCAAATGACATTTGACCATTTTCATCACTTTCAACTGGCAACCCCGAAAGCCATTGGGGTTTGAATTTTCGGGTTAGACCTGACTTTGGCGAATTACTTTGTTCTACCAAACACAAAAGTTGGCTACACCAAGTGCACTGATTTGTAGCCTATATCCTTGACATTTCAGAAAAATTATGACTTTTTAGAAAAACAAAATGGCGAACAGTGTGGCCATCTTATAAAAATGACGAAAAATCCAAATCTTCGATACGATAAATGGGTCAGTTAGCATCCCCCGACTGGATTATGTTATATGAACCGGTTATGTTCTGTGTTGACGAGTGTTGCCTGGTGCAAAAAAATTCCCCATTTTTTAGGTATTTTTACATGTTTTGCCCAAAAACATGAAAACTTGAAATGACGATATTTTGAATGGAAGTTTTACATAATCACCAAGAATGGGATGCTCCAAATGACATTCGACCATTTTCATAACTTTAAACTGGCAACCCCGAAAGCCATTGGGGTTTGAATTTTCGGGTCAGACCTGACTTTGGCGAATTACTTTGTTCTACCAAACTCAAAAGTTGGCAACACCGAGTACACCGGTCGGTGGCCTGTATCCTTGATATTTCCAGAAAATTATGACTTTTCAGAAAAACAAAACGGCGGCTGGTGTGGCGGCCATCTTGTAAAAACGACAAAAAATCCGAATTTTCGACACGATTTTTCGGGTAGTTGGCAACATCTGACGGGTTCGAGTTGTACTAAACGGTTGTGTGTTTTGTTGAGGAGTGTTGCCTGGATTAAAACATTTCCCAGTTTTTATTGTATTTTCCCAGATTTTGCCCAAAATCATGAAAAGTAGAAATAACGACATTTTGAATAGAAATTGTGCATTTTGAATACCAAGAATGGGGTGCCACAAATGACATTTGTCCATTTTCATCACTTTCATTTGGCAACCCCGAGAGCCATTGGTTCATAAATTTTCTGTTCAGACCCGACTTAGGCGAATTACTTTGTTCTACCGAAGTCAACGTATAGCCACCGTTTGTTTACTGACATGTAGCTTTTATCCTGGTAAGTTTGGAAAAATTGTGACATTTCAGAAATTCTAGATGGCGGCCGTGCCATTTCCGGTTTCCGAAACCTTGTCCAATTGGGGTCGTTCAAACGGTGTAAGAGTTTTTTTCAAATTTTAAGATATTTAAGGGGTTTCGAGGGATCTTTATTGGTTTTAGGGCTCTGCCGCTACAGGAATATTTTGTAGACGCGAGCTGCTCGCCAACGAATAGTAGTAGTAGTTTACGATTAGGTTCCTTCAAACGGTTTCGACCGAATGAGGATTGATTTTGAACGTAGAGGAGTTTATTTATATGGTTGATTTAAGGGTTCCTTTGGTGGTGAAATTTGTGTATCCTTCCCACCTCTCCCCAACCTCCCCTCAAATAGAAAGGGCTGTAACTTCATTACGGTTAGAGATAGCCGATAGGTGTTTGAACAAATATTATATTAGCATTGAAACCCGTCCGGTGGTGGTGGGGAGGTGGCGAGGGAAGCGAGCCGGCGACCCCGTTGCATAAGGATAAGGTCACGGTAGCATTCCGGTGGTAGGCAGGTCCTGAGTGGAACGAAGTGAGGAGGTGGCGAGCGTAGCGAGCCGGCGACTATTACCGGTGGTGGTACCTGTAAGGTGAAGGGGGGAGGTGGCGAGCGAAGCGAGCCGGTGACTCTGTAGCGAGGGGATAAGGTCACGGTAGCTTTCCGTCGGTAGGCAGGTCTTGAGTGCAGCGAAGTGGGGAGGTGGCGAGCGTAGCGAGCCGTCGACTGAAAACCTGTCCGGTGGTGGTACCGTTAAAGCGAAGGGGGGAGGTGGCGAGCGAAGCGAGCCGGTGACCCCATAGCGTGAGGATAAGGTCACGGTAGCTTTCCGGTGGTAGGCAGGTTTTGAGTGGAGCAAAGTGGGGAGGTGGCGAGCGTAGCGAGCCGTCGACTGAAAACCTGTCCGGTGGTGGTGCCGGTAAAGCGATGGGGGAAGGTGGCGAGCGAAGCGAGTCGGCGACCCCGTGGCGTGGGGATAGGGTCACGGTAGCTTTCCGTCGGTAGGCAGGTCCTGAGTGGAGCGAAGTGGGGAGGTGGCGAGCGTAGCGAGCCGTCGACTTAAAACCTGTCCGGTGGTGGTACCGGTAAAGCGAAGCGGGGAGGTGGCGAGCGAAGCGAGCCGGTGACCCCATAGCGTGAGGATAAGGTCACGGTAGCTTTCCGGTGGTAGGCAGGACTTGAGTGGAGCAAAGTGGGGAGGTGGCGAGCGTAGCGAGCCATCGACTGAAAACCTGTCCGGTGGTGGTACCGTTAAAGCGAATGGGGGAGGTGGCGAGTGAAGCGAGCCGGTGACCCCATAGCGTGAGGATAAGGTCACGGTAGCTTTCCGGTGGTAGGCAGGACTTGAGTGGAGCAAAGTGGGGAGGTGGCGAGCGTAGCGAGCCATCGACTGAAAACCTGTCCGGTGGTGGTACCGTTAAAGCGAATGGGGGAGGTGGCGAGCGAAGCGAGCCGGTGACCCCATAGCGTGAGGATAAGGTCACGGTAGCATTCCGGTGGTTGGCAGGTCCTGAGTGGATTGGAGTGGGGAGGTGGCGAGCGTAGCGAGCCGGCGACCAGGTCGGCGACCAGGACCGGTCCAAAGTTGGTTTGGCTATCAGACTATTGTACTGTCCTTGATCTGTTTGTTTTAGGTGTTAGTCTCCCGTGTTATTTTAATAAATAATAAAATCAATTTTCAAAACTCCCGTTCTCACGGTGGTTTTTAACGAGAGAAGGTCAAAGTTTTTAAATAAGTTTATAGATTATAATAGGATTTCTTATGGGGTTTCCAAATCTTTAAATCAATTCTCAAGTTTAAGTTTATTTTAATCTTGTTTATATTAAATTAGTTTTCAGAATGTGTTAGGGGTTCTTAAGTGTTTTCATACTGATTTAAGGATTCCTATTGGTTCTCAAAATGTCATAAGGGTAAGGAAAACAATTAAAATATGGGTAGGTTTCGTTATTCGAGTTAGAAGATGATCTAGAATGATTAGAGCTTAATCAAGTGGAAACCTTTAGTCCTTTTGGGCTTAATTTGGCAGTGCACTAGACTTTGAAAAGTAGAAAACTTCTTTTAGGGTCATTTTTGAGAATTAATATTACATTTAGGGGTTTTAAAAGTGAAAAAAAAAAAACAAGCTACCACCACTAGCACGCGAGCTGCTTGCAGCTCGCGCAGCACGCAACAACTAGTTATAATATAAAGAGGTATTTGTTACATTCCAAACTCTGCACATTACCTTGTTGGTCTAGTGGTTGCAAGTGCGACCACTAAGCGTAAGGTGCTAGGTTCGATTTCCAAGTCGGAATCTGGTTTGTGCCCGGTTTACGGCAAAAGGGTCAACCCGTTTACATGCTAGGAAAATGTGGGTGAACTATTTAGATACGGGAGTGATATGAAAATTCGAATGTCGTTATTTCGACGAACGCTATTCCGAAAAAAAAAAATGGTGCGCTATTACCAAAGTCTTAGATTCATTGTTGCGAATAGCATTTTCTAATCTAAATTTCCTCAAAGTACAATCACATCAAGTTCAATCATATAAGCGTTGTTGGTAGTTCTTGACTTTTTGGTAATCACTGGGTCGCGAGTTCGATCCACTGACTAATTCAGATTGGAATATGGTATTTGCAACTGCAACAGTGAATCTAAGACTTTTGTAGTACGTACTTCAATTCAAACAATTTTTCGAAAATATGCATCGGAATAACGTCATTCGAGTTTTCATATCACTCTTACACATCTGCCTATCGTTTCGAGGATAACAGGCGTAATATTATGTTATGTACTTGTGTCAAAACACATAGGTAACTTATACCTTGCTTGTACTTTGACGACCCGAATGGCGTAGTGGTAGTGAGGTTGCCTTCCGTTCTTAGGGTCCTGGGTTCGAAGCCCGGTGAGAGCAAATGTTTGTGTGATGAGCATGGACATTTGTTTCCGAGTCATGGATGTTTATTTGTATAATAAGTATGTATTTACAAAAAAAAAGTATATTATGTAGTATATCAACTACCTGGTGTCCACGACACAAGCCTTGCTTAGTGTGGCACTAGATGGCGCTTTGTGTTAATGTCCAGCTATATTTATTTATTTATATATTCCGAACACCTGCATTTTATTAACGTTGACGCATTATTGCATTAGATATACGATAAATAACCATTATAGGATTATATTATATACTTCGGTGCTATAAAACTGAATCATCAAGGCAAAACCTACCTTCTGGTATGGGTTTCCTGTGGTTGGTCACGTAAGCTCTGGAAAGGAAATGGTCAAGAAATTCCTTTTCTAAATGAATATTTATATTGGTAACGGTAAACTTTAAAACTAGCTTTATGTGTCTGTTATATGTAAATAGACTAGTTAGTGCCCGCGGCTTTGCCCGCGCTCAAATTATATACTAGAACCTTCCTAGAGAACCACTCTATTAATTGGTGAAAACAGCATGAAAATGGGTGCAGGGGTTTTTGAGTTTATCGCGAACAGTCAGACAGACGCGGTGGAGTACTTTGTTTTATAACATGTAGTGATAGATTAATGTAAATGTGATAGATAGAATATAATTATAGTACTTGCTTCGCCAACCCCAACCATATTGGACCAGTTTCCACTCTTCTAATGGGCGTATCGTGATGATGAATGAAAATAATATCAAGTTCATTTTACTGTTCACGTCCTTTATTATTCACAGATATAAACCAGGGTTCGATGTTATTAAAAGATCATCATTTTATTTGATGACGAAATAACGTCTCAGCGCATAAAGTCCTTTTCTCCAAATGTCCTTTTTCAAAAGGTCCTTTTCACCAAATATTCCTTTTTATTTTTAATTGGACATTCTAGTTCAATTATATCCTGGCTGCAGTGTAAATCTATGACTCAAGAGTGAAATTGAAAATTTCCAAAACCCTGTTTTTATTTTAAGGTGGCACTTAAGGTGTTACGGCACGTAAGGGCACGCCACGATAGTGGCACGAGAGAGGCGCCACGGCGTCCTCACCTTCCGCCTGACGCAGGTCCTCACCGGACACGGATGTTTCGGGAGGTTCCTGCACCGAATCGGGCGGGAGGAAACGCCCGGGTGTTTCCACTGCGAGGATTGACCGGAGGACACGGTGGAGCACACGGTAGAGGTCTGCCCCGCGTGGGCGGAGCAACGCCGTGTCCTCGTTGCGGCGACCGGCGGCGGCGACCTCTTGCGTCCGGCCCTGGTTCAATCCATGGTCCGGAGCGAGACGGAATGGGAAGCCGTCACCTCCTTCTGCGAAGCAGTCATGCTAGCGAAGGAGGTGGCGGAACGCGAGAGGGAGAGAGCCTCTCTTCCCAGCAGCCGCGGGAGACGCACCATCATCACCACCGTAGATGCGGGCCTGTGGACGGTTAGCTATGGGCTAGCTAGCCGTCCGTCCGTCTAACGACGACAGGCCGTGTCGACGGCGTGTTTGTGTTCCACGCGCGCCTCAAAGAGATGTCAGAGTGGGAGAAGTCATTTGATGATTTCCCATCCTAAAAAAAGGTGTTTGATGTAGGGGAAAGAGGGGTAAAGAGATACCGTGGCCCCGGAACATAAAGGGCGAGGAAGGAACTTGAATGGCTTTTAGTCAGTAAAAGTCTGACACTCTCCCTCCTGCTCCGCCCAGAGTGGGAGAAGTTATTTGATGATTTCCCATCCCAAAAAAATAAAACCAAAAAACTGGTTTGATATATTTTTTGCCTTGTTAACTTTTATCTCACAGCTTTCAACTCTCCCAACATAGAGACATCTTTACTATCATTATGACTACGAAATAACAATATTTTCGCTTACAAACAGATCATTAACCTTTTCCTACTACTTACTTACTTATTTACACCATTGCCACATAATGTTTGCAAGTATATGACATAGTTATGACGTCAAAGAACTCCATAAGACTTATCTCACGTTTTTTTTTGCATTGTGTGACATAAACATAAATATATTATGTAGGTAAATAAATCCTTGTCACAACGCAATCTTATTTAGATAAGCGTCTCTCCTTACTATGATAGATACTATGATAGATATGATAGATACAACTATTCAAAAATACACACGAGTCGGGACATAAATAATGTAATCTTGTGAAGTTGTGACATAAAGGGTGTAAAGAATCTCTTAACGACGCCGAAAGGCTCTTTCTGAAAAGCCTTGGTGGATAAGTTGGAGTCACCATGTTCTTTCCCGAGTATGTCTTAAGCAACACGGAGTTTCACACGATCACCGTGTTGTTACAAACACTTGATGTAATTCTTGCTAACGATGATGATTTAGCTCAAAGAAGTGCATTAAAAGTAAGCTTACATTTTGACATTTTGATGAGAGTAGATCGTCTCGAGCTCAGATAGGAGCTCGTGGCTAATTAATAATATCTTTAGGTTAAGCTGTGCTTGCCTAGGGTGGTCTGTGGATGGGTGACCACTCTTACCTACCGAGTTTCTTCCCAGCCTCGAAAAGCACGTTAAGCGGTCCCGGCTGTCATTTGTCTATCTTTGGCAGTCGTTACAGGTAGTCAGTGGCCCAAAAAGTCTGTCAACCAGTCTTACCAAAGTGGTATCGTAATACCCAGTAGCTCCATGTAAAATTCATGTATTCAGCTGGATCTAGACTGGAAGCCGACCATAACATATTGGGGAAAGGCGAGGCAGATGATGATGAGAGTTGACCGTCATTTGTTTTCAGGTCATATCTATACAGTCGTGCGCCAACAGCAAAGTATAACAAGGGCCTGAATAAGTGAAAATCGCTTTCAAACGTTTTCATTCTTCTACGACGTTTTTAAAAATAAATACGGTTAATTATCTTTTGTGTCGATGGTACGACTTGTTTAAATATCTTGGGTTCAGTATGTAGTCGCGTTAATCGCGGAGTTTGTAGCGTCTTTTCGAACATCTAAAGTCCGCGTCCGAAGTGATCCAACACCTGCAGGTGTTGGAACACTTCGTTTTTGCCTCCCCATTTTGCCAAATTGTGTTAAACTTACTATAAACCCCGTATAGAGGGTGTTAAAACGAAGCCAAAAGGCACTTGTTCTCCCTGTCATTGCAAACATTTTTAACCGACTTTTAAAAAAGGAGGAGGTTCTCAATTCGGATGTTTCAATTTTTTTTAAGTTTGTTCGCGCATTACTCCGTCGCTTGCCAACCGATTTGAAAAATTCTTTTTTTGTTAGAAAGGGTATCCTTTCCAAATGGTCCCATAGTCACCAAGTCGGGATCTGATGATGGAATCTTGGTGAAATCGAGGAAACTCTTCAAATTTTATAGGATAACGTACAGCGATTTTGGTATTTTCTACAACAAGTGAAGCATTTGCGTTTGATAAGAACCATTCTACCATCACATCTGATGATGAAGCCAAGAGTCACGGAACTCAATAATGAGACAATGTACCCTAGTCGTGTTTGGGCTTCTTGTAATTGTAACGGTATACACTTTCCATGTGTACCAAGCACATGTAAACCACTAAAAATGAAAAATAAAAACTTTTCTACAAAAAATAAAACCGAGTCCTTTGTTTGATTGATTTAATTTTTTTGTCACCGACTTCAGAAGCTAAAGTTATTTTTCACATTTTTGTTTTTTTTTTTGAAGTTGGTTTTATTTTTTGCGAAAATGTTTTTTTTGTTCTATACCATACCTGGGAAACTTTTTTTTAAAATAGGTACAAGTTTTGAATGTAAGATTTTTACTTTAAACACCACCGCGACCCTCGGACTATTCAATCCACCCATTAGCACATTTTTTTGAGTGCCTTACATTGAGTTCAACCACATTTAACATGATTTTTAACCCAAAAAAAAAATCGTCTCCCAGCAATCATTTTTGCGTAAAGTTACTTAGTTTGATGTGCAGAATGCTTGGTTGACGGCTTCGTGATGAGGTTGTTTACACCCTGTATTTCTAACTCCGTGTCCGAACACCCAAGTACTCGAGTCGTACCTAGGAAATGCACAACATTAGACAATCAACTTAATGATCTTGTAACCTTAACATTCCAGCTCAATTGTATTTAGTATTTGTCTTAACAGACAATGAAGGTCGCTTTAATCAAAACACTACACTTATTGTAATTTTGTCTAAATTGCAGAATACATGATTGTGTTACACAATAAAAACTATTTAATTACGTTCGTTACAAAATTAGCAATGATTAAAACTTGGTTCCTATCAAAAAAAATATTCCTACTTGACAGTTTTTATCATTAGTCGTGGGTAGCAAATTAATAATTGTTCAAGAGCAGTGAACACAATGGATCCTATTGAATTCATACATAACATTTTAAATGAGGAACTCAGATGTAGCGACAAAAAACGTAATATTTCCGCGGCTTCACAGCCTAATATCTCGAAGACCAAGCCAAGCCAAGCCAAAGTCAGAGGCCAATGAGTGACATTAAAAACTCTGACACCAGGTCAGGTCTCAAAGACCAAAAATATCACCGCTCTCACTATCCCTGCGTCATGGACTGGTTTATTTTTAAATGTTGGTATGTACTTATCTGTGCATAACTTAGTTATTTGTAGAATGCATCAAGACCACTCACGCAGTGGGTGGCGGAAGACAGGCGTCATCGCCGAGCGAGGCCTAGAAAACGCTGGCGCGGTAGAAGCGTTTGTGACAGATTGGTGGGACAAAACTGCACGCAGAGAAGAATGAAAGGCTGTGGAGGAGGCCTTTTTTTCGGATGGGAAATCATCAAATGACTTCTCCCACTCTGGGCGGAACGGGAGGGAGTGTCAGACTTTTACTGACTAAAACTCATCCATGTTGAACCAGGGCCGGACGCGAGATGTCGCCGCCGCCGATCGCCCCTACGAGGACACGGCGGTGCTCCGCCCACGCAGGGCAGACTTCCACCGTGTGCTCCACCGTGTCCTCCGGTCGATCCTCGCAGTGGAAACACCCGGGCGTTTCCTCCCGCCCGATTCGGTGCAGGTACCTCCCGAAACATCCGTGTCCGGTGAGGACCTGCGTCAGGCGGAAGGTGAGGGCGCCGTGGCGCCTCTCGAGCCACTCCTCAAAGAGGGGACTTACCGCCAATGTTGGCGCCAATGATGCACATACACATTCATTTCCAGGATTTCATTTTGGAGAATCATCACATTCCTACGATACGACATCGTATGGTAGCGCGATGCGATGTCGTATCATGTTTATGTGAAAGAGCCGTAAAGGGTATAAAAAACATCTTAACGATGCCGAAAGGTACGGTCGAACAAGCTATTTGGTTTACTTACAGTTTAACCCACAAGTTACATTGTAAATAATAATAATAAACGTTTATTAAAGATAACTAAGATCCGAGAGAGCAGCGGTGGCCCAGTGGTGGCGGCCCCGACTTACGAACAGTAAGTCGTGGGTTCGAACCCAGACAGGCGCATTACTTTGTGTAATTTATTTTCATCACCGCTGCTCTCAAAACGGTGAAGGAAAACATCGTGAGGAAACCGGCATGTCCTAGAACCAAAAATTCGAAGACATGTGTCATCTACCAATCCGCACTGGGCCCGCGTGGTAGATTATAGCCCATTCCCTCGAGAGGAGGCCGTGTCCCAGCAGTGGGAACATTATAGGCTGATGATGATGATGATGATGATCTAAGATCCACTTTGTTAGTAGTACAATAACTTATAACTAGTGTTAGTAACACAAACTTAATCTACTCGCCCTCTGCCTGACCCACGAATCGAGATATCAACACTCATGTGAGCATTAATACATCGATTCATGTACAGACAGTCAAGTGCACTGGCTATCATATTTAAAACGCTGTTGCGTATGTACACCAAATAGCTTGTTCGACCGTACTTGTTTCCCCCGTCATTGCGATATTTTTTTTGTTCTACACCGGACCTGGGAACCTTTTAGTTACGGATACTGGGGTTCAAAGTTCTAACTTTTTGACAAGTTTTTTTTTATTGTAAGATTTTTACTTTAAACACCTCCACGCCCCCCGTACTATTCAATTCATCCATCAGCACAATGTTTTGAGTGGGTTACATGGAGTTTTACTACAAAATTTTCTACCCTAAAAAAAAGTCGTTTCCCAGCAATAATTTTTGCGTTAAGTTACATAGTTTGATGTACTTACAGAATGCTTGGTTGACGGCTTCGTGATGAGGTTGTTTACTGGTCTACCCTTGATAGCAGAACTTTTTGTGTTATAATATTATTTTTTTCATACCAGCTGGATAGCATAAACCTCATTTCGCAGAAAATCGTTTGGCAGACACGCATTTCTCATTGGTTCAAACCTCATAATTTTGTAATTACGAATCATCTTTAGGCATAAATTTCATATGCATAAGAATTAAAAGTAGAACCATCTTATCGCAGAAAGTTCACAGTCAGAATCATCTTTTGGCATCATTTTCATATCGATAGTCATTTAAAGGCAGAACAATCATATCTCAGAAAGTTTACAGTTAGAATCATCTTTTGGCATGCATTTCATACTATGCATAATAATGGAAAGACTCATCTATCAAATCACAGAAAATTCATAAAATCAGTTGATTGTGAACACTTGGTTTTTATTTCTCTGTAAGAAGCAGGCAAACAAGCATACATCGTGCATGTAGCAAGCATGCAGTACGCAAGCAAGCATGCACCATGCATGCAGCAGGCATGCATCAGCATGCAAACAAGTATACAGAATGCATGCAGCAAGCATGCAGCATCCAAACAAGCATGCAGCAATCATGCAGCAAGCATGCAGCATGCAAACAAAGCATGCAGTATGCAACATGCAGCTGGTATGGGTTCTGTCACGGCTTCGGCGCTGCGGGGCTCTGGCGGTCCCACGCGAGCTTATCGTCGCCGATGGGTTTAACGCTCAGCACCGCAGCTTCGGCTTGCTCCGCGTCTACGGGATTTTAAATTACACTCTAGGGGTAGGGCAGACAAGACTACGTGGAGTCGGTTTTGGAGCGATTCGTTTCTGTCACTAACTTTTCTAGCACAACATATTGACTTTTTAAGACAATGTTTTAATTTTAAATTAAGGTTAAAAATGCTATTTTATAGAAATGGCAATTATGCCAAATAAAATTATTCCAAATGAAATTATGCCATCTTCACAGTATACCAAGTGAAATTATATGAAATATCGTCGCTCTAAATAAACATTATTCTAAACGAAATATGCGGAATTTGAACATTGCCAAAGGTAATTAATTACGCCAAATAAAATTCTGCTATGTTAAAAGTATGCCATTGTAAATTCGGACATACAAACATTCGGCCAACCAATAAAAAAAACATATATATGCCTTTAAAATATTCGTTTAAAGAAAATTATGCCAAGTGTGCCATGCCAAATGAATGCCGGAGCATCAAGATTCTGCCAGATAGAAGGAACCCGTTGTTTACACCCTGTATAAAACCAAAGTCCAAGTCTGGTTTTGAGTGACCAATCTAAGTTGCATCCAAGATTATCCAGGTAATTACCTACTCGTAATGTCGCTTGACATATCTGGCACACCCTAGACCACCCGAACCCACAACAACTTGACCTACGCTTTCACACGTCTCGTACTCAAAATTACCTACGAAAAGCCAAAATACCTAAAGGTTTGTGCAAATGTAAACATGTAGTGAAAGTACAAAGGTGCGGTGTGTGAGCGGCACTCTCTCTGTTCCGGTCGACGGCTTTGCGCGTACGCATGCCTTGATATATTAGTATTATACTATCGAACATTCATTCAATAGTTGATCTCCTTGCCTCCTCCGCCTTTTGTTTTGACAAATGTTCTCACAGCCGGCATTTGTGGAAACGACCCCAGCATAGTTGGGAAAAGATTAAGCAGATGACGATCTGTTTCCAAGGTCAGATTTTTTTTAAAGTTAGATCGAATATAGATCTTGAATGAATAATGCATACGTTTTAGAATTTTCTAGATTTTACCTCTCACAGTTGCCGACAAAGAATTAACCTTACTTTATTTAAACGTCTTACTTATCTAACCGTGAATTTACCACTTTTTGCACTTATCAAGCTATTATTAGTTTATTACCCACAATTAGTGTTAGGTTCATAGTTTCAGAAAAACTTAATTATTACCGTTTTACATACAAGAGAAACAATTATTAATTACAGTGTAACCGTTTTCTTACTAATGTAATAATATGGAGACGAAGGAACTCTTGCGCATACCTTATATTAACCTGTAGGGCCTATATCTGCGACAATAATACTAATAAATACTCGTTGACAGGCACTTATTATGCACCTACGTTAATAATAGAGTTATTTTTAATAGTAGGTACACCGGTACAGGATACTTATCGAGAAGCTGAGCATCTGTAACTTGATAATTATACGAGTATCTACTTCATTATGAAATCCTATCAGTTTCCTGATGAATTACTTAGTTGCTGGTGTACGATAGCACCGCAGATATACTCATAAGATTTATTTTAAGTATATTATTTTATTATTGCCAATTTGCTTCGATCAACTAATTTGCCATTCAACGTGGCAATGCTGTCAGTCTTCTGGGCATGTTTCCGGATGGTGGCGATATGGAAGAATACTTAGTCGCCTAAGCGCCGTTTGTTTATTTTATTTTATTACATCACTATAAAAAAAATAAGCTGCTTTAATTTAAATATACTTACTTACACAATAAATATTTTAAAAAGAAATTAATAGGAATCAAAATTTTGTATCACAACGTATAATAGGTATCATTACGTCTGTAATCCTTTGGATATGAACCTAATAAAGGCGTATCAAAATGTTAAACCGTGGTATGTTCGCTTATTAATTTAAATACATTTTTTTAAGTAAATTAATAATGTTGAAATACCTGAGCTACTGGCCGTTTGCGGTCAAAATAATAACGTGCTGCCATTAATACCTACCCATTTTTTTTTCGGTATTCTTTTTTACTACTAATGGCCAAATACCTACTAAACTTAACAATCAGCTAGTATTATTTCATTATTTTCTTTAGTATGTGGTAGAACCTTCTTATTTAAATAATTAAGTAGAATGAATAACGAATTAATTATTACATTACAAAAAAAAAAACAAATTCGTAGTTGATTTTTGGGATTTTGTACCAACTCAAATCCGTGCCAACGAAATTCAAGACTTATCTATTAGTAGACTTATAGGTTAGGTATTTACATGACTAGTTTATGTACTAAAATGTTGTCCTGATTAACGATTGTCAAAAGCTTTGCTAGAAACATCCAGAGATTTCGTAATTAACGATAAAAATATGACAGTTTGCGCATAACATTAAATACGAATTTATAGGAATAAGTACGCCCTTGACACTTAAATATACATACTAATTAAAAACTGATCAAAAAGTGATATAAATTAGTGTAGGTATCATGATTTCTAGAGTGATAAGTAGGTACAGACTAGTTTTTGTTAATGTCTTTTTTTTATATTCTAAATAAAAATTTACATTATTAGGTATACAAAAATGATTAATAATAATTCCAAGAAATTTAAAATAAAGTTTGTATCGAGACTGGTAGACGAGTTTTCTTATTTTTATCGCATCATGTCCTTCCTATGACAGCTCGACACATGTTTTAAATATAAACCTGCTAACATTAGCAAGGTCATCCTATTTTAAAATCCTCCCATTTGCTGTTTAACATGTTTGACACCTGGGACAGGTTTGTTATACTGAAAGGTTTTCAATAAAACTAATATATTTTGTAGATGTTTTGGAAAAAGATAGCCCAAGACAGTCAAAAACGGCAATTCTTGGAAGAGACCTTCACCTGAGAGGGGTTCCTAATAAAACAGCAAACAATAAATATTTAACAACAAAATTGTTACTAGGTACTATAAAAAACTATACATTATAAACAAAGGGGTTCGGGCATTTTGGTCCTTATGACCAATGGACTTGAATCGTACATAGAGGGATACGTCTTTTCAAGACAAGTCTTTTCAAGTAAATATCTGGAACCTTCATACTGTTATTAACCTCATCTAATCCAAATGTTTCACCAACACAACAATAGAGAGGATCTTCGATTCACGAGAGTAGTTCAAAAGATATAAGCGGTCAAACAGATGGACAACGAAAAGTAACTCCGTTTATACAATGTGTGTAATTGCATACATAAAATAAAACTTTAATGTTACATTAGTATGATGTTGCGAAAAAATAATAGATGTTTTATGTGAATAATTTTAACTCATTAGATTTTAGTCTAATCCCAAAATAAAATAAAAATGTCATAATGTATGAAAATCTGCATTAATCTACAATCATAATTGGTCTGCAGTGGTCTAAAAATAAATAAGTTTAATACGAGTATCTCAGCCAAAAAAGTTAACAGTTTAAATAAATAATTAAAAAAAAACACTAGTCTGCATTTAAAGGAATATTTTAGACTTGGCTAGGACTTAAGGTTATACCACTACCGGTTTCTAAATTAACTTTAATTTATGATTAGGTATCATAAAATTTTATCACTGCAATTCTAAATCTTGAATTAATAACAGTTGCAAAAACTTAAAAACTCCTTCAAGGAGAACTCATGATTGCACACCAAAATAAAACTTAGTACTTATCCGAGCACCTGATACACGTATTTTTTTTGTTATTGTTGTTCGGGTGGCTGGAAATCGTCAAAACTGCGCGCGAGACGATTCTTGATGACTCTTGAAGACAACTTGTAGACATGGCTCATAAGTGAGATGGGCCTGTAATTCTTCAACTGGGCATTGCCACCCTTCTTGAAGAAGAGCACCACCACACCCCTGCACCATGCCTGTGGCGAGTTCCCCTCGAGTATGACGGAATTAAACAGCTTCTGAAGGGCTTAAGTACCGGTTTTCCACCCGCCTTCAGGAGTTCGGCCGTAATTCCGTCATCCCCCGGTGTCTTGTTGTTTTTGAGCTGTTTCAGAGCCATCCTGATCTCGTACAGGCTGACGTCCGGGATGTCTTCGGTATAGTGTCGGGTTAGTCTAGCTCTTGGGTCGTTTGCTAGGTCGACAATGGGTTTGCTGGTTAACGTGTACAACTGTCCATAGAAGTTCTCGATCTCCCTTAGTAGCTCCGGTTTGGCGGATAAAATCCTGCCATCGTCGGTCTTCAGTTTCGTGAGCTGGCTCTGCCCAATAGCCAGATCTCTTGAAAATACCTTGGAGCCTTTGTTCCTCTCGATTGCGTCTTTAATGCGCTCGGTATTAAAGCGGCGGAAGTCGCCCTTCAAGGATTTAGAGATCTGTCTATTGAGCTGCCGGTATTTCGACGCCTCGTCTGAAGACTGCAGGATCATCTCACGCCGCTCCTTCGAGAGCTTGAGAGTTTGATCGGAGAACTTCTTTTTCTGATCTGTACGACGTGTCTTGAAAAACTTAGACCCGGTCGTATGGACAGTTTCCACGAACCCATCGTTGTATTCGTCCACTGAGCTCCCTAGGCACTCGAAACGATTCTGGAGTTCAAGCTGAAAGCTCTCGGGGTTTTGGATTTGTATCTCTGCTGGACGAAGCGTAGACTTCATCAGTCAAGACCTTTCTAGCTTGATATTGATGTTCAATGTGCCTCTTACCATGCGGTGATCGCTCCCGGTTTTCACCGAATTGATCACAGAGACATCATTGAACATTTGCTTCTTGTTCGACATGATGAAGTCAATCTCGTTTTTTGTTGCACCATCTGGGCTCTGCCAGGTCCACTTTTTGTGCTCACGCTTTTTGAAGAAGGAGTTCATCATATAGAGGCCCTCCTTCTCCATAAAACTAGCCAGTTGGTGGCCCCGGTGGTTCCGACGTCCAACTCCAAATTGCCCTACCTGCAGCTCATACCTGTCTCGTTTGCCCAGTTTCGCGTTGAAGTCCCCCATGACAACGGTGAAGTGAGTTTTGAAACCGTGCATGGCTTTAGAGATATCCTCATACATGGTCTCCACTTCGTCGTCGGGGTGTGCCGAGGTCGGGGCGTAGACCTGTATGACCTTTTTTGACCTTAGGATGGGAAATCATCAAATGACTTCTCCCACTCTGGGCGGTGCGGGAGGGAGTGTCAGACTCTTACTGACTAAAACCCATCCATGTTCCTACCTCGCCCTTTGTGTTCCGGGG
This sequence comes from Xestia ashworthii, assembly GCA_950022955.1. Classification (NCBI taxonomy): domain Eukaryota; kingdom Metazoa; phylum Arthropoda; class Insecta; order Lepidoptera; family Noctuidae; genus Xestia; species Xestia ashworthii. The sequence goes on from OX465563.1 coordinate 6,575,305, forward strand.
CCGCGGTATCTCTTTCGAACAGTCCCGCAACCCCGGCAGGCTTCGGCCCTTGCGGGCCCCTCTCTTCTGCTGACATCTCTTTGAGGCGCGCGTGGAACACGAACGCGCCGTCGACACGGCCTGTCGTCATTAGACGGACGGACGGCTAGCTAGCCCATCGCTAGCCGTCCACAGGCCCGCATCTACGGTGGCCGGTAGCCACCACGTGGCCCCCGACGCCCGGTGCGTCTCCCGCGGCGGCCGGGAAGAGAGGCTCTCTCCCTCTCTCGTTCCGCCACCTCCTTCGCTAGCATGACTGCTTCGCAGAAGGAGGTGACGGCTTCCCATTCCGTCTCGCTCCGGACCATGGATTGAACCAGGGCCGGACGCGAGAGGTCGCCGCCGCCGATCGCCGCTACGAGGACACGGCGGTGTTCCGCCCACGCAGGGCAGACCTCCACCGTGTGCTCCACCGTGTCCTCCGGTCGATCCTCGCAGTGGAGACGCCCGGGCGTTTCCTCCCGCCCGATTCGGTGCAGGTACCTCCCGAAACATCCGTCTCCGGTGAGGACCTGCGTCAGGCGGAAGGTGAGGACGTCGTGGCGCCTCTCTAGCCACTCCTCAAAGAGGGGACTTACCGCCACTATCGTGGCGTGCCCTAGACCTGTATGACCTTCAGCGAATATCTTGAGGATATTCTGAGTAAAAGGAACGCCACCCTGGTTGACACACTCTCGATATTCACCACGTTGTTCACAAGGGACTTGTGGACGATAAACCCAACACCACCCTGGGACTGGTGGTCACCCTCTCGGAAATAAAGCAGGTTGCCGGATCTTAGGATTATCGCGTCCTCCCCCTCTCTTCGGACTTCAGATAATCCCACAATACTCCATCGCAGCCTGCTCAATTCCTCTTCGAGTTCCGCTATCTTCTCGTCGGTCCGGAGTGTGCGCGTGTTGTAAGTTGCCAGGTCCAGTCGTTGGTATAATAATAGGCAGCCGGATCCCATCCGGGGATTCTTCGCTCCCCTTGCCACGCCATAACCTCGACCGCTGCCGTAGTCGAAGGTAGACGGGCTGCCGGGCACTAGGGGCCATTTATTTAATGCGGTGTCCATTTGGGGGGGGGGTTTGCCATAATCGCCACGCTTGGCAGGCGGGTTGGCGATCGCAGTACGGTTGTCACAAAAGCACAGACAACGCTGCTGCCCATTCTCTGGTAAGTCCCTTAGTCGCCTCTTACGACACCCACGGGAAGATATGGGTGGTGCTATTCTTTACGTCCGACACCATGCGGACGGAGCGGATGTGCTGGTACATACATAAAATAAAAACTAGCCAAGTGCGAGTCGGACTCGCGCAAGAAGGGTTCCGTACCACCATAGTAATAAATAAAAAGTAAAATAGACTTCTAAAAACACAAAAAAGTGAAAAAAAGCTCTAGCTTCAGAAGTCGATGACCTTTGTTTTATTGGTTTAGTTTTTTTGACACCGACTTCTGTAGCTACAGTTTTTTTTTACTTTTTTGTGTTTTTAGAAGGCGTTTTTATTTTTTGAAAAAAGTTTTTATGTGTCACCTTTTAGACAAAAGGTTCACATGCGCTTACTCCTCACAGCGTACAGACGGGATGTTATGTTATGAACTGGTGTAAACAATAGACAGACATGAGATTTCAGCAATCCCAGTCCATTTGCTATCATTTATTGAGGAGCTCCGTTGCCTGTTCTTCATCAAATCTACACCAAATTGAAATGGGACCACTCTGAAAAAGTACTCTTCCAAAAACTAACCAAAAAGCTTCATGTGTGCCTATAAAATTTGAAGAGTTTTCTCTCTATTTCTCCAGGATCCCATCATCAGATCATGACTTGATTTTCAAAAAAAAAAAAAAACAAATCGGTCTTCGAGTAATCGGGGAACATACATAAAAAAAAGGTTCCAACGAATTGAGAACCTCCTCTTTTTGGAAGTCGGTTAATAATAAATATGCTTTCTTTCTTTCTTTCTTTCTTTTTTTCAAGTAGGGCAATAAAGAGGGTTCCCCCTTTATTGCCCCCTTTATTGTATTTCTCGTTATAGCGGAAACAAAAATACTTATTCTGTGAAAATTTCAACTGTCTAGCTATCACGGTTCATGAGTTACAGCCTGGAGACAGACAGACAGACAGGATTCTTAGTAATAAGGTCCCGTTTTTACCATTCGGGCACGGAACCTTAACAACGATACCCACAAAAGTAATGTTATGTTACTTTAAGATAACATTACTTTTGTGGGTTCTTCTCTACTTCTTCAATCGGAGTCATTACTGAGGATCGTGGTCACTGGACCTCTTTATACGGACCATCTGGTGACCAGTCAGATCACCAAACATTAATTCACAAACTTTTACTTGACAAGCAAACACATTATTTGTCATTTCATCAGTATACAACAACAAGTTTAAGAAATAGTTCACTTCGCAAAATAATTATCACATAAACTTTTATTTAATAACGTATTATTTGACAAACAATTCATTATTTTTTCGTTTTATCTCATAAAACAACGTTTGAAATAAAGACGTTACACAAATTGATTGTGCCATTTAAAAAAAAAAAGAAAATAAATGAATTTGGTTTCCTCTATGCACAAATTTTGTGACAGAAATGAATCGCTACAGAACCGACTCCACGTAGTCTTTTCTGCCCTGCCCCAAGAGTGTAATTTAAGCCCGCGTAGGCGCGGAGGGGCGAGGCGGGCCGCGAGCTGAGGAGCAGGTGGCTTTAACACTCGCCACCGCGGCTGAGGCTGGCCGGCTTCAGCCGGCCAGCAAGCCGAAGCTGCAGTGGTGAGCGTTAAAACCCTCTGCGACGATAAGCTCGCGTGTGACCGCCGGAGCCCCGCAGCACCGGAGCCGTGACAGAAACCATGCCTGCTGCATGTTGCATGCTGCATGTTTGCATACTGCATGCTTGCTGCATGCTTGCTGCATGCTTGCTGCATGCTTGCTGCATGCTTGCTGCATGCTTGCTGCATGCTTGCTGCATGCTTGCTGCATGCTTGCTGGCGTTGCTGCTCGTTTGCTGCATGCTTGCTGCTCGCTTGCTGCATGCTTTCTAAATGCCTGCTGCTTGCTTGCTGCTTTCTTGCTGCTTGCTTGCTGCATGCATGTCTCATGCCTGCCTGTGTCATGCCTGTTTGCATGTTATGAAAAAACTATGCATTTCCTTATTTTTTTCTTAAAAAAGAGTAATACAAAAAATCCTAGCCTGTAAATTATTTTGTTGAAACGTGATTTGTCCAAACGTATCTAAGTAAAAAATGAAAAATTTATAAATTAATAAATATCATCTGATGCATTTGATAAAAGAAGTATTTGCCAAATAAATGTTTGTAAAACGAATATTTTTAAAATAAAACATTTGCGGAATAAGTTGTTTGCGAAATAAATTGTATACGAAACGTTGGTTATAAAATGAAAATTTGTCAATGGGCTTTTGGTAAAACATTAGTGAACCGGACCATCTGCCTCCATCGACTCCGGTTCAAAGTTGCCATCACAACCTGCTGAAATTTGCTCGAAGACACCTCTTTTACTTGGTCTGACCATCGCGATGGCGACCGGCCTCGTGAACAATGACTAGCTTTACAGGGCTGCTGTCTCCCTTTCGCATTATGTGGTCGAAATAAGTCAAAATACGCTGACGGCATACTGTAGAAAATCGAGTGATGAGAAATACAAAAATACAATAGAGCTTCTTAACTATTATTAAAAAGAGGCAAGATTTGATTTGTTTTAATAAACAATTACGATTTAACTCAAGAACTTCTCAACCGATTGAATATTTCATCATTGGAAAGCTACTTCCTTACCGAGCCGAGTAACATAAACTAAATAAAAATGTGCAAACTAGCCGAGCCATCAAAATGTTCGTGGACGAAGTCGCGGGCGCAATGCAAGTACCTAATAAAAATAATAAATCCAATTAAATATTTAAAAGTAAAAAAAAAGAAACAACCATCTCGGCAACTAAAGATGAGCTCAAAGACATTTAAAACCGAAGTTATGTATTCAATTGAACCTGTTATTCTTGCGGATTTTCCCGTCTTCATTTAAATAACACTCAGGTACTTTGTTTTTCTCGTTTCATTTTAATAATAGGTTACGATGGGTGATTTGGGTATGAATATTAAAAAAGTATGAGTGGTAAACAATATCGGCCAAACTCATTTCTTGGTACCAATCTACAATAGGTATACGAGGTGTAAACACACCTGCCTGCCGGAGCTGAGGGACTGTTGGAAAGAGATACCGCGGCCCCGGAACATAAAGGGAACATGGATGGGTTTTAGTCAGTAATAGTCTTTACACTCCCCCTTCCGCTCCGCTCATAGTGGGAGAAGTTATTTGTTGATTCCCAATCCGAAAAAAAGGTGTAAACGGACCCTTCATTCACGAATCATTCACTCAAACTAAGTCGACTTTTTGGGGTGAAAAATCACGTTTAGTACGGTAGGACACAATCACACAATGTAACGCACTCTAAACATTTGCTCTCTCTAAGTATTTAAAGTAAAGTTTCAGCATTAAAACTTGTATTAAATAATACTTATGAAAAAGTATAAAATAAGTTAGTTTAAGTTTTTAACTGTATTGTTTGTGCACATAAGTTAATCCTCTCTTGCAAATCTCGCTACAAAAGTATGGTCTCATTATAATACTCGTACATATGACATACGGGTATTTATTTATCGCGAATTTACCTTTATTTGAATCCCGACTTTTCGACCGGATTGCACCAGCCGTGGTCGCGGGGAGACTGAAGTATTGGAGGTACCGCGACAGCAAAGTGAAGGCAACCCTCACTCATCTTCATAAATGTTAATTAGGGCTAGTTCACACTAGGACAGCAGGTAGGGGAGGGTAGTTGAATAAACGCCTTCACTTTGCTGTGGCGGTACCTCCAATACTTCAGTCTCCCCGCGACCACGGCTGGTGCAATCCGGTCGAAACTTCGGGATTAAATTAAAGGTAAATTCGCGATAAATACCCGTATGTCGTATGTTTTATAATGTGTTCTGATCGTGAAGGTATAAAAAAGACAAAAGTATGGTCTGCTGTAAGAAAACCCAATTCTGGGTTAAGCTCGCCGTTGTACATAAGCTATATATTTTAATGTTGTGTATATTTTTCTTTTTTTTGTGTCCAATAAAGAATAAGAATAAGTTGGAGGTGAGGTGTGGTCCAGAGCAAATCGAATCTCAATGAAAAGGAGAACAAGTGCCTTTCGGCTTCGTATTTTAACTCCCATTACATCCTTGATCCTACTCTTCGAAATTGAAGATTTAACAATTGGTCGCTTGGCATAAAAGTATATGCCATTAGCTAAGCGGACAACAGTAATGACAATGTATAAAGAACTTTACTCGAAGCCGTTACCAAGACCATGTAACCAGCGTCAATACAAGATAAATGCGTTAAATTGTATTCGATACGCGATAATGCGATGCAATGAAATCATAGATAAAGTTGACAGATATGTATTCAAGTCTCTAGGTACAGTCCTTTCACGGTCATTGTATCGAATTTAGCGTCATTGCCAAAACAAGTCAAGTACATTAAATTAGAAATTTTAAAAACCCCCGACACATAGGGTTATTCCCCGACATTAGGGAGTTGTGAAAAAGAATGTAATCCACCATTTTGTCGTAGCGGCCATCTTGGATTTGAAATTTATTATGGCGTATAGTATTTAACTAGTCAAGCCCTTTCATTTGATAGGTACCCTTATTGAGGGAGTTGTTGAATAAATATGTAATCCGCTATTTTGTGGCGGCAGCCATCTTGGACTGATTTATATCAAACATAGCTTAGAACACTCCAGACTAATTCACCTTTCAAACAAAAAAAAAAAAACAAAATTAAATTCGGTTTATCCGTTCGGGAGCTACGGTGCCACAGACAGACACACACACAAACACGTCAAACTTATAACTTGTCGTTATTAACCCCCTTCGTTTATGCGTCGGGGGTTAATAACTTGTTACAATAAGGTCTCTTTTCGGTTGTATCGACATGTTTGTCGTCAAAATAACAGTGAGATTACTGTTACGATAAGATTGCTTCCGAGTTGCTGGTTTTAGAGGTAAAATAAATATATAAAAAATCGAAGGGGGTTCCCCTACTAAGTACTATGGTACGAAACCCTTCATGCGCAAATCCAACTCGCACTTGACCGTTTATTTTTTTAGATCGTCTGCAATTTGGTTATGTATAATTTTTATGATTTCATGCAAAAACAAGATTTTAATTTTGACGCGAATAAGTAATTAAGAACTTAAAAAAACGATTTTCCCGCGGAAGTTAAACAAGTTGCTCTATTGTCTTTGGTTTGGTATGCAGGCAAAGGTCAACAAAACATGGTTATTGTATTGTGCCTTCGAGCACCAAGTCACAGGGCACGTGACCTTCGGTGACACAACGTATAAAGGTCTACAGTGTTTACCGTTTTTTCTCTCGAATTTCCCTAGATATCAAAACAATAGGACTTTTTACTTATTCATCTCAATCATCCATTAATATGGAGGCATAAAGTCCCTCCCCCTCCTGCACTGTCTCTGATCTCTCTGTAAAGCAACAGAAACATGCAGAACAAAAGTTTTTTCCTCTTATTTTTCAGATCCCATACTAACGTGATCTACAGTTCCACACCACACCCTCCGTTCCCTGCACTAGTTCAGTTGACCAGGGGCCTAAATCTGCTATTTTAATAAATTCGTCACTCCAACACGATTCCATTCTCATCCCATTGTCATTTTGCTTAAATTTCGTAATCTGCTAAATTCACAATGGTCGATCATTGGTCGGTCAATGGTCTCGTAATAAAATTGTGTTTTAATGGCATTGTCGTATTGTCATTATTATAAAACCCTTAGTACAAATGGTTTTCGAAATCTACCACTAAATGCGAACATTTATTCATGCCAGATTTCATGTAGGTACGAGATTATCATTCTATGACATTTCTTTCAATGGAGTGTCAGTGGTTGACCATTGAAAAGTCATAATGGCGCCATTATGTTAGTAGAATTAACAAACTGGTCAAAATTTGACAGAACTTGACCATTATGAAATCAATGATACTCTGACACTATTGTAATAGCAGAATCGAGGCCCTGTTCAGTTAACTAAACTAGTCAGATTTCTTTTTTTGTTTGTTCGGTTGTGCATGAAACTATTTTTACAGCTAGTATCATGCAAGCAGAGTAGAGGTTCCAGCTTACCCCGTACAACCCTTTCCTGAGGCCAATGATTCACTTGCCAAGTCTGTTACCCGCTTGCTCTATGCCCGCGGCGGAATCTAGTCGGTGTCTGGCGGCATCAAGGCAAACGCCAATGTACACTGGTTCCATTCCATCTACTTACCACCTTAAGGGGGTGATATCTTAGTCATTTGTATTAACAGCCGCCTCCCAAAAACTATCCATATAGGAATTGTTCCAGTGATTCCATGTGTTGCCTTTTTAATTTAAAAAACGTTCGAAGTTTACCAACAACTAAAAAATCAAAGCATTTATTTCAAATCACACAAACCTTGTCGCTTAATGTGGCAATAGATGGCGCCGTGTAATGTCCAGCGATATCTTTTTATTTAAATAGGTTAGTTACTGGCACCATTTGGATTGTCGAAACAAAGACAGCAATGTAATTTAGCTACAGTCCCAGTCACAAGGCATAGAATCTGTGAAAGTAGGTACTAAAGTTGGCCATTCCACAGCGTACCTACCTAGATCTCGTTCTTCGCGAGGAAGAACGGACAAAAAAGCTGAAAGACCTTCCAAATTCGCGAACGATTAAAGATAAAACCCAAAATAAACCCATCATACAAACCAAAACACATTAAGTGAAATTGTTGTTTTTAGCAGAACATTATAGCGTCACCTTAACACAGTATACGCACGAACTAATAGGCCTTTTAACTTTTTGCTCCGTCTGGCCGCAAACAATCAGACACAGGTTGATATTTTATACAATGTCCTGCTGTTTCCTGCTCCAAGCCAGGAGTGGAAGAAAAACAAAAAACAGAGCTACCTAAGTATAAGCTAGGTGGATAATTATGTCATTATAGATAGACTATCTTGGGCGAAGACTGGATCGTCCTCATATTTCTTTAGGATGTCAAAAGATAAGAGTCAAAGAGGAGAGCGGCATTTAATAATAATAATAAAACCTTTATTTTCAGGCTACTTTGGCCCATAGATAAATACCTTACAGACTAACATATTATCATACTCGTAATAGTACAATGTGTGTTAGTGTATAAACTTAAAACTATGTTAGTAAAACACACTTCACTCGAGCACTGACTTTGTGCGATCGTGTGGCACTTGTCCGCGGATGCGACGGAACATTATACCTTGCGGCCAAAAGTCCTCTGCCATGACGAGGTGCAGGTAGCATGTAGGTACTCGCACCACAATCGCCTTGAAGTTGACGTTGCGGCGCGATTCAAGCAACTGCACCCTCAGCCTGTACTTGGTCCTTTGGCACACGTACTCCGATTTCCTCGGCCTTAGTGGTATAGTGTAGGCGGGAAATATATATACGGGAGTATTCGGCTGGGCGGCTCGAACAGGGATGTCGGGCTTGATAGGAGCTGTGCCGCAGCGGTTCTTGTTGGTTCTTTGTCGGCGCTTCTTCCTCTGCACCGTCACAAAACCATCATCATCAGCCCGATTCGATGGCTTTTGAGGCACGGGCTCCTTTTCTTTCCTTTTTTATTTAATTTGAATTGTGAATTTATGATTTAAGATGTCGGTGAAGCTGTCAGAACGTCGTTGATCCCGGAAGTCTGGCTGCTTAGTATAGGTACTTAGAATCGAACCACATCCTGTATGATTGTACAGCATCACCTATTACGTTATTACTTGTATAGATGGCCCACGCTCATCAATAGAAGAATAGTAAACTTATATTGTCACTTACCTGAGCCTTCTGTGATTATTTGTTATTTTGTGCTCCCTATATTTCGACGCAAGCGCCGCAAGCGCCTTGATCGCGGGTTGACTGGAGATTGCAGGTGGATGGAAAATATAAATTGTTAGACAAATCTATTTACCCTCTTTCTTTGTAGAAGAATATTGTACAGGAAAGAGCTACCAAAAGCTGCCACCTGGAAATTAAATGTCCAATATATCCTTTACCTAATGGCACCGACATATTGCGTTTGGGTATTTTCTCTCTGTGTGTCAGTATTTAAATCTAGTTTATTGACAAACAAATAAATCGACCCTTACCGGTTATGAATATTAATTGCCCCGACAGTTTGGTCCGCTATTAGTTATTATAAGGAAGATAACGTGTTCCCTGACTTCGATTGATAACTGGAATTCCCATCATTCTGAGCGCCTATACCGCCTTCTAAGAGCATTTGAACTAAACTTATAATTGGTAACTTTTTTTTGAAAGCTGCTTTTCTTGAAGATTTCAAAATGAAACCATGGATGAAGATATATCTGGCATTTAAAAATCTCTAAACCAATAAAAGAATACGAAGGAATCCTAAATCATTTACTACAATTATTCGTTAAAGTAAGCACGTTTTTTTAGTCTCCTTTGTACAAAACAAAGATAATTATATTAAAATACTTTAACTTTTATTCAGCACTGATAATTAGGACGAGGTTTTAACATTTTCTTAGTTTGTATTTTTTGTTCAAATTCAGCTAATTCGAATATTATGGGTTGCCAAAGGATTGATTTGGTTGAAGCAAAAAACATTGATATTTTAATTGCTTCTCCGATATTTGATATAATTTTACAAAAATAAGTCAGTGACCTGTCTTCAGTTTTTTATGTAGGTCACCAAGTTTAAGGACAGATTTACACCAGCCTGCTTTGCATGACCAAAGGAGAAACGAGAGACTCGACAAATCTTTTGTTCATCTGTCATTGAATCGACAAAATGACAGATGAACAAAAGATTTGTCGACCCTGTCGTGTCTACGGTGGTCATGCTACGCGGGCAGAACGGATTCATAAGTACATTATTAATCAATGATATCAATGATAGACTAGTTAATGGTGTGACCGTTGGAATGCCAAGTCCTCTTGATTTTTGGGATTCATGTTCCTATTAAGTATACAAGTATCCATCAGTGAAGGAAAACATCCACCCTAAACAGTAAACAGTCAGACCACTACCACGTTGCTGGCTTCCTAGTAGCAATCGATAAATCTTTTGTTCATCTGTCATTGAATCGACAAAACGATTTTTCGATTCTTTTTTCGAAAAAACGTCACCGTCAGGATGGCTGGTTGTCTGCATCAGTCCGCGTCATGGTGGTGACCATAAATTGCTACCTATTTGCTACCCATTGCTACCTATAGTCAATTCATTGCTACCTAACTTGGAAAAGAATTAAAGAGACTTTAAAATGACCAGCCATTCTGATGTCAGGATGGCTGGTCAACTCTCCGTGTGAGTAAACTATTCAAATTCATGTTATTATTTTAACTTGAGTAATTGCTACCTGATTGCTACCCTCACGTATTTCAATGTCCACCTTGTAGCTTTAACAAGTAAAAAGTTATGATCGTTTGAAACTTTTACAGGGACTGGATTTAGGTTATCGAATAAAATAATATTTTAAACTATTACAAAAACGTCCCTTTTAATTGAAAAACACTGACCCAATATAGTAATTAACTAGTTGACCCCCGCAATTTCGTCTGCGTCACTTAAGAGAGAAAAAGCTTACAAAAGGTTTTTTATTGTACTCTATCACAATGCTGTCTATTTGACCCAATGGTTGACTGGTAGAGAATGCCTTGTGGCATTAAGTCCGCCTATGTACCACTTTTGTACATGAAGTTTAAATAAATAAATAAATAAATAAAAGGAATACATTTTTCCCGTTTTTGCAATTTTTTTCATTTATGCTCCGCTCCCATTGGTCGTAGTGTGATTTTATAATTATGACCTATAAACTTTCTCGATAAATGGTCTAACCAACACAGAAATATATTTTCAATTCCAACCAGTAGTTCCTGAGATTAGCGCGTTCTATTAACCAAACAAACAAACTCTTCAGCTTTATAATATTATTAGTAGGTATAGATAGCACTTCGCCAGCGACTTCGTCGGTGAATTTGATAGCTTGACTAATTTGCATGAAACATAATTTAAAGGGAGGGGCCCGCAAGGGCCGAAGCCTGCCGGGGCTGCGGGACTGTTCGAAAGAGATACCGTGACCTTGGAACGTAAAAGGCGAGGAAGGAACATTGATGGGTTTTAGCCAGTAAAAGTCTGACACTCCCTCCTGCTCCGCCCAGAGTGTGGGAGAAGTCATTTGATGATTTCCCAATAGAAAAAAAAAGACATCAACTGCCTAGCCTTTTTCCAATTATGTTGGGGTCGGAATCCAGTCTAACTGGATGCAGCTGAATACCAGTATTTTACAAGGAGCACTGCCTATCTGACCTCCACAACCCAGTTAGTACTGGGTGATACGATACCCCTTGGTGAGACTCGTTGTCAAACTTTTTGGACCACTGACTACTTGTAGCGACTGTCATTGATCGTAAAATGACAGCCGGAACCAATAATTGCTTAACGTACTTTTCGATGCACGGAGGACACTCGATATGTAATGGGTGGTCACCCATCCACATACCTACTACTATTAATACCTACCTACTATAAGAAGAACTTTTTCAATACACTTCCTCGAAAACTGGTTCTTTTTGCACTACGATTAGTTTCAAAATGCAGTGTATTTCACACGCGTGCATTTTTCATGTTTTTTCTACACGTGTGCAGAAAGTACAATTGCCACAGATTACTATACCTATACTTACTCCAACTTGGTTCAATGCCTATAGTCAGAGGTGAATGTTTTTTTTTTCAATTTCGGCAAAGCGATCTACGTCTTTACGGCGTAAACATTTTTTTTTAATATTCAATTTGTGTTTATAAATTCAATATCATAGATAAACATGATTATTTAAAACTAATACTTACTTTTATAAACAAATTAACATTTATTTGTGTACTTTTATTAACAAAACATTTTTTTATATTAGGCTGTATAACGGCTTCATACCTTTGCCTTTCGTTCAACGTGGCGAAAGCAAAGCGGCGAAAAAAATAAGATTACATCATAGTCTCGTAATAATTCATGACACAGAAATTTTCCATTCTTTATTTTATTTCTTCAAAAGTGTATTAAATAACGTCGTTTGATACACGTGGACATTTGTTATTGCAGTTCTCGGCTCAGAAACATTACTCGCCTACGGCTCGTGTGTTATTACCGCCTCGAACGGCAATAACAAACTTTCTCCCCTTGTACCAAAATGTACTATTGTTTCATCCTCAAATAGAATATCAGTTTTTGCTGGAAATGATTCAAAAGCATGAACAAAAATTGATAAAACAATGAACGCGAAAGGCATAAACTTAGGTAATTAATTTCCCACTTAGTATTTACCGAAATGGATATAGGGAAGATATTTCCACCTAGTTTAGACATGCAAAACTAGCACAAAGTTTTGTTTTTATACACTGTTTATAACATCATTATATCAGAAATATAGCCTACTCACAGAAATAAGGACCGTTACGTAGGTACAAGATTTTTTCTGCTCGTCAGACGAAAAACACTTCACAAAAATTCTAATTTAGAGCTAAATTGCCGGAAAAAACGGACCTCGAAGTTTGAACTGATTTTGACATTATATTTAAAAAAAAAACAACGCACAGGGCTGGCAGCAAGCAACGGAAGAGGGGTGTGCGCATCTATGAAATAGGTAGCCGCGCGGCTCATAAGTGGCTACGTGCGGTTAGTTTCTTATGCAGTGGATGCAAACGACATTAAATATTTTGATTTTTTCATAGCACATTTTTATGTTCCTGTTAAAATGTTATTTTCAGAACTATCAACCAACGGGAACCTATTAATGATGCGGGTTGCAGACCAAGAGCTAACTTAAGTTAGTTTAGCTTTAATCAGTTTTTCACCGATAGACAGCCAAATTATCAGGAAGTATATAAGGCTATAAATTACATTTCATGCAAATTAGTCAAGCTATCAAATTCGCCGACGAAGTCGCTGGCGAAGTGCTATCTATACCTACTAATAATATTATAAAGCTGAAGAGTTTGTTTGTTTGGTTAATAGAACGCGCTAATCTCAGGAACTACTGGTTGGAATTGAAAATATATTTCTGTGTTGGTTAGACCATTTATCGAGAAAGTTTATAGGTCATATAAAATCACGCTACGGCCAATGGGAGCGGAGCATAAATGAAAAAAAAAATGCAAAAACGGGAAAAATGTATTCCTTTTGTAAGCTTTTTCTCTCTTATGTGACGCAGACGAAATTGCGTGGGTCAACTAGTTAATTACTAAATTGGGTCAGTGTTTTTCAATGAAATGGGACGTTTTTGTAATAGTTTAAAATATTATTTTATTCGATAACCTAAATCCAGTCCCTGTAAAAGTTTCAAACGATCATAACTTTTTACTTGTTAAAGCTACAAGGTGGACATTGAAATACGTGAGGGTAGCAATCAGGTAGCAATTACTCAAGTTAAAATAATAACATGGATTTGAATAGTTTACTCACACGGAGAGTTGACCAGCCATCCTGACATCAGAATGGCTGGTCATTTTAAAATCTCTTTAATTCTTTTCCAAGTTAGGTAGCAATTAATTGACTATAGGTAGCAATGGGTAGCAAATAGGTAGCAATTTTTGGTCACCACCATGACGCGGACTGATGCAGACAACCAGCCATCCTGACGGTGACGAAAAAACCCGTTTGAACTACGGTGGTCATGCTACGCGGGGTGGCTAGAGATATTTTGCCACTTAGTCAGTATTCTAGTCCCGCGTAGATTGTGTCGCCAAAGAAGCCAAAACCAAAATAAGGGAAGTTATGAATATCATCATCATCATCACCATTTCAGCCGAAAGAAGTTCACTGCTGGACATAGGCCATAGACATGGCATAGATAGGAATTTATGACTCCAAGAAAACGTAGATTTTCATTATTTTCACATTTCTTAGCATTTAAGGTACAAAATAAAAAAGAAAGAAAGCGAAAACTGCGGCATTGAAAAATAAGTATTTATTTTAAGTAAGACAGCATGTATAATTTTAATATAAAATAAAGATAACAAAAAAATCAATAATAGTATACCTATTAAATATTACCGTTGATTACACGATTTTGTATGTTTACATGACAAACGCACTTCACATAAAAAATATAACACTAAAAAAAGTTTTGTCTTTTCTTGAGAAAATACTTACGAAAGAATAATTTTCGTATTTTAGCTAACGATTGTATTGCACTGCTCAATAGCCGAGTGCAAATAGCCAAGAAATACTCAAGAGGTGAAACGAAGAGGGTTTTCATGACTATGACGATGGACTTTTTTTCATTGAGCTCCTAGACGTGTGGAGAAAAAAATAAAAGTAAAAAAAAAATTGCTTCTCACAACTTTTTTTTACATAGAATCTCCTCCTATTTTGAAACTGATTAATAAACATACCAATTTGGCATTTCATGGATACACACTGTTTATACGCAACCATATAAAATCATCGAATTTCAAGTTATTCATGGACGACAAACATATTCAAAAGGAAATAAAAAAAAATAGATAGTAATTTTTTTTTTCAACTTACTTCTCTACATCTGTAACTCAATCAAGAAAAAATCTCTTTTCTCTTCCATGAAAATCCGATCACTATAAACTTCGTTCCAAAGAGTTGAGTATATATATATACTTCTGTTCTGATATTTGCACGATTTCCTCCTATTGAGAATTTTATAAAAACAAAGCGGCGATTCACTTTACTCGTCTTACATCTTCTGTTCCGCACATCTGTCCATACCCTTACACCTAACTTAGTTAACCTCAACTTCTGAGTGAGAAAGAGATTGTAATATGCAGGACGTGTAGCTCCATCTCTTACTTCAACACTGTCATGGGTTTCACATTGAGTCTCTTGGCCAGTGCGGCGCTGATCTCGATCTGTTTCTCGACGTAAGACACTGTGCCTCGTTTGTCTGTTTCGCAGGCTGCTTGCTTCTCCTTGTCTCCGGGACAAAGCACCGGAAGACCTGGATCCGTCTAGAAATTAAAATGGAGGTTTTTAATACTTAAAATGATTGCATCTGTAGTACTCGTATCATTGACTGTATTAAAATAAGCTTTGTACTCTAAAATTACTAGTGAAATGAAAGTTTTTATGAAACAAACTTTCAATGAAACTTTAAATGAAAGTTTGTATGAAATAAACTTTCATTCCCCATTAAACCCTTTAAGGGGATGAACATTTTAGAGAAACTCATGGCTAAATATTAACAGCCGCATGGGTTCATCTTCAAGTTAAGCCGCGCTTGTCTAGGTCGTTCTGTGGTTCGGCCACCATCCATTACATGTAAATCAATAAAAAAAAATGATTTTCGTCCGTGCCTCGAAAAGGCTGTCAATTATTAGAGATCTTTGATAGTCGTTACGGTAGTTATAGCGATCTGAAAGTCTGACAACCAGTCTTACCAGGGAGTGTCATGTTACTCAGCACTGACTGGTGGAGATCAGATAGGCAGTCGCCCAACGTAAAATACTGATATTCAGCTGCATCCGGTTAGACTGGAAGCCGACCCCAACGTAATTAGGAAAAGGCTGGGCAGGTGATGAACTGTTAAAAATCTAGTGCTGCAATTGTTGTGCTTTAAACTGCAGTATGTTGCCTGTCAGTGAAAGAATCAATAAAAAAATCAAGCCACCTTCTAAACATCTACCGTTTACAGGTTGTTCCATTGGGATACTAAATCTAATCTACGTGTCTTCTTTCACTTCAAAAATAAAAGGAGTCACATACCGGCTCCAAACTTCGCCAATGCAGCATGCAGTCAGTAAGGCGCTTGCGAAATCCGGGAGCAAAGCAGCCCGGGTTCACGGCAACGAAACAATGGCCAAAGTTGGACGGCGCGCCAGTTCCTTCGGTGGTCCAGTTTGGTATGAGATGGCCGTAGTTGGCGCCTGTGATATATTTGCAACCAATGAAAAAGTTTTAAGCGTTAAAACATCAATAAAGGGTGTAAAAAAACCTCTTCACGAAGCCAAAAAGCAGTTGTTCTTCCAGTCATTGCGATTTTTTTTTGCCCCATACCTGGGAACCTTCTAGTTACGGAGATATTGGGGGTCAAAGTTCCAACTAAAGGTTTTTTCTTAACGGGGATGATGCTCCAAGGTAGCCCGCGAAATTCAAAAAACGTTAGAAAATTTGAATTTCGCGGGCCACACTGACGCTTTCACCTTAATACAAGTTTCTTTTTTTACTCTAAACAGCTCCACGACCCCCGTACTTGTCCAATCTATCGCCTTAGTTGCCTGGGGCGTCTTAAATTGGAAGGAGGGTGAAAACTTTTAGCGGGGCAGCAAGACAAGCTACCTTAAACGTTGCAGTTACACGAAAATGGTCTTAGGAGACTCCATTTTTTTTGTGAAACTTTTGATCATCAGTCACAGATTTTCAAAAAATGTACTTTCAGCAAGTACTTGTTGCTAGTCGATCCTGTTCCCAATACTAATAAAAAACTTCTATGAGACCAACCATCGTTGTAGTTCTATATGTATGTGTTGTGTAAGTCAGGAATTGCATACAGCTTTTGTAATCATTCTCTTCTCATCATTATTTTTATAATTCGTTGAGCTTGATACCTACGTACTAACCTGCTAATATTCCACAGAACATCTCCACCACAGCGGCTAGTCCATACCCTTTGAATCCTGATGACAACTCACCGCCTCCTAAGGGCATTAGAATTTGGGTTTTGTGCGCCTGAAAAAGAGATGAATAAAAACCCAAATGGAGTGATTGTTGAAAGATGGTAAAAGGAGTATTGTTAGATAAACAGTCAGATAGCTGGAGGACCTACAGAAGAAGGAATAAGGCTCGCTCAGACGAAGGTAGCAGGGCACAAAAAGAAAACGCCAAATATTCAGCAGTAGGTAGAACTAGCCAATGAGAATGATGTGATGAGAGTTTTAGATGAAACAGAAAAACATGTAAGCTTAGATAAATATGTATATTCAAGGAACTATTTGAAGCCACCTAATCTATCCCTCTCATAGAGATTAGGCCTGTCCCAGCAGTGGGAACATTAATAGGCCGATGATGATGATGATGACGAATCTATAAACGAAGTTAGAAACCCACCACCTCAGCATCTAATGTTTCCTTGCCATCAGGTCCTTGAGCCCAGCCGGCCGGCAATGGCTCACCCTTTTTACGCTGCATCTCAATCTGGAAGATAAGAAGATACACACGAACATTAAGAAGTTGTACTCACTAACTTAAGAAGATATGGATCTGAATGTAAAACATCGTATATTCAATAAATCAGTTCAGCCCATCCACTACAGGACATACGATTCTTCTAAGTTTCCCGACTGGCAAATAGTAATACCCTGTTGAATATAACCAAGGAGGTTTCTGATACCTTTCCAAAAGCAACCGTAGTAGTGGCCATGTCAAGGCAGAACATCTCATTCTGTAAGCCTTGCGCAACTACTGACAGAGGATTAGTGCCCAGCGCCGCCTGGAAACAAAAGAGAAACTGATCAGTTCCTCAGCTTCGTCAATCTCGAACAGTCACACGTAATGTCAACTTCGCAGCTTGTTCAGCAATAAGGTGAAGTACAAGCGTTCGGCAGTTCATAAGGAGCCTTTCAAAAACCTTAAATGTGCGACAAAGTAAGAAAATTAGTCGGTAGCCTTTATAGGATCTTTTGGGCTATTTCCAAGTTTGAGCACAGCAATCACCTTAGCACTCCTCCAAAGTTTCGAGTTCCTTAATCTTTGAGCCAAGAGGATACGTTCCAGGATTCGCCGTATCCAGGTTCGCTTGCTACCCGTCCGAGGTTTTTTTTTCTTTAACATTACGTCGCCGAAATCAGCAGTTTTGGCAAGTTTTAGATTTATATAATCTCGTACTAATGTAAGAGTGCAACGATGTCGATTACCTACTGAATTCATGGTAAAAATATGTGCTCAATGTCCCTCACACCCTGTATATGACTTACCTTTTTACTCCTGGTAGGTGCTAGGAAAGGCGGGGTGTTGGTGAATGACATGCCTATCATGCCTTTACATGCTGCCTTTTTAGCCCAGAAACCCGCCATTCCGTTGTGATTTGAACCTAAAACATATTTGACGTAGATCCAAAACCACCATACTGGTAATACAATTCGGATTCCGACAATTCTAATACTGAATTTGTATCAAGCAATACACAAATGGACATTTCCAGAAACTTCAAATTAAATTATTCAGAAATCGAGGGGAAGAGGCCACCTTTTCAACATCGGATTGTTCATGTTTATTAATAGTTTTTTTGAAAATATGTTAAATTAACCGGTTAATTTAACATATTTTCAAAAAAACTATTTAGTAGCCAGGAGAATTTACATAATTTTAGTTACAAAAATAAGCGAAATTTGGGTTCTACCTTCTCAAGCATCAAGCATTTTTATTAACTGCTATTTCATGTCACGTTTACCTTTGACGGAGACCCATCCTACTCCAGTTTTCTTTGCCTTCTTGATGGCTAAGTCCATGCCGAAGTGGCTGGCAGTGGCCCCCAGCACGTTGTTGGCATCGACCCAAGCTGTTGCCTCGGTTTCTCTTAGCACCATCGGCGCGTTGTTAGGCATGCACCGTTTCTGCGCGATGTCATTCACGTACAGTTCTGAAAGTTTATGACCATGCAGAGTTCGTCTCAAACTCCCTAAGTAAGTACTCGTATCGAAGTTATAATTTCAAGTGCTGTACTTGTAATCCACGAATAGACAACATGATGTAGAACTCAAACTCAGTTGATTATGGTTTAGATATAGCCACAAAATAAAATAAAAAATATGCCAAGACAGTTTTATTATTTCTCTCGGGAGTGCTCTAAATAAATATCACGATAATATAGTAATAAATAAATAATTATATAATTGAGAGCAGCGGTGGCCCAGTGGTGGCGACCCCGACTTACGAACAGTAAGTCGTGGGTTCGAACCCAGACAGGCGTATAGCTTAGTGTAATTTATTTTATCACCACTGCTCTCAAAACGGTGAAGGAAAACATCGTGAGGAAACCGGCATGTCCTAGAACCAAAAAATCGAAGACATGTGACATCTACCAACCCGCACTGGGCCCGCTTGGTCGATTAGCCCAAAATACGCGCTTCGACGTGGAGTTGCGGACACCAGCCCGTTGTACAATACAATACATAAATATCACATTGTTTCTTGTATTTGAGTGTTTGACCCTAAAAACACTCAATTAAAGAACATATTTATTTTAATTAGAGCATTAAGGTAAACGCACACTTATCCGCACCGTAAGATTTTTTTTCATCCGTTTATCGTCATATATTCATCTGATTGGACGCGGATAAGTATGCGAGGTTTTGATTTCATAGAAGTAATTCTAAAATTCGATTCTTTCGGCTCTGATAAGTGTGCGTGCACCTTTGGCAGCTGTTTTGAATGTCAGACAAACATAGAAAGCGAACCTACAGTCCCAGTCACATCGCATAATACCTTGTGAAAGTGCTGTACCATTCCAAAGCATAGATCTCTATCGAGAAGAATGGGCAATTCTTCGTGGACTGGATGTAAATCAAAATATTGGAACAAAATCTTGGTTACGTCATTCAAGTTGAATAGAAGGTAGTCTACGAGGATCCCATCTTCGACGGACGATTTTTCAGACGTGGAAGTGGCCATTTGATTTACCATAATTTCTACAGCCGCAAAATGCGCAATCTATATCTCTATAAACAAAGCCAGTAAGGGAACGATATTTTGAATGCCAAATATCATATTATACCTACTACTGTAACAAAAATCTATCAGGTCATCTCTTCTTTTGCAGGACTTCTTTTATGTCTTCTTTCTCTCTTTAATATGTGTCTGGCAGTGAGAGTTATCAAGAAACGAGTTTAATGACGTGTGATAGAAGAAGCTTAGGAGCAGCAGTGGACTGCTACAGGCTAAAGATGATGATGATCTATCTTATAGTAGTCGACTCACCTAACCTGTTAAGTCCATGACTTGGATGTCCGACCTTATCAGCTTCGATCAACAGCTCGGCTTGCTGAGCGGCCGGCTTGCAGCCAGCTCCCACTGCCTTCAGACACTCTATCATGAAACGCTGGGCATCTGCCGTTGCCACTCTCCCCATGGTTAACGGACTTATAATACGGACTAACAGGACGATAATACATCTGGAATCTGTTATTGATGTGTTGTTTTAAATAATTTCGTGGGACTCTTTAGTCGTACATTTAAATAGATTTATGTTTAGGATTAACACTTGTTTGAGAGCAAAAGTTACAAAATTAACGTCACTCAGTTTTCACAATCTGGGTATGATCTTTAAGTGAAAAAAAACATTCAGACGAATTGATAACCTCCTCCTTTTGGAAGTCGGTTTAAAAGTTATAGGTACCTTATTTAGCGTATAATAAATAAAGTAAAATAGGTATTGCGATTCAACTCATAATTTGATTATTTGTGTTTGCTAAATAAAATTTTGACAGACAGCTGAAAAGCAACTCTGCCCGGTTATGACAGAATGACACCTCAAATCTCTAGTAGCCAGTATTTTTTTGATCCAACAAGTACAGATAGCTCTCTCTCATATAAAGAGGGCCACTACATGATAAATGGTCGCCTAAGCTTAGGCTTAGACGACAGGAATTCAGGTCTTAGGACCTGAATTCCTGTCGTCTTGAGATCGGTCGCGCGTACGAGTATTTATTGTGTTCCATACTGGGAACGTCAGCGTACGCTGACGTCAGCGCCGCTGACGTCAGCGGCTTCCAGTCTAACCGGAAGCAGCTGAATATCTACCAGTATTGCCATATTTACATGGAGCGACTGCCTATCTGACCTTCACAACGCAGTTAGTACGGGGTTGGCTGGCTGGTACCGATACCCCTGTCTTGGTAAGACTGGTGGTCAGAATGTCTGGCCACTGACTACCTGAAACGGCTATCAGAAATCTAGAAAATGATAACCGACCATCACAACTTATCGTGCGTATTTTATAAAGTTTGTTTTAAGATTTGTGAAGCAGTGCATAACATCGACCTAGATATAAGGAAAAACCGACTAACACCTAAGAATCGAGTCCATAAAGGTCAGCAGTGGCGCTTGCGACTACAAGAAATAAGTCTGTGAGCACAGTTTTCATGTTACTTAAGAGGCCTGCGAAGCATGCGCTTTTCATACAAACGTAATACCAAAATAATTTGTAAATAAAACATATTCTTAAGGTAATGTGAATTTATTTCAATTGGATTACAGACTATCTAGGTTCCCAAACACGTATTTTGAATGTACACTGATTTAAAGAAGAGTTATGAGAAAAATAAATTTTCTATAGAAATTTTAAATTCCTCATATTTACGTTTGCATGAAAAGCGCATGCTCCGCCGGCCCCTTAAAATGTATGTTCTATAGTTCTGAAGCTACGGGACTGTTCGAAAGAGATACCGCGGCCCCGGAACACAAAGGGCGAGGAAGGAACATGGATGGTTTTTAGTCAGTAAAAGTCTGACACTCCCTCCCGCTCCGCCCAAAGTGGAAGGAGTCATACGATGATTCCTCAACCGAAAAAAAAAACAAAAAAAAGGGTTCCTTAGTTGGTGCCAGTTCAGGATCGCAATAGCGATTCCACTCTCCCTGATATCTCTTCTAGAAAAAATGTTGAAGATCACGATAAATGACTATTCAAGAGTTGAACAGGCTTATATTATTATTTGGATTTAAAAGTTAATAACTTTAATAAATGTAGGTGGGTCAACGACCGCTATTGCGATCATATTAGCAAGACTATAATAAAAAAAGTAATTTCTGGGACCTTCACTTTTAAAGAAAGGCAAAACATATTATTTTTAGCTTTTTATTGTCACACAAATTACAAAGTAACTAACAACTTACAGGCGCACTATTATTTATACGGATACTTTATTAATACGAATATATTAGTTTTATTACAATAACTAAGTTATAGCTGTTGTACACAGCTCTTTCTTGTTCACGGCCGAAATCAGAACTAACGGCGCCATATTGATTTTACAATCTATTCTTATTACTTAACACTAATAATATTAAAAACAGGAAAGATTTGTATTTTTGTATGTAACGAATAAACTTAAAAACTGCTAGACCGATTTGAAAAATTCTTTCAGTAATGTACCTTTTCAGCGAGTAACATAGGCTATATTTTATCCCCGTACTCCCACGGGAACGGGAATCTACGCGGGTGAAACCGCGTGACGTCTCCTAGTACAAAATGTATAAGATGATTCTCACACAAAACCGCTAGACCGCGCGGTGGGCGGAGCGCGAAGATTTACATGGTGGTGCTCCGCGCGGACAAGCGGTGTCATGTGATTATCGTCAAATCACGCTCCAAGTTAATGTCATCCAAGCGCCAAAAGATACTTGTATCACTTTAAAAGCCTGTTGTTCCCTAGCAAATACAAGTCTTTAAATTCTCCAGTCTAAAGCTACAAAGTTTTTATAGGCTTAACCCCGATCCTCTTGGCCAAGTCGTTCATGGCTTCGATTTGTTTTTGAGGGTAGTTGACAGTTCCTTTTGCCGAGGTCGCTTCACCGATCTTGTGTTCTTTATCCCCGGGGGCCAGGACTGGTAGCGATGGGTCCACCTGGAAACATAACATTTATGAACGGAACTTCGGTCTTACATTCTAATGAAGTGAGAGAGCTAAAGTCCTTTTACAGTGAGCTCTGACTGACATCAGCAACCCATTAGCAACCTTTTGCAAACGTTATTAAAACACAATATGATTTTTACTGCCTAAAACATAATCACACATGTACTCTCCGAAGGGACGCAGAGGTGTAGGTATCTGAATAGGATACATCCAAATCAGTTACGGTTAACTCCCATGATGTAATAGAGAGCAAGCCTCTTGCCATCAACCGGGCACAAATCCATCAGGCTTAGAAATTTTTGATGGAAAATTCCGGTTACACGTTGGCCGAAAAGTTCTGGAGTGGCGACTGCGAACCGGAAGACGATGCGTTGGAAGACCTCCCACTAGGTGGACCGATGACCTGGTGAAGGTTGCGGGAATCCGTTGGATGCGAGTCGCAAGGGACCGGTCAATGTGGCGACACTTGGGGGAGGCCTATGCTTTC
Organism: Xestia ashworthii; assembly: GCA_950022955.1. Lineage (NCBI taxonomy): Eukaryota > Metazoa > Arthropoda > Insecta > Lepidoptera > Noctuidae > Xestia > Xestia ashworthii. The sequence continues at coordinate 6,598,517 of OX465563.1, forward strand.
GGCTGAAATGATGACCTTGGCCGACCTCGGAGTCGAACCCAGGACCTCTTGCTCTAAACCAAATTAAATAGGCCTGATAGCCTGTTTCTTACCCAAAAATTCTGACAACCAGTCTTACCAAGTCGTACCGTATTACCCAGTACTAACTGGGTTGTGGAGGTCAGATAGGCAGTCGCTCCATGTAAAATACTGATATTCAGCTGCATCCGGTTAGACTGGAAGCCGACCCCAACATAGTTGGGAAAAGGCTAGGTAGATGATGATGGCTATTGTTTCTTACCGGTTCTAAGTTCCTCCAGGTGTTTAGACATTCAGCAGCTCTATCTTCAAAGCCGGGTGCGAAGAAACTAGGGTTAATGGCTGCGAAGCACTGCCCCAGGTCTGGTGGACCTTGGATGCTGTCCAGCTCCCAGCCGCGGATGTTATGCGTCATATTCGACCCTGTGACATTCGGAAAACACAAATCTGGTATGTCAGGCTTTGAGACTACCCTGCCGGGGTTGCGGGCCTGTTCGAAAGAGATACCGTGGCCCCGGAACATAAAGGGCGAGGAAGAAACATGGATGGGTTTTAGTCAGTAAAAGTCTGACACTCCCTCCCGCTCCGCCCAGAGTGGGAGAATTTATTTGATGATTTCCCATACTAAAACAACAAAAAAAAACGGCTTTGAGACTACTGTTACTGTTAGTCTGTGTTATCCCACGGCTGGGCAAAGGCCTCTCCCCATGACTTCCAAATTCTTCGATCCAGGGCCAATGTGGGCCACTGGTCGTTGGTTTTGTCTAGCTCATCCCGCCATCTCCTGCGAGGTCTGCCGCGTCGCCTTCTGGTTGTGTCAGGGCTCCACATCGTGGTTATTTTGGCCCACAGCTCGTGAGGCATACGGCATACGGCTTTGAGACTAAGTTATCTATACATTCTATATACATATAATAAAATCGTTGAGACCAAAAAATCTGTACATTGAAGATTAAAAAAAAAAAATCGCCCAGGGTGACTTAAAATAAGTAACTGAACATATTAAAACCATTTTTAAAATTTTTGTTTGTTTGTTTGTTTGTTTGAACGCGCATCACGTAAAAACTGCTGGACGGATTTTGATGAAAACTTCACCAATCTATTTAAATAAACTCAGAATAACATTTAGGCTATAGAAATTATGGAAAATTTTGGAAAAAGGGGGTGAAAAGGAGGGGTAAAGGTTGTATGAAAATTTTTTTTTAGATTGTTCTAGAATCATGAAACTCAGAGTAAATACTTATTATTAAAAATAAAGAAATACCTGTTTCAAAATTTTTAAAAAATTTCATCCAGAGACGTAAAAAAGAGGGTTTTGTGTTTAAAATTAATAAACTTCATACACCTATAGAACAAAATCCAATGAAGTATAAACCTTTAAAAGTTGCTGTAAATACTTCAAATCTAATACAGGTAAATATAATTTCTCTATTTTCTTGAAATTTGATTTTTGAAGTGAATACGCCCAAAATAGCGGAACTCAAGAAAATCGGCTTTCCTCGGTATAAGTAGTTGGTAATATAGGGTGGAAACGGTAAACGGGGCAGTAAGGGGAACTGCAGCTACACGAAAAAGGTCTTAGAAACAATCCATAATTTTTTCGCTAAATGTTGATCCCCATTCACAGATTAAATCAAAAAATAAAGTGCAGTTAGCAAGAAAATTGCCATTTTACATAAAACAATTTTTTTGATGCCAATAATGATAAACCTTAACCGTTGCAGCTACATGAAAATGGTCTTAGGAAACCATCCGTAATTTTTCGTGAAATTTTGATCCCCATTCACAGATTAAAAAAAAGTACAGTTAGCAAAAAAAAAATGCTATTTTACACAAAACATTTTTTGATGCCAATCGATCCTGTTTCTAATACTCAACGGTTAAGGAAGGTCCCCTTTCTGCTCGGTTAATCGTTTCCAACTTTCCACCCTGTATTTACAAATAAAATAATACTACGAAGAAAATGTAGACTATACAAATGTACATCAGACATAAAGCCCGAAAAGTTACAAATACAAACAAGTTCAAATCCTACTATCTACAAATAATAAAAAAGCTTTGTCCTGAAGGACTGTGATGAATCAACGCACAGCCTTTACCGCTGATTGTAATCATTTCTTATCGTATGCCTTTATTACGATAAGAAAGGATTTTCTGAAATTATACCCCTAAGGGGGTGAAAAGGTGGGGGGCAAAGTTTGTATGGGAAAATGTGATTCCTTGGTCCAATCTACTTCACATTTTGCTATCAACAATATTAACAGAATTGATGGACGCGTTTCGTATTGCACGTAAATTGATTTCAATGCATATCTTAGGAGATACACCGTTCTAAATAACTCCGCAGCAAAATAATGATCATGTACTGGGCGCGCATTTTCATTATGCGGAAGGATGTGCATGATGTGCTCTTTGAAAATTGTATTAGAGGTGCTTACGACCCAATCTCTGTAACCCTCTCTTTCTCTTATGTGACGCAGACGAAGTTGCGCGGGTCAGCTAGTTTAAAAATAAAGGGTGTCAAAAGACACTTCACGAAATCAAGAGGCACTGTTATTAAGTTTTTATATGTGTTGTCTGTGATTGGGCCTTGTAAGGCCTTTACGCCTTGTAAGGCAGCACATAGTGAGACTTTACTTATTTTTTTTAACACCATGTACCTACTTTTACCTATGTGTCACAAATAAACATATTTGAATTTGAATTTGGTTGGGTTGGTGTTGGGATTGGTGATTGGGAAGTTCAAAATCAACAGACCAATCACAGATGAAATCCCGTAAGTGATAGTAAGAGTTTATGTTAAAAATGTTAAAAGCTGTGTAAATCACACCAATATGACAGTCCAAATTTCGATGTGCTATAGGTATCAATGCCCGAGTAAGGTGACTGACCTTAGTGGTGAGTTTCTTTAAAAAGTTCATGTGAGTGGTACTCGCAACTGGCGTGCGGCGCGTATGAACGTGGACGAGTAGTAAAGTATCTATTATGGGGGTTTTGTTTACGCACTAAGTCCCTTAGTTTTTATACGTGAGCCATGGTGGCAGTTACTCAAAACAGCCCACCTCTCTCCAGAAGCAGATCAGACTTCCCGGTCTTCTCAGGGCATCCGCAAGTGATCTCGGTGTTCCAAGGGTCTCCTCGCGAATCTGTGTAGCGCCCGTGAACTCAAAGAGCACATGCGCCACCGTTTCCTCTACCGCGACCGTTTACTCTTTGAGTAAGGGGTATGTAAGGATCTTAGCAGATGGCATTTGTTCTGATTCTACTTACCCCCATTGGAATAGCTTGAGGTCTATTTATGTATTACGACCCGAATGGCGTGAGGCTGCCTTACGTTCTTAGGGTCCTGGGATAGAATCCCGGTAGGAGCAAATGTTTGTGTGATGAGCATGGACATTTGTTTCCGAGTCATGGATGTTTATATGAAAATGTATTTACAAACAAAAAGAATAGTATATCAACTATCTAGTGTCCACGACACCAGCTTTGCTTAGTGTGACACTAGGTGGCGCTGTGTGTTAATGTCCAGCGATATTTATTTATTTATTCTTACCTGACAATCCACTACAAAACATTTCCACCATGGCTGCGAGGGCATATCCTTTATAGCCGCTCGTCTTCTCCTCTCCTCCCAGAGGCATCAGGCTGCCTGCCTTGAACGCCTGCAATAAGTAGGTTAATAGCGGTTTCTTGTCAGCAGTTAGAACCTCTCAAACATTGAGCGGTAACCGGCTTGTCCTAGTAACAAAATTGGCTGTGGGCGTTATGAGCAACTCTTTCCCACAGTAAGGCGACCTGAGTCTCAGCTGTGGGAACTTTTAACAGGCCGATTAAGTAATAATTGACATAAATAACCACAAAAATCAACAAGAGCAGAAATCTGAGCAAAGCGTCTGAAACTGTCTTATTGCCATAATAATTGGTTTAGGCGCCAGTTAAACTTACTGCTTCGGCATCAGTTGTGGGTTTCCCGTCAGGACCCAGAGCCCAACCCTGGGGTAGTGGCTCTCCTTTGTGGATTTGTACTTCAATCTGAAAATAATAGTGACGTTGACCATCAAGCCAATATGGCCACTTGAGAGTTAATTAAATATATGCAACGTGTAACATTAAATACGCAAAACCTCAGACACCCCAAATGATTTTTAATTCAGTTGACCTAATTCTGAGAGAAAAAAACATTAAAAAAAATTAAGGTTTTATGTCCTGTTTTAGTTTTATTGGCAGTTTGATTTACTGGCAAAACATTTAAATTAGACGACAACCATTTGTGTTTGTTTGTTCACCAATTTTGGCGGGTTTGCGCTCGTGAAGGCTTGACTTTTATTAATAAATGTATTATGATTATTAGACAGGGCAACATTTTTAATGAGGATTTTTTTAAAAATGTGACCTATATTAAAAAGTGGTTTAATTGATTCTGATCGTGATTCTGAACAAACTTTATTCAGGTTTTGCGCATTTAACGTTACACATTGTATAGTTCTCCCACATTTTACAAACAGTATGACTACTGCTATAAACCAGGCGCCAATTACTCTGAACTATAAAATTAAGGCATGTATTTAATGCGGCAACTAAGTAAAATGAATATAGGTTTAAAAAAAAATAGAGTGGGTACCATATATAATGGGTTGGCAGCTATTATGGAGTATCGTAATAAGTAATAGGTAGCATATTAATATATCAGTAATAAGCTCCGTTTTAATTTAAACTAGCATCAAGTTTCTCTTTTGGGAAGTGAATTAATATCTAAGCGGAAACTTAATGGCGAAAATAAAATAGAAAATTCATTACTTCTGGCTGGTTTAAAAAAAATAACCGCGAAGGGTTATTTTTTTTTTGTTAGAAGGCCATCCCCTTCTAACCTAACCTGTCCGTGTCGGGGTGCCCCAAGTCCCGAGCTCGCTTCGCTCGCTCTTGCATCCTTAGGTCCATGTTCACCAAAAAGATGACGGACGATTATCAAAAAACAGCTGTTTAAAACACATTTTTGTATGGGAACATGTCACATTGACAGCTGTTTTTAGATAATCAGACTGTTGTCTTCTCGGTGAACATGGACCTTAGTCAAATAAATAAATAAATAGTTGGTAATATATTATCTTTGCCACCCTACTAACATTATTAGTCGCCAAGTCATTATTTATAGCTCCTCGCCAAATATTTTATTTGACTGGTATAGTTTATTTGCTACCTAAACGCAGCTGCTAGTTTTTAGTTTTTATAACACCTTTAATTTTGAACCTTACATAATATAATAGTCGCGGAAATATTAAATCGCTGGCAAGTTATTTTATTTGTTGCAAACATTTAGTCGACTTTTAAGTTATTAGTCACTCGGAAAATAATAAGCTTAAAATTAACCCATATTGGGTATATACGATATTATTGACTTATTGTGTATATAAAATCTTTTCAAAATTTACCACTTGATTGCTTTAGATTTTGTAAATTTCAATTGTATGTTATAACTCTTTTAATTACTGATCGTAATTTAAATAAATAAATAACACGAAATATTCGATAAAAATACAAAAGTAAACCTATACTGTACTTATTAATTTACCTTTCCCATAGCAACACTGGTTGTGGCCATATCGACCACTAACTTGTCACCACCACTCGCCGGAGCAGCCATTCCAATGGGGTTGGTACCCAAACCCCTCTGAAAGAAACGAGGCAGCAACAGATTACGACCAGATCATAACTGAAATCAAAACTCTTTAAACCAGTGTGTTATGGTCAGCTTTCAAACCGTTTCATAGCAATTCTACTCACCGTCGGGAAATGAATGGTGGAATTTTAATACGAAATTAATATCTGTCTATCATTTTCAGCTAGAAGCCTTCGATTTCGTGTTTTCTATACTTACAAAAAACAATTAAGTCAATCGACTTACTTGTTTGGACCTGGTGGGCACCATGATTGGTGATGTGTTGGTGAAGGCCATGCCGATGAGACCCTCGCGCTCCGCCTGAAGCGCCCAGTAGCCTGCCATACCAAAGTGATTGCTCCCTAAGAAACAAAAACAATATAAGATGACGTCTGTATTCCCTGAAAGGCGGAAGTGCACCTAAGAATAATAGTACAGGCCGTATTTCGCTAGTTATGTACAGTTTAAGCCATATTTTAGTAGGTCGCGAACTGGTGAGCCATCTACCGGGTAAAAATCCAAACGGCTGCTACTAAGAAATGTCTGATGGAAGAACCCAATAACACTTTGCCCGACTTGAGTATCAAACCCAGGATTTACATTTTTCGAATATTATAGTCCATTCTTTAATTTCTTGGTCGGAACTGTATCACTGTAAGTGACATCCGTATTTTGACAGTTAATTTTAGTTAATATTTTGTAAAACGACCACAAATCCAGACTGGACTGCTACTGATAAAATCAAAAGAAAGAATCTAAAAATACCTTGCCCATAGTGGAGATCTAACCCAGAAGCTCATAATAATAAATCTACCGACAACGTTCACTACTGCTAGATCACTAACAGGCTTCTTTTGGTCCGCCCAATACATGGTGGATGACACGGTCTCTTCAAGATGCTTTCCTTCCCCGTTTTAAGAGCAAGTGGTGAAGAAATAAATTACACAGAATAAAGAGCTGGAGTAGGTCAAACTCACGTTTAGCAACGACCCATCCCACGCCAAACTCCTTAGCTTTTTGGATGGCCAGATTCATGCAGAAGTAGCCAACAGTAGCGCCGAGGGCGTTATGGCCATCCACCCAGGCAGTCGCCTTTGCCTCCTTCAGGATCTCTGGCTTAGCTACTGGTACGCACGCTCCAGACTTGATGTCGTTAATGTAAAACTCTGTGGAGCGAAGGAATATACATTATTACTCGTACATATAGAGCAGATCTTTTCTTTCTTTCAATTAAGGTGACAAATATTCCTAATAGTTGGTAAACAGTCACTTGGGATTGTTCATGACTGTTCACACTGTCAAAATAATATTGACAACAAAGTTAGTTGATTAAGAGTATAGATATATAAAACTGCCCAAGTAAAAGTATTAGGTATGTATAATGTATAAAGGACAATGTATAAAGTAGAACGTCTGAAAAGTATCGTATTTAAAGTAATGTGCGTTTCATGTTTTCGCTAGGTGGACGTCATCCGACGACACGGAGGTCGAGACTGGATGAGTCGGGCACAAGATCGACCGGAGTGGAAGAGGACTACATCCATGGTGTCCTTTTGGATAGCCAAAAGGACACTATGATGATGATGATAATGTCTTTCGTACACCCTTCAAATGTCTCCCCCACTTACCAAGCCGGTTTAGTCCATGGCTGTAGTGTCCCACGGTGTCTGCGTGCATCAGCAGGTCAGCATGGGCCTTGGCTTCAGATTCTGGAGCCCCCATGGCCTTCAGGCTATCCTCCATGAACCTCCGCACCTCCTCTAGTTTTACCTCCGGCATTTCTGGTCATAACATCAGAAAATGTAAGAGGCGACTCCCGATATTCATAATGCCACATCACGCAATGTTTATAATTCACAATGGTAGAATTTAAAATATGGTTACAGTTATCAGAGAAAACGACAATGGAAGAAATAGATTAAAGAGGCTATCACAATTTTTCTTGTATTTGGGTGTTAGTCTAGCACTAATTAAATAAAAGAAAAATTGTGATATTTATTTTGAGTACTTCATAAAGAAATAATTAAACTTTCTCGGGCATGTTTTTTTTTTTATTTTGTGACCATATCTATACCATAATCACACATCTAAATTCTCAGTTTTGATGTGTGATAGTGGCTTAGGTATTAGGTATGGTAATAATTATTTATTTGCACTCCTTAGTGCTCAAAATAAATATCTCTAAAAACACTCAAATGCAAGAACAAATGTAACATAGGACAGGGGCAGGAAAAAAATATGAAGAATACCATACAAAAGTAGTCATCAGTTACAACAACAACTATTTACCTAGTGCTCCACAAAACAATACGATGCCTAAATGCCTATGAAGAGATGTGAACACGCTAGAAGCCAATGCTGATATAAAGGTGGACGTAACCAACGACATGACTATAGTGTTTTACTTTAAAAAAAACCGGCCAAGTGCGTGTCGTGCCACGCGTAGTGTACCTAGGGTTCCGTATAGTAGCCCGTTATCACAATATAGAACGATTCTGTTGTTTGTTCATCTATACCTACTAATATTATAAAGGTGAAGAGTTTGTTGGTAATAGATATAATAGATCAAATTTGACATCTGTCAATTTAGCAATACAGCAAATACTTCATTTAGTCACTTTAGAGCAGCGGTCGGCAACCTTTTGGCAGGCAAGGGCCACAAGGTGACAAAAATAACTAAAGGGGGGTATTAAACCCTAGAAGCTCAATGTACCTAGGTATATTTGGTCATATCCCATAGAAAACATGAAAAGCGAAAAAAAAATACGAAAGAGCCTTTGGAAAATCTAGTTTTATGGAAAAAAACCACTGCATAAATCAATTACAAATAAAAATCTTTGATAATTGTGCTTTGTCGGTACCGACTATATGTTTTGGAATTTTGACACTTCTTTTATTACTAAAGTTGTGTTAAAATTGGGAATAAAAACGAATCTTTGGTAGCTCCTAACTTTTTGATGGATTTTTATTTTACTATTCTGTTTCCGCACAGACAAAATTAATAATGAGAAAAAACGATATCATATTTCACTTTGGATGGACAGTTTCAAACAGTCGAGTTATTCCCTCCCGAAATTTCTTAAAAATGTCGAGTAGTTGTCACCTCAAGGCTGGATCTACACTATAAGGTCGATTGCAGTTCGTTCATGCATTTATTTTGATATTTATAACTTAGTTTTTCCGCGGGCCGCACGCGGCCCGCGGGCCGCGGCTTGCCGGCCGCTGCTTTAGAGGATTTTTTTAGGAGGAGGAGGTGATTTTGTATTTGATACAAAATTATCCAACAAGTTCAAGCAATGTACTATGATCATGAATTTTTCCAGATTTTTTGAGCCAGCAATTTGGCTTTTAGAGGGGGGGCCCTCTAAAAGCTAAATTGCTGGACGACAAAAAAAAACAGTTCATTTTACAATGTAGGAGAGCTACCCCAAAAAAAAGAAACCAAAATTTAATGTTACCATTTTGTCGGCGTAATTAATATACACACCTCTACAAAATTACAGTTTTCTAGTACTAAGTCTCTGAGCAAAACCTCGGACGGACGGACGGACGGACAGACGGACATGACGAAACTATAAAGGTTCCTTGTTAGGACTACGGGACCCTAAAAAGTGGTGGGTGATTAAGGGGGGAGGATTATCGAAATGGATTTGTGGCTAGTGGAAAGTTGCAGTTAAATACAGGGTCTTTGATTTTAATAATAATAATTAATTAATTTTACGTTTACCTATATTTTCAACCGACTTCTAAAAAGAGGAGGTTCTCAATTCGTCTGTATTTTTTTTTTTTTTTTTTTTTTTTGTGTTTGTTACCTCAGAACTTTCGACTGGGTGAACCGATTTTGATGATTCTTTTTTTGTTTGAAAGCTGGTGCTTCCCGTTGGGTCCCATTTTAATTTGTTGAAGATCTGATGCTGATCTTCGGAGATATACAATGGAACTCTTCAAAAATAGACGGCAAATCTGCAGTGATTGCTGCATCCGCTTGTAGGTTCATTGTTTATACTACATCATGACGTAACATCACGCCTGTATGCTCTGAGGGTGTACGCAGATGTGTACAATATACCCAGATTTCGACAGTGTTTGTTACGTCAGAACTTTCGACTGGGTGAACCGATTTTGATGATTCTTCTTTTATTTGAAAGCTGGTGCTTTCCGTGTGGTTCCATGTCAATTTGGTTAAGATCTTACGCTGATCTTCGGAGATATAAATGGAACTCTTCAAAAATACACGGCAAAGCTGCAGTAATTGCTGCAATCGCTTGGTTGTTTATTGTTTATACAACATCATGACGTAACATCACACCTGTATGCTTTGAGGGAGTACGCAGTAGTATACAATACACCCAGATTTCGACAGTTAGACGTGTAAAGTTCCATTCAATGGGATCCCGGAGAAAAAGAGGTAACTTCTTAACTTTATAGGCACACCAGAAGCGGTTTGGGTAGATTTAGGCAGAGTACAATCTCGGAGTGATCCCATTTCGATTTGATAAAGATCTGGTGACTTCGGAAGATAGGCAACTGAACTCCTTAATAAAATATGATAGCAAATGTACTGGGATCGCTGAAGACTCACGTCTGTCTATTGTTTACACCAGTTCATAACAAAAAATCACACCGATACGCTGTGAAAGGGTAAGCACCTGTGAACCACTAAAAAGTGAAAAATAAAAACTTTTTTGCAAAAAATATAACCGACTTCACACAAAAAAGTGAAAAATAACTTTAGCTTCAGAAGTCGGTGACAAAAAAACTAAATCAATCAAACAAAGGTCACCGACTTCTGAAGCTAAAGTTATTTTTCACTTTTTTGTGTGAAGTCGGTTATATTTTTTGCAAAAATGTTTTTTTATCTGTATAGTGAAAATATTTGATGTTAATAGGCTCACACCTACATAGGACTGAAACAAAACTGGTGAAATCAGGGTACAACTCGGCCTAACCGTTAGGCCTAATGATAGGCCTTATGTTATGTATTGTCCATCCTCAATGAAAACTTCAGGATACAAAAAGACAGTAAAAGGATTTAATAGCCCAAACAAGTTTAAATAGTATGTAGTACTGAAGAGTGCTATCAGATTTTTTCTCGTATTTGAGTGTTTTAAGAGCCTAACATTCAAATACAAGAAAAATTTATATATTTATTTAGAACACTCCCGAGAGAAATAATCAAACTTTCTACTTCGTTTTGTTTTAATTCTAAACTAACTTCGTTTTGTTTTAATTTTGTGGCCATATCTTAACTATATAAATAACACATCAAAACTGAGAATTTGGATATGTAATTATGGTTTAGATATGGCCCTTTTAAACCAAGTGCGGTGTTGTCGACCTTCCAAATTTAGGGTTTTCTTTAAGTTAAAGTCCAATTATTAGCATAACAAAATATACACTCACTTAGACCCATTCTCTCAACACCCTGTATACACTTATACGACACGATGCTCAGATTTCTGTCCACCACGGAATAGTAACACGATAACCGAGGGTACTGAACTGTCGCCAGGAAAACTGACCGTTTTATATAATGTGTCAAGAGAATAAGGAAAAATCATGAGATTTATGCACTCAACCGGCAAAATGGCAGGTCAGAAAAAACTACACTGATTGAAAAATAATTACCTACTTTTCTATTAGGCATTGACCTTGTCGTGTTAAGTAATTCTGAGAAAATTGAGGAAATCAATCAATACGATGCATAGAAGTGGAAAATCTATACTAGCGCGGAGGAAATTGACAGTAAATATACGCACAAAATAAAACATTTTTGTCGCTCATTAAAAATAATCAACTGTTCCATAGACTGTCATCTTCTTTCTTTTTCTGGAGTCACTGCTCATTGGCCTCTGAGTTGGCTTCTGTCAGGCATGCTGGTTTCCTCATGATGTTACGAACGACACGGTTGTTTTTTAAGCGACGACGTAGTAAATCCATGCTATAAGTTAGTGTCACGACTTCACTACAATGAATTCACCGCTGTTGGAAAATGTTGTGATTAGTTAGTAACTAGCTTAATCACAAAGATTTTTTTTACTGGACCGCTCCGACACGAAGGCTAACAATGTGTGGCGGCGTAGCTTAGCGTAGCCGTCACTTAGCAGTGGCGTAGAAATGATGTAGACTTTTCACAACCCGTGTAGCAGTGACGTAGACTTTTCGCAGCCGTGTAGCAGTGGCGTAGGCTTTTCGTAGCCGTGTAGCAGTGGCGTAGACTATTCGTAGCCGCGTAGCAGTGGCGTAGGATTTTCGTAGCCATGTAGCAGTGGCGTAGGCTTTTCTCAGCGTCTACGCCACGCATAAGGTTTATATGTAAAAATAAGTAGAGCGGTACCTTTTCACAAACAGGAACAGAAAATATAAAGAATACCGATAAACTGAACAACAGACGCGTATGACACGAGCGCAACACAAACACACACGCATTTCACTGCCACTAGTTATCGCTACATGGTTTACATTAGACTATCGTTCTGTTTGTAAATATTTAAATAGTTATTTGCCTACTATTAGTATGAGACGCTTTTCAGCAAATTGTACACATTTTGTCGAAATTAACGATACAATCTGTTTTACTTACAAGTGGCATTTGCCCGTTGTTGACCTAAAGCCACCTACATTTAATTTAATGGCGATAGAAATCCATTTCCCAAACTAGGTGTTTCGCAAAATTCTCTCACGATGTCTCACATAATCACATCTGTCATTATGAAGCCGAGCTGGCCTGGCCAATGTGGAAGAGTGGCAATGTATGCTACCTTGCTTGATTGCTAGCTTACCAGCTAACACAGACCAAATGAAATGGTTAAATGTAAGAGTCACTTTATAACTGTGATATGTTTCTAAAAATTACTGAATTTTTCCTACAAAATTAGCTGATTAACGTATAATATTGGTATGAGCTTACTTTAAAAATCTGAAGTGACTCTTCAATCCAAGCGGACAAAAACGTAATTCCAAGTTGTACCATTCACCGCTCCACCACTGTAACTACTTAATAACATCTATAATTATATTATAATGTTACATCACAATCATATCTTGCGACGGTTATCTCAATGTTATCACACTGTACAATAATGTTACACAAACAAAAACATAATTTTGTTTAGGTAGGAACAGCTGGATCTTGTTTAAAAATGTTTTTCTGACGGATAAGCTACTATTTTTATCAGTCATTCCTCACCAGTCGCCTTAATTATTAAGCTCCAACTTATCAATCTAGAAACGGCAGTTTTGAAGCAACAATTAAGTATTTCTGACTATGTATTTTTATTGGCCTGAGGTTTCGCCTGCGTATAATATAAGTCGGAAATGCTCCAACGGCAACATACCACCAAGATAAGAAGTAATTAACCTATTTTCTTTCTTACTCATGCCAGTCTACCTGAGCGCCTTTTTTCATCAAAAAGCTCTCAGCCGTTATGGTGTAAAAAGTAACAGACGGATTGAATTTTTATTAGCAGATATTAGGCTGGTACACGGGGTTGTAACCCCGTGTCAAAAATCAACCCTGTATAGGCAGACACAGGGACATGTTCTTCTTATAAGCATATCGAGTGCAGTCTAAATTGATTAAAAGCCCAAAATTTGGCGACGAGTTTGGTACTTTCAGTAGCGTCCACCACCTCTAAAAAAACTTTTTTGCAAAAAATAAAACCGACTTCACACAAAAAAGTGAAAAATAACTTTAGCTTCTGAAGTCGGTGACCTTTGTTTGATTGATTTAATTTTTTTGTCACCGACTTCAGAAGCTAAAGTTATTTTTCACTTTTTTGTGTGAATTCGGTTTTATTTTTTGCAAAAAAGTTTTTATTTTTCACTTTTTAGTGGTTCACAATATGTGCATACCCTTTCACAGCGTACCAGCGTGATTTTTTGTCATGAACTGGTGTAAACAATAGACAGACATGAGATTTCAGTAATCCCAGTAAGAGACACACATTTGCTACATTTAATGAGGAGTTCCGTTGCCTTTCTCCGAAGTTCTTCATCAGATCTATACCAAATTTAAATGGGATAACTCCGAGAAACTACTCTTTCAAAAACTACCCAAATCGCTTCTGGTGTGACTATAAAATTTGAAGAGTTCTCTCTATTTCTCCAGGATCCCATTATCAGGATCCTGACTTGATGATTATGGGGCCTTCTGGGAAGTATACCCTTTCAAACAATTAAAAAACAAATTCGGTCCAGTCATCTTCGAGTAATCGGGGAACATTGAATTGAGAACCTCCTCCTTTTTGAAGTCGGTTAATAACGACGTTATGGTACGTGACTCAAATATCCGGATAGCCTTTAAAACATTTGGCCGAGAATCGGTAATTTGCTTCTAAGAATTGAAGAGTTCCGTTCCTTTGTCATGGATCCCATAATCAGAACCTAACCAAATTCTCATCAAACTACCCTTGAAGTGCCCTTGCCAATAAAATAAAAACTTATCCCCAATAAATGGAACTTAATACACCTAACTGTCGAAATCTGGGTGTATTGTACACATCTGCGTACCCCCTCAGAGCATATAGGCGTGATATTACGTCATGATGTTGTATAAACAATAAACCTACAAGCGATAATAGCAATCACTGCAGATTTGCCGTACATTTTTGAAGAGTTCCATTGTATATCTCCGAAGACCAGCATCAGATCTTCAGCTAATTAAAATGGGACCACATGGGAAGCACCAGCTTTCAAATAAAAAAAGAATCATCAAAATCGGTTCACGCAGTCGAAAGTTATGAGGTAACAAACACAAAAAAAAAAAAAAAAAAAAAAACATGCACACGAATTGATAACCTCCTCTTTTTGGAAGTCGGTTGAAAATGTGCAAACAGCAAGACGTAGTTAATCCTCTTTTAGATTTCCGTTCGTCTATCTGTGAAATAGAGTAGACGAGAAGTAGGGTATTACGTCATTTAGATGACCAAAAAATATTTGACCTGTATTTTTTTAAATTGACGAAGACACGACGCTTTTAAAATTCTCAACACGTCATGCCTTGGTATATTTTTAGTGAGTTCTGACGTCATGAGCTATATATTCATTGATTTACAAAAACAAAAAATACTTGTCCATTATTTTCCAATACTCTAACTGACGGACTAAACAGATTTGAATTTTTTTGATACCTCGTCATGCCTATTGTACAAGAAACTAGATAGTCCAGTATTATTCGATAAAGTTCAGTATGAATGTAACTAATAGACCTTGAGATTGTCAAGGTGAATGTAGACGATATTTATACGCTTAATGTCACTACGTGACCGTCGTCTTATCTGCGGACTACACGAACCGCTGTGCTATAAAAATACTAGTAGCCCAGACTTTACTTGTCAACGGACTTAGGTTCGAACAGGTATCAATATCAAAAAAATTCAAATCTATTTAGTCCGTTTTATTTTTGCAAATCAATGAATATTGACAAAGATAACCCGCATCAAGCATCAAAACTCGGGAGGGGGGGCTCATGGAGTTAGAACTCGCTAAAAATAATACCAAGGCGTGACGTATTGAGAATTTTAAAAGCGTCGTATCTTCGTCAAATTTGGTTTATGTAACAAAAGATAAATACGGGTCAAATATTTGTTGATAATCTAACTGACGGACTAATTATATTTTTTTGTCGTCTAGGGTAGACGAACAGTCCTTCCTTCATTCAAAGCCTAATTTATTTGGGTCAAGTTTTAAGCGAAGTGGATAACTACTAGTCGTGATCGGTTTAAATCACTGCCCTTACTCACTGGTGTAAACCACTCGGACAGTAGCGAGCCAACAGTCAGTGACTGTCACTGTCAGTCACTGTCTGGTGCTCGCCACTCGCCACTGTACTTGTTTTTATAGTAGCTACTCACTATTGTCCTTGACCAGTTGTGCTTACAGAGGGGACATGGGTGATTTGACGAAATCAACGTTTCGTGTTCCACTTCTTTCTTCCTCTAGAGCTAGAAAAGTAAGGTCTACTTTGGACACGTCACTTTAACTTCCTTTATTTTCAGCAACTAATAAGTAAGTACCCCTCGTCAATTGATGTCACTCTTTTGTTTTTTAATCATTCAGAATCGTATTACGAGGAATTAACAGATTATCATGAGTGCATTGCACACATTGTTTTATTATATTTGTTTTTTTCTTTATCATTTTCATAACTGTGTCGTTATGCGTATGATTGAATATACAACGATCTGATGTAGATAGAGTACACTCATATATTACATTACTACTGTGACGGTACACGGTGATACGTGGATACGGTGATATGATATCAGTTTAACAAAACATAATAGCTTCAGGAAATTGCAAACATGACCTACGTTTAACCTAACCGCAGTATGCACCGCAACATCAACTAATTTGATATCTGTTTCGATAGTATTTAAACTAGCCTTTCCTAAAACTATACAACTCATACAGTTAATGTAAGTATATTAAACTTTAAATGACACTAACGGGATATCTTCCGTGATTATTAATACTTTTGAGCTCCCGAAAAAAAAAGTTTAGTTGTGAACTGATAGAAATAACACATAGGAAACAAAGATTTAAATAGACTGTGTGTCTATAAACGCTCCGTTCCCACTATGTCGTGTCGTGTGTGTGTCGTGTCGTGTCTGTGTCGTGTCGGTTTTTTTTTGTCGTTATATGTCGTTGGTTGGTTGGTTGGTTTTGTCGTTGGTTGGTTAGTCATCGTGTCGTCCTATATGTGAACACTTCCATTTAAATACACAAGCCACGACACTTAAAACTACATGATTATAATTATGTCGTCACGACAATGTGGGAACCGGGCCTTTCAGTGCAATACTTAACAGTGAAAAAAGTTATTCTCTGGTTTCACTTTGAGCTGATTGTTTACAACGGTAAACACAGACAGCAACTTATTATTTATTCAATTAGTTCCATTACGGTTAAAAGTTGTCTACAACAGATAAGTAAATGACCAGAATACAAATAACACACACACTTATATGTGCGAGCAAGACTTGAGCCTTAACAGTGAATTCCTAACTATGTAGGTAGGTAACTATGTACCTAAATTGATTATTGTGTGTCGTTACGAACATAGTATTTTGGTACCTATTGATATTTATGTTCTAGATAAATCTTTAAAGTTTTAGCCTGGATCATTGGTCTGGTGGTCTCAAGTGCGATTTCTGAGTATAAGATCCTGAGTTTGATTCCCGGGTCGGGCAGTCTTATTGAGATTTTTTTTTCCATCAGCAATTTCTGAGTAGCAGAGTCAATCGAAATTTGTCTGGGCTCGGGTAGATAGGTCAGGTAATAGTATACACCCTCATTTTGCCGGTTAAGTTTAAGTCCTATGTGGTAAGGGCTTACGTCGTGGGACTTAATATGTGGGTATACGCGAGTATTATGTGCACCTCTGATTATATGTTCTGTGTCTGTCAGTCTTCATGCTTTCGAGAAGAGGCCCATATTATTCTGACTATCAGTTATTCTAACAACGGTGTTGTTTGTACGCATAGCAGCGTTGACGGATGCAGACAGCATTCGATTAACGCCTATGAATATTCAAACAACAAAATTAGATGAAGATTGCCGTTTGGTCGTGAATTAAGAAGAGGCCCATATTATTCTTACTATCTGCGGTATTGTTAGATCAAAGTAACCTGTATGGATTGTAATGAAAAATCCGACCGAATTTGTTAAATTATGTTCTAAAACTCTGGACTGTTTAATTACAAATTAGTCTAGTTTTATTAAACTTATGACTATGAGAGTAAAGGAACAGAGAGTGCACTTGTGCCTACGCACACACTTATGCACTAAAATATCTCCCGCGTTGATGGCTGCCGTGACCGAAAAACGGTCAGCAGCGGTACTTTTTTTGCACTAAATCTTATCTAAATCATAGAAAAATGCCTTAGATTCAGTAAGCCAACAGATTTGTATCGCGTGACTCAAAATACCAGTTTCAGTCAAACTTATTTACTCGTACATAACGTAGGCACAACTTCCAAGAATACTTTAGTCGGTGCATGCAGACTTAAACGTAGGCCAATTTTATTATTAGTGCTATAAACTTTCCTGCATACGTCATTATCTGAACCAACCAAACTCGGAGTCAGTTTACCGGCCCGTGGCGGTGCAAGCAGACGTGCGTAATATTTGTGTCGATAAAACAGTTTTTAATAATTTGGATTCTACATCTACTAATTAAAAACAAAACCATATCACCGAACGGGTTTATTACGAAGACTTAAGTTATGTAAGTATTCAAATAAACCGCTTTCAAATGACAAATAGGTTACAAGGGCATGTTTTGTTGGTAAATAGTGACTATTTGTATGTACTATTTTGTGTGTATTATCGCTATAGTGTATCTTGAATCTTGATGTTGATACTGGTGTCGACAGAAACGTTTAACCGAATGCACGACAGCAATGACAGGGTTTTGTTTTTTTTTCTGTGTAATGAAGTGTTGTATTGATTTTTATGTCGACTCGACTTTACGTAAAGTCACTCTCACCTTGAACTTGTTTTGATGTCCCCATGCACTTATCTAGGCAGCGATGTTATTGGCACGAACGAAATATCCTATCTACATTTTATATACTTAACATTGTTAATGTATCGGTGGCTTGTATAAGGTGTTAACAATATGACGTGAAAAGAAAATGGCGCGCGCATAACATATAAAAAAAAGTACCCCAAGAAGGTTCCGAGTCTGAGTTCTTAACAAATTTAAAAAAAAATGTATGATAAATTCGGCACCATAGAGGTAGAAGTAAATAGGTTTAATGATGTTTTGAATTCACATGCTTAGTGCAGACGATGTTCTAAATTCAAATTTACTTTACCCTCGAGACGATAAAAACGGCTTTTGCACTCAGATATCGAAGAGCAAAAATATTCTTTCCGAGATGGGGGGATGAAAAATTATTTTTGTTATTTACGTAATAAACCAGTGTTAGGAATAAGAGTTTTGCACACACTATCGAATTAGATCTAAGAATACCTATAATGATAGATGTAAGTTGAATAAATAAATATTGAACATGCAAATATTCAACAGATTGCTTCGGTATTAAAATAAATATGACAACATACTTCCAAAACTGATGATGGTAATAACCCCTATATGACCGCTCGTAGCAGAGGTAATTGTGAGCACGTGAATGCTAACTATTTAGATGTAAACATAGGTACTAGATATCTAACTATAGTTGGTACCAGTCAAGATCGCAAAAGCGCTCATTGACCCCACCTGCATTTATTAAAGTTTTATTTATTTCAAATCTCCCTTACAACTAGGGTTGCCAACCGTACTATAATATATAGTATTGTACTATATTTCGACTCTGCGTACTATATACTGTTGGAGAAATATATAGTACGCAAAAATACTATATTTTCAACACCGAAATCTAATAAACAAATCCTTTATAAAAAAATTACAAACGTGCAAAAGAATATTAACATTATCATTATATAAACATAAAATTTAACTCATATAAAAAAAAAACAAATCAAATAAAAAGAACATTTTTAACCTACTCTAATCTACACTATGCGAATACTCAAACTACTCTCTACTCTCTCTCTCTCTCTCTACTTTTGCGAATTCACTCAAATGGCATGTAAATATATCGATCTTGACGTGAAGATCGTTAATAACCCGAATGGTGCTGTTCAAGTCTTGAAGCGTCATCTACGAGTATCTTCAAATTTTTTTCTAATGAAAAATGATACATGGTTCATTTATTTTGGTTCGTACGAAGAGATATTATTAGGTAAAGGGGAATGACCCTTAATGCGATTTTAACTGGCAGCGACTACATAATTATTATGTATAAAACACTGCAGTGCGTCTAGCCAAGTCTGGAGAAGTCACACCCGTGTGTTAACTTGCACTATGCATTGTGGCATTCATAGTATGAAGTCACACCCGTGTGTTAACTTGCACTATGCATTGTGGCATTCATACATTCATAGTTTTTGTTCAGCCTTAACTTTTTAAGGGGTCATTGTTCTAATTTGAATGCCATATTGATCAGTGATCATTACACTTGAACAAAAATTAACAAATATGTTGGACGATGATGATTCGATGTGACAAATAAATTTATGGGGAAAGCTAAATATTTTCAACGTATTTCAAAAGTGGTCCTGTACTGTAGTAAAAGAGATATAAGTATCACGAAAGTAAACACTTTAATGCGTTTTCAAAGTAATTTCCTGAATCAGTGACTAGCGTTTATTTGCATGCTATGTTCCTAAGTTGGTTTCCAAGCTACGTTTTCCCCATTTGTGATCATTATTTTGCTAAAGTATCATTTTTGCTATCAAGCTTCCTTTTGCGGTTTACCTGTCATTATATTGGGATTGAGTTTGAAAAACAATGTCCTCATTTAGCTACATAGGAATAATCTGGGAGACCGTAGAGAAACTTAAAATTTAAAAAAAATGTGGCGCAAAAGGCTCTTGACTTGAAATGAGAATTAGATGATTTAGAAACCCTGGGCTTGGCTTACTCCCTTCCGGGTAGTGACCTATTTCTCCTAATTGTTTTATGACCAGCATACGCCATGATGTCACTCACCGCGAGCTAGATTGATCCGAGAAAATATCACACTGGTGCACTCGTACCTACATGGATAATAGAATAGGTCATAGGAAAAGTAATATACTTAAATAGGATTAGCCTTATAAATACGAACCGAGCGTATCGCCAAAATAAACATGCCTCGGTGTGCTTTGATTTAAAGTAATGTAAACAAGTCGATAAAATATAAATTGTGACGGTTCTTGTAATCAATTTCTGTATTTGGAGTTAGGTTCTACATAAGCAACTTAAAGAAAAACCTTAATGACGATAAAAGATAAATATCTACGATTCACACACTCCTTTCGCCTAGCTAATGGCACAGATATAAAAATGTACTATATCGGCATCACGTTGTTGTTGTTCTAGGAAACTTATTCTAGACTACCAGAGTTTATACTGGGACATATATGTGTACAAACTCTTTGAAGTATATTTCGGAATTTGCATGTAATTTTATCGATAAATTACACTATTAACAACCCAAAAAAGTATTAGCGGGCTTTCAATTTAGACGTTTCGTGTCGCGCCGCTGCAGCGCCGAAGCGGTGCGTTTGTCGTACTGCGTACGGACGTTCGCTTGTTTTCATACACACGAAACGTCTAAAGTGTGGTCTAAAGGTAAGTTCAACTACTGCTTGTCGCTCAAAAATAATAGGTATTATTTTTCTGCAATTTTCTATGACAGTTCAAAAGTCCATGATTGTCGCGGCCATGATGTGACGTCATTTACCTCAATCTGCCTTATTAGCATTAAATGTTTTGACCTTATAAAAGTAATTTTAATAATTGTGTTTGATTTATTCAAGCAAAAATTGCGATAATGATATAATAATAAAATCTTAGTGAAACTTTACCTACATTTCAAATAAAAGTGTTATTTTGACACAACATGGACTTTGACATCCGTACCTACCGCCACAGAGTATATAATCACTACGTTTACCTACCGCCGCCGCGCCGTTATCGAAGACGACCGCCGTTATGTTTTGAAAGTGCGTTCCGTTTCGCATAAAAAATATCCCACATAAAACAATAAATTGTATAACTGATGATTTAGAAACTTTAAACAAGTGAACCACAATGTTTTTATGCGACAATACAAGGCATTTTTAATAAATAAAAAGAGTTTTGTATATCATCTGTAGCTGATCGTGGTGTTGCAGAAAGAAGCTTCATAGAAATAATCTTGAAAGAACTGTTAGATAACATGAGACGATGCTAATCCCGTTCAGTACTATTGTATCTTACTGTACCAAGACCTTTAAAGAATCTTCATTTCAGTTGCAGTTGAACTACCTAATGATGGGCAGAGTAGTGACAGCTGAAGCCCAGCGGTTCATGGTGGACTGTCTGAAGGCGGTCGGAACAGCAAGCAAGGCGGCGGAGCAACAGGCCGAGCTATTGATCCAAGCCGACAGATTCGGACATCCTAGCCATGGACTTAATAGGTTAGGTGAGTAAATGTGAGGGGAGATCAACAGATAGCAAATGACACAGGGCGAATAATTGTCAAGCATAATGGAGGCCAAAGCACATAGCTCTCAACGGATGACCGATGGGGTCAGATAGTTTTGGTGGTGACCGCTTACCGGAAGGTGCAGAGCGGGTAGGTGTCTATCTCAGACAAAGTGAACATAGTTAAGGCACAGGACCAGCATTTATGGTAAAGCTAGAAGCCATGACCAGCAGTTTCAAATCTCCGTTTAATAATGAAAATGGTGATTAGTTATGTGTAGAAGATAAAAGACAAATTGCTGTCTGAAAAGTAAATTGTGCTGTTTTCGCTGGCATAATCTTGGAACTCATGATTTTCAAATCTGTGAATGCAGTTTTTTAGCAACGCCATGATGTGGTTAGATACATAAAGGGTTTAAAACGCCTCTTAACGAAGCCGAAGGGCACTTTCCCTGTCATTGCGATCATTTTTTTGTTCTACACCATACCTGGGAACCTTCTAGTTACGGAGATATTGGGGGTCAAAGTTCCAACTTTTTGACAAGTTTTTTTTTTAATACAAGTTTTTACTGTAAGATTTTTACTTTAAACATCTCCATGGCCCAGTACTATTCAATCAATCCATCAGCACAATGTTTTAAGTGCGTTACATTGAATTCTACCACAAAACAACCCCAAAAAAAAGTCGTTTCCCAGCAATATTTTTAGCGTAAAGTTACTTAGTTTGATGTATACGGAATGCTTGGTTGACGGCTTCGTGATGAGGTGGTTTACACCCTGTATATGGTCACCTATTCCATCCAATTTTAGTCTTTACTTATCTCCGGAGTGGCCTCTTTGTCTCCATTCCCAAAATAGATTATATGTATGTGCAGAAATGTACGTAAACGACATCAAAAGCGGTGCTTGTGAGCCTAACAACGAGCCAAAGGTGCTTAAAGAAACCGAGGCTACGGCGTGGGTCGATGCCAACAACGTGCTGGGGGCTACTGCCAGCCACTTCGGTATGGACTTAGCCATCAAGAAGGCACAGAAAACTGGAGTAGGATGGGTCTCCGTCAAAGGTAAGAAATCTTGTGGTTACTCTTGTAAAGTCATTATTTCAATGTACTTTCATACCCTACTTTTTGCATTACCATTCGTATGCAAAAACATTTGAAAGCCAAATTTCACAAAGCGCTCTACAGCGCCAAAAAAACTGGCAAAGAGAACCCTATACGGTTGGAAACCGTTGGAAGGAATATTCCATGGAGGACTTTAATTATAACGACATGCGATTAATTGTTTAAAGTTTAAACGATCGAAACAATCAACGAAAACAAGAATATGTTAATTTACCCACCCACACATAAACTGTTCCAGGTTCCAATCACTTTGGCATGGCTGGTTTCTGGGCTCAGAAGGCTGCTGACCAAGGCCTGATAGGCATGGCTTTCACCAACACCTCGCCTCTCCTTGCACCTACCAGGAGTAAAGAGGTGAGTCGTTGGAGATGTAGGGAGTACTTGAAATTAACAAGAGGTCTAAGAGGTTTCTTACGGTTGTTATGACGTTTAGGGGAATTTCGAGTCTGAGCACAAACAGCTTAAACCCAGTAAATTTAAACTAGCTTTAATTTGGGCATCAACTGGCCGTGGCAAGCCTGCCAACCAACCCTGGGCCCTTGAGATGAATAACGGACTCTCACAGTGAGGTAGGCTTGAATTTCTGTGTCGAGAAAATTGTTTAGCTGTTATTGAATGCATGTTTCAACAAAATTGATATGAATTTAGTGCTGCTGCAAGTAATTTTGACGTAGATAACTTATCTAGTACTAGCGGACGTCCCGCGGTTTCACCCGCATAGTTCCCGTTCCCGTGGGAGTACGGGGATAAAATATATCCTATGTTACTCGTGGATAATGTAGCTTTCGAATGGTGAAAGAATTTTTAAAAACGGTCCAGTAGTTTTTAAGCCTATTCATTACAACCAAACAAACAAACAAACAAAGTTTTCCTCTTTAGAATATTAGTGTAGATGTCATTTTCTCTGTTTTCAGGCTGCATTGGGAACAAATCCCATAGCATGTGTTGCTCCAGCTTCGCAGAATGAATCGTTTTACCTCGACATGGCTACTACCACGGTCTCTGTTGGAAAGGTAATTAATTGATCGGACGAAGAACTAGACCATTCTATCATAGTCTAAGGGTGAAGTTAATTCCGGCCCTGGTTCAATCCATGGTCCGGAGCGAGACGGAATGGGATGCCGTCACCTCCTTCTGCGAAGCAGTCATGCTAGCGAAGGAGGTGGCAGAACGCGAAAGGGAGAGAACCTCTCGCCCCAGCGGCCGCGGGAGTCGCACCGGGCATCGGGGGCCACGTGGTGGCTACCGGCCACCGTAGACGCGGGCGTGTGGACGGCGAGCTATGGGCTAGCTAGCCGTCCGCCCGTCTTATGACGACAGGCCGTGTCGACGGCGCGTTCGTGTTCCAGGCGCGCCTCAAAGAGATGTCAGCATAAAGGATGGGGCCCGCAAGGGCCGAACTCTGTCGGTATCTCTTTCGAACCGTCCCGCAGCCCCGGAACGTAAAGGGCGAGGAAGGAACATGGATGGTTTTTAGTCAGTAAAAGTCTGCTCCGCCCAGAGTGGGGTCATTTGATGATTTCCCATCCGAAAAAAAAAAGGGTGAAGTTAATAAACGAAATTGCCGAGCGCCCGCGCGCGTCTTATAACTTATCCCTAAGTCACATAACGTACAAATGACACACATTTCCAGTCAAATTATCATTATATAACCCAATTTTTTATACTGTTGCTTGTCGCTAACTGCACATTTTCGCTTGATTGCCTTCTCCTAGAATCCTTGTAAGACGTGAGTTCTATTTACTTGGAAACTTTTAACAATCCCTGTCGAACTACATACTTTAAACTTTTGTTTTCCAGATAGAAATGCAACGTCGAAAAGGAGAGCCATTGCCGGCCGGTTGGGCGCAAGGACCCGATGGGAATGAAACAAAAGACGCTGAACTGGTACGTTTATCATATCATCATTATTCATCATTAATGTCGCAACTACCAGCTAAGTTCAATGTGCTCAAGTTCTATGTGGCGTAAGGCGTCACTAGCTCTTCGCACTAAAAAGTGCGGTGCCTACCAGATTTCTTCTTCGGCAAACCTGAAAACACCGAAAGAGGATGGTTGCTTTTTGAACAAAAGAGTGACCTATAAATGAACGTGACCACGGATTAAAAAAAACGGAACGGAAATAAGTAAGTATTCTACTCTTGAAGACAATGGAAGTGGGCAGGGCACATTGCTCGCAGATTGGATGGCCGATGGGGCCGAAAAGTTCTGGAGTGGCGTCCACAAACCGGAACACGTGGCGTTGGAAGGACTCCCTTAGGTGGACCGATGATCTGGTGGAGGTTGCGGGAATCCACTGGATACAAGTCGCGCGGGACCGGCCAATGTGGCTACACTTAGGGAAGGCCTATGTTCAGCACTGGACGTCTTGCGGCTGAAATGATGATGATGATGATGATGATTCTACTCTTTGCTCAAGGAGAAGAATACTTCTACCAAAAATGGCTTGCTGCTGGAAATTAATTCAATAAAATCACACCTTTGTCCATTAGAATAAACAGAATCTCTATCCTTTCAATCAATTCCAATCATTAAATACTCCTTTTGTTTTGTTCATATTTTATGATCTTCGTTTTTGTCTACCTGAAGTGAAACGGTGACCATCAATAAAATTATCGTAGGTATTAATTGTTTTCAGGCGTTTCAAACCAGTTGTCTGATGCCCTTGGGTGGCGGCGAGCTGACATCAGGATACAAAGGTTTTGGACTAGCGGCCATGGTGGAGCTATTTTCGGGGATAATGGGAGGTTAGCTTTGATTATGATATCGTACAAGTTCTCGGTTATAGAAAGTCTTGTCTAATTCGCCTCTGTCACAACCGGCAATAAACTGCTCCGGAAAACAGACTCTGCTAGATAATGTACATAAGTATTTATGGCCGGTGGCCGCTGCCATTTCACAAGCTGTTCTCACCGGTTTGACAGTTAGGTCCTAAAATTACTATTATTTTTTTAAGACAAGAGCAATTTTGTAGCAATATGCTATAGTTTCCACCATCAATAAATTCCAAATCTATTTAGTCCGTCAGTTAGCATTGGAAAACAATGGACACTACGTATTTTTTGTTTTTTTAAATCAATTAATATTGACGCTTCAGATTTGAAGCGTTTTATCTTTGTCCATATTCATTGATTTACGCTCGTGACGTCAGAACGCACTAAAAATTATACCACGGTGAGACGTATTGATAATTTTAAAAGCCTCGAATCTTCATCAATATTGATTTACTTAACAAAGGAAAAAATACGTGTCAAATATTTTTTGATAATCTAACTGACGGACTAATTAGCTTTTTTTTGTCACCCTATTATTATAATTTTACGAAGTTTAACAAATCTGACTGCGTTGTCTCGGTGGAGGGCCAAGTGTTATTTAGTGTTCCCATCAGGAATTTCACAGTAGAAACCACGGAGTCTAAATCTTAGTCCGGTTAATGGCAGTAAGTAGACTCGCCCCGTATACATGGGCCTTACGTTACCGGCGAGTGAAATGCGTGTGCACTATTATGTACACCCCTGATTAACCCTTTGGAAATTATAGGCGTGATGTCACGTTATGTTCATTATAAATCTTCAATGGACAGGATACTACAAATAGCTTTAAGAGGCCCGCGGAATAAGTGTAGTTCATACAAACGTAATACCAAAATAATTTGTAAATCAAACATATTCTTAAGGTAGTGTGTATTTATTTCGATTAGATTACAGAATATCTGGGTTCCCAAATATACATTTTGAATGGACATGGATTTAAACAAGAGTTATGAGAAAAATAAGTTTTCTATAGAAATTTTCCTCATATCTCGTCTTTATCTCATTGTCCTTTCAAAATATTTATTTGGGAATATAGATAGTCTGTAATCCAATCGAAGTAAATATACACACTACCTTAAGAATATGTTTGATTTTCATATTATTTTGGTATTACGTTTGTATGAAAGACGCATGCTCCGCCGGATTAAGAAACATGAATTCTTAGGATATAAACTGTAGTCAGTTACGACGTCCTCCATGGCCACGTGGATTGAAAACAGCGACGTATTTTGCCACCAGCTTTGAACATTATCTAAACCGTCTAAAATTCTTAACAGGTGCCAACTACGGTCACCACGTGCGATCATGGTCTCACAGCGGCGCCGGCGGGCCAGCCAACTTAGGCCACTGCTTCGTCGCCGTCAACCCCGAATGCTTCGCTCCTTGCTTCGGAGATCGCCTCGCTGACTCCATAACACATTGGCGGCAGATGGCACCAGTGAGTAACATTGTTATCTAAATTCATGTTTTTTGTTATTCTTGATTGTCCCACTCCTAGGCAAAGGCTTCCCGCCATTCCTTCCACTTCTATCGATGCTGCGCCTCTTCTCGCCAATTACCGAGAAAGCCATCTAGGGCATCCCGCCATCTTCTCCTCGGTCTGCCCACAGCTTTGCTGGCATCCGACAGACGTAGCCTGTCTAGTCCCATTTTAGTTTGGCAGCTTCATGAGCTACGTCAGCCATTTGAATTCTGATTCTTCCTTTTCTAAAATTAGCAATTTTTGGTCCAGAATACTTTTCAACAACGTACCTGTTATGGAAACGACAAAGACTGACTAGTTGGTATTAGTAGTATTGATTTATTTAATACACACATGGAGGACTTTCCGCTAATAAAAACATTACACTTGGTTTAGAGGCTTCAGTCTTTAGGTATGCGACTGTGCTTCTGATAAAACGTGTCGCAGTAAATCGAATTATCGAATGGTGCTGAATCTAATAAAACCTCACCTAACCTTAATACGATTGCATCATTTAGAGACGTCAGGTCCATCGCGTGCCCATGGAAGATAATTGGTGAGCTAAGAAAACCCCTAAGTGCTGCGACACTGCAAAAGCGCTACGTGGGACAGCGTGGGACAGCGTGGTTGACTGTACGATTACGTGTCTCACGGTAGATGGCTAAGATCAGCTCTCATCGCCGCCCATCTGCCACACGCCTAATGGCCACTTATACAGGGTTATTTATAAAACACCAACCACCTTGCAGGAGTAGATTACTTAAACATCATAAACAACAACATTTGTTCTATGACTTTTTCGAAAACAGGCAAAAACAAAGACTTTTCATGAAACTCTTGATCAGCTGTTCGGACATAATGTTTGGGGAGTTGAATTTTTTTGTCTGTTTTCGGAAACGTCGTAGAACAAATGTCGTTGTTTATGATGTTAGTAATCTACTCCTGCGAGTTTGTTGGTGTTTTACAAGTGACACTGTAAGGTAGATTTATTTTTATGCACTAGAACCAAAAAAATCGAAGACAAATGACCTACCAATCCGCACTGGGCGCGCGTGGTACATACTCCCCAATAGAGGCCCCCTCTGTGTTCCAGCATTAGGTACATTAATAGGCTGATAATGATGATGATGATGATAGTTTTATTGCTATGGAATTCCGCAACGTTACGCCTGATTCCATAACTTATCGTATAACAATTTCTGTTCACAGACGGATCCTAAGCTACCTGTGCTGGCTCCAGGAGACAAAGAGAAGCAGGCGGCGGCAGAGACCGACGCCCGAGGGTACGTGACGTACGTCAAGCAACAGATCGAGTCCTCCGCCGCGCTGGCCGAGAGACTCAAGATAAAGCCCATGATAGTAGAAATGAACTAATTGAGCAATGCTAGTTTAAGTGAAAATTGTTAATTTAAGGATATTGCATTTGATATTTTGATCTTTTTTGTTGTTTTAATTATGTATGTAAGACTGCTTGGGATGCTGATACAGATACTGAGGTCAAAAACTAAAAGCAAGATCGCAGAAAAAATACTGTGCATTTGTCACAGCCAAAATTGAAATTGCAACTTCTCAGATGTGCACCAGCTCTAAAAGTACTGTCATTATATTGTACCTTGGTATTATACATCAACTTAGTTTGGGACCACTTAGGCTTTAGCTGTGATAGAGAACTGAATGTGCCTTCGAAATGATTTTTTGATCTATGATATTGATATTGTTAATAAATATTTATAAATCAGATTTTGAGATACTCGCTTCTTTTATTTTATATCGTATCAGTCAGTACCTGGGTGAATATTTCATTTCGTGCATATTTGAAGTTTTGGAGAAAAATAAAAAAAAGTAACCTAATCATGTTCTTTATATACTTTTTTAAAAGTATATAATGATACCAACTGGGACATATCAAAGGGACAGTAATTCTAGGCGATTTTGACGTTTGTTTTTTTTTAAAGAACGGTAATGAGATTTCACAAATACGGTAATTAGATCTCAAGATACGGTAGTGAGATAAACTAGTAACAGCTAGTAACCAATAAAACATTTAAAAAAAACATAGTATTTTACACGTGTAAACCTTTTAAAAATGAAATATTAACATTAAAAATCATTACCATTCGTTTCTTCTAATTACCATTCGAATTGTAGAAAATGGTATTTAATGGTAATAAGAAGAATGGTAATTAGATTCACAAGTATTTCTAATAAATATTTGTTATTTTGAATAGGTAAAGGCTTGTAAGGCATATACAACAAAGAAAGACTTGGGTGAATATTTCATTTCGTGCAAATTACGCGGCAGGCGATAAAGAATACATTAAATGTTGAAAAAATCTTTACCTGATTTTTTTTTTCTAATTAACTAATAACAGTACTAGGCGCAACGCTTCAAAAATCTAGTTTTTTATTATAAGTGCACCAAATTTAAAAAAAACAAGCCAAAAATCTAATTACCATCCATGTCCCTTCTTCCAGATTTTAATAAATCGGTGCATTTTAGTAAAAAATCTGTAGGAAGAACGATTTATGTAATACGTTTTCGGTTAATATATTAATTAATCCATATTATATAATACATATTCTTTACGAAAGACCATATTTAAGTGGTTTCATATAACTTTGAAAAATGTCCCTACCCTCATTCATAATTACCATTCGACGATATTCTCAATCCGATATTTTCGTACTTACGCGCCACAGCGATGTAGACTAAACAAGAAATATTCGGCGTCAGTGTCTGCTCTACTACCAAGCTGGACGGACGCGTGAGAGAGCGATTATGGCGACGTAATTTTGAATTCTCCTGTGCGAAAAGTGAAGTGGTTCAAAATATTTCTACATACCATTCGCGTTTTGAAAGGTAATTAATATTGTGTTTTTTATATAATTATTGGCTAAGTATATCCAGTACAAGTCTTTCTTTGTTGTATATGCCTTACAAGCGTTTACCTATTCAAAATAACAAATAAGTATTTATTAGAAATACTTGTGAATCTAATTACCATTCTTCTAATTACCATTAAATACCATTTTCTACAATTCGAATGGTAATTAGAAGAAACGAATGGTAATGATTTTTAATGTTAATATTATAATATTTTATTTCATTTTTAAAAGGTTTACACGTGTAAAATACTATGTTTTTTTAAATGTTTTTTTGGTTACTAGCTGTTACTAGTTTATCTCACTACCGTATCTTGAGATCTAATTACCGTATTTGTGAAATCTCATTACCGTTCTTTAAAAAAAAACAAACGTTAAAATCGCCTAGAATTACTGTCGCTTTGATATGTCCCAGTTGGTATCATTATATACTTTTAAAAAAGTATATAAAGAACATGATTAGGTTACTTTTTTTTATTTTTCTCCAAAACATCAAATATGCACGAAATGAAATATTCACCCACTTGTACTGGATATACTTAGCCAATAATTATATAAAAAACACAATATTAATTACCTTTCAAAACGCGAATGGTATGTAGAAATATTTTGAACCACTTCACTTTTTGCACAGAAGAATTCAAAATTACGTCGCCATAATCGCTCTCTCACGCGTCCGTCCAGCTTGGTAGTAGAGCAGACACTGACGCCGAATATTTCTTGTTTAGTCTACATCGCTGTGGCGCGTAAGTACGAAAATATCGGATTGAGAATATCGTCGAATGGTAATTATGAATGAGGGTAGGGACATTTTTCAAAGTTATATGAAACCACTTAAATATGGTCTTTCGTAAAGAATATATATTATATAATATGGATTAATTAATATATTAACCGAAAACGTATTACATAAATCGTTCTTCCTACAGATTTTTTACTAAAATGCACCGATTTATTAAAATCTGGAAGAAGGGACATAGATGGTAATTAGGTTTTTGGCTTGTTTTTTTAAATTTGGTGCACTTATAATAATAAACTAGATTTTTGAAGCGTTGCGCCTAGTACTGTTATAAGTTAATTAGAAAAAAAAAAATTCTGGTAAAGATTTTTTCAACATTTAATGTATTCTTTATCGCCTGCCGCGTAATTTGCACGAAATGAAATATTCACCCACCTGCTCCTACTTTCGTAAGATACTTGTCAGTGCTTTCGTAGTCAGTGTCATTTAAAAACGGATAAAAATATCGGAGGATAGATGGCAGAAAGGCAAATAATTTATAGTACGTAGACTATTTTATTTCCAATGTTTATATATCGTCCCCAAGGCACCAAATGAGATTTTGTATCTTGTGACTTTACGTTGGATAAAGATAAAATGCCCTGCCGTGCTGTCTCCGGTTGGCGCTGGCCTTTAGACCTTCTACTCAAAGCACTGCATGCAGGGACACTGCCAATCGTATTGTGTGTAGGCATGCAGCGCCGATATTTTAATTGTTCACCCTGCCGCAGGGCCTTAAAATATCGGCCCTGCATGCACACAATGCGATTGGCAGTGTCCCTGCAGTCAGGGCCCTGCAAGCAGTGCTTTGAGTAGGGGTCTTTAATCGAACCTGACAGATAATTAATGTATTGTCAAAGTCCGCTGTCCGGTCGGCCCCGTTAGACCGCATCTCAAGGCATCGTTCACACTGCAAATATGAGCCGAACAACTGCGGGGAGCAGGCAACGGATCCAGTTTCTGTAGTCAAGAAAGAAATTGCGCACTCATTAAGAGTAGACCGTGTTGATGGTCATCCTTGCGACGATCATCCAGAGGAGCTCCTGGCTAACTAATAATAGCCGCTCGGGACGATCTTTAGTTTAAGCCGTGCTTGTTGGTCTGTGGATGGGTGACTACTCATTTCATACCGGATTTCCTCCGTGCCTCGGAAAGCACGCTAAGCAGTTGGTCCCGGTTGTCATTTGTAGATCTTTGACAGTCGTTACAGGTAGTCAGTAGTCCAAAAAGTCTGACAACCAAGCCTTGCCATGGGGTATCGTATTACCCAGTACTAATTAGGTTGTGGAGA
Organism: Xestia ashworthii; assembly: GCA_950022955.1. Classification (NCBI taxonomy): domain Eukaryota; kingdom Metazoa; phylum Arthropoda; class Insecta; order Lepidoptera; family Noctuidae; genus Xestia; species Xestia ashworthii. The sequence continues at coordinate 6,630,566 of OX465563.1, forward strand.
TCAGATTGGAAGTAGCTTCATGTAATTAAAATACTGGTATTCTGCTGGGCTAGAAGCCAACCCCAACATGGTTGGGAAAAGCTAGACTGACGATGTTGAGGGTCATCCTCCCCTCTTATTCTCTTTTCTATTGGAATCAGCTTCTAGTTTAACCAGGATGCAACTAAATACGCAGTTGTTATCTATACATTCTAGATTATTCTAATCTATGAATAAATCAACCATGTAGGTTGAATATGACACAGCCAGCCAAAGCTTCTGCAGCATTGCTATTGGCCGTTAATATTACTCACCCAGTTAAAAACACTGTCACAGATGTTTGATTGACAGCAGACATTTAAAGACAACACCCTAAACAACACCAACCAAGCTGAAAGCCTGTGAACTTCTTTTGAACCCTCGTTTGTCTTATCGGTTCTTATTGTCTCATTATTTCATTATTTCGGGGTGATTTTGATTTCCTGCTGCGTATGGGGGTTAACTAAGTGTTGACGCCAAAAGTGAACCGTAATCCTCGTGGACCCGTCGCAGGTTTGTGGTCTTTACAAATGCATTTGAATTATTACTACTGCCTGTGCGGCGGTTCCGTGTTCCGTGCCCTGATGTATTTTGTAGTGTAGTCTCGACCTGCTGGACCTAATTTGTGCCATAGACCGTGAACCGACATTTGATTGATCTTCAAGAGCGGTAAAGGATCGATGCATAGTCTTATTGACAGAACATAGGACTCTATTTCAGCTGGTTTTGCACAACGCTGAGTTTATTGAGGTGTAAGCTGATGTAAGTAAGTACAGTGAAACCTGGATAACTAGGACATTCAAGGGACCTGCAAATTGGTTTCACTTAGAGATATTCTACTTACCCCGTGTCTCGGATATCCAGGCATAAATGTCGGGACCTCAGAATGAGTTCCAGCTATAGAGGTTTCTCAGTTATCCAGGTCCCACTTAAGGGGCCGGCGGAGCATGCGTTTTTCATACAAACGTAATACCAAAATAATATGAAAATCAAACATATTCTTAAGGTGGTGTGTATTTATTTCGATTGGATTACAGAATATCTATGTTCCCAAATGTATATGTATGTAGGTAGTGTTACCTTAGGAATATGTTTAATTTACAAATTATTTTGGTATTACGTTTGTATGAAATATGCATGCTCCGCAGTCGTCTTAACCAAGTTTCACTGTATTTCTAATCTTGTAAATTGACCAATTAAGTACCTACTCGAGATAATTTTAGAAGTTGAACAAAATATAAGTACCTAAGATTTTTTAAAGTACAAGCCGTGTTTCCGAGTCGGGATAAGGCAAAAAAAGAAGAACTGTCATTTCTTTAATATATAAATATATCCAGAGAAACGATGGACGGATTGTGTGAAGATATTATGAAAGCTCAATAGTCAATTAATGATAGCGTAATGGTTGACAGCGGAGAATGGAAGAAAAAAACGTTTTGCGCCGACCCCTAGAAACATGTGATAAGTGCAGGAAGATGATGATGACTCCTTGAGGACATGGAGTTTTAAAAACCCTTTCCTTAGTTTTCACCTTTGTCACATGAGCTACTTTATGCAGACTGTATGCAGCGACGTCATTAAAAAGGTGGCTGGCTCGGACTGGATGCAGAAGCTGAAGAGAACTTTAATGTTTATGTCCAGGAACAGCGACACTGCGACAAACTGATATACTATACACCATATAGTCTACATTAGATCTCTGTGCCTAATTTCAACCAGATCCGTTCAGCCATTCCGGCGTAATTGAGTAAAAAAGATCCGTCCATCCATCCATCCAGTAAAATAAGTATCATCTGCCTAGCCTTTTCCCAATTATTGACTTCCAGTCTAAGTGGATACAGCTGAGTACCAGTATTTTACATGGAGGGACTGCCTATCTGACCTCCACAATCCAATTAGAACTGAGTAATTTACGATACCACTTGGTAAGACTGGTTGTCAAACTTTCGGGGCACTGACTACCTGTAACCACTGTCAAAGATCTACAATTGACGGCCGGGACGAACGGCTTAACGTGCTTTCCGAAGCACGGAGGAAACTCGGTATGTAATGGGTGGTCACCCATCCACAGACCAACCTAGGCAAACGCTGCTTAACCTGAAGATTGCTCCGAGCGGCTGTTAATGTTTAGCCGCGAGTGTCGACATTAAATTAATCTATTGTAATAAACAATTCAATTGCAGGCGCGGTATCATCCGATCTACTATTTTTGGTTTAAATAAGTCGTGATGCAGAAAGTGAAAACGAAGGAAGTGACGCGCTTCGTGACAGAGTGTGTGATGGCCGCAGGATGTCCTCGCGAGGCAGCAGAGCAATTAGCAGCACTGCTCGTAGCGGCCGACAGTTGCGGCCATCGCAGTCATGGAATAAACAGGTTAAGTTAGTATTTTCTATCTATTTTATGTACTCGTAAACACTGTCTTACAGACAAATACACGATGGATGGATTGTGTGAGGATAATATGAAAGATAAGGGAGTAAATGATAACATAACAGTTGACAGAGGAGAATGGAAAAAAGAAACGTGTTACGCCGACCCCAAGTACCATGGGACAAGATCAGGAATTTAAGATGATGATGAAACTTTGTCTTGACGTAGACCCGCAAGAATACAGGTTGCTGTCACTATTGTCAAAGTCAACTGTAAGTCACCACGAATGGCGGGGAATTGCAAGGCAAAGCATATCCTGGACTGGGGCTCAGTGGTGCTGGTAAACCTGTGATATAGGTAGTTGGTAAACTGTGTTAACAACTACGAGTAAATAAGATAAGCATACAATCATGTCATAACTTTTGTTCTCATGTCCACCAAAATGTGCCTCCTTTGAAATGGAATGATGTTGCATGGTCCTTGCTGCGCGAGAATGTGATTGATAAAGAAAAATGGCTACTTTTATTTATTTATTTCAATTTTAAGGTGGACGCACACTTATCCGCGCCGAAGGAATCGACCGCGCCGAAAGAATTTTTTCTCATACGTATGACGTCATCTATTCGTCCGATTCGACGCGGATAAGTGTGCGAGGTTTAGTAGGATTTCATACAAGTAATTCTAAAATTCGATTCTTTTGGCGCGGTCGATTCCTTCGGTGCGGATAGGTGTGCGTCCACCTTTAGGAAAACTTACAGCTAAACAGACAGCGAGTAATAGCTTAAACAAAATATGGCCAATTACAAGTTTCCACATGTAGTAAATAAATAATATGACATGCAAATAAAGACTTATACATTTATCACACAAACAGAAGAGTCACTAAATATGAGTACGCTCAAAGAAGGTATTGGTTAAAGTTTTCTTCAATTTAGCGGTACTAGTATTAAGGTTTAAGCCTCGTATTCATGGTAAACATTTGTTTAGCAACATGGTTGCATAAACATGTTGCCGAGTTGCTGTCAACATATTGCGGGCAACACTTGTGTTGCGGAGTTGATCACGCCATGTTGCAGAGTTGACGCCCGGTGAGCGAAAACATCAGTTTATCAACAAATGTTGACGCGTGCGGACGCCTTTGCTTCTGTATATAAACATGGCATGGCGGTAGTGTGGAGCAACGATAAAATTATGCAATTACAACACTACTTCCTCGGGCAACATTTTAACGCAGACTGGCGTGTGTGGACAACCAACCCATATTGATTTAAACAATGTTGCCAGCAGCATTCTCGCCATTCATCAACAACGTTGATCAACTGTTGCTAAACAAATATTTACCATGAATACGAGGCTTTACAGTTTTTTGGAGTTGACTGTACCTGTAGGTAGTAGGTACACGCTCCACAACGTAAGATCGACTATCGACTATCGAGCTTTCGTCATATTTGAAATTTAATGAGCTCGGCAGTTCACCGACTGGACGCATTCAAATCTAGAATAAAGCTCGAATGAAGCTCGAAACACCAATTCTCTGGCCTGTGCACAGTTCTACTTAGGTTTCTTACAGACGAGCGACACGTTGCCAACTGCAGAAAAATTGCAGTCGTCACCGACGCGTCGACGGCAGTCGTCGACACACATTTACGCAGCATGCCACAACTGCAAGCGTCGCCACCCGTCGACGGCAGTCGTCGACGCTTCGGCGGCTGCTGTCGACACATCGTCGACAGGTGGCGACGGCTGCAGTTTATCTGCCGTTGGCAACGTGCCGCTCGTCTGTAAGAACGCTTATACTAGCTTAACTTAACATTATCTGTCTCTTCTAATTAATCGTTTCAATCCTAAACCATTTACAGAACGCTACATACTCGACATTAAGACCGGGAGGTGCCAACCATCCAACACGCCCAAGATAGTGAAGGAGACCGCAGCAACGGCGTGGGTGGACGGTAACAACGTGCTGGGGGCCACAGCTGCTCATTTCTGCACCGACTTAGCGCTAAAGAAGGCCAAAGACACTGGAATAGCGTGCGTCTCAGTGAAAGGTAACCTCTTTAAGACCTGGTTTCCACGAAACAAAGCAAAAAGCAGAAACGAGCCGGACGCAGAAGAGACTTTTGGTAATCAAATAATCACATTGCTTGATATTTACATCATAATTCATATCTTTCTTGTTATTTGTCGAATCTTGCTAGACTCCGTTCGTTGTCGTCTCGACTCGTTTCACTTTCGGTGGAAAACTGGCCTAACATATCGCACTATTCAAATCAGCCCAACTCAGCACGCAAGATCTGACTAATCTCCGTATAATTTATCTCACCTAACTTGCTGAATGTTCTGGATTTAAGGCATTAATTGCTTGCACAATAGTAGGTTTATACCATGCACTGAACTGAATTATTGTTAAGACCTGCCCGACAAAAGTTAACCCATGCAGCATAAGTATGCTTAAAGATATAGTGTTTACACCACTTTTTTATTGAAAATCTGTCTTTCCAGGGTCCAACCACTTCGGGATAGGTGGCTACTGGTCCAAAAAACTGGCAGACAACGGGATGATAGGCATGACATTCAGTAACGGTTCACCTCTAGTAGCTCCCACCAGGAGTACTAAGGTCAGTACAACTAGCGACAAAAACAGATTTCTTACAAGTTTGGCATGAGAACTAAAGGATTTTATTTTGGAAAGTGCAAAGTAGGTACTTACTACTAATAAATATTTTCTGTAATATAATTCTTATCAATTTGTTGCTCGCTCTGAAAAGACCTGTTTACTTCGAGATCTTTTCAACCGACTTTCAAAAAGAGGAGGTTATCAATTCGTCTGTATTTTTTTTTTGTTTTTTTTTTTTTTGTGTTTGGTACCTCATAACATTCGACTGCGTGAACCGATTTTGATGATTCTTTTTTTATTTGAAAGCTGGTGCTTTCCATGTGGTCCCATTTTAATTTGCTGAAGATCTGATGCTGGTCTTCGGAGATATACAATGGAACTCTTCAAAAATGTACGACAAATCTGCAGTGATTGCTGTTATCGCTTGTAGGTTTATTGTTTATACAATATCATGACGTCTTATCACGCCTGTATGCTCTGAGGGGGTACGCAGATGTGTACAATACACCCAGATTTCGACAGTGTTTGTTACCTCAGTACTTTATACTGGGTGAACCGATGTTGATGATTCTTTTTTAATTTGAAAGCTGGTGCTTCCCGTGTGGTTATATTTTAATTTGCTGAAGATCTGATCCGGATCTTCGGAGATATACAATGGAACTCCAGATAACTACTGCAATCGCTTGAATGTTTATTGTTTATACAACATCATGACGTAACATCACGCCTGTATGCTCTGAGGGGGTACGCAGATGTGTACAATATTCCCAGATTTTTATAAAGTTCCATTTATTGGGGATAAGCCTATTACCTTGACATGTATTGTTTTTCTTTTATTTTATTGGCAAAGGTACTTTAAGGGTAGTTTGATGAGAATTTGGTTAGGTTCTGATTATGGGATCCATGACAAAGGAACGGAACTCTTCAATTCTTAGAAGCAAATTAACGATACTCGGCCAAATCTTTTAAAGGCTATCCGCATATTTGAGTCACGTACCATAACGTCGTTATTAACCGACTTCAAAAAGGAGGAGGTTCTCAATTCAATGTTCCCCGATTACTCTTCAGATGACCGAATTTGTTTTTTAATTGTTTGAAAGGGTATCTTTCTAGAAGGTTCCATAATCATCAAGTCAGGATCCTGATAATGGGATCCTGGAGAAATAGAGAGAACTCTTCAAATTTTATAGGCACACCAGAAGCGATTTGGGTTGTTTTAGGAAGAGTACTTTCTCGGAGTGATCCCATTTAAATTTGGTAAAGATTTGATGAAAAACTTCGGAGAAAGGCAACGGAACTCCTCATTAAATGTAGCAAATGTGTGTCTCTAACTGGGATTGCTGAAATCTCATGTCTGTCTATTGTTTACACCAGTTCATAACAAAAAATCACGCTGGTACGCTGTGAAAGGGTATGCACATGTGAACCACTAAATAGTGAAAAATAAAAACTTTTTTGCAAAAAATAAAACCGACTTCACACAAAAAAGTGAAAAATAACTTTAGCTTCTGAAGTCGGTGACAAAAAAATTAAATCATTCAAACTAAGGTCACCGTTATTTTTTGCAAAAAAGTTTTTTTAGGGAACATGTTAAATACTAGTAGAGATGCAATTCATTTTGAACGTAGGAACACCCGTTAGGTTTTATCCGGTAGAGAACTAGGCTATGCCTGAACCCTCGGTGCTCTCCAGGCGAAAGATTTGTCTAAAAAAACAAGGCTTTCAAAAGCCTCCTAAGTCAAATTTGGTTCAGTGCTGCTGAGCAGTCGATCTCAACTTCACAAACAGCCTTTGATAACGCCTTGCGTTTCTGTAAACGCAAATTTATGTACTTATCGTAAACAATAATCATCATAATCAACCCAGCCTTTTTTCAACTATTTTGGGGTCGGCTTCCAGTCTAACCGGATGCAACGACGGCCTATCTGACCTCCACAACCCAGACAGTATTAATATACCTGTAACTACTATCAAAGATCTACAAATGACAGCCAGGACCTTAACGTGCTTTCTGGGGCAAGGAGGAAACTCGATATGTATCGGGTGGTCACCCATCTACAGACCAACCTAGGCAAGCGCGGCTTTACCTGCGTCAACCCGAGCGGCTGTTATGATTTAGCCACGAGCCCCCTCCTACAAGATCATGTGTATATTAACAAGCGCTAAACTGTATTATTTTGTCCTGTTTCAGGCTGCATTGGGCACAAATCCCCTAGCAGTAGTGGCTCCGGGTTTGCCATCAACTGGACCATTTTACTTGGACGTGTCTATGGCCACCGTGGCTCTAGGAAAGGTACAATAACCGGCAATAGACCACTCTGTACGCACTACGCAGTATAACATCCATTTCAGGTACGCGGCCTACCAACATGGCAAAAAGGCTTTAAAAAAGTTCGCTCGTCTGTTATTCTTAGCTCATTGCGCCATATGAATATTGGACTAGCTAGCAGCAACCCCCTCACAGCAATATGTATTCTATTGTCCATGTACCAGAAACAATTATTCTTCAAAATGCATAACACCTCAGTAAGATATAAATCAGACATCATTCTTATGGTCTCACTGTGAATTTTCAGATAGAAATGTGTAAGCGAAGTGGCACCAAGTTGGAAAGAGGCTGGGCGCAAGGGCCCGATGGAAAAGAAACACTGGATCCAGACACGGTGGGTAGACCCATAACCCATACCAGTTTTTATCCAAATTGTTGAAGATTGAATTCCAAAAGATGCCTGATGACAATTATTTACAAAGTGCTTTATGCAAAGGGCTCCGAGGCTCCCATGAGCCTCGAATGAATTCCTTCCATGAGCTCTTTTCCCACGGCTCGTCAAACCAGCCCTCGCTCGCGGTACGCATCCATGCTGTCTCGCCACCTCTTTCTTCGGCTGAAATGGGATTGGGTGGGTCACGACAGCCGTCTGTTTGTCTGTCTGTTTTTTTCTGATTTGACGGGACTTTTAATAGAAAACTTTTTTCTAAAAGAAAAGTAGCCTTAGCGTTCCGTGCAAAATTATCAAATTCCTTGAAATTGATAATAATTTTTCAACACACTTGCTCATAATAGTTATTTTCAATACACTTCCTCGAAAACTGGTTCTTTTCGCACTACGATTAGGTTCAAAATGCAGTGTATATTTGACACGCGTGCGTCTTTCATGTTTTTTCCACACATGTGCAGAAAGCAAAATTGCCATTGTATTGTATTAATACATATACTTAGTCCAAATTGGTTCATTGCATAATTTAAAAAAAAACATTCACCTCTGACTATAGAGTCAGAGGTGAATGTTTTTTTTTTATTTCGGAAAAGCGATCTACGTCTATTTTTTGAATATTCAAATTGTGTTTATAAATTCAATATCGTAGATAAACATGATTATTTATAACTAATATTTACTTTTATAAACAAATTAACATTTATTTGTGTTCTAAATTCAAAATTTAAAAAAAAAACTATTTTTTAATATTAGGCTGTATAACGGGTTCATACCTTTGCCTCTCCTTCAATCTGGCGAAAGCAAAGCGCGGAAAAAAATTAAATCTAAATCATAGTCTCGTGACATTAATGACACAAGTATTTTACATTATTTTATTTTATTTCTTCAAAAGTGTATTGAAAAACGTCGTTTGAAACACGTGGACATTTGTTATTGCAGTTCTCGGCTCAAAAACACCCTCGCCTACCGCTCGGGTGTTAATACCGCCTTGAACTACAATAACAAACATTCTCCACTTGTATCAAAATGTACTATTATGATACTAGTGCGGTAAGTTGGTTTTTACAAACGAGTAGACGAATGTAAGCCTGAGACGAAATCGAAGGCTTACCATAGTCACGAGTTTATAAATACCAATTACTGCACATGTGTCATACGACGTTTTTCAACACATTTGCGAGAAAATTATTCATTAAGTATATTAAAACAACGCTTTAATTTTTTTGTAAATTATTAAATAGCGCTCTCGTTTGGCGGCAAGAAACTGTTTTCCGCAATTTGCACCTCATTCAAAATTTCAGGTGGAGTTGACTGATTCCTCGCTTGAACTCATTATTATTTTGTTTATCAGTCGGAAAGTTGCAACAATCTTTGACGTTTCTATAAAAATGGCGCGAATTTGCAAATGGCGCCACATGCACGTGGTGAAAATTAGAACTACATCTTTCGTCTCGCTTACTCTTTTGTATTAAAGTGAAACAAACGTATTGAGGAAAAGCACTTCCTATGAGGTTCGACCAGTCAGCCTATTTAATCACGTAATGTGAAACTCCTTGGTGGAATACTTTTTTTTTTGGAAATTAAAAAAATCCGTAAAGAATACGTACGGTGCTATACAAGGGGGAGTGCGGCAAAATAGGTACTTGGTGAGAATACCTATTTTACCGCACGTTCCGTTGAATGGTGCGTAATTTTCAACTTTCGAACAATGTATACAGGCTTCGTAAATGCACTTTTTGATCAAGTGTGTTGAAAAATGCATAAATTACGAAGCCCTGCATACATTGTTCATCATTATGATTAAAATGTTACATTCAGCCTAATCGATACTCGCAATCAAAGTTTTGAGACGCAATGAAAACTCCTTGGTATAATTTCATATAATTAAATTTAAATTCTGAAATGAATCCTTTTACGCTACTTTTTTAATAATATCATGTAGTAATTCGTTGCTTTTGGTTGACTTATTAATCACTATCACTACGTCATATAAAACAAAGTCTCCGCCGCGTCTGTCTGTCCCTATGTATGCTTAGATCTAAAACTACTCAACGGATTTTGATGCGGGTTTTTTTTTAATAGATAGAGTGATTCAAGGTTTTTGTATATAATTTTACGCGGGTGAAGCCGCGGGCATCGGCTAGTAAATAAATACAGACAACTCTAAACAAATAACGAAAACTTTGATGATAATCTTTCCTTTACAAACTTATGGATTGGGGAATTCGGAGAAACGTCGTTGCCGAACTAGCACCGTGTGGCAAAAATAGTCTTCTGAAAATGAATTATTAATTTTCAACTGTACGAACCATTGGTTAAATTCGCGTCGAATTTTTAAATTCAAAATTTAAGTTAGGAATGTAATATTGTGGCTATCATAACATTCACATTTACAAAGTATTTTTATTTACTTTCTTTTCGATCATTAATTGTGAATTTTGTTTTGTAATGTCTGAAGGTAAGATAAAGTGCGCCAAGGATCGGAAAAAAATTAATGATAAATAAGTTATGGATTCTAAAACCGTTGTTACTAAACCAAGCTTGTATTCAAAATCAAGTGAAAATGTTTAATCTGCCTTGCCTTTTCCCAACTATGATGGGGTCGACTTCCAGTCTAACTGAATACCAATATTGCCTATCTGACTTCCACAACCCATTTGCACTGGGTGATACGATACCCCTTGGTAAGACTGGTTGTCTAACCTATTGGGTCGCTGACTACCTGTAACGACTGTCAAAGAACTACAAATGACAGCCGGGACCAACTGCTTAACACGCTTTCAGAGGCACAGAGGAAACTCGGTATGTAATGGGTGGTCACCCATCCAAACCTAAACGTCGACCCGAGCAGCTGTTATTATTTAGCAAGGAGCTCCTCCCCTCGGCCTCTCAAAATTAAATGAAAATTGACGATTAAAATTATTGTTCGGAAAAGACGAGAAATAAATTAACTTAGAAAGTCATAGGAAGGCGTTTGCCCACCAATGCGATAGAAAAGGGTGTTAAAAAAAAGTATTTCGAAATAAAATGGTGTATCCCAATAACTAATCCAACCGAACACAATAACCTAATCATACTATTCCCCATTTTGTTTACTAAATACAATTATCATGATAGGAATAGGAACCAAACCAATTTTCACCACACCTAAAAGATCAGTACAAGACTTACCAAGATCCCTGGCGCACTATATCCAACCAAGGAAAAAAAAATCACAATTAAATTACCTAGTACAATGTAATTTTGAACTGCGAGTACATTCTTAATTTAAATTTTGATACCTATGGAAAAAAAATGGTGCGAATTTAGCGTTAGCCTTTGATCAATCTGTGCTGTTTATTGTTGGGTTGGTATAATGTACGAAAAACTATTAAGATTACCTACGTAATTATAGCTTAAAACAATATTATAATAATTATAAACAAAATTGTTTTACTTTCCATCAATCGATTTGCTAAATCCCGTAAATAAACTCGAGTAAATCGAATTTTACAAAAAAAGAATCGATTTGAATAATCGCTTTCACACATCACAAATATAAAAAAAAAGAAAAAGAAAATGGTCGTCTATTTTCTAATACAAAATTAAGTAGTGGTAATGAATATTATGTGTTCTTGGTCCTATAATAGTAAATTACGCTAAGATCTGGGTATTCTCATGTTGTTTATAATATTTGAAATTTATTTGTCATAGTATCTGTTGTCGAATCTAAACGTGTCTGTGTGTTAAAATGTGAAAAATAAAATGTAAACAAACAAGATTGGCGCGAAACTTTTATTAAAACTTTATTCACAAGTGAAAACTGTACAAATGCGGACTTAATGCCTTGGACATTTTCTACCAGTCTACCTTAGGGTGATGCAGAGACAATACGTAGTAGGTGCAATAACAGAAAACAAAATAGTTAAAACTAATAACTAAAATACAATAATAAATACATGTATACATACATACAACAAAATATATAAAAAAAGGTTATGAGTGATTAACAAAAAAAACTACAAGTTAGTTCTGAGACGACTCTGCCAACTTCTTGTGAATGTGCTCTCGAGCTTTCACTTTAAAAGTGAACCGATTGTTTACCGTCCTGATATTCTGAGGGAGTGCATTCCAAAGAAAGACCGCCTGGACAATGAAAGATGACTTTATAAAGCCAGAGAGCGATGAGAAGGACAACGAAGAAGACGATTATTCTCGGACCGAAGATTCTTGTTGTGTGCAGAGCATAAATATTGACAAAGAGAAGTCAGGTAAGAAGGAGACGTGGGATTATGAAGAAGAGAAAACAGGGTGGTCAAAGCCCTCAACGCTCTGCGCTGCCGGATAGGTAACCACTTTAAAAGCGAGCGATGTGCAGATACATGATCATCTTACGGAGATTGAAAACGAATCGAATGCAGCTATTAAGAAGTCGGTCAAGTTTGTTGAGGAGATCTGCATTCAGGTCATAGTAGCACACATCACCATAGTCAATTATGGGGAAGATAAGGGATTGTACAAGCATTGCCTTAATGTGTGATGGGAGAATATTTTTTAACCGATAGAGCGACCGCAACGTTCCAATGACTTTTTGCTCACAATCGCGACCTGCTTACGCCAGTCCAGGCAATATATCATTACCACTGCTTACTTAAATTGAACTATGGATGAATTCGTCAAATAATTAAATGACGAGTTATTAATTCTCAACATAGTGGAGTTTGGATGCCCGAAAACCCCAATTTTTATGATTTTTAGCGTCGGCTAGCACTGCCGTCAAAATGGCGATGAACGCTACTACGCTAGCTACTTTCCGACTGGTAAACAATAGTACATTGTTAGCCTAGGAGTGAAAGTTACTTATTCAGTCCCGAGACGAGGTTAGTTAACACTTCGAGGGACTAAATAAGTCTTTAGCCCGAGGTAAACACTGTGCTTTTCATTACGAATACAAGGAAAATAAAAATAAAAACACGAAACAACTCGAAAAAAAAGTGAAGGTCGGATTGCCGTTTTCCCGCCTAAATTTTTTTTTGTGTTGTCGGCTATTCAGTCTTTATTTTTCACTTTCGTCACTGAAAAAATAGCAATTTATATTTTGCTCAAATCTGTGTTATTTTAAAGAAATATTTGTTACTAAATTATAACGTTAAAGTTATTTAAAAATATACACTCTTAATTTAATACTGAATTTTATGTTATTTCAATTTTACATCGCGCTGTAATTTAGAGGCTGTAAAGAAGTCGGAACATGGTTCAATAGAAATATGAAAATAGAACTAGTTTTATTTTTTAATAATTTGACAGCTGCAGTCAGTTGAAAGCGATTCTCCCTAGGACTGAAAATTGTAACTTTCATTCCTCTCCACAGGCAACTTCACATCTACTTTCCGAGTATGAGTAATGAAAAATAATATTATGAGTTCGAGCGAGGAATCAGATATTAATATGGAATCTACTCCACCTGATATTTTGAATGAGGTGCAAATTGCAGAAAACAGTTTCTTGCCGCCAAAATCGCGAGAGCGCTATTTAATGATTTACAAAAAATTTATAGCGTGGTTAATATAATTAATAATTTTCTCGCAAATGTGTTGAAAAACGTTGTGACACACGTGCAGAAATTGGTATTTACAAACTCGTGACTATGGTAAGACTCGTTTGTAAAAACCAACTTACCGCACTAGTAGGTACCTTTCATAAATAACTATTGTTGTCTTTTCCAATTTCGTTGTGACTCACCTATATGTATATAATAACCGATCTTTTGTTTATTTAAGCTCACTCAGATTTATCAATAACAAAGAATAGACACAATTAGTACATCCTTCTTCTATTATTTTTCCAGGTGTTAAATGGCGGGAGCCTGTTACCTCTAGGTGGTAGCGAAAAGTCTGCTGGATACAAAGGCTATGGGTTAGCAGCTGTTGTGGACATGCTCTCTGGAGTGCTGGCAGGTAAAAAACACACAGCCGTACAGTAAATTTGAACAGGTATACCTACGATAGCACTTTGTTATATGAGTCTACAACCAATGCATCTTTATTGTTACAGGTCCCGTCACGTAAAAGATAACATTATTATTATCTATTTTCATTGCAGTCTATTCCTAAGGACTTAGTAGCTAGGAATGTACCTATTATGATTATCTATACTCATATCTATACTAATATTATAAAGCAGAAAAGTATGTTTGTTTGTTTGTTTGTTTGGTTGAACGCGCTAATCTCAGGAACTACCGGCTCGAATTGAAAAATTCTTTTTGCGTTGGATAGTCCATTTATCGAGGAAGGCTATAGGTTATATAACATCACGCTATGACCAATAGGAGCGGAGCAGCAATAAGAAATGTTGCAAGCGGGATGCGTTGCGATATCAAAACTTCACGCGAACGATGTCGCGGGCAGAAGCTAGTCTTTTATAAAGGAAATAGCCGACCTAGTACTTTAGGACGCGACTTTTACACAAGCGCATACATATCCCCCTCCACTGTCTTATATGTGGCGGGAGCTATATTTTTCTATGGCAATTTTTCTAGGAAAGTTTTGGTAAAAGAATTTGGAAAATACGCAATAAGTTAAGACATATGAAAATAGAAACTAATGCGAACTTTTTCAGTTGACAGTATTACCTACTATTTAGATATGAGCCCAAAATAATTTGCGATCAGTGTAGTTAGAGAACTAAGGTCCATGTTCACCGAAATGATAACAGTCTGATTATCTATAACCAGCTGTCACTGTGACATATTCCAATACAAAAATGTGTTTTAAACAGCTGTTTTTAGATAATCAGGCTGTCATCTTTTGGTGAACATGGACCTTAGTATTTAAAATTCACGAAACAAATCTAATCCCGAACAGGTGCCAAATACGGTCACCACGTTCCCAGGTGGTCACCGACTGATAAAAATATTGCGGACATCGGCCAAACCTTTATTGCGATCAATCACAAATGCTTTGCAAACTGTTTTGAAGAACGCGTTTCGGATTCTATACAATATTGGCGGAAATTGAAACCAGTTTGTATCTTACTTATTTATATTATTTGACTGTACAATCATCATCATCATCATTTCAGCCGAAAGAAGTCCTCTGCTGGACATAGGCCCCCCCAAGTGTAACCACATTGATCGGTACCGTGCGACTCGCATCCGGCGGATTCCCGCAGCTATCACCAGGTCATGTGGGAGGCCTTCCAATAGGAGGCCTTCCAATGCAACGTTAAAAAACCGTAATAAATGTTGGCGGTCGCCACTCTTTAAAACGGATGGCCGATGAGACTGCGCAATGTTAGACACAAAATTCTCATTAATAGTTTTATAAACTTCCCAGGCTGATCCAAAACGCCCAGTGATGGCTCCGGGAGACGGCGAAAAGAAAGCATTAGCCGAAGCGGAGTCAACAGGCGAAATTCGTTACATCCCGGCGATGCTCGAGTCATGCGACAAGCTAGCCAAGACGTTTAAGGTCGAACCCATGAAAAGGGAAGAGGTGTGTTAATAGTACATTGTAATACAAGGGGCTAAAATGACCCATTATAGACGAGGTAGTTTTACTACCGAGCTTTAGCGAGGTAGTAAATGGGAACCGAGTTATAATGGGATTTTAGCGCCGTGTGTTACACCGTACTTTGCACTACGATTGCGAGAAAATAAAATAACGATATTTAATATGATAGTTTATTTCATTAAAAATTAAATGTACAATTTGTACTGTTGTTCAAGTTTAATGAGATGTTTTTTCCCGACAACATAATCTCAGTTCTCTGTGAAGACGAATATAATATTGTGTCGTCTGTGGGGTAAACGTAGGAGATAAAAAGTAATCCTACTTATAATTCAAATAAATAATACAGAAAAAAACATAAAATTTCGCGCCAATGCCATTTTTATTTCTTCTGTAGCTGGAATGCAAGGCACACATCCTGCCAAAGAGTTTGGCGTTCGGCGCGTTTGGTTCCATTTTTAAAATAAAATGTTTTTTTTTATGGAACAGTAATAAGACAATTCTTAATGAATTATGAGTAAAGACTTGTGTTTTCGAACAGCGACGACGAAAATTAAAAAAAAACTTTTTTCCCAAGGGCATAATATGCAATTTTACACCCGCTCTGGTACGCTATTATGACGGTCTTTTCGAGCAAGAAGAGTGAAATAGTATATTGTAATACAAGGGGCTAAAATGACCCATTAGAGACGAGGTAGTAAATAGGAACCGAGTTATTATGGGATTTTAGCGCCGTGTGTTACACCGTACTTTTCACTGCGATTGCGAAAAAATAGAATAACCATATTTAAGACGATAGTTTATTTTCTTAAAATTAAATGTACAATTTGTACTGTTGTTCAAATTTAGTGAGATGTTTTTTCCCGGCAACATAAATTCAGTTCTCTGTGAAGACGAATATAATATTGTGTCGTCTGTGGGGTAAACGTAGGAGATAAAACAGAAAATATAAAGAAAAAAACATGAAATTTCGCACCAATGCCTTTTTTTATTTCTTCTGTAGCTGGAATGCAACGCACACATCCTGCCAAACAGTTCGGCGTTCGGTGCGTTTGGTTCCATTTTTAAAATAAAATGTTTGTTTTTTTTAATGGAACAGTATTAAGTGTAACGCTCCAGTACCTATTATATTGACCAACGCCAAGCCATGCCACGCCATTGTGTACACGGTACAGCCATGCCAAGCTAAGCCAAGCCAGCGCCATTTGGAGCCAAAGCTGTCAAAGCTAGCGAATGACAGTGAATGGCGGGAAACCATACATTTTTGTACTAAGATTGAGCTGTGAAAGTGAAAAACTTTGTCGAAGATTTTATAACTTATTACTACTTTCTTAATTACTCCCCTAAGACGACCCACTGACCCTCTAAAATAAATAACCATTGTGAATATACAAGAAGAAAGTATTATTGCACACCCGTTTCACTCAGAAGTGAGATATGAACAGTAATCACCCTACTACATCTGTTGGCCGTAGAGTCCGTCCGCCTGGCTGGAGTGAAGAAGAACAAGGCCATATAAGTGATGATGAAGAATTCCCGCCACCACCAGCTAGAAAACTGCTCAAAAGAATGCTGGAAAATGAAGTAGGTAGGGCGATACACGAACTCAACGACGAAACCTTGCCGCTCAACCATTTCAAGGGCCATCGTGCGGCGTCTCTTATCCCGGAATTTGACCCCAAAGGAGAAGATTGCACAGTGTCGGTATGGTTAAAGAAAATTGACCAGTTGGGAGATATACATGGCTGGAGCGACCAAGTGAAATCATTTCACCTTCAAGATAAACTACGTGGTCAAGCACGTAAGTGGTACAATAGACTTGATGAATATAACTATTCCTGGAACGAATGGAAATGCATGCTTTTAAAAGCATTTCCTAAACATCGTGACTTCAGTGCTTTGTTAGACGAAATGATGAACAGGAAGAAGTCACCCAACGAAACAATGACTAAATAATACCAGGATAAAATTGCTATGTGCTTTCGTTGTAACCTGTCTGACGATGCTAGTGTTTCGTGTATAATCAGAGGGTTACCGCCTTCATTACAACCAAACGCACGGGCTTTCCAATGCAAGCGCCCAGATGAACTGTACGAGGCATTTCTCTGTGCCATCGATGATTATCGTGTATTTGAAGTGCGTGACAAGCCGAACAAGGAAGCTAGGCAACTGCTGAATCCGGACAAGAAAGTGAACCCTGAGACCGACCCCTGTCCGCGTTGCAAGAAGACTGGCCACATCTTGCGGAATTGCTCATTACCTGATCAACGTATTTGTTTCAAGTGTGGTCAGCAAGGTCATATTGCCACGCGTTGTCCTGGCTCTTCAACTATACATGTTAAGTCGTCTGCCGAATCGAAGAGGTTACTCTTCGATTCGGCTGACGACTCAAGGAAATTAAGCTAGTGCAAAATTACAATGATGTTACAAAAAGGTTGTGAAGGTAAATGGGATTTTTTTGAAATCTTACATTGATACAGGAAGCCAGGTAAATATTATAAATGCACATATTGTTGGTCTTTTGGGACTCAAAGTTAAATCTTCAAGCACCATTCTAAAGGGTTTTTCTGGTGGTTTACTTACAAGCCGCGGAGCAGTAGAATTTGACCTAGATATTGATGAAATTCACGTGAGATGTATTGCACTTGTAACAGAGGCAAACATGCAGGACATTCATTTTCTGATTGGTCAGCCAGTTTTCAACGCTGATAGTGTGTCGCTGGAGGTGACTAAAAGAACTGTCACCTTAAGATTGGATCCTGACCCTTTTGCTGAAATTCGACGTAGTGACATCGAGCAAAGAATCCTTGCCGCCCGGTGTCTCTATCATCAAATTTCAAGTGCTGGGCAATGACGAGGAAGATGATGTCTGCACAGCACCGCGTCACTATGAACTGCTGGGAGTTTTCTACTCGTTACCGGCCACGTTACTTCGAGGTGGAGGTGGCTTCATCAAGATCATCAACACCGGCACCAAAGACATCGAGTGGGAAGCCGGCCAGATCCTCGCACGAGCAGACAGCTGCGACGAATCAGCGATCCAACCAAGCCAAGCCAAGCGGGTGAGTTCAGCCAAGCCATCACTACTCGTATCTTTCTTGCCCGATAATTTGCCAAATAAACCAAATTATTTAGTCACTAATTCTTCTAATCCATGTGACCTTACCGTCCCGTATGCTTCGGTTTTAACAACGACTAAAATCACTGATGATGGTATAGGCGGGTTACCTATATCTGAAATCAGTATGGGGAGTTTAAATGAAAATGAACGTGATATTTTAGTAGGTACATTTATTATTACAAGATAAACACACCTTTGCAATTAACACAAAAGATCTTGGTTGCACCAATTTGTTAAATCTTCTATACTAAAAAACTACTCGACGGATTACGGAGTACAATTATTCTACATACTCCTGAGCAGGTAATAGTATACTTTTCATCACGCTACCATTAATAGGAGCAGAGCAGTGAAAGGAAATGTTGGGAAAACGGGAGAAGTTACTTGGTTTTTTTAGCTTCCGTCGCGTGTGCAGCCTTAATGGTTAAAGCTACATAGAAATCATGTATAACGGAAATATTCCACATAAAATTATATAAAAAATATCCCAAGACAGCATATGTCTATCTTTTATAGTTGACTCACAATAACACGTGTAACTCCCGATAGCTTAGCAGTTCGGAGAATAAATGTGAATGTAAGTTTGTTTGTTGCGCTTTCACGCGACAACTACTGAACGGATTTGGATGAAATTTTGCACACAGATAGTTTATAACCTGGATTAAAACATAGGATACTTTTTATCCCGGCAGTAAGATACAATAATCAAACTTCACGCGGGCGAAGCCGCTGGCAGAAGCTAGTATGAAAATAAAACTTAACACGCAGCAGCCAATATATCGTCAACCTTATAGGTTATCGCACACTCAACAACAAATAGTTAATTCTAAAGTTTGCGAGTTACTAGATGCCGGTATTATTAAAGAATCCGAGTCAGAATATGCCTCTCCAGTTATCTTAGTTAAAAAAAAAAACGGTGATAGTCGGTTGTGTTGATTTTCGTGCCCTTAACTCGATTACTATAAAAGATAGATACCCGTTACCAAACATCGACGATCAGGTTTCCAAGTTAGCCGGTAAGAAATACTTTACGTCGAGCCTCGATATGGCTCAAGGTTACTACCAGCTGCGAGTCGCACCCGAAGACACACATAAAACTGCGTTTATAACACCTCAGGGTCATTATGAGTACATGCGCGTTCCGTTTGGTTTAGCAAATGCACCCAGTTTTCATGCGAATGATCAGTAAAATTGTTGATTCTATTCGTTCTCAAACGTCACAAACTCACAGTTCAACTGGTGAAATTCTTGCATTCTTAGATGATTTATTACTAGGGTAGGGTGGTGTAAGTTTGCGCAGTTTTGAATAATTCGATCATAACAATAAAACGTACCGATAAATCATAGGTTTCTTTATTATAATTAAATCGAAACTTATCTGGCAATAACTTTTAATACTAATTATTGAGCGAACATAATCACTTTTTATTTAATTAACAAAAAAACAGAAGCCGGGAATTGCGCAAATTTACACACCCTAGTGTGTAAAATTGCGCATAAATGGCGATAAGATTGCGCAGTGTTTGTTGAGGCGCATTACTTGCATAAATCGCATTTATATGCCCCGAATCTCAAATAATCGGTAGGTACACTTTTCGTGCCACCACACCTAGCACGTATCGCACTCGATTCGTCTTGACACTCAACTCATCTTCAACAATAGGCTCTACGAAAACTTCAGTGCATCCTCCACATCTCCATATTTTGTATTTTGGTAGTCTTTGGTTTTTTAAACACCTTTTTAGCGGCGTTTTGCGTTAGTTTTTGTATCAGGCTTCTTTTTTCTTTTTTTTTTTCAAAGCAACTTGTCTCTTGCTTTCTCCTTTTCTAATACGTTTACGAGCATCTTCGATGATGGAAGGTGAGCAAACTTCACGGTTAGATTTGCGTGGTCTTCGCGACATTCTACAACAAAGTGAAGCACTATTTAAAATAATTAGAAACAACCAATATTCATTAATAATACATTAATATTGCACAGTAGTCTGTAAGTTTGCGCGCGCAATCTTATCCACCCCCTAAATGCGCAAACTTACACACTTGGCCTTCAACGCAACCATCTTGATACAACTGCCATCTCTTAAAAAAATCATCAACTACGTTGTTTCTAGTCGAAATTTCAAAGCTAAACCCAAGGAAAACGATCAGCAAAACTGTGTAATTACAACAGGTTTTTTATCAGTTATACTTGTAAAATGTCAAAAAATTAGATCAAAGGGCTGTAAAAACTTTGAACTTACCTGGATTTGCCGTTTTCTCTCTTAGCTCAATACTTTTTCCGGAGCGCAGCCGGGCATTCAAAGCAATCAAAACACGACTGAAGTTGGCAGCGTGTTCCACGTCGATGTCTAGTAACCACGTGTGCGCAATTTTATCGCCCGCGCAAACTTACACCACCCTACCTACCTTCGGACGACTTTAGTTCTGGTATAAAAATTTTAGAATCGGTGTTGCGAAAGTTTGATTCGGAAAATCTAAAATCTATTTGGGACATGAAATTTCGTATGAAGGTGTGCAACCGGCAGAACCAAAATTAATTGTAGTTTCGCATTTTAGTACACCAAAAAATGTGCATGAGGTACGCCAATTTATAGGCCTTTGCAGTTACTTCCGAAAATTTATATATAATTTCGCGGTTAAAGCTCGCCCTATAACAGAATTGACTAAGAAAAATGTACCGTGGTTATGGAGTGACAAACAGGTCGATAGTTTTAACGAGTTTAAAAAGTGTTTATGCTCTATAACAGTGTTAGCTTTGTATGATCCTACATTAGATATAGAAATTCATACCGATGCATGCAAATTAGGAATAGCAGGAATTTTATTACAGAAGCAGCGTTATGTATTGTATTCTAGCCGAGTGACGTCTAGGGAGGAAACTATGTACCATAGCTCGAGTAGAAACATTAGCAGTAGTGGAATCGTTGCGTAAATTTCGTGTGTACATAATAGGTAAACACGTGAAGGTAGTCACCGACTGTACCGCCGTCCGAGCCACTCTCACTAAACGCGATATTATACCGCGAATCGCGAGATGGTGGCTGTTAATTCAGGAATACGATATTAGTGTAGAATATATGCCTGGCGAACGAATGAAACATGTCGATAAGTTAAGAAGGAATCCAATCGACGCTGTAAATATAAATCGTTTAGATGTCACTGATTGGTTCTATACAGTTCAATATCAAGATGATAAATTAATAGTGCATTGTGATACAAGGGGCTAAAATGACCCATTATAGACGAGGTAGTTTTCACTACCGAGCTTTAGCGAGGTAGTAAATAATACCTCGCTAATATGAAATTTTACGCCCGCTCTGGTACGCTATTATGACGGTCTTTTCGAGCAAGAAGAGTGAAATAGTATATTGTAATACAAGGGGCTAAAATGACCCATTATAGACGAGGTAGTAAATAGGAACCGAGTTATTATGGGATTTTAGCGCCGTGTGTTACACCGTACTTTTCACTACGATTGCGAGAAAATAAAGTAACCATAATTTGAATATGATAGTTTATTTTATTAAAAATGAAATGTACAATTTGTACTGTTGTTCTAATGAGATGTTTTTTCCCGGCAACATAATCTCAGTTCTCTGTGAAGACGAATATAATATTGTGTCCTCTGTGAGGTAAACGTAGGAGATAAAAAGAAATTCAAATAAATAATACAGAAAATGTCTTAAAATTTCGCGCCAATGCCTTTTTTTATTTCTTCTGTATAGTTGGTGCCAGTTAAGATGGAAATAGAGGTCATTGCTCCGACTTTCATCCCGATGTCGAAATATTAGCGATACTGTCCCTCCACCCGTACAAACCTGTCGCAATTCTGATATCGCTTGAGTCTCATAATACATCCAAAATGACACATGGTGATGAACATACACAACAAAGTGTGCAACCCAAAAAAATAAGAAATCGAGCAAACGTACCCTACGAAATTAATTGTTTTAAATATTGTATTTTCCTTTTTGACACTATTCTAACTTAGTCAGTTAGTGAGTTACTTCCATTTAAAAAAGTAAATAAATTATCTTAAAATTAGGATCTAGGACTATCGCGCGACAGACATTTGCGCGAAGGACACTTCTTACGCGCACCCACTTACGCGAAAAGACATATTATTATGCGCGCATGGACTTTTGCGCGAAAAGGACCTTACGCGAATGGACACTTGCGTGACTGCACTTTTGCGCACCTTAATGGCCACTTAAGTTTACTCTGTGGAGTAAACACAACATCACGCCTGTTATTACTTGAAGGTGGATTTTCTTTAGGTTTTTCCGACACGGGTGTCTTTTTTATGGTTTCCGGGGACGTTGATCACGAAAATGAGTTCAAAATGAAAATCCAAGATGGCGTCCAGGTTTTTTTCGTTTTTACGTCATGGGTGTTGTTTTCATGGTTTTCGGGGTCGCTGAACACGAAAATGAGGTCAATAATTATTTGTTTCAATTAGGTCATTCAAAGCCACTTTTGCATGACGAATATGAAAATAGATTCAATGATTTACCTTGCCTTTGGTTAAATCTGATATAAGTACTTTAACATAATCAACCTCATTTTCGTGTTCAGCGACCCCGAAAACCATGAAATGGCGGAAAAATCGAAAATTTTCCACGACGCCATCTTGGATTTTCATTTTGACCTCATTTTCGTTATCAGCGACCCTGAAAACTATGAAAACGACACCCATGACGTAAAAACGAAAAAATCCTGGACGCCATCTTGGATTTTCATTTTGAACTCATTTTCGTGATCAACGTCCCCGGAAACCATAAAAAAGACACCCGCGTCGGAAAAACCCAAAGAAAATCCACCTTCAAGTAATAACAGGCGTGATATTATGTTTACTCCACAGAGTAAACTTAAGTGCCCATCAAGTCGCGCTAAAATCCAGTCGCACAAGTGTCCATTCGTGCAAATGTACTGATACCTTAAAATTATGCATTATTCTTTAATAAAATACTGAATAAAATATAAAGTCAGTAAGTATCTAAATATTCTTATGACATAACTATCTCATCACAAAAAATGATAATTCTGATCTTATGCCGTTTTCACTTTGAAGCGGTCAACGCGTCAGGTGTGCAGCACATTATGGTCACGCCACGTGGCCGCCATTTTGATTGAACATTCCGTGTCATAGTTCGCTTGCGTTCGGTCGGAGTGCTATTATTTCTTTGCTTTTAACGATGCGCCTAGCGATGTTGCGATGCGTCTTGCGCGGCGCAGCGCGAAAGCACTGTCCTCTTCCAGTACTGTCGCGTCTCGGTGTGAACTGACGCTAAGTCTACATCCATTCATGTTGATAAAATCCTTCACATTGAAGCATTTTTTTACGTCACACGTAAATTTATAAATTCGAAATTATTTATTTTTTTGCTACGAAACTAATTGTATTAGTTTAATAAATTCGAATTGGCACCACACAAGATTCTCAACCCCTGTATGTCTAGCCGACTGGTACTACGATACTCTAGCGATATAAGCAAGTATCGCTTATTGGTCGAAGTAAGTGTCATTATCGTTTAATGATTAAAATCTTGGTAGGAAGGTGTGAATGACCTCTATTTCCATCTTAACTGGCACCAACTATAGCTGGAATGCAACGCACACATCCTGCCAAACAGTTCGGCGTTCGGCGCGTTTGGTTCCATTTTTAAAATAAAATGTTTTTTTTTTTATGGAACAGTAATAAGTCAATTCTTTATGAATTATGAGTAAAGACTGCGTTTTCGAACACCGGCGACGAAATTTAAAAAAAACAGGTTATTTTCCCTAGGGCTATAATGAGCAATTTTACGCCCCCTCTGGTACGCTATTATGACGGTCTTTTCGAGCAAGAGGAGTGAAAAAAGTATTATTGACCAATTAAAAGCCGGGTCGACTGAGCGCGATATAATAAACAATTACGTGCTAATAGAGGTTGTATAGGAAGACGCTTAGTGGTAATCGACTTGTAGTGCCTGGGGCAGCTAGGAGGAAAATTCTTCAAATGCACCATGACGAAATAGGGCATGTGGGATTAAAACGATGCACAGACTTGATTAAAAGTGATTTTTGGTTCCCTAAAATGACACGGTTCATTCGTAAATATGTAACCTCTTGTTTAAATTGCGCCTATGGAAAGGGAGATCATGGCAGAAAGGAAGGCAAGTTACATCCGATTCCTAAGCCAAATGAACCGTTTAGAATGGTACATGTCGACCATTTAGGCCCGTTTTGTAGGACAAAGAAAGGTTATGAATATATGCTAGTCATTACTGACGCTTTTTCGAAATTTGTTATTGCAGAGTGTAGTCGATCAGTTAATTCTGTAGAAACTATTAGAATCCTCAAATGAATGTTTTCCTTATTTGGTTATCCGGATAGAGTAGTAACACTAGTAACTGACCATGGCAAGGCATTTACTAGTAGGTACTTTAAGAAATTTGCGTCAGATAAGCAATTTAGACATATAACGTTGAATGCAATTGCGTGTCCGCGTGCCAATGGGCAAGTTGATCGCACTAATCGCACCATACTAAATGCCCTACGCGCAACTGACCCTAGTGAGGCCGCTAATAGCTGGTCTAATCGTCTACCCGATGTGATTTGGGGTATAAATAATACTTTAAATGAGACTTGGGTTTAAACCTTATGATTTAATGTTTGCGCGTAGTAGTAGGCCTGTGTGTGATGTAACCATCCCAGGCCGAATAACTGAACCAACCCAGGCCAAGCGTGGCAAGGCCAATGCACGTATAAACAAAGCTAGCGCTAGGATGAAACATAATTTTGATAAGCGTCGCAAAAATTGTCATGTTTATAAGAAAGGAGAGTTGGTTTTATGGAGGCAAGCGCCTACTAGTACTGCTTCTAAAGTCAACACAAAGCTAGATGACTTGTATTCAGGCCCCTATATAATAACTAAAGTTGTTGGCAAATTGGCAAATCTGACAGTGCCAGCAGTTCTGATGATCAGATGGAGACGGAAGACTTGGTTGATCTATTAGAAAGCTAATGAAAATCGTGTGCTCCATTGCGGGAGCAATTGTTACAGGATGGCCGACTGTAACGCTCCAGTATTATATTGACCAACGCCAAGCCATGCCACGCCATTGTGTACACGGTACAGCCATGCCAAGCCAAGCCAAGCCAGCGCCATTTGGAGCCAAAGCTGTCAAAGCGAGCGAATGACAGTGAATGGCGGGAAAACATACATTTTTGGACTAAGATTGAGCTGTGAAAGTGAAAAACTTTGTCGAAGATTTTATAACTGATTACTACTTTCTTAATTACTTTTATTACTCTAAAATAAATAACCATTGTGAATATACAAGAAGAAAGTATTATTGCACACCCGTTTCTTAAGTCAATTCTTTAAGAATTATGAGTAAAGACTTATGCGTTTTCGAACACCGACGACGAAAATTAAAAAAAAAAAACTTTGTTTCCAAGGGCCATAATATGCAATTTTACGCCCGCTCTGGGGCCTAATTCTGCTATTTTAATAAATTCGTCACTCCAACACGATTCCATTCTCATCCCATTGTCATTTTGCTTAAAGTTCGTAATCTGCTAAATTCACATGGTCTCGTAATAAAATTGTGTTTTAATGGCATTGTCGTATTGTCATTATTATAAAACCCTTAGTACAAAATGGTTTTCGAAATCTACTACTAAATGCGAACATTTATTCATGACAGATTTCATGTAAGAGATTAATATTCTATGACATTTCTTTCAATGGAGTGTCAGTGGTTGTTCATTGAGAAGTCATAATGGCGCCATTATGTAGAATTAACAAACTTGTTAAAGTTTGACAGAACTTGATCATTATGAAATCAATGATCGAATACTCTGACACTATTGTAATAGCAGAATCGAGGCCCTGGTACGCTATTATGACGGTATTTTCGAGCAAAAGGAGTGAAAAATTATTTGTATGTTCATCTTTTTATAAGTTACGACTAAAAACGAAAAAGGTAGTTCATATTTA
Source organism: Xestia ashworthii (assembly GCA_950022955.1). NCBI lineage: Eukaryota > Metazoa > Arthropoda > Insecta > Lepidoptera > Noctuidae > Xestia > Xestia ashworthii. Next base: position 6,656,881 of record OX465563.1, read on the forward strand.
GTCGTAACTTGTAAACGATGGACACAATCATTTTCAAGTCACTGTAAACATTCTTCATTTAAGCCTTACAATATAAGAAATGAACATGTAGGTAAACCTCCTCGAAAATAAACTTAAATAAGTTTATTTTCACACCTATCTGTGGGCGAAACATGTAGGTAAACCTATCTACATAAATAATACTTGCTTAAAATTACCATATCACTTTAACACTTTTAACCGATGACAGCACGTAGCTAAGTTCGCCGGATTAAGCCCGCCGTTGTACATAAGCTATATATTTTATTTTGTGTATATGTCACCGTAAAATTGTAATAATATAACGTGTTTCTCTCTAGCGATATTGTAATATCTCGTATTATTGTCAACTGAACATACGGAAGTATCTCTGCCCCCATAATCGGGACTTGGGGCACCCCTCCGTCAGGTTAGTTAGGTTCCTTTAAACCCTGCACCCGGAAATAGGGGCCCCCCAAAAAGCGGGGCTCCGTCGACTACGCTTTTTAGGGGAATATGAAGTGTTTTAAGGTTAGGTTATATTAATCGAATATTTCTCAGGAATGGTACAGTATCTTTTCATGAGAGTGGTACCACTGGGCAAGGGGGACCCCTCCTTCTCTCCACACCGCGTGAGTTGACTACCATCGCATGCATTTCACGAAAAATAATGCGTTTTATTGTAAGCAGTATGTTCATTTGACAATAATTCGAGACTTTACAATATCGCTAGAGATATTACAATATAACGTATTTGACAATTTTACGGTGACATATACACCGTGTTCCTGAGCTTATACATTAACTTCGGCATGTTACTCAGAATTCCAATTTCTTTAAAAAAATATATTTTTATACAAACTAAATGCTTAGATGAAATTTATCTAATATGAATTACTCTTTACCTGAGCTGGCAACGCGTCGCTCGATTACAAACTCATTTTATCACAACACTTGCACAAAATGCCTCTAACTTAGGTTATTTTGTGCACAAGTGTACTTTAACATTGCGATATGAAATTCAGTTTGATAGTTTTGGTTGCACAAAGTGGCAACATCTCACAAATAAAGACTCTTTCTCACAGCACAACATAATTAAATTGGTTAAACTTAAATTACCAATAACTTAAAAACTATGCCATTTAAACTACTGCTTCCTTTGTACGATATGTTTAACAAGAGCTATAGAAGTATTATTCAAAATAAAGCCTCGTCCCCACTAGGAACATTTGTCGAGCGACATGCGTCCCCGGAGACATCGGGCGATGTCGCCCTACATCGCCCCACGTCGCCCGATGTCTTGTATCCGTCCACATCAGTTCAGTCGAACCTATCATGTCTCCCGAAGAAGTAGTGTTGTACAGTGCGGCTTATATAATGATGAATGCATCAAGAACAAAAAAGAAGAGAAGATGGTGGATTAAACAGTACTTGCGAAACAAAACAAGTGTCGGATGTCATCAACAGACTTTGAAATACTCTTGTGTGACCCTGCAGAGGTCTCTTTTTGCTGCAAAAACATTAGTGACTCACGCAAACCAGCTACTTTTCTTTATTTAAGCTACGTTAATTATTTAGTTTTAATACCGCTAGACAAAAATATCCAGGTCTGAAAGCAGGACACAAATCCCACCGTCATGCATATGCACATGCACATATGGGCCCACCCTCCCGCCCTCATGCATATGCACACATACAAAACAAGTGAGAAATAATTAGCATGCCATGCAACCAAACCTTGACTCGACACGTGTTTCGCCCCTCCACGGGGCATCCTCAGGAGTTGTTGACTCGTCGAGCGTTTGAGCTCGAAAAACGCTCAAACGCTCGACGTAGCTAAACGTAGCTTAAATGCCATGGATTTCCGCAAAGTAACGCCTGATTCCATAACTTACTTTTCTTTATTTCTTCAGAACCGACACCGGTTGATTTTGATCCTTTAATTTTTTTTCTTTCGCTCAAGAATTGAGATCGTAGATCATGAATTTTTTTCTCAACTTCTTTTCGCGGAATATTTAATATTTTCGACATTTCTTCCCACGCGTCATGCTTCTTATTTAAATTTTTAAAATGATTATTCATTGCATCCCACAAATACTCATAGGAGCGATATAGTTCAATAAGTCGCAGCACTACGTCGTTCAACCACATTGTCGCAGGTTGCACGCACGTCCACACTCTATCACTACTCTTCATCGACTGTGCGACAAGGAACAGTTTCAACAATGTCGCGGCGATGTCGTCCGACGTCGCCCGACATCGCCCGATGTCACCGGGGACACATGTCGCTCGACAAATGTTCCTAGTGGGGACGAGGCTTTAATGTATATCCTCAGGAACACGGTGTATTTTTGTTTCTTAATTTTTATGTGCAATAAAGAATAAGAATAGCTACCATGAATTATTCAAAATTACGGTACACTTGCGACTCTAGTCTTTGCCTACGTTACATATACTGTTAGTTACGAGAGGCACTCAGAAAATTAACTGAAACTAAAACATAAATGTTGAAAGGTTAAAATAGTCATCACCAGAATCTTAATAGTTGAATGAATTATTATTATAGATCGATCATAAAAACACTTTCTGCAGTCCGCATTCCGCCTGGGATTCCTTTACGCCTGTTTGAACGCTGTTAGAGCTAGCGAAACTTTCGGCGATTTAGTTTTTTTTTGTTTATCTTAGGGATCAAGAAGAAGTCACCAGTTGCCGAATGAAAGCAATAAACTGAATGACCCAAAACTACTTTAACCGGCGATGTACAGGAAGTCCCTCCATTTGAGCTGAGTGCCCGGGCGTTTCTGAGCATAGGTAAGATTTTCCTGCTCATAAGAAAGACTCTTTTAGAATCTTGTGTAATACGTGTTGAATCTCTCCATACGTATTTCGCCAATTTTCTTCGCGTTTTTTCCTCTGTAATCACTTCTTCTTTTGTACTAGCCGTCAAATGGTCCATACACATATGGAATTACGGATGTCCAGCATCCGTAATCGGATCAGGATGAATCTAGAAGGGTCCTGTTTTTTGCTATTTGTGGCATCGAAACCATTCGCAAGTTAGACTGCATTTTTCTTTTGTAAATCATTCTGCAAGGTAGGGAAAAGATAGGTAATGCCATAATAAGAATAGAATACCATTTTGTACGAAAAGAAAAAATAAATATGTTCAATGACGTTTCAAGTAATAATAGATGACGTTCAGTCGATAAAGTTATGTCCACCTACCCACCTAAGTTGATACACATCACATGTGCTCCGTTTACGGGATTTCAAATTATTCGAAATATCGGAATCCAAATTGATGGCTTTTTCTTCAATGATGGCGTTCAAGATTTTCCGATGTTAGTGGTTTGTTGTGGTGAACCCGAGATACCAAAAAGTCTCAAAGGAAGGATTTTGGTACCTTAGTTCTGGGGATCCGACCAGTTCAAAGCTCCCTCGCTGGTCCACGGGACCCACAGAATATATTTTCATCACGTTTGGGAATCAAAATAGCACGTCCAGTGCCAGCCTGGGTGCTTATTTTACTCGTATAAGATAATTCAATTAGCTGTTTGTTCTCACTCTTTTACCCTTTATCCGCTATAATATAACATTTAACATTTTAATGTGTAAGGCATTGTATTTAATTGTAGTCGAAATCAACAATATTTTTACTGTGCAAAAAACAACATATTATTTGTTTGTTTCAAATGCTTCAGATGCAGAACTTTCGGAGAGATCTGATTCAGCAACTTCGAAAACTGACGGTGGTTCAGTCTTAATGTCGAGAATCCGGGATGACGAGAATCTGACTTGTTGTGGGTCGGTGTTCAATGTCCTGAAAATCGGAAGAACTCTGGAAAGGCCGGGCGCCGCTCGTCACCTCCTGGGACCACCGCTCTCTGAGACGCCCTGAAAGGCTGAAACGCGCCGCCCGGGACCATACCCCGCCTGCTCCCACCCACGCTACGCCACTGATAGAGACATGTTTGACGCGATACCAGAAAGTTCGCAATTACCTAGGTTGGAAATTGCTAGGCACGTTTCCTCTTTCAGAGTCGAGGTCCACTTCCTACGAAATTTTCCGTCAGGATTATATCAATCGACTAAATAATAAGAACATAATACGAAAACAAATCTAAAAAGAATATCAAAACTCAACAAAACCAGTTTATAAACATACATTTTGAAAAATTAGCTGTTTTGCTTCATTTTCGGCAATTTTGATAGAAGTTAATTTATTATTTGGATGTTACGATTTTACATTTAAATTTAAAATAACTTTTACTTGTTGGATATTTATTTTACTTAATTTTCGAAGAAATCAAGTATTTTTATTTTTTTATAATTAACTAAAACCAGCACAGTTTTTACGACTTCGTCAAATCTCAACTGACTAAAATGAATATTCGGGATAGAATATTACTATAGAGTAAAGATAAATATAGATAGAGCCTATTATGAACTTTCGCCCCAAACTACTGTACCCCACATGATGCCATTCGTATTACATTCCCCACCTTTGCGTTCAGGTTCCCTTGCCAATGTCTTGTAATTTACCAATTTCAATTATAGTAGGGCCAATTTAATAGATCACATTATTTTAGCAACTGTCAAGTTAATTTTACCTTTTTTTTAAATCTACGTAGAAAAGAATAAAATATATTGTTTACTTATATTATTATATTGTTTAATTCTTTACGTGCATAACATAACATCATGCCTGTAGGGTTTGGTATAGGTGTACAACAGCGCTCACTGACGGTCTACCACATTTCAACTTTATTACTAAAAGCATAAGGGTGAAAAGAGGTTAGCCGTTAGTGACCTAATAGGTCACCCACATTTCATCAGTTATGTTTAAGTCCCAAGAAATAGGGAGCCATTGTTATTGCTATCAACCAGGCAGATATCCAGACTCCATGGTTCCTAATGAGAAATTCTGAATAACACTTTGCTTGACCGGCAAATAAAACCCAAGGCCTCATGCTCGGCAGTCGCAATTGCAACCACTAGACCACCAACTCCTTTTTGACTTCCTGCTGCATCAGGAGTTATAAATGGCATCCAAAACTGAACAGTCAAGGCCTAAAAAACTGTTGTTACTGACAAGTACTAACTTTACGTCAATTCTTTGTAATAGTCATGACTGGGCCACCCATACGGACTTCATCGACCCTGCATCTTTTTATCAAAATACTTGTTTATTGAACTTGACATATTAAAAATAATAATGATCAATTATGTCATAATAATCAAAATAAAGCCCTATGATGACCCTGGATTACTGGCTGAGGCATTCCTATCATACATTAGCTCATAAGTAATAAGTATTTTAAACAACTGCTATATTATTATTGTTACTTACCCTCCTCTTGTAATTATGGCATTTGTTAGAATGTTTGTTCACCTGTAACTTTATGTATTTAAAGGTACTTTAAATGCTTTTATTTTAACTTGCCGTAAGCTAATAAAATTATGCGTGTAAGATCGTCTCCTCACGAGAGAACTCTTCGTTCATGTTGTTAGTAATCTTAATTTTTTTCTTTTTATAAAAGCGTTTTTAATTTATTTTAAGTCCTGTACATCAATGGGTTACATCCCACACTATTCCCACATCAGCTATCGGTATCATCATACGTACTCTGTGCATCATACTTATAAATTACGTATAATTACATTACATAGTTAAATTATAAATAACGTTTTCGAATCAATTTTGAATGTGAAAATTAAATGTAAACAAACTTGTTTGCTACAATGACGTTGACAATGACATAAGACATTGACAGTCTGACTGACAGAAGTAACACATTACTGCCCTAACTGAAAAAAGTGTTGTTTTTAGGTGGGCTATACTTAACTATAATCACATGACACACCTTGGCTTGGCGGCCGCTGCTGGAGGTGGCATCGGCAATAATCGGCATTGTCCGTTGCAAACACTTTACATCCAGACCTAGCTCAAAGACTACAATATATATAATGAGATAGACGGTACTCTCAACCGTATTTCCGTCATCATACAAGCAGCGCTCTCTATCCGTGGTGGTTAAATCAAAATCTAACAAAATAAATACAAAAAGTGTGTCGTGACCGAGGTTTGATCTTACGATCTGCAGCTCCTAAGTCAGAGGTAGTCCTCAACGGGCTACACGTTCTATTGACAACTTGCCCAAAATAGCTGTTCTATTGCATGCTATGACAGTTGTCAGTTGGTGACAGATGGTTGATAGTGTAACCATGAATAAAATACGTCTCTATCATTGATTGATTTAATTTTTTTATATTTGCTTAGATTGGTGTAGATTAAATAAATATGGTTTCTCTATCTAATTTATCAAAATTGTTATTTTCAATTAAATCTTATCACTGTTATAAAGTGGCAACCCAACCAGTAAATAATTTCATCCTCAAGGATAGCTGGCGCTAGTTTCCGTACAAAATTTTCGAGCAGGCTCCAATGTTCTAAGAGAGCACGGCATGACCTAGCTTATCACCTGTTAGGCCGTGTTCACATAATGTCGACAAATAATCGTGTAATTTTAAGTGTCGTGGCTTGTGTATTTAGATGTGGAGGTGTTCACGACGCGATAACTGTCGTCCGTGACTTTTGCAAACTAAAAACCAACGATATTAATCATCACGACATAGTGGGAACGCGGCCTTAGTCGTTCTGCGTGTTATAAATAAACGAAGGAATGAGCTCAAGGACTATTCAAATAAAGACTATAGAAATGGTACCGATACCGACAGCCAAAGTTAGCAGTAAAGCAATTTTTTGACGTTTAGATAAAGTTAGCGCCTTCATCGTATTGAGGGATTTTCTTTTTTAACTCTCCTAGTCGCTGGATAGATGGCGCTGACCGGGGTACGTTACTGGAAGGAACGGAACGTGACATAATTTTTTGATTATTTCACTTGTATGATATTTTGAGAACGTAAAACGAAACGAACAACAAGGAAAAATAAAACAATACTTACCAGTATGTTTTAGGGTTTTCCACGCCAGAAAGAAAATGTCCCAAGAGAAAAAGAAGAGGAGTCGTTGCCTTGTGGATTTGTGTACAAATGAAGGCATGCATCTTTTTCTTATAGATGAAAGTCGTAAAACGCAATGGGTACAAGCCATCGTACATTTTAAACCTGGACGGACCATAAAAAGACATTCGCACATATGCTCAGCACCCTTTAAACCAAATGATTTTGTAAGAATACCACTACCAGTGTGTTACAACCAAGTAAGTTCATCAATGTTTAGTATTGTAGGTATTTTCTTAGGTTCAAAATTCAACAGACATTAATTTATTCTATCTCAGATTAGATTCTAATAATAGTTTACCTGTTTGGCCGGAGGAGGCAAAACACCAGAACAGATGGAAAGAAATGAACCCCTAAAATAATTATAGAATTTTATGTACTTGTCTTGTTTAGTGCCTAAATTGTTTCGTAACTCACAAGTGACTGAAATAGTCCAGAAGAGTAGCAAGCTGAAGTGGCAGTGGGCGGGCGTCTGCGGCAGAACTGATAGTCGATGGAGTAGACGGGTCCTTGAAAGGAGGCCACAGCTCGGCAAAGGCAGTGTTAGGAGACTACCGGCCTGATGGACCGATGACATGAAAAAGGTGGCTGGAAGCGACTGGATTGCAAAAGCGGAAGATCACTGATATGGCATAGGTACCATGGGGGAGGCTTACGACCAGCCGTCTACGTCGTCATTCTATGCACAAAACTACAAACACATGCTTTGTTATCAATTTAATAGCAAGTACTATTTTAAAAAATGCTAAAAATATTTGGAGCCCCCCCTAAAAAATCTTGTCCCTAAAAATGTCCCTTTTAACAATTCTAGTCCCTAAATTTAGGGGCAAAACCCTTAAGCTGGCAACCATGCCAAGCGTTTTGACTTTGACACTAGTAACGTAGTCGGGTCAACGCCATCTACAGAGTTCTTGGAAACTATTTTTTTTTTTATTCTTAAAATGAAATCCTCTCATTATAGTTACGTGCAAACGTTTCCACGTTCGATTAAGGACTGCGGTAGGACGCGATTTCTAGTGTACCTAAGTGTAATAAGCGCCACCGTGCCTGATAGGCAGGGCACACGATCGGCAGGGCCCGATAAATCGTGTAATGTAATAAACCTTTTAGTACTCAATGCACTAAAAACAGTTATCGCAATAACGCATGCAATATTATCGCGTTATAATAACGCGCCTATGTGGGAGAGCCTTTAAAGGCGGCTGTCGGCGCGACGATTCCAAGCACACTTGTGTTGAAACAAACAACGCTGCTGTTAAACAGTGACTTTGTCAACCAACCACACACTGGCACACATTTTTAATAATTATTTACCGACTAAAGGTGGACGCACACCTATCCGCGCCGAAGGAATCGACCGCGCCGAAAGAATCGAATTTTAGAATTACTTGTACGAAATCCTATGAAACCTCGCACACTTATCCTCGTCGAATCGTCCGAATCAAGCAGAACCCCAGAAATCCTAGACAAATTCGGATGACGTCATCAGATTCGGCGCGGCTGATGCGGGCGATTCGACCGATGCGGTCGCATTCTATCAGTTGCGTACGACAGCGCAACTTCAGACTACTAGAGTTTGGCCAACGAAAGCTGTCCACGAACTACTTTCAGAAGTTTTAATAAGTAGGTATGACAATAATTTAAGACTGTCAAAATTGACACGTTTCGTACTTGACCAAAAACAATCAGAAGTTCGACGAGAAAGTTACTATTTACTATGATTGAAATATATCATAATTATATTTTTATGGCACCGTGTATGTACCCATATTTGCAAAATAAATATCTTATCTTATCTTATTGATAAATAAAGACATAAAAAGTGATTTGAATCAAAATGAGTGTGAAATGTACGATGTACACAATGTTTACTACTTATTGTGTCTTATATTGTCTAAACTACTGGACCGATTTAAATGATTCTTGCTTGAAAAATGGTTTTAAGCCAAGTCCAGGGTTTTGACACTAATTTATACTTACGTTATATCTCAACAAATAAAAAATCATCATTTCGAGTTACGTAATTATATGACACAAAAACTTTAATCTACGTTTTTCCTTCTTATTGGAATTTAATACTATGATGATGCGATGAGATTATAAGTATAAAAAAAAACACTTAATTACATAAATCTAAGTTAATATCACAAGTTTTCAAAAGTCGATCAGTTGAATGTATGTACGTATGGCCACACTACTTGCACCCTGGTGTGAAGATAGGGTCTCGTCGCCGACAATAATACACTCGAAAATTACAGCTCATAAAACATATTATTATAAAAAAATACTTCCTGAGTAATAAATAGTATCAACACCGTTTAAGGGACTACGCACACTTATCCAGCTCTATTCAGCTTATGCCCATAGAAAACAACGATTTTGTATGAGACGCGACGCGCTGAACGCACTGAACGCGCGCGTACGCGTCGCGAACAAAATCGTTGTTTTCTATGGGCATAAGCTGAATAGAGCTGAATAAGTGTGCGTAGTCCCTTCACAGTGTCCTGCCTTTTTTCTTGGACAGCTTTCGCTGGCCAAACTCTACTTCTTCATTGTTTTAAAAAATGAGTGATTCCAATCTGTCGGCGCAGTCGATTCTTTCGGCGCGTTCGGCGCGGATATGTCTTGTGTGCGAGGCCTCCTTGACTTCGATTCGTTCGGCGCGTTCGGCGCGGATAAGTGTGCGTCCACCTTAAGTGTGCGTCCACCTTTGTCTGTCATCAAAGTTACCATGTCCGTTACATAGCATTATTAACTACTACCACGAGTTGACCCTAAAATGGCTGCAATGAAAGCACATTTTAGCGAAAATAAATGTAATCATATTTATGCGAACCTTAGTGCGATATTTGGTATGCCCAACCAAATAATAATGTAATGGGCTCTACAATCCAAAGTCGTCGTTTCAGTGACTTGTGTAGGCGCCGAATTGCCGGCCACACTGACACCACATGAGTAAGTGTTTACCTACTTACTCATGTGCTGATACTGAAGCTCTAGTGTAAAAGTTGCACATTTTGTACCAACAACGAAAAAAAGTCAGCGGTCCGGCGGCTTTGGTGTGTACAGCCCTCTATACGTCGCAGTTTAAGGCGCGGGTCATATACAAGTGGCGTATGGCGGTGGCGCGGCGCCACTTCTTTGATATTTCATACTAAATGTATAAAAGAGGTGTGGCGCGACATATACTGAGATGGCGATGGCGTGGCGCTGGCGCGGCGCGGGCGCCACTTCGTCGCCATCCACGCACCCGCAGTTAGCAGTGGCATGCACAGGGCGGGAACAAAACCACGAAAATGCGTAACAATTTAGACTTTAAAGACTAGAATGCGCCCGCGCCACGCCATTCCGGCGCCATTAGCGCGCCTGTTCTGCGCTGCGCCGGCGGCGCCACGCCATCACCTCGCCAGCGCCGCGCCACCGCCATACGCCATACGCCACTCGTGTTTGTCCCGCGCCTTAGATAGTGTGTTGTGTTGGGGCAACGTAGGTATAGAAGTAATAAAATTCGAAAAACAAAGTTACGCACTATTACACTTATTTGACTGAAAAATGCATAGAAAAATTAGGTACTTAGGTGTTTTCCATTTTTACTGTTTTGTCCAATGATCGCCTCCTACAACGCAAGCGCAGCTGCCAGCTGAGCAATACAATTTAAAAAGAAAGTCAGGCTCATGTCGCGCGAAGTGAGTTCTCAGTAGCGTGCTCGATATTTATATCGAGCACGCTATGCCCTGTGTCTAGTTGATGGCTGGGTATATCGCCGCCAAACTGCTAAAATTGGTGAACTACTAATCCGCTTCTGCCTATCCCTTCGGGGAAAACAGGCGTGGCGTTTAACGTTTCATACGCATGGCTGCATGAGCTGCATCTGTCAGTCCATTGTGGGCAATTAATCAATTAATCCAAAAAAGCTTTTGCTTTGTCCTAAGATTAAATTAATTATTTATTTTACCCTGCCACAGGATGCAGAAAGCATCTCATTGAAAAAAGCAGGGAAGGGTAAGATACACTTTGAGAAGAATTAGGAGTAGTTAGCAACCAATTAAGTATTCAAAATTACAAAAACTACTTATGGGGTAGACAAAATGAGCTGTAAAAGTGATTCTGATTTGAGGCGATTCCTCAGCACTCGTCCATGAAGGTGATGTCAGGACTTCAGGAGCTCTGGACGGAATTTACAGAGGTCAAATTCCGCCAAAATTGAAAGTAGTGGGTACCTCCTCTGATTTTTCGTAAAAACTTTATTTGTACGAAAGAATTATGAAATTGACCTACAAAATAACGTTAGCGCGTCACGTTATCTAAAAGTACCTATTGTCATTTTATTCGTCATGAAACAATCCACATTTTGTCCACATTGTCTGTGCAGTACAGTAGTTGCAGGTCATCTGACGGCTTCGCGCGGCTGTGTATATCTGTCTCCTCGTTCGGTTTCGCTCCCGCACTCTATGCAACAAAAAAAAATTGCGCTCGCGTGCGCGTAGTAGTCTTGCAATCTTCTTTTTTAATCGTTTTAGAAATTGTTTATTTTTACGAAAAGCAACAGTGTTCGTGTTGTATTTTACTGTGTTATTGGTGTCTCTAAATTAATAAAACTAGCTATTGTAGTTACTTTCACTTTTTCAACGATTTGTCTTATTTCTACAGTTGGATTCTCTCTGTCAAATGTCAAAACCTATTTTTGTTGTTTTCGACTATGTACAGCCGTGATTTTTATTATTATTTGTAATTTAATCATTTTGAACAACTCATTATGTGGATAATGTTCGACAAAATGAAAAAAATCATGTGAAAATTGGTGCAAAATAAAATAACTGACTGAGATAATTCTGCAATTTTAAAATCGAGTGTTTCGTCTGTCTTCTGTTTCATATAATTTAACAAATCACTTGTGTAGGTGTAGAGATAAGTGTCTGTGATCGTTTTAACTAAGATATCAAGGAAACGAGTTCGAGGATTTTAATATAGTCAAAGGTAAGTTTTTGGTAAATATATTTTGATTAGGACTGTGCTGAATGTGTGAAATAAAACAGACTAAAATATAATTTTCGCTTGTAGTTATTCTACACAGTGTTAATTTGCAAAGGTTATTCATCCTACGTATAGTGAGTACACACAACACTCCTTTAAGAAGGCACAGCCCAAACTCTCAACAACATATTTGATGATTTCTAATATTCAGTATTAACACTATCTTTCACAAATAATAGTAATGTATACTTTTTTTGATTGATTGATTAATTAATATTGCTATCCAAGATGATTTACTTTGAAGTCATCTTGAATTGTGTAAGTACTTAATTTAAATCCCCTAGACAATGTAATCATTGGATATCTCTCTTAAGTCTTATTGTCCTTGAACCTTTTTCTGACTATTATCAGATGACTGTAACTACCCAGATAACGTCAAAACATAAACATATAAAACACAAACAATACTCATAATTCTAATGGCCAGTTGTCTCATTACAATATTGTACCTAATTGTAATTATCCATTACTTACTTTATTTCATAATACTGATGATGATCATGTGAAGTTATGTTACACCAACCTTATCAGGTCATCTTGATAATATGATGGTAAGGTTTTAGATGTTGAAGATTTTAACAAAACATTACTATAAGAATTTAGAAGCAACCATTTTTTTTCACCGTAAGTACTGCATTATCTACTAAATAAACTCTTAAATGGAATTAAATTGCATACCCAATTAAGTTTCTAAAATATCAGTAAAGTACTGAGATGGCCCAATTTTACTCCTGTAATGCCATTTTTCTTCTGTAACACTGGTGTGTTTATAAACATTTAAACTCACATACACAAACTAAAAAAAAATTAAATTATTTGATGTCAAATAATTAGTCTTATAGAGAATTAAAAAGAAACAATGCTTTGGTAAAGAAGCACCTACATTACATGTTATAATGAACCCATAGATGATGCAAAGCTAGCCAATATATTTTAATCAGTAGTCTAGTGGAAAATGAATTAATCAATAGAGAAGGAACAAATTCATTTTGATTTTTGGTGTTACATGATTTTTTCCTGATTAATAAATGTTATGTCCTATTTCTAATCAAAGTTGTTAACATTTAAATGTAATCTTTAACATGTAACTTTTTAGTTGATAAACTTAAGGCGTGTTCCTATTGGACACAAAGTTCAAGGTTTCATTTTAAGTTCAGAATGTAGGTATAACTTGAACTAAAACTTGAATAAGAGAACCATAAAAATTCCTGCATGACTAAACACTACAAACTCATGATAACTGTACCTAATGATGTCCAAAGTTACTGGTTTAATTGTCAAAACAACAAGCCAAAGATAAAAATAATTGTATTTGTCAATAACTATTAATTTGAAAACTGCAACATTATAACAGGCGAATAGTATTGGATACCATGCACTTGTTTCACTAAGTAAAAAATATTAAATCAAGAACTGCAATATAGGTATCATACTAGCTTTTTCCCATGGCTTAGCTCATGTTTTAGTCTGACATTAGTACCTAAAAGTTTTAGGCTAAAACGCTTGGGTATAATGTAGGTTCCCGCTATAATGTAGGTAAAACTTATAACATACCGACAAACTTTACCTCTATAAAACATAATTACTATAGATTAATCGATAATTACCTGATTTTTAACAGTGAATAAAATATTATTCCAGTCAAGTCAATGTCAATTCAATAACAAAATATAAAATACCTATGTTATGGAAACAGCCTGCATAACAAAGACGTCTATGGGTAACACATTCATATTAAAAACATGATCTTTACATGGCAGCACCATGTTATTGTAGATCAGTAGCCAGCAGTAGGTGCTTAAACAAGACAATGGCCCTTGCTTGAAGATCAAGGTCAGAGAGGCATCAGGCTTACAAATAAACACTGACTGTTTTTGAATCCAAGAACATTTGTTATTGTTTGAAACTTAATAAAATTAAATATTGATAAACTCATTCAATTCTTAATAATTGTCAGCATCCTGCTGACAATTATTAAGAATTAAGAATTAAGATCAGCAGTTACTTAATTAAGTACTCTTACTGCATCCTCCTACAACCGGGCAAAGGCATTTCCTTATGACCTCCAGTTCTTTGGTTTCATGGCTAATGTGGCAATTGGAGTGGTGGTTGGGTTTGTATTGTACAACGGGCTGGTGTCCGCTACTCCACGTCAAAGCGCGTATGGGCTATAATTCACCACGCGGGCCCAGTGCGGGTTGGTAGATGTCACATGTATTCGAATTTTTGGTTCCTTCACTGTTTTTGAGAGCAGTGGTAAATTACACAAAGTAAGCGCCTGCATGGGTTCGAACCCACGACTTACTGTTCGTAAGTAGGAGCCGCCACCACTGGGCCACCGCTGCTCTCGGTGGTTGGGTTTATATACCTATGTACCGTTTTTTTTAAAGATATAAGCAACAGCAATAAGAAATCAAACTGTCCCCTGAGCATAAGCATGGCCCGTACAAAATGATCAGGAAACAGTTCCCAGGGCACCATTTTCTTTTTGCCAAAAAAAAATTCAGATCATAGTTAGCGGTTAGTTAGTATTTTTACTGGAAACATATTTATTTGATTTATTTATCACATGCCCCTTGCGGTTTGGGCCCATGGCCCCCTGCTGGAAAAGACTAAAACTGCATAGCATAATTAGAACATTCTACCTTCATACCCCACCTATTCACCCACCAAGTACCTATTCATGATGAATATGCTTGCTAAAGAACCTTCTGGGCGCTCGCTCCTACTGTCCTGAAAGTTATTTTCCCTGTAGCAAATATAATAAGTTGTTAACTTGAGGTTTGTGTAAAAAAAAACATGCAGCGGGAACCAACCTATGAGCTCTACCTAAAATAACTGAAACGACTGTATTACCTTTGCATGACCAATTAACCCTTAAATACCTCGAGTATCAAATTTGAAACCGAACTTTCAGACCGAATGTATAGTTGTATTTAGTTTTCCTATTAATATTAGGCTGATGTATGATGATTATTGCATAGTGTTCTTTAGATCGAAATAAAAAAAAAAAGTCAAATGTCAACATCGTTTATATTATCTATGACATTTTGCTTTCGCGCCTTATTGAACAAGTGAACATACTTTTTGAAAAAGTTTGGTGGTTGATACCTTTGACGAATTTTCTTTTTTCCGAATAATAAAAATACTTTTGAGGTGAGTAAATATCATATTTTCACTAAATTATAATTTTTGTTACGATTGCTTTCTTTGCTTGAAGAGAAATGTGCTATTTTTGTGGGTATCAATTTTGGTACTTCAGGCATTCCGGGCTGTATGAAACCTAGCGACTATTTTTTAGCTAATCATAACTTTTGGATATAATCCTGTCTTTATTGTTATTTTTCTGCTTGGTTTTGTTTTGGAATAACTTTTTATCAATTACTTTATAGATATAATTTACCGAAAATGAAGCCGGATGACATCGAAGCCATTTTGAGGCAGCTAGAAAATGGTGAAATTTCAGAAGACGAGTCGAGCGATAATGAAGATGACATCGACTACTATTCGAGTCAAAGAGATCTTCAGATGGAGCTAGAAGATGAAGATGATGTAGGTAATTCGCCCGCTGACCCTGAGTTGGAAGCAAATTCGCCGTTAGTCAACGAATCTTCTGACATTCAGCATTTAGGGATCGTTGAACAAAGTCCAGCTCCTTTGGTAAATAATTACATCTGCAACCCTCGAAATATAGTATGGAGAGTAAGAAATATGGACATTGTTCAAGACGCTTTTAAATTCGAAGGAAACACTGAGTGCTCACAAGAAATTCTGAATTTGGAAACGCCGTTTCAGTTTTTTTCTTACTTCTTCGATGAAGAAATATTGAAACTTCTTGTGGAGGAATCAAATAAATATGCTTTCCAAAAGAATCCCAACTTTACAGATCCTATTACTGTCTCGGAGTTACGAAAGTTTCTTGGAATTCTTATTTTTACAAGTGTTTACCATTATCCTAGTGTCAGGTCATATTGGTCAAACATTGCTAAATTCGAACCCATTGCACAAACCATGAATCGCAACAGATTTGATAAAATCAGACAATTTTTTCATATGAATGACGACACTAAGCATTTGCCCTCCGATCATCCCCAACACGACCGACTGCATAAAGTTAGACCAGTGATAGATCATTTGAATAAAAAATTTATTACTGTACCATTTGACCACCGCCTATCACTGGACGAGCAAATGTGTGCAACAAAAATAAAACATTTTATGAAACAGTATTTACCCAATAAACCCCACAAGTGGGGATTCAAATTATATGTTTTATGCTCTCTTTCTGGGTACGCGTACAGTTTTGAAGTTTACTCAGGAGCTAAGGACATTGAACGTCTACCTGGAGAACCAGACCTTGGAGTAGTATCAAATACTGTTATTCGATTGTTACGACCAGTACCAAGGCACATAAACCATATCATTTATTTTGATAATTTTTACACGAATATTCCTCTGCTACATTACTTGACCAAAGAAGGTATTTATTGTCTTGGCACTGTACAGAGAAACAGGCTTGGTAAGTCTTGCAAGTTGCCAGAAAAAAAAGAAATCCTGAAGTCTAACGTACCCAGAGGCACATATCATGAAAACGTTGCCTCTTTTGAAGGCATAGA
This sequence comes from Xestia ashworthii, assembly GCA_950022955.1. Lineage (NCBI taxonomy): Eukaryota > Metazoa > Arthropoda > Insecta > Lepidoptera > Noctuidae > Xestia > Xestia ashworthii. Next base: position 6,673,551 of record OX465563.1, read on the forward strand.
ATTTTCGGCCACGAGCTGGAAAGACAATAAGCAGGTTTTACTGCTTTCCACTTATGTTGGTGCTGAACCAGCAGAAACTATAACCCGTTACGAAAAAAAACTAAAAACGAATATCCAAATATCATGTCCTCGGGTTATAAAGGAATATAATGCTCACATGGGAGGCGTTGATCTCATGGACAGCTTCATTGGCCGTTATCGCATTCGCATAAAGTCAAGAAAGTGGACAACAAGGCTGTTTTATCATCTCTTGGACATGACTGTGATAAATGCTTGGGTGCTGTACAAAAAGGTTAGTATAGTGAACAGGAAATCGCAGAAGGATATAATGAAGTTAGCCGACTTCAGAACCGAGCTTGCAGACACTTTATGTCGGTATCAAACTCGGTCAGATAATAAAAGGGGAAGACCAAGTACCAGTCGACGAGAAGAGATCTCTGATCCTTCTAAAAAACCACGGGCAGGTGTACAAGTCCTACCCTCCACTGACATACGTTACGATCGAGTCGGCCATGAGAAAATGTTTTTAGATTCTAGGAATAAATGTAAATATAACAATTGTAGAAAACTTACTTCATGGATTTGTGTAAAATGTAAAGTTTCTTTATGTGACAATAAAAATAACAAATGTTTCTCATTATTTCATACCTCAGAACATTAATTGTTATTCCGACTTATTTATGGCCCTAATGCCTAAAGTATCAAAATTGATACCAGTTTTTTTTTCGAAATATATATATTAAATATATAATGTGATTTTTTTAATTATTTTTCCATTTATCTAGCTCCTGCAGAGAATACACTGATATTTTTTAAAATTTAATTTGAAAAATCAGGCTTCTAAGGGTTAACACAACTAATTTCCTAACAAGAATCGTTTCAAAATAGGGTTCAATAATTAAAAAAATACTGAAACTGTAAACCTAAGCTATGAGCAATAATAACTTTAATACAATAGTTTGATAGTGACCTTGATAACCGGTAACTGCTCCCAGTCCTAGTTGAATCGTTGTAAAGCAATATTTTATCAAGATAAGTTTTTGCTGAACCTACCTATTATATTATTGTTGTGTTGCTAAGCTGCAACTCCAACTCCTAACCTTTTTCCAAGCATAATGGGGTCGCCTTCCAGTTTACCTACCTGAAAGCAGCTGTTAGAAGAGCTGTACTTAACTGAAACATTGACCGATTTAAAATGAAACTGTTTCACAGTTGAACTACCTATTTTTACAGTTATTTGTTAATGTTTCCGTGGTCCTCGCAGGATGTCTGATATCTCGCGTGTATCAGGCTAGTCGAGCAACACATAGTGATACGCGCGAAGCGACTCGCTTCCTGCTTCACACGCAATTCCATTTGTTGAAGTTATACGACGCCGAATTCGATACACACGGATTTCAATTACATTAATGACATAGTACGTAACTAGATTGCTAGGTAGGTAGGTACTCCTACCATGACAAAACTCTAGGATTGTTTTGTGGTGTGATAACTTGAAGCCCCAAGTTTATATAACGGTGCGAAAAAAGTAACAGTAAAATAATGACCTGATCTTTGGTCATCGAGACAAGATTGTGTACCAACTTCACGAAGCGGTATTCAATTGGAACTGAAATGAGGAATAACTAGGTCATTGTCATGACAATTAGCAAAGCTGTTAACCCGTACGCCTACCTACTACCACTACCTAGGTACCTATATAAGGTGTTAAAAAATTAATTGCACGACATTTGAGGAGTTGTTTGGAATCACAAATAAAAAATAATCACGAAAAAAAATTATTTAAGTAGGTAGGTACCTAGGTAAGTAACGATCCATTTCAAAGATATGCAATATTTTCACTGCCCACAAAATGATTGAATATGCGCACTTGACTGTACTGTGACTGCACCGTGCAGGCGCAGTCACACAGTAAAAACTAAAAATGCTTGAAAAAAGATTTTTTTTTTGGGTATGTTTAGGTATGTTTGTTTTTTGATACCAAGTATGTACTTACACGAAATTCTTGCAGCAAATTTTTTAACACCTTATAGGTAGGTATATTCTTACAAATTGACGATGTGTATTTGTCTAATATAAAAGTTGAAGAGTTCTTAATATTCCACTATGTTGAAACTTAGCTTAGTGAATAGTACCTACCTACCTAGGTACTAAGCCAGTGTAGTTTACAGATTTTAACTAGTGGTAACAGAAAATCTACGAGTGTGCTATGGATTGCTTAGAATTATTGTATTAGTCCGCAGCCTCTAGTAGATACCTAAGCTGGAATTATTTGAGTCACTGTCTATTATTGGTAGTGCTTGCAAGCGACCAATACACCGCGCACTTGACCATTTAAGTGCGAGTGCCATGGACCTTTGCCCCCAGCCCAGATGTATGAGCGATCAAAAGTTGCGTAGTGCAAACAATTTACCTCAAAACATCGCTCGTTAAGGCGCTTAGACGAACTTAATTAGCAACTCTAGTTGTGGTGGTTCAAACTTCGTTTGAAATGCTGTTAGAATAAAGTTCTAATCAGCTTGCACTACAAAGTGGTGGTTACGTCAGCCACTGCGGGCCAAATAGCGCGAAATGAGTGGTTTCGATCGATTTACAAAAAAAGTATTGATTGGATTAAAAAACTAAAACAGTATCATGCTAAAATATTGCTTGTAGAATTATTTGCCAAAAAATCAGAATGATCGCATGCATATTAGTATGTTTTTTATTGTTTGAAAGATATTTTTAGAGGTAAGTTCGTGATTTCTTTTAATCGAGCCAAATTAATTGTATTATGTTTTCAAAACAGTATCATGCTAGCATAGGGTAAACATACCGGTTTACCGGCCACTACCCCTTTTCGGCCACTTCGCACTTTATTTTGCATAATGGACAGTTTAATAGACTTCCCCTGCCTAATATCGCGTCATTTGATCCTGACCAACTTCATGGTTCATAATACAACGGCATGTCATCTTAATTTGCGAACTGAGCCCTCAATCGCCATTTCAAAACTTAGTGTGTGTGAGCGGGTCAAATTTAGGGAAAAAAAATAGCATGTGTCTTGATTTTCAAAGGAAAGTTTTTAAATGTTACTGTTGGTTTATTGGTGATTGATTTGGTTCGTGTGTATGTAGCATGTTTAATTTCAATATTCAAGTGCCCAAACTCATCAAACTTTTCATAATTTGTGATATTTTTGATGGTCGGATAATACGTCAACGATTAATATCAAAAACTACTTTCCGACCGGGTGGTCGCACAACCGGTTTATTCACGTCATTTCTCTTTGCCTTTATTGCGGAAACCTTATATTTACCAACATAGATTCCATAATATTTGTGAACAGCTAGAATTTTGGGAATTTAGAACTAGATTCCGGCCACCAGTATACCACATAATTTCAAAGATATGGCCTTCAAAAATACCAAACGTTTAGCGGCCGATAACTAGTAAAAACAAAACCTGTTTCCGAACCTTACGTTTAGCGGCCGATAACCAGTAAAAATAAAACCTATCTCCGGTCGTTATATGATTGTCTAAGTGATTTTTATTGATGATCAAGCCAAAAGTAGCTGTTTGTTTGAGTCGAGATTTTATCTGTTACTTAATTGTATTCGTAAGTCGTAAAAGAGAGTAAAAATATGTCGCTTTTGTGAAATTATTTTTTTTTACTGTCACACTATTTTTAACCCCCAAGCTATGAGAATATGAGTCGTTTTTCTACCGTGAATTAGGTGGCCGATAACCAGTACACCGGTGGACGATAGCCGAGTCAAAAGGCCGATAACCGGTATATTTCCTAATTTTGCGTATAATATTTTTTTCTAAATTATGAATCACTGATACGTCTGTAACCGTTAGGTTTTATGAAACTAGACTATTGTAGGATAAAGTGAAAAAAAAAACTGAATAGTCTTGGAGTGCAGCATAATAATAGAAATCGCCTCTGAAGTCGACAAGCCGCACGGCCGATAACCGGTATGTTTACCCTATATCCTGAAGAATATCATATATTTTTCTGGCCTTGTTTATAGCAGTGAATCATATACTTAATTTTAGTAATTATAAAACTCACGTTTAGCTCGTGTAATCGCCTTAAGCAGCGGTATTATTGATACTTGATAGACAGGCAGGACTACAGAAGGCGGAAAACTTTGTGTAAAAACACGAAATTGAGTCGATATCCCAATGCGGTTAGCCAGGTGTGTCAGTCATAGGCATACCTACCCACCGATCAATAGAGCAAAAATTGTGAACTTTTATGTCATTATACTACCTACGTCGGTCAGCGGCACTAAAAGGCACTTTTAGTTGCGTGGCCGCGTGGTAAGCTCCAATTCATTAGGTGTGACTCAAGGTTGATTAATGTGTCTTCCATTGGTCGTCCATCGATCGATAGATGCGCTAGTGCGACTTTATAGCTGTGCGAGTATAATCGACGTTTAATTTGATATATTAGATAGATAACTAAAAACTTTATCGTATCAAGTTAAATTAGCGCTCTAATATAATCCCTATCCTACTAATTAATAAATGCGAAAGTTTGTGACGAATCCGATGGATATTTGTTACTCTTTCACGCAAAAACTACTGAACGGATTTTAGATAGGTAGTTTATACCTACTTAACCTAATACCTACATCGATCCCGCTTGATAATAACCAAACTCCAAGCGGGCGAAGCCGCAGCGATAAGCTAATTATTATTAATTTGCCAACTTACTAGGTAGGTAGGTACTAGTTACTACATAATATCTAGTCAAAATTCACTTCATGGAACCTTCCTTCTTTTTTAAAGTAGGTAAACGTAGGTACTTTATACAAGATTTGCGATCAAAGGTGTAAGTAGGTACCTACTTCGGGAAAACGTGTACCTACATAACGTGTCAAAAAAGGTTTTTATTTTATTAAAACATAGGTAGGTACCTACAACAACACCGATTCAGCATCAGTCTACCTACTCCTTCTTAGTAGCAAAATAGCGAAGCTGCTTCTCCAAATTCAAACTAAATCACCAAAAAAAAAAATAACCATTAGACCTAACACGGTCAACGAGATTGAAACAATTTGATGGCGTCCATCTAAAATTATAAAATGATCTCATCCGGAATCCGCGACCAATGAAAATTTGAAAAGCGACACCATTTTTATCAGCAGCAGTAGCAACATAGGGTCATCTGCACACCGGTGTCCAAGTCCTACAGTAATTATCAGCAATTGAATGCACGCACGGTCGTTAATTGGCTATCATTTACGTTGTGATTAACGCCCGTGGCCATCACACGAGTGACTCTCATGCAGATACTGTGTCGCTTTTATCTAAGAATAGCCTGACGTCACTTGGGCACGCACGAGATTTTGCAAGAGTAGCAATTCTGCTCGCTGTATCTTTAGTTAATAAATCATCGTTATCTTATTGGCCGGTGAATATTGCTTCGAAAAATAGAGGTTAAATACTAGGACACGTATCCCACGTGTAGAATATGTTTTTATTACTTAATCAACATTTCTTCAATTCAATGAAAAACAATATGATTATTTCATTGGTAACCAACATTTTGCTATTGACGCTCTTCAATATTTCATGTTTAAGATTTTTGGGGCCATGTTTAGGCTACTGGATTTCTTACTAAACTCTAAATTGACTACAGATGAAGTTGAAAGTCTCGCTTAAATTAAATTAAATAGGTACCTAGTTTTTAAGGCATGTTGTTCAACTTCTAGCTAATCAAATGAGTCAGCGCCTCGTGGACTGTTATTGCTTTTGTTTAGTAAATATTTAGGTAGGTACCTACGTATGATAAAATAAATTAATAACATAATATGTATACGACCAGTAACCACACAATTGTTCATTTGTTCATAGTTCTAAGCTCTATTGTTTGTAGAGTTTCTGCTCGCATTGCTGTTACCGTAGTTATAGGTAGGTACTCCACAAAGAAAACAGTGTATTATACACACTTACGAAATGATTTAGTTTTTAAACAATCTTTCTTTCTTTGGAACTAACCTAGTTATTAAGGAGATGCCTTGTTTACGGAACCTCAATAATAATTTAGACTCTGTCCGTCTTATTACAAAACGTGGTCTTAAAAATAGTACCGGGTTTAGTACTAGGTCTAAACCATGAACTTGAAAAAACGTTATTACAAAACGAAGTTTATCGCTAGTCCTAGAACTATCTATGGTACCAAAGTTAGACCATCGCGACCCCTAGTTTAACTATGGTACTAAATTGTCAAACGTCAAATTCAGTCAAATTCTTAACTTTGAGGTTAGCAAATTATCTTTCGGAAAGTATTATTTTGTGATAAAAACCAAAAATGGATATTAATATGGACGATTTTGATGTGTTGGATATACTTGCTAGTTCCCGGGGACCCAACAGAGTTCGTCAGCGACGAAATCCATTTGAATTGCCTGACGCAGATTTTCGATATAATTAAAGATTTACTAAACGTTTTGGTCAGTGGGTCGTCTTAGGGGCGGATTTTTTTGGCGAAAGGACTGTCGATTTAGTACGTGAAGATTTGTCCCACGAATGCACACACGATCTCACCGCAAAGAACTGTACCTTTACTTGTTTTAATAATCTTGATGTTTTTCTTGTCTTGAGTTTACTTTTAAGTTGTAACATAGACATTTCGTTAACATTACTCGAATTACGCGCGCCGCCAAGTTCACTTCGTTATACGTGCTAGCTCGATAGTTGTTCCAAACCAGAACAATTTAAAATAATTGTGAACATGCATTAAAAAAAAACACAAGTCGAAATATTTAAATACCTTTAAATAACAAAGCTTTAATTTTTATCACTACAAATAACAATTTATAAAATAGTTTTTCTTTAATTTACGTAACAACATTGTGTAAAAAGGAGCGGCACATAGAACGCTGAACGAATGAATGAATGGTTTCAATATTTTTTTGCTTATAATCTGTGGATAATGTTTGAACTAGGGACTATCTTTGGTACTAAATAGTCCTCTGTTGGTCTACGATTTGTAATACGAATATAAGAACTAACGTTAGTACCGTACTAAACCAAGACCTTTTAGTTCTGGTTTAAACCTGGTACTTACGGAAGTTTTTATAATAAGACGGTGTGCGTTGATCTTTTTTGCGCCCACTTTTTATAACTATGTAGTTAAATAGGTACAAGTTACAAGTAAGATCAAAACCTAAAAGCACTAGCTTAACCTTCAGCGGACCATATTCGAGGCTCCTGCCGACCATTTTTAGAGGTATTTTGCGTAAAAATAAAGTAAGTTAGCTGGTACGGGGTGTACCGAAAAAAGGTACACATGGGAGGCTTTAATAATGATGAATGATGCCCTAATGCCCTATGGATAGGCAACTTTCTATTAGCAAAGCTTTCGTACAGCGCCATCTGTCCTCGACTAAAGAATACTACCTCTGAAGGGCGGATAGGAGCGCGAGCGGGGTAGCGTGGAAAACCCTGAAAGCTTCAACGTTAGTTTATTTAGATAGAGTAAAAGCTTGCAGATGACGTCACTGGATGGCGCTAGCGGTTCAATTTAATTTAACTTACAAATTGAATACAGACAAATGACTATTCATCTTTGTAGAACTCTGAAAATATAATAAACGCACACTTTTTGAACTTTTTGGAATACCATCTTCATTCTTGACTTCTGTGTGTGCTGCCAATCCTAGGAACAAATCGGCAATCAATCTGTCTCTTTAAAATAGTAAAAGAAGTCCTAGGTATAAATATATCAAACTATTTATTATCATTTATCTCTTGTGCTAGATTTCAGTAGTAGCAGGTCCGCATTTTTTTAAGGCGCGTCCCCAAGCAAAAGCCGTTTTTTATGCTTTTTTTGGAGCCAACTACTCTATAACCAAAAGAAATACCAAGTAATAACAAATACATTCAATTTCTAGATATTCTTGACTGCAAAATGGTAGTTTTTTTTTTAAGTCTCATAATATTTAATAAATCCATCCCCTCACAATGAAACGACAAAAATGAGAAAAAAATATTTATAACATGCTTCTTCTCGTAAAGTTAACATTATTTTGATTTCCTTCTTATACTAATGGATAGGCAACTTAATAATGAACATAATGCTAGTTTTTTTTTTTCTTAAAGACGGAAATTAATTTTATAAAGAATAAAAACCACTAAATTCGCACTTTTCGACCCGCAGTGACTGACGTAAAAACCACTTCGTAGTACAAGCTGATCAGAACTGTATTCTAACTCTAACAGTGAGTGTGTTGCACTGTTAGAGCACAGCAAACGAAGTTTGAATCACCACAAATAGAGTTGCTAATTTCGCTCGGGGACGCGCCTTAAGTCTCATCATAATACATAAGGTATTAGTATACCTTATGTATTATGATGAGACTTACTCGTATGATCCACCTTGTTGATATAAAATTAAAGTAGTACGAGTATGATCGTTTGCATGAAAATTTTATGGGGAAATGTGTCATTGCAGCTGTAGGTACCTACATATTATTTTTACCATCTCTTGTATGTACCACATTTATTGCATATAAATAACTTTGACTTGAGTTTTTTATATAGCAGTGAAAGCTTTGTGATCGTCGGTCTGTCAAGTCAGGTCTCGAGTTTGATCGAACCCAAGACACGCACCTCTGATTTTCAGAACTCATATACCTATATAATTATGTGCGTATTGTATAAGTATCACTTGCTTCGGTGAGGTCCATAGGCGACATAAAAACTCTGACACCAGGCCGTACTAACTACCGCGGGCCTGTGGACGGTGAGCTATGGGCTAGCTAGCCGTCTGTTCGTCATGACGACAGGCCGTGTCGACGGCGCGTTTGTGTTCCACGCGCGCCTCAAAGAGATGTCAGCATAAAAGGAGGCCGGGGCTCGCAAGGGCCGAAGCCTGCCGGGGCTGCGGGACTGTTCGAAAGAGATACTGTGGCTCCGGAACGTAAAGGGTGAGGAAGGAACATGCATGGGTTTTAGTCAATAAAACTGACACACCCTCCCGCTCTGCCCAGAGTAGGAGAAGTCATTTGATGATTTCCCATCCGAAAAAAAAGAGGGGTAGGTACTAACCACACGATAACGAAAGAAATCGACATCGAGAGAGTCAGCCCCAACTTGTTCGAGGCGACCAAAACGAACCCACTTATTATGTTCTTTTATATACCGTTAACTATGTTCCATTTTCTAATTTAACTTTAACAGCGTTTCCATGTTGTTGCGGCGTTTAATGAGAATTGCGAGCAGTTGCCATCTAGCGTGCCTAAACTAAAAGTAGTGCCGCGATGTGACCGCAAATTATAAAAGTTGTTTTGAGCGCAGTTTCGACAATCCTCTGCGGTTCAGTGTCAATTGGAAAGTGACCGTTGTCCACTACACGGCTGCATTGAATTTTAATTAAAGAAGCGCCACTTGCAGGGAATGAGTTCAAGTTCACGACGGAGACGGATTCAAAATCAAGATGTAAGTTTCCTATATTCCTTGCAAAATCTGACGCATGGATAGATTGTGTAATAAAGGATGATATGGCAAGAAAGAAGATGTCTGATGAGATGACGGGTAACAGAGGTGTTCCATACACCTCTGTTACCCGTCGTCATGAAGAAATCATGCTGCATCAACCCCAAATTAATTGTGATACGGGCAAAATGATGATGACGAGTCTGACGCATACCTACTTCAATCTTGCTTGATGCATTTGCTTACAAGTTGTTCAGGTACTAAAACGCGCATATCTACCTAACTTAACATGATGCTAAACAGAATTCTGCATCAAAATTCGCAATTTCACATACTAAGCAATACCTAAACAGTTTTAGTGAACACTTCATATAGGTACATAGTAGATGGTTTAGGTAGAGGTACTAATATTCATTTTCCTTTGCCCGGCCGCAGCTTATATTAAATACGTCGTTCAACACTTAACCACGTCATGATTATTCAAAACTTGGCCCACGCTTAAAGCAAAGGCGATTAAATTATTTCCATAATTTAATAAAATTATTTTTATTGAATTTAGGTACTCTGTTGAGGTAAGTTTTTGTGTACATCAGCATGAGCATCACGTATTCACGGAAAGTGCTCTAACGAACGGCTGATCTCGTCCACAGATTTCTGGAATTTAGCATTGGGACAAATGTTAACACAACGTGGGTTAAGTTGCTCCAATTGGTAATTCTTTCTTCCTGAAATGTATTAATAAAGTTTAATATTGTGCGACAATATTTTCATATTAAAACGCACTGTCGCAGCAAAGCAAGATTCATTTTAACTTTTTGTCGCACTACATAAGAGCGAGCTAAAGTAAATCTTTATTATGAATATTAAATTATACACCTAAGTCATGTCAGTTACTTAAAATGTTAGAGAAACTTCCAGAAACTAAGTTACGACTATTATCCTAACTTTACAGTGAACGAGTTGGCGTTGTTTTTTTGTTTACTGCAGAAAGGAGAGATAAACCTTCCTACCTTATTAAATATTTTGAACTTTAGCTATGAAAAGATTATGTTAGAGCAAGTCCATGTCTGAATTTAGTACTGTACGTATACCTGAAAGATAAAAGATTAAAAATTAGTTATAAACTGAGGAAAATGTCATAAAATGACTGTAAAATGTTGTAAACTTTTCACTCTCGTTATAAAAAATGTAGTAGATATTGATGATGTCTTATGTATGAAAGACATAAGAAGATTAATTCCTCGCTTTTATTACTGCTCGTAATATCCGGTTGCTCTCGATGGCAAATACGACTCTTCAAATATAATAAAAATATGCCATCTGCTCAGCGTGACGTGCACGTCACTAAATAATATCTTTAACAGCCTTAGCAATAACCGAAGTGTATTAAAAGCGAGAAATCCGTGTCCATGGCCATAATAATATTACAAAACGCGAAGTAAATGTAGTGAGGAGAGTTTTGAGGGTTAAGGGTGATGTGAGATAAGAGTGGCGTAATTTACGTCACATTTCCATACGAAAGTCTGGTATTGTGTCTCGCCACGACGTAAAATGAGTTCAACTATGATTATATGCAACCGAATTTACGCAACTCACAAAATTGCGCTCGTTATCCTCACCCCAAAGAGTAGAGGAAGACCAAAGAAACGGCGGATGGACTGTGTGAAGTATAATGTGACAAGAAAAGATGTATCTGATAAGACGACGAGTAATAGAAAAGTTTGGAAGAAGATGACATGCTGCGCTTCAATGGAATTGGGATACCGGCAAGAGAATGATGATACGAAGTATGTTTGATGCCATAAATTAAGTTTGACCCATAGATTTGAACTATGACGAATGTCGTCTAGTAGAGTTGACTAGCTCCAGCACAGCTGATAAGACGTGCTATGAAGAATTCAAGATCATGCGATTTGCACTAGAGCTAGCAGCTGTGATGTCAATTTGAAGCTACGCTGTGAAAATCGAACGCTCCTATTGGTTGGTTGTCATCTTTCTGTATGTTAGCACATCCCAGGTGGAAAGGCAGAGACAGGGGCGTTGAAAGTTTCGCGACTTCTGAGACATCAATACATGAAATTCATGGATAACTTCAACGAGTGGTTTCTAAACGTGCAGATCAGAGTTCACGTCCACTCAAGAACAATAAATGTTATTGAAGTAATTTCCTGTTGTTTCCGCCGATGCGATACAATGTTTACCACAGATGACAGAGTTCATTGATCGTTATAACCACAACGCAAGATGTAAAAGAAATATGAAGAAACAATGCTTACTTTACAAACATAATAAATTCTGATAGTAACTATAAATGCAAACTGTCAATGTCAGTCTTCTCAGTTAAAACACTACGAAATATTGATGTTTGGGAGACGGCTAGGTAGATGATTACATTCAAAAGATGACTGCCTGATTTGAATCGCGATTACCTAGATGTTCTTCGGTAGGAAGTCAAAATATTGTTATTATTTTTATAAAAATGTCAGTGACATTGAGGGAGATAAATGTGATATCTCCTCGCACGGTAGTCTGGTCCGCGCCATATTTCATAGAAGGTGACCCTTCCAGTTCGCGGCGTCGGCTAATAAGACCGCATGACTTTTTATGATATGCTCAAAATTAACGATTTGTTTTTCCCAAGATCTAATTATTTAGGGATCAGTTCAAAAATAGTATTTTGTCGGGTTCTAAATTGAGAATCTGAAGTTGAGAAAATGTTAAACTCCACTTTGATAGGTTCTCAATTTCATATCTCAATTTTATTTTTTTTATTTACCTATTGCGTGGGGCTCCGTCAACTGGGACTACCTCGAGCGAGCGACAGTTTTGCCTAGACAAAACTAGTTTGTCCTAAAATCGTGTTTAGCCAGTAACATCCATTATAAAAACCGATAATTCGTAATCCTTGTAAAAATTGTTTCATGTGCAGCTTGACAAAAAAGTCTAGAAACGGAACTATTTTTTTGTTTGCTGGCAACATTTAAAAACTTATGACGTTTGATGTACTTACTTTAACAAAGTTCGCAAGTTTATAAAATTTATAATTGTGCCGTAAAAGCGTGATTAAACTAACGTAAAGTAATATAAACCATCTGAAGTGCTGGCAGAGAGATTATTTATAAGGTCCATAGACAATGTTCGGCAGAAAAAGAGGCCAAAACCATTCTTACCTCCCCCGAATTTTCTACTCTTTTTTGCCAAGCTGTAGATACATGGTAGATACGACAATTTTTGAGAAAGAAAAGCGGTGACTCATGAGATGACGACTAATAGAGAGGAATTGAAGGAAACTGACACCAAATTAATCTGACAATGATGTGAATGATAGATTTATGATACGAGTGAATGTTAGAACCAGAAGATTTGCGTTATCAGCAAAATAATAGAGCAAAATGGTTTCCTATCGATAATTACCTATCACTTAATCATCATGTAGGCGCTGCTAACACGATTGCTAAGGGAAATTAGTACGACGTACATTTATTAGGCAAGCGTCGCGTCGGCAGCAATCAGGCCGGGAACTGCGAACGACGGTTAAAACTTTTAATGGCTAATTAACTGGATAACTAACCAGCTATCAGCACTCTACTACGTACCAAGAGTGACGTCCCATTTCCTATTTTTAAAGATACTTACAGCTTAGATGAACTGCGCGAAGCTTGAGAATTTAAAGCTTGGAAAATTTTGCTTTTCTGGGTGAGGGTCTTTACAAAGTTGTGTTAGTAAAACAGGTTTATGTAGAACTTAAATAATCATAAGCTCTCAAATCGTATAAGCAACGTTTTACTGAGTTTTCCGGATCTTATCTTATCCTACAGTCAAATGCCAGTTTTATTGTTCGTGGGAAGGCTTCTTGGGTTTTTTCTAATGATATGTGCTTAGTTTGGTCATTTGCAATTAGTCTAGCAACTACGTAAATCGTAAATAGATATATTACTATACTAGCTGACCCGCGCAACTTCGTCTGCGTCACATAAGAGAAAGAGAGGATTACAGAGATTGGGTCGTAAGCACCTATAATACAATTTTCAAAGAGCACATCATACACATCCTTCCGCATAATGAAAATGCGCGCCCGGTATATGATCATTATTTTGCTGCGGAGTTATTTAAAACGGTGTATCTCCTAAGATATGCATTGAAATCAATTTACGTGCAATACGAAACGCGTCCATCAATTCTGTTAATATTGTTGATACCAAAATTTGAAGTAGGTTGGTTGGACCAAGGAATCACATTTTATCATACAAACTTTGCCCCCACCTTTTCACCCCTATAATTTCAGAAAATCCTTTCTTATCGTATCATAGGCATACGATAAGAAATGATTTTCTGAAATTATTATACAAAAAATACACCCTCCAAGCTTCAGGTTTCTACAATCTGCGGTAAAGGCTGTGCGTTGATCCATCACAGTCCTTCAGGACAAAGCATTTTTATTATTTGTAGATAGTAGGATTTGAACTCGTTTGTATTTGTAACTTTTCGGGTTTTATGTCTGATGTACATTCGTATAGTTTACATTTTCTTCGTAGTATTATTTTATTTGTAAATACAGGGTGGAAACGATTAACCGGGCAGAAAGGGGAGCTTCCTTAACCGTTGAGTATTATAAACAGGATCGATTGGCATCAAAAAATGTTTTGTGTAAAATAGCAATTTTCTTGCTAACTGTACTTTTTTTAATCTGTGAATGGGGATCAAAATTTCACAAAAAATTACGGATGGTTTCCTAAGACCATTTTCATGTAGCTGCAACGGTTTATCATTATTGGCATCAAAAAAATTGTTTTATGTAAAATGGCAATTTTCTTGCTAACTGCACTTTATTTTTTAATTAAGTCTGTGAATGGGGATCAACATTTAGCGAAAAAATTATGGATTGTTTCTAAGACCTTTTTCGTGTAGCTGCAGTTCCCCTTACTGCCCCGTTTACCGTTTCCACCCTGTATTACCAACTACTTATACCGAGGAAAGCCGATTTTCTTGAGTTCCGCTATTTTGGGCGTATTCACTTCAAAAATCAAATTTCAAGAAAATTGAGAAATTATATTTACCTGTATTAGATTTGAAGTATTTACAGCAACTTTTAAAGGTTTATACTTCATTGGATTTTGTTTTATAAGTGTATGAAGTTTATTAATTTTAAACACAAAACCCTCTTTTTTACGTCTCTGGATGATTTTTTTTTAAAATGCTGAAACAGGTATTTCTTTATTTTTAATAATAAGTATTTACTCTGAGTTTCATGATTCTAGAACAATCTAAAAAAAAAATTTCATACAAACTTTACCCCCCCTTTTCACCCCCTTTTTCCAAAATTTTCCATAATTTCTATAGCCTAAATGTTATTCTGAGTTTATTTAAATAGATTAGTGAAGTTTTCATCAAAATCCGTCCAGCAGTTTTTACGTGATGCGCGTTCAAACAAACAAACAAACAAACAAAAATTTTAAAAATGGTTTTAATATTTTCAGTTACTTATTTTAAGTCACCCTGGGCGATTTTTTTTTTTTAATCTTCAATGTACAGATTTTTTGGTCTCAACGATTTTATTATATGTATAGATAGGTATGTAGATTTGGCAGTAAGCAAGCCGAAGGCAAGAGAGCACGAGGCCGGTCGCCAACACCTAAGTAAAAGAGACTATGGCCTCAAGAAAATTTCAGCAGGTGGCAAATTTGTACCGGAGACGAATGAGGCAGATTGTCCCTTTAAAGGGGTCCAGACCACGACTCTCAGTAATGAGGGACCAATTGAAGAAGAAGAGCTGAGGCTCTATAGAAGTTTAAGGTCACTAAAAACCGAACGCTTGTTTTCTTTTCTCATTGATGAATAAATCATCAGACAATCTTGGGCAGACTTGCCAACGTTCTTAAAAAAAAGAACAAGCAGGCAACTTGACTCTCATCAGACATTTTGATACATACAATGAAAGCAGCCTATTATCTGATCAAAAACCCTAAATGGAGCATTTTCAAACGGCGGGAATATTTGCTTAATTTACAATTTACTTCGGTTTGGCTCGCCTGCGACTGCCACTCTTGAATTGAATATATTTCCTTTTTTTTCGAAACTCATGGCAATGGCCCTTCAGCGTTCTGCCGTTTGATTTGCGAATGGGCCGTGAAGAGCCCACGGCCGGATGCCCTGGGCCTCTCTATAGCCTTTTATTCATACAACCTTCCACGTTTATTCGCCATTGGCATTTGTGAGCTGTTTAGATAGAGATTTGCTTAAGCTTTGCGTTTAATTCATAGAATTATGTGTATGAGAGCAGCAAGCTTTTGATAGAGGTAAAATTTGTTTGTGAGTTTGTTTGTAATCTCCGGAGCCAAATATGCAATTCTAAAACTTTTTTCAATGATAAAAAGCTACATTATTCGTGAGTATAAATTATTTTCATGTCATGCATAATTGAGCTGAGCTATCACAATGTTTGCGGACGAATTCGCGGTCACAATGCTACTTTTCAATATGAAACATACAAAACAGATACTTTATTTCTGCACTCACAGGAATTTCAAGTCATAAGTTCAAAACCTCGCTCAATGAATTCCTTATCAGATTAAACTTTCAAGTTGCATCTACCATCGTATCGAACTCGACGACCGGGACTGATACTTTTTTAGATTCATATACTTTTAAAAGAAAGACGGCGTTGCCTCGGAAACTTTGTAATATGATGTAGATAAGTATTCACGACATGGGAAGCGACAGTGACTAAGAACACACTGTAGGAACTTTTGAACACACTGTAGATTTTGTCACACAACTGAGGAGTACATTACAAACGAAATAAGTTGTTAGGTTGTTGATATATTACACTGGACAAACTACAAACATAATTCCATGATTAGGTAACACTAACGGCCGTTTTCTATAACTTACTTACGTACAACTGTTAGCTAATACACGTTCGCAAGCTATCGGTAACCAAAGCTAGCTTGAAATACCCCTATCCGCGCCACCCAGAAACATCAAAGAAAGCTTTTCTGTGACGTTTCGCTTCTAACCGTCCGTAAGCAAAATGCCAAACAGACATAAATAGCAACCTACCGACACCTGCTAGTAAGTTTAAGAAAATGGCCGTTAAGCGGGATGTTTACTATGTTTAATACGGATAAGCTGAGTTTATCCGTGATCATGGTGCTTGCAACACTTCTGAAATATAGGGAACTCAAAATTAATAGTTAACATGGTAAATATCCCGTTTTTCTGTAAGACTTATATTTACAAAAATAGTTGTATCTTATTAATTGAGTACTAGCAGTGCCCGCGACCTTCGTATGCGTGAAATTATAATTACTTCCCTATTTAAATCGGATTTTGTGAACGACTTCAAAGTTTTTAATTTTTTTTTGCACGGATCTCTAATTATTTTTCTAAAATAAAGCCTATGTTACTCACATCATCAGCTATCTGTCAGTGAATATCCCGTCTAAATCGGTCCTGCCATTTCGGAGATTGGCCGGAACAAACAGACAATCAAACATAATTTCATACGCATTCAGTAAAAAGCTGTTATTTTGAAATTGCAAACTATTCTCAATTTATAGGTGCAACATAATAACGTGCCTAATGCCTGTGTACCCTTCCTTATTGGCTTAAACAAGCCATGCAGCATGAGGAATAGTAACTTCCCGTAGTTATTCCCTATTAACGCACACTGAGTAAATAAACCGATAAAACTTGTTTGCTGTAGATAATTGTAGTCATCAACCTACTTGACTCCAGTTCCTGCCTGCCGATGCTGGGCGTTGGCATTTCCTAATATGTAGCGTACTAAACAAACATACTAATGAGACGTTCCGTGTACAATGATCTCATGCGTCGAACGAGGCAACCGCCAAGAATGAATACTGTTTAAAAAGGTGTAAAAATTGGAGCGCTAGTAAACGTCGGCCTCCTTACATTATCATCTCGCCTGTAAGGCAAAGGTGTAGCTAATAGTTCACTACATTTCGCTAGTTATATGCCTTAGGGGGCGTGCCTATTGCTCTCAACCCGGTGCAAATCTAGACTCCGTGGCCACTGCTGGCATGTCCAGCAGTGGCCTCCCTCAAAAGGGGAGATTTGCCATAATCGCCACGCTTGGCGCCTGCAGGTTGGCGATCGCAGTACGGTTGTTACAAAAGCACAGAGAAAGCTGCTGCCCATTCTCTGGTAAGTCCCTTAGTCGACGCGAAGATATGGGATGGTGCTATTCTTTACGTCCGACACCATACTGTACTTATCTGATACAAGACTTCAAACTCATTTGTCGCGTAATCTTTAGCCAATTTGTAGTAATCGCTGTTTTATTACCGAACAAGCTATAAAGTTAACTGAGAGGCAATCAAAACCATTATCGTAAGATTATGCATGCTGTGTTAACAATGCGCCAAAAAATAGAGTTCTCTCAAAGGCGTTTTTTTTGTGCGTACTTGCGCAAGAAACACACAGTAACCTTATGACGTACAAAAACATACGATTTAAACGTTAAATTGTTCCCAGAATTGTTGTTTGTGTTGTAATTAACATCGGCGTCGTTCTGTCATGCTCTGCAGTCTAGCAAAGAACGGTTTGGAGTGGAAAATAATGCTGTTGCCGGGAAATTGTCTGATGATTGCGTTTTTATCTCTTGCAACTCGCAAGGTAAATGATTTAGGTCCATGTTCACCGAAAAGATAACAGCCTGATTAGCTAAAAACAGCTGTCACTGTGACATAATACCATACAAAAATGTGTTTTAAACAGCTGTTTTAGTTAATCAGACTGTCTACTTTTTGGTGAACATGGATCTAAAACGCAATAAAAGATGAAAGTTGGATAATTAGTGGCTTTAATTCAGAATATCACATACATGTTCTTCGAAAGTAGCTCTTGGCTAAATAATAACAGCCGCACGGGTCGAACTTCAAGGTTAAGCAAGTTTCCAAGGTGGGTCTGTGGATAGGTGACCATCCGTGCCCCGTGCTAGGCTGTCATTTGTAGACCTTTGACAGTCGTTACAGGTAGTCAGTGGCCCGAAAGTCTGACAACCAGTCTTACTAAGTGGTAGGTACCGTATTACTAACTGGGTTGCGGTCAGATAAACAGTCGGTCCATGTTAAATATTGATATACACCTGCATCCGGTAAAACTGGAAGAATATCCTTAATTCGTTGGGAAACGGCTAGGCAGATTGATGATGACATATTCTTCGTATTTTTGTTATTACCTATTCCGGAATATCTTGCTCTTTTATCTTTTGGAATGGGTAGATTTTGAGAATCTCTTGAAAAGAGCTAAAATTAGCATTTGTAAAGCAAATATGGTGTTTTGAACATTCTCATAATAGCTTAATCAAATACATATACAGTAATACATCGTTGCGCCAGTTATTCTTATCAACGTTTGCAGTAACTTAATATTCGGAACGCATCCCAAGCAATGCTTTGCATAGTAGCTCCATTACATAATTATTTTAATGAGGCAGACGTCATTACGAGGATACTCTCAGATGGGCCGGGTGTAACAAGGTGGATCTTATATCCTGGGATAATTGGTGTGTGTTGGTCTCAGAATTGTTTGAAACTATTTTTAATGCATTAGGATTAGGTACATTTTTGTATGCTTGACGGCCAGAAGGCGACGCGGTAGACCTCAACCAACTACCAGTGGCCCACACCCACGCCCTGGAACGAAAATACTGATGGAAGTTGTGGGAGAGGTCTTTAACCAGTGCTAGTATGATGTTGGCAAGCTGAAACAGTTTATATATTTCCGTTCGGAATGCTATGCATGAACAGGAAACCGTGAAAAACTAAAATGAAATAATTTTGCGTAAATCATTAGTTCCCTAAACAAATATTTCCAAGTGTTCCTCTATTTGGAATTAGAACGCTAAAACGGTTGTTTCAATATTAACCCTACTTACCAATTAAATAACAACCGTATTCGTGCACGAGTATGTTGTACTGAATCGATCTGCCGTGTTCACCTAATTAAATAATTTAAACTGATACAAACTAAGTGACAATGATTAAAAAAGACGATTAAGTTTGATAATGCTGCCTTCGTTCAAGTATTTAGGTGGAAGCGTCAGGGTAGCTCGCGAAATTCAAACTTTCTTACGTTTTTTGCAATTTCCAAGTCAGTGTCATGACTATTTCATGAAAAAGTCATTCAATCGGGTTACATGAACTTACAGGGTTGTATTGATGATTTTAATGATTATAATTGTGTAACTACATACGTGTTAGAGCCTCGAATCATATATTCATCAACATTCAACCTAGCACTGGCCTGCAAATTGCAAAAAAACGTATAGTAGGGCCAATTTAATAGATCACATTTGACAGCTGTCAGTTCTAACTAAAAGTTACTTTTTTTGCCCATTAAAATATGCAATCGTTATTGAAAAATGTTAAGCAATTATGCAGTTCTAACTTCGAAACCTAGAATTGTCAATTTTGGTTAAAAGCAAGGTTTTACAGCACAAGTAAAGGGAAAATTGCGAAAAAAAAAAGTTAAAAATTAAATAAAAAATATCGGTAAAGGTCCGTATAACTTACAAGTTTTCGCGAAAACCTTTTGCTCATATCTTTTTTTCGTGTTGATTCAGGACTGTTGATTTTTATACTCCTAATAGGGACTATAGACATCAGCATCTGGTATAAATTTCAACTTGGTAGGTCCACCTGTTCCTGAGCAAATCGGTGGTGACTGACGGACAGATTGACAGACGGACAAGAAAGTGATCGTATAAGGGTTCCTTTTTTTACCTTTTGAGGTACGGAACCCTAAAACAAGGCTACATTGTTGTATTTTGGTGAAGAGTCAAATGTGATCTATTAACTTGACCCTACTGTAATAAATTTTGAATTTGGCGGTCTACCGTGGAGCTTTCACCTTAACGCAAGATTCTAAACTGTCAGATAAACTTCAAAACTACCAACCAAATAACATAAGCAAATAAACTTGAATAAAATGAACTGCAGTTTAACAAGAAAAACAGCACGTGTACAGCATGAAAGTGGTACTTATGTTCCGAGCGAAAGCAGTCGCGTCTGGCCGTAAATAAGGATGCTTAAAACACACAATGCCATGCCCGAGGGCTGGCCTGGAGCATACAACTCCGGGCATTACCCGCAGTCCGGACGAAGATCCAGTTAGTTTGCTTTTCGGGTTGGGGCACAATGTTGCACCAACAAACTACCCCTTCTTTATCGATGAAATTTTCATTATACCTTGTGCATTTTATGATAAGAGATTCAGTATCAGTTAATAACCTTCTCGCGCCAGTGAATGTCATCTAACGGAATGAATAGCCTTTATTACAATGGGCAATGAGCTCGCAATCTCTCTATTGTGATTGTGTAGGTACGGTTTTCTATGAAATACTCAAGAATAGGACATGAAAAAATCTGTACACTTTTCTAACAGTTTTTGATTTCTTATCTATACTAATATTATAAAGCTGAAGAGTTCTACTGGTAAAATATTATTGTGTTGGATAGTCCATTTAACGAAGAAGGCTTTAGGCTATATAACATCACGCTACGACCAATAGGAGCGGAGCATAAATGAAAAATGTTGCACGAACGGGGGTAATTTACCTACTCCCTTTGCGAGCTTTTTCTCTCTTATGTGACGCAGACGAAGTTGCGTGGGTCAGCTAGTTATTTATATTCTTGCACGCATAGGAAGGAGTCCTGTGGTAATCGAGAGCATTCTAAACTTTTAATAATCACGGATCTATCGATCTGATTCAAGAAAACCTCGTGAATCATTTCCTCCATCGTTAGCAGTCATTCGTACACTGCCGCACTCATAAACTACGCCAGTCACATTCAAAATTCTCCCGGTATTATTTTCTTTTTTTATGTGCCCGTATATTTAACGGCAAATTTTCATAAAGTCAAAAGATGGATGGACTGTACTGTGTGAAGGTTCAAATGGCTAGAAATAAGATGACTGCTAAGATGATGAGTAATAGAAAAGAGTATGGAAGAAGATGGCATGCTGATTAACCCCAAATAAATTACGATAATGTCAGGAGAATGATGAATAAAGAGTCGCCTTTTTCTAATGTAAGTACTTACCCTCATTAGAAAAAGGCGTCTTTCGGCAGTAACTGCAGAATCATAATTGGGTAATATTACAAATTACGTTACAATAGGGAAGATGAGAAAAAAAAAATAGTCCGTCCGTTATCGAAAAAAAAGAAAACAGATTATCAAAAAATATTTGACCCGTATTTTTTCTTTTGTTACGTAAACCAATATTGACGAAGATACGACGCTTTTAAATTTGTCAAGACGTCACGCCGTGGTGTAATTTTTAGTGAGTTGTGACGTCATGGGCGGGACTCCCGAGTTTGAAGCGTTTTATCTTTGTCAATATTCATTGATTTACAAAAACAAAAAATACGTGTCCATTCTTTTCTAATACTCAAACGGACTAAATAGATTTGCAATTTATTGATGGTGAAAACAAGCCTATTCGCAAAATGGTCACACAAAGTGTCGATTCATAATATAAACTGCGTCCGTGATGATGCCATTGAATGACGCTACTTTAGGCCTCCAGGTCCTCCTTTTGATTCGCCCACATTCACATCACTTTTAACTTTCGAAATATCGTAAGTCCGGTTTTGTATGCACTACTGTGGGTTCAGACGCTTATTGCCAATTTTCTATACCGTTGCACCGGAGATACCGGACAACGGCCATCGGATCGAAAATTGAAAACAGCTTTTATATTGTGTAAACAAAATCTTTATTTGGCTATTTTGGGAATGATTG
This sequence comes from Xestia ashworthii, assembly GCA_950022955.1. Classification (NCBI taxonomy): domain Eukaryota; kingdom Metazoa; phylum Arthropoda; class Insecta; order Lepidoptera; family Noctuidae; genus Xestia; species Xestia ashworthii. The sequence goes on from OX465563.1 coordinate 6,695,753, forward strand.
AAGAAATACACATGAAGAAGTTCGTTGGTCTAGTAGTCGATGAGGTTAAGTCCCTGGGTTAGATTCCCAGGTCGGACAGTGTTGGAATTTTCCATTATGAACTTCTCCCAGTAGCAGCAGACATGGAGACTGGAATTTGTGGTTTGTCTGATTTTATGCAGAGTTGTTTGATGGCAATAGATTCGTTCCTACAAGGGAGTTAAAACAACACAATTAGCGAAGAAATGTGGTTGTCCTATTACTCTTCTGCCTAGACCTTAGAGGAATACAGGCATGATGTTATGTTATGAAGAATATACATATATATCCTCATAGAATACTTATTCCGCTCTCACCAGCGGTGGCCCAGTGGTGGCGGCCGACTGACGGTTGAATGACTGTGAAGGTAAACATCTTGAGTAAACCGACATGTCCTAGAACCTAAAATTCGAAGGCAGCAGTGGGAACATTAACCGATTCGTTGCGATATCCAATTTGTCAAACTTATAGCTGTGGCGCTGAACAAAAATAACGTGACACGGATGCCGTGCCAAGCGCCATACGATTAGATGACACGCCTCCCGTGTTTTCAGCCATGCGTAAAAGAAAACTGTATTTTGACCGTTTTTTAAATGTTTTAGGCCTGAATGTAAGTTTATATTTGAAAATCTAGGCTTATGCGACTTGCCATTTCTCCGACCGGGATCGTCCATTGTTTCGTTATCAAGTGGATTTTTTCCTGGATGTTATATTGGCCCATACTATTTTATGCAAAATAAACCTTAAACACAGTAATACGGTCCTTGTGTGGGCCAACGATAAACGTCGTCAACGAAACAGCCCTTTTCGAAGAAACTACAGCGCTTATAATTTATTATTACTTGGTGGTTTATAATATCAACCCAACTAACTAAAAGGTTGGTTAACCCTATTTAAAAAAAAAACATACAATATCCAGAAACGAAGGATACGAACTTAATTTACATGAAAACGAAGATAGTTTTGTTTCGAGTAGATCTCCCTAAAAGTTAATTTGAAGGAGTCATCATCGATTTCAGAATGACACGGCTCCCGTGCCTAACGCCACATGCAAAAACGGGATGCGGGCACGGGAGACGTGCCATCCGCAACGAATCGGTTAATAGGCTGAAGATGATGATGACCGCTCTATCTATTGTAATTATTGTCGATTGTGCTATTGATGTTTGTTTAGACTAGGAGCTGATGATCAGTTTGTGATGTAACCTTCATTGTTTTATAAGGGCGTGATATTAACTGATAGGTAAGCATAATAATGATCTCTCATGTTTATGTCACCCAATGAAAATACGCCTAAGGGGTATTGTTTGTGAGATGAATGATGAGAAATAAAAACGATGATGTTATGCGAGAAATATAGAGAAATGATATAATAATAATAATACAGCATCATCATCTGCCTAGCCTCATCCCAACTAATCGGATAAAACTTGGTATGAAATGGATGGTCACCCATCTGCAGACTGACCTTGTGTGTGTGGCTTTTATTATTTAGCCACGAACTCGACTATAAATTTAATAATACAGCGTGTATAAAAAATAAATGGTGTAAAAAGACTCTTTTCACTTCTCATGCTCTAAAAGTACGCCAATATAGCTCTACAGAGCGGGACTAAAGTGACCACTTTACTCCCTAGGGAGTAAAACTAATTCGTTTTTTAATTCAAACAGCCAGTAAATACACTGTTATATGTGGAGTGTGGATCATACATCTTTAGCGAAAATTTTGGGAGTTTTAGTTCCATGTATTTTCCGCAAAGAAGGTGGCGACATGTGTTTTAAATTGTTAATCTGTGACTGGTTTAGAAGAAAAAACTGACTGCGAAATTTAAGAATTTTCGTCGAGTGTATTTGTTTGGTATTTAATAAAATAGGTTTATTCAGCGATAGTGAGGAGTTTGACGTCGAGCAAATAGCAAAAGACAAGTAGATAATCTTTTGCCGCCAAAATGGCGGAAGATTTACCTAAAAACTTGAAAGTTTTATGCACTGTAGGAATAACAAACAAATGTTTTTGTACTAAATTGACTATTTTTGTCGCACTCAAAGTGAAAAATATAGTTTGCACCTCGAGACTAAACACCAACTTAATATACCCTCGGTTTCATTGACTCCATTGCACGCTCGGGAGTCAAACCACTTGTTCTCCTCCCCGTCATTGCGATTATGTTTTATTCTAGACCATACCTGGAAACCTTCTAGTTATGGATATATTGGGGGTCTAAGTTCCAACTTGTGCCAAGTTTTTTTGCAAGAACTCTACTTTAAACACCTCCACGACACTGTTCAATCCATCCACCAGTCAAATGTTTTGAGTGCGTCACTTTGAGTTTTACCGTAAAACGTGATTTTTTGACCCCAAAGTCATTTCCCAGTAATAATTTTTGCATAGTTACTTAGTTTGATGTACAGAATGCTTGGCAAAAAGCTGAAGATTTTTCTCATTGGAACGATAGCGAATCAGGTATCCTAGTCCTATAAATTTGTGACGAAATGGTATTGGAGTTTTGTATGGTTCTCATGGAGAAAGTTGTTCAGTTATATGGTCTGTACCACACTTTTCCTCACATTTCTGTCAGTTTTCACTCAAGATTTTCTTAGTTTTCCATTCGTACCGCACCGCTAATTTATGTATGCTTTTAACTAGTTTTAATTGTTTCACTTTTTGATAAGGTAATCGGTTAACGCTTCATAAACCTGAAATAAAATAGGTACAGTAGTAAAACGTTGTTAATTGCTGCTAAATTGTTCGTATAAGTAATAGGTATTTACTATAGTGTTATTGATCATTTTCTTCAACATAAAATTACGCCTGTAATCCGCAAAACATCCACATTTCACCAGTTATAATAACTGTTCATGTAATAGAGAGCGAGCCTATTGGCATCAAGTGCGCTCAAATCCAAACATCGAGCTACTACTGTAGAAATCATGATAGAAAGACTCATAACACTGTCCGAGCAGGAAATCGAACCCGATATTGGTCAACAGTAGCGCTTGGCAACCACTAAACCAACAAGGCAGTGTTGGATTTCATCAACTAGGAAAGTACAAGGAAAAATATGTTAATTCATAACATGTTAAGTATAATATTACGCCTGTGAATCCCCGTAGGGTTAGGTGCTTACCTAATAGTATATTTCGCCATTCATTTTTAAATCCTATTAGTTTCATCATCTACCTCGGCCCCTCGTTTTTTCCCTACTTTATTGTGGTCGGCTTCCAGTCTTACCTGATGCAGCTGAACACCAGTATCTTGGAGCGACCGCTTATCTATCCTCCACAATACAGTCAGTACTGGGTAAAACGGTAAATTGGTTTATTGCATAATAAAAGAGATTTAAATAGATACATCTAGTGCAGCCTTTCCCAAAGTGGACGATAACGCCCCCTTGTGGGCGCTGCAGGCGTAAAGGAGGGCAGTAAGAGTCCCGGAAAAAAAATGGGGGCGTTGTGTAGAGGCTTAGGGGGCGACTTGTAATTTCATCTAGGAGGACTCTTAGACACCGACTGAGCTCTTGACTCTCGACTACAACTTGTGAACATCAACTAATATTAATATTAGTATCATATTATACAATATACTTTACTCGTCTGAATACCATAAAGTTGCGTTTCAATAATCATTCTCATTGGCAGGTGTAGCCCGTAAGAGTTATTCATATTCATATTCATTTATTTGCGTTCCACAAGGTAAAGCATGGTGTTAACAAAAAAGGCTTAGAGCTAAGAGCCGTTGTAGACCCTGTCAGGGCACAGCAAATAGTTAACTTGACACCTGAGCGCCGTTGTGTACTACCTACTGCGCTCAGGTTACAGTAAAAGTCTCGTTTAGAGTGAATGTTTAATCTTCGCTAATATAGCTAAAAATAATAATTTTAATTTCAAGTTACAGTAGTTTTTAAGTAGGTGAAAAAATGGAGGCGATAAAAAAAACAATCTCAAAATTGGCAGTAGACAAAATAAGTTTGGGAACCCCTGATCTAGTGGAAGCCCCAACAAGGTTTCTTAAGGGGCTACTTCACGCCAACGACCTTGAGCGAGTGGGAGAAGTTTAGTAATAGCGTATACCCGTGCGTGAGAGTGGTCAGCGATACACTGCCGCCCGTCGCCCCGAGGAGCCCCGCACCAAGATTATTCGAAAAAACAACCCACCTTGATTTATCAAACACAATACGGATAAAAGTCGTATACTAATATAAAGGGCATTAAATTGTCTTTGAGATGATCTAAGTTTCATGCAAATACGCCCGATAGATTTTGCGTGATGATCGTTTTTTTGCCGCGTTAGACATTACTTCACAAATTAATTACACTAAGTTATAAAAATATTTCTTCACATTTTCACATATCAAATTATGAAAGAAATGGTCTAGTATAACATATATTTTTTTCAAAGAAATTAGATTAGAAGTTAAGACGTGATGATCAATTGAAAATCACTAAAAGTCATGATCACGTGGATCCTGACAACATTTAATTGAGTTTACGTTTATTTGATAAACTTGCAAATTGCTTATGTCCTCATAGTTTCCGGTCTACGAAATTGCTTTCGGGGAGCTCATGAAATTGACGAAACCTTGCATGTGTAAAGTGAAAATGAACTATCGTTTCATCAAGTTACAAAACTACATTATAGGAAAAAACTTTTTTGCAAAAAATAAAACCGACTTCACACAAAAAAGTGAAAAATAACTTTAGCTTCAGAAGTCGGTGACCTTTATTTGATTGATTTAGTTTTTTTGTCACCGACTTCTGAAGCTAAAGTTATTTTTCACTTTTTTGTGTGAAGTCGGTTTTATTTTTTGCAAAAAAGTTTTTATTTTTCACTTTTTTGTGTGAAGTCGGTTTTATTTTTTGCAAAAAAGTTTTTATTTTTCACTTTTTAGTGGTTCACATGTGCATACCCTTTCACAGCGTACCAGCATGATTTTTTGTTATTAACTGGTGTAAACAATAGACAGACATGAGATTTCAGCAATCCCAGTAAGAGACACACATTAATTTGCTACATTTAATGAGGAGTTCCGTTGCCTTTCTCCGAAGTTTTTCATCTAATCTTTACCAAATTTAAATGGGATCACTCCGAGAAAGTAGTCTTTCTAAAACTACCCAAATCGCTTCTGGTGTGCCTATAAAATTTGAAAAGTTCTCTCTATTTCTCCAGGATCCCATTATCAGGATCCTGACTTGATGATTATGGGACCTTCTGGGAAGTATACCCTTTCAAACAATTAAAAAACAAATTCGGTCCAGTCATCTTCGAGTAATCGGGGAACATTGAATTGAGAACCTTCTCCTTTTTGAAGTCGGTTAATAACGACGTTATGGTACGTGACCCAAATATCCGGATAGCCTTTAAAAGATTTGGCCGAGTATCGTTAATTTGCTTCTAAGAATTGAAGAGCTCCGTTCCTTTGTCATGGATCCCATAATCAGAACCTAACCAAATTCTCATCAAACTACCCTTGAAGTACCCTTGCCAATAAAATAAAAAAAAACAATACATGTCAAGGTAATAGGCTTATCCCCAATAAATGGAACTTAATACACCTAACTGTCGAAATCTGGGAATATTGTACACATCTGCGTACCCCCTCAGAGCATACAGGCGTGATGTTACGTCATGATGCTGTATAAACAATAAACATTCAAGCGATTGCAGCAGTTACTGCAGATTTGCCGTGTATTTTTGAAGAGTTCCATTGTATATCTCCGAAGATCCGGATCAGATCTTCAGCAAATTAAAATATAACCACACGGGAAGCACCAGCTTTCAAATTAAAAAAGAATCATCAAACTCGGTTCACCCAGTCGAAAGTACTGAGGTAACAAACACTGTCGAAATCTGGGTGTACTGTACACATCTGCGTACCCCCTCAGAGCATACAGGCGTGATATTACGTCATGATTTTGTATAAACAATAAACCTACAAGCGATAACAGCAATCACTGCAGATTTGCCGTACATTTTTGAGGAGTTCCATTGTATATCTCCGAAGACCAGCATCAGACCTTCAGCAAATTAAAATGGGACCACATGGGAAGCACCAGCTTTCAAATAAAAAAAGAATCATCGAAATCGGTCCACTCAGTCGAAAGTTATGAGGTAACAAACACAAAAAAAAAAAAAAAAAAAAAAAAAAAAAAAAAAAAACATACAGACGAATTGATAACCTCCTCTTTTTGGAAGTCGGTTAAAAACAATAAGTACTTACCTACTTGGGTATTTTTTTCTCACACGTGATATTTTTAAATTTTTTGTGTGATTTTTGATGTTGATGATGGCTAAGTGATGTTTCTTACCCGACTACGGCAAAACCAAAAAAAAAGTGTAAGTATAATAATCTTATAATATAAAAATGAATCGCAAAATGTGTTGGTAAGCGCATAACTCAACAACGCCTGGACCGATTTCACTAATTCTTTTTTTTGTTGTGTTTGTTATTGTCAGGAGAAGGTTCTTATGAAAAAAAATGTAGTAGGTAGTAGTAGGTAGGTAGTAGTAGGTAGGTAGTAGTAGATAGGTAGTAGTAGGTAGGTACTAGTAGGTAGGTAGTAGTAGGTAGGTACTAGTAGGTAGGTAGTAGTAGGTAGGTAGCTTTTTCCCTCTGATGTGACGCAGACAGACGAAGTTGCGTGGGTCAGCTAGTAATAAATAAATATCGCTGGACATTAACACACAGCGCCACCTAGTGCCACACTAAGCAAAGCTTGTGTCGTGGACACTAGATAGTTGATATACTACATATATACTTTTTAGGGTTCCGTAGCCAAATGGCAAAAAACGGAACCCTTATAGTTTCGCCATGTCTGTCTGTCTGTCTGTCCGCGGATAATCTCAGTGACCGTTAGCACCAGAAAGCTGAAATTTGGTACCAATATGTATATCAATCATGCCGACAAAGTGCAAAAATAAAAATTAAAAAAAACATTTTTATTAGGGTACCTCCCCCAGACGTAAAGTGGGGAGCGATTTTTTTTTTAATTTTGACCCTGACGTGTGATATATTGTTGGATAGGTATTTAAAAATGAATAGGGGTTTTCTAAACTCATTTTTTGATAATATTAATATTTTAGGAAATAATCGCTCCGAAAGTCAAAAACAATGTGTCCCCCCCCCTCTAACTTTTGAACCATAAGTTTAAAAAATATGAAAAAAATCACAGAAGTAGACCTTTATATGAACTTTCTAGGAAAATTATTTTCAACTTGATGAGTTGAATGGTTTTTGAGTTATATAGCACTTTTTCAAAAAAACGCAAATGATAACTTTGTTTTTCATACAAATACTATGAAAAACAAAGTTATTTTTGCTGACGAAAAATGTTGGTATTTTTAATGGTCTGGGAAGCTACGGAACCCTACAGTGAGCGTGGCCCGACACGCTCTTGGCCGGTTTTTGTTTGTTTATTATACATATAAACATCCATGACTCGGAAAGAAATGCCATGCTCATCATACAAACATTTGCTCCTACCGGGATTCGAACCCAGGACCCCAAAAACGTAAGGCAGCATCACTACCACTACGCCATTCGGGTCGTCTTATGTATGTGTTTGTGTACAAACATTTTATATTAGTCAACTCTCTACATTGCGATGTGAGTTTTACAGTCGGGGAAAACCGAAACATATTTGAGTAAGTACTAAAAACATTTAAAACTAGCAAACGTCACGCGACCTGGTGAAGGTTGCGGGAATCCGGTGGATGCGAGTCGCAAGGGACCGGTCAATGTGGCGACACTTGGGGGAGGCCTATGTCCAGCAGTGGACGTCTTTCGGCTGAGATGATGATGATGATGATGAAACGTCACGCGGCTTCACCCGCGTAGTTCCCGTTTCCGTGGGAGTACGGGGATAAAATGTAGCCTATGTTACTCGCTGATAATGTAGCTATCCATTGCTGAATTTTTCAAATCGGTCCAGTAGTTTTCAAGTTATTCGTTACATACAAAAATACAAATAATTTCCTCTTTATAATATTGAGTTTAAAATAAATGCATATCCCGCTGTTAAATGGAACAAGATGCGGGTTATGTTTTACATTATCTTTCCTCTAAGGCAACTAGATGAGCTAAATTAGCAACTCTATTTGTGGTGGTTCAAACTTCGTTTGAAATTCTGTTACAATAAAGTTCTAATCAGCTTGCACTACAAAGTGGTTGTTACGTCAGTCTCTGTGGCCCAAATAGTGCGAAATGAGTGGTTTCGATCGATTTACAAAAAATCTATTGAATGGACTTAAAAACTAAAACACTATAATGCTAATATATTGCTATATATTGCTTGTAGAATTATTTGCCAAAAAATCAGAATGATCGCATGTATATTAGTACGTTTTTTTTTTGGTTGAAAGAAATTTTTAGAGATAAGTTCGTGATTTTTTTATCGAATCAAATTAATTGTATTATGTTTTCAAAACACTATCATACTAGCATATATCCTGAAGAATATCATATATTTTTCTGGTTTTGTTTATTGCAGTGAATCATATACTTTTAGTCATTATAAAACTCGCGTTTAGCTCATGTAGTCGCCTACATTCCACGTGCGGAATATTTTGACAGTTCATATCAGTGCCAACAACCAAACTTGACTGATAGCTAACACAAATACGGTGTGGCGTGCAAGTTGACGAACCCCGTTGGTTTTATTTGACTTTCTGGCATAAACATTTTCTATTCTCTTTTTCTGTTGTTGCACCTATTATGTATTGTCTGCGTCTGTCACCTTAAGGTGGACTAGTAAAAAAATCCCAAGGCATCAAGTCCGCCTTCCTACAGCTTTTTTTGTACTTTTGCAAAAAGTTTGAATAAATCAAAAATCTCTAAAACGAGCAGTATTGTTCTAACTTATTATTCTTACTTATTGTTCTTACTTCAGTTTGGAAAACTGTTTGATTGTAGACGTCTTGTATACCTTCTGTCACCCCCAAGGGATTGGTCTGTAGTTTATCGTTTTCGTAGTTTTATTTGTCTCATTTGCCTTGAATTATTTCAGTATTCATTTATTAGTTCTTTGGACCTTGATATTGTTTTTCAACATAGTGTTCAAAAACGTCGTTTGATTTAGACGACTTCGCCTTGGACTTGGGCAACAATTTCCTTGAGTACAATGAAAAACTTAGCACTCTACTAACTTGCATCAAAATGTACTGTACTAGCAGATGAATTGTGTTCTCTCATGCGCAATCATTTTCTAAATTAACTGTCATGGCGACCTTGCAAAATATTCACACACTGTCTGTATTAATAGGAGCAGACGCCTTATTATCTTAGGCTGTCCAAATATAGTTTGGTATTCCTAAAACAACCTTCTCAGTGGTCCTTTTCTTAAAAAGCTGAGAGCACTAACTTGTTAACCAGTTTAAACCAGCTTGAACTGGTTATTTGCCTTTAAGTCTTTGATGCCAAACGAATTCTTGACGCAACTTCGTCAAGCTTCCGGGACTTGGATGTTTCAGACGCCTTGAGTAGCTCGTGCTTAAAGATATTTTTATTCTGGCTACCTTCATAGAAATTAATAGTTTTAAGTATTTATGAAGTTTTTGTGCTTCAGTTACGCATATAACGTGGATTTCGCAATATGACTGTAATTTCAAAATAACGATAACTTGTAACTATGTTAGTCGGTTGATCTACCAAACACGTGTTAGCTTTTTGAAAAAAAAATCTAATTTCGATGATTCGCTTTAAAAATACGACGACAAATGAAAACACTTTCTTACAGTATCGTCTCTACATATACGTATGGAAAACCCATTTGTACCAAGGCGCTGTTCACGGTAGTTTATTTTTGAATTTTTTCAAGATCCCATGTTCAAAAATTACCATTGAGTGAGTGACCAAAAATAGCTTCTAAAGAATCGTAATTATGTTATTCTTTACATTCTTATTCGCCCTCCCAAAGTCTTCTTTTGTGTAGCACTGTCAAGAAAATAAATTGATGCAATATTTTTGTGAAAAAAAGAACCTTGGAATATAATGCAATAAGAATACAATAGAATTACTTGAAATATGTCTCCGAGACTATAGAAGCGAAATACTCGGTTACGATTTGCATTTGTCTTGCTAAAGGCCTTGGTATTAAGGCATCCATGGGATTGTCTGGTTGACCAGAGGGCAGCCTCCTTGATTGACTTATAAGATGGCCAGCAAAAAAACAAGAGCGTTTCACATCCTACGTTATTCAGGGTGGAAGGGACACCGACGCGAAAATGATTACCATGCATGCAGTACATCAATCTGAAAAAAAAACCCAGGTGATCCAAATATTTTGACCGTGTGCGTTGCACTGTTGTGGGAACATCTTTTTTTTTTAAACAGTGATTTTTTTTTTGTGGGAGAGTTAGAAAGGGCTCAGAATACGCAGCGCATTTTATGCGAACATTGTTGGTGTTTTCACAGAAATGTCACAACAAAATGTATCATCGTAGGAGAAAATTAAACGAATACCGATGTGCCTACATAGTGCAATGTTTAAAGCAATAACCTTTCTATCTTCCCAACAAACGTTTGAGGCCACATCTTCGATATTCGGTTGGAACATGCGACATTTATTATTAAAACTCGAAGGTCCTCAAGTTATCTCTTCGACTAAGAATAGCATACAATTTGAATGATGCAGTCTACTCGTTCCTACTTTATGATCGAGAATTGAATAGCGAGATGCAATTTACAAAGAATACTCTTATTGTACCGCTTTTATATCTTTTTCCTTTTAAAATTCTATTAATATGCAGTAGACGATAGCAGTCAACTTTGTTAGTTTAAAATTGATGATAGATTTGTGATTTATGCGGTACCTATGTAATGTTTCTTTTTTTTTTCATTTCAGGTCATATTTTTGAGATGAACATCGCAATGCAATTACTTTTACAAAATTTTACATAGTAAGTATCTACAATATATCTATTTGATATCTTAATAAGTTTTATTACTCCAATTTCTCGGTAATTCGTCATGTTATCGTTATTTTCAGACCTTTTTCCAAAAAAAAAAAAATGTTTTTAATATCAGCTGTTCAGTACATTAGGCGAACATAAATGTACTGAACAGCTGATTTTTTTCGCGATTTCAGGTTTGGTCCCATAGTCAATCACGTGTTTAAGTTTCGTATACTAATTACCAGTCACTATATGGGGGTCGGGGGAGTCTTACTCGTATTAACTGGGTTGCGGAGGTCAAATAGGCAGTCGCTCCATGACTGGTATTCAGCTGCATCCGGTTAGACTGGAAACCCCAACATAGTTAGGAAAAGGCTGGGCAGATGATGATGATGACATATGGGGGTAGCCTGGGTAAATAACCGAGTGGCTGAAACGATCAATGATCGCTAATAGAACAGAAACTCACCTGTAGTTACGAGAGTCCTGTCCGTCCGCGTTCAGCTATAATTACCACGATTTTTCTCTATACACTTTTCGTCTGTGACTCGATAAACACAAAAAAAAACATTAACACACACAAACTTTGGTCCTTGCTTTATAGTTTGGATATTACCACGACTTTTTATAACTGGCTCAGTTGCAAATTAACACCAACCGTAGCTGCAGTTGCAAGTCTGAAGTCCACTTCAAGCTCAGTTCAACGAAACGCCCAAAACCGCGCTACTTTATAAGTAGGGTAATTTACATTTTTAAAACGTGGAACTTTTTATCCTACTATTCTTTCAAAAGATCAGATGTTTACTTGTGTAAAGTTCCCGAACGTAAGCCGGTAGGAATCGGTTTCTTAGGTGGCTTCGGGCCTGATATATATTTAAATAACACGCAATTGGACATAATACAGGGTGTAAACAGACTCTTCACGAAACCGTCAACCAAGCATTCTGTACATCAAACTAAGTAACTCTACGCAAAAATTATTGCTGGGAAACGACTTTTTTTTAGAGAAAATTCATATTTTACGGTAAAACTCACTCAGAACATTGTGCTGATGGATGCATTGAATAGTAAACGGGAGGATATAGAATAGAATAGTACTTAATGGAGGTATTTAAAGTAAAGTTTTTTTAAATACTAGGTGTATTTAAAAACAAAACTTGTGAAAACGTTGCAACTTTGACCCCCAATATCTCCGTAACTAGAAGGTTCCCAGGTATGGTCCACAACCAAAAAAATTTCACAAGGACAGGGAGAATAAGTGCCTTTCTTCTTCGTTAGGAGTCTATTTACACCCTTTATGATCGATCGTAATAAGTACTTAATATTCATATAAATAAAGACGTTACAATAAATACTAATTTAACAAATACGACTGCAAAATTTTGCAAAATAAACTAAAGAACGACAGTTCGCCTTTTTAAACAGCTCCCAGTCGACTTTTCAAGGGAAATTAACCTGTGAATTGATAAAATATTTGCGATAGTCAATATATTTTACTATAGCTATTTGGTTTACTAAACACGACATTTTTGAGCAACTTTAATCTCCTGCATACAGAATTAAATTCATGAATAAAAACGAAGATAGTGAACACGAGGCTTCGTCAAAAATGAAGGCCGAAAGCCGAAAATTTTCCGAAAATCGATCACATGATGAATAATCATAAAAGTCGTTTGTAACCCATCGTTATCCGTCACTGTTGCTAATTAAAACAGAAAGTAATCGACACTAGACATGCTTAAAATGCTAACTACTGTTTATGTACGAGACGTAAACAGTAGTTAGCATTTTGAGCATGTCTCTCATTTTTTTCTTTCTCGACGAGATGGGCTCTTTTGTTTTTACAACGTTTTTTATAGACAGGAACAACATTATTCATATAAAATACAGTCGAATTAAGAACCTCCTCTTCTTGGAGGACGGTTGAAAAGTGACTTTTAACATGGTATATTTTATTATGTGCAATCGCTATGCGAAAATAAACTGAATTGAATGGGACATGAATTGAGTAGCGTAATACTCAGTCCATTTTTACTTCTGGCAATTGATATGGGTGTGAAACTGCTTATAACTCCATATGACAGTGATTTGGACGAAGTATTTGACGCTTTTCTTCTTTTCTATACGTACTATTTCTACATCATCTGCTTAGCCTTTTTCCAACTATGTTGGGGTCGGCTCCCTGTATAACCGGATGCAGCTGAATACCTGTATTTTACTTGGAGCGACTGCCTGTCTGACCTCCACAACCCAGTAAGTACTGGGTAATGTGACACCCCTTGGTAAGACTCCCCCGACCCCCATATATAGGGTGACTGGTAATTAGTGTACGATACACAACACGTATTCTTGAATGAGACTGGTTGTCAGAGTTTCGGCCAACTGACTACCAGTAACGACTCAAAGATCCACATATGCCAGCCGGCACCAACGGCTTAGCGTGCTTTCCGAGACACGGAAAAAACTCGATATACAATGGATGGTCACCCACCCGTGGACCAACCTAGGCAAGCGCAGCTTAGCCTGAAGATCGACCCGAGCGGCTGTGCGCGAGCTCCTATGAAATTACAAAATAAAAATTGAGAAACATGTAGATATAGTACAAAATTCAACTTTACAAAATATAGGTCCTTAGAAAAATTTGGATTGTGGCGAGTTTGATTTTTTTCTCGTTTCGCCCTACACTAAAAGTTTGATTACCCAAATAAAAATTCGGACTTCCAACTGTTGAGTACCGCACGCGCCCCGTACTGTTTTATAATAATTAAGTGTTATTCGCTGTATTTCAGTTTTTTTAGACATCTTTGTGGCTTTCTATTTCACCATATTTTTTAAATACATACCTATTACCTGCTATAATCAGCAGAACATCCGTTTGCCAGTGTGCCTGCTTATTGTGTTAAATAAATAACAATTGAATTTTATTTAAATGTTGGTTTCTCTAACTGAAATGAATAATATTACTTTGGCAACATCTAAAACGGAAATACCAGTTGTACCTATTCTGATAATTGGTGGTTCTCTTAATTTTATAATTAGGTTTCTTATTCAATATGGTATTCGTAGAAATTTCACAAATATAAAAAACACATTATAAATGTCCTGTCAAACTGCAGAATAGTTTGCCGGCAGTATTTTAGTGGTTACACTATTCTTTTCTTTTCCACTATTCTTTTCAGAATAATTTATTTAGTACCGTACATAATAAAAAGTAAAAAACAGTGACACATTTCACACATGGTATAAAAAACAATGAAAACAAGTATTAGCAAATGTGTTATAGGTACAACTATCTTATAGCAGTTTGGTTTTATGTTTTGCGACAAGCACAACTCGTATCACCTATAATTGAAGTCAATTATTTTATTTGTCAGTGTTGTTTAAAGTCCCAAAATGAATGTACTTACCTAAATACGCCGGATGAAATGAGTATGTCAATTTCAAAATCGTTAGTCTCGTACGTTACGTTCACCACACTGCACGTTCATGTTAGACCCACAGCCCCCACAGGGAACCCTCGAATGTTTCGCAAGGTTTGGCGATTCTTGAGCACTTTGCGCCAAACCGAGCGAAATGCAGTGTAGCCAACCATCCAATCGATACCGTGATATAATCGAGAACCTCTTAAATATCGGGTCAGGTGTTGGCAGAGATACGAATTTCAACAATTCTGCAATCTTTTTGGCGAGTTATTACTTACTTAGGTCGTACCAATAAAACTGAGACAAGCTCATTTAATCTTCGTACAAAGAGGTCTCATTGTTTTTACTGCAGTTTCGTAGCCGCTCGGGCGATCTTCGGGATAAGCCATGCAAGCATGGCAAGGCAAGCCTAGCAGTAGCGAAGGGTACGTTTTTGTAAGACGTAACTGGCACAGTCAGTATTTATCTGTATGTCGGGTTTGGCAGGATTTATTTCGTTAGGCTCGAGCATTACGAGTATGTGGGCAGAAGACGGGTTTCGTGCTATGAAAACTCACTGGATGCGATACACTGTTTATTGTCAGAAGCACGGTTCGCGTTGGTTGTTTCCATGGAGAAGAACCGGCAAGAAACTCCATGGTTACTCTTTTCAAACATATCTACACTGAGTAAACTAACAAATTACTTGACATTACACTTTCACACTATAATACTGGGCACAATGAATCGGATACAGTTTCAAGACGTCTGAACTCCGCTGCGATCCGACCCAGAATCTCGTCCTCGCGGCGAGCTGTTAACGTCAGGCAGGACTCTGTAGAAGCACGCCATGGCGGGGGTAGACTGGTCTCTAGGTCACGTGATGTCACCACTGGCGCGCTTTGATTCATTCCCGTGTTCATACCAATGACCGGATCCGACATGTAGAATACTGAAAGGGAATCCGGTAGGAATCGGGTTGTATGGAACCTTCGCCACTGTTGCCTAGGTTGGTCCGTGGATGTGTGGCAACCCATTACATAACAAACCGATATTCCTCCATTCCTTGGAAAGGAACCCCGGCTATCATTTGTAGATCTTTGACAGTCGGTGCAGTTAGTCGGTGGCCGGAAAGTCTGACAACCAGTCTTACCAAGGGGTACGAAAGTAGGCATCGTGCTACGAAATCATTGTATTACCACGTACTAGCTGAGTTGTGGAGGTTAGATAGGGAGTCGCACCCGGTTAGACTGGAACTAGTTGAATATCGCGTTCAGTATATTCGGTGAAATTCACCCTTAGCATTTTTTCTTAAAAATGAGTAAATTCGTTGCTAGTTAGAAAATGGTGCGCTATAGGTACAGTTACTATGTCCAGGCGGTGTTCAGTACATAAACATATTAGTTAGTTGACGCTCCTAACTCTTGGAGCGCTGTAACTGACTGCCCCCTACTTATTACGACGGACGGCCGATAGTTTCACTTTTAGAACTTTCAGGACGCGTGCGCACTAGATGCGAACATGTTTCTTTATTAGGTTAGGTATATAATGTGACTAGCTGATGCCCGCGGCTTACCCCGCGTATAAATTATGTACTTAAACCTTCCTCGAGAACCACTCTATCCATTGGTAAAAACAGCATGAAAATCGGTGCAGTAGTCTTTGATTTTATCGCGAACAGATAGACGCGTATGTAGTGATTACAAACAAAGGTCGATTAAAACACTGTACCTGTATAATCACAATAGTTATTTATCCAACATGTGAGGAAAGTTCGTTTTTCCTATGAGTTTTGATTTTGAGTCTTGAGCGAACGAAGGATTGAAAAATAGAATCACGAGCGCAGCGAGTGATTATAAATTTCAATCCTGAGTAAGAGAAACAGTGAGGAAAGTAATGATCCCGTTCAGAAAAACCAACTTTCCTCACTGTTTTAGTAGAGGAAAGACACTTCTTTCGTGCGGGAGTGGTGAAAAACATATTTACACAATAGGCTTGTTAACTGAAAAAATCTAATTAGTCCGTCACTTAGATTATCAAAAAATATTTGACCCGTATTTTTTCTTTTATTTATTTATTTATTTATTTATTTCGATTTTAGGAAAACTTACAGCTAAACAGACAGTGAGTAATAGCTTAAACAAAATATGGCCAATTACAAGTTTCCACATGTAGTATATAAATAAGATGACATACAAATAAAGACTTATAGGTACATATAACACCAAACAGAAGAGTCACTAAATATGAGTACGCTCAAAGAAGGTATTCGTTAAAGTTTTCTTCAACTTAGCGGTACTAGTATTAAAAATGTCAATCTCAGCTTCCTGGCAGGTAGTGTTGTACATACGACTCGCTCTCACCATGTATGAGTTCCGTCTATACGTTGTGGTTACCACTGGGGTGGATAATAAATGAGATCTACGCAAGAACACAGACGGCACTCGCAGCCCCATTTTGTGCAGCAACTCGGTAACACCAGTTGTTCCATTGGCTATCTTGAAAAGGAACACAAGATCTGATATTTTCCGCCTTTCGTATAGTGGAAGGATATGAAATTTTTTGCAACGGTTGGTATAATTCGTTCTTTTGTCACATAAACCAAAATTGACGAAGATGCGACGCTTTTAAAATTCGCAATACGTCACTGTTTGGTATCATTCTTAATGAGTTCTGACGTCACGAGCCCCCACTCCCGAGTTTTGATGCGTTTTATCTTTGTCAATGTTCGTTGATTTACAAAAACAAAAAATACGTGTCCATTATTTTCCAATACTCTAACTGACGGACTAAATAGATTTGCAATTTATTGATGGTGGAAACTAGCCTATTCAGTCATGAAACCGCGCTTCATATACAAGCCTCGCCATTGAATAAACGGTTTAATTGAAACGGGCCTAAGTACATTCGTTAGTAACAAAAAATAAGCACAGTTGTGCACATGGAAAAACAATAACCGTAATCTTGTAATGTCAGCAATGCTAGCTACCATTTAGCATGTACAACAACTATTTACATGAGGTATGTATGTACACGCAGTAAATAATTAACAAATATGCGGTTATATGGGACACTTCTAGTTTCTAGTTTCTGCTATGAAAACATGAACTAAACGCGAGTTTTATAATGCAATGCCTGAAAGTATGTGATTCACTGCAATAAACAAAACCAGAAAAATATATGATATTCTTCAGGATATATGCTAGTATTATAGTGTTTTGAAAACATAATACAATTAACTTTACTCAAAAAAAAAAATCACGGTCTTCTAAAAATTTCTTAACATACTAAAATACATGCGATCATTCTGATTTTTTGGCAAATAATTTGAAAAGCAACATATTAGCATCTTAGTGTTTTATTTTTTTAGTCCAATCAATAATTTTTTTGTAAATCGATCGAAACCACTCATTTCGCACTATTTGGCCCGCAGTAACTGACGTAACAACCACCTTGTAGTGCAAGCTGATTAGAACTTTATTCTAACAGCATTTCAGACGAAGTTTGAACCACCACAAATAGTATTAGTCTCCTTAAATCTATCTGTTGCCCGCGACATTCGTCCGCGTGAAATTGTTATATAAATATCACTTCCATATTTGAAAAGGATTTTGTTCACTATTTCATGGGTTTTAATTTTTGCACGTATCACTAATCCTTTTTCTCAAATAAGAGTAACCTAAGTTACTTCTTATTAGATCAGCTAACTGGCATTAAAATTTCCGTCAAAATCGGTCCAGCTGTTTTGGAGATTAGCTGGAACAAACAGACTGACAAACAAAAAGTTGTTGATTATATTCCCTTTAAGGTGAAAGTTGCGGGGATCCGCTGGATTCGAGTTCCATCAGACCGGTAAATGTGAAGAAAGACCTATTTTCTGCTGAAATGATGATGATGATTCCATTTAATGGGGTAAAGGAAAAAAATTGAATATGAACAAACTGACAGACATCTGCTTAAAATTTGAAAATGGGCAGTGGACCGCATTCATCGCAATTCACTGCCATCATTTGGCACTATGTTCACCATTAGATAATCAAAGGCAATAATATAATATGATACGGAAATATAATACCAGATAATAACACCAAATGCCAGTTGGTGGCATCATTACCATTTAGTTACTGCATTTTGATATCACTTAGATTATTAACCAAACGACCATATTTACGAGCTAGACTGATGTGGACGGAAGCCGCATTTAATAGTATTTTATTAAATAATATTACTTAAATATATATTAATACGACGTAATAGTATTCCAGTTCAATATTTCAGTTATGAAGTTCAGTAACCGCAACTGAAAATATAATGATAACTGGATAACTCGTGATGTTTTAATAGATGTGTCATTGTGTGTTAATTTTAATTAGTGGTTAAGGAAACATCAACAACTGTAAAGCCTAAAAAAAAAAAAAAATTGGATCCACTCACGTAGATCTTAAGTTACTAATAATAAGCTTAGTTTAATGTAACGTGTCCAATGATGGAGCACGATCGTAGTTTTAATTTATTTCTTTTAAATCAATCAAACAGTTAATAAAATGTAAATAAGAGCGCGGACCCCCACGTCTGCGGTAGAAAATTAATTATAAAAAAAAAAAAAATTGATGTGTCATTATGCTTCATGTGAACATGTGGTACACACCAGTGCCACCACACTACAGTAAACCAGCTGTCCGCGACATCGTTCGCGTGGATATTTTGTGTAAGTGAAAAGTACAGTTTGCACCTCGAGACTAAACGCCAACTTAATATACCCTCGGTTTCATTTCAATTCATTGACAAACCACCTCTGGTATATTATGGCTTCGTTTAGTCCCTCGATAGGTCCATAGGTGGGTGGCAAAAATAAACTGAATCAGACAAACAAGTCACCGACTTCTGAAGGTAAAGTTATTTTTCAATTTTTTTTTGAAGTCGGTTTTATTTTTTGAAAAAAGTTTTTCATTTTCACTTGTAATATTGTTACGAGCTGGGTATGAGATAAATTAATTACTACCGATTAAACAACACAATCACTTTATTAATCACAAAACAATTTAAACTTAATCACAAGTACACTACAGTACACTACTATTCACTATTCACTTAGATATCGCACTTCGAGTTCACTTCGATTCGCTTCGATGGTAGCCAAAACAAGACTGACTGTCGCGGCCCTGAGCGGTCTATTTATACTCGCCCACAGACACACCAGAATAACCTCGAATATTCTAGAGGGTCATAGAAAACACTAACAAAAGAGTAGGTAGGTAGGTAGGTAATTATTATTACTTGCTACTTGTACAACACAAACAAATATGAACCGTATGCCCTAGGCGTACGGTCGAAATTCTAATGTCTTTTTATAAAGAGGTCGCGAGTTTGTAGGTACCTACCTAACTTTAAAAGTAATAATAATGGAAATCTCTCGTAATTCCAACGTACTCATACTGTAATCACGTGCTTTCTCGAATGTTCTAGTAGGTCTGATGTAACACTGCCCCCTCCTTAGACATGCTCGTCCCGAGCATCATTAGTCCCGTAGTATCGCGCCAACCGGTCTACATGCACAATCTTAGGCGCACCTCGTGGACCCTTCTGTATTCGGTAGGTGACATCGTTGATCCTAGTCACGACTCGGTATGGTCCATCCCATTTTGCTTGTAACTTCGGAGACTTCCCCTTGCTCCGCACTGGGTTATGCAACCACACCAGTGAACCCTCGTCGAAACCCCTACCGTTTGCCTTCCGATCATAACGGGTCTTCATCTTCTCAGACATCTGTTGGCCGGATTGTCGGATATGCTCATAAACATCGTTCAACTTATTACGCAAGTCATTCGCGTAATCTGTTACACTACATGGAGCATCAGGGGGAGTTCCAGTGATTAAATCAGCAGGTAACCGTAATTCCCTTCCAAAGTTCGCGAAGGCTGGTGTCACAGTCGTACTTTCGTGGACTGCACTTCGATAAGACAGAAGAAACGGCTGTATGTGCTTGTCCCAATCCCTTTGCCGGCTTTCCACGACCTTCGCCAGATACCTCTCCAACGTTTGGTTAAATCGTTCCACCATTCCGTCAGATTGTGGGTGGTAAGAGGTGGTTCTGGTTTTATGGGTACCCATCAATCGACAAGTCTCTTGAAATACTTGCGATTCAAAATTCCTTCCTTGATCGCTGTGTATTTCTAAGGGTACCCCAAAACGACAGAAGACTTCCTGAACCAATTTATCTGCGATAGTTGTAGCTTCTTGATTAGGAATGGCGAAGACTTCTGGCCACTTTGTGAAGTAATCCATGACCACCAGGAAGTACTTGTTTCCGCTCTCACTTACTGGAAATGGTCCCGCAACGTCAAGTGCTATCCGTTCCCAAGGGGCTCCAACATTGTATACTTTTAATGCACCTCTGCTGCGTGTATGGGGTCCTTTAACGGCCGCACAACTGGTACATTTACGGCACCAGTCCTCCACATCATCTCGACAGTGGATCCAGTAGAAGCGTTCTCGAATTTTTAGTAGAGTCCTTTTTACCCCCATATGTCCTCCTGAACATCCATCATGGTAGAGCCGTAGAACATCCGGTACCTTAGCTTTAGGTACAACCATTTGTAGATGACAGCTGTCCCCTCTAGCGTTTTCCCATTTACGGCACAAGACTCCATCCTGGATTACCAAGCTGTTCCATTGCGCCCAATAGCTCTTCGTGATGGAACTCATCGCAGCTACATCACTCCATTTGGGTTTAGGAACACTAGCTTTAATCCACTCGAAGATTGGTTTGATGTCCGAGTCATTTTGCTGAGCCTGCTGTAGGGTCTTCTTCCATTCATCGCTGAGATCCGTTCTAAGCATCCTCACGGGCACTACTTCCTTAGTCTCTTGCCTGGCACCAACGACCATACAGCCTATAGACGCCTAATACACGATCTAACGCACGAAAACTATTCTGTCAACTCGCTGAGGTACGAGGTACGCGAGGGGGACGGGGTACTGCTTTCTGATTGGCCAATTCAAGGTCATTGCATTTCACTAGGGATGGGACAGTTTTAAATCAAACAAGAAAATATCGATATTTTTTAACTGTAGGCATAATAAAATATGTTTTACATACTTTACTTGCATTAAATTACCTCCTTTATTCTAATTACGATTGAATCATGTAGGTAAAATATCTGAAGTTAGTAGGCGGCGACGGTTTTTCATAGGGATAAAACAATCTTCGGTAAAATGACGTGAACATATTAATAAATAAATAAATGTTGTAATTTTTAATTATTAAAAATATTATTTTTTGCATAAATAAATAGTTATAGGTTTTATTTTTTGCTTTATCGATAACAGAGGTGGTCGTACGATTTGGAACATCACTAGTTATGTTAACGTAACATCGAGGAAAAGAGATGGAGAAAAAAGTACTTTCAAAAGAAAGGGACGCAATCATAAAAGACATCAAGTATGACCAGTATAAGATGAACTCCGATAAATATTGTCAGAAATTTAATCTAATTTAGATTATGGAACTTTTAAATTACCGATGAAATGTGATACCGTCTTTCAGGAAACTTGAAGTCCGGCTTCCTTTAGCACACCAACATATTATACACGGGGCCATATTATGTCTATTTTCTCGATTTTTTAAAGGAGTAATGCGGAAGTGTTTGCGGCTCACAGGAGTGGTCGAAACTAATTCGAACTCGGTGAGTGACGACGGCTATAAGATTTATACCCCTTATGTATTGACAGACATCGGTCGCCTGTTATTAGGAGTCTAGAGGCTGTATGGTCGTTGCCTGGCACAGTGCTTACAGTCTTCAGGACAAGGTCTTCTTGACAAGGCGTCTGCGTTACCGTGAGTTCTCCCACTGCGATGTTCAGTTACGAAGTCAAACTCTTGTAGTAGTTCAATCCATCTCGCCACCTGCCCCTCTGGATTCTTGAACTGTAATAGCCACTTCAGTGCAGCATGGTCAGTTCGTAGTTGGAATTTACGTCCCAGCAAATATTTACTGAAGTGCTGCAATGTCTTTACTACAGCGAGTAGCTCCCGTCTTGTAACGCAATAATTTCTTTCTGGTTTCGATAAAGACTTGCTGAAGTAGGCTATTACCACCTCCCGGTCTCCTTTCCGTTGAGACAGCACGCCCCCAATTCCAGTATTACTTGCATCTGTGTCAACTATGAAGTCATTTTCAGTGTCAGGATATCCCAAAATAGGTGTATTGCACAGACGTTTCTTTAATTCCTGAAATGCGACGTTGCAGTCTTCGTCCCAACAGAATTGCCGCTTTTCCTCAGTGAGTTTGTGCAGAGGTTTTGCAATGTCGGCAAAATTCTTGACAAATCGTCGATAGTAGGAGCACAAACCCAGAAATGCTCTGACCTGTGTCTTGTCTTTCGGAACTGGCCAATCCTTAACGGCGACTACTTTTTCTGGGTCCGTGTGAACACCTTTCCCCGAAACTATGTGTCCTAAAAAGTTCACTTGCTGCTTGAAAAACGAGCACTTCTTCGGACTTAACTTGAGATTTGCTGTTTGGATTTTCGACAGCACTCGGTTGAGGTTTTTAAGGTGATCTTCAAATGTACGGCCCACTATGATTATGTCGTCTAGATAGACAAGACATGCGTCTCCAATCAATCCGGCAAGTACTTGCTCCATCAGCCTTTCAAACGTCGCAGGAGCGTTGCACAAACCGAATGGCATAACTTTAAACTGCCATAGCCCTTTTCCTGTTGAGAATGCAGTTTTTTCCTTGTCCTTGGGGTCTATTTCTACTTGCCAGTAGCCACTCTTCAGATCAAGTGTGGTAAACCACTTCATACCAGTCAGCGTATCCAGTGTGTCATCGATCCTAGGCAGCGGGTAGCTGTCCTTTTTCGTGACGTCGTTCAGACGTCGATAGTCCACACAGAAGCGCATACTGCCGTCCTTTTTCTTTACCAAGACCACAGGAGAACACCATGGACTCGATGAAGGCTCTATAACACCGTCCTTCACCATTCCCTCAATCATGGTTTCTACCTCCTTTTCTCGTGCAACTGGCAGTCTTCTTGGTCGCTGACGGATAGGTAACTCGTTACCTGTATTAATCTGGTGCTGAACAAGTCCAGTTCTCCCTATGTCAGCATCATCTGAAGAGAAAGTGTCGGCGTACTCAAGTAACATCTTCTTAGCCTTGTCCATTTCTCCTTTTGTTAAATCGCAGTTTTCCAAAAGTGTTGACACGTCAAATTTTGTACTACGAATTTTATTTCCGGTAGGGACATCTTGCAACTGACGCATCCAAGCTACTTCCTCGCAAGTGCCGATCAATGTGCCCTTCTTAATCACTTGCTCCTGGTCACTTGGATTCAGTATGCGTACTACTGAGATATTGCTGGCCTTTACCAGAGTTCGTGCCATCTTCCATGGGAAGTCATTGTTTACCCTTTCTATCAGAACACTTCGACCTTTGTTTCCAGAATTCTGTGGTAAACTAATTGGCACCATCGTTTCTGATCTGCGAGGAAGAACAATCTTCTTCAGGCAGTACACTTTTCCTGACGGTGCACCTTCCATGAACACTTCCTCTGAACCACATTTCAGTACTCCTTGATCAACATCGATCTCACAACGATATTTCCGCATGAAGTCCAAGCCCAAGATGCAATCGTCCACTATGTCGGCCACGATGACATTCTGCTTATAAAATCTGTCACCCAATTTTAACTCCACCTCCTTCTTGCCTCGGACGTTTATGTGCTGACCGGTAGCTGTTAGTAACTGTATACGGTCGTGCTTATTGAAGTAGTCCCCAAGAAACCGACTTGCTAGTTTCGAATTGACGACCGTGTGAGAAGCTCCAGTATCCAACGTCAGTTTGCATGGTGTTCCATTGACTTCGCCTTTGATGGTCAGGCTGTTCCCGTCATGTGCTTGCGAGATCAAGATTCTCGGGGCTCTTTCAATACCAGCCAGCACCCGCCCCCCAGTCCTGGCATTTACTCGTTTCCCTGCTGTGGCTGGGCAGTCACTTCAGCCACCCTTCCCTGCTGATCTTCTCTCGGGATGCTGCGCTTAGGACAACTTGACCGAAGATGACCCCTTTCTCCACAAGTGTAGCACCTAGGGCTATACCCTTGCGGGCGGTCGCGTACAGGTGATGCCACCACCTCCCTGACGCGGTGTGTTCGGTGGTCCTGCCTCACTGCCTCTACTTCTAAGGCATGGGCCAAGGCGTCCTTCAAAGTCTCGTGATGCCCAAGTCTCACGGCAGCTCTTACTTCTAAGTCACGTATTCCATCAACGAACGCCTGTACCAGATTTCCATCAATCAGTGCAGGGGCAGACTGGTAGGCTTTCCGAACGAGTTTCTCAACTTCCAGAGCCCACTGGTGTAGGTTCTCGGCACTACGTTGAACACGGTCCTTCAACTTGGCACGGTATACGTGCTCCAGGTGCGCGTCGCCGTATCTGGACTCCAACGCCTCCAGCAGCTGCTCATATGTTACATCCTTGCCGAGTGCCTCGAGAATAGTCAGGGCCTGGTCTCGGAGGCCCAAGGTGAGCGCGGTCATGGCTTGTGGTTTGGTCCATCCATTCGCCTTCATGACGGCCTCAAACTGGATTCTATAGGCCGACCACGACGATGTTCCGTCGAATGGCGGAACCTTAAAACCACGCGAAGTAGGTGCAGCAACCACTGGAGCTACCGTCCCGCCTTCAACCTTTAGTTCGCCCAAAGCTTTCTTGACCCCAGCAATCTGAACCTCGGCCTCTGAGATGCGGTTCTCGTGCTGGTGGACCTGATCTTTTATCACTTTCAGGTCCTTGCCGAAAGTTGCATGAAGATCCTTTATAAGAATAAGAATAAGAATAAGAATAATTTATTTAAAAGAAGAAGGTTTACAAAAGTATACATTTAAGTGCAGTAGAGTTATTTTTAACAATTGTATAATTAGTGCTTATAATTAAACTACAATTACAATATATAAAACAGTTGCTGCCGTTGCTGGTAACGAAATTGTCAAAACAAATGTTAGGTAGCGACCTACCTGATCTAGGTTTATTTAAACCTGTGTTTCAGGCCATCACTTTACATTGCGACTCACTTTATATTTATGAGGATCATCTGCTCGTCTTGGCGGCGGGCTTGCTCCTCTTTGTCTCGCTGCAACTGCTCTTCCAACCGGCGAGCCTGCTCCTCTTGACGGCGAGCCTGCTCCTCCTTGTCTCGTTGCAATTGCTCTTCCAACCGGCGAGCCTGCTCCTCTTGACGGCGAGCCTGCTCCTCTTGACGGCGAGCCTGCTCCTCTTTGTCTCGTTGCAATTGCTCCCGTAACTGGCGAGCCTGCTCCTCTTGACAGCGTGCCTGCTCCTCTTGACGGCGAGCCTGCTCCTCTTGACGGCGAGATTGATCCTGCAGCAGTGCCATTAGAGCTGACAAGTCTGGTGCCACTGATGCTGGAGAAACTCCGGATGGACCAGCGACTGGCTGTGACGTAGGCTGGACACCACCCGGTGTCTGTGTCGGAGAATCCCCAAACCGCCTCTGGTCCATATCCTGCTGTCGCTGACTTCTGGTACGGATACCGTCCGTGTCGTCCTTTGGTAGAATTGGCATAATTTATCTCTCACTTCTGACACCAATTTGTTACGAGCTGGGTATGAGATAAATTAATTACTACCGATTAAACAACACAATCACTTTATTAATCACAAAACAATTTAAACTTAATCACAAGTACACTACAGTACACTACTATTCACTATTCACTTAGATATCGCACTTCGAGTTCACTTCGATTCGCTTCGATGGTAGCCAAAACAAGACTGACTGTCGCGGCCCTGAGCGGTCTATGAGTAGGTAGGTAGGTAGGTAATTATTATTACTTGCTACTTGTACAACACAAACAAATATGAACCGTATGCCCTAGGCGTACGGTCGAAATTCTAATGTCTTTTTATAAAGAGGTCGCGAGTTTGTAGGTACCTACCTAACTTTAAAAGTAATAATAATGGAAATCTCTCGTAATTCCAACGTACTCATACTGTAATCACGTGCTTTCTCGAATGTTCTAGTAGGTCTGATGTAACAATATCCTAATACAAATAAATATATGCTATGCATTTATTTTACATTGTTAATAATACATTTCATGGTAATAGGCTTGTCCACAATATAAAAAATATAAATAAATCAAACGATTTGATGACCTCCTTTTGGAAGTTGTTTAAAAAATAGCCTACGACCTCAGGCCAATCAAATATACCCAAAAATAATCATAAACCCGTCCAGCCGTTTCAGAGATCAGCCGGAACAAACAGACAGACAAAAAATCAAATAATTGTTTTATTTTTGTTATAAGTAGTTGCTAAAGCTGTTATTTTTAAAATTACAAACAGACTCATAATCTTTTTTATTTGTATTAATAGCAGGTTTTCGGAGGTAACGTTCTGTTTCTTTTAAGGATCAGGGACCCGTGTTTTGCCTACTGTCATGAGGAAAAAGCGAGAGTTTATTTTTGGATTTCTAAGAAATCGTCTTCGGGATAAACCAATCTCTTTCTGGCCTTGTTATTACTCGGCGCAACGCGTTCTCTTCTTCCGTTAGCTTAAGCTTACTTCTTTATCTTCCTCTCCCTCTCCACCAGCATTTATATTCATTATTTCTTTTAAGGTGAACGCACACTTGTCCGCGCGGAACGAAACGTTCTATCATACGTATAACGTTATCAATTCGAATGATCCGCAGTACAAGTACGTAGGTAGGAATCGATAGGACTCGATAAGATAAATTTGACAGTCATTCTCGATAAAATGAGTTTTTGACTCCAGAAAAACTCATTTTATCGAGAATAACTGTCAAATTTATCTTATCGAGTCCTATCGATTCCTACGTACTTGTACTGCCGGTGCGGATAAGTGTGCGAAGTTACATGGGACTTCATTCAAGTCATTCTAAAATTCGATTCTTTCGGCTGTTTCACTTCCTTCCCCTCTGATAAGTGTGTTTTTAGTCACATACGTTTCCTCCTTTCCTCCTTCTTCATTTCATGGCTACACCAAGAAAAATGATCTCTTTCAAGTGTTCTTCAACTTGGGATGACTTTCCAACGTCGAACTTCCTTCAATATGGTAATTTCTAACCTTATCCATTCTCGTCAGTCCACACCACCATCTCATTATTCCCATGCCTGCTATATAAGTACAGTATTTTTCATCCGTCTTCTTGACTGCCTAGCATTCGATCCGTACGGTATGACTAGTCTAATTACGGACTTCGTCTCCCTGTGGAATGAGCGCTAAAATAAGAATAAAACATGTATGATATAGGTTGATAATTATGATGATGACGAAGTTACTATGAGCCTAATTGGTCACTGGCCAATGAGGAAAATATATCGATTGTGATAAAGAAAAACTAAAGACAATCAAACTTACGTAAAATAATTACTTACT
This sequence comes from Xestia ashworthii, assembly GCA_950022955.1. Taxonomy (NCBI): domain Eukaryota; kingdom Metazoa; phylum Arthropoda; class Insecta; order Lepidoptera; family Noctuidae; genus Xestia; species Xestia ashworthii. The sequence goes on from OX465563.1 coordinate 6,723,489, forward strand.
TAAGTAATCACGTTCCGTTCCCGTACGAGTACAGGGATAAAATATGCCTACGTTACTCGCTGATAATGTAGCTAATAGCTATCCATAGCTGAAATATTTTTTGAAATCGCTTCAGTTGTTTTTAAGTTTATTCGTAACATACAAAAACACAAATCTTCCTTCTTTATAATATTAGTATAGGTAGAAATATAACTAAATGTCCAATGCCTTCGTAAACCATGTTGTGTGTATCGAGCCGGTTGTCCCGCCACCGCCATGATACCGTACCGTACCGGATCAGCCCTATAGCCGGTGTCCGGTATTGTGTAGCTCCTAACAGCGTTGCATACTCCGATTCAGACTCCATTCGGATTAGTACCCATGTACTGCCAAATGGGAACGCGCTGTCTACTTTCTTTCGGTTTTTCATGTGAAGTTGTGTTTTAGTGTTAATAGAAATTTCAGTTTTTTGACGGATAGGTAAGTACGATACCATGCCATAGTAATGGAGTATTATTTTGAACATTACATGTTAGTTAGGTTGTTATTTACCGAGCCAGCGCAGACTTACCAACTAAGTACAAGGAGGCTTAAAAACAAGTACTTTATTTTAAAACCTAGTTAATATCTTGAAAAGCATAGGCTCGTGTCGGGTCTTATCATAAAATAAAAACAATAGAGCGCTCAGGAGACAAGCACGGGAAGATCTGTAGTGGCTTAAGGCTTAAGATTAATCTGTGAACACTTCCAAATATGGTGGAAACCTTCATAAACGGCACTGAATGAAAGACGGATAAGAAAGAGCTGCAGATGAATAAATAACGTTGATCGCAAGAAACCCGGTTATTCTTCCAAATATCACAGATATAAATGCATTTTTAAAAGCGCTATTATATAAGTTGTCTCATACGCCGAGTGTCGGATACCTCCTATTGTGAGCGCGTGCTTGACTTGGAGTGGATCGAGAGGGATCGAGGTCTGCCACTCACGGGCACCGACCTACCTTCATAACACTTACATGTTCATGGTCGGATATACTGGTTAGATTGTTAAAATTTAAGAAGATTTTACAAGATTTTGTTACTTAGTAGTGTAATATGTTAGTATGCTCTGTGTCACCTGAGTCTCGTTATAAAATTGGAAAGGGATCAGGTGCTACGAGTATAGTAGCCGGTGGCCGGGTGATATAGTAGGTGGTAGTAGTGGTAGTATTTTTAACCCCCGACGCAAAAACGACGGGGTGTTTGACGTGTCTGTGTGTGTGTCTGTGGCATCGTAGCTCCCGAGTGGATGAACCGATTTTGGTTTTTGTTTTTTTTTTTGTTTGAAAGGTGAATTAGTCGAGAGTGTTCTTAGCTATGTTTGATAAAAATCAGTCCAAGATGGCCGCCGCCACAAAATGGCGGATTATCTATTTGTTCAACAATTCCCTCAATATGGGTATCAAATGAAAGGGTTTGACTAGTAAAATATTATACGCTATATTAAATTTCAAATCCAAGATGGCCGCCACCACAAAATGGTGGAATAACATTTTATTCACAACTCCCTCAATATGGGTATCAAATGAAAGGGACTAGTAGAATAATGTATATTGAAAGGTAATGAGGAATATTATATTATTGTACTACACAGCATACGGAATTTCGTTACGTGACGATTTCTACTATATCGCACCACGCGTAAGCCAAAAAAAAAATGCCTTGAAATTATGACCCTATGTGACGGGGTTTTTTTTTAATTTTATGCATAGTATTTGTTGCAGTAAAAACACATCGAGGAACATAACGAATTTTCTCCGTGCTTCGGAAAGCACATTGTACATAGTTCTTTCACAGTCGTTAAGTAGTCAGTACCCTGAAAGTCTGAGAACCAATCTTTTATTACCCAGCAATAACTTGGTTATGGAGGTCAAATTTTCAGTCGTTCCATGTAAAATACTGGTATTCAGCTGCATCCGGTTAGACGAAGCCGACCCGAACATAGTTGCGAAAAGACTATGTTGATGATTTTCCCTTTCACTAATAGATCAAAAATGTATTCTTCATGCATACTTATTACAAATTTGCAGCAAGAATAATTTACTAATTAATTTTAACTGTAACCGATTCTAGACTGCAAGAAACAATTTGTTCGAGCAGTTTTCACCCATTAATAATACGTAGCCGACAACAGCTGATTTGTATGCGTGGTCCATTCCCAAAGTGGTCCATTCTACGGGATTGGTACGTGCGTAGCACACTTTCCGACTAGTTTTACTTCTAGTTTAACAACGTCCTTGGAGTGATACAGAATTACAAATTAAAGTAGGCTCATCATTCATGAATGCTTTTGCTGCAATTTGATGAAAAAAAATGTTGTTTTTTTTTGTTTTGTTAAACGATAAAAAACATTACATTTCCTTGGCAGTCTTGTAAAAAGGGTCGGAGCAGATTGATGGCGCTCCGAAGTTCCGAGGTTTAATATTAATTTGTAATTTTTTTTTTTTTTTTTCAGGCAACTAGGGCCCATAGATAAAATACATAAAATAACATTAAACAACAATAATAAACTAATACATATTTTAAACCTTATACTAAAACTATACAATGATTGTATTATACTGTTTAGGTGGCTCTTTGTGCGCGAGTCCGCTCGCTTAATACGGCCGATTTTTACTTTATCGAGGAAAATCACTTCCTCAGAAGGCATTCATGCAATCATTGCAAAGATTAAAAATACATGATTTCAATTATTCGATAACGTTCTAATCGCTCTCGACTATACCATATGTGTTATTGAAATATATGTTTAACCCATTACAGCATAAAGTTTAATAAAGCAATTAATTTGATTTACTTATAAAATAATGGTTAATTTAGGTCAAATTCATAGCTTAGTTAGGAAAAAAGAACCAGGTTCACTATAGTTTTGTTTTTATAGCCTGTCCGATATATCGGACGCTATGCACGGCGGCCCCTGATGCTAACCCCAGAAAGGTATAGACGGAAATGAAAAATGCGGATATTTATTAGAAAAAACATATATTTAACTAAGAAGTTAAGTTAAGTATATGTTAAGTACATGTTATGATGACAAACCCATCACAAATAATCGTTCATAAAACATTTAGGATGGACGACTACATCGCATTTGAGACACTTGAACTTAGCTTTTCCTACACATTGCATTGACTTGCACTGGCTTTCTGTGCTAATAGGTACAATCTAATGCTGTTTCCCATAGTATGTATGTTGTGGTAGACAACGGTTTAGCAGGGCTTTGTCCTTGATGTCGTTGCGTTCCATGCGAGCCTAGCAAAGTGAGAGCTATACATTTCTCCTGAATGCGAACAAAGATTGTGTCTCTTTGTCACAACCATTTTTCCATTTTTCCTCGCAAGTAGCCAACTGATCACCTATAAAGTAGGCAAAAATTAGCCACCACCATTTTCTAAGATTTGCAACCACTTGATCCCACTTATACACCTTTGTTGTTTTTGGTTTTTGGGTGTGAAATCATCAAATAACTTCTCCCACTCTGGGCGGAGCGGGAGGGAGTGTCAGACTTTTACTGACTAAAACCCATCCATGTTCTCATATCCTCGCCCTTTATGTTCCGGGGCCACAGTATCTATTTCGAGCAGTCCCGCAGCCCTTCAGGCTTCGGCCCTGGCGGGCATTTTGCTGACATCTCTCCGGGGCGCGGTGCCCCAAGTCCTATTACCTGACGTCCTGACCACTCTGTTCAATAGGTGGCTCAACATAAATAAGGTTCTCCCTGGCTTATCTACATCCTTGCTTTCTAAAATTTGCAAAATTTCATGCAACGTCAATCTGTAAAAAGCAAAAAAAAATCAAACCTTAGAGCCTGCCGTGCATAGCGTCCGATAAAACGGACAGCAACAAAAACACATAGATTAGCAGCAATCTAACAATTTTCTCATAAAAAACAATATTATCTCTAAATTATTATTACTATTAGAACAATAACAACTAATTTTCAAATCAATTATCATAAAAATAAATAATAATAAACAATTCATTACTCACCCCTTTCTCGACACAGTCCGTCCGCGTGCCGCCTCTTTCGAAAATGACAGATGACAGTCGTTATGCCAATCAATCAACCAAAACCGAGTTCTCAGTGTAATACATATATATTCAACTTTCATTCAAAAACAAAAAAACAATCAATATTTTTTTTTCTTTTCACTTATTCTCAAATTAATTCCGTCCGATTTATCGGACGTTATGCTGTAATGGGGTAATCGATACGACGACGGATATATGTGCCTGATGAATAACCCTATTAATAGTCTAGTTTCCACCATCAATAAATTGCAAATCTATTTAGTCCGTCAGTAAGAGTATTGGAAAATAATGGACACGTATTTTTTGTTTTTGTAAATCAACGAATATTGACAAAGATAAAACGCATCAAAACTCGGGAGTGGGGGCTCGTGACGTCAGAACTCACTAAGAATGATACCAAACAATGACGTATTGGGAATTTTAAAAGCGTCGTATCTTCGTCAATTTTGGTTTATGTGACAAAAGAAAAAATATGGGTCAAATATTTTTTGATAATCTAAGTGACGGACTAATTAGATTTTTTCAGTTAACAAGCCCAATTATGTATGTACTTAACTATATTCTCGAGCCGTTTGTCGTTGAAATTCTAGGACTGGGGTCCGAGTGCTAACAGCCGCTTCAAGGAAATTTCAAAACGCTTAGTTGACACTTCCCATGACCCAAGAGCTGGCTTTTACCTTGGTCAAAGGCCGTGACAACGCCGCCAGTCTCTTGGGGACATTACCAGTTAGCTGTTGAGGAGTTTTTTAAGTTTTTTGTTAAAGTTAGTTAGTTCAGGTTATTTTAATTTAAAAATGTATACAATATACAAACGTTCATGTTATTTATTTGATATTTGTCTCCATGAAGACCTAGATTTTTGAATGGACGTAGCTTGGTAATTAGCGTCACCTAATAGACGGGCTAAAATAGTTGACAAGCATTATTAAAAAAAAACTTTTTTGCAAAAAAATAAAACCGACTTCAAAAAAACACACAAAAATAACACAAAAAGAAAAACACTAAAAAGTGAAAAATAACTAGCTTCAGAAGCCGGTGACAAAAACACCAAATCAATCAAACAAAGGTCAAGCTTCGAAGTCGGTGACAAAAACATTATATCAATCAAACAAATGTCACCGAAAAAAGTTTTTTATATTTTTCCATTTTTAGTTCTAATATCTACAAATATTTTACAAGCATTTATTTTACATTGTAATCAATACCTGTCATGGTAATAGGCTTATCCGCAATAAATGGAACTTAACATACCTAAACTGTCGAAATCTGGGTGTATTGTACACATCTGCGTACCCCTCAGAGCATACAGGCGTGATGTTACGTCATGATGTTTTATAAACAATAAACATCCAAGCGATTGCAGCCATCACGACCGATTTACCGTCTATTTTTGAAGAGTTCCATTGTATATCTCCGAAGATTTGCATCGGTTCTTCACCAAATTTAAATGGGACCACCTCAGGAGTATACTCTTTCAAATAGCCTTTTCCCAACTATGTTGGGGTCGGCTTCCAGTCTAACCGGATGCAGCTGAATACCAGTATTTTACATGGAGCGACTGCCTATCTGACCTCCACAACCCAGTTAGTACTGGGTAATACGATACCCCTTGGTAAGACTGGTTAATGTCAGACTTTTTGGGCCACTGACTACCTGTAACGACTGTCAGAGATCTACAAATGACAGCCGGGACCAACAGCTTAACGTGATTTCCGAGGCACGGGGGAAACTCGGTATGTAAGTGTGGTCACCCATCCACAGACCAACCTAGGCAAGCACGGCTTAACCTAAACATTGATCCGAGCGGCTGTTATTATTTTGCCACGAGCTCCTCAAATCGCTCCACAAATGGGGGAGAAATCAAAATGTGTACTGTACACATCTGCGTACCCCCTCAGAGCACACAGGTGTGATGTTACGTCATGATTTTGTATAAACAATAAACATCCAAGCGATTGCCGCAATAACGACAGATTTGCCGTCTATTTTTGAAGAGTTCCATTGTGTATCTCCGAAGACCAGCATCAGATCTTCACCAAATTTAAATGGGACCACCTCAGAAGTATACTCTTTCAAATAAAAAAAGAATTTTGAGAATCGCTCCACAAATGGGGGAGAAATCAAAATGTGTACTGTACACATCTGCGTACCCCCTCAGAGCATACAGGCGTGATGTTACGTCATGATGTTTTATAAACAATAAACATCCAAGCGATTGCAGCCATCACGACCGATTTACCGTCTATTTTTGAAGAGTTCCATTGTATATCTCCGAAGATTTGCATCGGTTCTTCACCAAATTTAAATGGGACCACCTCAGGAGTATACTCTTTCAAATAGCCTTTTCCCAACTATGTTGGGGTCGGCTTCCAGTCTAACCGGATGCAGCTGAATACCAGTATTTTACATGGAGCGACTGCCTATCTGACCTCCACAACCCAGTTAGTACTGGGTAATACGATACCCTTTGGTAAGACTGGTTAATGTCAGACTTTTTGGGCCACTGACTACCTGTAACGACTGTCAGAGATCTACAAATGACAGCCGGGACCAACAGCTTAACGTGCTTTCCGAGGCACGGAGGAAACTCGGTATGTAAGTGTGGTCACCCATCCACAGACCAACCTAGGCAAGCACGGCTTAACCTAAACATTGATCCGAGCGGCTGTTATTATTTTGCCACGAGCTCCTCAAATCGCTCCACAAATGGGGGAGAAATCAAAATGTGTACTGTACACATCTGCGTACCCCCTCAGAGCACACAGGTGTGATGTTACGTCATGATTTTGTATAAACAATAAACATCCAAGCGATTGCCGCAATAACGACAGATTTGCCGTCTATTTTTGAAGAGTTCCATTGTGTATCTCCGAAGACCAGCATCAGATCTTCACCAAATTTAAATGGGACCACCTCAGAAGTATACTCTTTCAAATAAAAAAAGAATTTTGAGAATCGCTCCACAAATGGGGGAGAAATCAAAATGTGTACTGTACACATCTGCGTACCCCCTCAGAGCACACAGGTGTGATGTTACGTCATGATTTTGTATAAACAATAAACATCCAAGCGATTGCCGCAATAACGACAGATTTGCCGTCTATTTTTGAAGAGTTCCATTGTGTATCTCCGAAGACCAGCATCAGATCTTCACCAAATTTAAATGGGACCACCTCAGAAGTATACTCTTTCAAATAAAAAAAGAATTTTGAGAATCGCTCCACAAATGGGGGAGAAATCGAAATGTATACTGTACACATCTGCGTACCCCCTCATAGCATACAGGCGTGATGTTACGTCATGATTTTGTATCTCTTATATATATCTTCTTCTATATATATAAAGGAGAAGTCCACTCACTGACCACTCATCACGAAATCTCGGAAACTACTGGGCCGTAAGAACTCAAATTTGGCACAAGCACTCTCTAGGGGGTGCAGGCGGGTACTAAGAAAGGATTTTTTTAAATTCGCACCCCAAGGGGTTGAAAAGGGGTGTCAAAGTTTGTATGAAAGTCCTATGTTTTTAAAGTTAGAGATATGAATGTAAAGCCTGAATGTTCCTTTTGGCTTCTAGGTGCTCACTAAGAAAAGGTTTTACGAAATTCGGCCCTTAAGGGTACAAAAAAGGGTTTTTAATGTTTGTATGGAAAAAGTTAATCCACTCATCACGAAATCTCGGAAACTACTGTTCCGTAAGGACTCAAATTTGGCACAAGCACTCTCTAGGGGGTGCAGGCGCGTACTAAGAAAGGATTTTTTAAAATTCGCACCCCAAGGGGTTGAAAAGGGGTGTCAAAGTTTGTATGAAAGTCCTATGTTTTTAAAGTTAGAGATATGAATGTAAAGCCTGAATGTTCCTTTTGGCTTCTAGGTGCTCACTAAGAAAAGGTATTACAAAATTCGGCCCATAAGGGTACAAAAAAGGGTTTTTAATGTTTGTATGAAAAAAGTTAAACATCCAAATTGAATCTTACGTCAACGCGTTATTGCATACTTTACATTGAAATGAGAATTCGGAAACCGATATGGATCCAAATTGAATTTTACGACAACGCGTTAATGCATATTTTGAAATAAGAATTTGGAAGTTCATTGAGGGCGTAATTTCTAGGTGGCCAGTATGTTTCAGTGATATGCAGGCGTGTGCTGAAAGGTATTGAAATGAGTTTCTATAACGTTTTAAAGTTTTATGCCAATTTCTAGGTGGCCAGTATTTTTCAGTACGCAGGCGTCTGTTGAAGGGTAAAAAAAAAACGTTTCAAAAAACGAACTTAAGCGAAACACGCTCAAGCTCAAGCTCATTTCTGTTCTGCGATATTTTGCTGTTACTACTAATTTGATTTGAAATATTTGACATCATCGTTGTTTGGGTTGTCTTCGTTTCGGTATGTTTCACTTATGCTGGGGCTACACTATCGCGATAACGCGAAGATTTGTGTTGTTGAAGGCTTTTGTCGCGACAAAGTTCGTGCGTGCGTTCGAATCTTCGCCTACAAGTCTGGCCGTAGCATTAGTAATTTTAAATTGGAGGATAATCATTTTATTGTGTTCTTACCTATTGCCTGGTTGGAATTTTGTTATGTCTATTGCTTCGCGAATTACATATTGTGTATTTCACACTTTGGTACTAAGTACTATAATAGTAGGTCTTTTAGTATTAGTCGTTCTTACTAGAAAAGGTGTCCTTGAATACCTACGATCGTATTTTAATTTTAAAGTTGTATCTTTGGTTTAGGCTGGTGTTGCAAAAGAATAGCTAAGAAAATTACGTTCCAAATAATGTTTTTTACGGTACTTACTGGTCGTAAGCATTGTTTAATTAAATGGATAATCAAAATATTGGTTATCACTTCTAAGTGCAAATTCTTAGCCAAATAGTAAATAATCCTGGCGATGGCGCATGCTTATTTTCATCTCTATCATATTTGGTGCATCACTCATGGCAGCGGGAGAATTATTGCCATTTGAGTTCCAGGTGTTTCAAGGGACGAACAGGGAGTAAAAATAAAATAATCCGATTCTCATGAAACTTCAGTGAAGGTCATTTTGATGTTTGATTCCGTTGGCCAATTTAAATTTCAAAGCGCATATTTTGCGTATGGGCAAATCCACCACGCGGGCCCAGTGTGGTTTGGCAGATGTCACATGTCTTCGAATTTTTGGTTCTAAGACATGCCTTTCCTTTCCTTTCGTTTCCTCACGATGTTTTCCTTCACCGTTTTGAGAGCAGTGGTGATGAAATAAATTACACAAAGTAATGCACCTGTCTGGGCCACGTGTTCGAGCCAGCAATGTGCGCCACGTGTCTTACAACTGGGAAAGGTTTCAAGCTTTCACCCAGGAGCGGTCAAGAGCTGTTTATAATTCGATGCGTAAATACGTTACTGAAATGTCTTGCCATGGCACCTACGGAACCGCCTGTGAAGTCATGGCAGCGGGAGAACTATTCCCATTTGAGTTTGAGGTGTTTCAGGATGGTATTTTATTGCTGTTTTAAACACCAACGTATGATACACGCGAGTGAAACCGCGCGGGTACAGCTAGTATATATATAAAGGAGAAGTCCACTCACTGACCACTCATCACGAAATCTCGGAAACTACTGGGCCGTAAGGACTCAAATTTGGCACAAGCACTCTCTAGGGGGTGCAGGCGCGTACTAAGAAAGGATTTTTTAAAATTCGCACCCCAAGGGGTTGAAAAGGGGTGTCAAAGTTTGTATGAAAGTCCTATGTTTTTAAAGTTAGAGATATGAATGTAAAGCCTGAATGTTCCTTTTGGCTTCTAGGTGCTCACTAAGAAAAGGTTTTACGAAATTCGGCCCTTAAGGGTACAAAAAAGGGTTTTTAATGTTTGTATGAAAAAAGTTAATAATCCAAATTGAATCTTACGTCAACACGTTATTGCATACTTTACATTGAAATTAGAATTCGGAAACCGATATAGATCCAAATTGCATTTTACGACCACGTGTTAATGCATATTTTACATTGAAATAAGAATTTGGAAGTTCCTTGAGGTTTATCTTCAGTTTTTAAGCGGAATTTCTAGGTGGCCAGTATGTTTCAGTGATACGCAGGCGTCTGCTGAAAGGTATTGAAATGAGGTTCTATAACGTTTTAAAGTTTTTATTCCAATTTCTAGGTGGCCAGTATTTTTCAGTATGCAGGCGTCTGCGGAAAGGTAAGAAAAAAACGTTTCAAAAAACGAACTCAAGCTATACACGATCAAGCTCATTTCTGTTCTGCGATATTTTGCTGATACTATCTAATTTGCTTTGAAATATTTGACATCATCGTTGTTTGGTTTGTCTTCATTTTGGTACCTATGTTTCACTAAGTAATTTTAAATTGGAGGATAATCATTTTACTGTGGTTCTTACCTATTGCCTGGTTGGAATTTTGTTATGTCTATTTCTTTGCGAAATACATATTGTGTATTTCACACTTTGGTATTACTATAGGTTTTTTAGTATTAGTAGTTCTTACTAGAAAAGGTGTCCTTGAATACCTACCTTCGTATTTTAATTTTAGTGTTGCATCTTTGGTTTAGGCTGGTGTTGCAAAAGAATACTATAAAAAAAATTACATTTACAATAATATTTGTTACTGGTTTTGAGCATTGTTTAATTAAAATGGATAGTCAAATTATGATCACTACTAACGGGGTGCAAATTCTTAGCCAAATAGAAAATAATCCTGGTGATGGCGCATGCTTACTTTCATCTCTAAGTATCCTATTTGGTGCATCACTCATGGCAGCGGGAGAATTATTGCCATTTGAGTTCCAGGTGTTTCAAACCTTCAAGGGTCAAACAAGGAGTAAAAATAATCCAATTCTCAGGAAACTTCAATGAAGGTCATTTTGATGTTTTAATTCCGTTGGCCAATTTTAATGTGAAAGCGCGTTTTTTGCGTATGGGCAAATCCACCACGCGGGCCCAGTGCGGTTTGGCAGATGTCACATGTCTTCGAATTTTTTGTTCTAATAAAGTTTGGTTTCCTCACGATGTTTTCCTTCACCGTTTTGAGAGCAGTGGTCATGAAATAAATTACACAAAGTAATGCACCTGTCTGGGCCACGTGTTCGAGCCAGCATTGTGCGCCGCGTGTCTAACAACTGGGAAAGGTTTCAACCTTTCACCCAGGAGCGGTCAGGAGCTGTTTATTGTTCGATGCGTAAATACGTTACTGAAATGTCTTGCCATGGCACCTACGGAACCACCTGTGAAGTCATGGCAGCGGGAAAACTATTCCCATTTGAGTTTGAGTTGTTTCAGGATGGTATTTTTCAACATTTTCTTGGAACATTAACACACTAAATCTCATTTGATAAGCACCAACGTATGAAAGACGCGAGTGAAACCGCGCGGGCACAGCTAGTAAACAATAAACATCCAAGCGATTGCCGCAATAACGACAGATTTGCTGTCTGTTTTTGAAGAGTTCCATTGTGTATCTCCGAAGACCAGCAACAGATCTTCACCAAATTTAAATGGGACCACCTCAGGAGTATAATCTTTCAAATAAAAAAAGAACCATCAAAATCCATTTATAATTGGCGGAGTAATCGCGTAACAAACACACATAAAAAAAAAAAACATACAGTCGAATTGATAACCTCCTTCTTTTCAGCCATAACTTTGGCCCTTTTTGGTCAGAATATCTATGTTCCCAAATAAATATTTTGAAAGGACAGTGATATAAAGACGAGATATGAGGAATTTAAAATTTCTATAGAAAAAATATTTTCTCATAACTCTTGTTTAAATCAGTGTACATTCAAAATATGTGTTTAGGAACCTATATATTCTGTAATCCAATCTAAATAAATACACACTACCTTAAGAATATGTTTGATTTACAAATTATTTTGGTATTACGTTTGTATGAAATTCGCATGCTCCGCAGTCCTCTTAAAACACTCAGTTACACACACATACAAGAATAATTGTGATAGCCCCCTTAAGCATAACGAGCAAAATGTGGGTGTACCTACTATTGGGGACACCTCTGATGTTACTTATATGAATATTTGTAGTTGTACATCCACTTTCTAACAACCGAAAACATCGAATATTTCCTATCCCAAGTCAATACTCTATTCAGTATTTACATAAAAGCAATGAAAAGTGAAATAGCGGTTTTGAAATACATATTCAATTTACAAATTGCTACACGTTTAAAAAAAAAACATCTATATAAAGTTTTTTAACTGTGCCCATGTGAAAAGTTATGACATTCCACATGTGCGATGAATATTAAAATAGTTTTCGGTACTATTGATTGAAATATACAGGGTGATAAATAATTGGTTGATCGTTTTGTACATAGGTTGGTAAACCACTTAACTAGACAGGCTTAGCCATAGTTTAGTCTTTACTTATCTAGGGCCCTTAGCAACAAAAACATTTGTATTAGTTTGTTTCCGTCAGCTGCTTTGTAACTGTTATGCAAGGCTTTGCATGGTTACCTTATTTTCACATGATAATTGATGTAAACTTGGCGGGTAACCGCAAAATATATTTGCACAAACTGTATATTGGCAACTTGAACCGTTATTATGGTAACAACACACATTTAACGCTTTCACATACCTAGTTTCGTGCAAAAATGTCGAAAAGTTACCTTTTCTTTATGAAATATTTGCGTCCAACAATCTATACAGGGTGTGTTCCCGACGAGGAACTAAAAATACTTCAATTTTTACTACGTTTACTTTAGGATCGTGTTAGAAGAAGTAAATAATTGAAAAAAAAGTGAGTGCATCTAGTGGCGAGAGTGGTGAACAAATGCTAACCATCGGAGTCCATAAGGGGAGCGCATTAGTAAATTAAACGCGGTTTACTCAATACTGTGCTAGCATCGAAGTGTGCTTGTCTAAACAATCGTAATCGTAGTGCAGTTTCATTATACAACGTGTAATATGGGGAAAATGTTGTTTTATTTAAGGATGTGATATAGACCATCGAACTAATCCCCTTTCTAAGTATATGAGACCATTATCGTAATCGCAGAAAAATGTTTAAAGGTCCCACACAAATATTAAAAACACAGGCAGCTGCTTTCCTGTCTGTGTTTAATTTTGAATCATCAATCTCCTTCTAAATCCTTTTATATTCCGAGGAGAATGATTAAAGGTAAATCCATGCCAGTTTATTGAGAGTCATTCTACAAGTATTTGTCGGTATTGACTATGATATGTAATTATGTACATGCGGTATACCATAAGTACATAATATACAAAGTTATTATCTACTCAGTTATACTCTCAAGCATAATCATCTTAATTGCCGAACCATGCGTGAGCAACCAAATACCGTGGAATAATGCTGTAACTGTGTTAAGTACTCGCTATGCAGATTATATTATTATCTATATTATAATTAAATACATTGGTACCTTATTCCTTACTGGGCTTATCAACCAACGGTGAGTACATACTTGTCTATGTACTCGTATTATCACGAAGGCTGTTCGTTTCTTGACACGCTTCAAAAACTATTGCCAAATTCGTTCCTGATTTTTGCAGAAGTGAATTAGTGCAAATTATACCTAAGTAAAAGGTTAGTAAAGTAATATTTATAATATCGTTAATAGTTTTATGCTAATAAGTTAGCTTTTTTTTTTAATTTACATGTTAGGAATTGAGGTATTTATTTGATAGTTAAAAAATATTCCTTTAAATTAGTATGACCAGTATTAACTTCAAAGCTTTTTTCAATGAGTATTAGAACCTAATTAATATAGCAAATAAGTACAATACATTTGAAAAAAAAATTGTGAAGAAAAACAACTTATTTATTTCTCATTTATTCATTAAATAAAGGTAACATAGCGTTATAGCCTGAAAAAAAAGTAAGAAAAAATTGATAGAGTTAAAAAGACTAGAAAAATAAATTACTTGTCAAATAAAATAACACTAGTACCTACTTAAATTAAGTATTTATAAACCATATTATCTGTGCATGTTTAATAAAAAAAAAGCATTGATAATTAATAAGTGATAAGCGTACCTAAGTAAATAATACAGTATATTCTTATGACATAGTTACCTCTAATTTATTGGTTGCGTTACTTCAACTACAAAATTCGTGTTCATAAAAGTACTTTTTAAGTTTATATTTTACTCTTTACATTTACGTGCTGTATAAAATATTCTTAATTTAAGTAATAATACATAGAAGTGTTAAAGTATAATTATATTGCGATTAAAATTATAAACAAGACATTGAATAAAAATCAATCAACACAATTACTTTATTGGTCTAGTATGGTCTAATTATAATAACAACACCCTATAGATATTTGCACCATGTACAACCTGCGTCTTTTGGTCTATCTATAGGGTTCACCCTAACCCAGTGAATTATACAATAAAAAGCGAAATACTTGTTCGTACGCACATACAATCTAAAACTCATACAAGTAGCTTGTAATAGATTTCTATCTAATTCTGCAAAAAATAAACGAAAAACATAACAGTACCGTATAATACTAGGTAAGAAGTTACTAATTATACACCGTGTTTCAGGAATAAACATAAGTTTGACTTGGTAAACCGATTAAGCAAAACCAAAAACAAAGTTATGTCTTTTGAATATACTCGGCTGTAAATTTTCGCGCACGCTATAAAAACACAGTGTATATTGATGCAAAGCGGTCGAATGATTCCATTTAAAAGTAAACGACAGACGTAAAACGACTATCCGATAATTTTACTAAGTATTTTCTATTCTGTATACATATTATGTATTATGCTTATCCTATTCATAAGACCCCGTCTAAACATGACACATACTGATAAGGCTTATATTTAGACCGTGTTCATACAGTAGACATTGGTCAATTCGGCCATCTTAATTTTAAAAGTGCAATATCGTGCTTCATGATTATGATTCTTATGGCGCGTTACCTCATTTGGCACATGAGTAAGTAAACGGAACAGAGTATAAGCTTTATACAACCGTGCGAATCGCTTACACTACTACAAGCACGCGGAGCAGGTGTGCGTGACCACTGGCCGCTTGTCGCGCTCGCGACGAGAGTGGAAAAAATCGGTTTACGCTGTCACAGCCAGTTGACAATCTCAGGGTTGTCAGGGCAACACACGTTGTTTATTTTGTGACAAGTTTAAATATTTCCATTTAAAAACGTGGTATTTATTAATAATGGTTGTTTATTGTACTGTGTGTATGAATAATACTAGAAAAAAAAAATACATTTTAATATACTTTAACTGTACCAAGGAGTACAATAGGTAAGTAAATATTTGATTAATTTGTCTTCACCTATTGTGAGAACCCTACCAAAATAGGTAACAATTTTGCACGTTCTTAAGAAGCTTATACTCTGTTCCGTTTACTTACTCATGTGGCACTAACGCCGCCATGTTGTTTTCAATACAAAACTAAAACGGCGGCGCTTTATGCGTGGCTATTTTAGTTTTGTATTGTTTTATAAATGTTTTCCAATTACGATCTTATCGATGTCAGTGAATCGCCAACAGAACCATACTGCACTGTAAACTTACTTATTTTTCGTAAAATCCCGAAAAGCATCCATAAAACATCAAAATAAAATCAGTTTGTATTGAGATGACAAGATGGCGGCAAATACAATTTGCGCTCTTCTGTCAATGTCATTCAAGCTCAGAAAGAAACACACAGCATTTTACTTCTAGCTATCGTAAAATCGTTTAAACATAGGTACATAAAACGTCAAAAGAAAATTTGTTTCGATTGTGACTGTATACATATAAATAGCAGTCATGCAGATCGGCCTTTAACTACAGTATGTGTTAATATAAACATGATATGATTACAAATATATTGCTTTTTATGTTTATTTTCTTAGTAATTCAATTATGAATAACAATGGCACGGTCTGAGAGGAAAAAGAACACAATTGACGGAATAATAGCTATTCACAATCTTAGCGAATCGAAATATCAACATCACTATTAATATTATAGGTACTCGTTATAAACTTTGTCAATTTTTGAATTGAGTGTTATTGCGGCTTCCATTTACAACTTTGAAACAAATTGACAAAACATGGTCATTGATGTCGATTCTATTGTGCACAAACTAAACTTAATTTAGGCTATCTTTTATTAGAATGCAGTGCAAGAAAAGGACGGATATAGTTATAAACTAGGTTAGAGATGTCAAACTAGTTTATGCCTTGCGCTTCACCGTGTTTTTAGTCGACAAGTTTTTACGTGCACCCATTTGTATGGAAATATTAGTTCCAATTAAATTTGACAGCTCTAAATTACGTCCGTCTCTTTCTCGTTCTATTAGAGAGTATTAGATAGCACTACCCTAAATTAAGTTTAGTTTGTGCACAACAGAATCGACACCATTGTATCATAATAGTCATTTGTCAAATAAAGAAGATTAGTGAGAGCTTGCAATAGACTCAATCCTACACTGAATACTGTTGAATAGCATTCACTGAATGACAAAGAAGGATAAGACTGACGCTGAAAAATAGCTTTTTCGTCCTGTAGGTATATCAACTCAGAAGCGATGCGACGCTACATTAGGTCACAGAGAGCAAAAAAATGTTCTTTTCCATGTACAATCGATTGATTCATCGTACAATTTGTATAAGAAATATTTGTCGTATTTTACTTTTGAGTTTATTTTAGAAAAATGTTTCATTTCATTATTAGAATAAATTAAAGTGTTGTGATTAAGTCAGACCTTTCATTTTCCCGAAAAGCAGTACATAAAGATAAAAGTAATAGGTAAGTTTGGATAGATATTTTCAATTCACAATGTGTCCGATAATTTTGTCGCTTCGCTTTAGTTGTCCACGTAGGACGATGATCTGTGGGCCGAAGCTGTGAGAGCATTCTTTGAACTAAGAGCATCAGATATCTCTTTCATAGCTCTACAATTCTAAGGAGCTAGATTGTAACGCCATTTTGGTAGTAAGTATTTAGTGCAAAATTGCACGGGAAAATTACCATTTCTGAAAAATAAATGTAAAACGATGCTCAAAATTATTAGTTACTGAAGTTAGATAACGTGTTGTCGTGAAGACGATTTCATACCCATTCCTAAAAATAACTCGAGGTCTTTCAAAATTCTCCATACATTATTTTAATGGATTGTTCAGGACATTTCAAGTTTGACTAGGTAATAACAAATAGAGCTCGATCAAACAGAACATAATCAAATATTACGATAACTATCGAAAACTAATTTTCAATTCAAAATTAATTAGGCTAATTGCTATGACACGGTTGGATACCAACTGACGCTTTTGGATTAAACGTTTTAATCTTTAATCAATAAGTACAAACAAATAACACAGGCGTGCAGTGCGATGTTACATGATTTGGTAAAGGAATATCAAGATATTTGATGAGTCACCTATGAACGTCATCGGCCGCATGCAGGCCCCTTCCTGTAAGGACCGGACTCCATCAAAGCGGTGACGAGCGGAGCTTCTTACCGCAAAATACGGGCACCCGCGTCGTTTCAAGATGCTATTTATGGGAATGCACAATACAACCGAAAAACTTCCAACTGAAATACTTATAACCGTGAGAGTTTCAAAGAGACATATTGGTCTGTTCGAAACGATCACTTCATCTTTAAAAATACTCTGTAAAGTTTAACGTCTCCGATGGCGTTTAGTCAGAGACTACATCTGACTTAAACAATATTTTTGGTGGGATTACAAGCTAACTAACAAAAGACTTGTATACAACATCCTCAAGGCTAAACTTGGTGCTTCATAAAGGCCATTATGTGGGTGCTCCTGGTTCTCGCTCAAGGCATTATAACTTGGTGTCTCGCAGCAGAACTGCTGCCTCGTATGAAGGCAGGCCGCCATTGCTGCGAGGGTCACTCTGGCATCGGGCACACGGCTCCATCACCACCTCCTGGAAAGATGGCGTTAATAAATAAAAAAAAAATTGAAGTGTTTTCTGTCTCGGAACATTTTGTTTTGCTGAAAAATAATAAGGCATGGAGAGGGATGGACGCAAAAAATTCGTATGAGGTGTCCCCTCATACGAATTTTTTGCGTATAAATGTGTGAGGCTGTAAAAATGCAGGATGGCGACTAAGAAATAGGTTGATGAATATTGCTTGCTCCAGATGGGGAGGTATTTGAGCTGTGACTCAACTGTGAGAACGGAGGCTGAGTATGCTATAGTTATGAGTTTGTTTGCAGTAACAGAGGCTGAATACTACTGACATGACTGCTGATTTAGACATTGGAAGAAAGGCATGCTTCGCCGACTACAAATAAGTTGAGACAATGCCAGAAGGATAAACAATAAAGAAAGTTTAACTCAGGAACTCTTTACTGCGACTACATTCTTTTAATCAAATCTTCCGAACAGCTGCAACCAATCCACACAAAAGAACCAAGAGCTTACAAAAAATACTATAAAAATAAAATACTGTTAAATACACCCTCTGTATATGCAAGTTATAAAACGCATTGAGTTGTGAACTAGTTACAAGACCAGTACTACGATGTCCTTGCTCTCTAAAGCGAGGAAATACAATCATTATGATAAACTCAAATTATCATATGCAATATTATGTATTACGATGACCATTTATAACTTGCTAACAATGTAAAGGCGCCACCACAATAGATTTTCAACTATATAACTCAAACGTTAGGTTCAAGGTTGATAACTTGACAATTTCGGGTGGACTGATATGCTGTGGCATCTGTACAACGAACACAACGCTACTTCATTATTATTATCATCATTTAAAACAGTACACAGTTTCAATGAAGTCTAATTAATGATGCCAACTGCCAAGACATCAACTTCTGAACTCGACCGAGTGAATATAGGTCACAGTAACTCAATGCCTTCGGTAGATTGCTTATAAAAAGCGCAAACAATAATATTTTGAAGGCAAGAACCAAAAGTTATAGTTTGCAAGTGAACCGGTGTAAGATATCGTGTTTAAAAAATTGGGTCACGGTCTGCCATGAATAAAGAACTAATGAAAATACCATATAATATAAGCAGGATTACCTTTTCCGTGACCAGCATAAATCCGTTTTAGAACGACGTTTGACCTCCAATGTCCACTTAAAGTCAGGCGTCAGTTCCAACACCCCTTCAGTAATGTGAAACCCCGATTCGAAACGAATTGTGAATAGAAAAAATGCTAAAAATAAAACTCCGATCGGAAACCTACATAGTTGCCATTTTCAGCTCTATTTCAGTATCTTCATCTATTTCAAGTTTGATGGACTGATAGGTGCCGGTTTTGGCGCGCTTTCTACCATTTGACATGGATTGATCGAATGCATATTCGTTTTTCATTTACACGCGGAAACAGTTTATAATAGTGTTGATGACGTATCTGCAAGATAGTTAATTATTATTATTTAACTCACCTCTAGAGATTGACAGTCCTTCATGTTCAGGGGTTCTTCGACAACTGACTCATAGGCTGGTGGTGGTCCTGGCAGCTCAACCTGCTCCTGTAAAAAAAGTTCTTCATTAAGGTTTGGTAACGTTGATTTTAAATTTTTTAAGTTGGTTAAGTTCAAAATCGAATGAGAAAATGTGAAAGTTCGTAGTAACTTGATGCGTTGGACAGCACGTGGGGAAATGAGGATACCCAGATCTAGTCGGCTCTATGAAGAGTTAACGGTGAAACATAGTGAATAACAGATGTTCACAATAAGTATTGGATTAAAGACAGAGTAAAATTAATGATTACAATAATTGACGCAGCACAAGGATGTACTGAAGAGGATCGTAGCAAAAGGCGTTCCATTATTTCGGCCTACCCTCATGGCAAAAAGGTGTGAGTTTGTGTGTAAATAATTATGTTATTTATTATATAAATACTGAAATAACTCAACTAGATAATAACTGCCATGACGGACTATTAATAACGCCAACAAGGTAATTTCCATGATTGAGTTTTTTTAGTAACAAAATAATTTGTAAGTAACTCATTATAAAGATATCGAAACAGTGTTGACCTAATTTCCAAATAACAGAAGCACAATTTCTTCGTGGACCCAAAATAAACTCGTTCATTTAATATTGATGGCGACAAAGACTATCAATTAACTTCGGAAATAGTCCCATTTATTTTCGGTTACGTTACTAAACCACTGGCTAACTAAAAACAAAGCATTACCTGCTAGTGGGCATAGATTCAATTATTGTTTTAGATTCAACCGACTTCGAAATAGTTGGGAAAAAGCTAGAAAGATGATGATTTTGTTGAAAAACTGCAACCTCTATACATACCTAGATCGCATACATATTTCTTAAAGAACACATCATCATATCATCTATGGTTCTATGGGATCGGTTTCCCTTTCCAGTGTAACCGGATGCATCTGGATACCAGTATTTTAAAAAGAACCTTTGCCTATCTGAAGTCCATAACAAAGTAACTATGGGTACTACGATACTCCTTGGTATGACTGGCCGATTTAAATTAAATACATAAATATGGGAATAAACACGTTATCAAAATACAAGTCTTGAAGTCCTTAAATACTCGTAGATGTTAGGCTAATTAAACGCCAAACTATGTGTATTTTCACTTACGGGATATCTTTCGTGATTATTTATTGTTTTGAGCTCCCGATATTGGAAGAGTAAGTGACAATATAACTTTATTTTTAAACCGTGAAAGCTTAAAACACTGTTTAAGTCTTATGTCTACAGTCATTCGACAGCTGAAACACTTTTGTTTTCATACCAATGCCATATCGTTACCATGCAACTGGGAAATTATTTACTAACAGCAGATGGTCCATGGTTTATTTTAACGGAAGCTCTGAATAGAAAAGTAACACACAGTCAACTTCGTTGAACCCTACGGTTTTAAAATAGCGTACGGCTAGACGAATCGATATCTTGAATATTTTTATCATTGTAAAACAGTTTTACAACAGATCTTAGACGAAGAGATTTTTAGTTACCTATGGAACTGGGCTGGTCACATCTGACGCATGTCGGAGGAGCAATGGGCAAAAATTACCACTTAGTGGATACCAAATATCAGGAAACGCAACGCGGCAGGCCCAGAAGGAGATGGCGGTATGAGCTAGACTCGTTCGCGAAGGATTGGCCTACAATCGCACTACATCGCGAAATGTGGAAGGAGGGAAGGGGGGCCTTTGCCCTGCAGTGAGACAATATACGCTTAAGACTAACTACCTAACTATAGAGCTGACAGTGAAAATATTTCCTTTTCATACAAAAGTTTTGGTTTTGATTTTAATGTTACATGACAAGAGGGTGTTACAACGTTGTAACAAGTAGTCGATTACGATTTTCTTCATCAGGCCCATTTTCTTAAATATTTGAATATATTTGATCTTAGACAATAATATAAAGATTCTTTATCAAAGCAGGCCAAAAAACTTCCAAATTAAGGTATTTTCGAAGTAATCTCAAAAGTATACGTTTTTTTTTCAGATGCTCAAACAAATGTGAAGACAGTCACCACGCCTCATTGACGTTGTATGGTATAAATGTAATGGTAAGTGTATTTTAATAAACAAACGTATCACTGTCGAAATACCTTCTAAACTATGCAGCGCTGTTAAATAATATCGTGGAATAAACAGTCAATATTGTGCATTGCAATAGCTATCATAAATATCCTGTCGCAGCGGATTACTACACATCTATTTTGCGGTTAAAACATTAGCATTTGTTTAAACATAAGTCAAAGTCAAAACATTTAATTCCCGCACAACATTGAAAAATACTGAGCGTTTGTTTCAAGAGATAGGGCAGGTAATAAACCAATCTGCCCCTTTCAATACTATAAGTACGTGTTGTTAAAACTAGTTAGTAGTTGAAAAAACTAGTGAAAATTCTTCTACGCGAAGCAATGACGTCACATCGTTGGATACCTCTAAAAGTTCATGCTAAATATAGAATTTCACAGTCTAATAACTACGCTAGAGTAGTTTTGTTCACAAATAGACTTCAACGCTTTTAACTACGTATTTCCAATAAAGGGAACAGAAATACGGGATGATCGACGATGACGCACCCCGTAATACAATTGGAATCTGATATAGTGAAGTTATTTGTGTACACATTAATGTTCGGTGAATCGTAAAATATTCCTAATTTTGTACACCGACGTTTTCGAGTAATGGAGTGTCTGTCTGTGACAGTCATTGATGATGTGATTAATATTGTTAATGTGCTTTGTGTGTTGCTAGTCATCTGAAAATTAGTGGTGAAGTAATTAATGAGTCGCAACAAATTAGAATATCTTCGCTTTAATGTGACCAAACGTCTCTAGTCTTTAAGAAAACAGCAGTATCTGTTCAACGTCGTGATATATAACTTTATGTCGTCAATATCGACGTGCACAGTTAATTCTGGCAACTGGAGCTGAAGTCGAGTCGCATGGCACGTCGTAATCGAATGCAGCTCGGTATTCGTTGGAACTAGCTCAAGACTCTCAACAGCATGTATGTAAGCTGTAGGTTCTAATTATTCCCACTACGTTAGTCTACAGGATTGGAAAACGAGCTGTATTTGCAGTTAATTGAGCACATCTTGATTTCTGTCGAAATCGCGCTTATCACCTTCATTCGATAAAAGTCAGTAGATGGTTCATTTGTCTCCTCCATTAGCAAAAGTCTACGTCAAATTCAAGTTCATATCATGTCTTTAGAAGATCTAGTGTTTTAGAATGCAAAGTTTAAATTGTAAAACAGAAAAGTATAATGGCTAAATTATAAAAAGATGAAGATATCTTGGTCTCTTGCAAGACCTCAGAAATGACAGTAAATGTCAAAAGAGGGAAGGATAGAAAAGGTGTTCAAAAAACAAAATTAACCTGAAACTATTAATTTATCGCGTCAAAACTAAAAACATGCAAAACAATAACATATAGTGGCTAGAAAATCAGATCCGATCGCTCATTTAGCTAGTCGAGCATGTAAAACCGCGCTCAGTTCGGCTCGCCGGCCCGAAACCAATTATCGCAAATGCGATTTTTATTTCTAGCCAGTCGACGTCGGCCATTAAATCCTGTGAGAACGAATCTCTAGTCCCGTGGGGTCGCTCTTCGACTCTCCAAATAGTGATTGGGCAGAACAAAATAAGACATCGATGTCATTTGATTTTTGGCGTTCAGTGTTATCCTGCTAATATTATAAATGCGAAATTTTTGTGTGTATGTATGTATGTATAGATAGATGGATGGATGTTTGTTACCCTTTCACGCAAAAACTACTGAACGGATTTGGATGAAATTTTGCACACAGATGGTTTAGGTACATCCTGGATTAACACATAGGATACTTTTTATCCCGGTAGTAAGATCCCATGGGACAATTTTGAAACTTCACACGGGCGAAGTCGCTGGCAGATGCTATAGTATTACATTACATAACCACATAACATCACGCCTGTAACCCCTGAAGTGTTAGGCAGAGGTGTATCTAATAGTACACCCACATTTCGCCATTTATGTTTAAGTCACATGCACTAGGGGCGAGCCTATTCACCATGGGTGCTGCTCAGAAATTCCTGATGGAAAAACCCAACTATTATTTGACTGACCCGGGAATCGAAACCAGAAGCTCATGGCAGTCGTGGTTGCAACCACTAGACCAACAAGGCAGTCAATTTTATATTATTTTTTTATTGAATTAAAGTCGACGAAATCTAAGAAGTCCGTTTTGTGAGCCGTCGAATCAGTAGTAAATTGATACCGCTATCGGAAATTGAACTTTATTACTATTACACTAACAAATGTCAAAACGTGCCTTTTATTTTTTGAATACTTTACCAACGAGAGGCATCTGGGCACGCCACGCTAGCTTATTCGGAGCTGTGTCACATTCCCTAAAAGCTTCATTTAATCCAGTAAAATATTTCATGTTCTATTTAGTTGTGTCGTCCTCCTGTATAGGATAATGTCCAATTGCATCTATAGGGATAAATGTTACACAGTCTGATTGGTGTTGGCGGGGACTGAAATCATGCATAGTGCACATATTTTATATCCAGTTAAAGACTGATACTGGGCCAACAAAATCACAGTTCTCTATAGTATTTTTCTACACGAAGTGTACACGCTGACTTCACTTATTTTCTATTAAAAATTTGTGCGAAAACAAATTTACAAGTGCATGCCGTACGGCTTTTTACCGGAAAAGTTCGAATAACTTTGTAACTTTCCGTCGAGTTGCGGAAAAGGGTTGTTTTTATTTTTCATTAAAGCCGACTGAGTACATTTGGGCCTTTCATGTTATTGTACAAAACAAATGACTAAGTTTATATGACATAACAAAACATGAACACACTTGCAATTATCTGATTGTAATCAGGTGTAGATCCTATCTTATTTCCTCGAATGTAAAATAATTGTAACATGCACGCAGTACTTTAAAATATTTATATTACCGACAAACCATCTACACTAATATTATAAAGTAGAAAAATTGTACTTTTGTGTGTGTGTATGTTTGTAATGAATAAACTCAAAACCTACTATGCCGATTTAAAAAAATCTTTCACCATTTGAAAGCTACATTCACCCTGAGTAACATAGGCTATATTTTATCTTCGTACTCCCACGGGAACGGGAACTACGTGGGTGAAACCGCTTAACGTCCACTAGTCCTTTATATAAGTACATTTCCACAGCTAAAAACTGGCGTAAGTCTTCATACTGTAAATTCTAAGTTAAACAAGTCAAGTGGTAAATAGGAGCAAGTTAAAAGGCTTTCGGTGTGACCATCCGATTGGACCACTGTTTATTTGTCCACGCTTAATTGGTTGACAGTTTAACTGCCATCCTTAGGCTGCGGTTCCACTGAGGCGGAGTGGAGCAGAGCGGAGACGAGCTGTGCCGCGATTCACTAATCACGTGTCTCGTGGCATGGCTTGAAATTCACATCAAGCCATGTGATTGGTGAATCACGGCCCAGCTAGTCTAACCGCCAATAGTCAGCTAGTGGAACCGCAGCCTTACTGTCCGAGAATACATGAGTAAGTAAACGGAACAGAATGACAACGGAGAATATGACTATGAATTTGTGTGATTTGTGTATGAGTCTGTGATACTCCATTTTTTTTTTTATTTATAAGCTTCATACAACCGCGCGAATCGGTTGCACTACTACAAGCACGCCGAGCAGGTGTGCGTGACCACTGGCCGCTTGTCGCGTACGCGGCGAGAGTGGAAGTAACCGTTTTACGCTGTCACAGCCAGTTGACAATCTCAGGGTTGTCAGGGGGCAACACACGTTGTTTGTTTTGTGACAAGTTTGAATATGTTAATGTACAAATGTGGTATTTATTAATAATGGTTGTTTATAGTACTGTGTGTATGAATAATACTATAGAATAAATAAAAATATATCATACTTTAACTATCCCAAGAAGTACAATAGGTAAGTAAGTAAATATTTGATTAATTTGTCTTCACCTATTGTGACGACCCTACCAAAATAGGTAACAATTATGCACGTTCTTAAGAAGCTTATAATCTGTTCCGTTTACTTCTCGTGTGCCGAGGATTCAAATCAAATCAAATCAAAATAATTTATTTTTTTAACCATAATGTGGTAAATGGTGGTAAATAAAATTATGTAACAATTATGTCGGGCACAGCAATTTTTAAAGTAAATAAATAGATACAGCTTAGTCATTTTACGTAATGGCTAGCCCTAGCGCATAAAATATGTGGACAATATTCCAAAGTGATGGCTACATATTTTATTGTTTGTGTTTTAATACATTAACCTTTGCTTTTATAAGAAACCACTTTTGTTCGAATTTTGATTAAATTTTTCTTTCATTTTGTACGAAAATAGTATTGTTCACAAGGCGTAGTAAGTACTTGCAAAAAAGTTGCAAAATTAAATAAGTTGAACAATTTTAGAAGAATCCTACTCAAAAGGAATACGGACTAAGTACTAAGAAGTCATATAACCATGTAGGTAATCTATTTACCAGGAAATAGATAGCAAAAAATACCATTCCATCATCGTTAATTATAACTAGGAATGATACATACCCGTGTAAACAATGTAGATACTACCTACTACACGAAGTAAATGTTATTTTATGATATTTAGAATAGAGGCTTGTAATATAGTTTAGTAAATTAATATTGAAGTTCCAAAGTATATTACTCTTATATATAGTAAATTACGATCCAATATCACAAGGAATTTCGAAATAAAGCAACAAGAAAGTGGTAATCTGTTTTTCTTTTCAGTTGATATATATATCATTATCTCTCAACAGACTTTTTCCACAATTTTCGAAAAATACCAATAAGCAGTGATTTCTTTCAGGATGGGTATCCCAGACCAAAATGAAAAGAAACTTATTCAATGTTCACATTGTTCACACCGAATATTAAACGAATAATCCACGAAATGGTTACGCGGCACCTCCTGCTCTATTTATTACAATATTATACGCATTACGCAATGTATCCCGACACTGCGTTGAATATCAAATCCGGATCGCTGCGTAACAAAAGATTTCATAATTTCACCTTAGAAAAGGGCACTCTTCAGTATATTCTAAAGCTAATACAGAAATGTATCTGCTGAATAATGAAGTGAAACTTAAATAGAATGAAAAAGTATTACTCTGATCTTTTGAGTCTGAAAACATGGGTGGTAATTGAATCATCATCTGCCTAGCCTTTTCCCAACTATGTTGGGGTCGGCTTCCAGTCTAACCGGATGCAGCTGAATACCAGTATTTTACATGGAGCGACTGCCTATCTGACCTCCACAACCCAGCCAATACTGGATAGTACGGTACCACTTGATAAGTCTGGTTGTCAGACTTTTTGGGGCACTGACTACCTGTATTAACGACTCTCAAAGATGGACAACGTTGAAAATAAATTTGTCTCAACATACAGCACGTGGCAAATAGAAAGAGACGTAAGTAATTGAAATTACACAATTAATAATAAAACCGAGATGTACGTAAAGTAAAATCTCGACGTTCTTCGATTAGCATGAGTCAGCTGATTGTTTCCGCACGTGCGAACAGATACGCAAGCGTTTTAATGACTAATTATCACATCTGGATTTTGACGTAATACTTGAGGCTTTATAAGGTAAAACAGCTAAGTAATGACTATGTCAGCGTCACATTGTAAAAACCGTTATATTGTAATATAACAGGAGAGATTTTAAACTCTCGATTGATTGTCAAACGAACATACTGCTTACAATATCACACATTATTTTTCGGTAGATTATAATCTAACAAAACCGTAATATTGCGAAATGTATGCGATGGAAGTCAACTCGCACAGTGTGGAGGAGGGGGGGGGAAGGAGGGGTCTCCCTTGCCCCATGGTACCACTCTCATGAAAAGATAATGTACCATTCCTGAGAAATACCGATTAATATAACCTAACCTCAAAACACTTTATATTCCCCTAAAAAGCGTAGTTGACGGAGCCCTGCTACGCGGGGCCCCTATTTCTCTCTGCAGGGTTTAAAAGAACCTAACGTGAGGGTGCCGCAAATCCGATTATGAGAGATACTTTCGTCGCATGCATTTCACAAATATTACGTTTTCACTTCGACAGATTAAAATCTACCGAAAAATAATGCGATAAATTGTAAGTAGTATGTTCAGTTGACGGTAAGACTGTTTGTCAGATTTTTGGGCCCGTAACGACTGACAGAGATCAACAAACATAGATATAATAAATTTCTGTGTCAACAAACGATAGCCGGGACCACAGAAATATTAAAAACAGGCCGGGACGAACGGTTTAACGTGCTTTCTGAGGCACGGAGGTAACTCGTTACGTAATGGGTCACCCATCCACAGAATAACCTAGGCAAGCGCGGCTTGACCTGAAGATTGACCCGAGCGGCTGTTAATATTAACCCAGGAACTCCGACTGTCAAACACAAAATAGAATAAATAAGTAGCGCTAAACAGCTAATTCAAATTTTCTAAAGCTTATTAAAATTAACAGCTCAATGAAACCACAGAAAAACTCAAGTAAAAAATACATACAACTAACCTCTCCAACCACAGCATCACATTGTATAGAAGCAGTGCAGTCAAACTTATGGCAGGTACCAAGTTGCAATCCAATGGACTAGTCAACGTAAATACGTAAACAGATTAACACTGCCAGAATTGTGAGCGTTTTGACTGAGTTATAGGCTTTGTGGGCACAACTTGAACTCTCAGGGATAACCTGCCACTTCAAGCTGAGAGTTATACAATACCTAAGTTACGGACTCGGGGTACATGGACTATTGACGGTGAAATTATCTCCGATATTATTTTGCTGGATTTCTAGCGAAGTAGCGGCAAGCCCCTGCTTGGCACCGGTACAATAATGGCGACATTTCGATGTAAAATTATCGAGATTGCTATATCTCTATTAGATATTAATGTTTTTATGGACTTGTTCGGTAAATGCTTTAAATGATGAAAAAGCCGTTTTGATGTCCAGCAAATCTAAGCGCAAATCTAACAACATAATTAACTCTTTCGTTAGAAATAGGGTTCATCATTGCACTCGAAAACAAGCCGGTTACAGATTGATTAAAACTTCGTATTTTATAAAAGTTAGAAACATCACTTTCGCTAAATCTTCGTACGTTTAAATATTCCAAGCTTTTCCGTAAAACTGTTAATAGGAAAATTGTTAAGTTCCATTTCCGAACGGCTAGCGTCCACCACGACAGCTGACGTCCCGAGAGAGATGTCAGAGGGTAGAGGGGGGTGACAGTGAGAGGGGGTTATTTACATAATTGCACTCATGGGCATTCCGGGGTGGCAAGTGGCAGCGAACAAAACTGAAACCCACTATATCGGACTACGAGTCTGCGACCGAAGACGTTTTAAAATTCAGTCGTTATGCAAAATTTTACCTCCTTTTTTTATGTAAATAAAGGGATTTATGAGTATACTTAGGAAGAAAGTCTTTGTATACGAGCAAATTACATTTTGATGAGTTTTAAAATCGACTTGAAGATGCCATTAATTTATAAGTGTCTAC
This sequence comes from Xestia ashworthii, assembly GCA_950022955.1. Taxonomy (NCBI): domain Eukaryota; kingdom Metazoa; phylum Arthropoda; class Insecta; order Lepidoptera; family Noctuidae; genus Xestia; species Xestia ashworthii. The sequence goes on from OX465563.1 coordinate 6,752,549, forward strand.
CTAATGCATAGAGTTCATGCAGAATGTACCAGCAAAGGGCATTAAGTACATCAAACATATTTTCAATACGAATGCATGGTCAGACAAGACAAAGCGTAGGCATTGGGCTACGGGCTACGCCTACGCCGCTACGAGATTGCTACGCGCTACGTGTACCCACAAATATTTGAAAGTACAGGAAGACTATTCAACTCTCAATAAACATCATATTGGACAATTCCGATTTTATAGGGTGCAATAATTTAGGGTAATTTATTAGCAATAATGTAGATCTTTCGTTCATATGAAGGGTTGTTAGTGTTACAACACAGGGCACGTAGACAGAAAAATATATCGTTTTAGAGATTTAGCCATGGGCTTATTGCGTTCGAAAACTGAATGTGTTCTGAAGATTGTATTTACATAGACTTCTTTATATCTAGTACCTACTAGTTGCTGGAATAAGTTGAAAACTTATAAGAGACTCTATTGCGAAGAGAGCAGGAACTAAATCTCGGGGACTAAACTTTTGTATCTTGGCTGCCAACTTTCAAAAGTTTCATCGCAAATCGAATGAATGGTTTATGAATGCATACGGGGCAAACAAACAAAAATAATTTTATGATACTCGTATGTACGTATACCTTTATCGGTTACTTGCATGACGTTATAGAAATAGTGTCCAATGTCGAAAAACAAAACAATAGAGGAAGGACATTGAAGGGTTCTTTCGACCTTGTCCTTGACCGTGTGACGTTCGTAACCAGTAAAGGCCAAAAGGCGTGAAGGTCACGAGTTCGAAAACGTACTAAAAGTGCACAAAATAGTATGGCCTAGAAATTTTCCCTTTCTTTCTAAATTCTACGACATTTTGTCAAACCTCTATGATTCCTCTAATCTACGAAAAAATAAACATGTTTCTACGAGTTTCAACATTTGTTATTATTCAAGTTTCTTCGAGGCCACTGAGCACAAATAATAATGTAAAATTTTCCATTAAGGAAACAAATAATTCCTGAAAAGACATTACCATTTTCAGTACATTAAAATTTTATTTTGTAAACACGAAAACGTACACAAGCATTTATGCTTGCATAATTCAATGTCTTTCTTGGATTAGAAAAACGGTCTTTAAATCAGTTTAAATTGTTTTCGTTTATCTTTCAGATCTATAGAAAAGATTTCTACACAGTGTAAATAGAATCTTCAATTCAATATTTTATGTAAATTGTCGAAGCGAATTATTGTAACGATGTACTTCAATTACAAACTTTCTTCGAGATTGTAACAATCCATTGTTCCGTCTCTAGACAATTTGTCACAGTTTAAATCAAATAACAGCTTTTATAAACTTCTTGATTTTTAATTACATCTTCAATTTGTCCTATTTTTGGAATCAGAATATTTCTGGACTAGGTATTTTATACAATATTGCAGCTATTAAAGGCAAAAGAAATATGTAAGGAACGTAGCATGTAGCGTTCTGCCTACCCTCATAAGAAAAAGGCGTGAGTTTATGTATGTATCAACAACAGCAGAGAAAAAAAAATATAGCTTAGCTTTAGAATAAAAATACTCAATTTAATGTCCTAAAGATTTCTAGCTCAGCAACCGAGATTATAACACATCGCTGAAACAATAAGTAACATCGCTCATTGCTATTCTGTAGCGCCTCTTCTGTTCCAATAACTATCGTGTAAGATTTCCCCATGTAGACGATAACTCGTGCCGGCAGTCCCGCGAGATGTGATCATCTGCGCAGAATCGCTGATAAAAATCGCATTAGCCTTAATTGGCCCGGCTGCGATTAGTCGGACGCTCGCGTGTAGTTCGGCCAGTCTACGCACTTTACGACCACTCTTTATTGTATCGCAAACACAATAAAAGTACGAACATGAAAATAATCTACTTTTATGCCGAGAGAGATCAACAGATGAGAAATTAAATGACACTCATAAAGTGGGCTCGATATAAAAATGCCAATTTGGTTCATTGCGGAATGTCCCAAAATTAAATTACCGTACCTTTTTATATGTTGGCTATTTAATTTGAGTTCCAATAATTTCAGAATTTCGCTTATTATGTTCAACAGGCTGATGCATATTGTCATTAATTCTAAAAAAAACACAATTCTATCAGTTCAGCGTCCATCACAGGCTCGCAGGTAGTGGAGCAAATGGTGGCGTGACGGCAGTGGCCCCACGTAGTTGTCACGTCACTGTGAATGACTGCTTCATAACATGCGAATAGCGTGAAGTTACGGAAGTCCGTATTGACCTTATTAAAGTGTTTAAAAAACACACGTCCAGAGGGCTGAGAGAGATACATTAGATCAGCGGATTAAAAAATACATAAAATGTGTGGAACTGGCTTCCAAAAAAACCTACCCTGTTAAAAGCAGCTGTTGAAATACTGATTTATTAACGATTTCTATAATTGCCTATGTTCTCGGGTATGCAAAAAATTTATCACAACAACCTTCATAACAGAAAGCATAATCTGCCTATTATATTCCCACTGCTTGGACACAGGCCTCCTCTCTATGAGAAGGAATGGTTTATAATCCATCACGCAGGCCCAGTGCGGATTGATAGATCTCACATATCTCCAAATTTTTGGCTGTAGGACATGCCGGTTTCCATACGATGTTTTCCTTCACCGTTTAGAGAGCAGTGGTGATGAAATAAATTACGCAAAGTATTCCGCCTGCCTGGGATCGATTTACTGCTCGTAAGTCGGGGCCGCCGCCGCGCCGCCACCACAGGGCACCGCGGCTCTAGAAGAGACTGAACCCATAAATTATTTTATTTCTGTGAGGTGGTTTTAAAAAAACACCTATACCTATTACCTAGGGCTGTTTAAAAACTATATGACGCCGGTGTTTCGTACCTGATTACTCTCAGAAAAAACCAGAGGTCCCATAAAAGTCCAGAACTACATAATCTTGGTCAAGACATACGAGGGCCATGCAGATAAGTGATGTGATTGGAGTGTGAGTAATGACGGTGAATGGTGATTGTATATAATATACCCTAATCACTGCTCATACACTTATTGATTTGCAGTACACGACACGTACTCTAAGTAATCACAATCGTCGAACTACTGCAAGTTCGCCTCATCGTATAAATCGTCAACTGGAATATATTGTTATTGTCGCTTACGAGTTACGGCTCGATTTCGTAGATACGTCTTCATTGCTAGTTAACTACGGCCCCCATGTTGAGTACTTAACTTAATTCTAGTATTGATTAGTAGAAGATTGTACTAACTACTCGAAATTTCAGGAGTGTGATGTCTGATAAGGGCAGTGGAAAGTACTGGTATTCTAATCAGTGAAGTGCCTAAGGTAAAGGCAGACTGCCTAGTGACCTTTACATTATGAAGGTTGAATGGTAGTTCTTTCTTTACTTTAACATCAAGACTCTTATTAGTTTTAAAATCTTTGAAGCCCTTTTGTTATGTTATGATAAGGTTTACCGAAACTTGAACCAATTTCATGAAATGAGGCCCGAAGTGGCAAAACAAAATCTAGCCAGTACTAATAGCTTTCTATTACATCGTCATGTAGCTTAAAAAAAAGAAACATGCGGTCCTGCGGTCACATGGTCTTTGGGGACTACCGATAGAAGTAAATAAATAATAAATAAATATCGCTGGACATTACACACAGCGCCGTCTAGTGCCACACTAAGCAATGCTTGTGTCGTGGTCACCAGACAGTTGATATACTACATATACTTTTTGTTTGTAAATACATACTTATTATACTTATAAACATCCATGACTCGGAAACAAATGTCCATGCTCATCACACAAACATTTGCTCCTACCGGGATTCGAACCCGGGACCCTAAGAACGTAAGGCAGCCTCACTACCGCTGCGCCATTCGGGTCGTCAAGTGAAAACTAAGTAATCTATATCTGCTACGGGTTGTGCCCCGCGCATTGACTTGGTTGTGCCGCGCGGAGACTAATGCATTGGTTAGCAAGTAATCTTTTAACCTTAAACGTTGATAAGACCAAATTTTTACGCTTCATTCTACCGCATACATCAAAACCAGCTGAAGAAACCGGAAATCTAAAAGCCCATAACTGTCAGCAAAAGACAAAAGCTTGTAAGTGTCTCTCATTGACTATGGTGGAGTCCATTAGATATCTCGGAGTGTTCGTCGATGAGAAACTAGACTGGACCACTCAATTGGAGTCATTAACCTCTCGTACCAGAAGATTAATTTATATTTTTAAAAATTTAAGGTTTTCAGCGGATAAAAATACTCTCCGAATGGTTTATTTGGCTCTGTGTCAAACAATCCTGATGTACTGTATCCCCGTGTGGGGAGGGACTCATAAAACTGAGCTATTAAAACTAGAAAGAGCTCAAAGGGCTGTGCTAAAAGTAATTCACTTCAAACCTCGTGACTACCCTACACATATGCTATATTCAGAATGCAATGTCTTAACTGTTAGGAAATTGTACATCTTAAGATCCATCCTCTACAAGCACTCTATGATCTCGTTCAATAAGCAGCTTGTCAGTCAGCGGCGGCGTGGGTTTCCTTTATGTCCTGCTGTCTCTTGCAGAACTGCCTTCGCAAGACGTCAGTTTAATGGCCTAAGTGCTAGGCTGTATAATAAAGCCCACAAACAGTTAAATATTTATGCCTTGACTAAAGGCGAGTTAAGAAAAAAGCTAAATTCTTGGTTACAGACATTGACATATAGTGATACCGAAGAGCTGCTAACCACTGTACAGTAATGAGATAGGTTTACACACAGAACACAACACATCCACTTACTCGTACACACAGGCATGTAAGCACTCTCACATACACACGCATGCACACACACACATGCACCCAAACACACACACACATACACCAACACACACACACACACACACTCACACACACTCATGTTTTTATTTCATCTTTTGTTTTTTTTTTTTTCATTTTATACTTTAATTTAACATATGTACTTTGTTCGCCTACTGCACGTACCAATATTTTTGTAACCGTAATAAGACTCACTGTAAATGGATACGCTTTCCTAAGATACAGACAGATTTTCTGCCTAGTTTAGGAAAGGGAGTCCTATGACCCATTTTATATGTACTGGTTCTATTTATTTATAACATCTAATTATATAAGACAACTTTGTATACCATGTACAAACTACTTATTGAATAAATTATTATTATTATATTATTATATTATTCCTAAGTGGGGCTACGCCGTAACAGATCGGCTACGAGTGCTACGAAGCGTTATGTGACGGTCACGCGAGTTCCATGATTTTTGTTCATTCAAAAACTGAACAACGCGCCAAAAAAAGTATTCACTTCAAAAATCAAAACACACAAACAAAAACAAAACAAACAGTACAAAAAAATAAACAAACACAATAAACAAAAACAAACAACATCGGCATAAACATTTGTGTGACTCCTAAATATAGTTCAGATCCTAATCAATACGAGTAGAAAGCCCTTTAGGAGCGGTCACTGACGTGTGTCGGTGAGGCGTGCTTCCGTTCTACGATAGCCGTAAGGTGTTAATAATAGATAAGCCTTCTAAGAAACTTGTTAGATGGTTCGTCTTTATTGACACTTCAGTGTAACATAAATAAGAAGGCGATCATAGTTACCGGCTAAAACAGGATACAAGTAAGGACTAATTCATGGTTGCTAGGGACCCCCCTAATCGAATCAACTACGCGAGTCGTTAGTTATGCATATTAAAGATAGGTATGAATTCTGTGAGTGTGCATGCGGAAAGTAATCTCCGGACCTACGGAACCTATTTGAAAAATCTTTTCACCATTTGAATTGTATATTGTTCCAGATGGAAATCGGCTTTTTTTGTTCCGTTACCACGCGGGAATGCGCACAGAAACTAGTTTTAAATAAAAGAAAAAACGATGGTGAAATAAATGATTCGGCTGAAACCGACAAAAACTCAAAACTATTAATAGCAGACTATTTCAATACAAAATATCATAACACGCAATGTTCTCGATAACATCAGTATTGTATGTGGCTGAAAGTTTCACAAACCGTTCATACACACTGCAATTATTTTGTAGATAATACGTTGTGGGTTGCGGTCACGTCAGCCATAATTTGACGTTTTAGAACATGTTTCCAGAGCCACACACGTTTGTGCAAAGCGATACTCATAATTAACACTGTGTTAGCGACCCGAGTTAATAAAACGGGTGTCAACTAATTAAAAGCGATGCTGAACGCCTATAAAATCTCTTTATTGCGTCCGAATGCGTCAACAGTGTGTGTCTAATTGTACGTTACTCGCATTGGACGTGAAGTGAGGCCGACTTAGTACTCTTGTAAAAGATTGTCGTGATAAGAAACGTTTGGTTTACAATGATTTGTTTACAGGCCTTTGATATACTTAACTAAGAAGTTTGATCTTCCATTCATAAACAATATTTCATGTTAGTTGGCCAAGGTAATTGGTGGTTGTATGAGGGTTTCCCACTACAAATTTCGCGAATAGAATTTCACTTTATCTAATGGGGCTAGTTCATTTATTTTTCCAGTGAGAATTAAATCGAACATCCTCATCATCCTTGAGAAACAAATCGAATATAAAATACTTTAACAAATCAAGACGCTTAACTCGAAATGCGATAAAAAAAAGTTTATTGGAGTGCCTATTGACGCAGGGAACGGAATCGGAACCGGAACAACAATCCCGTGCCGGAACCGTCGCCGGTTGCCGGCTGCCGGCTGTCGGGTAAACGCATTACGTGCCGCATCGCGTCTTGTCATTCACTGTTCAGGCACTAATATGTAAACACTTAGCAGTGTTACCTGATTACTCGAATAGTTCATGTACGTGAGATTCGCACTCGACGTTTATTTGCTACTTACTAGCCTCTGTAGATCCAACGCTTTCTCGCGTTCACCACTTCATAGTTTAGTTGAAACATACAACAATGAGTTTCATACAATCGACATTCTTTTTCTGAGTAAAAATGCGTTTAGGAAGCAAATCCAAGCAACCCTAAAGGACCAGCAACTTACTTACGTTTAATTAGATTAGGTATAATAAAGTAATGTTAAATACGCACACATTTTTTTTTATGTGTGTAAGTAATCACATACATTTAAAAATCTATAGAATCGTTCCAGGACAATGACCGTTGTATACTCGTATATTATGTATTGTTTTTGTGTTGTCACTAGCTAGTTTTAAAAAGTTTAAATTGTAATCTGTGGAGTACGTGGATGTGGGTAGCATAATTGTTTTAAAATTTAATGGTTAAAATATTTTTTTTTACGAATTCTTATTGTGCTACTGTTTGTTTTTCCTTAAGGCGCTTAGACGAGCTAAATTAGCAACTCTATTTGTGGTGGTTCAAACTTCGTTTGAAATGCTGTTAGAATAAAGTTCTAATCAGCTTGCACTACAAAGTGGTTGTTACGTCAGCCACTGAGGGCCAAATAGCGCGAAATGAGTGGTTTCGATCGATTTACAAAAAAACTATTGATTGGATTAAAAAACTAAAACAGTATCATGCTAATATATTGCTTGTAGAATTATTTGCCAAAAATCTGAATGATCGCATGCATATTAGTATGTTTTTTATTGTTTGAAAGATATTTTTAGAGGTAAGTTCGTGATTTCTTTTTATCGAGTCAAGTTAATTGTATTATGTTTTCAAAACAGTATCGTGCTAGCATATATCCTGAAGAATATCATATATTTTTCTGGTCTTGTTTATAGCAGTGAATCATATACTTTTAGTAATTATAAAACTCGCGTTTAGCTCGTGTAATCGCCTTAAATAAATAAAATAAAACTAAAATTAAATAAAATACAAATGCGATTCTCTTATGGAATATCGGTTGAAACTTTGAGACCAAACCTATTTCATAATGGTGTTCTAAAATACAATGGGCGTAAGGCCTCAATTCTTGTCACGCTGACGGTCGGTCGCGTACGAGTATACTGTACAATGTAAATATAATTGTGTTCTATATAGCATTAGCACCATACTGCGACGCTGCCGTCAGCGGCAACCGACAGCCGTATTTTGTTCTGGCTGACGTCACGACCGACCGTACGCGACCGACCGTTAGCGTGACAAGAATTCAGGCCTAACAACATAGTGTTGGAAGAAATTCACTTTTAAAAGTGACTGCGTCTATACTCGTACATATAATGATCGTGACTGCACACTTGTCTAAGTCCCCCTATCTACGATCAACACGACACTTGTATTACTTCCCAAAGCATTAGAGTGACATGACAATATAGTTTTTAGAGTTCCGTAGTCAACTAGGAACCCTTATAGTTTCGCCATGTCTGTCTGTCCGTCCGTCTGTCCGTCCTCGCTTAATCTCTGTGACCGTTAGCACTAGAAAGCTGAAATTTGGTACCAATGTGTGTATCAATCACGCCGACAAAGTGGTAAGATAAAAATTGGAAAAAAAAAAATTAGGGTAGCCCCCCTAATGTAAAGTGGGAAGTGACTTGTTTTTAAATTCAACGCTAACGTGTGATATATTGTTGGAAAGGTATTTAAAAATGAATAGGGGTTTACTAAAATCATTTTTTGATAATGTCAATAATTTCGGAAATAATCGCTCCAAAAGTAAAAAACAATGTGTCCCCCCCCCCCTCTAACTTTTGAACCATAAGTTTAGAAAATATGAAAAAAATCTGAAAAGTAGAACTTTATAAGGACTTTCTAGGAAAATCATTTTGAACTTGGATGGAAACAACAGTTTTTGTACAAAAAAGACAATAAGTTGTACAAAATAATTTCTGGACTAAGTTTGTAGTATAATCGTATAAGCAAGCATTTTTTTTAACTTCGTTTACATATTTTATTATCCTGAACGTATCTTTTTTCAAACAAAGAATTATTAAAATCGGATTGGATTGAACACTTATTGTGACGGACGGGAAACTACGGAACCCTGCACTGAGCGTGGCCCGACACGCTCTTGGCCGGTATTTTTTATCATAACGCTTGAGTTTTGCGCTGTTGCGGGCAACATCAAATAGTGAGTCGTGAGTTCAATCCACGTTGCTGTTATTGACGGAAAGACAGAAACCCACTAAACATCATCATTTTCGTGAACACGTCCCTAGTTATTAGGGTTCGCCGCAGCATATCTTCATGTACCAGTTCCAAAATCCTTCCTCTATTACTCGTCATCTCAGCAGTTGACTCCTTTCTAGACATGTCGCCGTTTGCACAGTCCATCGTTTCTTTGGTCTTCCTCTACTCTTATAGCCATCATCATCATATCAGCCAGGAATCATCAACTGCTGGGTATACGCCTCCCCTTTCTTCCGTCAAACTTCCCGGTTCTGTACGTCCCTGAGGCCCTACTCTCTAACGCATCGTCCGTATATTCGGATCTATCCGTCCTTCTCACTCGCACTCATCTGCAGACGTGCGCGAGAGAGACGGATAGATCCGAATATACGGACGAAGCGTTAGCGAGTAGGGCCTCTGATCCAGGTGTTTCCCGCGACTTTGACGATGTCGTCAACCCAACTAGCTTTAAGATGGCCCTGGTTTATCAGTCAAAGCCTTGCTCCATCAGCCATCACACTCAAAAACTTTCCCAACCCATTCAACTTCATCATTTTCATTTCAGCCGAAATACGTCCACAAAGAAACAAGAGCCTTCGAAAAGTTCTTGTAAAGTTCATGAAACCTACTAATAATAACACGAAGTCACAAACATATTTGAATAGGTACTAGTAAAGTGTCATCATTTTCAACCGAAACACGTCCACAAACAAACAAGAGCCTTCGAAAAGTTCTTGTAAAGCTCATGAAACCTACTAATAATAACACGAAGTCACAAACATATTTGAATAGGTACTAGTAAAGTGTCATCATTTTCAACCGAAACACGTCCACAAACAAACAAGAGCCTTCGAAAAGTTCTTGTAAAGTTCATGAAACCTACTACTAATAATAACACGAAGTCACAAACATATTTGAATAGGTACTAGTAAAGTGCAAGCCACAATGCCAATCGTGAAAAAATGCGTTATCGGTATTACCGTGAACAACAAAATTAAGGTTATCTAAAGTACCTAGTTAACTACATAATGAAAATGAGTCGGTGACATAAGTTTGCGATATAGTACATTACTCACAAGGCAATTATGTGAGTGTGAAATCGCGCAAATCTTTTCCTATTTGATAAGTCATCAATTCATTATCTGCCATAGACTTTTTCTGTTGGGGTCGGCTTCCAGTCTCACTGAATGCAGCTGAATACCACTATTTTACATGGAACGACTGCCTATCTGACCTTGTGAAGGTCAGATAGGTTACCCAGTTATAAATGATAATGATAAATGATATTTATTCAGTAGGTTCCCAAACACTTTTGCACGTCATTTTTTTAAAACTAGATGGGGCCGGTGTTTCGTACCTGACTACTCTGAGAAGAAACAGCCGAAACAAACTCAGAGGTCATAGTCTCTTTTAAAGTCCAGACAATCTTGTTCAACTCACATGAGAACTATGCAGATTAGGTTAGTACTGGATAATACGATAATAAGGGGTGGTAAGACTGGTTGTCAGATATTTTGGGCCACTGTCTGCCTGTAACGACTGTCAAAAATCTACAAATGACAGCCGGGACCAACTGCTTAACGTGCTTTCCGAGGCACGGAGGAAACTCGGTATGTAATGGGTGGTCACACTGGTCACCCATCTACAGACCAACCTAGGCGAGCACGGCTTAACCTAAAGATCGACCCGAGTGCCTGTTATTGTTTAGCCACGAGTTCCTCTCATTTGTACAACTCACCAATGTAATTTAATTTTTTATTTTAGCCATTTAATAATGTTGTAATTTTCATAAATAATTTAATTTCATAGTAAGTAAGTAAGTACTAAGCGCCAAAATTGAATATTGGCGCTTAGTACTTACTAAGTTAGCTCATCTCCCGAATATGTTGTATTGTACATGTGATGTTTATATAAGTAATTGTTGCGCTGTTATTTAATTTTATGAATGAATTATGTCCCAGTGTGTCCAGTGTGCACCTACATTTATATATATATTGGTTTGAAATTCATGCCCGGTTCAGTGATTAGAAAAGCTTTTTAATGTGAATCGCATCTTCGAAAGCCAGCCTGGACTTTTCTAATAAAAAACTTTTTTTTGCTTGGATGCTTCGGATGTGCGAACTCTACGCGTAAAATATCTAATCTAACTATGACACAGTTTTGGACTGAGTTTAAACAAGACTCAATAAGAAGACAACATTGGAGAACGGAAAATCGTAACCTATGTTTTGTAACGATACCCAGTTTATTTCACACTTAAAATAACGTTGAAACTCCAATAAATATGCAATGAAACTGTGGAGTGTTAACTTGGCAATATACTTGTCCCGGCAATATTCCGATGTGTCACATTCTCTTGACGGCAATATTACTTTAGCCTGCAAGTATATTCTTTATTGCTGCACGGCAAAATACTCATGTAACTTCTCTTTGAAAGACTGTATCAATAGAAAAACTATACGGTAACATAAGTATTATTGTTATCAATGCTTTTACTGTACAGTGTTCTAAAGACTTTCTCCCACAAGTATTGGAAAGACTGATGAATGAATGATCCAATTAATTTGGCTTTTGCAGTCTTGTCTTGTCTTGGCTTTTGCTGGACATAGGCTTCACAATCGCAACACTTGAAAAGTTGAATGCTCTCAGCGCGATTATAAATCGCGTATCTTTTACGAGGGAAGTAAGTACCGTTTCATTTCCTCATGAGCTTTTAAAATGCTCCTTCTTTTAGCAAATAATTTTAGGACTACTATAGCCCGCGGGTTCGCCCGCATGGAGCTCGGTTATTATCCCACAGGATAAAAAATATCCTATGTGTTATCCAGGTTATAAACTATCTGTGTGCTAAATTTCATCCAAATCCGTTCAGTAGTTTGGGCGTGAAAAAACAACAAACATCCATCCGTCCTCAGAAACTTTCGCATTTATGATATTAGTAAGCTAAGATTATTTAATTGAAGTCGCTGAGATATAAACTTGCCACAGTTTAACACTTCAGACAATTACCAGCAACTACACAGGTTTGTTTCCAAACGATGGCTATTCAAGTGTACGTATACATTGAGTTGTCAGAACGCATTGTTGTGTTGATCTCGCATACACTCTCGGCATTCGACTGCGAACGTATTGGCTCCAAGGTGCACCTCAATCTATGCCGATCACAAAGGAATTGCGGCAGGGAGCCGCAATAATAGGGGAAGCCATCTTCTATGTACCAAGACTGAAGTTCCGTGGATATTAAAATGTATTTCAAGTGAATTTAAATAAGTGGATGTCTTGTTGTTTGTTATTTCAATAGACAAAGAAGAAAACACATAATATAGGTATTACCTGAAATGTTGTCTTTAAAATGACCTTTGTGAAATTTTAATAAAAATGTGTTTTAGTGTTTTTGCGGTGGCGCTTGTAATTAATTCTGTTCTGTTGTTTCTCAGAATTTTCTACCATTAAACAATACCAAATAGCCAATAATAACATTTTCTTAGAAACAGAACGACTCCGCGAAAGCTACTCGTATTAAAATATTCAAGCTGTACAATTTCCTTTGCGTCCATCAGTTAGATTATAAAATAATACCTTTTTTACTTTTTACTCTAAATATTTACTTTACGTCATGATGTAAATAAAATAACCTAAGAGTTTATTAACTAGTGCAATTAACTAACTTGGCACGTTAAGGCGTTAGGGCTTCATTTTAAAGGAGTTTAAAAGAAGTTTATTTTACAGTCTTAAAGAGGTTTAAAACTTACAGGGTAGGAAGCCATTGTTTGTAGCCTGGATTACCTCCTACCAACTTAAATAAAAATCAGTCAAGGTAAAAGTATCGTAATCATCAAAAGCTTTTTCTATGTTTTGTATATAGAACTTATATCTGCTACAGATAGGCAGTTGTTAAATGGTTGTTCGTAATTCCATCATAAACAAATATCCCTGAAAATGTGTCTACATCCCTGCCTCGCTGGTCTAGTGGTTGCATTAGCAACAGCTGAGCATGTGGTCCTTAAACCGATTTCGTCCTCAGTACGTTTCCCAGATCAGGCAAATTGAGTTGAGTTTTTACATCAGGAATTTCTCAGCAGCCACAGCCACGGAGGCTAGATTTTGGCCCGGTTGATGGCAATAGGTCCACCCTCTTTTACATGGTACTTAAACATAACTGTGGAAATGTTGTATACTATAAGATACACCTCTGCTTAACCCTTCGAGGGTACACAGGTGTGAAGTTACGCTATCTATAACCTATTTGAATTTTCTCCATATTGTAACGTAACATTCTGGCGCCCAACGTGGGGCCGCCAACCTCCCTCCTCTACCAGAGGACCGTCAACCTTATCTATGACGACGAGCATCATCAGTATACTCGAGCACAGTCACTGACCTGATGAAGCCTGGAGTCTGCACTGACGGTGTATACCCCACGGCACTCGGTACTGTCCTCAGGTTTGTCAGTGGCCGGTGAGCGTCGCCAACAAGCCGCACAAACTGCCACCAGGACACCGCATAGCGTTACACTGTAAAATAAACGCATATTAGGACCAGGTTGCAATGCAAATTAGGCAAATTCCAGCAATGAAACAGATCGCGATCAGCGCATCATTTGAACACGATCAGCAGGACACCTAAACTACATTCAAAAGATCCCGTTGTGTTAATTCATATTGGGAAAGGTAACTGGAAACCTAATGGGTAATGGCGCTATTTCGTTGGTTGGTTTAACTTTATTTCAACAAAGCTTGACCTCATTGACTGGATTGGAACTTACTTAGCTATAGTAATGTACAATGAGCATTGCTTTGGATTAATTACACTGACAACTCTTGAACGCCGTTTAAATCTGCTCAAAACGTATCGTTCGTTACGATATCTATACCCTACAAACAAGACGAAGTTTTTACGATACGATTTTTATTCTGTAGTTTAGTAATTGCTTGAAGTTAGAACTTTGTAAAGTCAGAATTCTTAGCTTTGCTTTCTTTGACGATTCTTCGTTCAAATTCATTTCTATTGCATAAACATGAATGCGTAATTAATTAAACTCAAGTAATCACTATAAGGTATAAGAAAAAAACACCGGTAAAATAATAATAAAGAATATACCTAGAAGTCGTGCTCAGTGCACTTGATAGCAAGACTTACTACGAAACAAAACCATGTTTCCCCGTTGTTTTAAAACATTTCATTTACTCCTAATGTCTTCTCCGAAAAGGGTTTAGAATATTCCGGATGCCTTCCATCTAAAGTATCGCTCCGATAGACTCGATACAAAAGCCCGTAAGAATAAAATATGTCTTGGCTTCCAGCGAAACTTATCGCGACTTGTACTCGGAATTCCTTCCGCGAACTTAAAGGTATTGTCTAAAGTGGGTCACAGATTAAATATTTTGTAAGGTATCACACCCCCTCTACCCCCTCACCCCTGCTTTACGATCTTCGTCTCTGCTCATTACTTTTGAGCGCGATAAGCACTGATAACTCAATACATGGTGAGTGTTAATACGTGCTTAAATTTTAGATCACCATGTACATGGTGATTGGTGACATTACTGGGTTAAAGGGTGTTGTAATTTTTTATGAGATCATCTTGGAATTTCGGTGTTGGCTTATAATTTAATATAAAAATTACATTACAAAAAATATCAAATTAGCCTCAACATAACATAATAGTATGTAAGTATGTATACATCAGTATGTACCATGTTCTTGATTAACAAATAATCCCTCTTCAAAACTCTCCAGGCTTCGGTTATAAAAGCGATAATCTCTTTAATTACAACTTCCAACATTTTAATATCCTACAAAACGGATTTTATACGGCTGTTGTCCTATAATATTGTTGTTTATAAACAGTTTATTAATTCGTTTGCTCAGACAGTGAAAACTGATTAAAAAAGAACTTTATTAAAATTTGATAATTCGTTTTATTGGCCCTTGGGAAGCAGGTTCCTGTTGACCAAGCACGAAGAAATATATAGTAAAAGTTAAATTCATTGTAGGTATTTCAAAAAAGTTAAAACATAAATTGCTATGCGACCACAGTAATGTGCATTTTTGCTAACCATTCGGGAAAAGCAGTCGTTATTTTTTATGTTTATATTAGGTGTAAACTGAATCTTCACGAATCCGGCAACCAAGCAAGACGTTTGTTTGATTGATTTAGATTTTTTATCACCGACTTCTGAAGCTAAAGTTATTTTTCACATTTTGTGTTTTTGAAGTCGGTTTAATTTTTTGCAATAAAGTTTTTATGTTTCACCCTTCACACGTACCGGCGTGATGTTATGTTATGAACTGGTGTAAACAACAGACAGACATAAGATTTCAGCAATCCCAGTATATTTGCTATCATTTATTGAGGAGCTCCGTTGCCACGGAACTACTCCGAACTCTTTCAAAAACTACTCAAATCGCTTCAAGTGTTCCTTTAAAATTTGAAGAGTTCTCTCTATTTCTCCGAGATACCATCATCAGATCCTGACTTGATGATCGTGGGACCACCTGGGAAGTAAACCCCTTTCAAACAAAAAACTAATAATCCAAATCGGTCCAGCCATCTTCGAGTAACCGGGGAACATAAAAAATAAGGTTTCGATGAATTGAGATCCTCCTTCTTTTTGAAGTCGGTTGAAAAGGTTGCAACTTGGACCGATATCTCCGTAACTAGAAGGTTTCCAGGTATGGTCATTTTTGTTGAGAACAAAATAAAATTGGAATGACCGAAAGAACTAGTGCTTTTCGGCTTCCTTAAGTGTATTTCACACCCGTTGTAAAGTAAGTAAAGCCAGGTTCTACATCAAGTCACAGTTACATAATTAGAGACGTGAAAATGAAATTTTTCACAGTATCTCCGCTGGTGAATTAATTCCGATACGGCGCAGATTACAGGGGGAGATAAAACGGGCCCGATCAGCTCGCGATAGCTTAATTAACATGACTATCTAACTAAACTATATTATGTAGGGTGTGTGCTATCTGTGGGTACCGGATAATCGTACGTCAAACATTTATGTTACCAGCTGATTATCGCTCCCTTTTACGTCAAACTTAAATTTAAGTGGCGACACGTGGTTGTACTTTTAGTACAGCTGCTTAACTTTTCGGAAAGTATACTAATGTTTTGACAAGAATGTTTTGGAAAAAAATCATATTCCGCGGAAAAAACACAAACATGATGATAGCCTTATATAGACATGATACCCATAGATAATATGGGTACCGGATTTATGACGTTGCTACCAACAGATTGTGCTGGAAAATATACAACGTTTTCATTAAGACAATTCGCAGTATTTTTTTTTGTGGACTATTTGCGTCTGAATAAGTATAAACTAATTCCAATAAAGCCAACTTCTAAGTAACTTATTCATAGCAACGTTATTATAGTAATTTCAACTTACTAAATACATATTAATAAAGATATTTCTATACAATTATGATTGCGCATTGCACAACGCGGCCTAGACCTACTCGTACGTAGCACTTACAATTGTCTATGCATTTAATTGTGTATGCAGTTATTCACCCTTGAAAAATACAACCATTGCATAGATTTCTGTTACGTATACAAGTAGTCCACGGATTTACTGTTGCCTAACTGTACAACTTTTCCATCGTCACCACAGCTCAACTTCACCATTGTTGTGTATAGGCCTATTGAATTTATTTAAAAATCATATTAATGTGGTTCATAAAGAATATGAACCCCATTAATATGATTTTTAAATAAAGATTGTGTTTGAGCAGCGGTGGCCCAGTGGTGGCGGCTCCGACTTACGTTCAGTGAGTCGTGGGTTCGAACCCAGGCAGGCGCATTACTTTGTGTAATTTATTACATCACCGCTGCTCTCAAAACGGTGAAGGAAAACATCGTGAGGAAACCGGCATGTCCTAGAACCATAAATTCGAAGACATGTGACATCTACTCGTACCAATCCGCACTGGGCCCGCGTGGTGGATTATATAGCCCATTCCCTCTCATAGAGAGGAGGCCTGTCCCAGCAGTGGGAACATTAATAGGCCGATGATAATGATGATGATGATAAAGAATATACTAAAAACTTGAAAAGAATTATATTTTTCAGGCCGCGAACTTTTAAGTAAACCCTGACGTGTTCCGCTCAAACCATCGAGAAAGATATTAACATTTTATCATAACCACCAAAAGCATCCTATCCATTCCTACTCGAATCTATTATAAGCTCCATGTAACAAACACGCAGAATAGTTTCATGAAATATTAGTTATAATTAACCTAAACTGTAAACAATGTGCGAACTAGAAAGTTTTCAATTCTGAAAGCCTTCAACTTCCTTGCGTCCCGAAATAACTTTTCTTTCGCACACTTTGTTGTGACCTTGTCCCAATGTATGGGTTCATAATTTCATATGGAAACTAAGAAGCAAGAAAATGTAAGTTATTCAGAAACAAGACCCTTTGTTTTATTTTGCAGAATCCTATTTACAAAGTTAATAATCTTATGATCTCTATTTCTTTATCGTGTGGTTGGGTGTCGAGATTTCTAATGCCTATCTTACCGTCGAGAAATAACTCTCAGGCATGCTGGTTTCCTCACGATGTTTTCCTTCACCGAAGCAAGTGATAATAGTACAATCCGCACATGAATCAGAAAAATCAGAGATGTGCTTCTGGGTTTCTATCTCGGACCTTTGACTTGGCATTCCGACGGTGACATGCCTTATGGTCTCCACTGCCATGACCGGTTGTTTCTTTCAGTAGTGTCTAACGTACCTGAAATATTCTTCCTGCAATCTCAACACAATTCACCTACACAATGTAACTAATGCAGTAGCACAGTTGTTTCCTTACATAAAATTATACAAATTAATTGTAAGAATTATCCCCTTAACGTGTCTAATAAATTCCTGCGTCTCGCTTCCCAAGCCGGGAACTGCAAATGGATCCTTTTAGCACACACCGTACGTAGATCTGTATCTCCTTAATGGCCGTTTACGCAAAAATAAAAAAGTACAGGTTATATTTTTCGACGTTTAGCTTATACTGTAACATGTATCCGGGGAATACATATCAAATATACGGAACCCGCGATATATTCTTGAACGTATTTAATACTTATCCCTTGTAGATTTACAACATGTGATGTAGTTCTTAGTATTTCTACATATCTAATTTATGGGGCAAAATGTTTGATACAGACGCCAACTTAACTAGTTACATGAAACTGACAATTTTTCCCAATCAACCTTGAACCTTGATCCTAATGTTCTAGCGATAAAGTTGAAAATATATTAAAGAAATTTGACAGATTGTAGTAGCTTGATGTGTCTATACATACTAAAATAGCTTTTAAACGGTCACGTCTTTTGACATCTGTTTTCAAAGAGAATGTCAGATAGGATAGTTTAGGTATATTAGGTCAAGTGATAAAAATGATCTCTATTAATACTTTAATTTGTGTGCTTCGACTTACGATCCTTAACGAACCGATCGTTTTCGTAAATTAAGAAACCAATTAAAATCCGATTATCGCGAGTCGCGCCAAATTCACCCATTATAATAAAGAGCGGCATGAAATTAAATTACATGGTTAAGAATCTGTAATTGGAATTTACTATCGGTCACTTTGATAAAGCGTAATCAGCCTTTAATGTTACCACTGCTGGGACATAATTCTCAACAGAGGGAGTAGGCAATAAGGGTTGATGTCACAATACATGTCTTCAAAATTTTGTTTTTAGTACATGCCGGTTTCCTTACGATGTTTTTCGTCACCGTTTCGAGAGCAGTGTTGATTAAAATAAAATTCACAAAGTAATGCGACCTACTCGTAAATCGGCCCACAAAACTCTTTGATGAAGATATGAAGGTAATAAGGTTTACCGTCTGATATCAAATCAAGTCGCTTTCTATTGACTAAAGTGTCCGCCGTGTTAGTATCACGCGTCAAATTAGAAGGCACCGCCGGGCGTCGAACTGAAACTAAGTTTGAGAGGTAATCCCTTTGGCGACACATCGTAAACGATACGCGGGACTACTGCTGCTCATATAGACTGTAAATTATATTATGTAAAGTTACTGTTCTCTAAACGATGAGTCCTTGAATTTACATGAATTATTTCTTACAAGATCTTGGTGGAACGAGGTTTGAATGCTTAAGGAAGGGTTGGAAGATTAAAGTGCTCTAAAAGAGACACCAAGACGATATTTAAGTTTTGTCGAGTCTAGCAATCGTTCGTAAAGTTCTTTCCACTTACTTAGAAAGAAACGAATTACCACTTTAAAAATAAATAATCAAGTAAGTGCTCAACATCCCTGATATGAAACATGAAAATGCCGCTTAATCCAAAAAAAAACACGTGAACCTTGAAATGTATCTACTTATTAAAAGTATAATGTAAAGGTCGCAGGTCCCACCTGGTAGGTAACATCAAAATGATACAGAATTATCCCCACTTACCCTTTCGCTTAAGCTTTTCATAAATCCTGAATTACAGTTCAAAAAGTTCACTCAACTTGTAGTAATTTCATGTTTCTTTCTGTTTAATGTCAGTTAGTAAACACTTATGTAAACAACTTAAAGCTGCCATCGTAAATTCATAAAAACGTTTCGATGGAACCGTAATCTTTAGTGCATCCATGAAAGTTTTAAAGTTGACCATCAGTCGTTATCGGAGATTGAAATATGGTGGTGAAGTCTTGTTATCACCATAAACTAGTTACGACGTACTTTTAACCCTGGGTTTTACTACTCATATACACGTTATAGTTTAAATTACGGTTCAATCACGATGAGTGTAGAACCTCGCTTTTATAAGCTAAGAATTTATAACAGAATGTTATTCCGACCTCTTCTCTTAAAGGAATTGATATTAGAGTGGTTTATTAAAATGTCATGTTTCTACTTCACGTTAATTAATATTGAATATTCTCTGAGATATGTTACTCTCGTGTACTCCATTACGTGCTGAAATGATCTTAGCAGATAACATTCCTGTGTGGTTTGTCAAACCTACCTGACGAAGAATATATTGATATTGTATGAGGAGGGTTCCGTGTGCTGTACGTCGGGTTGCGTGTGATTGTAGTAGTGTCTCGCGTGTGAGACGGCCGCCACCGCGGCGAGGCGCTGCGAGCTGCCCATGGCCCAGCCGAGCGGGCTGCGCTGAGCGGTCGCCGCACCTGCGCCCGCCACCAGCCACAAGCGGCGCCAGCGAGCCACAACCGCACCAAGCGGCGCCGCCTACGCGACTGCCGCCACGAATTTTGTGCGTTCTTAATTCAAACTTTCTTTCAATTCTTAGTTCTTTTATCCTGGCTTTATTGGGTGGCTTTCACCATAATATTCTTTTCAGCCAGTGTTCATTAAGTTCACAAGTATTTTATGATACGAGTGGCCGTGGCACATCTGAAACAAACAAACATGATACTTTGTAGTTCCATTTAATTTGTTCACAAACCGTAAGAAAAAACAGGTGAGTTATTTTAGTTAGTATAACATTTTCTTAGAAGAACGTTGCAACTTATCTCCGTGCCGAATTGTGATTTCTTGAAGTGTCGCAAAGTTTTACTGAAATTCGACGTCTCACGTTTCAGAGAACGGTAAAAACTCTTATAATAGTTTCATCTTGTGAACGCACACATGTGACAAAAACAATATTTTATTTTCTTCATATTTTGTTTTAATTTCTAGACTGTTGCCAAATTCTAAATTAATTGAGGTATTGAGAAGTAATTTCCGTGCGGCGAATCGTAGACTGTCTACGAGCTACACTTCGTAGTCTGTCGTAGCGCCGTAGCACTTTGGCGTAGCAGAAATAGACAGATGCGAATAATTAATTTTCTTCGCGTAATCTCGGAATGTACTTTATCTTGAGACTAGTGACAATTGAATGGTGAAAATTTATGGCATGTTTTATGTCAATGGTTTTATTTATCAGTACCTATAAAAGTTGGTAGTACGTATTTTTTAATTAAAACACAGTGAACAGTCGTTGTTATTTTGCATCCGAAATAAGTGTTATCAATATTACGAATTTAGAGTTTTGAAACTTTAACTTTTAAATTGCAACAGATTGGTACTGAGAATAGAAGTTAAACTAAGCCCAAGGGAAAAATCTCTTGCTTCTTGTCTCCATACTACGTTAACTTAAAAAAAAAAAATATTAATAGCTTATTTCCAGGTAAATTGTATTGAAAAAAGACACTACCTAGTCACAATTAACCACACAACCTAAACCAAACTTTAAAAACTTTCAAATATAAGTTTGTCTAAACTTAAATTATCACTCCCTCAACAAAATCACATCTCAACATACCTTACAAACTCCGTCAAATTTCCACTAACCATTAACGTAGTCCACTATAATTATTTATTAAATTCACTGCAGTTTAGTTCACAGTAATAATTCAGTTAGAACACACTATACAATCGCGAGATAAGTTTGTCTTCGGAGAGCGGACACAACGCGAGCCCCCGACGTCAGCTCAGCGAATGAAGGGAGGCTCTATTCCCCACCCTAGCCCCAACATTGGCCACATACAGCCAGCCAGCGAGTTTGACCCTAAACTTCCCCCAACTATTATTATCGGTTTTCCAAATACATCTATGTGCGGTTTGTTTGCAGTTGAAGTAGGGATTTCGCTGTCGTGGTACGTTAATTTAGTGTGATGGTTATATATACCTATTGAAGAATTATATAGTTATGTTACTTAGTTCAGTATTTTTGTGGTGAAGATTTAATAACGATTGGATTTGTAGTTTGTTGTTTCTACTGTAAAATACTAGGATACTATAAGACTAACAATGGAAAACGACAAAAAAAACTTCTTATACTTATAAATAAAAATGTACTTATGTTCTTTTATCAGGAAAAACGTTTTCACATTGTTTTTACTTAATTACCATTACTAGACACGTATGTACGATAACGATAATATAATTGATGTAAACTGCTCATACGTAAATTAAAATATACACAGGTATCAACTGACTTTAATTAAACGCGACGAAAACATGTTAAAACTAAAACTTTCCAATTGCCAATCGAGCCCAACTTTGGGCCCAACATTAATGATATTACCGAGCCAATATTGGGTCTTTCCCGTCACTCCCTCGGTCGTGTTCGTCCCGTCATCGCGTCACGCCGCCAACAGGTTCGTACTAGCTTCCTACATTCTATTTATTATTGTTTGCCATACGAATTTACACCTTATGGGAAGGCCACTCGCTGACATTTCATTTTTGTTTATAATTTGTCTGTATTTTTGCGTGGGAAGCGAAATGTCATGATCCGTATGGGATTTAATTATGATCGATCTATTGCATCAAGACGATTTCTGAATTCAGAATGATGGATTGTTTGAGTACTTTTCAACCGAAATGTATTTTCAATGTCAATGTTATCAAAACCATTAAATCTTTGTGCTTTACCTGTATTCAGCATAGTTGTAAAACTGTTACTTAGAGCAGCTTTTTATATTGAAATTGTGCGTTTCTAATTTAGCCGGACAACAGCTTATTAAAGATAAAACCGCCCGGTTAGCACGGGCTTGTCAATGGCGTTTATTGATTTTTACGGAAATTATGTCGGACATAAGGCGGGTAATGGGTATCTGTGTCTGTACAACGTTCATATATTTTGTTTTCCATGGAGTTTTCGTTCCGTCTTTTATATTAAGTTTTTTTTTTCGTTTCTTCTACTTTATTTGCGCCCTGCGTTGCAAATATCATGTCAGTGTACTTGAATTCAAGGTTAAGAAGCCCAATGGGCGGCGTCACCAGAAACATTTTCAGCAACACAAAAACATGTTGCTCAACAGTACGTTTAACATAAATAGGTAAGCTTAAGCAAAAATAGACACTCAGTTTTAGCTCCAAAGCTTTAACTTGATCTAAATAATTCTTGTTTCAAAAGTTTTGAGTCTCCTTGGATTCTTCATTCCTTCTACATATTTCACGTGTGGCTTCGTAGGTTTATTCTTAAAATATAATTTATTTACATATCTGGGATTGACGGATGCGGCTGAAATTTTTCACGTAACTCATTTTGCGGGCGGCACCATCTCGCGTTTACTAGGGGAGCATGAGTCCCAGGGGATGTAACCGAACCTTAGACCACGCAAGCGAAATCATATACAAGTCCTACATATTATATTATGTATCTTGGCCTACATATCTTGGTATAAAATGTGTCAAAAGTTCTAACGGTGAAAGGAAAACATATTTATACCACCTTATACCTATTTATTAATTCATCAATAATTAGTCCCTATAATGAGTTGACACCACACCAGTTTAAAAAAAAAATGGTCATTCTTTTGGCCGACCTTTTCGTTGGTACCGGCTGTCATTTGTAGATCATTGACAGTCGTTACAGGTCAGTCAGTGACCCGAAAGTCTGTCAACCACTCCCACCAAGGGGTATCGTATTATCCAGTACTAACTGGGGTGTGGAGGTCAGACAGGCATTCGCTCCATGTAAAATACTGGTATTCAGCTGTATCCAGTTAGACTGCTAGCCTTACCCCAACATAGTTTGAAAAAGGCCAGGTAGATAACAATCGACAATCTTTTCGTTTTTCGACCAAACCGGTTCAAACCGAATTTCGTATTCGGTCGGTCTCTAAAGTTTCGCTCTTCTAATGAACCGTCCTAAATATACTTTGGCAACATCAAGGCTCCTACTCTGACGTCGCTGTAGCTCCGTACAACTGGTCAGTGTTATGTTAATTGAAACGCGAAACCGCTACACATTCATTAAAGTACAAAAGATAACTGCGTACACACGTCAGTATTTCCCTTTGTAATGACGTATCGGAACCTTGGGCTGTATAATAACAGCCTCCCGGGGCGATCTTCAGATTAAGCCTTACCTAGGGTGGTCTGTGGATGGGTGACTATTTATCACATATCGAGACTCGGTGCATCGTAGAGCACTTTAAGCTGTTGACAGTCGTTATAGGCCAGTGGCTAGAAAGCCAGTCTTACGAAGGGGTATCGTATTACCCAGATTCTAGGTATAAATATAAATAAATAAATATCGCTGGACATTACACACAGCGCCGTCTAGTGCCACACTAAGCAAGGCTTGTGTCGTGGTCACCAGACAGTTGATATACTACATATATACTTTTTGTTTGTAAATACGTACTTATTATACATATATAAACATCCATGACTCGGAAACAAATGTCCATGTTCATCACACAAACATTTACTCCTACCGGGATTCGAACCCGGGACCCTAATAACGTAAGGCAGCCTCACTACCGCTGCGCCATTCGGGCCGTCAGGTTGTGAAAGGTCAGATAGGTAGTCGCCTCTTGGAAAATACTGATATGCTACTATACATTTGTTTAAGGCTATAAAGAATACAGATGCATATTAGGTTGCAAACTGATGTTAAACATTAAATTGTACGTGTATTATTACTCTGTTGATGTTCCGTTTTAATCTCGCGTTTGCATACAATTTGCTGCAGCTTCCAGTAATAAAGTGCAACAGACTGAAATCAGAATTATGCATCATTGAACTATTTCAACACAGAACACATGATATCGATAATACGTGACCGATGTAGAGCGAACCCATTCGGCATGCTAAGTTAACTTACAACTATACTTAGTTCTGCATTAATTATCCAAAAACAGTTGAATACTGATACCGACCGCCTCGTTGGTCAAATTTTCGTAAGCGTGACTGCTGAGCATGAGGTCCTGGGCACGATTCCCGGGTCAGGCAAGTGTTATTGGGTTTTTCCATCAGGAATTTCTCAGTCACGGAGTCTAGACTTGTGGACATTTTTTTGGGACTTTAACATAACTGGCGAAATGTAGGTGTGCCTGTAAGGTACTTCTTTGCGTAACCCTTCGGGGTTACAAGGGCTTTTTTTTCGGATGGGAAATCATCAAATAACTTCTCCCACTCTGGGCGGAGCGGGAGGGAGTGTCAGACTTTTACTGACTAAAACCCATCCATGTTCCTTCCTCGCCCTTTACGTTCCGGGGCCGCGGTATCTCTTTCGAACAGTCCCGCAGCCCCGGCAGGCTTCGGCCCTTGCGGGCCAATTTATGCTGACATCTCTTTGTTGTGCGCGTGGAACACGAACGCGCCGTCGACACGGCCTGTCGTCATTAGACGGACGGACGGCTAGCTATCCCATAGTAGCTAACGGTCCACAGGCCCGCGGGGTTACAAGGCCTGATGTTATGTTTATTTTAGAATACGGGTATTCAGCTGCATCTGGTATGACTGGAAGCCCATCCCAATATGATTGGAAAACGGCTAAGCAGAAGGTGATGACCTCAAATTAATTCCACATTCTAATTGTGGTAAATTACTAATCAGTGAAATCAGCTCCATGTACATACATCGTAAACGCATCCTTAAATCAGATTTAAAATTAGTCAGCGTTAGCTTCCCACAATCAGTACAAAAAACTTCTGAACATACGATAAAGGAGATGGCCAGTTTCAGCCTAGTTACTAAGTGCCATGTACATTAATAGACGCCTAATTATAAATAAATAAAAATGGAAATAAAAATTACAAAACTATTTACACTTTCGTACAACTTCCTAAAAACATTTAAGTAAACATAAATAGTTGTTTTGCGTTTCCGGCATATCGAGATAGTGCGCCATGTTGAGTAAACGTTCCATTCCCTTGAGAGCTGAAATATTAAACTTCCATCAGAGTGATATTAAAAATTATTCTGGCTGCTAAATGATTATTGACTATCGTTATCATAATAAAAACCATAATTTTTTAATTACTCGAATGCTATAAAATATTTATTTTGACAACTTTTGTTTTTTTATATCAATGGAACGAAACGACATGACAAGTTTGACAATCGCTTGACATCCGCCCTCCCGCCGTTTCGTTTTCGTTTGACGTCTCTCAACTTGCGCGTGCGTCTGCTGTTTGTTTTTTGTTTGTAAACTGTGCGATTATCTTTTCTCCATATCGACCATTGCTATTCTACACGTACTGATTCCATTGCCCAACGATTATCTAGTGCTTAGTAATACGGACTTGATTGTGCTTATGAATATTAAATATTTACTTCGAGCGAGAGGGCTGGATTTCTAACAATGTTTTCCTTCACGGTAAAGAAAATAATAATTCATGATTTCTGAAGTCTGGGTAATCCTGGGTTTAAACTTGAGATGACACTTTTTTTTACTATTCCTCACTGTGATAGTCAGATGGGACGGCAATATGACACGACCTGAGAGCTTTTACATATAGGGCCGACGGCTATACATGCACTCCGAGGCACGAAAGGATATTGAAATGTAAGAAAATGGTCACCCATCCATTGATCATGACCACTTACCCACGCAGAATAATCTGGCTACTACTTAGTTATGAGCCCGAGTAGGTTCATAACCAAGACATGTTTTTGTTTATTTCTCAGAAATCTGAAGTTACTGGATTATGTAACTTTCACAGTTAATTTTAGAGCTTACTAAATTCAAAATAAAGCAACAATCGTTAATGTACATGAGTATTAAGATGCTAGGCAGAGTGCCCTAAGTAAATTGGCCATCTCCTTTATGTGGATTTGTACATTTCGACAAAACTACGCTCAACTCATCAAAGAAAAAGAAACCAATGAGGGAAATATATGATGAAATATGCCGTAACTTTCTACTTGATTCTTTCATAGAAGTTCTTATGACACTTGTGAACAATGACGGGTATATTTATCAACACCGGCTCTTTGTAGCAATGTAGCCAAAATTCCAACTAAACTCATCTATATGACGGCATCTGTCATGTTCTAGGTTCACGCCCTTATTGCACTGGATAAGAAATTGGAGAAGGTTCATCGTGATATGCAGGGTGGAATAGATACTGACGCGAAAACGATTAACACGTACGAGTATATTTAGAACCTACCTACTTATAAATTTTTCATCGGTAATTCAAGCAGGGAATCTATCAGTCCACGAGAAAAAATCAATTGGAACATGACAATTAAGAAATATTAAACAGTTTTATTCTCTTCCGCCAATTCATCATTTTCATTAAGTACTTCCATAATTTCTACCATACACTTCTTTTTCTTTTCACTCTTTTTATATTGGTCCCCCAAGGAGAGAGTTGCTTAGTTTGAAGGTCTATCTATAGGTACTAATATTATAAAGCAACTAATCTCAGGAACTACCGGCTCGAATTGAAAAATTATTTTTGTGTTGGATAGTCCATTTATCAATGAAGGCTTTAGGCTATATAACATCACGCTACCCACGCTAGCAGCCCCGGCAGGCTTCGGCCCTTGCGGGCCAATTTATGCTGACATCTCTTTATTGTGCGCGTGGAACACGAACGCGCCGTCGACACGGCCTGTCGTCATTAGACGGACGGACGGCTAGCTAGCCCATAGTAGCTAACGGTCCACAGGCCCGCGGGGTTACAAGGCCTGATGTTATGTTTATTTTAGAATACTGGTATTCAGCTGCATCTGGTATGACTGGAAGCCCATCCCAATATGATTGGAAAACGGCTAAGCAGATGGTGATGACCTCAAATTAATTCCACATTCTAATTGTGGTAAATTACTAATCAGTATTTAATCAGCTCCATGAAAAGCTACATCCTAAACGAATCCTTAAATCAGATTTAAAATAAGTCAGCGTTAGCTTCCCACAATTAGTACAAAAAACTTCAGAAAATAAGGGATATTCGACAAAACTACGCTCAACTCATCAAAGAAAAAGAAAACCAATGAGGGAAATAAATGATGAAATATGCCGTAACTTTGTACTTGATTCTTTCATAGAAGTTCTTATGACACTTGTGAACAATGACGGGTATATTTATCAACACCGGCTCTTTGTAGCAATGTAGCCAAAATTCCAACTAAACTCATCTATATGACGGCATCTGTCATGTTCTAGGTTCACGCCCTTATTGCACTGGATAAGAAATTGGAGAAGGTTCATCGTGATACGAGTATGGAATAGATACTGACGCGAAAACGATTAACACGAATATTTAGAACCTACTTATAAATTTTTCATCTGTAAATCAGGCAAGGAATCTATCAGTCCACGAGGAAAATGCAAATGAAACATGACAATCAAGCAATATTATAGTTTTATTTTCTTCCAACAATTCATCATTTTCATTAAGTACTTCCATAATTATCTACTCTACTCCATACAGTTCTTTTTTTTTTCACTCTTTATATTGGTCCCATGGAGAGAGTTGCTTAGTTTGAAGGTCTATGCTTAAATATGGCCACACTTTCCTAATACAGGGCTGATTAGAGACCGGTACCGGGTGTGATAAAAGGAATCGCTCTGAAAAACATGACTCATGTTCTAACAATCATATTCCTTGATTATTTTTGTTTATAGTAGACCTTCTTCAATCTATTTATATAGTGTGGTAGGGTTGGGCTCACCCTTATAATGTTTTATGGAACGACACAGTGAACACAAAGGCTTGGCAGTGAAGTGACTACATAAATCTCGTATTACCCGCAATCGACAGCGAGATAATGTAATGACGGGCTTAAACCCGTTGATGTTCAGGAGTTTAGGTGACATTTTGTCTACGTATACTACAGTTTTAAAATATCAGCTATATCTTCCTTTAACTATTATTGTTGCGGCGTCAACTACATATTTTGAATTCAGGTGGGTTTTACTTACTTAGGTCCATGTTCCCCGAAAAGATAACAGTCTGATTATCTAAAAACAGCTGTCACTGTGACATGTTCCCATACAAAAATGTGTTTTAAACAGGTGTTTTTAGATAATCAGATCGTCATCTTTTTGGTGAACATGGACCTTAGTCTTTTATTTTTATTTTAAACAAACATACTATTCTGAAACATTGAAACGTCCGGTGTAAACGTAACGCAAATACGTCGTTTTTTCACATAATATGTATAACATTTACATAAAGAAAATTCATATATCTATGGCTATGAACTATGGATGGTATTTGACCACTTACGTGTCTGACGACATAGGATCTACTAGTGATCCGATACCTTGTTGCAAACAATTTAACTAAAATGCTATAGCATAATTGTATTTTCGATTAAAAAAAACAGTGTTTAAGTTACGTTTACCACTGCGCGTATGTGGTAGGGTTAGACTGGAAGCCGACCACAACATACCTATGAGAAAAGGCAAGACAGATTGATGATGATACTATTCTAAAAAACGTATCGGGTGCTGAAAAAAGGCTTGATTCAGCACAGCCCGTGTGGTAATATCGAACGTTATATTTTTTTTTTGTGCAAAATAACCATAATATAGTTCATCTGATTCATTTTGTTGTGTCTAGTAAATCTTCTTTGACTTATCCAGTGTTATCAGATATACGACGGAGAATTAACCCAATTAACCTGCCGTACCTTTTGATCGCGTAAAGGTCCATTAGTAGACGCCAGACATAATGTTTGCGGGATGGTATTTACGTACACAACGTTTAAAAATTATAACCACGGCTCATGACGCCA
The DNA here is from genome assembly GCA_950022955.1 of Xestia ashworthii. NCBI lineage: Eukaryota > Metazoa > Arthropoda > Insecta > Lepidoptera > Noctuidae > Xestia > Xestia ashworthii. The sequence continues at coordinate 6,782,061 of OX465563.1, forward strand.
TTCACTCCTTTTGTTCGCCATTAATTCCAACATTTGACACAGTTTTAACTCGATACTTATGCTAATAAGTTAACAAGTGTACAGAATACGGGTTTGAGGGACAAAAATCACAATAATAAATATATAAGTGTATGTATATGGTTAGTATAATGCATGTCAACGACACAGGGCGACAACACCGCGCGTCACGCGAGCCAATTTGCTAAGGGTCATGCAGGGCTGGCCATTCATATGAACTTATATTACACTAGCCGACGTCACGCGGTTTCACCCACGTAGTTCCCATTCCCGTGAGTGTACGGGGATAAAATATAGCCTATATTACTCGCTGATAATGTAGCTATCCATTGTTAAAAGAATTTTTCAAATCGGTCTAGTAGTTTTTAAGTTTATTCGTTACATACAAAAATACGAATCTTTCCTGTTTAAAATATACTAGCGGACGTCCCGCGGTTTCACCCGCATAGTTCCCGTTCCCGTGGGAGTACGGGGATAAAATATATCCTATGTTACTCGTGGATAATGTAGCTTTCGAATGGTGAAAGAATTTTTAAAAACGGTCCAGTAGTTTTTAAGCCTATTCATTACAACCAAACAAACAAACAAACAAAGTTTTCCTCTTTATAATATTAGTGTAGATTAGTATAGATAATATAACATGTACGAAGGTCTTTGTAACACTAAAAAGGAAATTGCAAGTAGCAGTCTGCATAAAGGAAATCGCGGCCGAGTAACGGAAATGGTGGCGTCAAAGATGGTATTTTAGTTTTTGCATGTGCAGCAACATGATGTCATTTGTAGATTTACTTTATGTTAATGTCTTTCAAATTCTAAATGAACAATAAACGTATACACTAAACTGCATAGTGATATAGACAGGGAGTTAACGCACCAATGTTCAAAGGTTTACTTTATTTTCGTAGTACTATAGTATCTAATCAACTATGATTATGCCATTAGTGTCTTGAAAATAGACAATACATAATAAAGATTGACTCGTAACAGCCCTACGGTGGCGGATTCATTACACATTCACGAGTTTATCACCGATCTAACACGACTTGTCGTTCACAATGTTACTGTAGAACCGCCTTATAATAACCTCAAATGGTTAAAGGTACTACTCTATTCGCACTTACGATTTAAATCCCGAGTATTTGAAGACGTAATTTGAAACTTGTTAATTCACTTTGTAAATTGATTACCATTGATCAATTTGGTATATCGAAATAGATTACAGTCATGTTGATTGTAGGTAGGTACGAAGACTACATTGAATGTGTATCACTAAGTCGCCTGAAAACAAAAGACCTAATCCTCAGGTAACGTCCACTACACCTCTCACATTTTCCACTTTCTGCCTTCTAGTGAAAACGTGCATACATCAATTCTGCCTTTGCCCAACTATGTTGAGGTCAGCTTCCAGTCTACGCAGATGCAGCTGGATACCTCTATTTTACATGGAGCGACTGCGTATCAGACCTCCACAACCCAGTTAGTAATACGATACCCCTTGTAAAGACTGGTTGTCAGACTTCGGGCCACTGACTTTCTGTAACGGCTGTCAAAGATCTACAAATGAGAACCAGGACAAACGGTTAGCGTCCTTTTTTTACTTGCTCGGTATATAATGGTTGGTCACCCATCCCTAGACAATCGGTATATGTATAAAACATTCTGCAATTTTTTTCGGGTACTGTACCTATAACCTAACTAATTACTACCGGACCATGATTCCACTTCATTATGAAACTTATCTGCATTAGTATCAGTCAAACAACGGAACTTCCTTTGTCATATCTATTATACATATAGTACGATAACAGTTTTCATAAACATTTGACTAAGCACGAACTTATGTCAACATAAACATAAATATTAGTGTAATAAAATACTCGTTTTTGTATGAAAAGCTAAAGTTATTTCCACAAATTATAACATTTTATTTTAAGTAAGTATCGAACTAAATGCAGGTAGTTACATTTCCCTTATCTATTACTAGCTGACCCGCGCAACTTCGTCTGCGAGTGAGGGTTAGTTTTTTTTTTAGTAAAAAGTATCCTATGTTACTTCTAATACCTCCAAGAATATGTGTACAAAGTTTCATGATGATCGGTTGAGTAGTTTTCGCGTGTAAGCGTAACAAACAAACTTACATTCACATTTATAATATTACTAGCGGAAGTCCCGCGGTTTCACCCTCATAGTTCCCGTTCCCGTGGGAGTACGGGGATAAAATATATCCTATGTTACTCGTGGATAATGTAGCTTTCGAATGGTGAAAGAATTTTTAAAAACGGTCCAGTAGTTTTTAAGCCTATTCATTACAACCAAACAAACAAACAAAGTTTTCCTCTTTATAATATTAGTGTAGATTAATAGGATGTAATAAGTCTTTAGGTACCAATAAGTAACTATTGCTATTCGTGCAGCCCGCACACACTAGTATAAGCTGGCATCTCACTCTACTGACACTGCGTGCTACCCTAGGCCAGCTACATTTTGTTATCACCGACGCGTGCGGTTACCTGTACGATCCTATTCTTATTTAACTAGTACAAACAGAAGTAAAGTATAAAGGGGGAACGCTTGTGAAGTAGAAACTTGTTTTGTATATTGCATGCTGTATATCACTTTCTTGTCTTATATCCTGGCTAGCAATAATAGGTTGAATAATGCAACTATCGTAGATAGACCAGCAATTAAATTAAAAGGCCACATGGCGTCTGTAAGGTTTAAGAGCTACTCTAAATTATTGCAATGAAACGCACTGGAAACCAATGTAGTCAATTAATTTTCACCGGAACGCTTAGGGCTGAATTCACCATTAAAACTCAAAACAATCGTCACATCTAAATCGCGTTCAAGACCTTTAAGATTGCGACGGTACATTGACACTGACAGCGCTTGATCGCCGTTTAACTGTGTTTCATTCGTGCAATCTGCTCTCGGCCATTGACCTATTAAGAACATAAACCAAGCTTATTTATCATGCAACATAATAAACGATCTAAGGAAAAATAATGAGGCCGGCATCCAAACCTTCTTTTTCCCTTAAATAGAAAGATTTTGTTGAACTTCAAAGGTTTCCATATGGCCTAAAATAACTCAGCACTGCCGGAAGCCTCGTAATAGGGCCCTTAACGAGACGAGACGATAAAAAGGGGTGGAAGTACGAGTACATACGTCATATATGATCTCTTTGAAATCACATAACCCATAACAGGAATAGGAAGACAGAACACAGATTCTTTTGCGGGTACTCATCATCTGCATCAAACGGATGTAGCTGACTAACAGTATTTTACATGGAGCGACTGCCTATCTGACCTCCACAACCTAGTAGACTACAGGCCCATGTTGAAAAAATTATGGGTCATTTGAACTACCAGGTGACCTATCTAGAACGATATAAGAGCATAAAATAACAAGATTCAGCACAACAATCGCACTGTTCACTTGTAAGCTGTCCAACTGAGTGCAGGTGAGAATTCGAAAGTACAGGTAGAGTGAGTACATTTTGCTCACATATTTTTGTACGGCATTCTTGCCACCGATAGATCCATGAAAAATAATAAGAAAACGCACAGTGCCGTAAAAAAATGGTGCGCCATAAAGTCGGAATTTTTATTTTATTTTCCGACAATTACCAGGGTAAATTTGGTCATTTGATTTTGTACGGCATCTGTGTCATACTATTTCAATACTGCTTCTAATCCATTATTCCGCAACGCCGTACAAAAATCATGCGACAAGGGGAAAAAATCGAGGGTTGCAATCCCCTCTCTTTCCGTGGTCCAGGGGGTGATTTGACACAACATGAAATAAATTTATTTTGAAAGTATTTTATGCATAGATAATATTTTTTCACCAAAATGTACTCACTCTACCTGTACTTTCGAATTCACACCTGCACTCAGTTGGACAGCTTACAAGTGACGGCATAGTGCTGAATCTTATTATTTTATGCTCTTATATCGATCGTTCTAGATAGGTCACCTGGTGGTTCAAATGACCCATAATTTTTTCAACATGGGCCTGTAGTCTATAATTAGTACTGGGTAATACGATACCATTTGGTAAGACTGGTTGTCAGACTTTTTGGGCCACTGAGTACCTGTAACGACTGTCCAAGATCTACAAATGACAGCCGGGACCTTCCGAGGCACGGAGAATACTCGTTATGTAACGGGTGGTCCCCCATCCTCAGACCAACCTTGGCAAGCACGGCTTAACCTAAAGATCGACCCGAGCGGCTGTCATCACTTAGCCACGAGCTTTTTTGCGGGTACTATTGAAGTAAAGTATGTATGTATCAGAAAGTGTATATTGACTGCCACCGCCAGAGCATAAACGGACGCACGTGCCCTCCACGCTAATCCACAATTTCACCTATCATTTTGTCACATATTTGTGTCATTTGGAGGACAGGGCACGCGCTTGCTGGTCACGTATATGTGACAATGGCGGTCAAACGGTTGATGCCCCCTTGCAGCTCTACAGTTTGACAGGTTCTAAACTTCAAATTCTCAATTCAGAACGTACCTGACGTAGTTGAGCATGAAATTTTGAATTTGTAACGCATTCCCTCTCCTTATACGTAGGCACTTACGTTTAGTTTGGCAGGTTCTCGAGTTCAAAAATCGATATAACTTGTGTAAAACCATCAAAATCTCTCTCTGAACTAGCGTACAAAGCGTAGCTACATAGCTCTCAATGTATCTGTATTAGTTTTTGCACGTGTCTCCATTAAGTTCGTAACTTGTGTGTTTTACGTTTGATCCCGAGACTAGACGAGCCACAACTTAGCTGTTTTACCGTCAAACAACTGAACACTCTACTGCACCCTATATTGCGTGCTGCTGAGGTTTAAATTAATCAAGAGTTTCTTGCAATGTTCTTTTGAATCATTTAGCGTTAAATCAAATTGTATTCTTATTCTTATTCTTTATTGCACACAAAAAATTATAAAGAAAAATATACACAAAATTACAAAATATAGATAATGTACAACGGCGAGCTTAACCCAGAATTGGGTTTTCTTACAGCAAACCATACTTGTGCTGAGAGATTTGCAGGAGAGGATAACTTATGTGCACAAACAATAGAGTTAACAACTTAAATTAAAAAAAAAGTAAAAATTAAAGTAGTAGTTAAAGTAGTAGTAGTAGTAGTAGTTTTTATTAAAATTAAAGTAGTATAAAACGGAAAATGTTTGGTTTTTTAACTGTTATCTTAACCTTATAAATGGTTCAAAAAAGAATATAATGCACACATATGTATATTTTTTGATATTTGTATTTATTTATGATTTCTACTGTTTTTACTATTTTATTGGGTATTTTGCCAGAAATATTTTTTAATTTTTATTAACTATTAGTATTTTACCGGTTTTTTTTCATTTGGTCGTTTCACTTGGCTGTAGGATACCAAAATGGAAAGTATTTGTAATATAGAGTTGACACTCTCATACAAATCTGAAAGAAAATGGGAATTATTTGTGATTGAATACTGTGCAAAACAGCGAATGTGTATGACGAAGCAGTAGTAATAAAGTCTTGGCACTTGATCGATTTCTTTGAATTATAAAAGAGCTTGCGATGAAGCCCGTTGAGCCACGTTCTTCTGACGTCGACTACCCGCCGTAACACGCGATTGGCGGAAACAAACTGCTTTCATGCATGTTAGCAAAAATCATGTTTATTCTAAAAATAGTCAAAAAATTACTTTGAAACGGAGTAAATAATAGAGACCCTTTAAATATCGATCAATCTTGTTACAGGATCGAAAAAAAAGTTACTATACTATATTCCTGCACTGGGGCAGATAGGGCACATAGGGTGACTGGCAAATGGTGTACGAAACTTAAAGACGTGATTGTGCTCATGATAACAAACAACTTTTACTATGGGACGAAACCTGGAATCGCGAAAAAGAATCAGCTGTTCAGTACATTATGCGAACATAAATGTACTGAACATTTATGTTCGCATAATATACTGAACAGCTGATTCCATTTCGCTATTTTTTTACCAGTCACGCAGTCAGTAAAACTGCAGCAGGTATCTCACGCCCCAGAATTATTATTATTAAAGCTAGCCCATATTGTCCCACTGCTGGGCAAAGGCCTCCCGCCATTCCTTCTAACGATCACGATTCTGTGCTACTTCTTTTCAATTCTCAAGGAAGACATACAGATCGTCCCGCCATCTCCTTCGTGGTCTGCCGCGACCCCGTGTCACTGTTTCAGGGTTTCAGGGCATCAATCCTGAGCTTTGCAGGCCCACAATTCGTTCACACAGGATTATCATTACGCTATAATAATAACGATATGTCATCGAACCGTACATTCTCTTGAAACTTATGTTTGATGAAGATAGTTTAAACTAATTGTCAAACTTGTATTCCCTGTGAGCTGAAGCAAGCGTTTGAATATATTGAGTGGCAACACAGGTGGTGGTTCCCTAGAGAAGTGGCAGGCTGGTCTCCCTGCGTCATCGCTAGACACGTATAAATAAAACAGTAACAATAAGGCGACTACGCGGCGGTAAGCTTTCTATTGTCCTTGTACTTTTCCCTGAACATCTATAACTTTTTAAACCAAGTCATTCTAAATACCAGTCTTCATCAATAGTTTAAATTGCCAGAAGTTCAACCAGAGACGGATATATGCTTTCATTGATTCCAATTTATGTCTATAAGGTTTATAGTTTGCAATATTTTATATTGTATTTTCAGATTAAAATAAGAAACCTGCCAAAAGCAAAACACTTGCTAACATTTTATAAAAGCGTCACGTCACTTCTACATTCTGGTGAAACTCACCATCTTGCAACCGTTGCATACTTAATGTACCTACGCCTGGTAACTTTCTCACGAAAACCTATGAATACCCCATTATAATAGGGAATGAAAAGGGGTTGATGTATTCATGGAAAGTTTAACTTAAAAGCGACTTCAGTCCCCCAAGTTCCCAAAAAATAGCAAGTAACATACCTTCAAAGGAATACTTTAAACATTTAGAAGGAAGGCGAATTGCTTTTCAGACTTTTAAACATCAAGAATGCATCTAATTTTACAACTGACTAATTATGATTTAATAAACAATGCCCTACCCTATGATAATAACGAAAATAGCACAGTTCACGAACAAACTTAATAATGTCCATTCTGTGTATAATTTCGTACAGATTATTTCCCTATTACAGGAAATTGAATTAACTGCTGCAAACGTATGTCAGAGGCTGAATACAATGATCCTTATGACGTTGGAATAGGGTTGTAGTTCTACTGCTCAGTTGGTACTTGTAAGTTAGCAGAGGGAAGTCGGACCCGTGCGGGCCGGGGTCAGTGAATTCGGATATCAAATATGCAACTTCGTAGACTCTCCCAAACCACTTATACCAATTGCAAATGTTGAAAATGTTGCAACGTTCCCGAAACTTGTAATAGTTGGAGCAATATGTTCTGAAGACACGTTAATATAACATGCAATCATCATTTGGCGACAGTGAACTGTATGAATAGTTTAATGGAATGGAATGATTGTGTATTAAAGAACTCGGTACGTTTGACTGACGTTGTTGGTATCCTTGTAATCAAAAATTGATGCATGATATTCTTTCCTATACGTTCACAGTTTGATGTTGAACATAGGAAGGTTTACCAAAATTTTCTTTGTCAAAACTCTAATTATTTGGGTTGATTAAACTGTTTTTTCACCCGACTGCCACTAATCGACCAGCGAGGCAGTTCAAAATTCTTGAAATAAATAATTCATCTCTATGTTCTATATTTTGTAACGTAGCAAGCTAACAAAAACTCTTTAAAACTTTCTCACGATCATAATAGCCCACATACAGTCACCAGCGCGAATGAAAAGCATTTAACACGGCTTCTTGAACCACACAGAGTGAAATTAACCACAGCAAAGTGTTGCATAATGACGCACGGGGAATACGTGTTTCTAACTTAGCTTGAAGTTAAACGACCGTGTGGCTGAATTGACATGGAATAGAAAAGTACAATGTATCAGTTTATGTCATACTAGCTGATGCCCGCGGCTACACCTGCGTATAAATTATATATTAAAACCTTCCTCGAGAACCACTTTATCCATTGGTGAACACAGCATGAAAATCGGTGCAGTAGTTTTTGAGTTTATTGCGAACAGACAGGCAGACGCAGCGGGCGGAGGACTTTGTTTTATAATAACACTTCTGACAATTTCTAGCTAGCTTTTAGCTTTCTGACGGTGAAAGAATTTTTGAAATCGGTCCAGTAGTTTTTGAGTTTATTCGTTACAAAAATACAAATCTTACCTATTTATTATATTAGTGTGGATTCTGTAGAACAGACAAGAACAGTCGAGAATATACTTTACTGGTTAGAGAAGGAAGTAAAAGATCTCTCGATAAGTCTCATCGAAATCTATAATAGATTTCGATGAGACTTTGATGTAGGGTCAGATGATTAACTGTGCTTTCTTTGATGAGAGAGCCAAATGTTTTGTTGTTACCAGTTCGTCACTGTGAATTTATTTCTTTTTTAGTTATTGTTGAAACTGTTGACAAATTATTTCGTTCTGTTGTGTATAGAGCCAAATGTTTTGTTGTTACCAGTTCGTCACTGTGAATTTATTTCTTTTTTAGTTATTGTTGAAACTGTTGACAAATTATTTCGTTCTGTTGTGTATTGTTTCGTTTATTTTGGGCAATTATTTCGTAAGGTTCTATGATGTCATTTGTTGGTCTAGTTGTCACAAGCGCAACTGTTTAGCATGAGGGCCCGAGTTCAACTCCAGGAACGGGCAAAGTGTTATTGGTTTTTCCACCAGCCCACTTAGCATGACCACCCCGGAGAAACGAGAGACTCGACAAATCTTTTGTTCATCTGTCATTGAATCGACAAAATGACAGATGAACAAAAGATTTGTCGACTCTCTGGCGTGTCTACGGTGGTCATGCTACGCGGGCTGGAGTTTCTCAGTAGCAACCACAGAGTCTGAATTTGTGCCCGGTTGATGGTATGCTATTAGTGAACATACTGATACTGTTAGCCTGCGTCATCCCACTGCTGGGCCAAGGCATCTCCCCAGACTTCCAGTTGTTTCGATCTGGGGTTAAAGTGGTCCACTGGTCGTTCGTTTTGTCCATGTGAACATGCATATAAAAATATATATGTTTTAGCAAGTTACAAAACCAAACAGAAACGGTTTCCTAGTTTTCTCATTACAGTTAATAAACATCAAACCAATATCAATAGATACCCAATCACATACGTGCACTACAGTCTACACGAGTATGCATCGTGGTATAACGAATCAACGTATCAATCTCCGCAACACTGAGGAAACCGTCTATACAGAGAGGATACGGATATGCAACCAACTATATGTACTCTTGTATAAATCTAGCGGAGGCCCGTTTTTTATTCAGCCTCCACTCGCAAACTATTCAATTCGAAACTACTGTACAAACTGATTTGAGTTCGGATAGATTTACTTTAGAAATATACGATTCAGCTGGGTTAGAAAAAATCCATTGGCGAACTGTTTTGAAATCACGATTGGTAGAAACCATGAACATTATTAGCAATAAAATGAGAAATAAATTACAAGGTCTGGGGGCTTTTAGGACCGGGACCGCGGTCCCAAATTCCCCCTAAATATATGTCTGTATGTATAATGTCAATAGGTAAAGTTGTCAGAAGCCTGGCAGCACTGCCACGTTGGATGGCAATGCTAATTCTTTGACAAAAAAATAGGCCAGCTCTCTGGTCACGTGAAGAATCGACCAACAACTTGGCCATATCCCGAAATACTAGGTGGCCTCGGACGATGGGACCCTATGGCTATAGTGTTTTAACCCCAAACGACTGTAACACAAAACTATACCAATTATGTTATTGTATTTACGCCGTTTGAGGTTTTCAGCACCTGCAGCAGCCGCCCCAGCGCAGTCCGCCGAGCTAGGAAGATGGGATGGTGCAAGGGTGTCGACGCATGTTGTATCATTATGGCCATACCATCTGATCTCTTACCATCGACGCGTGCCAAGCCATTGGGCTCTAAGACACTCCGGAGTGAGATATATGCAAACATGAACTTGGCTTTGTTTTGTAGCAAATATGGAGAGACCGTTTTTCGGTCCAATTGTGATTTGAAACCAACCAACCAGAAAAGCGGTGAACGCCAATGCCAAAATGTACAAATAACATTATAATGACGAATTATAATAATTTGGGTTTCATATGATTACGTTTAGAATTGTTGCAACCATTTTTATTATGATTGTGTCTGTAATTGAATGTGTATTGTGGTATTGAATAAGAGTTCGTCATTTGTATGAGTTAAATCATCGTTGTTGACAAATATTTTTTATTATAACAGACCGTTGTGATATAAAACGAAATAACAGTTTAGAAATACTCTTTCTTCGATAACAACTGCATTAGAAAACTGTGCCGCAGTCATTAACGCCCATCTCCAAAAATAAATTCGAGGCAAGCAAAAATTAAAAATCTGAACTTAAAATTAAAACCAGAAATATTTCCAGTGTGTATTTATGTTGTTTTTTTTTATGAAAGGATTGTGCATGTTTTCTGCGTGGAGTGTTTAAGTGTATTTGTGGGAATTTGTTTGGGAGAGGGGTGCACGTTTGTGCAGGGGGTGTGTAAAAGATACCTGATTGGAAAGAGAGTTAAGTTTTTACATATTCGTATGTTTCTAATTCTTCATAAGTGAGTGTATGAAGCCATTTCTCCGTGATCCTTCGACATTCTCGCAAGGTCAGTGGACATATATTTACCGGTTTATTTACTCGATTATACAAATTGGAGCTAAGAAAGATATTGACAACGGAAGACAACGGAACAAATGGAAGGTCTGAGTGTTTACGCAGCAGTCAGCACTACAACAAGAAGAAATGCGTGTCTGCCTGTTGGTATATCGCAAAGAACATACAGTTCAATGGTTGGAAATCGAACAGGGGTGTGCAGAGTCATGACTTTTAGCACTGCCCTCTGTGTCCTTTCCAGACTTACTTTACACTTACCTTTACTTGGAGTTTTAATTTCATTGCAACAAGCAGAGTGGACTCTGCATATGCGCGGGTTTCCAACCAATACTTATTATGAATGAGCATGACGGTATCGTCCGCATTGATTATTATTCCGGCGTTAGTTTTATATAGGTTATCTATGTTAATAAAAACAGGGTAGGTCCATGGGCACTACTCTGCAGTGCTCTAACACCAAACCGTTTTCAAGAAAGACGGGAACAGAGACTGTGTCAAAAGCTTTTGATAGGCCTAGGAAAATTGCTATTATTTTGAGTTAATTCTTGCTGCGTCCAGTTGACTGCATCTTTTGTGTTTCTACTTGTTCGCTGAAATTAGGTTTTATAAGTTAGGTTGTAAAAGATTGTCTTTTAAACTACTGATCAAATTAAGCTACATTATACCCGAGTGTCATACATAGGCTATATTTAAAACGCGCCGCAGAAAATTGCCGACCCGACCAAAACGTGAGCGAAGCTGAAGCAAAAGCTTATTAGTAAATACAACATCAGAAGCAAGAAGCAAGGCCCTGTATACGCCCCCAGAGTGAAGTGACCTAAAAGCTGAACGTCTCACGCCTTTTAACTCGTCTCGCTTTCGAAATAGACACCGCGCTGTCTCGTAAAACGAATGCCGATGTCCGTAGAGTATTGTTTGAACTGCATCAATTAGCTTTACAACTGCTATTGTTATTGTTCCTTATAGATTATAAAGAGAAGTATGCGTGCTAAATGTAAGAATGCAGCGTTTAATCCAGACGAATGTAATATGTATATTCATACTTTTATGAGGTTTCAGCATAGATGGGATTTTATATTTTCAATTTTTGCGGGTTTACAGTGGTGTAACCGAGAAGATTCGCCTGTTTGATCTATAGGTACTAATTTCCAATGATCTATTAGCTAGAATAATTCTTTAGTGACATGCAATCAATATAACCTGTGGTCTTACATGTTCTAATGGTACTTCCACAGAAAAAGTTTCAGCCTTTATAAAATGACGGAGGTCGCCGGGTCACGGGATCCATAATGTTTTTGTACTGTACACTCTACTCAAAATACCATTCTAACTTACGGAATATTATTTCATAAAACAAGGTTGTACAAAAACTAATCAGTTACAGATAAATAAAAACGGAAGGGATCCCGGTTAATCTTTTGCCGTTTTTAACAACGATTTAAAAAAGGTTTTCTAATCTAAGATCGGAACAAAAATGGAATACCTGAATACACCGAAAACGTTTCGGGAAGTATAAATAAAATGTTAATGACGAAAGTTACGGTCTAGATCGCAAGGTGCTGGTCGTGCACTGGCTGGTTTGACGACTTTGTTTAGATTACAGTTACGTTGAATGACCTCATCATGTGTTACCGAAAAAGCTTAATTTGTGATGTTGTTGCAATAACCTGATTGCGGGAGACGCATGCAAATGCTTCAGACTATATAGCACACTAAAAGAACACAACAATAGGTACTCTAGAAGTCTAGAGTGTAATGTATGTTGTTTTTGGGATTAGCCCTCGACTCCTTTATTTTACTATAGAATCTAAACGGAGACTGATCCTTCATTTTACGCTCGACGTAACGGAGGTGTTTGCGATTAGGGTGAGAGGTTGGTTTGTGTGTAAACGTATGTTTTCATCTCTCTCCAAAATGGATTGATCGATTTTTATGCTCGCGGTTTCGCCCGCGTCCAAATTATACACTAAAACCTTCCTCTTCATCAAAATCTGTTGCGTAGTTTTAAAGATCTAAGCATACATAGGGACAGACAGACGCGGCGGGGGACTTTGTTTTAAAGATAAGATAAGATAAGATTTATAATATGTAGTTATTAGAAAAGCTCGCGTTTGACCACATATACATGACGGCTAGTGATGCACGCTTATCTAAAGCTCCGTTTGTATGAAAAATTATGTTAAATACAGTGTAAAAATAAACATGTTGCTAGCAACACTGCAACAAGTTTCCCGTAACGCAACACAAGCATAATAAATTGTAATAATAAGTTGTATACGGGGCTATTAGTAACTGATTCACTCGAGTTTGAAAACGTTTATAAAGTTCAATTTAATGTTTGTTTCAGGTGCGTAGCTAGACATTGCGATGAAATGGTGGGGCGAGGGCGTGGGGCGCGGCGCGTCGGCGCAGCTGTCGCGGGTGGCGCGCATGCGCCGGGCGCTGCTGCTGCTGGCGGCAGCGGCGTGCACGGCCGCGGCGCTACTGTACTGGCGCCAGCAGAGCGACGAGCGGACGCATCGCCCGTTGCACTCGCTCTACGCGTAAGTACACAGTTACACACACACTACATGCACGACCGCGGCGCTGCTGTACTGGCGCCAGCACAGCGACGAGCGGACGCATCGCCCGCTGCACTCGCTCTAAGCGTGAGTACACAGTTACACACACACCACATGCACGACCGCGGCGCTGCTGTACTGGCGCCAGCAGAGCGACGAGCGGACGCATCGCCCGCTGCACTCGCTCTACGCGTGAGTACACAGTTACACACACACCACATGCACGGCCGCGGCGCTGCTGTACTGGCGCCAGCAGAGCGACGACCGGACGCATCGCCCGCTGCACTCGCTCTACGCGTGAGGACACAGTTACACACACACCACATGCACGACCGCGGCGCTGCTGTACTGGCGCCAGCAGAGCAACGAGCGGACGCATCGCCCGCTGCACTCGCTCTACGCCTGAGTACACACAAAATAAATTGAGCTCAATACGCCTGTTTTTCCATTCTGCATTCTTATGAAAAGTGTGTGCAAATTGGAGTTCCAGATTCCGCATTATACATATTCAAACATTAATGGCATAAAATTACCAGTGAGAAAAATCAATTTCTGTGTTTTATTTAAATTTAAAGTTCTTCGCCTCTAAAAACCACCCATTTATTTTGTATGATTTAAAACCTAGCGTGTCCAAGGCCGGGTGAAAAGGAATAGGAGTTCGCTTCGATCGCTCGTGCATCTTGCATCCTACAAGGGTCCCACAAATCTCAAGTGCCCAAGGCCTCTAATTGGTTAAAAACGGACCTGCTAGAAGATAGGATCGACTGATAGGACTATTGTTGCCAATAAGCCTTATAATAATATAGTGGTGATAGGCGATCAGTGCGCCGCATAATGATAGGTGATGTTTACCATTCCGCATGACGAGTTCCTTTTGAAACCTGAGAAAGAGAAACAAATAAAATATATTGACGACTTGGCACACGAGGTTGTCGACATGTAGAATATGAAATCGGCTATCATTTTGCCGGTTGTCGTAACGGCCTGATAGCCAAGAGCCTCGATAAACATCTGTCGAGGCTCTCGCTAGGCGATTGGATCAAGGACCTGATTCAGAAGACAGTACTCCTCGATACGGCCCGCATTGTGAGGAGGTTCCTGTCTCTGGACTCTGGAGCCTTAAGCACCGGTTGCTTGGGCTCTTTAGTAAATTTATTACACACAGGCGGGACCTGCCGGTCAAGTTCCTGTTCCCTTAAAATCTGCTACTTGAAATATTTAAAAATATCATGAATGTGCAAACAGCAAAGAGATCTGTCAATAAGCAGTTCTACTAAATTTTAACAACAGCTTTTACTAATCATTCGTTTTAATTTTCACAGAGGTGTCGAGCCGCAATGGACCTGGGTGTGTCGCAACCTGCGCTGCGAGCGGCTGCTGGCCTCCGAGTCGTCGACGCTGCAGTCGCTCTCGACGTGCAACATGCTGTGCGACTCAACGCAACTGTGGCCGCAGCCCACTGGGCCCGTGAGCCTCGCCACGGCCGTGCAGCCCGTGCGCGCCGACCGCTTCACGCTGCAGGTCGACGCCTCGCCCTCGCGCGACGTCTCCGATCACCTCGCTGAGGCCTTCGAGCTCATGAAGGAGGACATGCGTGTGCTGGAGCGTACCATCGAGCTGGACCGCCGCATCACCGACTACGGCTCGCCCCGCGACGTCATCGTGCGCGTCTCTATCAACGGCAGCGGCGACCCGCGCATGCGCCTCGACACCGACGAGAGCTACAAGCTCTCGTTGAGGCCCACCAAAAAGACTCTCACGGCCCACATCAGCGCTCATTCCTTCTGCGGCGCCCGGCACGGCTTCGAAACTCTGTCGCAGATCGTTTGGCTGGATCCCTACGCCGCGACCTTGCTAATATTAGAGGCGGCGACCGTGAAGGATGCACCGCGTTTCCCCTACCGCGGCCTTCTCCTCGACACCGCGCGCAACTTCTTCCCTACGCAAGAAATCTTACGAACGATAGACGGGATGGCCGCGAACAAGCTGAACACGTTCCACTGGCACGTGAGCGACTCGCAGTCGTTCCCGCTTCGCCTGGACAGCGCGCCGCAGCTGGCGCAGCACGGCGCCTACGGGCCCGGCGCCGTGTACACGCCGGACGACGTGCGCGCAGTCGTGCACCACGCCAAGCTGCGCGGAGTGCGCGTGCTGCTGGAGGTAGACGCGCCGGCGCACGTGGGCCGCGCCTGGGGCTGGGGGCCCGCCGCCGGCCTGGGCCCGCTGGCGCACTGCGTGGAGCTGGAGCCCTGGTCCGCCTACTGCGGCGAGCCGCCCTGCGGACAGCTCAACCCGCGCAACCCGCACGTCTACGAGCTGCTGCAGCGCGTGTACGCTGAGATCCTACAGCTGACGGAGGTGGATGACCTGTTCCACCTGGGCGGCGATGAGGTGTCGGAGCGTTGCTGGGCGCAGCACTTTAACGACACGGACCCCATGGATCTGTGGCTGGAGTTCACGCGGGGGGCCCTGCAGGCGCTGCAGCGCGCCAACAACGGGCACACGCCCGAGCTCGTGCTGCTGTGGTCCTCGCGGCTGACGCGCTCGCCGTACCTGGAGCGTCTGGACGCGCGGCACGTGGGCGTGCAGGTGTGGGGCTCGTCGCGCTGGCCCGAGTCGCGCGCCGTGCTGGACGCCGGCTTTCGGTCCGTGATCTCGCACGTGGACGCCTGGTACCTGGACTGCGGCTTCGGGTCGTGGCGCGACAGCTCGGACGGGCACTGCGGGCCCTACCGCTCGTGGCAGCAGATGTACGAGCACCGACCGTGGACGGAGGAGGTGCCGGCGCCGGGCGGGGCGGGGGCGGGGGCGTGGCGCGTGGAGGGCGGCGCGGCGTGCCAGTGGAGCGAGCAGCTGGCGCCGGGCGGGCTGGACGCGCGCGTGTGGCCGCGCGCGGCGGCGCTGGCGGAGCGGCTGTGGGCGGACCGTGCGGAGGGCGCGGGCGCGGACGTGTACCTGCGGCTGGACACGCAGCGCGCGCGGCTGGTGGCTCGCGGGGTGCGTGCGGCGCCGCTGTGGCCGCGCTGGTGCTCGCACAACCCGCACTCCTGCCTCTAGTAGTACGTAGTGCCCATCCTTAGTGTACACGAGTAGCTAGTAATTGTACAGCGCTTCTGTTATCGTTTTGATTAGTTAGCGAGCGTGCCCGAGCGAGCCCGAGTGAGCCACGAGCGTGGCCGAGCTCGGATAGGTATCGGTACGGTTGTTGTGTTCCCCGCGACGAGAGTCACTGCCGTCGAGTCTCAAGTATTCGAGTTTCGACCACTAATGTTCGTAATTTCTATAAGTAGTTACATAATAAAACGTGTTACATAGCTAGGCTGATGATGTATGTGATAAGAGACTATAACTTATTAAAATGTATTAATTAAGACGGAAATAGTAAGGAGTGTTCGCGAGATTAAAGATCTGTGGTCTAAGGTGGATCGTGATATAGAATCACTCATATAAATAAGGTGAATCGCATTTTATAACGTGTTGTTGAGCTTTCTCTTTTAATAATCTATTCAAGTTGCTTTGTTTCTGTAATCAATTGTTGTGTTAATAAAATTTAGAAATTTGTATTTGATCAACTATTAACCGATAAGTTTTAAATGATTGTTTGGTCTAGGTTAACAGCAGGTTTACTATTCAAGTTCTGTGTCGGAGCTCTATGATTAATCATAAAGTAAAAAACTAGGGAAATTAGTTTTCAATACCCTTTTTTTTTTTTTTTTTTTTTTTTTTTTTTTTTAGGATGGGAAATCATCAAATGACTTCTCCCACTCTGGGCGGAGCGGGAGGGAGTGTCAGACTCTTACTGACTAAAACCCATCCATGTTCCTTCCTCGCCCTTTACGTTCCGGGGCCGCGGTATCTCTTTCGAACAGTCCCGCAACCCCGGCAGGCTTCGGCCCTTGTGGGCCCCTCTCTGCTGCTGACATCTCTTTGAGGCGCGCGTGGAACACGAACGCGCCGTCGACACGGCCTGTCGTCACTAGACGGACGGACGGCTAGCTAGCCCATAGCTAACCGTCCACAGGCCCGCATCTACGGTGGCCGGTAGCCACCACGTGGCCCCCGACGCCCGGTGCGTCTCCCGCGGCGGCCGGGAAGAGAGGCTCTCTCCCTCTCTCGTTCCGCCACCTCCTTCGCTAGCATGACTGCTTCGCAGAAGGAGGTGACGGCTTCCCATTCCGTCTCGCTCCGGACCATGGACTGAACCAGGGCCGGACGCGAGAGGTCGCCGCCGCCGATCGCCGCTACGAGGACACGGCGGTGCTCCGCCCACGCAGGGCAGACCTCCACCGTGTGCTCCACCGTGTCCTCCGGTCGATCCTCGCAGTGGAGACACCCGGGCGTTTCCTCCCGCCCGATTCGGTGCAGGTACCTCCCGAAACATCCGTGTCCGGTGAGGACCTGCGTCAGGCGGAAGGTGAGGACGCCGTGGCGCCTCTCTAGCCACTCCTCAAAGAGGGGACTTACCGCCACTATCGTGGCGTGCCCTGCACGGGGTTGCGACAGTCGCTCTCTCCATGTCGCCATGAGATCGCGCCGGAGGTCAGTCCGCTGGGCGGCAATTTGCCGCGGCAGCGGGGTTTCCCCCCGGCGTAGTACCTCCGCGCGCCATTCGTGTAGGCGCGCGAGGACTATCGCCTCCAGATCCCATGGCGGCAATCCGGCAAGCAGGCCCGCCGCCTCGCGGGCGATCGTGCGGTATCCACGGACCATTCTCACGGCCACCACTTTCTGGGGCGCGTTCAGATAGTGGGCGGCTCGCCGCCTCAAAGAACGCGCCCACACTGGGGCCCCGTAAAGGGCCATGGACCGCACGACCCCCGCGTAGAGCCTGCGGCAGGAGGCGTTTGGCCCCCCAAGGTTGGGCAGGAGCCGCCTGAAGGCAGCCCCGGTCCGTTCCAGCCTGGGGGCCAAACGTCGGAAGTGCTCCACGAAGTTCCACCGGCTGTCGAGGACGAGTCCTAGGTACTTCAACGTCGACTCGACGCCGATGGATACCCCTCCCACCGTCAGTGTGGATCTCGACGGTGGCGCATTCCGAGGCCCATGAAAGCACATGGCCTCGGACTTGTGCAATGCCACCTCGAGACCCAGTTGCCGGATCCTCTCAACGACTATCGCAACCCCGCGTGTCATAACTTCGGCCGCCGCCTCGTGCGACCTCCCCTGTGCCAGCACCAGGGTGTCGTCTGCGTAGCAAACGACGCTGACACCACTAGGGAGGTCGGCGCGCAGCACCCAGTCGTAACCGATGTTCCACAGGGGCGGTCCCAGAACCGATCCCTGTGGGACACCGCACGACATCTCTCGCCGGTTCCAATCTCCGCAGCGACTGGGGTAGATGACGGCCCTGTCCGTCAGGTAGTCCCCGACCACACGACGGAGGTAGGTCGGCACCCGGTGATACCGGAGTGCCTCCCTGATGCAGCTCCAGGGCAGGGAGTTGAAGGCGTTGGCGATGTCGAGAGACACCGCCAAGACGACTCCGCCCCGGGATATCGCATCCCCCGTCGTGAGGGCTCTCACGCGCATGATGGCGTCCACTGTGGAGCGCCCCTTGCGGAAACCAAACTGATTCTCCGCAAGATTCGGCCCCATCCCATCAAGGTGCTCGGCGAGGCGGTTTGCAATCACTCTCTCAAAGAGCTTGCCCACCTCGTCGAGCAGCACAATGGGCCGAAATGCGGACGGAGAGTCCGCAGGGCGCCCCGGCTTCTGGATGAGGACCAGTTTCCCCGTCTTCCAACGAAGCGGGAACTGGCCTCTCTCCAAGCATGCGCTTAAGAGCCCTTTCAGTCGGGGCCCGAGAGCCTCCGCATCCGAGGCCAGGACCCAGGCTTTGCCAGGCAAGCCATCGGGTCCCGGGGCGGTATTTTTGGCCTTGAGCCTCGTTACCGCCACTCTCAGGTCTACCCCAGTCACTTCCGGAGTGTCGTCGTCGTCGCTTGGGTCCTCTTCCGGCACCGCAGGTGGCGGAGCCATAGGCGGGGGCGGATGTTCCCCCCGCGAGGGGAACAGAGCGCTCACCACGTCCTCCACGAGGTCAGGCCGGAGACTCTGCGTCAGCGGGGGGGCCCAGGTGCGGAGTTTATTCCGCACCATCTTGTAAGGGCGCCCCCACGGATCTCTGTCGAGAGTCTCCAGCATCTCCAAGCGGGCCAGTTCCCTGGCCCGCAGGATCGCCTCCCGGAGGGCGGTCTTCGCCGCTCTGTACCCCTCGTACAGTTCCGCCTCAATGGCTGCCGCATCCGGCGGGCGGATGCGGAGCCTGCGATGCCTGGCGTACAGGCGCCGCGCATCAACACACGCCTCGCGCAGAGACGTTATTTCGCGCGACCACCAGTACACCTGACGTCGGGCGCTTCCTGGCCGGACTCGGGGCATTGCCACGTCGCATATGTCGGACATGGCCTCCCGGAACCACTCTGCCTCACTGTTAACGTCGGCAGGCCTGTCCGGTGATGTCACCCAGGCCTGCACGATCGAGGCTTCCAGGAGGAGCTCCCGGTCCAGCTGCTTCAGCGCCCAACGCGGACCACTCGGGGCCTGTTGGACTGGCGCGCTTGAGGACTGGGTGGAGACGTCAAACCGGATGTACCGGTGGTCGGAATATGTCGTTTTCAATACCCTTACACACAGATAACAATAAACAATTGTTTAATTCCTGTAGTCGGGGTGATTGTTATTTTTTTTAATTCTTTTTCAAAAACGTTGTTTGATGGCATTTGTCACTGCAGTTCTAGTAGAGAAATCCGCCTCGGCTGCAATGACAAGTTTCCCCGCTTGTATCAAAATGCATCACATATATAAATTATAATGTGGCCCCACACAATACAACATGCTATATGAGTTTTGTTTAATAACGTAATTACATATTGCGCACATTTTATGACAACGTGATGTATATATAGAGTTGGACTGTGTGGAGCCAGCTTTAATTTACTAGAATATCTTGAATAGGGTAAACGACAAAAATATCTAATTAGTCCGTCAGATTATCAAAAAATATCGAACACGTATTTTTTCTTTTATTACGTAAACCAAAATTGACGAAGATACGACGTTATTAAAATTCTCAATATGTCACGCCGTGGAATAATTTTTAGTGCGTTCTGACGTCACGAGCCCCCACTCCCGAGTTTTGATGCGTTTTATCTTTGTCAATATTCATTATTTTCCAATACTGTAACTGATGGACTAAATAGATTTGCAATTTATTGATGGTGGAAACTACCCTATTCTTTACTTTTGTTGTTGTAAAACTAATATGAAAATCAAGCATATTCTTAAGGTCGTGGGTATATATTTCGATTGGATTACAGACTATTTATGTTCCCAAATAAATATTTTGAAAGGATAATGATATGAAGACGAGATATGAGGAATTTAAAAATTTCTATAGAAAAAATATTTTTTTCAGAACTCTTGTTTAAATCAGTGTACATTCAGAATATGTTTGGGACCTATATATTCTGTAATCCAATCGAAATAAATACAAACTACCTTAAGAATATGTTTGATTTACAAATTATTTTGGTATTACGTT
The DNA here is from genome assembly GCA_950022955.1 of Xestia ashworthii. Lineage (NCBI taxonomy): Eukaryota > Metazoa > Arthropoda > Insecta > Lepidoptera > Noctuidae > Xestia > Xestia ashworthii. The sequence goes on from OX465563.1 coordinate 6,802,961, forward strand.
TGTATGAACTTCGTATGCTCCGCAGGCCTCTTAAAACTAAATGATTGCAGACCAGAGACGCCTGACACACGCGTCTTTGCCATCTGCCGAGACTCTTTCCAACAGTTATTGAAACACGCACGTCTCTGCTCTGCAAAGCTTCCAGCAATTATGTTGATGTGTTAACAATAATTATACGACGTAAACGCACAGGATGTATGTTAACAATGTATTAAGTACTGAGTTATTTAATTATTGAAATAAGTTCTTAGATACATAGATAATGGAATACTTTGGATGTTTGCGTTATTTGTGTGCGTTTATACGAGATGTAAACGGAGGGTCCGCGGAGCTGTCAACCAAGCGTTCTGTACATCAAACTAAGTAACTTTACTCTTGTACTGGTAGCTGTATTGAAAAGGACGGGGTACGTGGAGGTATTTAAAGGTGCTCCCTCGCTTGGAGCTTTCCCCTGTAATGTAATGTTACTGAGTCGAGCATTACATCAGTGAGGAAAGAGAATCGAGCATTACAGTGCGCAGCTTGATGATATGCAATGTGTAAAATTAACATTGCCGCGCGCTCAGCAGAACGACCGCTTTGTCTGACATGTGGAATCAACTAAATGCTCGAAATCGAATCCGAAATGTTACATTACAAATGCTCAAAATCGAATCTGAATTGCCAGCACCTTTAAGTAAACGTTTTACATTAAAAAATTGTATTAAAAATCTTATGAAAAGTTGGACCTTCGACCCCCTCCCACCCCGCGATGTCCGTAACAAGAAGGTTCTGGTCTAGAACAAAAAAATGATCACAACGACGGGAGGAACAAGCCCCCTTCGGCTTCGTTAAGGGTACTTTTACACTCATTATAATAACTTGAAAATAACTGTTTTAGGTCCATGTTCACCAAAAAGATGACGGTCTGATTATCTAAAAACAGCTGTTTAAAACACATTTTTGTATGGAAACATGTCACAGTGACAGCTGTTTATAGATAACCAGACCGTTATCTTTTCGGTGAACATGGACCTAAGTAGGTAATGTTAATTTGATGTTCAAGACGCACACCAGTATAAACTGAGTTCCTACACGAGCGGAGTAAACATAACGTACAGCTTGGCAAAAACGAGTCTGAGGCGGTGACAGTTGGATCTACAAATCTCCTACCTGGCAATACCGCGTTTTCTGTCAATTTCGGCAATGTCATTGGCTTGTCACTGCTCAGGGTTGCCAGAAAGTCGCTAACAACGCCCTCATTTTTCCATGTAATTTATTTTGCCAAACTGTAAATACGTCGATTTTTAAATTAACAATACCCGATCTTAGGATCTTACTGATTGAGCTTGTTGCGAACAATTCAACTAAAATGCTATAACATAATTGTATTTTCGGTACAAAACTCGTCGTTTTTAAGTTAAGTTTACACTGTGCACTAGTGCTAGGACCTTTACATAAAACCGAAACGCGCGTCGATTTTGACGAGAGAGAGACGAGATCGAGTTGGCGGCTATATCAATAGTATCAATTTAATCCAATATTGAAACACAATATGTAAAAACAATATGCTGAAAATAAAGGGTGGGAAGAGGCACCGACGCACAAACGTTTAACAAGAATTAGGAACATCGTTCTGAACCTACGAGAACAACTGTTTCCTTACAAAAGTGCAATACCTACATGGTAAAAATGTATGGAACTGCTGTTTTTAGAATTCCGTACCCAAAGGATAAAAACGGGATCCCAATACTAAGACTCCACTGTCCGTCTGATTGTTACCAGGCTATATCTCACGAAACGTGATAGTTAGACAGTTGAAATTTTCGGAGATGATGTGTTTGTATTGCCGCTAAACAACAAATACTAAAAACAAAATAAAATATTTAAGTGGGGCTCCCATACAGCAAACGTGATTTTTTGATAATAATGGCCCGCACTTGGCCGGTTTTTTTATATTACCGATGTATTTCTGTGTTGGGGGTTCAGAGTGATGCATGATGTGCTGAATATGTGGATACCGTTTTTGCGACTTTAGTCTCTTCCACCGTGTATAAGTGACTGACCTTGAATTGGGTCGTACTTACATTTACACAAACTCAACAGAAGTTGGTTTGACAGAAAACGATGAACACATTATCGCCCGCAATCTATGTGAGGTGGAGACATGCAGCTGAAAGGCCTACATAGACCAGGACGGCATGGCAAGGGATTTTAATGTTTGCCAATGGACATTCAAACGTATTGATATAGAAATACGACCGTGACGCGTCTTTCACCCTTTCGATGCCACGGCATCATTTTAAAGCATAGCAATTTATGTCGTATTTCTACGTTTAAATGTCAATTGGTAATAAATTATCCCTTGATATGCTGTCCCGGTCTGCGTAGGTCTTTAACATAATATTATAGTTGATTAATTTAGCATTACTTAAGATGGACAATTATTGTTATAAACCTCAATTAACATTTACTTAGTTATCTTCTCTTGTTGACTTATATGATAATATATTTTTGTCGTTGTTACTTCCACTACTGGTCATACAAATGAATGTTCAACCTAATCAGCAACTATACATATTTTTACATTTAATCATTATTTTTCTAGTTTCATTTTGAAACGTCATACATAATTTTAATTTACTAATGAGATTTTTGTTGTAAATAAATCGATTATTTTGTATATTACGATCATATTTATGGTTTTATTTATTTTTTTAGTATTAGTTTAGATCTTTGTTTTTAGCAGTTGATATCCAATTATGAATCTATGTTCCGACTGGCTTGTTTACATTGCGCGTTACTGTACATTTAGAACAATATTCCACTTATTTTCTCATTAACAAAATGTGTGGCATTTAGAGTTAGTCTGTATTGTGAACGCATACCTGCTAACTTGAGCCGACAGGCAATTTTTAGATATCAAGTTACGTAAAAATAATAGAAAAAAATTGTTACTGAGAAAATAAGTAAGGTCAGGCGGCCCTGAGATCTTGGACCAATATCTTTTAGTTATTTTACCTCCATACAAATCACACTGAACTTAAAACTCGTAGCAAAAAAGTTGTTATTACGTAACCATCACCGACTCTGTCATAATTATAGTGATCTTTATTTCAGTGGCAATAAGGTTGTCTAACCTTTTGACCGCCACAGCATAAACGCTCGCGCGTGCCCTCCACGCCAAGCCACAATTTCATCTACTATTTTGTCACATATTTGTGTCGTTTGGCGTACAGGGCACGCGCTTGCTTGTCATGTATATGTGACAATGGCGTCCAAAATGCTAAGGAATGCGAGGTAAAATAATTAAGGAATGGAGCTCGCAGCGTGCGACAGCGGCGCGTGACGTCAATCAATGCCTAACCAAGTGCTAAACTTCAACTCGGTTATAAGCATTGCCCACGATCAGCATGGCCTTATCTATCGACATTCAATATTTATACAACGCACACTTACAATCAACGCAGTGCTATAGCCTCGGGTGGGTATTTGCCATAGTTGTACAGACACCAACATCCGAAACTTTGGCGTTTGGCCATATAAAATTGTTATAAAATGCTATTTCCACTGTCAGTTTCATGTTTGACAGTATCATTCTAGTGCCAAAATCTTCATGTAGCAATAGAAATGGAGTGAGGAAATGATCTGATGCAGAGCTGATAAGTGGCGTTGAACTAACGAGCTTGCTCTAGTGACCTGTCACAGCCCGATTGCGGGAACTTTGCCCTCAGTTGGACGTTATTCCACGACGAACGCGCCGCGGTCGCAGTACGTGACCTTCCCTTCATTATATTTATTTTCACTGAATGTCATTTCAAAATAACTATCGAAATATGTAAGTGTGCTAAAGATTTTCCTTATATTGGAGATAGATATAACGCATTGTGTTAATGAGCTAGATTTCATTCCCCCGATAATTAATGTGATGAGTAAACTGGCACAATTTTGTACATTTTGTATGTAATGTTTGGTGCTATAGTGATTTTCGTGGTGTACTTCTATGAATTAAAGAAAATATGAAATGAATTATGGTTTATTTGACTCACTTTTCCCTCATAGTGTCTTTTTTAATAAAACAATAACTTAAAAATCAATAAATTAATTTATTTATTAACAATTTCGTTGACATGTCAAATTTATAAAGAATAAAACTACTTATTTCTTTCTAAAAATGTTGCTCAGCCTTCTGCTTCGTGGGGTTCCCTGGAAAGAGCGGAAATGACTGATTAATAACCTGATAGCCATTAACATACAGACACATCCATTAGGATAGGATTACTCACTTCGGCGGTATCGTTTTTGTTGGACCGGAACAGTGCCCGAATCCGGGACGGAGTGCTAGTCTTGCGGGACGCTAGGCTAGGCTGCGGCTCGGCTTCCACGCGCAGCGACTCGCGTAGCTCGGAGTCCTACGACCAATGCTTACATCATAAGGATAGAAGATATAAGCTCATAAGGAGATAATAAGGTGTGCGTTACCCAGGCAAAATGTTTTGCTTTAGAGAGATGAGACTTAAACAAATAATTAGTGTATCATGAGGAGCAATTTGTTTACTAATAGCAAAATTTGTTTGAATTGTAGTTTTTAAGTTATTTAAGAAAAACAAATTTTGCTGGAGTAACGTTTGAAACGTTACCCAGGCAAAATCGTCTTTCAAAAATTAGTTTCAGCACGGAACCAAATACATGAATAGATAGCTTTTGTTGCGTAGTAAATGTTTATAAATAGCAAAATTTGTGTGTGGTATAGTTCTTTAGTTATTTAAGATTTTGCTGCGGTAACGTTTTGGGATTTCCCAGATCTCGAAAACGGCTCAACGCAGAAGTTTGAAAAAAATACCAATAAAAGACCTCAATTTGTTTAAATTTGTTTAATCATTAGTTTTTGATTTGGTTGACGTAAACCAATGTAATTAAATGGTTTCAAAAATCAGAAGAAACGGGTTTGCAAGTAAACCAATACACTTATAACCAAATAAACAGCTGTAAAAAATACCCGTGGTTCGACGCTTGTTTACATCAGAAATATTAGATTTCATACTTTACACATTAAGAAGATAAAAACAAATTTGATTTATTTTAGACTGGTCGTACTTTAGCGATCAAATACGCAGTTCCCATAACATTAAGAAACATGGCATACTTTAAACAAATTAAAATGATTCCTGAAAATTCCTTCCTGTTAATTGCAGCTTTGAATTACGGCTCTAATGAAAGTTATCTCAAAAACAAGATTATGTCAGCAATTCTCTAATGAGCCGACCAAATTGAAAAGGTCACATAAAAGCGACCGCACCATACATAAGCGCAACCATCTGAAATGAACAGGATAATATAGATGTTTTGTTAGTACAGTTGAATACAAAAGTTTTCTGGTCAGGTTAGTTAAAATAATAAAATGGTTAAGATTCATTATTTTTATTTAAAAAATCAGTCTCATACAAATTATATGTATTGCTTTGCCTTAGCATCAACATTTTTGAGTTTTGTTACGTGTTACTTAGAGTGAATATTTTAACATTACATGTGACTGCCACAGGTGGATAACCCGTGAACCAATCATTGTCAAAGCGTCGTAACCTTCTTTTAACTTAATGTTGAAATATCCACTCTAAGTAACACGACATAAAGCTCATATTTCAATACCACAGTGTGACTTGAGTTGGAATTGAGTAAGACTTCGACTGAGCCGGAACCGACCGAGAACAAAGGCGTTGCTGGAGTGCGGTGCGCGGGCGGCGCGGCCTTTATCGCTTGATAGAAAGAGAGCATACACGAGCGACATAAGTGCGACAAAGAGCGGCATATTTCTTTCTCTAACTCGTCGTCTACCTGCCGCGCCGTTTGTTTAATTTGAAGAAAATTTATCAAAAAGATGATTTAAAAACGACAACTATGGTAAATACTACTAAAATATTCACAATAATTTACGTTTACCACGTTTAAATTGATAAATTTCACCAAACCAATAAACTCCCGAATAAAAACCCCGTGGGAGGGAATAAATGGGTTTTTATTGGGTTTAAACCCAGTAAACGGGTTAAAACCCGGTTGATTGCCCATCTCTAGGTGAAACGCACTATACGTCATGGCGTCGGAAGTGAATCAAAATTATCTTTGTTTGTGTGTATTGTGATGCTAAAACCATGTCAAAACTGTTTGTGTGTATTAAATATAATACCATTAATGAGGATGTATGTAAAGATTCAAGTCGGTAAGTGAAAATATTACGTAATTTCTGTGTTTTTTCTCTAGCGGCACGGTTCAAACATGTAAACAAAGCGTGTTGAAAATATTTTTTGTTATTCTGGTATAAATAAGTTTATTAACTCAATGGTTCCTGCACAATAATCGAGCAAACATTATCTTAATGATTATTATGCCCATTGGATATGAAAAGAATAAAGATTCACTTCAAAAACAATAACAATATTATAGTGATCGACACAAAATGGCCGCCATTTGTTTACTTGTTTACGACTTGCTTGAAAAAATATTTATTTTTTCCGATTATCTCGTATTATTAAGTGTAATACTTAATAGAAAAGGGTAAGGGTAAAAGGTCTAATTGGAATATAACGTTTCCTATGGTCTAACTTGAATATTTTAATTTATTTTAATTTTGAAAATAAATCGTTTATTTTTTAATGATTTTTAATTATTTTTACTTCATACTGAAACACAACTGTACTGTAAAATAAAAACATTTAATACTCACATCGTTCAAAGACGTCGTCGTACACACACACATAAACCACAAGCACTTCTCTCCAAAACACTTGGTTCACGACTGATTGTTTCATTGGTTCGGTCGGAGCTAGCGTACCCATAGATAGAGCGTACTCAACTACTCACGGCTAAAGAGTAAGTAAGACAAGGCATATAGCTGTTGCGTTGCATTGCACACAGCGATGCGCGCTGCTCTGACTAGCATCAAGAACGTTAAAACGTTTTTAGCGTGGCTTTGCGTTGTGGTATCAAAATAAAACATTTGGTTTAACAGAAACAACAAATTAAGTACTAAAAATATAGCTACATGTATATATGTTTGTATTGTTTTAAATCACACTATAAATTATACACTATGATATTACACTTTTATTAACTAGTAAAAATTGTGTAATATGGTACTGCACTTAAAAAATATTAAAAAATCGGCTTCACGAATAACGTTTTTCTGCTTAACTGTACAAAACATCGGTTACCAAGCTGCTAATTTGCGAAGATTACCCGTACGTACGGTGCAGTCGCTTTTACGTGACCTTTTCAATTTGGTCGGCTTATTAGAGAATTGCTGACATATTCTTGTTTTTGAGATAACTTTCATTAGAGCCGTAATTCAAGGCTGAAATTAACAGGAAAGAATTTTCATGAATCATTTTAATTTGTTTAAAGTATGCCATGTTTCTTAATGTTATGGGAACTGCGTATTCGATCGCTAAAGTACGACCAGTCTAAAATAAATCAAATTTGTTTTTATCTTCTTAACGTGTAAAGTATGAAATCTAAAATGTCTGCTGTAAACAAGCGTCGAACCACGGGTATTTTTTACAGCTGTTTATTTGGTTATAAGTGTATTGGTTTACATGTAAACCCGCTTCTTCTGATTTTTGAAACCATTTAATTACATTGGTTTACGTCAACCAAATCAAAAACTAATGATTAAACAAATTTAAACAAATTAAGGTCTTTTATTGGTATTTTTTTCAAACTTCTGCGTTGAGCCGTTTTCGAGATCTGGGAAATCCCAAAACGTTACCGCAGCAAAATCTTAAATAACTAAAGAACTATACCACACACAAATTTTGCTATTTATAAACATTTACTACGCAACAAAAGCTATCTATTCATGTATTTGGTTCCGTGCTGAAACTAATTTTTGAAAGACGATTTTGCCTGGGTAACGTTTCAAACGTTACTCCAGCAAAATTTGTTTTTCTTAAATAACTTAAAAACTACAATTCAAACAAATTTTGCTATTAGTAAACAAATTGCTCCTCATGATACACTAATTATTTGTTTAAGTCTCATCTCTCAAAAGCAAAACATTTTGCCTGGGTAACGCACACGATAATAAGGATAAAACATAGAAGGGTTCTACTCATGTTTCCATATTTTTGCTTTTATTGAGGATATCTATCACTCATGTGGCAATTTCCTAAAACATTATGGGTAATAATTATGAGCTGGTTCAACACATACGTGCATACGTTACATCAAGAACTTTTTCAAATGGCTTGAAAAGTTGGAAATGGCTAGATAACGACCGACAACCAAAAAAAGCGACAGTGACGGACTAGATGCAAAAGGTAGACAACTTGTTCGTGTTATGTGTGCCGCAGCTTAATAGATGGCTACGTCTCGCAAGCGACAAAAATTACCTACAACCCGGTTACATTATCTCTGGACCTGAACCAGGAAAGGGTCAAAAATAGCACAAAAATATCAAGACATTTATCGGCAACGAAAGTGCTTGTTTTTGAACATTTCATTGTTACGTTTGGACTTTTATTTCATAAAAATCATCGACGCCAGGTCCCGAGATAATGTAACCGGGGTGTAACCCTTGCCTGCCGAATTCCCTGGTCAGAATTCAGGTGCAAATTTATGTTACATAATCGATAATCTGCATAACTATATACCGTAACAAATAATCCCGCACATAGACCAACAAAAGTCTGTCCAGGCCTCTAGGCTTAGACGATTGATTGAATAAACTTAAATTGTCACTTACGGGATATCATCCCGTGATTATTTATCGTTTTGAGCTCCTGATATTTCAGCGCCGGGCCATGATCGCGGGTGGACTGGAGAATGCGGGTGGATGCTAAATTAATTGTTAGGAGCAAACAAATCTGTCTACCTACCTTTTTCTTTATCTTTTGCCACGCGCACTATTGGAACTCGACACTAAGTCACGACAAAACACACAATATCACCAGGTTTTGTGGAGTTCTTATTATGATGCCGGCACAGTTTTCACGGAATATATCCCGTAAGTGACAATATTATGAGTTTAGTTATAAACCGTGAAAGCTTATAACAGTGGTTGATTGATTGAATGTTGCAACTCACGGTAGCGGATAGCCTGCCGGCCTGCTTGCTGGGTGTGGGAGGGCCGGGCTTCTTGTACGCCGTGATGCCGACCTCCTTGCGCTGCGGCTTGGCACCAGCCGCGCCCGCCGCGCTTACGCACTGCGGACATTCGCGACTAATATTTAACATAAGTTCAGGAATACATAATGGTTCATTATTGGGTCCTTTTAGAGTTATTATGCTTCGGGGTTGGGCAGTGGGCTGGGATAACATGCTCAGAGTTTCACTTCACAACCCTCCTTCCCTCTACTGACTAAGTAACGCGCTCATCAAAAAGCCACTTAAAACCTACCTTGATATCTTCTTCATCGACGGCTTGTGTGAATTGTGTTTCAGCGGGGTAGGAGCTCTTGAGGTGCGGCGGACACAGAGAGTTCCGCCAGCGCAGCTCGGACAGGCGCAGGCCGGGCGGGCCCGACTCGCGGGGCCCGGGGACCCCGGACTCACGGGGCCCGGGGACCCCGGACTCACGATGCCGCGGGGCCCCGGACTCGCGCCGCGGCGTCGCCGACAGCTCCTTCAGCCAGCGGTTGTCGAAGACCTCGCCTTCCTCGTCAGACATATGCATTGCGCGACCCTCTGATGACAAACAACCAAAACATTCGTGAAAAAATACTTCCGACTGTGTACTGCACTTGTGAAAATCGCAATCACATTGCAGACGTCAGAAAGAACAAAGTATACACACGAAAAGCGACTTTATTTTATACTTGTAATGATGAAGTTTTCGAAAAATACAAAAACCATATTTAACTAGATTTAAAACATAAGTGTGCGCATTTTTATTATACGAATACACAGTCCTTGTTCTGTGTCTGCAGCATTTCGTGTCTTGTCTTACCTCGCCTAGTCCCGTTGTTGTGCACAGGGAGGGAGCGCAGCGACTGCGAGTCGGACGGCCGCGCTGGCTCCTCTTGGAACGGAACGAGACCGGACTGCAAACGAAATACCACGTTATTGTAATTGCCGACAACATAGTATGCGGTGGCTTACCAGTTTCCCTAAGAATTGTAGGTGGTAATTTTATGGAATAAGTGGAATTTGAAGTAACTAGCAGTGTGACAATTCACACACAGAGGTCACAGTGCTTAAAATTGGGTCATTTTTTTATCGCTATTCCCAACTTGAAAGGAAAGATATTGCATACTTTTATCGCGAGAGTAAGTAAGTGACGAGACAGCTGACACAAAATGTTACTGTTATTACAGTAACATGTCTTGAATGATATGATGGGGTGTGTGAGTGTGTGTGCGGTAGTGCGGTAGTGCGGTAGTGCGGTACGTACGGAGTGCACATGCTGCAGCGACATGAGACTGCCGGAGCGCTGCTTGCGGCGCAGCCAGTCGGCCTCGTCCTGCTTCACGAGGAACTTCTCTCCCACGCTCCACAGCTCGGCCGTCAGCCCGCGGATGTGCGCCTCGTACGCGCGCGACGTCTCCGCCAGCTTGTCCCGCGCCCGCGCCAGCTCGCGCTCCAGCGCCTGCATCTCTCCGCGCTGCTTCTCTTTGAACACCGCGATCTGCTCGGTGTACAGTTGTTTCTGAAAACGTTCACAGGAGTCAACACCGGTCCGGCCACCGAAACACGAGCATTCACTTCAACGCGTGCAGCAGGCCATGCATACATAAATATATACAAATATATTACCTTGCGAATCGGCAAACTACCAAAACAATGTTTTAATGAACACTCTAGCCAAAACAAACAAAAAAATAAAACAAAAGCATCCATTAAAACAATTTATTGAAAACAACAAAAGTAAATAAATAATCGTCTTCACAAGCCACACTCAGTGATCCATGAGAAGGTAGCACCACCACACCAGCTGGTATAGCAATATCAACAACAGTACGGGGAGGATACTGACCATTTTGCTCTTCATGCGGTCGAGTTTGTCCTCGTACTCGGCGCGCACCTCGGCGACCGTGTCGCGCGGCTCGTCCGTCCGGCAGCGCCCCACCTGCTCCAGCAGTCGCGCGAAGCTCTGCTGCAGCTCCGCCAGCTGCACGTCCAGCGCTGCGTCGCTGCAGGCGGGCGCCGCCCGGCGCAGGCCGCGCTCCAGCCAGCGCTCCAGCGCCAGCGCGGCCTCGCACAGGTCCTGCAGCGCGGCGGCGTGCGCCCGCTCCAGACGCGCCAGCGTGGCGGCGCCCACGGAGCTCTCCAGGCGCAGGATCTCGCGCCGCGCCGTGCGCTGCAGTGACGTCACGGCGCTCAGCTTCTGCACGTAGGCCTCGCGCAAGGTACTCAGCGCTTTGAGGCTGGCCGCCCGCTCGTTCGACGCCTGCTTCAATTCCAGGATCTCCGTCTCGTGGATCCTGTTGACTTCTGTAAGTCTGTCCCGCTCTTTTTGTAGAGCTAATTGCTTCTCTGAGCATTTTCTCAGATGTCTGTCTGTGGTCTCCAAGAAGTTCTCCAAGTCCTCCATGGTGACGGTCCCGGCGCTGAGGCTGCGCTTCACCTCGGTGTCGTAGTTGTTCGAGTTGCCGAAGTTGGTCAGCTCTTTGAGGACCGTGTTGGTCTTTATTTCGGCGATCCTCTTGAGTATGATAGCCTGGTACTTAGCGGACACTTTAATGATTTGCGAGGCTCTGTTCTCGTTGACGCTCATTTTGCTCACTTGCTTCTTGAGGTCTGCAATCTCCTCGTTCTTCTGGTGCACAATTTTCTTGAGCTGAGTGGACAGCTGGTGGCAGTTCTCCTTGCTGAGCTCGAGCTCTTTGGTTACGTCGAGAAGTTTGGTCTCGGACTCGGCCAGCAACGTCTTGAGGTAGGTGACGTCGCTGTGCAACGTCGTGATCGTGCGGTTCTTGTCGAGGATGATCTTTTCTAAGTCTGAGATGGTCTTAAGGCTCTCCGTGGAAGTGTGTGACATGTCTGAGGATGTGTTATCTACCTGTTGCCGGAGGTCGCGCAGCTCTCTGTCCGTGTGACCCGACTGCTTGTGACTCGATGCCCGCTCTTGACTTTGTGCGGCTGCAACTAAAAGATACACTTAATTAGTCAAATATATTTTTACGTCAGAATATCAGAATGAATTAAGAGCGCGTATCCCAAAAGTTGGCAACGTCGCAAATAGCTGTCAAATATTTACATGTTTTAATTAATTTGGCAATGTTACTGTGTGAAAATAACAAATATGGCTCTGTAGTGGACTAAAAAAATGATTAGAAAATGCAATAATTAATATCGTAATACCGAATTTATAGTTTTAGACGTAAAAAAAGTATTTGGGAACTTGCCAAATGCCTTTTTTACACCTGAAACGTTTACAACATCAAATTTAGGGTTTTAATAGCAATTCATATTCAATTTTTTAGTGCACTAACAGAGCCATATTTCTTATTTTCATACAGTAAAATTGCCAAATTAATTAAAACATGTAAATATTTGACAGCTATTTGCGACGTTGCCAACTTTTGGAATACGCGCTCTTAAGCTTGTTATCCCAAATTCCCAAAACAGACATCCACACATTCAAAATTAAATCGCTTACTAAAATCGAGCTATTATTATATATTATAGATGAATTGTTCCACATACATGTCTCTCTCTCTCCGACAGCCTTGATGAGCTCTTCGTTCTCCTTTCTCAGAATGTTCAATGCTTGTCTATCATTGTTAATTTCCTCTAAGTTCTGTTTCAATTCCTGTATAGTCGTCAACTTTTCTTGTATTTCCTTTTCGTACTTTTCCTTGGTGTCCTGTAGCTCCTTGGTTATAGAAGTAATGACAATATCTTTCTCTTTACTTATTTTCGAAACGATCGCGTCTTTGGCTCTAGATTCTTCTTCACATAACTCCACTTTAGATTTCAAGGTATTAAGTTCTTTTTGTGTAGATATAATCTCTTTTCGTCTTTCCTCGAGTTCTACTTCAGCCTTATCGTGATATTCTTGCAGGATGGCACATTTGTTGACAAGATTTAGTTTGTCATTATTAACTTCTTCAGACAGTTTTTTAGTCTGCTCCTGCGCCTCTTTGAGGAGTTGTTCGAGGTTGGATATCACTGAAAAGTAAAATTATGAAATTAGTCTTCCCTGGAAAGTCGGGTCGTTGGCTTCAAACCGAATAGCAAATAATTCAAATCCACACACTATTACACCTACCTTTTCTGTTATCCTCAATGGTTTTTACTAAACATTGTTTTTCTATTTTTAAATTGGCAATTTCTTCACCGTATGCAGTGATATTTGATTTCAAAAAGCAAATATTAGATTCAGTTCCTTCATTATCCATAATTAGAGTATTTTTCATTTCTTCTAAAACTATTTTATCTTGTTGAAGCATTTTAATGAGATCTTGATATGATATTGCTTTTTCTTCCATTTCTTTAATATTTTCGATCTTTTCTTTAATTGTACATTCTAAGTAATTGTTTTTGTCTGTTATTTCTTGGAATATTTTTTTTATTTCATCATTTTCGGCTTTTAGTTGTGTTCCAATGACGACAAGCTCTTTATTTCGGTTTTCCATTGAATCCATGTCTGAAATAAAACACAAAATACACGGATTAACTTCGTTCCACAAAATATTACTCCAATAATTAACATTTATAAAATTATAAGTAGTCATGTTTGACAGATCATGTTACAGCCGCAAATTGTTCTCATGTGCTTTTAACGGGCTGTGACTTGGAACCCTTACCATTTTTATATTTTTCAGCAGTAGTTGTAGAGATTGTTGTTAGATTTGTATTATCCTCTTGCAATTTCATTGATTCAGCAATTTTAGTTTTCAAGTCAGATTTCAGTTGTTTTATGTCTGCAGCTATATTCATTTCTTTAGGTCTTGAACCTTTGTCGTATATTTCTTCAAATGCTGATTCTAATGCAGATTCTTTCTCTTGTATTTTTGCTACTAAATTCTGTTTTTCTATTTCGAATGCCACTTTTTGGGCGTTTATTTCTTTTTCAACCCTTTCTTTTTCAAATCTTATTTCTGCAATTTCTTTAAATAGCGACTCAAAGAAATTTTCTTTCTCCTGAAGTTTTGCTTCGAAATCTTTCTTTACATTCTCTAACTGTTCCGAAAGAGTTATCTTCTCTTCTTGTAAGATTTCATTGGCTCGAACATGTTCTGATATAATCTTATTGAGGGTCACTTTCTGGTCTTCCATAATAGATTCTGTTACCGTCACCATGTTTTTAAGTATCTGTCTTTCCGAGTCAAAATCTTTCATCAATTTTTGTTGGTTTTGTGTTTCAATTTTTAGCTTCTCTTCTAATGCCTTAATCGCTGTAAATTAGCATTTCATAAATACAAATATATTATTATATACGACATAATGTCGTACATAATAATTGACTTGAAAATAAAGCTTTGTAGTTTCTTGTATGGACATGTACAATTCTTACCTAATAAAGCCACATATGCGAGCGATTTTCAACCATAAAATGGCGTTTAACCCGCTTTATGTAATGATAAGTGTCGAGTAAGGTTCTTTACTACCAGACCTAGTATGGAACCCTGAGGAACCCCTACCTAGGAAGCCCCAATATATTCCAATAAGCAGAAATCTTTTGTGTTAAGGCTCTAAATACTATTCTCATGGTATTGAATATTTGTTTAATAACTAGCTTTAAACTGCAGAAATTATTGGTTGTTATTTATTTATTGTTGCTTACATAATCAAATGCTAAAGAAAAGATAAAATAATTACAACTGTGAAGTAATAAAACATGAAAATACAAGCACAATTACCTTGACCATTTACTTCAATGGTTTGCATAACCCGTTCGTTCTCCTTTCTGGCCGCGTCTAACTCCGCAGTTTTATCTTTCAAATAATTGCTCAGCTTAGTGATCATAACATTCAAGTTATCTATCTGACATTCATACGAGCTCTTCAGTTTGTCAGTCAAGTGCTCATTATCAATCAGTTTCTCCTTTAGAGAATGGACTTTAACCTCTAACTGTAGTTTGACATCGTTAAGATCGTTTGTGAGAGATTGGTTCTCTTCTTGTATCACATGCATTTCTCTCACTTTGTTATCTAATGTAGTGTTGTAAGTCTCAATTCGTTTTGATAGTTCTACAAATATAATTATATCATTATGAAGAAGATTAGCGCTACAACTTTAAGCTAAATCGTCGTTTTTTAAAAAGCTTGCCCCAATTACAGGCAGGAAAGGGTAGGAAGAGATAAATAGAGGCTGAAATGTAAGATATTTGATAGCTCGAAGAATGTTTAGTATCCAGTTGAAAGGTCCACGTTATCGGAGTCGGAATGGTTAGTTAAACGAGTACATATAAATGTTTGAGAACATTGCAGTTCTCACGACTCTCTCCTGCAAGTATGAGCGCTGCAAAGTTCACAGAGAATTACTACACATTATATAGCAATAGTTGACCAAAGCTTTGATTGGTAATCTTCATGCAAGATTTTTAAATTATTTATTTATACCAGAGAGAAACAGGATCAACATTCAAGTTTAAAAATGTTAGGTTAACGTAAAGATCAACACTGAAACGTGTCTGTTAACAGGCCATTTTAGCTGAATACTTGGGAGATATTTAAGTACGTCACTCACCAATCTTATTCTCATTGACGACTTGTTGCAGCCGTTTGATCTCAGATTGAAGCTCGAACAATTCTGTCTCTTTCTGCTTCAATACATTTTTCACCTCTTCCAATGAACTTTTACTGCTTTCAAACGCTTTCTCTAAATCCCGTCGCGTCTCCATTTCAGTGAATATCGAGTTAGCAATGTTTATTAGCATTTCACACTTATCCCTGGCTTGAGTATCTGCATGGTACCAATCTAATAATTTTTGTAACAATTCGTTGGTGGTTCCTTTCTTTTTTAGTTCTTGTACAAAGTTTTCTAGTCCTACATTTAAAGTTGTCGTTATTTGTTCGTTCAAATCTTCTTGATCTGAAATAATACAATTAATATTTAACAACAATAATTTTTGTGTGTGATACTCATTTCAAATTAAGCAGGTATAGTAATATAATAAACTACGGACGTCACGCATATTTCCAGTGGGAATACGGGGATAAAAAATATAGTATATATTACTCAGTAAAGACGTGGCTTTCTAATGGTAGGTAAAGGATTTTTTAAATCAGGAAGGAGGTGTTTGATGAGATTACGAGTAATAGAGGAGTATGGAAAAAGACGACATGCTGTGCCCGGCTTCATATAAATAAAGATAAGGACAGAAGAATGATGATAAAATGTGCTGTGATGACTTACTTTCCATTTCCATCTGTAGACTCTTCATATTCTGATTTACTTTTTCAAGCTCCGCTTGTACACTGTTAGCTTTAGAATGATAAGTTTCATTCAACTCACACAACTTCGTGATTATTTGATCTTTCTCCGTTTCCTTTTCATCATGAGAGGATTTCTCAACACACAAAGTCTTCACTAAACCTTCTTTTTCAGATAGTAATGATTCTTTGTCTGTTAAAAGACCTTCTTGAACAGTTCTTTGGTCCCGCAGTTCAGCTAGCAGAGATTCAATTTCAATATTTAAATTAGCAATTCGAATCTCATTCTCCTTAAGAAGCACGTCATTAGATTTCTGCTGTGCGCTCAAATCTTGTAGCAACTGTATTTTGTCTCCTTCAACTTCTCTTAGTTTTTCAACAAGATGGTTCATTTCTATTGTCATTTCTTCTTTATTATTTTCCACTTCTGCTATCTTCTGCTCTACAAGCTGTTTCTCCAATATAAGATTCTCCTTTTCTTTCTCAGCTAAGTCTCTCGCGGCTTTCTCTTCAATAAGCTGTTGTGTGAGACATTCTTTATCTTCCAGAAGAGTCTCCGTCATTGTCACTTGTTTCAATAGATTTCTCTCCAGTGTTGTCTTGTCGGATACAAGTGAATTTCTTTCTCCTTCAAAAATCTTTTTAATTGTTTTTTCTTCTGCGAGCCGCTGTGTCAGTTCAATTTTTTCATTTAGAAGCTTGTTTTTATCTTCAACGAGAACTTTTATGTCTTCACTTTGCTGTTTCTTTTCTGTCTGAAGACTGTCTTTAGCAGCCTTTTCTTCCATTAGTTGGTTTTGTAATATCTCTTTTTCTTTCAAAATCACAGCACTTCTAATTTCTTCTTTTGCTATTCTCTCTACAAGTTTATCTACTTCTTGTCCATTCTTGGTGTCGGCATTTTTCATTTCTATAGTCATAACTTTAAGTTTTTTAATCAATTCGTCTCTTTCGTTTTCAACTTCAGAAAGATTTTGCTGTAGTGATACCACCTTTTGGGTTAATTGTTTAATTTGCTCTTCTTTTGCTTCCATGCTTTGCTTATTCTCGACTTTGTATGACTCCCAAGTCAAAGTGATATTTTCGTAATCTTTCCGGATGGATTCTAGCTGTTCAGTGTTCGCTTTCAGTTGCCCCTCTAATCTGTCAATGACACAGTCCTTTTCTTTTAGTATCACTTCATGGCTACTATTATCCTCTTCCATAGCAAAGTGTAACTGTTCATTTTCTTTTTGCCATGTTTCTATTGCCTGTTTCTTACATTCGTATTCCTTTTTTACCTCTTTTTCCAATTCTGCATTTAATGATTGCAACTTACTAACTTTCTTTTGTAAATCTTTGGTCTCAACAGTTTTCTGGTGAGCCAAATCTCTGATTAGTTGATCCTCCTTGGATAATCTCTCTTCTAAAGTTCGTATTTCTGAAAGAAATCAATGAAATTGTTAGTTCTGTTTAAATGTTAGGTTCCCAACATTAAGATGTTGGGAACCTAACATTTAAGTAGTTTACTTACTATTTATTTATCTATAGGCGAAACTTTGTGGGAGGTATCTAATTATGTAAACTACTGAACAGATTTGGATGAAATCTGGCACAGGGATAGTTAATAAACTGGTCTGTAAGCGAACTGAGCGAAGCCGCAGGCATAAACTAGAGCTTAGTAAACTTAAAAGACGATACCAACCTTTACATTTCGCTTCAATGGTTTTCATGGCAAACTCATGTTCATTTTTTAATGTTATTATTTCTTTATTTTTCGTAGATAAATCCTCATTCAATTGCGATGTGATTTTTTCTTGCTGCATGCACTGATTCTGATATTCCTTTTCAATTTTGTTCTTAAAAGAAATTTCTTCATTCAACTTTTGTGTCAACGCCTCTTTCTCCTTGTGTACTATGCACATATTTTCTGCTTCTCTTTTGAGGTTTTCAACTTCGCCATTAAGTGTATGAATTTGATGCTCTTTGTTTTTAATAGTTTTCTTCGAAGTAGAGCTTAGTTCTTTTATGGTCTTTTCAGTATCGTTTAATTTCGCCATCAGCTTAGACATTTCTGATTCATAGGTCTTCTCAAGGGCTGCATATTTATGTTTTTCTTTAGTCATATTCTGATCTAAACTTCGGATTGCTGAAATAAAAACAAATAACATGAGAAATAACTGGGCTAAGCACGTCATTACGTCTAAGTATGAAATACTTTTAACATTTTCATGGTAATCCTACCATAAGGACTCGATTCTATCAAATGCACGTAAAACTAATTAATAATTATGAAAGTACTTACCTTTCTTGTTCTCTTCATTGGATTTTGCCAGTTTTTCACAATCAGCCTGCAACTGTGATATTTTTTTTGATTTCTCAACGAGATCATGGTTCAGATTTACGTTTTCTGATAGCATTGCGTCTACTTTGATCTGCAAAGCTTTTTTCTTAGCAGTCAAGTCAGCTAACTTATGATTCATTGATTCAATAGTTCCAATTTTATCAGAAAGCTCATCCTCCAAAGACTTTCGAGCCGTTTCCAGTGAAATGCTGAGTAATTCAATATTTTTACTTTTGAGATCACTCTCATTAGTCAGTTGTGACACGTCTACATTAAGGTGATCATTCTCTGCTTGCAACTTTTCAATTGTATCTTTGGCCTCCTTCAAGCACAATTCCAATGAGTCAAGTGTCCTCTCTTTGCCGGTCAACTCAATTTTTTGTTTAGAGTACTCGACGGTCAGTTTATTTAACTCTTCCGACATATGCAGCTTGTTTGCCTGTAGTTTCTGTAGCTCATCTTGATATCCGATCTTATGATGTATCTCGTCTTCTAAATGTGCTTGCAATGCATTTATAGTTGCGTTTTTCTCATCTAAGTCAATTTTAAGTTTTTCTAACTCCTCACTGTACGAATTTTTCAAATTTTCGGCATCTTTAATTAGTTCATGAAATCTAGTAGTTTGACCATTTATCTCAGATTCCAACTGTACTTTACTTTGTTCTAAATCCCTGCAATGATCTTGCAAGTTACTTACTAAAAGTTTAAAATGATCAATTTCTTTTAATACACTTGCAATATTTTGTTCCAAGCTTAGTTGCATGGCAGTCATTTCTACGTTTTTATCTTGTAACTTATTCTCAACCTCGCGTTTCTGGTCATGCAGTTGACGCACATTCAAGTGATACTTGTTTGAGATTTCTTTCTCGTTTCTCAAATCCATTTGAAGATTTTCAATCATCTCACCCTTCTCGAAAATGTTATTTTGTAGCTCAACTAGTTCATTGTTTCTATTCAATACCTTTTCATTTAACTTCATCATTTGATTTTCATAGCCGTCTCTCATATTGAGCCTTGCCTGCTTCTCTGTTGCTAGTTCAGCTTTGAGCCCTGTTATAACGTGTTCCATCTTAGTAGTCTCATTTGTAAGACTTTGTAGCAGAGAGAACTTCTCTTCTTGTAATGTTTTAATTTCTTCTAACTTCTTATCAATTATTACTCGTGAGTATTCATTGTTTTCTTTAATCTTTTGTTCAAGTTCATTAATTTCATTGTTCAATTTGGTAATTTCATCATCGTAATAAGATTTCAAATTATTTTTCTCTTCAATTTCTTCATTGATGCGGTGTTTGAGATTAAAAATGTCATTTTCTCGCTCTGACAGCACTCTTTCAAAGTTTAGTTTATCGTTTTCAGTTTTTTGATCCAGTTCATTCATGTCATCCTATAATGCAGTTATAATCGTTAGTAACTTAGTACTAATAAGTTCAATGCAAGAACACAGTAGTAGCTACAAATAATCGGTTACTTACTTGTAATCTTTGCAGCTGCTGTTTGAGAGCCTCGACCTTGGCTCTTTCCTCGGACAGTTGAACCTCGACGACATTAACGCACGCCTCGCTACAAACAGCTGCAACACGAAATACGCAATTATAAAATCTAAATATCACAAGTAATAAAACTTGCATTAGCTACCTACAGGGTATAAATCACCTCATCACGATGCGTCAACCAATCATTCTGTACATCAAACTAAGTAACCCTACGCAAAAATTAGCGCTGGGAAATTACTTTTTTTGGGATGCAAATTCACGTTTTACGGTAAGAGTCAATGTAACGCACTCAATACATTGTGCTGGTGGATGGATTGAATAGTGCGGGAATGTAAGAACTTTACTTTAAATACCTACCCGAGCCGGAGGTGTTTATAGTAAATTTCTTACATTAAAAACATTTTTATTAAAAAAAAATACTAGTGAAAATTTTAGAACTTTGGCCCTCAATATCTCCGTAACTAGAAGGTTCCCAGGTGTGGTGTGGGACAAAAAAATGATCGCAATGATGGGAAGAACCAGTGCCTTTCGGCTTCGTTGAGAGTCTTTTTACACCGTCTATGATAATGTAACATACATAGATTGTGTTGCAAGGAGTGTATGCTGGCATCAGGGTCGTCACACTCGAGGAGGCTGGAGTCGAGACCGTTGCGGCGGTTGTGCTGCCGGAGCTCGGTCACCAGCTCTTTGAGCGCGTGCATGTGTCGGCGCTCCAGGTCTAATTCCTCAGCCAGCTGGGCAGCGCGGTCACTCTCTTGCTGGCTCAGCGACAGCCATTTGTCGCGGTCTTGTTTGAGCTCCTCCACCTGAGAGCAGTTTCAGGATCTCATTGAGTGATCATTTATTAATGAGTGTGTCAGTTGAAAAATACCATTACACACATTTATGAACATAGTTGCATTGGCATGTTTGCAGTCGAGAATGGAACATGGGTGCATTCGCAAAAGGTTTGTTTTGAAAAAGATATGAACAAACAACCTTTCAAAACAACCACATACCTTTTGTTCACATACAAATCAAGTGATTAGCATGAATTTAAAGTTTCCCGAAACTAAATAATAAAGTTTACATTACATAATGTTATTTTTCTATTCTCATGGCAACACAAGAGAATAGAAAATCCAGGGGCGTAGCTACCGCCGTATCTGCCGTATCAATTATACGGGGCCCCCGGGCCACGGGGGCCCCCGACGCGCGTGAGCAAAAATTAATAAAAACATCCCAATTTTTGGTTTTTTTTCAGAAATTACAAAATCAAAAAAAGCTATTTCTTTTTTCGTTTCATTTGCCGAAAAATAGGCAAGGAGAGTATATATATAATTTGAATTATGATGAATAAATATTTCTTTTAATTTTATGCAAACATTTTTTTCCGTTGTCAGAAATTTTTACCCATAAGGGCCCCCAAACAAATTTTTATACGGGGCCCCGCCAAGGCACGCTACGCCACTGAGAAAATCTCAATTTTACACCCAGGCAGCTTCATACCTTAACCTTGTAAGTGTCTCTCTCATAGACTGCGTCATCGAGCATCTCTTGCGTGCGCTCCAAACGCTCCTCCAAGTCTTGCAGCTGACGCAGCAGCTTGCCGTGCGACTCTGCCTCGGCCTCCGCTCCGCGAGACTCATGCTCCTGCCCGCAACACATCGATATCTTCGCCTTGAGATTGACAATTTCCAGCTTACATTGTTCCTTGTCTTTGGCTGTGAACAACAACATTATTATGTAGGGTGACTGGTAATTTAATTAGGTACATGTTCACCAAAAAGATGACGGTCTGATTATCCAAAAACAGCTGTTTAAAACACATTTTTGTTTGACCGCGCTGTTTTAAGATAATCAAACCGTTATCTTTTCGGTGAACGATACTTAAACACGTGATTTCATTCAGGCTTGGTCCCATACTAAAAGTTGTTTGGTGTCATGTACATAATCACGTGTTTAATTTTCGTACACTAATTACCAGTCCCCCTTTTAGAAAAAAGGGCCGCAAGGTGCCCCGTTGCTCTCGTGGTCGCAACTCGCAAGCACAACTCATGAGCGTGTGGTTCTGGGTTCTATTCCCATGACAAGCAATGCGTTATTGGGTTTTCTCAACCCTGAGTTTGGAACTTAGCTGTATGAAATTCCCGCGACTAAGATAATTTATCTTTACATAGAATAAGACAAAGTCGCTCCAGGGAGTCTACTCCCTAAGCACGAAACCCGTTCAATCGGCAATCGTTACGGGCGTTTTCTACTCCCTAGCACCTACGGACGGACGGTTTGTTCGGCGCCCGACAGACGAATGAGTTATTATAACTCGATTTGACAGTTGTCCCTACTCCCGATGCGTTTTGCCCGTCCGTAAAGTACCTACCTAGGCTTTGACACTTGTTTCGACCGATCGTTGTCTTTTGATACGACAACAAAATAGTTATCGTGCGGTCGACGGAAGTTTAAGATTTTTATAAAATTAAAACTATGGCTGCATTTTTAATGCTCGAAAATGCATCACAAAAAAAGCGGAGAAGACGCCAATTCTACTTGCGCCAAATCTTCCGTTAATCATACTATCGGAAGATGAAGTGGCGTCGTACCGCATTCATATTCGACATTTGTGAACTAGATAGCTGTGGAATACAAACAGACAATTGGCTTAAGGGGCCGGCGGAGGATGCGTATTTCATACAAACGTAATACCAAAATTATTTGTAAATCAAACATATTCTTAAGGTAGTCTGTATTTATTTCGATTGAATTACAGAATATCTATGTTCCCAAATATGTTTTTTGAGGGAATAGTGATGCAAAGACGAGATATGAGGAATTTAAATTTTCTATAGAAAACTAATTTTTCTTATAACTCTTGTTAAAATCAGTGTCCAATCAAAATATATATTTGGGAACCTAGATATTCTGTAATTCAATCGAAATAAATACACACTACCTTAGGAATATGTTTAATTTACAAATTATTTTGGTATTACGTTTGTATGAAATACGCATGCTCCGCAGGCGTCTTAATGCTGATCCTGCTCCACAAGGACAGGGGCGCAAAAATTGATACCATTAAATGGTATTGTTGGAGCTGCTGAACTATCTTTGCATTGTATAGATTCAATCTCTTTAGGTATTATATAATCGCATAGCCCATATTGTGTGAGTACTACTCGCGCGCTGGCAACACTGGCGACAGGTCGTGAAAAAACGGCCTCGTAGTTAATTTATTTTAAAATAATTGATTTATTGTGTTTAGTTTGTTTTAAATCTATTCTTTACAGTAGAATCAATGTATAAAGTGACACACGTAGTGTTCGTGACCTGTTTATATTGTGATAACTCGCAACAATCGATAATTCGATAAATCAAGTACCGGCTGTCAACTATTGGACTGTGGATTTGAATTCTTCGAACCGGGGGAGTATTCCGTTTTATTTACCATACCTTTATTGGTGTATTATTTACATACTAAACATCACTTAAACACTGCTCAGAGCTCTGAGCAACTTCCCGTACACACACCGGCTACGTTTATGTCTCATTTTGCTTGACAATTGTGGAAGCAAAATCGAGGACGAAAACACTTGCCCAGACAAAAACATTCACTTCAAACCCTACTTCACACATAATATGTCCTTATTAAGTCCTTATGTTCGTCACAATTAAATTATTACTTAACTACATTTAATAATATTTAAAAACTCGTAAGATTTTATTCTAAACAATCTACCCACGTTAGGAAAAAGTAAAATCATAAGATAGTAAACTTCTTATTAATGCAATTAAATTGTTAATTCAGTTAGCCGACTGATATCGAATTGTTAATCTAATACAGCAGCCTACCTCATTTCTTTTAGCAAAGCAAACTTTTTTATTTTTTTTTTATTTTCCTGTTTTTCTCCCTTTCATCTCTAAATTGTCTTAATTGGTCTATCCTATTAGTTCTCACCGTTTCCTTATTTCCAATTTTCAGAAACCAATCCGGAAACCATGCCTGTGATGACCCGTAAGGCTACTGCTCAGGATATGGAGCTTAAATTGAGAACGGCCCTCCAAGAACTAAAGGACTCAAAACTCCAATGCCAACAGCTATTGCAGGAGAGAGAAGACAGTGAGGAGGAGGTCATTAATATTAACAGCAAAAACTCCAGCTTAAAAAGGGAGCTAGTAGACCTTCATCAGGATTACTTGAATGTTGTCAATGAGCGGGATCACCTAAGGGTGGTCACGGATGGGTTCCACAGCTGCAGCAACTTATATGAGGAGGCTTTGTGTAAAATTAGGGACCTAGAGGAGGAATTAGTCCATGCTAATGTTAAACTTTTAAATTTAAAAAAGGAACAGGATTGTATTCAGGTTATGGAAACTGATCATTTGTACAACGAACTAGTAAATACAAATTGTAACCCTCATTCCCTCATAACAATAGACCTTACAGAGGACTCCTTACTGAAACATAATTCATACCATAAAGTAAGTAAAAATAAAATTAAGAAATATGCAAGATTGAATAAAATCATTAAAAAATGTCATAAACACAAGAAACAACAAAAGCACTATTCCAAAAATATTCAATTAAGGAAAGAACGTGTTTCTCTTGTTAATAGATTAAATAACTATCAAATTAAGTTGGAAGACAGTACAAGTATTTATGAAATAGACACTCAGCGCTTACAATCAGAAATTGAGGCACTGAATGAGTCACTAAAATCTTTGTATAATAAATATGAAAGCTCTAAAAAACAAATTAAGGAGCATATTCTTGTCACAAATGAGTTGGTTGACAAAGTGGACTTGCTGACTCTCAGCAACACTCAGTGTACTTGTCGGAGTGAACCCAGTCTTGATGCCCTCCAGCCTGAGGCAACGGAGGACCCGTCCCAAGCTGTGAGTGCTCAGAACTTCAACATCCATCAAAACCACGATTCACAAGTAGTACAGCCTGAGATTAGTCATTTTGTTTCACCTGATTGTAATGATTGTCATCATTCAGTTATGTTTTCTGATAGTATGGGTAGAGGGCTAGGTAAATTGATCAGTAATAACCTGAGTTACTATACCCAAAATTATTGCATGCCAGGGTCAAGCTACAAACAAGTAATGGCATCAGTAATAAAAAATGATTGTTATCTTAACACTACCATTACTCTATGTGTTGGTAATAGTTCTAATGTAAAAAAGGAAGATATCACCGACTGTGTTTCTGAGTTGCTAAAGTTAAGATGTAATAAAATCATATTGTGTGCTTTTCCATATTTTGAAAATTTAAGTAGTAGGAAGAACGATTATATACATATGTTGAATAAACATGTACATTTTTTAGTAGGTCACTATAGTGACAGGCTTATGTATCTGGATATCAACACTATAGTTGGTAATCTTAAGTCGACACGGGGTAAGGTGTATCTACCTATTGTATGTAGACACAAAATAGCTCGGCTATTAGCTTATAGTATTCACACAGACATAAATAGTATGTCTAAGTTTAGTTATATTATTAACACTGCGACGATTAGTAATTCTACTAATGTACAGGTGACTGGCACAAATGAATATAGCACTAGTGCTATAAATATTTACAAACATTGTACTGAGGAGGATCCATCTGTCACCATGGAAAATTCTCAATTAGGGTTTATTAGTGATAGGGTCTTATCGTCTGAGGATGGCACAGGAGTCTCCGGCCTCACTTCAAATATAAATTTAAACTAGAAAGTGAGACAACAGAAGGTACCATTAACAATATTTTTGTTAATCCTACCAACAGCAAGGTATCTTCTTGCACTCAATTAGTTAGTAAAAAAGGGCCTCAGCAGAACACCTTAAAATTATTCCACCAAAATATCCAAGGCATTTCTTCAAAATTATTAGAAATTGAATTGTTTTTAGAAAGTAGTAAGTTTGACATTATTTGTTTTACTGAACATTGGCTAAAGGATTACCAAATGCTTATTAATTATGAGAACTATATGGTGGGTAGCTGCTTTAATCGTAAAACTATGCTTCGTGGAGGTTCCCTAATATTAATAAAAAATAGTTTTAAATATAAGCAACGTAATGACATAGTAGGTCTCTCGGTTGAACATTGCGTCGAACTGTCCTGTGTTGAGCTAGATAAGCATGTAATTGTGTGTGTGTACAGACCCCCAAACTATCAAAACTTTTCCATATTTGAATCAATAATGGAAGATGTCCTGGCAAAACTTGCAGCCAGTAATAAAGCTACAATAATTTGTGGTGATTTTAATATCAATATTTTAGAAGAAAATTCAAATAGCAGTCGGTTATTAAATCTTTTTAAGTCATTTGACTTGACCAACACTTTTATAGAACCTACTAGAGTAACATCATCTTCTGCTACTTGTATAGATAATGTTTTCTGCAATTGTGATTATTTAGATAAAGCCATAATAAATTGTTTGCCGTCTGACCATAGTGGACAAACTGTAACTTTTAGTTGTAAAACTCCAATACAAAGAGTTCAGATTAAATTTAGACCTATAACTTCTTGCAAATTAAATAGGTATAATATTTCCCTACAGAACAAGTTAAGTGTAATGAGCCAAGAGGATATTAATATAAATCAATTGTATGATCGTTTCTTTTCATTAGTTCACACGGAATTCAACAAAACTTTTGAAAAGAAGACAAAGAGTATTTGCCCTAAATTTATATTTAGTGATTGGGCAACTAGAGGTATCAGAAAAAGTAGGGAAAGGCTATTTGAGCTTTATAGCCTTAAGCCTTTTATAAACACTGAAACTTTTAGCAAGTATGTTGCTACGTATTCAAAGATTTTTAGAAATACTTGCAAGGTTGCTAAAGCCCTGCACATAAGCAACAAGATCAAAACAGCAGAAAATAAAATAAAGACCGTTTGGAAAGTCATAAATAACGAGACTAACAGAAAGAAAATACGTAATAATAGCTTTACATTAGATACAGCATGTGGTCCTAAAAGCTCTGATCAGGAAGTAGCTCAAGAATTTGTTAATTTTTTTACCGAAATACCAATAAAAACTACGGAGGCTCTTAAGTCCTCACCTGAAGCCTCAATTGGCTTATTAAAGGCGAATGTGTCTGGCTGCCTGGCTGAATTTCAATTTAAACATATTAACCCTATGACAGTTATTAAAGCTTTCCGGCAAATTAAAATCAAACTGACCGAAGATTTATGGGGAATGTCTATCAAAGTTTGTACATCTATACTTGAGACCATAGCCCCGTACTTAGCTTTAATTTTTAATTTATGTGTAGACCAAGGAGTTTTCCCGGATTTAATGAAATACAGTAAAGTCATACCTCTTTTCAAATCCGGGGACAGTAAAGATTCCAATAATTATAGACCTGTATCCGTGTTACCAGTTTTTAGCAAGGTTTTTGAAAAAGTAATGCTTAATCAAATGCTCTATCATTTTAACACCAACAGAATCTTACATGATCAACAGTATGGTTTCACCAAAGGACGTTGTACAACTGACGCCGGTGTAACCCTATTAAAGCACATATTTGCTGCGTGGGAAGAGTCCCAAGACGCAATAGGAATTTTTTGTGATCTCTCCAAAGCTTTTGATTGCGTAAATCACGACACATTACTTTTGAAACTGGAGCATTACGGACTGGGTAAACTTGCACTTAGCCTGCTAAAATCTTATTTGAGCGATAGAAAACAACATGTTCAAATAAATGGTGTTAATTCACAGGGTTTGAATGTAAAAATGGGGGTTCCGCAAGGCTCAATATTGGGTCCTTTCCTTTTTCTAGTATATATAAATGATCTACCCTATTTGTTGAAACGCCAACCTCAAAATATGGTGTTGTTTGCTGATGACACTTCTCTAATTTTTAAGATAAATAGACGGGCCCAAAATCTAGATGACGTGAATGATGCCCTACTTCAGGTCCAAAATTGGTTCACAGCAAACAATTTGGTATTAAATGAAAAAAAAACTAAATGCATAAGATTTTCATTACCGAATGTTAAAAGTAGTGATTGTGAGATAATATTGAATACAGAGAAACTCGAATTCGTAGATAAAACGGTTTTCCTGGGGCTTACGCTTGATTCAAGGCTACAATGGGGTTCTCATTTAACATCGCTTGCGGGGCGCTTAAGTTCAGCAGCATATGCCATTAGAAAAATCCGTCAATTCACTGATGTAGATACCGCTAGACTGGTCTATTTTAGTTACTTCCATAGTATAATGTCTTACGGTATTTTGCTATGGGGACGGGCTGCTGATATTGAGTCTATATTTATTCTGCAGAAAAGAGCCATCAGAGCCATATACAATCTTCGTAGGCGCGATTCTCTAAGGGAACTTTTTAAGGATATTGGCATCATGACGGTTCATTGCCAATACATCTACGAAAACATAATGTACGTTAGAAAAAATCTGCATCTTTTCGGTAAAAGAGGCGACAGACACAATTACAGTACTAGAAATAGGGACCAACTAGTTCAGCCAGGCTTTAGACTCGCTAAAGTAGACTCATCTTTCATGGGGTACTGTTTGAGATGCTATAATAAAATTCCACAAAGTATTCTTGAACTGAATGAGACGAAATTTAAAACATGCATTAAACGCACACTATGTAAGCAAGCATATTACAAGTTGAGCGATTATATCGCTGATAAAAATGCTTGGCTCAATGCTGGTCCTGCTCCACAAGGACAGGGGCTCAAAAATTGATAGCATTAAATGGTATTGTTGGAGCGGCTGAAGATTGTACAACTATCTTTGCATTGTATAGATTCAATCTACTTAGTATTATATAAACGCATAGCCCATATTGTGTGAGTACTATGTACTAGAAAGCTATCATTCACTGGAAACCTACTTTAGTTTTTGACTTGAATGTGTACTGGCGGTTGAGAGTATGTCATGCTCACTCAAATGTCTCGCTGATGGTGGCGCGTGTGTCGGACCATTTAGTTCCCTTCAAAATGGTTGAGCTGAATGGTGCTGATCCATGCGTCATGTGCGTGAACGGGCGCTGTCAGTTGTGACTGGTCATCTCTTAGTCGCCATGGTTTATTTGAATTAATTATTTGGTTTTTGAGTTGTATTTTGTTTTGGTTTTGCTATGGACACTTTTAACGTGCACATCTTGCTACATTGTTCTCACATAATATACCATCTCAACATGAATGATGTAACCAAGATTTTGTAACAATATTTTGATTTAAAAGAGTGTCCATGGAGTTTCTTGCCCGTTCTTCTCCATAGAGATCTACGCTAGGGAATGGGCAACTACAGTACTTTCACAGTTTTTATGTCTTGTGACTGGGACTGTAGCTACATTTAATTTTCATCTTTGTTTCGACAATTCAAAAGTGCCTGTTATTGGCCTACTTGAAATAAATGCTTTGATTTTGATTTTGATTTTGATATGTACTAGAAAGCTATCATTCACTGGAAACCTACGTCAGTTTTTGATTTGAACGTGCCCTGGCGGTTGAGTTGAGAGTATGTCATGGTCACTCAAATGTCTCGCTGATGGTGGCGGGTGTGTCGGACCATTTAGTTCAAAATTGTTTAGCTGAATCGTGCTGCTCCATGCGTCATGTTCATGAACGGGCGCTGTCAGATGTGACTGGTCATCTCTTAGTTGCCATGGCCATGGCTTATTTGAATTTTTTACTTTTGTTTTTACTATGGATACTTTTAACGTGTACATCTTGCTAAATTGTTCTCACATAATATACCATCTCAACATGAATGATGTAACCAAGATTTTGTAACAATAATTTGATTTAAAAGAGTGTCCATGGAGTTTCTTGCCCGTTCTTCTCCATAGAGATCTACGCTAGGGAATGGGCAACTACAGTACTTTCACAGTTTTTATGTCTTGTGACTGGGACTGTAGCTACATTTATTTTTTATCTTTGTTTCGACAATTCAAAAGTGCCTGTAATTGGCCGACTTGAAATAAATGCTTTTAGATTTTTGCGTAATTGACCTCTCATGAAGATTCGAACAGCTGAGGAGCTCGTACCTAAATAATAACAGCCGCTCGGGCCGATCTTTAGGTTATAAAAGCCGTGCTTGCCTAGGTTGGTCTGTGGATGGGTGACCACCATTACATATCGAGTTTCCTGCGTTGCTCGGAAAGCACGTTAAGGTGTTGGTCCCGGCTGGTATTTGTCCATCTTTGGCAGTCGTTACAGGCAGTCAGTGGACCAAAAAAAAAGTCTGACAACCAGTCTTACCAAGTTGTATCGTATTACCCAGTATTAGGTTGCCTATCCACTGCAACGGAGCGAGGTTGCGAAAAATGGGGAAATATTAACCAATAGGATTGCATACTGGAGCGGAGCTGGTATTTAATGCAATTTGATTGGCTAATATTAACTATCCTTTTCTCCGCTCCGCAGCCCAGCTCCGCTTCAGTGAACAGGCAGCCTAAACTGGGTTGTGGAGGTCAGATAGGCAGTCGCTCCATGTAAAATACTGGTATTCAGCTGCATCCGGTTAGACCGGAAGCCGACCCCGACATAGTTGGGTAAAGGCTAGGCAGATGATGACGATGAAGATTCGATCAGATTTAAAGAATCATAACATGTGTAAGATACATTACGTTTTCCAAGTTTAATATTTCAGTAGGTATAAAAAGTAAGTAGTAAACCAGCCACATTTCATGGTGACTGCATTTCTATCTGGTAGATTCAGAAACAATTATTTCTGTTTTTTATTACTAGGTTCCAATTTATACTGAAAAGTAATATGTCGTGAAGCAAAATGTTTTTATGGCATTTTGTTTTGTTTATTTTATATTTTACATTTAATACGGTGAGTAATTTAAATTTAAAAATAGTTAAATTTTACGAATAACTGCTGTATCAATAATATTATTGATTAAAATAACATTTATTACGCAGGTATGTGTAAAATCGCACGTAACTAAAGGTAAAATTACAGGTAAATAATCATATATTTCAATATATCTATCACACTAGGTACCTTACCGTTAAGTTCATTTGTAAAGGTAAATTCGTATTTTGTATGTTTGTATTTTTATACTTACGTTTTTGGCTGTTATAATCTGAAATTTTAGATAGAACCACTGGCGTAGTTACGAAAAATGTCAGACTAGCCGTTAAATTAGCTGGAGCTGATTATGATAAAATTGTTGACTATTGTGACACCGATACTTCCGAAGATGGCAATGATGGTGTTCCCCAATATGGAAATGATGATGATCCCCAAAATGGCAATGATGATGATTCCCAAAATAGAAATGATGGTGATCCCCAAAATGGAAATAATGATGATTCCCAAAATAGAAATGATGGTGATCCCCAAAATGGAAATGATGATGATTCCCAAAATAGAAATGATGGTGATCCCCAAAATGGAAATGATGATGATCCCCAAAATAGAAATGATGGTGATCCCCAAAATGGAAATGATGATGATCCCCAAAATGGATATGATGGCGATCCCCAAAATGGTAATAATGATTCCCAAAATGGGAATAATGATGATTCATCATCCTTGGGAGAGTGGGGAATTGGGAATCATCATCATTCCCAAAATGGGAATGATGATGATTCCCAAAATAGAAACGATGATGATCCCCAAAATGGAAATGATGATGATCCCCAAAATGGCCATGATGATAATCCCCAAAATAGCCATGAATGGCCATGGATTGTTGTACAAAATATAAATGATTATGATCCCCAAAATGGCAGTAATGATGGTTCCCAATCTGAATACTGTGATGATGTTTCATCAGATAAACATAAAACTAAGCTAAGCGGTAGTATAGGTAAGAAAAATAGTGGACAAAATGCCTTAAAATCTTCCTAGGTAGACTATACAGTGTGTCCGGACATGGACTAGCGATATTCTAAATACTTAAATATAAACTATTTTCAAGTACAATTACACCCTAGGCTTGGGTCCAATACACTTACCCGCTATGTTGCAGCCATTTTGTTTTTTTGT
This sequence comes from Xestia ashworthii, assembly GCA_950022955.1. Lineage (NCBI taxonomy): Eukaryota > Metazoa > Arthropoda > Insecta > Lepidoptera > Noctuidae > Xestia > Xestia ashworthii. Next base: position 6,835,005 of record OX465563.1, read on the forward strand.
TGAAATACGCTCTATGCGAGTACAAAAAAAATCATATCTCTCAAAGTTTTAGTCATACTGAGATAAAAAAATAAGCTTATTTAAAAGGCAATAATATTGTCTACCGTTTGCATACTATACTAGTACTATACTAGTATACTATAATTATGTAAATATTGCTGTATAATACAGTAACCGTTTTTCATTGATAATTTTCTTTAATTTCACTTCGTATCCATGTAAATTCAAATGAGTTTGGTCAAGGAGAGCAACACAACATAAAATTAAACATGGCGGATCAGAACAGCGTATGCAAACAATGTCATTTTGACAATGACATTTGATTGAACAGATCCAATCCAAACTCAAAGCAAAGACAGACGAAGATGTCACTTCTTAAAACTGTCAAAGTCATCAAAGTTCATGTCACACAACTGTCATAGCTGCCCTAAAATAGGGTTTTCTTTTTAAAAAACTACATTTTTGTACGCCTGTACCCCTCTTCAAATTAATTTATTAGTATTTTTATGGAATTCCCCTATTTTTTTCCTATTTATCCATGTAGTGTACCTACATAGTGGTGGCCCAAAATCAAACATCTTTCCTAATAAATCTGTATATTTTTAGATGATGAAATCGACCAAAACGACGGTGATGAAAATGATGATGACAAAGATGGTAAGACAAGTAGTCCACGTAGTTTCTTGCCCATTCATTTCCATGAGATCGACGCTTTGGAATGGGTAACTAGTCCTGTCACAGTTATTATGCCTTGGATGGACTAAAGCTTCATCTTTTTTGTTTTAGATCATTTAAAACCAGCCAATTTGAGATAAATGCTTTGAAATTGAAATTCATGAAATATGATGATTAAGTTTCATTTATTTTCAGTGAAAAGGGCACTGCAGACAGGTAAAAACATAAAAAATAAACAGTGTGTGAACACACAAACAACAAACAGAAATAAAATTATCGTTATGTTATTTATCAAACAGGTGATATTTTTACTCCAATGGAGATGCTACCGATCGCTGAAAAGTTGTTAACAAAAGGTTTGTAAATAACATTATACTTGTGTTTTACCTATAAAGTTTTATTATAAATAGGTAAAGTGGGGACTCCCCTCAGGATAAGGTCCTAATCAAAACTCCAGTTTCAAAAAGACTGATGGAAAGTTTTACAGCTATTATAAGTTGCCATAGGATATGTTCGACGTGGTTGAATTCGCGGACAGAAATTAAAATTATTATGGTTAAAAAAAAAAACTAAAACACACGGTTATTGAGTGAGTGACGACATTTAATTTCTCGTATTCTTCTCACAAAACCTTTTGTTTGATACCCATATCATAGGGATGAATAAAAATTGACTACCCCGGCCCGGTCTTAGATAGACGTTTGTTTATCAGTATTGGAAACAGGATCATTGTGTAAAATGGCAATTTTCTACCTAGTGTAGTTTTTTTTTAATTATGACTGTGTAAACATTTACGAAAAATTATGGATAGTCTCCGGCTCCGCAGACCATTTTCGTGTTCCTGCAACGGTGCAGGTTCTCCTTACCGCCCGCTGAAAGTTTCCACCCTGTATACACGAACAATTTACATACAAATAGGTATTGAATACAAAGCTATGAATTCACAAACGAAAATCTGTGAAAAATATCTCTTCCGTTCATGTGATCGTCAAGCCCACTATTCCCAAACGACTGTAACTCCTGAAAGCCAGAATCGTCAGCAGTGACCAGAAAAGCGCCGAGACAATAAAGCCGAAGATGTGATCATCGCCGAAATACCCAATCGTAGTCAAGCGGCATTATAAAAAGTAACAGAAGAACTTACAACAAAATGCCGAATCGCGCTATTAAAGTTATCCGCGACTGTTTAGAAAAACCCTACGACCACTGTCGGGCAGTGGCCCATTAGACACAACACCCGTCTGGCCGGAGGATCCTCTCTTATCTATAGGGGATGTGTTCTCAATACCTCTACACTGTACCCCCGAAATAGATAATGCTGGGTTGTTATAGAATGTATAGTCAGACCATTTCCCCCATGTGGGAAACAAAACCGGCGGCACTTCACCTACTACGACCCAAAGGCGCATACATAGCGTCGTTTTTGTCGGGGAGTCACCTGGTGGCTGTGACGTCCCCTGGAAGCGCGGGCGCAATTCTCTTTCCGACAAAAACGACACTATGCGACATAACTTTTAGGTTTTTTTCTTGCTAAACTCCCTCGCCACGTCTCTTCTGGATAAACTGAGCTTTACATTGGGTTGTTTTTGCTTCGCCCACGCACATACATCTACTTTTACTTTGATCAAGCTTCTCGAAGCCCCTACCCTATTTAATTTGTCTATTTATTTATTTTTCAGTCAGAATAGGAGGTAAGAATTTAAATCAATTAAGAAGGTCTTTAATAATATTCTTCCTACTATACCCTGCCGGACCTCATTTGCCAAACACCAATTTAATAGCTTGAGCAGCAAACTGTACAATCTCGCAAACAAAAAGCTAAACATTGCTAAAATGTGTCGGCAGGAAATGAAGAAGAAATTAGCAGACTGGCTCCAAAAGATGGACTATCAGGAGACTGAAAGTCTACTTGCATACATAATATAATTTGCACCAAATCCATTCGCACTGTGTGTATTCTTACTTTTTCCGTTCTTACATTCATTCAAAGGTGCAAACCAAACCAGACACTCACTCACTCTCATACGCACAGACAACACACTTCCTCCACATGCACGCTGACATACAACACAAACACTCATCAACTCTCTCACACTCAAACATACACACTTAAACCTTTAACATTATTACTTTATTTTTATTCCTTTACACTGTAATTTGAAATGTAATTGTTGTTCCTATATTATTATTTTTTATCAATATGTGTTACCAAATGGCAATAACCCAGGCTGTCAACTCTGTTGCGACACTCTCAAAAGCTGTTAGATTAATAATGGAATCCATGGCTGAACGCTGACCCCTAAAATACAGGTTGAGGCCTAGTTTGGGGGTTAGGATCAGATTTGTGGACAAACACTCGTGTGCTTTCTTATTATGATTGGCTTGTAACATGTGTTTTTAATTTTAAGTGTCAAATAAATATTTTATTTAATAATATTAACCTTTTTAACCGACAAAAAAACGGAGGAGGTTCTCAAATCGACGCGTATTTTTTTTAATGTATGACCACTATTGACCACGCATAATTTTTTACAGAGAATCAAATTTTAATATTTCTTCTTTCTTTTGTAAGATTCGAATTCTTCAAATATAGAAGGCAGAGGAATCGTGAGTGGATCAAAAAGTCCTGAAGATTTGGCGGACAGACTGTTCGCATCTTACTGTATGTATAAGGATCTTATTGTTGTGTAGATAGTGGTGCGTGACTCTCTTGGACAAGAAAGCTTTTATAAACTTACAGTGTCGCTTACGAGAAATCTTCGACACTGTTGCAAGCGCTATGATCGGGATGACGAAATATCGGAAGCTCAGAATAATTGATAATCACTTAAGAGGCCTGCAGAGCATGCGAATTTCATACAAACGTAATACCAAAATGATTTGTAAATCAAACATATTTTAAGATAGTGTGTATTTATTTTGATTGGTTTACAGAATATATAGGTTCCCAAACACATATTTTGAAATTTTAAATTCTTCATATCTCGTCTTTATATCTTAGTCCTTTCAAAATATTTGTTTGGGAATCGAAATATATTATCTATACACACTACCTTTTTTTTTTTTTTTTTTTTTTTTTTTTTTTTTTTTTTTAGGATGGGAAATCATCAAATGACTTCTCCCACTCTGGGCGGAGCGGGAGGGAGTGTCAGACTTTTACTGACTAAAACCCATCCATGTTCCTTCCTCGCCCTTTACGTTCCGGGGCCGCGGTATCTCTTTCGAACAGTCCCGCAACCCCGGCAGGCTTCGGCCCTTGCGGGCCCCTCTCTTATGCTGACATCTCTTTGAGGCGCGCGTGGAACACGAACGCGCCGTCGACTCGGCCTGTCGTCGTTAGACGGACGGACGGCTAGCTAGCCCATAGCCAACCGTCCACAGGCCCGCGTCTACGGTGGCCGGTAGCCACCACGTGGCCCCCGACGCCCGGTGCGTCTCCCGCGGCGGCCGCGAAGAGAGGATCTCTCCCTCTCTCGTTCCGCCACCTCCTTCGCTAGCATGACTGCTTCGCAGAAGGAGGTGACGGCTTCCCATTCCGTCTCGCTCCGGACCATGGATTGAACCAGGGCCGGACGCGAGAGGTCGCCGCCGCCGATCGCCGCTACGAGGACACGGCGGTGCTCCGCCCACGCAGGGCAGACTTCCACCGTGTGCTCCACCGTGTCCTCCGGTCGATCTTCGCAGTGGAGACACCCGGGCGTTTCCTCCCGCCCGATTCGGTGCAGGTACCTCCCGAAACATCCGTGTCCGGTGAGGACCTGCGTCAGGCGGAAGGTGAGGACGCCGTGGCGCCTCTCCAGCCACTCCTCAAAGAGGGGACTTACCGCCACTATCGTGGCGTGCCCTGCACGGGGTTGCGACAGTCGCTCTCTCCATGTCGCCATGAGATCGCGCCGGAGGTCTGTCCGCTGAGCGGCAATTTGCCGCGGCAGCGGAGTTTCCCCCCGGCGTAGTGCCTCCGCGCGCCAGTCGTGCAGGCGCGCGAGGACTATCGCCTCCAGATCCCATGGCGCCAATCCGGCAAGCAGGCCCGCTGCCTCGCGGGAGATCGTGCGGTACCCACGGACCATCTTTACGGCCACCACTTTTTGGGGCGCGTTCAGATAATGGGCGGCTCGCCGCCTCAAGGAACGCGCCCACACTGGGGCCCCGTAGAGGGCCATGGACCGCACGACCCCCGCGTAGAGCCTGCGGCAGGAGGCGTTTGGCCCCCCAAGGTTGGGCAGGAGCCGCCTGAAGGCAGCCCCGGTCCGTTCCAGCCTGGGGGCCAGACGTCGGAAGTGCTCCACGAAGTTCCACCGGCTGTCGAGGACGAGTCCTAGGTACTTCAACGTCGACTCGACGCCGATGGAAACCCCTCCTACCGTCAGTGTGGATCCCGACGGTGGCGCATTCCGAGGCCCATGAAAACACATGGCCTCGGACTTGTGCAATGCCACCTCGAGACCCAATTGCCGGATCCTCTCAACGACTATCGCAACCCCGCGTGTCATGTTTTCGGCCGCCGCCTCGTGCGACCTCCCCTGTGCCAGCACCAGGGTGTCGTCTGCGTAGCAAACGACGCTGACACCACTAGGGAGGTCCGCGCGCAGCACCCAGTCGTAACCGATGTTCCACAGGGGCGGTCCCAGAACCGATCCCTGTGGGACACCGCACGACATCTCTCGCCGGTTCCATTCTCCGCAGCGACTGGGGTAGATGACGGCCCTGTCCGTCAGGTAGTCCCCGACCACACGACGGAGGTAGGTCGGCACCCGGTGATACCGGAGTGCCTCCCTGATGCAGCTCCAGGGCAGGGAGTTGAAGGCGTTGGCGATGTCGAGAGACACCGCCAAGACGACTCCGCCCCGGGATATCGCATCCCCCGTCGTGAGGGCTCTCACGCGCATGATGGCGTCCACTGTGGAGCGCCCCTTGCGGAAACCAAACTGATTCTCCGCAAGATTCGGCCCCATCCCATCAAGGTGCTCGGCGAGGCGGTTTGCAATTACTCTCTCAAAGAGCTTGCCCACCTCGTCGAGCAGCACGATGGGCCGAAATGCGGACGGAGAGTCCGCAGGGCGCCCCGGCTTTTGGATGAGGACCAGTTTCCCCGTCTTCCAACGAAGCGGGAACTGGCCTCTCTCCAAGCATGCGCTTAAGAACCTATACACACTACCTTAAGAATATGTTTGATTTTCATATTATTTTGGTATTACGTTTGTATGAAAAACACATGCTGCCCCTTAAGATATCCCGTAAGTGATATTGTAAGTTTAGTTATAAACCGTGAAAGCTTAAGGCAGTATTTAATAAAAACCTTTATTTTTATTGATCTGTTCAGTAAAGATGATAAAAACGCTTTTGATGTTAATTAATTTTTTTTGATAATAAACCAATGCTCATATTTAACAAAGCTTTTTTTACAGTCATGACCGCAAGAAGGATCGTAATATTGACTGGTAAACAACCAAATTTCTAGATAACATACATCTACTTACAGTTTACTAAGATAATATTATAAAATTTTCTGATAATATTAATATCTTTATTATTTCAGACAAGGACCTCTCTGGCTTGGACGCACTTCAAGCCCTAGCTATATCTGGAGAAGGTTGTATTTTATGGGACAAGCTATATTTACTATATTATAAACCAATGTCCTCCGCCGAGTCTGTATGTCTGTTTGCGACAAACTCAAAAACTACTGCACCGATTTTAATGCTGATTTCACCAATGGATAGAGAGGTTCTCGAGGAAGGTTTTAGTATATAATCGCGGGCGAAGCCGAGGGAACCAGCTAGTATTTAGTATTTTAAACTTAATATGTAGGTATATTTACAAATTAATTTCGTAACTTTTTTTATAAGTTTATTTCAGAATTACTAGTTTAATTAGAAAAGTCTCCTCAGTGTGTCAAATGATGGCATTCATTCAATTAAGGCGCTTAGACGAGCTAAATTAGCAACTCTATTTGTGGTGGTTCAAACTTCGTTTGAAATGCTGTTAGAATAAAGTTCTAATCAGCTTGCACTACAAAGTGGTTGTTACGTCAGCCACTGCGGGCCAAATAGCGCGAAATGAGTGGTTTCGATCGATTTACAAAAAAACTATTGATTGGATTAAAAAACTAAAACAGTGGTGTCGATTCTGTTGTGCACAAACTAAACTTAATTTAGACTATTGCTATCTTTTACTAAAAGGCAGGGCGAGAAAAGGACGGCTATAGCTATGCACTAAGTTAGAAATGTCAAACTAGTTTATGCCTTGCGCTTCACCGTGTTATTAGTCGACATGTTTTTACGTGCACCCTTCATTTGTATGGAAATATTAGTTCGAATTAAATTTGACAGCTCTAAATTACGTCCGTCTCTTTCTCGTTTTATTAGTGAGAAAAAGATAGTAATAGCATAAATTAAGTTTAGTTTGTGCACAACAGAATCGGCACCATATCATGCTAATATATTGCGTGTAGAATTATTTGCGAAAAAATCAGAATGATCGCATGCATATTAGTATGTTTTTTATTGTTTGAAAGATATTTTTAGAGGTAAGTTCGTGATTTCTTTTTATCGAGCCAAATTAATTGTATCGTGTTTTCAAAACAGTATCATGCTAGCATATATCCTGAAGAATATCATATATTTTTCTGGTCTTGTTTATAGCAGTGAATCATATACTTTTAGTAATTATAAAACTCGCGTTTAGCTCGTGTAATCGCCTTAATTTGGCCCAAAATTCAGCTATGCGAACTACGCTAGCTGAAGCAGTCATAACAGCGTCAAGTACGCAGGAAAAAAAGTGATAAACGTTTAGAGCTACAGTGCAAACTGAAGTTAATGTAAAAACCACTTTAATACCCATTATTAAAGTGGTTTTCCAAACGCATATTTGTTAAAATTTTGGGAGAAAATAGCCAAAACAGTAAAATATTTGATTACAGATAAAAAGTTATGTTCTTTTTTTTTTTAATTGCAGCTGTCGAAATGAGGTATAGAGGGGATTCAATAACGGAAGAACCACCACTACAGACTTTCGACTTAAACGGTAATCAAATGTTAGATTCCGCAAGTATTTGGTTTCTATGGAGCAATATAATACCTATTACCTACGTTATATTTTATGCCAGGGCAATTGATTGCATTGGAAAATCAGCCACAGAGATGTCGCTATAAATGTAAGTAATATTTTCATATATGTATGAACCTTTTTAAACTAATAATATCTTGTATGCATGTAGTTACTTTTCTTCTTTCTACTTTTCTTAAGTAACATCATCCGCCTAGCCTTTTCCCAACCATGTTGGAGTCGGCTTCTAGTCTAACCGGATGCAACTGAATACCAGTATTTTATATGGAGAGACTGCCTATCTGATCTCCACAACGCAGTTAGTACTGGGTAACACTATACCCCTTGGTAAGACTGGTTGTCAGAGTTTTTAGGCCAGTGACTACCTGTAACGACTGTCAAATGACAGCCGGAATCAAAAGCTTAACGAGCTTTCCGAGGCACGGAGGAAACCCGGTATGTAATGGGTGGTCACCCATCCACAGACCAACCTAGGCAAGCACGGTCTAGATTTTTCTATTATTAATTAAAGAAAAAGTCTAGATAGGTCAGGCGCTACCTAACATTCTAGTTCCTATGAAAGATTCGTATCTTAATCAGTGCCGTAAGTAGGGCTGTGCCACCGGTGCCCAGGCACAGGGTGTAGACTCTAGGGGGCGCAAGAATGGGCCGACCAGGCATGCCCATATTTTTTTCGGTTTGCTCCTGATAAGTTGCCGCTGCGCCTCTAGTGCTCGATTCCACATACGTACCTACATTCCAGAATCATCAAAAACGTCTGTTAAATTAGACACACATTGCACAATTTTCCTACCTTTTTGCACTAGTACACTTGCGTTTGATATGCTATAATATCTAAAAAATAAAAAAAAAAAACAGGAGCTCTCACAGGGCGCAGAAAAGGCTATTTACGACACTGATCTTAATTATGACTATGGTGTTGTTTTTTTTATTGAAAATCTTAATTTAATTTTCTTTTTAAGTGATATACAAAAAAGTAACTCCTGGAGAGCCCGTCTTAAGAAAAGGGCAAAAAGGTACATTTATTAGATTATTCAGTGATACAATATTAAAATATTTATAGGGTGACTGGGGCAATCAGTGTACGATATTTAAACTCGCGAAAAAAATCAGATGTTCAGTACATCTTGACCAGTTAGGCGAACATATATGTAGTGTACTGAACAGCTTATAACTTATTTTTGTTCGCGATTTAAGTTTTGATCCCATAGTAAAAGTCGTTTGTTATCATGAACACAATCACGTATATCGTACACTAATTGCGAGTCACCCTATAGGTACATATAGCCATTTCTGGAAGCCTATCGATCTATCACAGAGCTATATTATATTATGAAATATTAATTGTTTCTTGTTTTCTAAAAGGCACTTTACGATTTGATAAAATGTTAAAATTGGAAAAACACATGCGCCCTAATAGACATTTAATTGTAAATCGAAAAGGTCCTAAAAAGCAAAAACAAAATCACAAGTTAAGAAAAGGTATTAAAAAGCAAAAACAAAGTCATAAACTAAGAAATACACAGCCAGAAAATAAAGGAAAGTTGAGAATGGTGAAAAACAATGGTGGAAAGAAAAAACGAATCATCATACATCATACTGGTCGCAAAATGAAGGATGAAAAACGGAAAGGTAAAAAATATGTCTATGAGAAAATGGTTAATCCTAGTAATATTACAAAAAATCCTACTTCCTACTAATATCACAGTCTAAAAATATGATTTTTATACTGTGCTAATATTATAAATGCGAAAATTTGTGAGTATGGATGTATGTTTGTTACCCTTTCACGCAAAAACTACTGAACGGATTTGGATGAAAGGAGATCACCCAGATTGGGCTATTTTCAAAAGGGCTGGCCAACCAAAATAAACTTATTATTTGGATAGAGCATAACATAACAAACCTTTTTTATTATCACACCAAAGTCGTAAGTCATTTCACATTTTTTTTTTATGCCGCCCAAGTTCTATACCCAAGTTTTCAATAAATAATTATGATTACTATAACATAAATGCTACCTGGTCAAGGGAGATCTGCCGATGTGCTTGAAGCCCAAACTCATCGACGTGTTTATCCTGCCCGTCCTAACCTACGGTGCTCAGAACCGAAGAGCAACGGCGCGCATCATCCAGAACGAGCCACATCTTTCTAGGCCGGGCCTATGGACGCATTGTTTTGTATAAATTTTATACGTTTTTTTTAGTAACCTACTCCACTGCTTTTGAAAATAGCCCAAAAATGTATGAAGGCTGGGTGATCTCCTTTTGCACACAGATAGTTTATAACCTGGATTAAAACAGGATACTTCTTATCCCGGTAGTACGATCCCGTGGGGCATAACCGAACTCCACGAGGGCGAAGCCGCGGGCATAAGCTAGTAAATTATATTCATCTGCCAATGCACCAAAAGCAACAATACTTAATATTAATTTGATTGACTTATTACTTAGTGAGGAAACTAAATTCGAGGCAGCACAAACCTCAACAAAACAAAGCCGCGCCCCGTAAGTACAAGCAGAATATTATTTTATTCAGCATAATATATAATTTTCTTTGAACTTGGCTAGATTGCAAAACATTTTCAATTTTTGGCATATTGGAAATTGACTGTTATCACTTTTTATTCAGTGGCTAGACATGTAAAATTGAAACGCCAAAGTAAACCACGACACAAGAATAACAGTGAGTATCTGATTTCATTAAGAAAAATAAAGGCGATTACAAACGTCCCCAAAAACATACTTAAGGTAACTTTCCTACTCAGGGTCCAAACATCTAAGGAATGAATATAAACATTTAAGGAGTAAACGTAAGTTGTTTATTCATTTTTAATAAATTTTAAAAACCAAAAAAACCGAAACAATATATTTTTCACATAATATTAATCCAAAATCATTTAAAAATAATAATGAGAGGTCACCGAAACGTATCCTGGCGAAGGACACAGTTGACACAGAAGTCAACATTAGGCCCGTGAAGGGGCCAGAAAACGTCCGTGTAGCTCCTTACTCTTCCATACCTCCTTATGGCCATTGTAACCAATACCACTGGTTTGTTCCATTTTTTTTTACAATATTTCGGCGGGGTGCCCCGAAATGTGGTAAAAAATTCGTCGGCTTCAACGAAATATTCCCCTAAACTACACACCTCACGATTATGCGAGGTTTTAGCATTTAAGAAGTCACGACGAAGTCACTTTCGCGGGATAAAGGTAGTATCATCACCGATGATCGTGTGATGTATTCGATTTGCGCCAGTCCATATGAGTATTCCAACAGAACACATTAAAACCGGCATCATTCAACGATTGAAGGCGAGGACCTTATTTCCGCCTGATAAAAGGCTGTTTACAACTTTATTCAGACGGCCAAAGAAGCGCTCCTTCAAAGACTGCGGGAGCACTAATAGATAATGATTGCGTCCGAAAAATACTTATAGGTCTCGGTTGAGGAGAGGGATTTAAATATTATGAAATCCAAGAATCGAGTTCCCATTGTCTATCCTCGCTTTACATGCATGACTGTACATTTGTCCAAAAACTTCAATCCTGATGGCGCTACTAAGTTTCAGTTAAGTTGAGTAGCTTCATCAGTCCATAAGTTGTTGGGGGCAAAGATTTTCAAGTCATCCATGTTAAGGAGGTGAGATATAACCTAACCACCTCTACTCAACTGGTAGCCTAGACCTGAATCCTCTGGCAGTATGCTCCGGGGACCTGAATCCTTGCAAACAAACCGGATTCGAAACTGTCACCGAAAAATATTTCCCGCTCAAAGCTGATCGTTTCACCATTCCCAAGGAACTGCCGACGTACTGGATAGATCCAAGAAGGTGCGAAGAGTTGCATTTTGTACAATTCCAGTCATACGCCAAAAGTCATAGTCTTAAAATCCATCCAACACGTCGACAGGTCCTTCAGGGATCGACGAACCTGTTGGCTTATCATTTCGATAAGAAGCAGGGCCTCGATTCTGCTATTACAATAGTGTCAGAGTATTCGATCATTCATTTCATAATGATCAAGTTCTGTCAAATTTTGACAAGTTTGTTAATTTTACTATCATAATGGCGCCATTATGACTTCTCAATGAACAACCACTGACACTCCATTGAAAGAAATGTCATAGAATATTAATCTCGTACATGAAATCTGGCATGAATAAATGTTCGCATTTAGTAGTAGATTTCGAAAACCATTTGTACTAAGGGTTTTATAATAATGACAATACGACAATGCCATTAAAACACAATTTTATTACGAGACCATTGACCGACTATTGTGAATTTAGCAGATTACGAACTTTAAGCAAAATGACAATGGGATGAGAATGGAATCGTGTTGGAGTGACGAATTTATTAAAATAGCAGAATTAGGCCCCAGTTCATTAGTACCGCGAGACCCGTTCCTACATCCATTCTGACAGACAGACAGACATAATTGAATTGCTGTCAATTTGATGAGCAATTTTTGCTCTCAGAATGGATCATGTAATTTATAGACCGTCAATGAGATTATTACTATTTTAGTATTGTAACATTTGACAAAGCTTACTATAATGAATTTCTAAGTTTCTCAGCAACCAAAGAGTCTTTATTTGTGCCAATTTAATCTTTGATAATTCCGAATCCAGATAATCCATTATCCACAACAAAGAAGCCGACGTGCAAATGGCGTTATATCTGCAAGTTCCCACACGAACTGGATTCGTGTAGGCTACACACTTCGTGTTCCGATGACAGCGGTAACATGGCTAAAATAGACAGTGAGTTCAGGAATGCACCCAATTACCAGTCACCCTGTATACTAGGTGTATGCAGACTCATCACGAAGCCGTGAACTTTACGCAAAAATTATGTATGTGGTAGAACTCAATGGAACGCACTCAAAACATTGTGCTGATGGATGGATTAAAAAGTACAGGGATCGTGAAGGTGTTTAAAGTAAAACTCTTAAATTAAAAACTTGTATTAATTAAGTGCCTTACGGCTTCGTTAAGAGGTTTTTTACAGCCTTTATACCTAATTATTTTTTAATAATAAGCTTTTATTTAACCATGATTCAGAACCAAGTTGATTGCCATTGCAGTTAAAACCTGAATGAGATTGACACAGCCACATAGAGGTTGGCACAAAAAAAAAACTTGAATTGAAACTATTGATTTTATTGATTGACATAAATTATTTTGTTCAGACGAATACGTTGACGCCGAAGAAGACATCGAAAAGGAAAAGAACGAGCTAACAATGCACTTCCGAAAAGCGTGTAAGTTTTAGTCAAAAACTTTTTATTTATTTCTCTTGTCTTATTCCGTGCCTCAAAAAGAACCTTTATAGTATCACTTTGTTGTCCGTCTGTCAATGAATACCCTTTTTCTCAGGAATTCGTAGAGGTATCAATCATTAAACTTGTAAAATATGACCGTTTATATCTCATACAAGAGTGGGTACGGTAAACGAGGCAGTAAAGGGCCGTATGAGACTATGCATAATTTTTTGTGAAATTGTGATACTAATTCAGATTCTCGAATAAATATTCAGTTAGCAAGAAAATGATCATTAAACACAATTTATTTTTGGTACCGATTGATCCTGTTTCTAATAATGAGAAAGTTTCTGATCAAAAACTTCTATCGGACCAACCCTGAACCCTGCTTGAAGTATTGTACATTTTTTTTTTACCTGTAAACGCGGATCGAAATTTCACAAAAAATCATGGATAGTCTGCTAAGACCATTTTCGTGTAGCTGCAACGGTTAAGGTAGTTCCCCTTACTTCCACATTTACCGTATCCACCCTGTAGGTATATTGCGATTTTACAAGGGAATCAAAACCTGACAAAATTTGTCAAGAAACAATGTGTTACAGCAAATGTAAATTTTGAACCCCGTAAATATGCAGTTTAAGAACAAAATACCTACAAGTTTTTACGGAACCCTCTCGGTGCGCGAGTCCAACTCGCACTTGGCTGTTTTTTTTTTTAGTTCCGACTTTTTGCGACGACGCGACGGACGTTTTATTCGTTGATGACTTCATGTCACTAATTTATTATGTTTTTTCAACAGTTGGTCTTACTAAGTTGGATGAAGATGTCGAAAAAATAAGTACGTTATTCTTTAGGATTTTAGAACATTATCATGTGCTTTTATATTATTTATATATTTAATTGCGGTTTGTTATTTTTCCCCAGTTGAAAAACATGTGTTTTTAATAAGACCGCAAAACCTGAGTAAGCTTTGCAAACGCTTTTATTATTATTATTAGACTACGTCATCATCATCTGCCAGGCCTTTTCCAAACTACTTTGGGGTCGGTTTCCAGTCTCACCGGATGCAGCTAAATACCAGTATTTTACATGGAGGGACTGCCTATCTGACCTCCACAACCCAGTTAATACTGGGTAATAGATACCCCTTGGTAAGACTGGTTGTCAGACTATTTGGGCCACTGACTACCTGCAACGACTGCCAAAGATGGACAAATGACAGCCGGGACCAACAGCTTAACGTGCTTTCCGAGGCACGGAGGAAACTCGGTATGTATTATTGTGTACGTTTACACCACTAATTTTAATTATTCAGTAATGAGTTTACCAATTCGTAGACAATTTTGTGATTTCGTTATTGCTTTTAACTACATAAATATGATCAGAAAACGGTACCTACGGACAGAGCCCCATTTTTTTGTGCTTATTAATAGTAGATTATTAACCAAGGGCTGTATGACATCAATTGCATACGAGGTTTTTGGCGCCTGAGCGAAGCGAAGGCGCTAATTAACCCGAGTATGCAATTGATGCTTACGCCCGAGATAAATACTCTGCTTTACATATCGATTGTGAGGTAAGTAAACAACAAGACAGCAGGTTTCAATGAACATTTATTAAGAAGAAAAAAATGTGTATTTAATTAAAATTAACCCGAGTATGCAATTGATGCTTACGCCCGAGATAAATACTCTGCTTTACATATCGATTGTGAGGTAAGTAAACAACAAGACAGCAGGTTTCAATGAACATTTATTAAGAAGAAAAAAATGTGTATTCAAAAGAAAATTAATTATTTTCGCGATGCTTTCGCGCCTACTAGTAGACTGCCTTTTTTTTTCACGCACGCAAGCGCGTCAAATTTTGCTGGCCAGTTTGATTTTTAAATCGATTCCATCTAACATACGATGTGGAAACAAATAGTTCCATATTTAAAATAAAATCTTTATAAAATAAATTGTCTAGATTCCGATTCGAGTAATTAATCGATACCGAGAAAAAAAAATTAACTTTTTAAAAATATTCTTCGTGCAGTATGAGTATGACAGTTCTTTTTTCAAATTCCAAAACCTATGCTGTAATGATAGTCATACACCCCGGCATTCAGGGGTGTAAGGGTGTACTTACAGAGCAAGAGATATGTAAAAAATAATGGTATATAACTACTATTAAAATACCTGTTTTAATCCGATTTTAGCCTAATGTAATTAGACAGAAAATACTTAAAAGACAGACCAAACTTGATAGTGGTCGGATTTTCTTGGGTATTTATATTGAGTTCCTACATGTGGAAAAGACAGATAAAAAAGGCCCCCTTTTTAAATATTTTTCTTTCGTTTTGTATATGTCACCGTAAAATTGTCAAACACGTTATACTGTAATCTCTCTAGCGATATTGTAAACTCTCGAAATATTGTCAAACGAACATACTGCTTACAATAAAACGCATTATTTTTGCAAAAAAATGCATGCCATGGTAGCCAACTCACGCGGCGTGGAGGGAAGGAGGGGTCCCCCTTGCCCAGCATCTAACCTAACCTTAAAACACTTTATATTCCCCTAAAAAGCGTAGTCGACGGAGCCCCGCTTCACGGGGCAGGCGGGGTATTTCCGAGTGCAGGGTTTAAAGGAACCTAACGGGGGCGTGCCCCAAGTCCCGTTTATGGGGGCAGAGATACTTCCCTAAGTTCAGTTGACAATATTTCGAGAGTTTACAATATCGCTAGAGAGAAACACGTTATATTGTAATACAACGTGTTTGACAATTTTACGGTGACATATATACTTACACAAAAGGGTAGACGACAAAAAAATAATAATTAGTCCGTCAGATTATCAAAAAATTTTTGATCCGTATTTATTATTTTATTACGTAAACCAAAATTGACGAAGATACGATGCTTTTAAAATTCTCAATACGTCAGTCAAGCCGTGGTATAACTTTGAGTGCGTTCTGACATCACGCACGAGCGGACTCCCGAATTTTGATGTAGTTTATTTTTCAATATTAATTGAATTACAAGAACAAAAAATACGTGTCCATTATTTTTCAAACTGACAGAATAAAATATATCTGCAATTTATTGACGGTGGAAACTAGCTTATTAGGAATAGTGGCTGTAGACATTAATTTAAAACGGTTCCTAGTCCGTGTTTACATCTTTTTGGAAGCTAACTGTACATAATAATCTTATAAACAATTTCAGGTCCAGATAAAAAGATAGAAACCCTCGAAGAATATTTCAATAACATTGTCATGGCTGAA
This sequence comes from Xestia ashworthii, assembly GCA_950022955.1. Classification (NCBI taxonomy): domain Eukaryota; kingdom Metazoa; phylum Arthropoda; class Insecta; order Lepidoptera; family Noctuidae; genus Xestia; species Xestia ashworthii. Next base: position 6,851,279 of record OX465563.1, read on the forward strand.
CACTATTGTAAGTCAGTTTTATTTATGGCAGAACATTACATATCACACCAGCCCGCGTAGTATGATCACCGTAGACACGACAGAGAGTCGACAAATCTTTTGTTCATCTGTCATTTTGTCGATTCAATGACCGATGAACAAAAGATTTGTCGAGTCTCTCTCGTTTCTCTGGCGGTCATGCTAGGCGGGCTGTAATATCTGAAGGGTTACGCAGAGATGTACAGTCACGTCTAATAATATGCAAACACTTAAGATTTTTTTAAATTGAGTTTCTCCTAATGTAGTGATTAAAATTTAATGTTATTACGTACATAGTATTCTGGAAGTCATATTTTTTATGAAAAAGATCCAATCTCCTAGTTACAATCGTTATTTCTCGCGAAAATAGCTATAATATTAAGGAAAGTGTATAAATATTATTAGACGTGACTGTACCTAATAGTACACCCACATTTCGCCAGTTCTGTTTCCGTCATAGTGTAATGGGGGCGTGTCTACTGCCATGAACTAGGCCAAAATCCTTCCGCGGCTGCTATTCTTATTCTTATTCTTTATTGCACACAAAAAAACAACAAATATACATATTAATTGCAATAATATAGCTTATGTACAAAGGCGAGCTTAACCCAGAGTTGGGTTGGCTGCTACTGAATTTTCTGAAGGAAAAACCAATAAAGCTTGACTCACGCAGTAAAAGTTGGCAGTCGGGTCCGAGCCGAGTGTCGACCGTGCAATTTTGTATGGACACACTCACGCTTCCGAGCTGCTTCCAAGCAACGGACAATGGATTGTGCGGCGGCCGACACTCGGCTCGGACTCGGCACGGTCTAGCGTGCGTCATCCTTTACATTTTGTGCGACTCGGGAATCAAATCCAGGAGCTCATGCTCTAAAGTCGTATTTACGACCACTGGACCAACTACAGAGGTTATTTAATTGACATTAATGACCCTCTACATATAACCCCACATACCCATTGCATTTTTGTAAATTGAAATTCGTAGAGGAACTAAACTTTTCATAAAGTTATAAGTTTTACATTTATTTCTTTACAGCAACAAGGCCAGCAGATCCAGAAATGGTAAAAGAGCACAGAATATTAATTAAACAGAGAAAAATAAATAATAAATAAATATCGCTGGACATTAACACACAGCGCCATCTAGTGCCACACTAAGCAAGGCTTGTGTCGTGGACACCAGATAGTTGATATACTACATATATATACTTTTTTGTTTGTAAATACAAAAATGTCTCGAGTGATACCGGTAGACTATTCTGTTCAACTTAGCACAGAGGAATTATGATTTCAACAGCTATATAAGGTGTCGCTCTGCAACTTGGTCAAATTCAAGGAATTTGACCAAGCTGCTGCTTCTATGCTAATGATTCTCAACCCGAAACGAGAATAAAACGGGCAGGTTTTCTTTACTATTTACGGAAATTGAACATTATAAAATGTATCAGTTTTATGACTTATTGACCGGGTATCGTAGATTGTATTGATTATTTATGTCTTTTGTGACAAGCTCCTGAATTTTTACTAGGATGCAAATCTACTCCTTGTATACTCGTTACGATTTAAAAAAGGCACATTTCACAAAAACATTAGAAGTAGGTATAAATTCAAGTAAAAATTAGAACCAGAATTACCCTCACATTATCTTGAACATTTTTCGAGAATAAGGGTGCCGTAACTTCACTCCGCGTTTATTACTTAAGTCCGGTTGCAGAGCAGGAAGAATTTCGTACAATGACCTCTTTACCTACTGACAGTGGTCACAAACATTTTTCTATTAAGTGCGGTATACATGGTTATTTGAAGGTTTCTTTTGTTACTTAGACCAAAATTAACGAAGATACGACGCATTTAAAATTCTCAATACGTCACGCACGCCTTGGTATAATTTTTAGCGAGTTCTGACGTCACGAGCCCCCACTCTCAAGTTTTGAGAGATGCGTTTTATCTTTGCAAATATTATGTGATTTACAAAAACAAAAAATATGTGTCCATTATTTTCCAATACTTAACTGACGGACTAAATAGATTTGCAATTTTTTGATACTGTCCTCATGCCTATTACCTCCCATGAAACAAAATAACGTTATTTTTCATTTAAATATGAAGTTATCGCATCCGCTGATTGGTTCAGATGAAGATAAAGCAAGAAGGTTGAGACTTGAAGAGGAGCTTCCCGAGGTAATATTCAAGTGGTGAAATGTTCCTAATTTGTTTTCGTCCAAACAATCTGAATTATAATCACTATTATGTTACTTTCAGGAGATAAGAAAAAAATTGAAGGTCACTAAGGTAACTACATTTATTATAATAAAAACGAGCGGGAACGTTTTTCCTACTCCCGTCTCTCTGATGCACCTTGCCGGTCGCGTCTTTAGGAACCTGCTTAAATCTCCTCCCCACTCTACAGACTTCTACTCCTACTCTTTTACTCTACATGCCGTGTGGAATTCTCTTCAGCCTGATATTAGAGACTGTCAAACTGTTGCAGTTTAAAAGAAGAGTGAAAGAACATTATCTTTCCCATTGGTCATGATTGCATAGGTATTTATTATTTTATACAGGGTCGAATTTTTCACTGCCACCTGGAGGGAAAGTACTCTAAATGATTTTACTCAAAGGAAACATTTCTTTATTTTTAACCAGAAACTAATCTGCATTCACAAATTTTCGTAAATTCGCTTGCCACACTGGAATCGAACTGCCTAAATTTGAAAAAATAGCATCCAGTACTTTTTTGACATATTAGTACCTACCTGTATATGTTTTTTTTTTTTTTTTTTTTTTGTTTGGGCAGGAGTGGGAAATCCCCGCGGACACCTCGACTATCTCACAGGAATTTCTCTTATGAGGCAGTCGAGGTAGTGCCGGACTCGAACCGGCTAAAAACCACTCCTGCCTAGCCAGTGTCCCTCTGACGTGGGATCAGAGCCCTTTATAACTGAATTTGTGGCTTATATACGCTTCTGAGTGGCCGGAAGTACCACTTTGTTAGCTTCAATTTACGTTTAATGTTTAGTTTTTACTATCCAAATAAGCTATAATTTACTTTTCATATTATGAGTTTACTACTTCTATATTAATTTCTTCTGTTCTTGTATAAGTCTTTTCTATATTTAAAATCTATTTCAAAACTATTTATGATGTTCTTTGACTATTTTGTGACTTTTATAAAACCTTATGTTCATACCCTTATCTACAATAATATTATTAACAACTTTTATCTTATTTTGTTCTTTCTTGATAATTATGTCTATGATACCCAAGCTATATATTTACATAATATACTTTCATATCATATACATATTTTAACAACTATTTCTATGTTCTTATTTACTTCAGGGGTAGGTGATATATACTTTCTTTACTAATGATTGAAAAACTAGTTTTAATTTTGTTTAGTAGTTGCTCACTGTAGTTTTTTGGATCATGTTCGACACAACGTGACGATGCCACCAGGGCTGACCCCTGGACTAGCTTAACTTGAGCCAACTTCTCACGAAGCTGACTTCGGTTACCATTTATCTTGTAGCCAACCCTAGTGGTTCGATCAATACGTCTGCTATTTGGTTGTGTCGAACAAGTCCTCAGTCCGTACATCTTTGAAGTGGGCGCTCCGACAACCTTAGCAATAAGCTAAAGATGCCCTAGCGAAGGCGTCCCACTTCCTGCGTACCGGGCATTCATTACTGAAGGCATTGTGCGAGTGTTCCCCCTGCTCTTTGGCTCTGGTGCAGTTAATGCACACCGCTGCTTCTCCGGTCTGTTTGACTGGGCAGTCCAACCTAAGGTGTGGACCGCCGCAGTGGCTACAGAGATCGGCTGGCTCCGTGCACAGGCGTTTGCCGTGTCCGTATGCCAGACAGCAGGTACACTGCACCAGAGGCGTCTGGTCTTCGAACCTGTATATGTTACATGGAATTAAGGGAAAACCATGAATCTATACTTTTTTTACATTACAAGTTAACAGTATCAATGATATTAATTTATTATGGTGTTACAATAAACTTTTCTTTATTATAGCCACTGACACCATCAGATAAAAAAGCAGTAAGTTACGTTTTTTAATCATTATGACACCAGGTAGGTGGGGATTTTGCAAAAAAAATACCTTATCGGTAAATAGACGCACATTTTCCTAAATTTTCAATCAGTCAATTATTATGTTTTCAGAGCACGAAGCCATTTAATCTACAAAACACAAAAAAAATCAAGCCCATCCAGAAACTACTATTATCGACAGTCTCTATCAGACAACATTAGGCAAGATAATTATTATTACTTAAAATAAAAAAAAATGTGTTGTTCATTTTTTTTTTCTGTTTTGTCTGTTTTGTCCAATTATAGTTATAAGTAGGTAGTAATTGTAGTATGATGTCACCGTAAAATTGTCAAATACGTTATATTGTAATATCTCTAGCGATATTGTAAAATCTCGAAATATTGTCAAATGAACATACTGCTTACAACAAAACGCATTATTTTACGTGAAATGCATGCGATGGTAGTCAACTCACGCGGTGTGGAGGGAAGGAGGAGTCCCCCTTGCCCAGTGGTACCACTCTCATGAAAAGATATTGTAACATTCCTGAGAAATACCGATTATTATAACCTAACCTTAAAACACTTTATATTCCCCTAAAAAGCGTAGTCGATGGAGCCTCGCTTCGCGGGGCCCCTATTTCCGGGTGCAGGGTTTAAAGGAACTTATCTAACCTAACGGGGGGGTGCCCCAAGTCCCGATTATGGGGGCAGAGATACTTCCGTATGTTCAGTTGACAATAATTCATGACTTTACAATATCGCTAGAGAGATACACGTTATACTGTAATATAACGTATTTGACAATTTTACGGTGACATATATACCGTATTTCCGGACGATATCCATAAAATTCGACCGGTCACTGTACTCATCATTATCAGTGATCGGAGTAGATAGATTGAATTGGGGTCATTGATCGGAAACATACATATTAATATGGACATTCATCCGGAATTGATTGATTATTTTTTATTTAAGTGCAACAATTTATAAAAAGTTGTGGCCATAAAAATGCAAAGAAAAATAAATATTAATGCATCGATCGGAATTAGACAAGTTTTTATTATTCAAGAGATAAATAATAAATTAATTTAGTATTTATACCATCCTTTAAATTTTGAATTGAGTAGTAATAATATCACTACCAACATTATAAATATTTAATTGAATCCGGAAATACTTTCCGCTAAAATGGCTTATCTATGTTATTCTTTCTGTGTGCATTTATGACACAAGTACCAAAAAACAATCTACCTACTCCGATCACTGATCATTATAAACAACTTTTACTATGGGACCAAACCCTGAATCGCGAAAAATAAATCAGCAGTTCCATTGGATACATTTTGTCGAGTTAATGCGAACATATTGTAGGGAACAGCAATTTTTTTTTTTATTGTAACTAGTTTTTTTGAGCAGTCATTTAAAAAAAACGACTATGCGTCAGCGGAGTAAGTTATCAAAAGTATCGTCGCGCATCGAGGACAAAATGAAGGCGCGACATGAATTTTAAAGTTATCACACACAGATTTGATTGGCCTATCAATGACCTCCCTCTTGGCGTTTTACAAAAAATATTTAAATTCATGTCTTGTATAAAAATCATAAGGTTTTCCTATGTAGGACCTTGACAAATGTATACTCTTCTACATTCAGAGTACAAACTCTATACGCAAGTAAAATAAACCTTTATGATCAAAGCTTTAATATTGTGAATCAGCTGGTAATATCATCCAAGTTTTCAAGTAAAACACAGAACCTGTAAATTCCTTTCTTTTTTTATCACAAATATTTCTTCAAATCACATCATCATCAGTTTACTGCCCATAGCCCATGTTACGTTAGGTGGACAAAACACATTGTTTTTCTTCATTTCTGTCAACCATTGCATTTTAGGTAGTGTTTTTACGCCAATCGGTTGTTCAATAGGTCTCGAATGACTGATAAGTAAACCCAGCGTCAGCTGACGCACCCGCCTGATAAAAAACTAAAGCAATTTATCACACACTCACTACTTGGTAGTAGATTGCTTTTAGTTTTTCATGAGACGTGTATCACAAGTTCATGCGAGCGGCTGACGCATAATCCCCCCTCCACCATGCAGCTGACGTTTTTTTTACTGACTTAATTTTTTATTTATTTTTACAAGTTGCGTAACCTCCTAATCCTACACCCACCGCTACTTGAGCAGCTGACAGATATGGTTTACTTATTAGTAAGTTAAGATCAACCTTCGATGACAATTTCAGCCATCTTACTATGCCTTTTTTATTTGCCACATTTACCTCCGGACTATTATGATTTATGATCACTTTTATATTTGTATAATCAGCTTCCTGGCATTGTCCCACGTTACTCAAGGTCAGAGCAACACAAGTAAGTAAATTTTTAAATATCACAAAATAAAATTGGCTATGATATGTATTCTGCCTGAATACCTCTTTTGTTATAATTATAAATAAAATATTTAAAAAAGAATAAAGAAATACTCACATAATTTATCCATCCTCAAGTTAGTTCGGGACAGTTCTTCTTGCAGATAGTTCCGGTCAAATCGCTCGGCATCTAGAGCAGCCTGCAGTCTCCGCACTTCTCCATGCAGTGAGCGTAGTGCAGGGGGCGTCTCTGCAACTTTCATATGTCCAGATGCCATGTCTAAACCACATGCCTCTGTAAAAAATAAATTGACAAGGTTTTAATTTATGACATTTTTAACCTGCAGTTTGATATGTATGAATTGCAGAAAGGGCAGAAATACTGAAGATCTTATTAAGATAGAAAGTATCATAAATATCTAGACCAGATCATGATCTATTCTTATGCTAAATTTCATTGAAATAAATTCAGCCATACAAGTGTGACAAACAAACTCACACATACATTCAATTAATTTAATTTAGATTTACTTTTTTAAGTTTACTGTTAAATTAATAACAGAAATACATAATTATTATGGTCTGGCTAAACTTATTAGTGAATTTCCTTTGTTGTCTTGGTAATAGAGCATGTGGCCCAAAGGCCCACCCCTTCATAACACTAACAGCTGCTACTTTCAAACAGACAGCTGTTTGCACATTAACATAAAAAATTGCTTACACTTTTTTTGCACCCTAACAGTTTAATTATAATAATGAACTATAAGTTGGCTGACCCCTGGGAAGATATAAGCCTTGTAAATTCGAATATTCAAAAATGTAAAATATGTGTTTTAAAACAAATTATAATCGAAATCATGTAAGGTTACCTGTAATAGCTGCTTGAACATCTGTGCGTGTGATAGGAGAGCACTCTAGCAGGCTCTTACTAAACTTCAATATGATCTCCTGGTCATCGCCACTCAGCTTGCTACACATCGCATTCTTTATATCCACATCCTTAGAGTTCACGCACACAAAGAACAGCAGCAATGATGCCGCAAGGTATATCTCCTCCTCATTGGACACCTCAACTGTTTCATTTTCAAATTTAAATTCTGGATACTTCTCCAAAACGAACTCTTCGACTGTGCGAGCTTCTAGTTTAGACGACTTGGATTCATCCAAGTTCAAATTTTCATGTAAATGAGTTATTAAATTAAGTAGCGATTCTATGTTAACGGAACGCTCATCTTGGTTGCTTTCATTGAAATAACAGTTTATCTAGAATAAAACAACCGGTATATATAATTTAGAGTAACGATACACAAAATGATCAAACGACATGCAAAAAAACATCTGCTACTTACCCAGTTTCTAATAATATGTTTCCATTTTTGTAACATGGTTTATGACAACACAAACTATTCTATTTTATCACTTTTTATAGTTTTTTGAGCTCCGTTATAAATCACACGAGATGCCAACGAAAACACTAATAAACAAACAATTTCGTAACTGTCGTTTCACTCAATGAAATTATTGTTGTTATTTAGCCGTTGGCCCGTTGCAGTTTTAAAAAGTTTGAATGAATTCTTTTCATAGACAGACGTCGTTGGGTTTGGAAATGTCAAAGTCAATTCAATATTTTCTTCTGTTTATCGGCATGATACAATGAAATGAAAAAATATGAATTCGTAAAAGGTAGCACACAAACCTGTGTTAATAATAAAAAAAAATGATTTTGTAATGTATAAACGAGAAAAGTGAGTTTTTAATAAACAAACAAAGTAGTAAACGCTCTATTTTTCTGGTCCGGATCCGATAATCATTTTTTTCGACTAGTTTTTAGGGTTTTTAGCTGTTCATAAGTCACTGTCAGACGTCAGTGTCAGATGACAATGTCATAACAAAAATATTTCAGCCGTGAGCCGGTGCATGGCACAATTTTAATGTAATTTAATTAATAGAAGTACCTGTTTAAATAATAATTATTCTACATAGTTAAAGTGTCGCACACTGTGAGGACTTTAGACAGTTACTGTTTGGTCTAATAATGTCTGCTAAGCGGGCTGCAGGGCTAGTTATCTTTAGAAACGTGAATCAAGCAGTGCAGTATTTGATGTTACAAACTTCTTACGGGGAACATCACTGGACTCCTCCAAAGGGTAAATAGCGAAATATAATAACTCCTCTCTTACAGTACAACACATCCAACATACCATGTTGGTTTGTTGTTACACTGCTCAATAGCATTTTTCTGTATTTTACCATTTTCTATTTTCACTCAGGCCATGTTGATCCTGGTGAATCGGACTGGGTTACAGCTTTAAGAGAGACAAAGGAAGAGGCTGGATTGTCTGAAGAAGACTTAGAAGTAAGCCAAAAAGCATTTTATATTATAATTCTCTTTTACTGTCTTAACCAAAAATATTTGTTTAAGGTATACAAAGATGTTTCTAAAGTATTGAACTATAAAGTGAAAGGTAAGCCTAAAGTGGTTGTGTACTGGCTGGCAAAACTGAAGAATCCAGAGACAAAGGTTCTGTTATCTGATGAACATCAAGATCTAAAATGGCTCCCATTAAAAGAAGCACAAGAAATATCAGGATATGATGATATGAAACAACTTTTGTTAGAGTTCCATGAGAAAGCAGCAGTTTTATCCTGAATACTTCTTGCTAAGCAATATTGTGTATTATTGAATGATTGTAAATAAATAATTAGCATATTGAAACTGGTTGCCGTTTTGTTTTTTACAGGCTCCTTTTATTAATAAATTCATTCAGAGCTCATCCAATGCATATAATAAAAATGTGGAACAATGCTGTAGTTTGCTCGCCTACTGGTCTGCAAGAATAGGCTAGTTTCCACCATCAATAAATTGCAAAACTAATTAGTCCGTCAGTTAGAGTATTGGAAAATAATGGACACATATTTTTTGGTTTTGTAAATCACTGAGTACTGACAAAGATAAAACGCATCAAAACTCGGGAGTGGGGGCTCGTGACGTCACAACGCACTAAAAACTAGCATGGCGCGACAATTGCGAATTTTAAAAGCGTCGTATCTTCGTCAATTTTGGTTTATGTAACAAAAGAAAAAATACGGGCCAAATATTTTTTTATAATCTAACTGACCGACTAATTAGATTTTTTTAGGACACCAGCCTATTCTGCACTACAGTAAAAGTTTAGCTGAAGTGTCTGTGCAGATACACGGTACACCCCTATGTCATAGGTTATCAGATCATATTAAAAGCAAAGAACCAACATTCACTTAACCCGCTATTTATCATACTGACAACAACTGCCAAGCATTTTTCCAAAAACATTGGGCTCGGCTGCACTGGTATTCTACTAATAGAATACCAGCGCACAACTAGAAGCCGAGTAACCCAGTACTTAGGTACTGGGTTACCAGTATACAACCTGGCAGTTGGCACAGCTGCTATTTGACCCAGAGAGTCACAACCCAGATACTGGGTGACATTACGGTATCCCCGGAAGAATTGATTTTTGGTCATGCTGCGAGTGGGTCTTAAATAACAAAGTAAAATTCTCCAGTGGACTGTAATGGGTATAAGCATAATAGTATGCCTTTTGAGGAGGAACTGGATGATTTACTCTCGATTAGCTAACACTGAATACCTATTTCTGTAGTACCTAAGCATGATTTATTGATTGGGGGTATTAGTGACGTTATTTGAAAGACAAAAACCTAGATTATTCTATAATCAAGAAGTACAATAAGGTAGACAAGGATCTTTAGGCTTTTGGCGCTTCATTGGCATTGCCGGATGGCGTTGTTGTGAATTTTAGGGTTACCAGTTGATAAACGTTCCTCACTTTTAGGGAAACCAACAAAATAAAATTGTCTTAATTGTGACGAAATTGGTAATGGTGGTGTGTGTTGCCAGTGATTACATACGGGACCGAAACGTGGTTGCTCACAATGGGCCTTATCAAAAGGCTTAAAGTCACCCAAAGGGCAATGGAGAGGGCTATGCTCGGAGTTTCCTTGCGTTATCGAATCAGCAGTGCAAGTACGTAGGATTCGATAGGACTCGATTAGATAAATTTGACAGTCATTCTCGATAAAATGAGTTTTTGACTCGATAAAAACTCATTTTATCGAGAATAACTGTCAAATTTATCAACACGAGTCTTATCGAATTTTACGTACTTGCACTCCTGAAATGAAGACAACCGCAAGAGAACTAATGTCACCGACTTAGCCCGAAGAATTGCCAAACTTAAGTGGCAGTGGGCAGGGCACATTGCTCGCAGCACGGATGACCGATGGGGCCGAAAAAATCTGGAGTGGCGACTGCGAACCGGAAGACGATGCGTTGGAAGACCTCCCACTAGGTGGACCGATGCCCTGGTGAAGGTTGCGGGAATCCGTTGGATGCGAGTCGCAAGGGACCGGTCAATGTGGCGACACTTGGGGGAGGCCTATGTCCAGCAGTGGACGTCTTTCGGCTGAAATGATGACGATGGTAATGGTGTTTATGACAAACAACATTCTGTAAAGGCCTTTAGATGACCCGCTATTTATCATACTGACATCATTGACGTATTCATTTTTCAATTCTCAACCGACGGACATACGGGCCATGTATGGGACATGGCATAGCCCGTACGTGTGTCGGTGTTCGATCTACCCTGTATTAAGGCTTTTACGAAGAAAACACAATGAGACTTTTTAAGCTAAGTTTATTGTATTTTACATGAACTATGATAAATGATGTTTATTCAGCAAGTAGGTTTTTACAATCACTTCTACACGTCATTTTTATTCAAACTAGATGTAGGTGTTTGGTACCTACCTGACTACACTGAGAAAAAACAGCCGAAACAAACTCAAGAGGTCATAGTCTCTTTTAAGTCCAGACAATCTGGCTCAATAAGCGGTTTTCTTTTTGAGAATTTTATTAAAAAAAAATAGTTTCCAAGAACTCTGTAGATTACTAGGTACCAGACATTCACATGAAGACTATGCAGATTAGTCTCTGAGAGGTCTTTTGAAGAACCTTTTGTATATAGTGGTCGTATTTTCGACTCATTTTCCATAGGAAAATATAATTTAGACTTGTAGTAATGATTCCCTTCAAAATTAGAAATGCATTTATCCAATATATCGCTAGCTTGCTATTACTCATTTAAACTAATTTACCTACACCTTACATTTTAATAGTTTTACATTCTCTTTAATTCGCAATATACCAAATTATTAGGTATACTATAGAAAACTTTTTGGAAATATGGTAATTATCACCTTATTTTCCTACTCAGAACAGAACCTCCTGTTTACAAGTACAATGCCATGGCTTTTGGGCCCGGTTCCACTATGCAAGCCTTTCAAAATAGCTGCAATGGCACTGGTTCCGGTATATTTTTCTTCATAATCTCTAGTAACTGTTGTTTATTACAGTCAGGAGAAAATTCTACACACTGACTCGTTAGCCACTCCATTATCTCACTTTTTTGGGAGTTACTATTGGGTGATTTGCCAGTGGTATTTTGATTTGGAGCGTAACCGATCTTTTTGATATGCTGTCTAACAATTTCTCGGCTACCTGTAAATCCAATTTCTTCTTTTAGTTCTTCACATAATTTCTTCACAGTTGGAACTTCGTTTCTGACCGAATAATATTCATGAATTTTCCGTTGTAAAACGCCCAAATCCAACTTAACTTTATCTTTTCTTACTTTCCTGATCTTCACTTGTGAACCTAGTTTAGTGGATGTTGCATCAGCTAATCTCTTTTCGCTTACGATTCTTGTTAGAGTACGCAAAGAAACACCTGAAGATAAAAACAATAATAATTATGTTATGATATAAAATAAGCACTATACCTACTTAGTTTAAAATTAGTAGTTTTAGACACAATATTGTACTGAGGTGAATTGATAATTTGATATTAGGCAGGATAAAGTTAGGGACCACCTAAACTTTTATAAAAAAACCGGATAAAAGCGAGTCGGACTCGCACACCGAGGGTTCCGTACAAATATCCTAATTTTCAAAGTAGAGTGGTTGTTGAAATTTTTTAAGTGCTATGGGGGAAAATATGTGTAGGTAACTTTAGGATTTCAACTTTTCAAGTATGGTAACACTTGCCTGTAGCAGCGGCAACTCGTTCATTTACTTTTTCGAGTGGAATTATTGGGCCGCGAAACTCTCTCTCCTGTGTTAAGAACTCCTTAATTTGTAATACTACTTCTCTTACACCACTTTTGATTACTTTCGGCATGTTCTTTGAATTTATCAAAGCTAAATCCTGGCAAAAACTGCACGAAATACACGGCTGCCAAAATCTGACACTATATTTACAAGATGGCGGCTATAGTTCCGATTTTGGCTGCGCGCCAAATGATTCTTGTTGCGTAGGGCTGGTCTAAACGCTGAAAATCGATCGGCACATCGACAAAGAAAATAGAAGTAGTTAAGAGCAAAATACATTTAGCGAGGGAACCAGCGAGCGAAGTTAGCTTGAAAATCACACTTTGACCTTGTTAGCTAGTACTTAGATGCATTGTTGTAAATTCTGCTGTTTTGAAAAAACCTTACCTACCCATTTACCGACATAATCTGAGATCATTAAGTAATTTTCTGAAAGCTGTTAAACCACTTTTTCAAAATAACTTGATATGTTTTGAGAGTTATAAGCTGTCATAAAAGTTACCCACGGACCGACCCGCTTAATTTGTTGGTTCCATTAATTCGTTGTAAATTGTGGTGTTTACTATCAAGATATAAATTACGATGTTATGTGAATGTAAATAAATATTTAAATGTTAACGCTAATGGGTCATTAGGACTTACGTTTTATTTAATAATTGTGAACTTAGATTGTAGGTACGAATATTTCGAATTACTTAATAAATAATAGATAAGTTTTATGTTTACAATTTATTTCTAACGTTGCTACGTAAAAAATTAACACCCAATTCGACCGCGTCAATAGCCGTACCGGGGGCAGTCATCACTCCATAACCACCGTGCCCATAGCAATGTACGACTTTTACCCCATCGAACAGTTCCGCTTCAACACGAACCGGCATTCTGTGCGGGCGCAGACCAACTTTATGTGCAATGACCTCCGCATTTTTCAAGTTCGGGAGGATTTCACAACAACGCTCCATTATAGATGCTGCGTCATACTTGCAATAATTCAAATTATAACTATCATACCCTCTACAACCACCCAATGTTACAACCCCATTAAGCCCCGGGATAATATACGTATCATAATCCCCATAAAACGCTGTTTTCACCCATGGTGCCTTCACTTTTATCACTTGTCCTCTAATGGGCACCATGTCATAGTCATTACATAAATATCTCGCACCCAATCCAGCACAGTTAAAAACTAGGTCATAATTTGATAAGGACGCAAAACTTTCCACCTTTTTGTTAAGCAACTCTCCACCTTTTTCAACTATTATTTTCCCCATCCATGGCAAATAGCGTTCGCATTCAACTTTTAGTGTTGAAAAGTAGGATCCGAATTTTGTACCTTCTGGACCTAGTTTTAATTCGTCATCGGTGACGGGTCTATAGATTGGCACTAAATCTTCAAAGAGATGATTTCGAGTGACATGGTAGTTCTCTTGTGAAAATATGTAGGCTCCTAAAGTCATAACACCAATTCGTTCAGCGTCAGGCGTCTTGAGTATATCTTGCCAAAACTGCCAAGACTCGTTCAGCCACTTCTTAGTAATTTCTTTTGTGGGTCCTTTAAAACTGGTTCCCGGCCTGAAGATACCAGCGGCAATGTGGCTGGTGGTATCTTCGGTGTATTTTTCAGCGAGAACTGTTACTTTGGCTTCCTTCAGTCGATCTTGGAACAGTTTAGCCACTGTTATGCCGACCACTCCTCCTCCAATTACGGCTATATTTGGCTGTTCAGGCATCTTGACTTTGGTATTGTCCCACAACTTACTTGCTCCCTGTTATGAAAAATATTTCAATGAAAAAACATGCCTAAAAAACTGCAACTAACAATATTTTATTGTATAAATACTTACCAAACAATTATAAAAATACTTGTACTATGAGTCCAATTACTAATTAAGTAATCAAAATACTTATAAGAAACTTTGCATTGAGGATTTGCGAAAAGTTAATAATATACTGCTGCCGAACTGAATAAATTGTAAACGCCAACTGGGTTTTAATTGCGCGGCTTATTAACACACACACACACACAAACATGTATGCTTACAACAAAGTTTGTAACATTATTATAGGTAGGAGCTAGGTGGCACCGCGGCAACAGCCACAAACCGCAATACTGGGCCACTGCTTCTTTATTTAGTGGCAAATTACAAATAAAAGTAAGGCTAAGACTGTCTATACTTCATTTACTTGTCAATAACATTTATTGAAGGCGGATAGAGTTCGGCATTACATTAACATTTTATCGCATTTGGTAATCATAATTACGTGACTTATTTTCCGATTACGTAACTGCGGGCGCCGCCCATTAGTTTGGCCACTGTACCTACGCATGGCCCTGACCTTGAAGTTGTCATCTGTCCTTTGACGCAAAGATAAAACCTGTTTACGAGAGAAATTTGCCATTTGTACCAATGTTTATTATTAACTTGTATTGTAATTAGTACCTTGGACGCTGTAACCAGGGCCCCGATTCTCTTATTGCAATAGTTTCACGATAGTCTTTCATTGATCTCATAATTGTTGACCGATTCCATTGTCATTTTGTTAAAAGTTCGTAATCTGCTAAATTCACTGCTCATTTCATTATGGTCGATCAGTGTACGGTCACTGGTCTCATCATGGTCTCATAATTGAGTCATAATCAAGTCATAATAGAATTGTGTCAATGACATTGCCGTATTGCCATTATTATAAAACCTGTTAGCAGTGTTCCCACCTTGGTTTTTGAAAAAGGGCAGTCGAACAAGCTAGAACGAGCTAGGTTTAGTAAATTTTGCCACCAAAAGAGGTGCTAGAAAGGGCTAAAAACATTTAAAATAAAAATTAAAAGGGTTAATAATTGTTAATTTGAAACGAGGTAAAAGCGTCAGGGTAGCCCGCGAAATTCAAATTTTCTGACGTTTTTTTCAATTTGCAGGCCAGTTCTAAGTTGTATGTTGACTAAAATGTTGCTTGCGACTGTAAAACGTGTATTTACATAAATAGAATCACCAAAATCGTCAATACCGTCCCTCTAACACTGCTTGTCAAGTAGAAATAATTTTCAAAAAACTAGTAGGTACTACTAAATTTAAACATTTTTTCATTTGTATATATTTTTACATATTATTTATTAGTGTCGTAAGCAATCTGAAGTAGTAAGAAGTTTGTAAATAGCAAAAAAATTGTGTAACGCGGCTAAATGTTAAACAACTTAATAATATTTTATCTGTTTAGCTGTCAAAGTCAAATGTGACATTACTGCTTACTGTACTGAAAACGACGTTTTATTTGTTTTTGTTTGGCCGGTGTTTTTGTTGTTTGTGTCCAACTGCAGGGCAAAGGCCTCCCTTCCTTCCTTCCACTTATCCCTGTGTAGTGTGGTTACATGCCAATCCTTGTGGAAGGTTTCGAGTTCGTCCCGCCATCTCCTTCTGAGCCTGCCGCCTTGCCGTTTTACATTTTCTACCTCTAATAAATCAATCTACGATGGTGCTACTTGAGCAAATTTCGGCTCTAATTGACTTTTTGGAAAACCACCAAGACGTGGCGCTTGGCCACTGCAGCCGCACCAACGAAGGGCGAAGTCTACTAAAACGATATTGGATGGAGTGCGCCCAAATTTTAAACTCTGTCTCGGTGGACTGCCCCAACAAAACGCCGGCGGAGTGGCGTACAGTAAGTACATACCTAGATAACGGTACAGTATAATTAGGTATGCATTCTATAAATGAAAAATGCACTATGTACTTAATTTTTTCACTTTTTTTAGTTCTACAATGAATACAAAAGCAAAATGTTAAAAAAAGTTAAAACACAGAAGGCTGAAATAAGTGCAACAGGTAAGTAATACTTTCTTTTGGCAGCCTTGCATAATTGTAATGAGAAGCATTTATTTACCTAGTAATAATTTTACAACTTGCATTTAAGGCGGAGGGCCTGCTAAACTAATAACACTAACCCCACTCCAAGAACGGTTATATGACCTATTAGGGCGAGATGTAGGAGAGCCACTTCCAGGTGTCCGCCATAACCCACTCACTGTAAGCATTAGAAAACTGGTTTATCTTTTATCATTCTTAACTGTTGATTTCACATTAGGAAGTACTTCTAACTTGTTAAGGGCTATCATATTTTTTCTTGTATTTGAGCATTAGAAGAGTCAAACACTTAAATACAAGAAAAATTGAGATATTTATTTAGAACACTCCCGAGAGAAATAATCAAACTTTCTCGGGCATATATACATTTTAATTTTGTGGACATATCTATACCATAATCACACATCAAAACTCCTGAGTTTAGATGTGTGATTATGGTTTAGATATGGCCTCTCAAATACCAGAAAAATTGTGATATCTTATCAAAACTAGAATGTCACAGTGGTTTAAAGTGTGTTTTTATTTGCATGCTTAACTTTAACATTTAATAGTTCACTGTCACATTTTGTTGACTTGCTTGCTTTGTTTTTATTAACTGTATATTTTTTTTTGTTAAATAGCCAACTATCACGCTTCCTGTAGTGGATGCTAGTCCTAATTTTCAATTAGAGAGCAATTCTTTCTCGTAAGTGGTACTAACTTGGTACTATGTGCTTAATTTGCTTAGCTTTCATCATTTAACCTGAGTAACTAGTTTTTTTAACTATTTTGATAACATTGTTTTTATTTTTACAGAATATTAGACAATTATGAAGTGCCTGTTGAAATTGTGAATGAACTTGTGGAAAATGATCAAACACAAGAAATAAGGTATACTACAACTTTCAGCAGATGGGTTTAAATAAATAGGATAACATGTAGCCTAATGTCACTGTGTTTATTTTTCAGCTTTGAACAGGATAATTTAGATCGGCCATCCACCATCCAACAGCCTCCAAAGCGACGCCGCCGTCGCCAAAGATCTGCACGGCGTTACGCCGCGGAAGGTAAAGATCTAGCAATTATTTGTTTTGACCATTAACACCCCACTCTAGGGCAAAGTATGTTGCTTAATGTAACAATTTTTTTTTACAGAAACAGACCGTCCAGCACTTGAAGCTGCTCAATCAAGGCTGGACGCTATTGAAGCCAGGAACGCCGAGGCGACGTTAAAACAGGCTCAGGCCATCAACAATTTAGCTGTGGCCATTGATCGACTGAGCTCCACCACCGAAAAAATGGTGGACCTTATAGGCCACTGTGTGTCAAAAAAAGTAATTATTAATTACCATAGATCGGCAGATAGGTAGAGCTGTTTTATGTACTTGCCATAGGTTAGAATAATATGGATAAGCGATAGGTTACACAATTTACATATGAAGTTGCAACATTTGTATTAAAGTTACTATTTTTTTCACAGAAACTCCGCAAAATTATGACAACATCAGATTCTACATCAGATTCTGAGTCTGACTAAAGTTTTCTGAACTATTCAAGAGGTAATGTCAGATTCTTAAAAGATACATGAAATCTATTATAAGAGGAGTCTATGTCCAGCAGTGGATTTGAAATGGCTGTAATGATAAATTATTAAATGAAACAGTATTTATAAAAAGAGCATTTATTTTAAATCATATTTTGTGCAATACTGTGGATCTGTAACAAAGAGTTAAATCATTTTAATAATAATTGGACCATTTTTGTACTTCACTAGAATATTGAGGTGGGTTTACATAATATACCTGGTAATTTAGTTTATGCATTTCTCCACAGTCTGTCAACAAGAGCCTGCTGAAGTGCCCGACCTTCAAGAAGATCTCGATTCACCCTTGGATGGTCTTGATAATTAGGTGCTGCATAATTATTTTCCTCCTAAATTAAAAGACTGATTAGTGATTAATGATATGACTGTTATTATTTTTAGTATAAGGTAAAATTTGTGATTTGTTATTATTATTACTTTAGATATTGTTACTTCGATTTGATACATAAATGACAAAATGTCTTTTTGTTTCATGTACATTTCAAATTTTTCAATTGCCTTGAAAGTAAAGTTTAAATAAATATTTACTTAGTTTATGAGAAATAAAGACTACTTTAAATGTTGTTTTTTAACAGAGTAGTATTATTTAAAATTCTAACTTCATTATATTCCAAAATAGTGGAACAGAAATCACATACCTGTGGCAAGCCAAGTGCTTCAGCATTGACTTCATCTAGTGGCAATGGTGCTCTTGCCATATTTGCAATATTGTGCAATATGCAACATGCATTCACTATCTTGCCTGCAGTTGTTGGACTATAATGCAAAGCTCGTGCTGCAAGCAAACACCTGCCAAAACACAATTTACTTTTATAAAACCTGTTTAACTTAACATTCATAATACGTCGCAAGGGACCGGTCAATGTGGCGACACTTGGGCGAGGCCTATGTCCAGCAGTGGACGTCTTTCGGCTGAAATGATGATGATGATGAACTTAACATTCATAATACGTTTATATACTTAGGTCCATGTTCACCGAAAAGATAACAGTCTGATTATCTAAAAACAGCTGTCACTGTGACATGTTTCCGTACAAAAATGTGTTTTAAACAGCTGTTTATAGATAATCAAACCATCATATTTTTGGTGAACATGGACCTTACTGTTCTTGACATATTATACACGAACTATTGCATCTTTTCTAAACCAAGAAATTCATTCAATATAAAAATAGCCACTGTCATTGAGTATGTAAAACAATTGCCTAGAAATGCTCTTTACCTGAAACGTGCTTTTAATACGCCGATGCAACGCTCCACTGTATTGCGTGCAGTCACGTGCTTCACATAAAAGTGGTGTTGTGGTGTCCCATCTACAGTGTTGAGGATTGGAGTTATCATGGTTTTCCTTAATGGATAACCGCTGTCACCTGAAAATTATTATAATTTTTACAAAAAAACAACACTAACGAACATGTTATAGGATTCATCAAAAAATATTGTTATACCTAATAAAAACACATGTTCATTTTCTGAGATTTGTCTCAAGTGGTGACTCAGTGGATGACTCTGCCACACAGTTGAATCATGTGCGGAGCCTGGGTTGCTTGGGTCCACACATAAAATATTTAAATCAGCATCACAAATCTGTAAATATTAATTCGTTAATAGTACATTGCAGACATTATAAAATTTATTAGCAATTTGGGCAGGAGGTAGACATTTCTAATTTCTACCAAATACTTACTATCATAACATTAAGGGAATGGAAGCCTTTTCGGTTATAATACCGTTCTTCGTGTATGTGGGGCCTTAATATTGCAATATGTGTGCCATCAATGCAGCCCAGAACGCCAGGAAATTGAAATTTCTGATAGAACCTGAAAAGTTTTTAGTAACAAAATAAGTCAGGCAATGCAAACAAAACAATCAGGGTAAAGTATATTTCATTACTCACTTAGCCTTTAAAACATTCCTTTCATCACGTTGTGTAGGCCATTTAATATATTTGTGATATATTTTATTCAATGCCTCTGTAACTTGGTTAACTGCCCTTGATACAGTTACTTGTGAAACATTATGGAGGTAACTCTGTCCAATTAAATGTTGATAGGATCCTGATGCATAAAATGCAAGTGCTATTAGAATCTGCAACAAAAAATATAACATTATTCAACCCATTTCGTGATGCTAGAGAATAAATTATACTTAAATCAATGTCAAATTCAGTTTTCTCACCTTCATTTCTGGCGATACGCTATCGTTTCGACGCGGTCTGGCCATAAGGGGAATGAGTTCTTTAAATAAGCCCTGTATTGTGTCCTTTCCAAGGCGAAACGATTTTAGAAATTCTACCTCGGGAATATCAAAGGGGTTCACACTCATTCTCGCCAAGCGACGGGCTCGACGACGTCTTCTGCATTCCGCCCATCTTCTTTCTCTAGCATCCACTGCGTTGGCTAGCTCGAGAATATTTACTCGTAGGGAATACATGGTGCCCATACGTGATACGTCAAACTCTACTTGAAGCAATGTCCCACACAGAGCATATGCATAGATCTACCGGCACCGGCACAAACACAATGACGACACGACATAATGTTAGATCACTGGTCAAAGGAACTGTCAAAAATTTAGCAGATTACCGCTTATGTCAGTCATTCATTTGTCATTACGTACGAGATTACCAATACTAGACCATTTCTTTCAATGAAGTGTCAGTGGTTGAACATGGGAGTCACAATGACGCCATTGTATTAGTAGAATACCAAACTTGTCAAAATCAACAATTATGAAGTCAATGATAGACAATTCTGACACAATTGTAATAGCAGAATTGAGGCCCTGACTGGTTGATGAAATTGGATAAAAACGGCCATTCTCCGATTAGCAAGTTTTACGTGTCCGGGCTTGCATAATCCGTAATATTACCATATTCAATCATGCAATTTTTTTTTATACATAATTATGTTAGATAGCATCCGTATCTAGTTGTAAACGAAAACATTGGCTACTGTTTTAAGTGGTTAACACTAAATTAATTTGTCTTATGTTCAAAGATCCTCTGTTCTCTAATTACCGTGGCGGGTCCGCACACCAAATTAATGTTAAAACTTGCTTGTAATTTTTATAACGTACAGATTTACTTTGATCCATTCAACGCTTTAAACGGTATTAAGCAACGTGTATCGCATAACAAAATATCGACTCAATAGAACCAGTCTATAAATAATTATCATTAAGTAACCGCATGTCCGCTCGAAAGTTATAATTGCCGTGACATATTCTGTTCTTGGGTGCACATCCCTAATACTGTACTACTGCACATCACTACCGTAATCGTCGCGACTCCTCATTATGTGCCGTGCCGCGGCCCATCAGCAGTTGCACGTCTCTAACGTTAGTGTAAGTACCGCCAATGAAGCATCTGAGTATATAATTACCGTAGCCTTGGTTAAAAACTTTTCTAATTACCGTTGTACTTATTTTAATTCTTGATTTGTTAAGTTAGACCCAAGTTGATCATGTAAATGGAGACAATACTTTGGCCTCCGTACGTTGTAATGTGTTATTATCATTTAATTATATAATATTTTACATAGACTTGATGATATTTTCTAATAATTACCGTTACATTAAATATTAAATTACCATTACGATTAATTGTTACATGTCACATTATTTATTGAATTCGTGTCTTTGAGTTCTTTCGTATTTTAATGTGTTTATGTCAAATTAGTGACAAATAAAAAAGGTTACGGTAATTAGGAGAATGACCGAAAAGTTAAAAAAACAAAGGATTCTCCTCATTGTCTATGGCCAAGATGAAGGGCTTATAACATTACACGATGAAAAAAAAGCGCGGGAATCATCGAATTTGGCGGGCGTGATTTTTCTTTCGTTTTCTTATAAATATTAAAAAACGTTGACTATTGGAGATAAGTTGTGTAGATATATGTAAATATTCATTAGATTAGTTGATATAATTGTTTGTAGATATAGTTCTTCATATTTAGGGTAAGTTTTTTCTATTTTATTTTCTCTGGCCAGTGGCCAGTATGGACAATGAACCGCCAGATCCGGGGGGCACAGTTCCCTCGGTCGGGCATAATATTACAATTTATGAATCCAGTATGGATACAGACTCGTCCTTAAACAGATCGGAGCGGAAAAGGGCTAGAGCTCCACGAAAATTATGTAAAAGTTGTAACAAAAGAAGACGAAATGGGCGCTCATCAGGAACAAATAATGAATCAAATTGTCATTGTGATAATGACTCAGTTCATAATCCAAAAATAACTTCAGATGTACCGGTACAATCAATTTCATTTCATCAAGAAGCCACTCCACGTTCTGTGGATGGTCCCCAGATTGAAACCCAGAACTCTGATCATCCCCAGAAGGCGCCACAGGTTGCTAGGGCTTTGTACGAAGCCACAGACCTGTCGCCATACGTTGTTCATATCCAAAAAAATGTTGATACAAATAACTCGGCTCAAACATTACACCCAATAACTTTAGGACACTTTTTAAAAAAACGCAGATTTAACCACATCATTAACGGTTCACTAAAACGTATTGGTCGCAACCGAATTTCATTAAGCTTCTCCCATTACGTAGATGCAAACTCCTTTTTAAAGGACCCAAGTTTGGCCAAAGAAAACTTGAGGGCATTTGTTCCATCTTTTAATGTGTGTCGAATTGGAATTGTAAAAGGCGTACCTACTGAATGGTCCCCGGAGGAGATAATTGAAAATATATCCGTCCCCGCTGGATGCGGGAAAGTCTTAAAAGCTAGACGTCTTAATTATAAAGTACACGAACCGACCCCTGTGTGGAAACCATCCCAAACAGTCGTGCTCACCTTTGATGGACAAATTCTACCAAAACGTGTTTTTTGTTGTTACAATTCCATGCCTGTGGAATTGTATACATTCCCTACAATCCAATGTTTTAATTGTTGTCGATTTGGCCATACAAAGGTACAATGTAGGTCGAACCCTCGGTGCTTCAAGTGTGGGGAGAAGCATTCTGCTGACACTTGCAGTATTGAAGACGAGAGTAATAGTAAATGCTGTCATTGCGGTGGCATTCATTACGCCACCAATAAAAAATGTCCAGAATTTGAGAGACAAAAATCTATTAAACATTATATGGCCCATAGCTGCGTGTCGTATGCTGAAGCGTCGCAACTACATCCACCAATATCGAAATTGTATGCAGATGTGGTAACATCTGCCCCATCACATACCACTAAAAATACATTTTATTCACAACCTTCGCCCCAGTCACGTAACACAACAGTTGTCTCCTCTCAAAGAAAAACTGTATTCCTCAAACCTCGGGATCCCCCAAAATCAACTAAGGGGTATGACCGGGCAGCTCATCAGGCTTTGATCAATAATGAAGTTTCTGTGTCAGGGAATGGTGTTGCATTCCAAAATAAAACAACAAATAATAATGACACTCAAATTTTAAATTTAATAATCCTGTTAATTAATACTTTGTCTAAAAATAATAATATTGAACCGTCCAACGTTGCCACTGTAATTGATACTCTGTCTAACTTATTTAATAATGGATCCAAATCTACCCAAGATTGTCCAGTGGAACAGTCGCAGTATAGTGAATAAAAAATCTGATCTGACCTACATATTGAACAAATACGATCCCTTTGCAGTCGCTCTCTGTGAGACATGGCTTAAACCAGGGTTCTCTTTTAGAATTCCTGGCTATGCGTGTCTAAGAACAGACAGAAGCGATGGGTATGGCGGTGTCGCCATACTTATTAAAAATAACTTGTCTTTTCAATGTTTTCCTCTTCCAAGTCTCAGCGACGATATTTCTGCTGTCGCTGCTATTGTAAATAAAATCTGTTTAGTATGTATATATTATTCTCGTCCCACTGTAAATATTCTTTCTGAAATAAGTAATCTCCTTTCAATTTTACCTAAACCATTTTTGGTAATGGGCGACTTTAATACACAACATCAGTCCTGGGGTAGTTCTAGTTCCAATTACTATGGGGAAAAGTTATTGGAAATCCTAGACTCTAATAATTTGTGTATTTTAAATACATGTCTCCCAACACGCCAAACGAATCCAGATGAGGGAGTAAGTGCCCCTGACCTCTCAATCTGCACACCTGATTTAGCATCGACATTATCCTGGTCTCCTTTACAGTCTTCTTATGGTAGTGATCATTACCCTTTAATAATTTCTTTTCCACATAATAAAAAACCAGCTGTTTGTAATCCAACTCCACGTTTAAAGTATAGACTTCAAAATGCAGATTGGGATACATACAAAAATTGTGTAGAAGAAAGAATCCTTGCTATATCTAATTCTTTACAAATACATGATCCTCAGCTATTATCTAATCAAATAACCAACATTTTAATAGAGGTGGCAGATAATACTTTCCCTATTAAGAATGGAGCTTCAGGCAAAATTCCTTCACCACCTTGGTGGGATGCTGAGTGCACTCAGGCCATTAAAAAAAGAAAAGAAGCAGAAAAAAATTATGGTCATACTATGACTCGTCACAATTTTGAAATCTACCAAGAAGCTGCACGTACAACTCGTAAGCTCCTTAGAAAAAAGAAATTTGAAGGTTGGCAAAGATTCTGTGCATCCATCTCGCCAGAAGTTAACGCATCCCTAGTATGGCAAAATATTAGGCGATTTAGGTCAGCATTCAGTGACACAACAGCCTCAAAACTACCACTAGAATTAGCCAATCAGTTTATGGATCACTTAGCCCCTCCTTCAGCCCCAGAACAGAGATCTTTACATTTCCCCCATGTCCCTATTCCCAATTCTGAAATGAATTCTCTCTTCACACTAAGTGAATTGAAAGGAGTTCTTTCTCATGTTAAGGATTCAGCTCCTGGTGAAGATGGTATACCATATTCATTTATAGCTAATCTGTCTGACTCTGTTCTTTTAATATATTTAAACCTCATCAATACAGCTTTGATATCTGGCAACATTCCATCAAGTTGGAAGTCTCAAACAATTATTCCCATCCTGAAACCAAACAAACCTTCTTCTAATGTTACTTCTTATCGACCAATCGCACTTTCTACAGTTCTTGTTAAGATCGTTGAACATCTTATTAAGAATCGTTTGGAGTGGTATTTGGAAAGCAAAAACTTGCTAGCCACATCACAGTTTGGTTTTAGGAAGGGTAAAAGTACGATGGACAGCCTTAGTGTGTTCACAACTGATATTCGCTTAGCCTTCTCTTCTAATAATTCTGTAATTGCTGCTTTCCTCGATATTAGCTCTGCTTACGATAATGTCCTGGTATCAATCCTAGAACAAAAGCTAAATTTATTACAAGTTCCAAAAATGCTGTCTAACTTCATAATTAATATGCTCTCAGAGAGATCTTTAAATCTTCATATGGAAGGGTGTACATTCACCCGGTTAGTATGGAAAGGTCTCCCTCAAGGTTCAGTACTAAGTCCAATTCTTTACAACATTTACACTTACGATTTGGAACCCTCTCTTAATAAGTCAGTACAAGTCCTTCAGTATGCAGATGATTTACTTCTTTATTTATCTGGTCATTCTGTTGAAAATATTTGTACTTCCTTAACCTCTTCTTTAAGTTTACTGAAGACTTGGCTGGAAACCAATGGTCTACACCTGTCAATTGATAAAAGTAACATTGTATTGTTTACTAGAATGCGTAAGCCTCCTAATTTCACAGTAAGTTATAATGATATTCCCATGCCCATTAAAAACCAGGTTAAATTTTTAGGCCTTGTTTTGGATACACATCTTACTGGTATACCACACTGTGATTATATAGCTGCTAAATGTGAACGTCATATTAACATAATTAGATGTCTTGCTGGTGTTTGGTGGGGAGCACATCCTTTTTCATTGAAACTACTTTACAACACCTTGATAAGAAGCGTATTGGACTATGGGACTTTTTTGCTTGAACCTGCAAATGTTGCTGGTCTTAAGAAACTGGACAGTGTTCAGTCTAAAGCACTTAGAGTGGTTTCAGGTGCAATGAAAAGTAGTCCTATTAATTGTCTTCAGGTGGAATGTGGAGACCCTCCACTACATTTACGACGTCAATTTCTATCTGATAGATTTATGGCTCGGTGTTTGCAATTTACACATCATCCTTTGCGAAATAAACTTTCCATTCTCTCTGAAGAAGTTATTTCATCCAGTTACTGGAGGCACAAAGATACTCCGTGTTTAGTTAAAAGCTTCAGAAAATATAATTTAATTGAAGCTCCCTGTCACCAATCTCAATTTCTTTCAATATTTCACTGTAATTACAGTTCGTTAATTATGTCACCAAATATACATTATAACCTTAACATTTATCGAGATGACGTATGTCATAACCTTAACTTCAACTTCACTATGGATAGAGACTGGAAGGGCTGTCAGCTCCTGTTTACAGATGCTTCGAAGCATGGAAGAGACTCATGTGTGGGAGTAGGTGTATACCACTCTCAATTAAATATCGTCCAAAAAATAAAGCTCCCGCCCGAATCAACTGTATTTACGGGAGAATGTTACGGTCTATTCAAAGCTGTCGAATATATACTTATGATGGGCTTACGGAATTCACTAATTTTAACTGATGCAAGGAGTGCCTTACAATCTTTGGCCAAATTCCCTTTCTATTCTCATAATTCTTATATTATATTTGAAACTCGTGAACTCCTCTATAGGTGTTCTACTAAGGGGTATTCAGTACATTTTGCATGGATACCCTCGCATTGTGGCATTTTAGGTAATGAGAGAGCTGATCAGTTAGCTAATGATGCCGTATTTTGTGGAGATGTTTTTCCGTATAAAAATAACTCCCAAGATCTGGCAGCTCTGCCCAAGGTTTATCTACAGGAATCCTGGGGTCAGCTTTGGTCCGAGCAATCAGTGAAAGGGAAATTTATCGTACTATTCAACCATCCATTTTTGTTAAACCTTGGTTTAGCAAGTACAAGCTTAGCAAAAAGATTACTTCAATATTCATACGTATGCGATTGGGTCACGTATGCACTCCTGCTCATCTTGCCAGGCTTGGTATTGTGCAGAACCCTGCGTGTGAATGTGGCGCTGAAGTGGGAGATCTGAACCACCTTATTTTTTCCTGCCCCCTTTATGACCACTCCTCACTTTTTCAAAGTCTTGTTTCCCTCCGAGTCCCTTTACCCACTTCTATCTCATGTATTTTATTTAATTTTAATGTAGATATTTATAAAACCATAGCTCTATTCCTTGTAAATAATGATATAGCTATTTAAACGTTAATTTTTAAACTGTAAATATTAAGTACCTACTTAATTTACCATGTAGTTTTTAGTTTGCGCACCAAGTCGGCCTTTTTGTTAGGCCCATGGCATGGTGGCGTTAAATGGTTAGAGTCTTCTGTTGTATTATAGTTCCTTACTGTTATTATATCTTGTTTTAATTTATTATTTTTATACATAACAACTAATCTCCTTTCCATTTCCAAATTTCCCGTTGTAATATTTTATTATTTCGCGAGTACTTGATTCTTACGTTTTGTTATCAAAAAAAAGTATTGTCAGTGGCAATAAGCACGAATAGTGCAACGCCAAAACACAAAAAAAAAAAAAAAAAAAAAACATTACACGATTTATCGGGCACGATCGGCAGCGCGGCAGGGAAGTAAGGCGGTCAAAACCATTCGACCACCCGATTTCTTATTACACCTCCCTTTCCCTGCAGGCAGGGTACCGATAAATCGTCTAGTGAAGCCCTTCAGACCCCCGCTTCGTCCCACCATCTCCTTCGTGGCCTGCCAGGACCCCGCTTCACTGTGTCAGGATACCAGCCTGCTTTCGTGACATGCATCAGACAGGTGCCTCAATCACAGAGTATATAATCACTACGTTTAGCCTCAATCTCAAATGGAACTGTGCAAGTCCCATTTGAGTTGGGCAACTATTTCATGAAAAAGTCATTCAATCATAAATTTTGTTGTAAGGGCAACATTGCAGTAGCTGTCATTCATGTATTGGCCGCGTTCCGAATTAGGCTGTAAACGATATGAGCGTCCATGAACCCGTTCCGAATTACTGTGAGCGGAATTTCAATGTCCCTTGAATCGTCATGACATGCGCCATCTTGCTATTACACCGACCATGGCCCAAACAAGGAACTTAATATAAGTTCCTTGGGCCCAAACGAGAGCGCTGTCAAATGATCTGATGACAGCTTTTAGCTGTCATAATCGTGAAAATTAAATCGGAACGCAAAATATTGATGTGAGCTTGTGAGCGATTATTTACTAATACGGAACGCAGCCTAGATTGTTTAAAAATTGTTTATTTGAGTTTTCGAGTTTTGACATTAGTGACATCAGTCAGTTGCTTTAAGTTTCGTTGCACTTTGTGAGAAATATTTTATTTCATAGTATTATATCCTGCAGCAGGATTTACTAGTTTTCAGTTAACATGTTTATAGATGATGAGGATGGTGAACCTGCGATGACCGAAAGTGTCGGTTCTAGCAAGGATAGTATTTCTGTGAAGAATAAAGGAAAGAGTCGCGGAAAGAAACGAAAACGGTATTGTTTTATCCATATTAACAAACAAACAACAACGCTGTGATTTTATTTATGCGGCTTACACCGATCAAAGTACATTTTATTTTTCTCTAATTTCATAAATCGTCACCCTACTGTGAAAATGAACAGTAGGCCTAATGTTTTGTTGGAGTAATTTTTTGCCGAATCGTGTCTTAACGTGTTGTTAACAACGCATCGTGTGGCATCTCTTAGGTACTGTAGGAGCAGCAAGGCAATTTTTTATTTAACCTTTCACTAATAAAGTTTTCTGTACATTTCAGTTCCAACAGTGAGAGTAGCAGTGAAGATGAAGATGTACTTGCGGAGAACTCTGTCGAGGTGGACAGGTGTCTTCATGCATCTGCTATTAAAAATAATTTAGATGAGACCAGTGTCAGGAAAATTATAAAGGTATGCTGTTGATCTATAGCTACCCAGACATGAAACCTGGAAAACCAACTTTACATTTTCGTATACATCATATAGGAGATCACCCAGCCTCCATACATTGTTGGGCTGTTTTCAAAAGTCTGGCCAACTGCTGCGCTCCGTCGCTCTTTGGTAGCAATAAGTGGAGTGACTAGGTCTGAGCTCCGTAGGTTAGGACGGGCAGAATAAACACATTGATGAGTTTGGGATTCACGGAAATTGGCAAATCTCCCTTGATTAACGTCTTCAATGACCAGTTGTATTTATATTATAGTAATCATTAGTATTTATTTAAAACTTGGGTATAGAACTAGGGTGGCATGATACAAAATGTTTATATCCATGAGTTCTATTTAATTATTGTGTTTATTTTAGTTGGCCGGCAATAAAAAGAAACCCTAATCTGGGTGATCTCAGATAATTTGGGGTTGAATAACTTCTTGATAAATTGACTTGCAACTTAGGTGTGACAGTAAAAAATGTTTATTATGTTATGCACTATCCAAATAATAAGTTTATTTTGATTGGCTTTTGAAAATGGCCCAGTCTGGGTGGTCATCATCAACTGTTTTTAGTTTTGTTGGCGTCTACCTCAATAAGCTAACAACAGTAAAATCACACAAAATCAAAACAAAAGCAATTTGTGTTTATTGTTCTTTTAAACTATACAACATATTTTGATGCCTTTCACACCATTTTGTCAATTTATTCTGTAAGATTCATATGAAATACTATTTAAAACTTTTATACTTATAAAAATTATACCTAGCCACTAGTACATAGGAGAATACCTATCTCAAGCACAACTTACAGGTCTTTTTTGTAAAGTCTATCTACATCAACATGTTATTTCTTTATTCTAGAAAGTGGTGACAAATAACCGTGTGTTGGCCCTTGTGAAGATGCGTGAAGAAGAAGACTCCGGCCCTGATGAGAACAGTCTACGACCAAAACTTACAAGAGCGAAAGTCAAGTAAGTAAACATGACAACAACTTTTCAAGGACTCAATGTGCGTACTTAAGGGATTGCTTCGACTTTTCTTACCAGCTTTCTCTTCAACAACCAAATATAAACCCCTCTATGAAAAGGTGAAACGATTCCTTCCTCTTCTGCCTCCTTCTGGCTTAAAGGCAGTCTCTCTCCGCTACTAATTGGTACAACTCTGCTTAACCATACAGAAATTACGAGTGCAATAGTATGTTATGGTACATACAAACCCAATGTTTCAGGGAGCTAAGGAAAGGGTCTCCAAAAACCCATTCAGGAACAGGTTGGAACTTGGATAATTTGGAGCTGACTCCTATCAAGCACATCCCGGTGAAGACCAGGCCTGAAGTGAAGGCTCTCATTGCCCAGGAGTTGCCTGAAGACGAGGATGATGAAGAGTATGAACCCACCCCTGATGATGTGCTGGTTCGTGATATAAATGTACTAATTTGTAATAGATGGCTTTCTCTTAGAGTAGTAGGGTTTAGGTGAAGAATAGAAAAAAGAGGTTATAACTTATTCTAAAAGTTTTTGATGAAAGTGTGAAACTGACCCTGGTCAAAACTTAGATTAAAATGTCACTTACTGGAGATTGTTTTTTGTAGTTTGTGTTTGATCCTTATCAGATTAGATTCTTAACACGTTGAACGCCAAGAAAAAATATGCATCTTACCGTTCAAGTCGCGTCGGTCAGTGATGGTCGACAACTAGGCTTTCCGTTCGGGCCGCGTCGGTCAGTGCTGACCGCGTTTTACGAGTGTTTTCGATCCATTCATACAGGCCGTAGGGCAGTGCTATCAAACTAAATCCCATATTCATTGGACCCGCGTGGCCCTCTAGTTACTCCATATTACGATGGTTTTTGAAAAACGTAAAAAACCGAAAACTTCAATAACCAAAGAGTAAAAATTTGTGTGGCGCGAAATTTGGAAAGGCCTTTGTCCAGCCGTGGATTTTCCGGGCTGATGATGGTAAAAAAGTAATTTTTGTAGGATTGTGAGTTTGGATGTAGAAAGTAATCTCTAAATCTACTCATCCGATTTCAAAAATTCTTTCACTAATGGAAAGCTACGTTATCAATGAGTGATGCTATCACTAATATTATAAATCCGCAAGTTTTTGTGTATGCGTGCGTGAGTGTGAGGGTGTGTGCGTGAGTGGGGGTGCGTGCGTGAGTGTGAGTGTGTGTGCGTGAGTGAGTGTATGTGAGTGTGAGGACGGGGCCCGATAGCGCCGAAGACTGCCAGGGCGGCGGGATCGTCCGAAAGGGTTACCGCTGCCCTGGAACAGAAAGGGCTAAGGAAGGAACACGGGTGGGTTTTAGTCAGTAAGAGTCTGACACTCCCTTCCGCTCCAGCCAGAGCGGAAAGGGTCATTTGATGATTTCCCATCCTCAAAAAAAAAAGGGCATATGAGTGTGTGTGAGTTTGTAAAATATTTAGCAAAAACTATTAAAAAAATCGTTTTGTATAGGCACCAAAAAGTTTATTGGAGTAAATCTATTTATAAAAATTAAATTTAATTAAATTTTCAAACTCGGGAGACGCGGGAGGGACCTGACACCGCGACCCGCGCGGCCCCCTTTAACGGAAAGACGATTTTCTGTCTCTAGGAGCCGCGTCGGTCAGCGTCAGTGCTGCCCGACGTTTAATAACTCCATGAATAATTACTAAAGTTGACTTTTGTTAATAAAAATATACATTTGGACATAAGATATAAGTATCTAATTAAAAAAACATTTGGTCTCAATTTGGATATAACTATGATTTTTGCTTGGCCTAAAGGCATAGTTCGCTGTCAGTCAGCACTGACCGCGTTGGCGTTCAACGTGTTAAGGAATTACTTGTTAAAGGGAATGAGTACCTAATTTTTTTAATAAAAGGTACATAATTAACTATGATATTTTACTTCACCATTTTTGTAGTCATGATGAACTAAATCTCACAAATAAAGTACCTACCTGTCACTGCTGGGTTAAGTTAAAGTTACCCAATGTTAATCCTGAATTAAAACTAAGCATTTTTAATTGTTTTTTTTGTTAAGCTGTTGGTCCCGGCTGTCATTTGTCCATCTTTGGCAGTTGTTACAGGTAGTTAGTGGCCCAAAAAGTCTGACACCAGTCTTACCAAGTGGTATTGTATTTCCCAGTATTAACTGGGTTGTGGAGGTCAGATAGGCAGTCGCTCCATGTAAAATACTGGTATTCAGCTGCATCCGGCTAGACTGGAAGCTGACCCTAACATAGTTGAGAAAAGGCTAGGCAGATGATGAGATGGCTGATATTGTTTTTTCTTAGGAATATTTAAAAATCTAATTGATTTGTAAAAATAAAAATAAAGGGTATAATAGAATATCCTGTCATCCTCAGAGTGACGATGACCAAGGCCTGGAGTCATGCAGTGACCTGGACTCACAACCAAGGACTCCAGCCACTCCTCGCAGCCAGCACTCCACCAGTCCGAAGGTCGTTAAAGATGGACCCTTCAAAGTACCACAGGTGAGGACATAAATAAATAAATATGCTTTGTGTGCATTCGTAAGACAGCTAAGATGGACCTATTAAAGTGCAAGGTGTTGAAGATTCAAAATATGTCATCAGTAACATCAAAGTATGTTCTAATTTACTATTCGGATAATACGAGTAAAAACGGATATTTTTTGGTTCATTATTTTTTCGCATTTTTACGTGTTCATAAAGTTCGACTGAATGACTTTGTCATAAAATTGTCGACCTTTATGAACTTGGAGGTTGTATTTATGATTTTGAGTACATACGTTTTTCAGTCGCGAATCATATTTTAATCACCATGCAACCTAGCACTTGCCTCCAGATTGCAAAAAAAAAATTGAATTTCGCGGACTACCCTTTCCGCATTTAACCCTTAAAGTGAACCATTGTGCGTGAACCATGGTGGACGTTTCTCCAACCAGCCCACCTCCCTCCAGGAGCAGATGAAACTTCCTGATCTTCTCTGGACATTCGCAAGGGATCCTGTGTTCCAAGAGTCTTCTCGCGGATCTGAGTAGCACCGGTGCACTCAAAGAGCACATGCGCCACCGTGTCCTCCGCCTCCATGCACGCTCTGCACAGGGGACTGTCAGTGATACCTAGGGTGTGGGAGTGATTGTTCAGTGAGCAGTGTCCAGTGATGGTCCCCGCCACCAGTCGTAGGCTTTTTCACTATCCAGATGCAGAAGGCGCTTAATCAGCTTTGTGTCATATCCAGGGATGGATTGCCCACACCCTGGTGTTGTGGTCCACCATTTCTCCGCTTGTTTTTGAGTGTGATCCTTTAACCAACTTCTTAACTGCTTGATAGGTATAAGCACAATAGGCTCTGGTCCACAAGCGTTTGCGCTGGATCCCCTTCTGGCGAGCTCATCAGCTGCATCGTTTCACTGTGACCTTTGATCCATTGTAGTGTCACCGTGTTGCGGTTTAGTACCATAACTCGTTCGAGGGCATTATGGTATTCTAGTTTTAGTCTCGATGTGATTTGATTTCTCTTTAAGGATTGAAGAACTCATACTCTGTCGAAGAGTATACGAATATGGGTATACGTAATTTCCCTGTCCTCTATAGCAAATGTCGCTTGGATAATACCTACGCACTTAGCTTGGTAGATAGAGTTGAGCAATATAAGGGGTCTGTATATTATAATGTTTAGGTCGTCGGAGAAGACTTCGACACCGGCGCCGCCGTCGTCGGTATTTGATCCATCAGTGTAGATCCTTAGCTATTTTGGACCTGAGTAGTCGCACGTCTCCGCTATGAGCTCTATGTTGTAGTGTTTTTGAAAGCAGTGGGTATTCAGGCTTCTGTCGCTGGGTGATGCCAACATGGGCTTTTGTTTAATAGCATCCCCTTTAATGCGTGTATTTTTAATTCTGGAATATTTACTTTGTTTACCGGATACTTCGAGCCTAATAGTCGCCAGGTCCTCTCTTACGATGTGAAGAGGTGCTAACCCCAGCATCACCTATAATGCGGCAATGGGTGATGTTCTCATGCTGCTGGCGATTGCCACGCAGGCACATCTTTGTAGCTTCTCGAGGTCCTTTTGGGCCGTGCTCAGGTTGGTTCTGGGGCCACCAAACTAAAAAGCCGTATGTGATGATTGGTCGGATGAGTGTAGTGTATGGCCAGTAGGTGATTTTGGAGCTAAGCCCAAATTCCTTCTGAGCAGCCTTTTGCTTTGCCATAGTGCTATGCTGGCATTTGTAGTGATGTAATCGGTGTGTTTTGCCCAGTTCAGCTATTTATCCAAGCAGATGCCCACTTGCCCAGGTATTTGGTTTCAATCGATAGGCTTAGGGTGGTCCCAATGAAACTTGGTAATTGTAGGGTTGCCAACTTTCTTTTCTTTGTGAAAAGTACGATTCGGTTTTGGTAGGGTTTACTGCCAGTTTATATTCCTTGCACCACTCCTCTGTAATATTCAAGGCTTTACGCATTTTATATGAAACTAGCTTCTGCCCGCGACTTCGTTCGCGTGAAGTTTTGATATCGCAACGCATCGCCTGCTCAACGGAAGCTTTTTTCCCGCTTGCAACATTTCATATTGCTGCTCCGCAAGATTTCTGACCGCCCTAGGCTAGGCTAATTATGAGGACGCGCCCCCGCCAGGTATCTATGTTACGGTCGGCCTAAAAAGTAGTATATTAGTTTTAACTTTTTGTGAAAATTCTAACGTGGTTCATACTACCTATAAAAGTTTTCAAAAATTGAGCTCTCCTCTTATTATATTAAAAGTGCATGCGTAGACTTGATTTCAGCGCACCCCCCTGATTCTCGCGCCCTAGGCTGCAGCCTAATTAGCCTAAGGGTTAATCAGGCCCTGGGGACCACCATCGTAATCGCGAAAAAAATTTCAACGGCCCCATACTAAATTGCAATACCTACTCCACCAAATGTATGAAACAGCCGATTATTTTTTTACGATTACGATCTTGGTCCCATAGAGAAAGTTGTTCAGTTTGATGGTCTATAGCACACCCTTTCATATGACTATACCCTTTTTGTTACACGTTTTATAGCTTCGATTATTTTATTTTTGCCATGGTTCGTTATACTTATTATCAATGATATCTTTATATTGTGTTTGAATTTTATTTTTATTTCTCCTATCCGAATTATCCGGATACCATCCGATACACGCAAATGCATGCCATATTAGGATTATGGCATGCATTTGCGTGTATTAGGATAATTGCATGCCATAATCCTAATACACGCAAATGCATGCCATAATCCTAATACACGCAAATGCATGCCATAATCCTAATACACCCAAATGCATGCCATAATCCTAATACACCCAAATGTGGGCTAAAATGAACACAATAACAAGTAAACACTTAATCAGGCACATTCGATTCAGCATTATTTGTTGAACAACAAAACCATCAACCGGCTCGCGCCGATCGGCAAACTCCGTTCAGTGTCTTCCCTCTCTGAATCATAAACACGACGGCACGGTACAAGTTGAGCCAAACCGGCTTCTTTCTGAACATACATTTACATAATAGGGTGGACGACAAAACAAACTAATTAGTCAGTAAGTAGATTATCAAAAAATATTTCACCCGTTTTGTTACGTAAACCAAAATTGACAAAGATACGACGCTAAATGCGTCAAGCCTTGGTATAATTTTTAGTGCGTTCCAACGTCACGAGCTTCCGCACTCCCGAGTTTTGATGCGTTTTATGTTTGTCAATATTGATTGATTTATAAAACCAAAAAATACGTGTCCATTATTTTAGATAATTGGAATCATACCGCCAGTAGCACCCTTCAGCCATAATTTCCCAGCAATCAATTCTTAGCTCGTTAATAAATAAGTTTGTCTGACAGGACATATCAACACCAGCACGAAAGAAACTGGATTTAGAAGAGGAAGCGACAATCGCACGACGTACTCGATCCAAGCTCAGTCTGTCAGCCACGTCCATAGAACACATCGAGAGTACGTTCGTCCCTCCCGACGACCTCCCGATGCCGGCTGTCGATGACCTCTGGAACCAGTTCCTGAACGAGTGCCTGAACCCAGCCTCTACGTCGAGGAATGAGGACGATGATGAGACTGATCCAGAGTATAATGTGGCTGCTGATCAGGATGCACGTGAGTTTATTGATACTGTTTGTTAGCTATTTTACAAGGTGGCCATTTAGTAACCTGCATCTCACAAGGGGGTGATTCGCCGCTCTCGGCAACAGCTCATGCATATCCCATTACCGTAAGAATGATCAAATTCCTGTAAAACAAATATTAGACAGACTATTTCGATATGTATGAAAAGCATTTTTTTACGAATTTGGTAAAAAAGGAGGAGCCCTGGCTGAATAATAACAGCCGCTCGGGTCAATCTTTAGGTTAAATCGTGCTTGCCTAGGTTGGTCTGTGGATGGGTGACCACCCATTACATACCGGGTATCCTCCGCAACTTGAAAGGCACGTTGACCCGTTGGTCCCGGCTGTCATTTGCAGATCTTTGACAGTTATTACAGGTAGTCACTTAGTGGCCTAAAGTTTTTTTTTCTAGTGGGAAATCATCATATGACTCTTTCCACTCTGGGTGGGAGTGCGGGAGGGAGTGTCAGACTTTTACTGACTAAAACCCATCCATGTTCTTTCCTCACCCTTTATGTTCCGGGGCCACGGTATCTCTTTCGATCATTACCGCAGCCCCGGCATGGGCCCAAAAAGTCTGACGATCAGTCTTACCCAGGGGTATCTTATTACCCAGTTCTACC
Source organism: Xestia ashworthii (assembly GCA_950022955.1). Taxonomy (NCBI): domain Eukaryota; kingdom Metazoa; phylum Arthropoda; class Insecta; order Lepidoptera; family Noctuidae; genus Xestia; species Xestia ashworthii. The sequence goes on from OX465563.1 coordinate 6,888,008, forward strand.
TGGGTTGTGGAGGTCAGATATACAGCCGCTCCAGGTATAATACTGGTATTCCGACAGCTGAATACCAGTTGAGGTTGACTTCCAGTCTAACCGGTAGATCCGGTTAGACTGGAAGCCAACCCCAACATAGTTGGAAAATGGCGAGGCAGGTATGATGATTTCTTTGGTTAGAGATACTTTATCGTTTCGTGGCGCGTTTGTCGTGTTTCCGTCGGTCGGTCGCCATAGCGTTGTTGGCAAAAGTTGGTTCATATTCGTGATATTTTATAATTCGTTTGCCTTGATTGGTGTGATAAAATCTTACTTGATTTTCGAGTGACTATTGCCCGTTTTCCCTGGAGAAGTTCCATGATTTCAATTTTGGAATATCAACTTATGACGCGCTGATCTAAATGTTTAACATTGAACAGAGTCCTTCAATAAACAAAAAAGCAGCCAAGTACGAGTCAGACTCGCTCATGAAGGGTTCCGTAGCAGCAAGTAACATAATATAAAAGTTCTTGATCCTCAGTTCTTTTTTATTTGAGTTGATTGAATGAAAGGTAAATTGCGGTTTACGATTTATGACGTATTAAAAAAAACTACTTACTAGATCTCGTTCAAACCAATTTTCGGTGGAAGTTTACATGGTAATGTACATCATATATATTTTTTAGTTTTATCATTCTCTTATTTTAGAAGTTACAGGGTTAAGTTAAATGTGTGTCCCCACACATTTCACCACTTTGAAGTGTCTCTCGCGCAAACTATTCAGTTTAGACAAAAATGATATTAGAAACCTCAATATTATTTTTGAAGACCTCTCCATAGATACCCCACACGTATGGGTATGATTCAAATAAAAGTTTTGAGTTTCAGTTCTAAGTATCCCCATACTTAGAACTGAAACTCAAAAAAAAAACAATAAATTTTGGGGGTTCCCCAACCCCCAAAATTTATTGTTTTTTTTTTCTATTTTTGTGTAAAAAATGCGGTTCACAGAATACATCTACTTACCAAGTTTCAACAGCATAGTTCTTATAGTTTCGGAAAAAAGTGGCAGTGACATACGGACGGACAGACAGACATGAGGAATCCATAAGGGTTCCGTGTTTTGCCATTTGGCTACGGAACCCTAAAATTCAAAAATCTGCAGGAGATGAAAGTTTGTACGGTAGTTCGTCATTTTTGCCGATGTGGGAGGCGATAAGGCGATGATAACAATGAAACAAAGACAGCGACTTCGGAAGTCGGTTTTTTAGCTTCAAAGCTCCAAGTTCATCACTGCACTCGTAAATATGGTTTTCTTAAATATTTTAACGTCTAGTTATCTGTGAAAAAGTATCAGTTAAATACCAATTTCAAAAGAAATCTTGGTCTTCAAATTAGATATTTTCGAAATAATTGCAGAACAGGAAATTTTCAACAATACTTGAAATATGCATTACATCGACAACAATGAACAAAGAAACAGCCCAAATTAGCGTTTAATGGATGCACGCAGGTCACACTAAATTAGTCTACACTATGAATTCGTCGAATTTGAAGTTATTCGTCAACGAAAAAAAAAATCCAGAGGAAATTTAAGAAAAAAAAAACTCGCGACAGGCGAATTTTTTTTTAACTTTCTTCTGCACTCCTCTAGGAACTCAATAAAAAAGTCCCATGAAAATCCGACCCCTATAAACTTCGTTCCACCTTTTGAGTATTTTTTCTCTAATTGCACTTCGCTAATTCTTTTTGTAGGTATTTTAAATGAGAAGAAATACCGCTACAGAGTGCCCAACTCAAGTTAACACGATATACAGTTAGTTTACGTCTGACAGCATCAAATCAACAACAACCTTATGTTAATAAGAATAAAGATCACTGTTATTTGACATACTTGTCAGTGGCAGTAGCCGAAAATAACCCTTATTTAAACGGAGATAAAGGTCACATTTTTAAACAGTGATGCCCATCTTTTGAATGAATAGTAGTGTGTACGCTGCGCGTTGCGACGGACACGACACGTTAGTTTTCCTTTCTGTAAAAAAAAATATATTTTCATCCCCCCATCTCGGAAAGAGTATTTTTGCTGTTCGATATCTGAGTGCAAAAGCCGTTTTTATCGTCTTGAGGGTAAAGTAAATTTGAATTTAGAACATCGTGTGCACTAAGCATGTGAATTCAAAACATCATTAAACCTATTTACCTCTACCTCTATGGTGCCAAATTTATCATACAATTTTTTTTTCAATTTTTTAAGACCTCAGACTCGGAACCTTGGAGGACACGGTGGAGCACACGGTGGAAGTCTGCCCTGCGTGGGCGGAGCACCGCCGTGTCCTCGTAGCGGCGATCGGCGGCGGCGACCTCTCGCGTCCGGCCCTGGTTCAATCCATGGTCCGGAGCGAGACGGAATGGGAAGCCGTCACCTCCGCGCTGCGAAGCAGTCATGCTGGCGAAGGAGGTGGCGGAACAAGAGAGGGAGAGAGCCTCTCTTCCCGGCCGCCGCTGGAGACGCACCGGGCGTCGGGGGCCACGTGGTGGCTACCGGCCACCGTATATGCGGGCCTGTGGACGGTTAGCTATGGGCTAGCTAGCCGTCCGTCCGTCTAGTGACGACAGGCCGTGTCGACGGCGCGTTCGTGTTCCACGCGCGCCTCAAAGAGATGTCAGCAGAAGAGAGGGGCCCGCAAGGGCCGAAGCCTGCCGGGGTTGCGGGACTGTTCGAAAGAGATACCGCGGCCCCGGAACGTAAAGGGCGAGGAAGGAACATGGATGGGTTTTAGTCAGTAAGAGTCTGACACTCCCTCCCGCTCCGCCCAGAGTGGGAGAAGTCATTTGATGATTTCCCATCCTAAAAAAAAAAAAAAAGACTCGGAACCTTCTTGGTGTACTTTTTTTAATATGTTTTGCGCGCGCCATTTTCTTTTCACGTCATATTGTTAACACCTTAGGTTAAAAACAAGGAATCCAACTTGAAAACAAGTGAAAGACCTAAAATTACCACTCATTATCTAGCGACGAGGAAGTTTATTTGACGCCAACAGAATTAACTGAATTTGTTAATAATGCGCAATATTTTTTTTGCGTTTATTCATTTCCTCGCTGAGGTGGCATGAAAAGTTACGTGTTGCACTCGAGTGCAAAGATTTTTCACCTCGTGCTCTTTTGATTCTAAGTTTTAAATCACTCGCTTCGCTCGTGACTCAATTTTAGAATCTTTCGCTTGCTCGGTCATCAAAATTGAGCACGCGGTTAAAAAACAACTTTGCACTCTTGTATAACAAATAACTATTATAACATACCTAGTTTCCTCTACTTTCTTTTTATTTTAAATGCTTGTAGTGCCTATTGCCATTATCACAGACCTGTTCAAAAATCCACCCTTTATAATAAAAATATTTTATATTTCAGACGATGAAGATGAAGAATCACTAGGCAACAGTATTATAAAGATATCTAAGAAGGAGCTCAACGATTTGGTGACGGAGCTGTTCAGCATCATTCCAGAGACGGCTACTGAGGAGGAACTGATGGCCGATAACCTGACCAACAGCGTGCTCACTGAACATAGTCGGGTAGAGGTCTGTATGCTCTATTTATAAACAGATAGAATATATTTTATTACAAAAATATATTTTCAACACACTTCCTCGAAAACTGGTTTTTTCCCACTACTATTAGGTTCAAAATGCAGTGTATTTCACACACGTGTTTTTTTCATGTTTTTTCTACACATGTGCAGAAAGTAAAATTGCCACAGATAACTATACCTATACTTGGTCCAAACTGGTCAATTCATAATTAAAAAAACATTCACACCTGACTATAGAGTCAGAGGTGAGTGTTTTTTTTTTTTATTTCGGATAAGCGATCTACGTCTTTACGGCGGCGTAATCATTTTTTGAATATTCAAATTGTGTTTATAAATTCAATATCATAGATAAACATGATTCTTTAAAACTAATATTTTCTTTTATAAACAAATTAACATTTATTTGTGTTCTAAATTCAAAAATATATAAAAAAAAACTATTTTTGATATTAGGCTGTATAATAGCTTCATACCTTGGCTTCTCCTTTAAGTATTTTTATTAATCTGAAGTAAATATACATCTCATTTTAGGTGTCAACTTGCTGGGAAGGCAAGCAAGAGCCAGTTTCAGACGATGAAAATGGTCAAAAGCAGAAATTCTCTGACAGAATCATGTTTGAGAAGAAGAATTATTCAAGACTTTCTCAAGGAAAGAGTGAACCACAAGATAGAGAGGTAGCAAGAGTGAGTGAGATAGTAAACCTTCTCCAAAAGGATAGTGGTAAAGAAAAGAAAAAGCCAGAAGAAAGGAGAATATCGCCTAGGTTAGTAAATATTTGTATAATAGGCATGACGGCAGTATCAAAAAACTACAAATCTATTTACTCCGTCAGTTAGAGTATTGAAAAATAATGGAGGTATATTTTGTTTTGTAATTCAATGAATATAGACAAAGATAAAACGCATCAAAACTCGGGAGTGAGGGCTCATGACGTCGGTACGCTCTAAAAATTATACCTAGGCGTGACGTATTGAGAATTTTAAAACGTCGTAACTTCGTTAATTTTGATTTACGTAACAAAAGAAAATATGCGGGTCAAATATTTTTTGATAATCTAACTGACGGACTAATTAGTTTGTCTACCCTATTATTAACCGCCAAAAGTCTGCTGAGTAAGGACGTGGTGAATTCAGTATATCATACTAAGGTGATCTGTACAAGAAATTATTCCAGGAATGATTCCAGGAACGAAACAAATTAAATTTATTGGATTGCCATAATCCAATAAATTTAATTTGTTTCGTTTCCTCATACGCAATGAATCTTTACCGTGTCAAAATCGAACGCACGTAGCGAACGGCAAGCGCGACGACGAGTTCGATGAACTCTGTAGTTATTTAGGCAGAAAGTGAACAGCTGATTTCACGCATCGTTTGTTAGAGTATTTTAACATCTGTTGTTGTTTTTTTAACCCCCGATGCAGAAACGACGGGGTGTTATAAGTTTGACGTGTCTCTCTGTGTGTGGGTGTGTGTGTGTTTGTTTGTGTGTGTGGCGTCGTAGCGCTCTAACGGATGAACCGATTTTGATTTTTTTTCTTGTCTGAAAGGTTAATTAGTCGGGAGTGTTCTTAGCTATATTTGATAAAAATCAGTCCAAGATGGCCGCCGCCACAGAATGGCAGATTACATATTTATTCAACAACTCCCTCAATATGAGTATGAAAGGGCTTGACTAGTAGAATACTATGATAAATTAAAAATCCAAGATGGCCGCCATCACAAAATGGCGAATTAACGAATTATTTTCTATTTAACTCTTAGTACATTGTGTCGGGGGTTTACATAACACTGTAGTGCGGCGTACAGAGAATGTAATTTCAATGTAAATTGAAATAAAGTAATAGTAACTCAAAAAACGATAAACGATTCATTAATGATGTCATATACGCACGCCTGTTGCAAGTACTACGTACCTGACTTCTCTAAAAAACCTCACATATACAGGATGTAAACAGACCCCACACGAAGCCGTCAACCAAGCATTCTGTACTTGAAACCACGCTAAAATTATGGCTGGGAAACGACTTTTTTTGGCGTGAAAAATTACGTTTACGGTAAAACACCATGAAATGCACTCAAAACATTGTGCTGAAGGATGAATTGAATAGTAAACGGGTTATGGGGGATTTTGCATTAAAATTATGACTATAAAGACAAACATTTGAATGAAAACTTGTGAAAAAGTTGGAACTTTAACCTCCAATATCTCCATAACTAGCAGGTTCCCATGTATGGTTCAGAACAAAATAATTATCGCAATGACGGCTAGAACAAGTGCCTTTTGGCTTTGTCAAGGGTTTATTTACACCCTGTATAACACATTTAATTCACGTATACCATGTATTTGCTACCAGAAAACCGGCCACCATGGTGAAGGTGACCGTCCAGGAAGATGAAGAAGCGAGCTCCATAGAAAGCGCGCCGCCAATACTGCAGAACTTGAAGTCCGTCCCTTGTACCACCGAGTTCGTGCAAATACAGGTCAACCAAGCCAGTGTAAGTTCACATAACTACCACATTAATATTATCAAGGCGAAAATTTGTATGTGTATATGTTGGTTACTCTTTCATGCAAAAACTACTGCACAGATTTAAATGAAATTAAGCACTCAGATAGTTTATGATCTAGATTAACACATAAAATACTTTTTATCCCCGTAGTATGATTCCGTGGGACAGTTATCGAACTCCTGGTGGACGAAGCCGCGGGCATAAGCTAGTAGTAATACAGTCACTAATCAAATAAACAGGCCAAACTGGTTTATCGTGTCAGGATATTCTAATCCAACCAAATCAATTATACTACGACCAACATGGAAGTAGCGCTCGCCGGTCGCTGCCGCGGTACCGCTCGCTCGGCTCGCGCCTGTTTGCTCCCAGTTCTAACTTTTAGCGCTTTTTGGGCGCCCTTTGATCGTTTTTAAACCAATTTTTCCTGAATTCGGGTTTAGCCGGTAACATATACATTAGCTAGGCAATCTTCAAAGCCGAATTTCTCGTGGAATAACGATGCAAGTCTTGAAATAAAACCTATTTCAGAATAAGTACTACGGGTTCCAAAATAATATGTTCGTGACAACATTAAATTACGATTTGTATAGAAATTGACAGATCGATATAGAAAACTCCCTTGCTCGACTTGGGAGTCCTCGAATCCGTCACTGTGTTCGGGATTCAAACTAGCACCCGTGACGTTTTGCTTAACCCCCTTAGTGCATAATTTACTTTAATATTTTATACATGCATCAAAAGAGTCCGTCTACTCTTGTTTACGAACTTGATTATTTCTTTCACGAATCGGTTATGAGCTTCATAGCGAAATTTATTAAGACTGGTAGACTCACCTCCTTAATTCCTTACTAATCTGCATCTGTCATTAGTATGGAAGTATGATACAGTGATGGTGTGATATTTTTGCAGATACTCCCTGAACAAGTGCAGATCCTACAGCAGCAGCTGAGGCAACACGTGCAGCTGGCGATGTCGAACTACCTGCAGCTGTACGTGCATCCTATACACTGGAGCTATGCCTCCAAGTACAAGGAGTACTTGGTAAGTACAATACCGATTTACATATCTATATCTATCTAAACTAATGATATAAAGAGGAAAGATTTGTATTTTTGTATGTAACGAATAAACTTAAAAACTACTAGACCGATTTGAAAAAATCTTTCAGCAATAGATAGCTACATTATCAAGTAGTAACATAGGCTATATTTTATCCCCGTACTCCCACTGGAACGGGAACTACGCGGGTGAAACCGCGTGACGTACGCTAGTTCTTTATATTTTGACAAGCTTCTGCCAGCGGCTTCGCCCGCGTGAAGTTTGATTATTGTCCCGTGGGATCTCACTACTGGGATAAAAATTATCCTTTGTTTTAATCCAGGTTATAAACTATCTGTGTGCAAAATTTCATCCAAATCCGTTCAGTAGTTTTCGCGTGAAAGCGTAACAAACAAACTTACACTCACATTTATAATATTAGTAGGGATTATATTCTTTGTCTAAAGAATATTTTCCAAAGGGAATCCGGTCAGAATCGAGTTGTATAGACCTTTCGCCACTGTTACCTTGAGGGACCTGTCGGAAGCCATTAGTAACGTTGTAGAGGTGGCAGAGTTGTGGTCGAAACTCATTTAAATTAAAGTACCCGGGCGACGAAAAAGAATAAGGTTAAAAAATGTCCTCAACTGGATTTTGGCCTCCCCAAACCTTGACCGGGTCCGGTTCAGCAAAAAATTTCGATTCTAGTTATTTGTCTATCAGGACAGCTCAGGACAGCTGTTAGATCAGTTAAGAACTTCAGCGTGGTTTTAACGCGCGTTTATTAGCTTTAAATGTAGTACCTGTAATTAACTAGGTGAAAAAAAAAAGGTAGGGTAAACTTGCATAATTCGTACCCCTTAAGGGAAAACCATCATATTTAGAAAATTAGGAAAGATAAATTAGTTTTAATTATTAGGAATTTTTGTTTGCTTAATGCTTTATTGTTTCTAAAATCAAATTTAACATAAACCTTATAAACTTCTCAAAAATAAACAATTTAAAAAAAAACTGAAAAAAGTACGATTTAAGACCATTCATCCCAAATCGTACTTTGAGTTTTATTCATTGGTATACAGTATTGAGAATCAGCATCATAATCAACAATGTGTTATTAAAACAAGTAGTAATTCTTAACAAATTCGACGGATGATCTTCGCCAATTCTCGGCAATCATCGCTAAATCGTACCAGTACGTTTTAAGCTGTTTTAAGAACTTAACTCAAGTACGAAATAAGAGCAAGTGCCAAACAAATTTTAAATTTACCGGAAAAAAAAATGGCAACAGTTACGAATATGATAACACCTCAGATGAAATCGTAAAGATACACATTAATACGTATCAAATCGTAAAATCTGGGGGCACGGTAGTGCCCCCGCCAAGACGAGCCAAGCGAAGCGCACGGGCACTACCTACCTTTTCTCGAAGCGCTTCGTCGTTTTTTTGAACCCTCACAAATTGGGTTTGGATTATGCTAGATCAACAAAATTTTCGGGATATATTGTCAATAGCGGACTTATTGAACATATTAAGTTTTAATTACATTAGCTTTTATGCTTCAGATTTTATTTATATCTAAAAAACGCTGATTTCGTCACTGACTCATTGATGATCATCAAAATTCTTAGGGTATTTCCTAATGTCCTAGAAAGCTGAAAGGAGATTGCCCATCCTTCTATGGACCGCCGTTGCGCATGAAAATAAGTTGTATGATAGTATAAATTGGACATAAAAGAGGGGAGATGTCATATTTTCTAAGGAAATAAAAATGAACTATTTATTTTGTGGGGTTTTTATTGTTCTTTGATTTTCTGTTCAAGTTTTGAGGTTAGTTTTGTAGCTAACCTTCTACCAAAGAAACAGTCCTTACAACAATATGATTTGATTTCTCATAAGACCACAGAACATAGTTCCATCAAACCAGTGAATAATCCTAAGTAAATAATATTAGCTAAACTCAAACTCAAATCATTTATTTCAACTAGACCATTACGGCACTTTTGAATGTCAAAAATACAAAGAAAAATCAAAGCTACAGTAACAGACACAAGGCATAATAACTTGAGAAAGTACAGTAGTTGCCCATTCCCTAGCGTAGATCTCTATGGAGAAGAACGGGCAAGAAACTCCATGGACACTCTTTTCAATCAAAAATGTTGTTACAAAATCTTGGTTACATCTTTCATGTTGAGATTATACATAATTATGTGAGAACGATGTAGAAAAACCTCCGTCTTATAAACCCCTACATTTAAATGTAGGGGTTTATAAGTAAGTATAGGGAATAGAAAATAATAATACTTGATTGTAGGAATAAAATATTTTTATTGGTTCATATAATTATGATCTTCATAATTATTCATAAAATATGTCGTCTAAAAATGGAGCCGTCGGCTCAAATGATCGATAACGAGCCCAACCAAGATACCACAAAATGGTAATTACGTGTGCGCAGCATCCCACGGTTCGATTACCCACCAAACAATTGCAATAGTAACCAGCAATATCAGCTACTGAGTTACTTATAGCCCTATTAACTAAAATGTATGCATAGTACACTTTACTGCTTCCAAATAAACCTTCTGGAATGATCCCTTGAAGGCACAGAAGTTTCTGATGCACTTTCCACTCCATGACTTGATGTAGCAACATCCATGTTCTCTTGTGTTGCAATGGCTTCTTCACTAACAAACTGCGGTTGCCTATCTTGATCATGCTGAGTCTGTCTTCTCACACTTCTATAGGCATTAGTCCAACAACGTAAGCAAACTCAAAAAAACGTTCTACACAATCCACACCAGTAGCACAGAAACAGTACAATAGTATTCAGAAAGATATCTTGTTCGTACAGGAATCCGAAGACTCTACTGGACACGTACTCGACGTAATAATAAGTTATTTGTTATCACAACAAACTCAACAACTTATACACAATAGGCATGTGCAAAAAAATATCGAAAAATCGATGTTTTTCCATCCAATTATCACTACATATAGTCGATATTTTTAAATCGCGATATATCCATATTCGATATTTATTTTAGAGTATCGAATTCGTATCAAATCCGATTTTTTTAACGTTATTTTTGGTTTCGTGTCGATATCTGATGACTACTTTTTTGATTAAATTGTATTTTATTATTTAGGCTCAAGCATCAATAAAAATACCGTTTTCTTTTATTCTTTTCTACGAAGTTTGAATGCTTTGGGAATATGTATGAATAATCATACTAAACCTGACGATATTCGATATTTTTCGCTCGATAATTATCGATACTGATTAAGAATATCGATACGATACATATCGATATATTTTTTTCACTTGCCCATCCCTACGACACAATGCTGTTTGACTTGACAGTGACATTTTTGATGACAGTTCACCTTTTATTTGCCCGTGGTAGTGTTACCAACAGTTAAACTAAATCACCCTGACCATTACTGATTTGTAAACTAATGAAAGATTGTTGATTAGGAAAGAAATATTTTTTTGATTATATTAATTACAAATAAAAATATGAATCACGCGGGAATATCTAATAGATATTTGAAATATTTTTAAAACAACGTCTGCCTCTACATATCAGTTAAAACCGATTACGGGGAAGTTTCTCAAGTTGTCAACACTGCTTTCACTTTAAGAAAGCCATTTTGAAAATAATGCAATAAAATCGAATTAGTAACTATTAAGACACAACATATTAACCCCACATACGATTTCGATCAAGATAAGTAAGAAAAGTTAAAAAAAGATTTCATAATTTATGACTATATTTTTGTTGCTATAATGTTTTATTTTAGAGCGATACTGGGTTTGGGCAATGGCCTTTCGTATGTAAGCTAGTATTAGCACACAAACAACAAAAAAATGATAAAACTGGTAACTTTCATCCCCCAACCCCTTAAACTAGGGGATGGGAGTTTGTATGAGACCTGTAATTTTAATTTTGATTTGATGATGCTAGAGGTCTAATCTAATAATCTAAATAAAACTTGATGCCCCCAGATATATATATGTATAGGTACTCCTTGTTAAAAAAAAAAAAAAATAATCGACATATTATTATATTGAGACATATACTTCAATAAAAAAAAATTTTGTTACAAACAACTTACAAAAAGAAATGAAATCCCACCAAAAACATTTTCATGTAAAATGTTGCCAAGACGAGCCCATATGACTCGCACTGTCAAAAAGTTATCAGATCTCATGTAGAGCCAAGCTTCTAACACTACACGCCCTAACTCTACAAGGCCTAACTCTACAAGGCCTAACTTCACAAACTCTACACCTTAGTCAAAATATGTGGCTTGGCCGTTCGTTACTACAAGAACTATTGTATGTATAACACAAAAGTAATGAACAGTGAATTAATTTTTCACCTTACGCCGATGTGAATGTAGCGAAATAGCCAAGCCACATATTTTGACTAAGGTGTAGAGTTTGTGAAGTTAGGCCTTGTAGAGTTAGGGCGTGTAGTGTTAGAAGCTTGGCTCTACATGAGATCTGATAACTTTTTGACAGTGCGAGTCATATGAGCTCGTCTTGGCAACATTTTACATGAAAATGTTTTTGGTGGGATAGGTTATACACAATATACACGACCTTATTTGAATAAAACTCTTACGAAATGTGTAAAAATATTACAGCAATAGTTGAAAAACGCTTACTTTTTCAATATTTTTGTCGAGAGCAGCTTCACAGGTGTTATCTGTCAGGTGGTAAAATGGCCGACTGTTATTTACATTTTTTGACACTAGAGGCGCTGATAGCTGTTACCAAAGCCGAGTTTTAAGTGGAGTACGAATTTGGCGTAAGTACGAATTAAGCAAGTTTACCCTACTCGGTGGCCCAGAAAGTCTGACAACCAGTCTTACCAAGTGGTATCGTATTACCTAGTACTAACTGGGTTGTGGAGGTCAGATAGGCAGTCGCTCCATGTAAAATACTGGTATTCAGCTGCATCCGGTAGACTGGAAACCGACCCCAACATAGTTGGGAAAAGGCTAGGCAAATGATGTCCCATATTATGTTGGCATGAATTTTTAACTTGTTATAATGTGTCGTCGTTTATACGCCATTGTATAATGATTTAATACTTATCGTTCATGTTCATACAGGAAGCGTTTTCCAAGATGGTGGCGTCTAACCCAAAGTCGGTAGTGAACGTGTGCAACCTGTCGCCGGCCATGGAACTAGTCACCACGTGGGAGAAAACTGTCTCAGAGAATACACCAGAGAACCGAGAGATGATACAGTGAGTCTTACACATTTTCTGAAAGCCTAGTACAATTTTTACCCGACTGCGCCAGAAGGTGGGTTATAATTTACAAAAACAAAAAATACTTGTCCATTATTTTCCAATCCTCTAACTGACGGACTAATTAGTTTTGCAATTTATTGATGGTGGAAACTAGCCTATTACTTCTACTTATAATAATATTTATATTGAAACGACAATAGACGACCAATCAGAAGACAAAACTTAACTTAAAATTTACAACTAAGACATTTTTATTGAAACACAACATTCTTAAAATTATTCGGTAACGGTTGGTGCACGCGTTGTCTATAGCGCGAAATTCAAATAGTATCGGTGAATCGGCTTTAAAATCGCCGATCCCGATATATCGGTGTCGGATGCATCCCATATTTTTACCCCAGTGTAGTTTTTTTTAGATCAGGAATTTCTGGAAAGGAGCCTGGAGTGGGCCCGGCTGATGGCAATAGGGTATCGGCGATTACATGGGTCTTAAACTTAACGGCGGCTTTCTAAGTTATTGTTACATCGGACCTACTAGAACATTCGAGAAAGCACGTGATTACAGTATGTGTGCGTTGGAATTTCCAGAGCTTTCTATTATTATTAGTTTTAAAGTTTAGTAGGTACAAACTCGCGACCTCTTTATAAAAAGACATTAGAATTTCGACCGTACGCCTATGGCATACGGTTCATATTTGTTTGTTTTTTACAAGTAGCTAGTAATAATAATTACCTAGCTACGTACCTACTGTTTTTTTATGACCCTCTAGAATATTCGTGGTTATTCTGGTGTGACTGTTGGCGAGTATAAATAGACCGCTCCGGGCCGCGACAGTCAGTCTTGTTTTGGCTATACAACGAAGCGAATCGAAGTGAACTTGAAGTGCGATATCTAAGTGAATAGTGAATAGTAGTGTATTGTAGTGTACTTGTGATTAAGTTTAAATTGTTTTGAGATTAATAAAGTTATTGTGTTGTTTAATCGGTAGTAATTAATTTATCTCATACCCAGCTCGTAACAGTATTGTTAACGCCCACTGACCCTAAAAAAGGTTTTTTTGTCTTTGTCATTTGTATGATAATGTGTGATAGAGAAGGCGCTATACTAACTCGTCTCCGTGAATAGACTATAGTGAAAACTGGGTTGTATTGTAGATACACTTCTGGCGCGATGCTATTGTGTCGTACTTAGTCAGTGACACAAGAAAAGAATCCATCTCACCAAGTCTTAAACAATAGGGTAGACGACATAAAAATAATAATTACTTCGTCAGTTAGATTATCAACAAATATTTGACCCGTATTTTTTCTTTTCGTTTTGTTACATAAACCAATATTGACGAAGATCCAGAGCTTTTAAAATAATCAATACGACACGCCTAGGTATAATTTTAAGCGAGTTCTGACGTCACTAGCCCCCACTCCCGAGTTTTGATGCGTTTTATCTTAGTCAATATTCATTGATTTACAAAAACAAAAAAATACGTGTCGCTACAGTTTAGGGAAGTTTTATTGATTTTATCCCCGATGCCAAATTCTTCGTTTTATTTTTACAGATTCATCCAAAGTGAAGCGGACCGATGGTAAGTGAAAAGCCCTAAATAAAATGATATCGATGTATTAAAAAGTTTAAGCGCAGGCACATATCGGGGGATGTTCCCCCCCCCCCCCCCCCCCGAAATCCAAATTCAAATAAACGGGATCATAACCACTGCGAAGTACGTAAATTACTCGTATAGTAGTGATTACAGCGATTTTTACACAGTGTCATGGGCTCTGGCAGCAGGGAGCAAAGGGCCCTAAGGGAAAATAAAATACATAGAAAAACCAACCATCCGAACCAGAAAGCAAAAATTATCGGGCTCGCTGCGCTCGCTCGAATTTTTATTTTGCTTTCTGGGTGTAATAACAAAATTAACTTCATTTATCAGAAAATATACGAGCGTGCTCAGACATTATTATGTCCATTGCGTTCTTAGGCTTTCCTTTATAAATAGAAAGATTTTGGCACATATCTTTAATTTTTTTTTAAATCTACCGAATTCAAGGTGGGAGCAAAAATTTTCAATTCAAATTTTTATCGAGTTCAGTCAGTTATTACATTTTGTTGTTGAGTTATGTTAACGTAAAAATATGGAGAAGCAGATTTATTTCCCTACTAGTTTATGCCCGCAGCCCGCCTGGAGTTCAATTATTGTCCCAGGGGCTAAAACTACGGGGATAACAAATATCCTATGTGTTGATCCAGGTCATAAATTACCTGTGTGCTAAATTTACACTTACATATACAAACTCAACACTAACATTTACACATACAAACCTCTAAAATGTTATATATATAGTGTGCGGTAATTTTATGATCCCATAGTAAACCACCTTGAAGTATGCCCCTCATTTAACCAGTCATAGTGTAGAAAAATAGAAATATGTTTGATGTTATCAGCCAGCGTCGCGGCTTCCACAAGAACCTGTACGTGGGCGAGTTCCACGAGACCTTCCAGAAGGTGGTGGCCAACAGTCCGGTGTTCCTGTACCCCTACCTGCTGCCGTCCATGCCCTACCGCGGAGACCATCCGCGACGGTTCAGCTACCTGCATTCTGAGGATGCGTGAGTACTGAGTAACTAATTTAACATTGTTGCTCGAAAAGAAGTTCGTATCTCTTGGCGAAACCTATATCGTGTTCATCCAATTTTAAATCTCATAAGACAACATTTTTAAGTATGAAATCTCGAGCCACTAGTAATGAACTGGTCCCTCGCTACGCTTGGCGTAAAACGGTTTCCACTCCTGCAAAGCTAATCACAACCACTCGATTGGCCATTAAATCCAATCGATCGACAGAAAATCGATCGAAAAGTCTATATATACGCTCATAAAACTGAAAACGAACAATTCAGATCTTTTACAATAAAACTTGACGAAATTTCCAATAAATTATAATTTATTTACAAAGTCTCTTTAAATTTTCTACAACAAGTTGACATTTTTCACCATGCTAATCGATTCGATTACTTGTGAATAAGTATGCTCCATAGTCTGCTCGGTTTTGGGTAATACGATATCCCTTGGTAAAACTAGTTGCCAGACTTTCGGGCCACTGACTACTTGTAACAACTGCCAAAAATCTACAAAAGACAGCCGAGACCAACGGCTTAACATGCTTTCCGAGCCACGAAGGAAACTCGGTATGCAATGGGTGGTCACCTAGTCACCCATCCACTAACCAACCTAGGCAAGCGCGGCTTAACCTGAAGATCGACCCAAGTGGCTGTCATTGAAGTGAAAACTTCTTTAAACGTGTTGCGCACTTTTTGGCTGAACAAAAATCATGGAACTCACGTGATTGTCACCTAACACTCCGTTGCACTCGTAGCCGATCCGCGACGGCGTGCAACTCGTAGAAGATATAGATTACTTAGTTTTCACTTTCATCCGCAGCCCTCAAAGACCCCGCAAGCTCCTCTAAACTCGCTATTTACTAACCTAAGCAGTAATTGCTCCAACAGACTCATAGCGCTAGGCATGGAGCAGTTCTGGAAGTACGTGCTGGCTAACAACGATCTATTCAAGCAGCCGTGGCGGCGCGGGCCGTGGGGACTGACGGCCGTGCTGCAGCTGGTCGCCAAGCACACGCTGCCCTTCCTGCCCTTCCGCGTACTGCACGCACACGTGCAGAATGTCAGGAAGAACGGGGATAAGGAGAACCCTATTAATGTACGTATTTCTATTTGACTCTTCAGCTTAAATCTGGGTAAATAGACGTGAGCTGTGCTAAGATTGCGGTCAAACAATGGCTAAGAACTTACCAAACGATTGTGGGTGATTTAAAGGTTTCTTTTTAGGCCGTCAGTCTCGACATAAATAACGACATTATCGTTAATTTTCGGTCGCAATAATAACAATGAAAAAATTCTGTTGCAACGAGTCTTGCGGGAAACGAAAAATCTTTACACTCTCTACACCCAAGATGCGTTTCTCGCAAGCATCGATAATGCAACCGAATTCTTTCGTTAAGCGATCGAAAAATAGCGATTTTGTCATTATCTATGTCGAGACTGGTGGCCCTGGTCATGACTTCAGGAAACGAGAATTCTCGGGGTATCTGGTCTTACTCAAAGCGAAAAATGAACACCCATCTTTTGAATTCTAAATGAAATATTGGCTGGTTTATCTGTACCTGTATTTTAAGTGGGCGAAGATAGTAACCGAGGCAGACCCAAGAAACGCTGACGGACGATCTGTACTCATTCTGAACTAATTGGTCGGAGAGGGCAAACAGTGGGATAGAGCAGGGCGATATAAATAAATATTTTAAACTTTACGGTGTAAACGGACCCTTAACCAAGCATTCTGTACATCAAACTAAGTAACTGTAGCGCAGAAAATATTGCCAGGAAACGACTTTTTTTTGTGAAAACACAGTTAACGATAGGACCCAATATAACGCACATAAATACAACCTTGTTCTAATGCATTTAGAGTCGTCATTACTAAGAGCTGTGACAAATGCATAAATTATCAATGTTGACTTTACCAATAATTTTCAGATATACATGAAAAATCGCGCGGTGACGCCTGTGAAACACAAGTTGTTGCCGTATAATCCCAAGTTGTCGCTATACGAGCAGCCGGAACATGAAGTACCGCGCATATGGGTGCGCTACCTTGCCAAGACTAGCAAGCGGTTCAGGGTAAGCAGACATATTCGTATTTACTGTTCTTTTTCAAGATTATCAAGGCCTTTTGCTTGTGTTAATCTCTACGTTCCTGGGTCAGCCTCATCCAGGTTTTGCCCATTATGGAATTTCGTCTGCTCGTCTCGGCATCTTTTTGTTTTAACTTAGCCAAAGCCAAAGTATGGAGTGAAAAGTGTAGTATTTTTCGTTAAACATTGTAAATCATAGAGTTAAAATCTTAAAATATCTTGAGGTGTTCAGTTTAGGCGTGATGTTATGTTAACTTGAAATTAATGAAGTTTTCTAATACTTAGGGTAATTAATCGACACCACCAATCAATTGACATACTTTTATGAACGGCCAAAACATGATTCCGCCATGGATTTTGTGTGGCAATAGCAACCTGTAATGCCACTAATCTGCCAACTCTAACAACTATTTGTTCATTTTACAGTAAATAGAAAACGAATTGAGTGAACCTACATAAAAATGAGTATTTAGAGAAGTTACAAATCATCACAAAAACTAATAAGTCGTTAATTACCATTAACTTTCAGAATTACTTACACAAACGAACAGACAGGACAGGCGTGCCGGCTTACGGTGTCGAAGTAGAGTTGGGGCAGGCAGTGATCGAGCCCATCAAGGCCGCTCTACCCATAGACTTCACCAAACCGATCGTAGCCCAGCCACATCTAACGACAAACGCACTCGCTGACAAATTCGACATACAAATAACAGATAACACGCAAAAGCTAGCCACTAACTTGTATAGGTTCGTGGAGACAAGTACAGGAGCATACCTACTGCCTCTAAATGTCACGACAGTCAACGCTAACACCGGACCTATTACAACCTCAACAGTAATAAACTCGACTGTCGTTGCCAACAACTTGCCGGAAAACGAAGCAACTCAAAAAAAAGACGAAAGAAAATTAGGACACTGCACTTGTTGTATTCAACTTAAAAAGATATGCAGACAAAGACAGATGGCAATTACTGAATTCTTTGGTAAAAGAAAAGAAAATACATGCAGTTGTAAAAAAGATAAAAGGTATCCGAAGATATCGAATAGATTAAGATTGTTAGTCAACTATCATGAGTATAATTATAATGTAGCATTGCAAGAACTGCAGAATAAGATGAATTGTTTGAAAAAGGCTAAAGAAGATAAAACAAGACTAAATGAATTTGATACTAAGGATAATGATAGTGATTTAGATGATATAGGTAAGTGCTATTTAATATTATTAATTAATATTCTACATCTATGCAAAGTCTCTAATTTCATGAAAAACCTAAACTTTTAATTTTCCTAAGTTTGCCGTATGTCATTTATTTCCCAGAATTTGATCTTTAATAGCAACGCTATTATGCGAATGGTGTTTAAGTAAAAATCTTACAATAAAAACTTGTCAAAATTTTAACCCCCAATATCTCCGTAACTAGAAGGTTCCCAGGTATGGTGTAGAACAAAAAAAAGGATCGCAATGACGGGGAGTACAAGTGCCTTTCAGCTTCTTTAAGAGGTTTTTTTACACCCTTTATTTGACGGAGAACACTGCCACGCCCCTACGTTCTCACAAACCAATACCTTTTTCCTTTCAGTATACGTAACAAATTTCCACCTGAAGCTCCTTTCGAAGACAGCAACTGCTAGCAGGCAATTTAAAAAGAACATATACAACCTCCTTGCTAAGTTTAAGCCTTATGAGCACGACCCATTAGTACTAGCGGCACAGATAGAGAAGATTTGTGGCGCCAAGTTCCTGGATCTATACAAAGAGTTCTTATGTTTCCTCACGCCCGAGCAAGCTGATAAAATTGATGCCTTTAGGGATTATTTCAGAAGGAATTGTGTCACGGAGTTGATTAAGAAAATTGATGTAAGTATTTAGTTTTTTGGTTAATCTGGTGAGCTGGTGACTTTTTTTTTTATCTTAATTTACCTTTTTGCTTTTTTTTTCAGTGCGATTTATTACAAATATCGGTTCAGTTAAAGTACTTACAGGGTAATATCCGTTATTTTCTATTGTTTCTATGAGCTCCCGATATTTCGACGCTGTTGCAAGCATCACGATAATGAAATATCGGTTGTTGTAAAGTCAATTTTATATTCACGAAAATACGTAATACCTTAAAGCTTATCAAATGTCACATTACATGTCATCTTAACCCCCGACGCAAAAACGACGGGGTGTTATAAGTTTGACATGTGTGTGTGTGGGTGTGGGTGTGCGTGTTGGAGCTCTCAAACAGATGAACCGATTTTGATTTTTATTTGCTACGTTTCATGAAAATCGGTCCAAAATGGCTGCCGCCACAAAATGGCGGATTACATATTTTTTCATAATTCCCTCAATATGGGTATCAAATGAAACGGTTTGACTGAAACTGAACTGATGATTAAAACGTTTCATCGACCGTTTTGAGAGTAATAATGATGTAATTTATACACAATATATCTTCTCAGGGTTCCATCCCACAACCAATAAAATTCTCATTATTTTTCCAGGAGCAAGTGACAGACTTAGACAAACGCCACACAATCCTGAAGGAGCTGAACAAGGTGTTCTCCAAGAACTTGTGTACTGCGTGTGAGATGTGCACGGACTTACTGCGCACGTTGGACGGGTACCCCTCTCTGGCGCAGTACGTGCACTCGCTGTTCCCGCATAGGGAGGGGAGAAGGTACGTTCTTGATGATATCTAAAGGGTTGCGGGCCTGTTCGAAAGAGATACCGCGGCCCCGGAACATAAAGGGCGAGGAAGGAACATGGGTGGGTTTTAGTCAGTAAAAATCTGACACTCCCTCCCGCTCCACCCAGAGTGGGAGAAGTTATTTGATGATTTCCCATTATAAAAAAGGGGTCTTACACTCGGCGGCGACCTCTCGCGTCCAGAACTGGTTCAATCCATGTTCCGGAGCGAAAGGGAATGGGAAGCCGTCACCTCCTCATACTAGCGAAGGAGGTGGCGGAACGTGAGAGGGAGAGAACCTCTCGCCCCAGCCGCCGCGGGAGACGCACCGGGCTTCAACCAACTCACCTATGCAGGCGGGAAAACAGAACCAAAAAAAAATGTATCAAGTTTGTCATATCAATTAACATATAAATTACCTTGACAACCAACGACACCGTGAACACTTAAAGTGGTCATACTATAAGTTGGCTTGTGTAATAGCGTATGTTGACAATCCCTTTAAAAGTTTGTGTCACGATATACACAGTGTATATTTTATGTACTCTAAAATTTCTAAGTACAATGCAATTAAGAGGCTGAGAAGACCTTATGGATGTTAGTTAAGTTTTTTTAAGAAAAACTACTTGTTCCACATCAAAAAAAAAATTATGTCATTCTTGATATTTCAAAGACCGTGGACGGTCTCGGTAACCTTACATAATTAGACGAAATCGGCGCGATTGAAAATAATTGCAAAGAGTGGTTCTAAAATCATCATTAAATGGTTCAACCTAAACCGCTAACGAATCATATTTCACAAATAATCCACACTTTTTTTTATTTCTCTATTTATTTATTATTATCTTCTAAAACCTGGCCGCCCCGTAATAGTGGGCTCTCGTTTATTCCGATACAAATATACAGTGTGCGCGCATGTTGGTGTCGACAGCCCCTGAACCACATTTTAAAACAGACAGAGCTTTAGTTTGCTGTAATACTTCATACGCGCTCTGGCGTGTTCTTCTTTCTTTTAGACTTTTATAAAGGCCAAGAAACTTTTTATGTGTGTTACAGCCCAGAACAGGCAGAACTACCGTCGGCAATCCCAGTACCCTCGCAACCAACAGAGGAACCTACCAAAGAGACTGTCTGTAACAACACTACTGCGATAGAGGAACCTACAGCAGACTATGAAGCCGACACGTCTATGAGGTACGGTTAACTAAACTCAGTTCAAGAGCTGTCAATGGTACATGGCAGTGATGAAAGAAACAGCATTTAAGCGCAGTTTTACTGTGCTGGTTCAGTTTCATTGATTAAACTCGCTCTTGGATGTACAGATATCATGCTACCCGAAACTGTAATTTTTTTTTTCTACCCCCCATCTCGGAAAGAGTATTTTTGCTCTTCGATATCTGAGTGCAAAAGCCGTTTTTATCGTCATGAGGGTAAAGTAAATTTGAATTTAGAACATCGTGTGCACTAAGCATGTGCATTCAAAACATCATTAAACCTATTTACTTCTAACTCTATGGTGCCGAATTTATCATATATTTTTTTTTTAATTTGTTCAGAACTCAGACTCCTTCTTGGTGTACTTTTTTTAAATGTTTTGCGCGCGCCATTTTCTTTTCACGTCATCGTGCATCGGTCATATTGTTAACACCTTTGGTTAAATCAAGGAATCCAACTTGAAAACAAGTGAAAAACCTAAAATGACCACTCATTATCTAGCGACGAGGAAGTTTATTTGACGCCAACAGAATTAACCGAATTTGTTAATAATGCGCAATTTTTTTTGCGTTTATTCATTTCCTCGCTGAGGTGGGATGAAAAGTTACGTGTTGCACTCGAGTGCAAAGATTTTTCACCTCGAGCTCTTTTGATTCCCTCGCTAACGCTCAAGATTCAAGTTTTGAATCACTCGCTTCGCTCGTGACTCAATTTTAGAATCTTTCGCTTGCTTGGTCATCAAAATTGAGCACGCGGTTAAAAAACAACTTTGCACTCTTGTATAACAAATAACTATTTTCAATCTTCCTTCTGACTTTCAGAACGCGCTTACTGGGTAACACTTAATGCATTGGCAATACTCGTTGACAAACTTTCGAGCCAACTCGTTCGGCCATTATTTCTTAACCACAAGCCCTACTTCTTTTCGGGAAAATAAATAAGCATTAATAAAATTGCACACTGGCATAGTGTATAATTTTTGTCTATAAATATTTGTCTATCATTGCAGCGAAGGAGAAGAAGACAACGGAGGAAACAAGAGTCATTCTGATTCAGAGAATAATCAGGATATTGGCCAACCCATTAAAGAAGTACGTATTTCATGTCCTTGTCCCAAGTTACTTGGGGTCGGCGTAACTTCCGCCAGTTTTTACAGCGGCCACGCTTCATCTTCATCATCTTCCTTGTGCCATTCTATTAGGGGTCGGCGTTACTGCAACTATCATTTACTCTTTTTTTTTTGCATAATAATTTCTGTTTGAATGATATGAAAGAAAATGGAGTGTAGGAGGGGAGAATGGGAGAAGAAAAAGTGTTGCGGCGACCCTAAATAGAATGGGACAACGGCAGGAATATGATGATGAAGCGTGGCTACTGTCAAAAATGCTGGAAGTTAGGCACGCCACACTTCACAAAAAAATCATCCTATCCGTGTTAACTGTAATGTGATAATAAGTTACTGACTGATCTATTGAGTGATAATTGTATGTTGCATAAAAAATGTAGCTAAATGTTTGCATGCCGAATGGTAAAATATGGCAGAGCTTTGAGATGTCTTAACAACGATTGTATACCCATATTTGCAAAATAAAATTCTATTCTATTCTATTCTATTCTACCCCTTTAGCATACGGATGGTCCATGACTTGGGTTGAGACATATGCTACTATTACCCCAGGATGACATTCCCATGATTTAATTTCCAACTTCCACACTGGAAAAACTAGATCTCTACAACTTTTAATGTATTTAACAAACCATTCATTCATCATTGGTTTGATTTTATTTTTCAAAACCTGATAAAATTCCTTTAATTACAGGAAAACACATCAATGGATTATCCAATATCGAAATCCGAAAGTATCTCACTAGTCGTTACTGTAAGCAAAACCGAGGTACAAGACGACAGCGACTGTTCCAACATGTCCATGCAGATCGATGACGAATTCGTCAAGTCAGAAAACCCTGAATGGAGGAGAGATGAAGACAAACTTCTACTAGAAATAATAAAGGAGCAGCTTACACCTGAAGAACGGGATGAAGAGACCATTCTAGAAATAATCGATAAACAAATTATCGACTTGATCGCTGACAGTTTGACAGATAAATCGAAAGAGGAAATCAGAGATCGTATTTTGTATTTATTAAGAATATGTTAATTTATTGCTGCAACACGCGAGTGATGTATTATTGTGTATGTACAGAAATGTTGTGTGCGGTTTTGGTTTGTAGTGTGTCAAAAAAATCGTTGGTTGGAAACATACTTTAGAGTACTATTTTTTTTTTTGTATACAAGGTTAAGGCTAAGGGTATGAATATGTGATTTAGTTCGATAAAACATTACCCTCCTCGTGCAGTCAGATATAAAGTAAATTTAATAGCTATAGCTTACGACTTAGTTCCCTTGTGTGAACGCGGCTGTGGTGAAAATTGACAATATAATAATTTATTTTATTAATAAGTATTTCATTAATCTCACATTGTTTAATTTAGCTTCCTGTTGAAGTTTATTTAATTTAAACTTTATGCACATAATGTACAAAGGCGAACTTAATGCCTTGGGCATTTTCTACCAGTCGACCTTAGGGTGATGCAGAGACAAAACAGTAGGTGTAATAGTATGGAAAATTATGAAGAATAAAATATAACAATAAATACATATATACATACATACAACAAATTATAAAAAGTGAGGAAAGATAAAAACCAAAAAAAAACGTAGATGAAGAAAACAAACAAATTAAATGTGGGATAAGTCTGCCAACTTTTTATGTAAGTGCTCGCGAGCTTTTATTTTAAATGTGAGCCGACTGGTTGCCATCCTGATATTCAAAGGAAGCCCATTCCAAAGAAAAACTGCCTGGACAGGAAAGGAAGATTTAAGAACACCAGAACGGTGAGTAGGACATCGTAGAAGACGATTATTGGAAGAACGAAGATCCTTGCTGTGCGCAGAGCATAAATACTGGAAGTGAGAAGTCAGATAAGAAGGAGAAGTGGGTTTGTCTAGAAGAGAAAACGTGTTGTCAAAGCCCTTAACACTCTGCGCTGCCTGATGGGTAACCATTTTAAGCGTAACCGATGGCGGACACATGATCATACTTACGCAGATTAAATACGAATCGAATGCAGTTATTTAGAAGTCGGTCAAGTTTACATTACATTAGATACAGCATGTGGTCCTAAAAGCTCTAATCAGGAAGTAGCTCGAGAATTTGTAAATTTCTTTACCGATATACCAATAAAAACTACGGAGGCTCTTAATTCCTCACCTGAAGTCTCAATTGGCTTATTAAAGGCGAATGTGTCTGGCTGCCTGGCTGAATTTAAATTACCCTATGACAGCTATTAAAGCTTTCCGGCAAATTAAAATCAAACTGACCGAAGATTTATGGGGAATGTCTATCAAAGTTTCTACATCTATACTTGAGACCATAGCCCCGTTGCCCCGAGTCCGGCCAGGAAGCGCCCGACGTCAGGTGTACTGGTGGTCGCGCGAAATAACGTCTTTGCGCGAGGCGTGTGTTGATGCGCGGCGCCTGTACGCCAGGCATCGCAGGCTCCGCATTCGCCCGCCGGATGCGGCAGCCATTGAGGCGGAGCTGTACGAGGGATACAGAGCGGCGAAGACCGCCCTCCGGGAGGCGGTCCTGCGGGCCAGGGAACTGGCCCGCTTGGAGATGCTGGAGACTCTCGACAGAGATCCGTGGGGGCGCCCTTACAAGATGGTGCGGAATAAACTCCGCACCTGGGCCCCCCCGCTGACGCAGAGTCTCCGGCCTGACCTCGTGGAGGACGTGGTGAGCGCTCTGTTCCCCTCGCGGGGGGAACATCCGCCCCCGCCTATGGCTCCGCCACCTGCGGTGCCGGAAGAGGACCCAAGCGACGACGACGACACTCCGGAAGTGACTGGGGTAGACCTGAGAGTGGCGGTAGGGAGGCTCAAGGCAAAAAATACCGCCCCGGGACCCGATGGCTTGCCTGGCAAAGCCTGGGTCCTGGCCTCGGATGCGGAGGCTCTCGGGCCCCGACTGAAAGGGCTCTTAAGCGCATGCTTGGAGAGAGGCCAGTTCCCGCTTCGTTGGAAGACGGGGAAACTGGTCCTCATCCAAAAGCCGGGGCGCCCTGCGGACTCTCCGTCCGCATTTCGGCCCATCGTGCTGCTCGACGAGGTGGGCAAGCTCTTTGAGAGAGTAATTGCAAACCGCCTCGCCGAGCACCTTGATGGGATGGGGCCGAATCTTGCGGAGAATCAGTTTGGTTTCCGCAAGGGGCGCTCCACAGTGGACGCCATCATGCGCGTGAGAGCCCTCACGACGGGGGATGCGATATCCCGGGGCGGAGTCGTCTTGGCGGTGTCTCTCGACATCGCCAACGCCTTCAACTCCCTGCCCTGGAGCTGCATCAGGGAGGCACTCCGGTATCACCGGGTGCCGACCTACCTCCGTCGTGTGGTCGGGGACTACCTGACGGACAGGGCCGTCATCTACCCCAGTCGCTGCGGAGAATGGAACCGGCGAGAGATGTCGTGCGGTGTCCCACAGGGATCGGTTCTGGGACCGCCCCTGTGGAACATCGGTTACGACTGGGTGCTGCGCGCGGACCTCCCTAGTGGTGTCAGCGTCGTTTGCTACGCAGACGACACCCTGGTGCTGGCACAGGGGAGGTCGCACGAGGCGGCGGCCGAAAACATGACACGCGGGGTTGCGATAGTCATTGAGAGGATCCGGCAATTGGGTCTCGAGGTGGCATTGCACAAGTCCGAGGCCATGTGTTTTCATGGGCCTCGGAATGCGCCACCGTCGGGATCCACACTGACGGTAGGAGGGGTTTCCATCGGCGTCGAGTCGACGTTGAAGTACCTAGGACTCGTCCTCGACAGCCGGTGGAACTTCGTGGAGCACTTTCGACGTTTGGCCCCCAGGCTGGAACGGACCGGGGCTGCCTACAGGCGGCTCCTGCCCAACCTTGGGGGGCCAAACGCCTCCTGCCGCAGGCTCTACGCGGGGGTCGTGCGGTCCATGGCCCTCTACGGGGCCCCAGTGTGGGCGCGTTCCTTGAGGCGACGAGCCGCCCATTATCTGAACGCGCCCCAAAAAGTGGTGGCCGTAAAGATGGTCCGTGGGTACCGCACGATCTCCCGCGAGGCAGCGGGCCTGCTTGCCGGATTGCCGCCATGGGATCTGGAGGCGATAGTCCTCGCGCGCCTGCACGACTGGCGCGCGGAGGCACTACGCCGGGGGGAAACTCCGCTGCCGCGGCAAATTGCCGCTCAGCGGACAGACCTCCGGCGCGATCTCATGGCGACATGGAGAGAGCGACTGTCGCAACCCCGTGCAGGGCACGCCACGATAGTGGCGGTAAGTCCCCTCTTTGAGGAGTGGCTGGAGAGGCGCCACGGCGTCCTCACCTTCCGCCTGACGCAGGTCCTCACCGGACACGGATGTTTCGGGAGGTACCTGCACCGAATCGGGCGGGAGGAAACGCCCGGGTGTCTCCACTGCGAGGATCGACCGGAGGACACGGTGGAGCACACGGTGGAAGTCTGCCCTGCGTGGGCGGAGCACCGCCGTGTCCTCGTAGCGGCGATCGGCGGCGGCGACCTCTCGCGTCCGGCCCTGGTTCAATCCATGGTCCGGAGCGAGACGGAATGGGAAGCCGTCACCTCCTTCTGCGAAGCAGTCATGCTAGCGAAGGAGGTGGCGGAACGAGAGAGGGAGAGATCCTCTCTTCCCGGCCGCCGCGGGAGACGCACCGGGCGTCGGGGGCCACGTGGTGGCTACCGGCCACCGTAGACGCGGGCCTGTGGACGGTTGGCTATGGGCTAGCTAGCCGTCCGTCCGTCTAACGACGACAGGCCGAGTCGACGGCGCGTTCGTGTTCCACGCGCGCCTCAAAGAGATGTCAGCATAAGAGAGGGGCCCGCAAGGGCCGAAGCCTGCCGGGGTTGCGGGACTGTTCGAAAGAGATACCGCGGCCCCGGAACGTAAAGGGCGAGGAAGGAACATGGATGGGTTTTAGTCAGTAAAAGTCTGACACTCCCTCCCGCTCCGCCCAGAGTGGGAGAACTCATTTGATGATTTCCCATCCTAAAAAAAAAAAAAAAAAAAAAAAGACCATAGCCCCGTACTTAGCTTTAATTTTTAATTTATGTGTAGACCAAGGAGTTTTCCCTGATTTAATAAATACAGTAAAGTCATACCTCTTTTCAAATCCGGGGACAGTAAAGATGCCAATAATTATAGACCTGTATCCGTGTTACCAGTTTTTAGCAAGGTTTTAGAAAAAGTAATGCTTAATCAAATGCTCTATAATTTTAACACCAACAGAATCTTACATGAACAACAGTATGGTTTCACAAAGGGACGTTGTACAACTGACGCCGGTGTAACCCTATTAAAGCACATATTTGCTGCGTGGGAAGAGTCCCAAGACGCAATAGGAATTTTCTGTGACCTCTCCAAAGCATTTGATTGCGTAAATCACGACACATTACTTTTGAAACTGGAGCATTACGGACTGGGTAAACTTGTACTTAGCCTGTTAAAATCTTATTTGAGTGATAGGAAACAACATGTTCAGATAAATGGTGTTAATTCACAGGGTTTGAATGTAAAAATGGGGGTTCCGCAAGGCTCAATATTGGGGCCTTTCCTTTTTCTAGTATATTTATATGATCTACCCTATTTGTTGAAAAACCAACCTCAAAATATGGTGTTGTTTGCTGATGACACTTCTCTAATTTTTAAGATAAATAGACGGGCCCAAAATCTAGATGACTTGAATACTTCAGGTCCAAAATTGGTTCACAGCAAACAATTTGGTATTAAATGAAAAAAAAAACTAAATGCATAAGATTTTCATTACCGAATGTTAAAAGTAGTGATTGTGAGATAATATTGAATAAAGAGAAACTCGAATTCGTAGATAAAACGGTTTTCCTGGGGCTTACGCTTGATTCAAGGCTACAATGGGGTTCTCATTTAACATCTGTTGCGGGGCGCTTAAGTTCAGTAGCATATGACATTAGAAAAATCCGTCAATTCACTGATGTAGATACCGCTAGACTGGTCTATTTTAGTTACTTCCATGGTATAATGTCTTACGGTATTTTGCTATGGGGACGGGCTGCAGACATTGGTGTCGATTCTGTTGTGCACAAACTAAACTTAATTTAGACTATTGCTATCTTTTACTAAAAGGCAGGGCGAGAAAAGGACGGCTATAGCTATGCACTAAGTTAGAAATGTCAAACTAGTTTATGCCTTGCGCTTCACCGTGTTTTTAGTCGACATGTTTTTACGTGCACCCTTCATTTGTATGGAAATATTAGTTCGAATTAAATTTGACAGCTCTAAATTACGTCCGTCTCTTTCTCGTTTTATTAGTGAGAAAAAGATAGTAATAGCCTAAATTAAGTTTAGTTTGTGCACAACAGAATCGGCACCATTGAGTCTATATTTATTCTGCGCGATTATCTAAGGGAACTATTTATGGATATTGGCATCATGACGGTTCATTGCCAATACATCTACGAAAACATAATGTACGTCAGAAAAAATCTGCATCTTTTCGGTAAAAGAGGTGACAGACACAATAACAGTACTAGAAATAGGGACCAACTAGTTCAGCCAGGCTTTAGACTCGCTAAAGTAGACTCGTCGTTCATGGGGTACTGTTTGAGATGCTATAATAAAATTCCACAAAGTATTCTTGAACTGAATGAGACTAAATTTAAAACATGCATTAAACGCACACTATGTAAGCAAGCATATTACAAGTTAAGCGATTATATCGCTGATAAAAATGCTTGGCTCAATGCTGGTCCTGCTCCACAAGGACAGGGGCGCAAAAATTGATAGCATTAAATAGTACACCTATCTTTGCATTGGATAGATTCAATCTCTTTAGTATTATATAATCGCATAGCCCATATTGTGTGAGTACTATATAGGTACTAGAAAGCTATCATTCACTGGAAACCTACTTAAGTTTTTGATTTGAATGTGTGGCGGTTGAGAGTATGTCATGCTCACTCAAATGTCTCGCTGATGGTGGCGCGTGTGTCGGACCATTTAGTTCCCTTCAAAATGGTTGAGCTGAATGGTGCTGATCCATGCGTCATGTTCGTGAACGGGCGCTGTCAGTTGTGACTGGTCATCTCTTAGTTGCCATGGCTTAATATTTGAATGAATTATTTTGTTTTTACTATGGACACTTTTAACGTGCACATCTTGCTACATTGTTCTCACATAATTTACCATCTCAACATGAATGATGTAACCAAGATTTTGTAAAATTTGATTTAAAAGAGTGTCCATGGAGTTTCTTGCCCGTTCTTCTCCATAGAGATCTACGCTAGGGAATGGGCAACTACAGTACTTTCACAGTTTTTATGTCTTGTGACTAGGACTGTAGCTACATTTAAATGTCATCTTTGTTTCGACAGTTCAAAAGTGACTATAATTGGCCTACTTGAAATAAATGCTTTGATTTTGATTTTATTGATTTTTTATTTTCGATAAGTTGTCAACACTTGCCTGACTGTAGAGCTGCAAGTCATCAGCATAAATATGATACGCACACTGAAGCTCGGTAGTAATAAGATCTATAAAAATAGAGAGCCAAAGTGGAGATAAGATACCGCCTTGAGGGACGCCAGCATCAAGATTACACCAATTGGAAGAAGAGTCTCCCGCAAGAACTGACTGCTGACGCCCCCGAAGATAGGAAGAAAACCAATCCGCAACCTCTAGAGAGACCATAAGATAGGAGAGAATGGATGAGAGGACTTTGTGACTGACGGTATTAAAAGCATTAGAAAAATCTATCAGCAGTAAAACGGAAACTAGTGTTTTCCATTCCCCGCCTTATATCGTCAGTCACTTTAAGGAGAGCTGAAACGGTACTGAAGTTGTGGTAGATATGGGTATCTATACTTCTGTACTAATATTATAAAGCAGCAGAGTTTGTTTGTTTGGTTGAACGCGCTAATCTCCGAAACTACCAGCTCGAATTGAAAAATTCTTTTTGCGTTGGATAGTCCATTTATCGAGGAAGGCTATAGGCTATATAACATCACACTATGACCAATAGGAGCGGAGCAGCAATAAGAAATGACCTGATGATCAACCTAATGACCTGAAGCTTGATAAGTTAACTTTTTTTGTTAGTCTTTTAATTCAAAAATTGTGTCAATTTATAAACAAACCCCCAAATGACCGACCAACTGCTAAATTAACATGATTTAGTAAAAACGTAATTAACCTAGGGTGTCACGCGGGCCGGTCCGATCAGTTGTTTTTCAAAATAGCGGGTGATTATGCATGTTACAAGATAAGGCCGCGTAGCACGCGAGGACAGTATTTATTATTCCTATTCTAAAAATACAAGTAAAAAAGATTGAAGTATTTTTTTTTAAAGGTAGGGTGTAGGTAGTCTGACGAAACTAGGAACATTTTTATAAACGTACCTGATTATATTGTGAGATAGGGAAACTTTATCGAAGTATTTGCTAGCTGCCAGCGGATTACCAGACGAAACATCGTAAAACTTAAATTCTAAACTGATCAAGAGACGTCAAATTTTAAGGTTGCGTTCCATATAACACATTATTCAAAGTTTGGAAGAGCATGTTTTATTCTTTGTTTCTTTTACTCTCATGATAATCACATTCAAGATGAAAAGGTCCATGCTAGAAATGTAAGTAGTTTTGTCATGGATTATTTCTTTAGGCGGGTCAATTATTTTTCTGCGTGGGGCTCGCGTTTATTTATTTTCATCTAATTATTAAAATACGTAAGTGAAAAAACACTGAAAATGGCTCGTAACAGTAACGAGAATGATGAAGACAGCATTGACCCTGCGTCTGTAACATCAAATGTGAAGAATACTCTGAAACAAGTAGGTATTACGCATTAATTTTATTAGCTATAAATATTGTCGAAGGCGTATGAAACAAGTAGCTACATAGCTCTTAGATGAATAATTATTAATTAATGGTGTCACTACCAACAACTTTATGACCGATACGTTGACAATTCAGACTAGCAATTCCTACTACTTTTAGAATCAAAATACGCTACAAAAAAAATGTAAATAAACAAACTTCCGTTTGAATATTTCTAGGAAGTTATCAAAGAGCTTCTGAACGGTTCATTCCAAGACAATAAGACAAAGCTGGGTAACGATGCGTTGTCGCTGGTGGTGGAAGTGGCTAAGTGTTTGGTGACAGAGACTTGCCTGCGCGCATCCAGCCACGCACTGCGGGAGAGCTGCGACCGCGTCGATATCGAACACATTGAGAAGTGCCTGCCACAGCTGGTAAGTCTACAGAACCAGATAAGACAAGTAGATTTGTGACCAAATGCATGGAAAAATAAGGGGTTTCTGTTTGTGACAGAAACCCCTTACACGCATGAGGGTCAATCTCTCAATCCAATCACAGATTCCTGGACACAAAAAATGACTTATTCTTTTCCTTACAGATGCTGGACTTTCCTTAAGCCCACAATACATTTGGAACCCCACTATTCTTTATGAAGATTATGTACTCGGAAACTCATTATTATAGTACAAGTTCTAATTTGAACCCTTGCTTGCTATGCCCAAAGCAGCTTTGCCCATTCCTACCTCCCTAAGTATTAGCTTCGTGCATTTCATATAAAAAAAGACTATATTTTTTTAATATTTCTTCCAAATTGTTCACTAGATGTATAAATTGTAATGTATTATGAACAAAGTTATCGAATGCTGTTGTTCAAATAATTTGGTTGTTGAATTGATGAAAGCAATAAAATGTATTTTAACCTAAGAATGTGTTTTGGATTATGCCCTAGCTAGTTTAAACTAGATGCACTGACTAAAAGAGGTGTACCTAAATAGTACATCAATATTTCGCCAGTTATGGTAGTCGAATCTCACGTAAATCGTAATAGTGGACGACCCTATTGCCACCAACCAATTCATAATAGCAAAACCTAATAAAAGAAACTGTCCGACCTGGACCCAGGACAGCAGTCGATAGACCAACGAGGCTAGTTACTGTAGTACACAAGGCCACACATCTTAGCGATGTAGGTGTTCGACGTCAGTTTGTCCATACAAAAAGACAGGCAACATTTCGCTTCAACCATCAACCATGTCGAATGTCTTTGTGCTTTTTTGTATGGAAAAACCGTCGATCAATGTGTAACCCGCTGCTGGGACAGAGACCTTAGTAAGAGGGAGGGCGCTGTTAGCCAGCACCCGGGCCCAGTGCGCAATAGGTAATAGGCAAAGTCTTAAGCGCAGGTCACACCGTCAGCTAGCGAGCGAGCCGGGCGAGGCGTCGTCACATCTCTTCATACTTTGGTTCACACCGCGAACTATCGAAAGAGCCGAGCGAACTATGAAAAGAAGCTCGCCCGGCTCGCTCGCTAGCTGGCCCCGCTGGTGGTGTGGCCTGCGCTAAGCTATGATAATATAGATGTTGTAATGAAACAAGATATATTTTTATCAATTTTATTATACAAATTATTTCTGAGAGTCCGTCTATCAATAACATTCAGTTAACTGTACATTTTTCAACATCACAACACTTCAAAGCATCTTCATTGTAAAAAAGACAGTCAAGACATTCACGTACCTCAATCGCACAGAACTTTACAATTAATATTTTGGCGATACATACATAATTATATAATTTACACAGGTTGCATCACACAGTTTGACCAACAAGAATAACATAACATCACGCCAGTTGAACGAAGTGTTAGGCAGAGGTGTATCTAATAATACACCCACACATTTCACCAGTTATGTTTAAGTCCCGTGTGATATGGGGCGAGCCTATTGCCAACATCCGGGGACAAATCCAGACTCCAGGTTAACCAACATAGATTTTGTTCAACTTTTTAGTACGGGAGGTACCGTTAATCTGACGAAGTCTTTTTATACCGGCTGAAATCATATCAAATAATAGTGGATCAG
The DNA here is from genome assembly GCA_950022955.1 of Xestia ashworthii. Lineage (NCBI taxonomy): Eukaryota > Metazoa > Arthropoda > Insecta > Lepidoptera > Noctuidae > Xestia > Xestia ashworthii. The sequence goes on from OX465563.1 coordinate 6,920,951, forward strand.
AGGGGTCGGCGCATCAGTTGCTATGGAAGTGGGGGAATCCAAAGTTACAGCAAGTCAAAGTTGTAAAAAATATATAAAAAAGCAATTTTATATCGCGCTATAATCTTATTGGACGACCTCCAACACAAAAAAAAATCAGCTGTATCTATGCAGCTGGGGAGAATATACGTCAGCTGCTTAATGTGAATTTGGTATTTTCAATGGCACATTTGGCTAAACTCGAAACTATAGATATTAGGACAGCAGGTGGTGGAACTGGAATCGAACCCGTTTCTGAACCAAAACCCCACCCTGTTTCATAGCACTTACCGATAGTGTAATGTAAATTTTAATGATCTGGTAGATCAAATTTGGATGATCAGTGCATATTAAACAACTACTAGAAAAGAACTTCAGTCGGTATAAAATTATTAGCAAAAATTGCGTTCTGCCTTGCATTAAAACTTGTGGTTGGCCTGTAACATACAAAATAACCTATCGTACTTGAATTTTAGGCAAAGGAGACATATCCAAAAAGTACAGCAATACTATACAGTAGCTGGATCAGTAGCAAAGTATTGCCACACTTATGGAATTAATTGCCCTAAACAAACGTTAAGGGGCCGGCGGAGGATGCGTATTTCATACAAACGTAATACCAAAATTATTTGTAAATCAAACATATTCTTGAGGTAGTCTGTATTTATTTCGATTGAATTACAGAATATCTATGTTCCCAAATATGTTTTTTGAGAGAATAGTGATGCAAAGACGAGATATAAGGAATTTAAATTTTCTATAGAAAACTTATTTTTCTTATAACTCTTGTTAAAATCAGTGTCCAATCAAAATATACATTTGCGAACCTAGATATTCTGTAATTCAATCGAAATAAATACACACGACCTTAGGAATACGTTTAATTTACAAATTATTTTGGTATTACGTTTGTATGAAATACGCATGCTCCGCAGGCGTCTTAAATATTTATTGTCTACATCTACTGTCTACAGTTATTATACAGCCCGGTTATAAAACCAGAGACAATCAGTTTAGTAACAAAAATAATTTTATAGGCGGATATGAACACCATAATGCCCAGCTTTTATATTTATTTATTTATACATTGCTATAAATTATCGAATTGTTTACATGCTTTTCTAGGTTTCAAATCTGCTAAATATAGTTTTTATACATAATAATAACCAATTCCTCCTCAGTTTTTGAGATCAAAGAAAATAATCTATGATAAATATTTTATGTAGGATAATCAAGATGACAGCCTTATACCTATTAGGCGCTTTTCACACAAATACATGCATATTATCACATAAAAATGGGTGTAGGTAGCCTCAAAACTCAACCTCATTTATGGCAATATGAGTGGAAACAGATTTTTTTTTTAAGTTTGAAATGCCCTACGAAGTTACGACAATCGTTCAACAAACAAGACTCGTTTCTTGGCTAGAACTAAAATTGATTTTTATTACTTTTTAACACATTATTTTTACACTTAGTCACGATTTGTTGAGTCTACAAAACCAATACAAGTAACATATAAATGTGTCTGTAATAGGTACTTCTTTAGTAATAATTGAATTTAAATTTAGTTTGTCAATTGACTTGTTAAGGTGCCTATACGAGCTAAATTAGCAACTCTATTTGTGGTGGTTCAAACTTCGTTTGAAATGCTGTTAGAATAAAGTTCTAATCAGCTTGCACTACAAAGTGGTTGTTACGTCAGCCACTGCGGGCCAAATATCGCGAAATGAGTGGTTTCGATCGATTTACAAAAAAACTATTGATTGGATTAAAAAACTAAAACAGTATCATGCTAATATATTGCTTGTAGAATTATTTGCCAAAAAATCAGAATGATCGCATGCATATTAGTATGTTTTCTATTGTTTGAAAGATATTTTTAGAGGTAAGTTCGTGATTTCTTTTTATCGAGCCAAATTAATTGTATTATGTTTTCAAAACAGTATCATGCTAGCATATATCCTGAAGAATATCATATATTTTTCTGGTCTTGTTTATAGCAGTGAATCATATACTTTTAGTAATTATAAAACTCGCGTTTAGCTCGTGTAGTCGCCTTAAATGGGGTTTAAAAGTTGTGAATCTTACATCATCCACTGTAAATATTGAAGACAAAAAGAGAATAAATATGAATAAATCACCATGTGATAGTGCGTGATATTGCTATTTGACAACGATAAATTGATAAGGTTTCTATAATCCACACTATAGAGTAAATCTAACATGATTAATATTAAAAACAGTAAACACACTTGAAGTGCATCATGAAAATTCTTAGGTGATTTAACTGACAAAACATTCCATTTCCATATCTAGAAGCTGGTAATTGGTGGCTTTTATATCGTTACGGGGTTTTACACTGCTATAAGTGACAAAAATGATTGAAGCCACGTCGATGAAACAGACTGTCTTACGCCGACTGTCTGTACTACGCTGATTCTCTTAAATATCTTAAAGCATTACATCCGAACAACTTGTAACAACTCAGTACCAATGAAATTCACCCTTCCTATGTTATTCTTCGCACAATTAGACTTAACCCGACTCTTGAGCTCTCAGAGTAAAGTATGTAGTACACTTATAACTTTATAAATTGGCAGTTTTACGTACTTACAGCTAATACAAAATTGTATAGTTAACAGCTGCCATCAAGCACGCTCAGCTGATGAGCTGACTCAGGGGTCTCACTTTCAGTATCGTTTAGGTTGAAGACACATCGGTAACGCGAATGAGGACATACTGCAGTGCAATAGGCATGTTAACTGAAAAAATGTAATTAGTCCGTCACTTAGATTATCAAAAAATATTTGACCCGTATTTTTTCTTTTGCCCCATAAAACAAAATTGACGAAGATACGACGCTTTTAAAATTCCCAATACGTCACTGTTCGGTATGATTCTTAGTGAGTACTGACGTCACGAGCGCCCACTCCCGAGTTTTGATGCGTTTTATCTTTGTCAATATTCGTTGATTTACAAAAACAAAAAATACGTGTCCATTATTTTCTAATACTCTAACTGACGGACTAAATAGATTTGCAATTTATTGATGGTGGAAACAAGCCTATTGCAATCTTTACAATAGAGTACAATATTTTAATTTACCCACTAATTTCCCCAGAAGATTTTTTTTTTAAGTAGGTTTTTAAAAACACTGTTACACGTCATTATACTATTGAAGTACCAATGAGACCTCAGCCCTAAACAACAAACAAAATTTTATTCAACTGTCGTGTCCATAGTTCTTGATATCGTAATTATAAAACTTGATCAATTAGCTTTTAAAATACAGATACCTATAGTCCGATGTCGATATATGTAGATATATTTGTGATTACATACTCCCTGTGTTAGGTATATATTAGAATTGCTATGTGTAGGATCCACGAAAAAACTTTAAAACTCGTTCTTGCAGTACAACTGCATTTATTAGGACTTACATAACCTATTCACTCGCCCTAGGAATAGAACAAGGATGTTCAGAGGGGGCAAGGAGACGAGCACCAGTCTCATCGAGAGACAGACACAGACCACACTGGACCTGCCCGAGTAAGCGCTTATTCGAGTACAATACTTTGGATTGACCGGCGACCTTAACCTAAATTGGCAGTTCGCTGAAAGTGACGCATGTACGGGTACGACGTCGCGTCTAGAACAGGTCCATATCATCGTTGCACATCACCTCGAGGTAGTCGTCGTCGTAGTCGTTCAGGTGGCGCGGGTCCTGCGCGTCGGTCTCTCCGGTCGGGTCGGTCCGGTCGGGCAGCGGGGAGCGCGGCCGCGCGGGGGAGGGGGGCGCGTCGTGCGCGTCCGTGTCGCTGGAGCAGTCGCGCGCGTCCGTGGCGGGCGACGGCGGCGGGTTGCTGCCGTGCTCCGACTGCGCGGTCGCCTCGCCGCGGGATAGCAGAGACGGTAGTTCTGAATCTGGAAGGTGAATTTAGTGATATGTTTGTATCCTTTTTGTGGAGTAGCTGTGGAGAGGATAAGCTCTGAAGTCGTAGGTTGCAGATTCAGACATAGCAAACTAAAGTGACAGTGGATCGGCAAGTAAAATTTTGAAAAATCCTTTTTAACTTCCTTTTTTTGCACCTTACGACCTCATAAGAAACATACGCGTGCTAAATTTAGAATCTAGAGACCCACATTGACAGTTATTCTCGATAAAATGAGTTTTTGACTCGATAAAACCTCATTTTATCGAGAATAACAGTCAAATTTATCAAATCGAGTCTTATCGAATTTTACGTACTTGCACTGCGGGTTCGTCAAAATCGAAGATCTGAAACGTCTAATTCTAAGAGCCCGGGGACGGGAAAATAACGGATCTTTCCCACCTGAGCAACACATACCGTTTGTTTCTTTTTGCCATTTAACAGCTTCACAAAAAGTACAATTTTGAACCACACCTCCGATGGCGGAATATGTGGCGTATTCAATCATAGGAGTACATGTAAATGCACTCCGTTCCTTATCAACCCAAGGAAGGTCGCCATGCCCTACGGCTATATCTTGAGACATCTTCAGATGATATCGACATTCTGTTTAGAGAATGTCGAAGTCTTCGCGCTCTTCTTCTGTCTCTTCATGCCGTACTCCAGCAATTCTTTCTCTCTCAATTTCTAACTGATTATGAATATTTTGTTGTGTGCGTGTTCGGGGCAATGTATGATAATCTCGAGCAGCAGTTAGTCGCGCATCACGTTCATCACTCGTTTCAAAAGACCTGCAGTTAGTAGATGTGCGATTACGCTGAGAACTCAAGCGTGATTTTGTAGGGTAAACGTTTCCGATTCGCAAGATAATGCATGTCGCTCACCATCAGCGGTCAGTCGCGCATCACGTTCCCCACTTATCCCTAGAGACCTAAAAGCAGATGCGTAGATACGATGAGAAATCAAGCGTAATTCTCTATCCGTGAACATCTCCGACTCGCGAGACAATGCGTGACGTTCCCGATCAGCGGTCAGTCGCGCATCACGTTCCCCACTTGTCTCTAGAGATCTAGAAGTCGATCTACGCATCGATATCGCATCATACGATCGGCGCTTGAGTTCTCACTTAGATACCTGATCAATTAAAATCTAAGTGCCCTGCGTTACCGGGTAGGCTACTGAGTCACGAAGATAAATGAAAAAGGAAATTAAACTCTCAAATAACATAACCCCGAAGACATATTTATTCGATAAAATGAGTTTTGGCCAGTAGATTCAAATTTTCAATGATATACCATCGTCATTGAAAATCAGTCCTAAACTGTTACCGCGTTAACCACGTGGAGGTTCCCTCCAGTTTTTGTTATTTTATAATTATACAGTGAAATTTGTGATAGCTTTGCAATAATTTTCACATCAGATGTTTCTGATCTTCGATTTTTTATAAGTCAACAGAAAATGCCCATCAGACCGAACAACTTTTGCTAAGACGTCATCATTCCTAAATGAATAGAATAGAATAGAATAGAATATTTATTTGCGTTAAACATGGTATACAAGGGTGTTATATACAAATTGAGGCACAAGCATGTTTAGCTAAGATAACACATAGCATGCAAAATTTTAAAAAACAAGTTAAGCAACAACAACCTTTTTTTTAAAAAAACAAAACATCAACATTTTTTATCTATAAATTCTTTTAAACTATAAAAACTACACTCGATTAACCACTTATGAAATTTTATTGCAAATAATTTTGTGTTTAAAGCTTTGAAATGCCTTGGTATTTTATTATAAATGCTCACACACATTGCCAAGCAGTTACTATTGTATTTAGACAGTCTAGGCAAATCATTTAACACTAGTTTATATGGATCTCGTCGATTCCGAGGATTTACATCATTTGCAGTCTTAAATAGTTGCTTATTTTTCATAACAAAAACACATATTTCGTAAATGTAAAGCGACGGTAACGGTAACAAACCAAGTTTTTTAAATATTGGTCGACATGAGTCGTCGGGCTTAAGTCCACTACAATGTGTTATGGTGTAGCTGGGCTCTTGGAGTTCCACAACAGGTGTTCCAGATCTTCGATTTTTATAAATCAACAGAGAGTGCTCATCAAATTGAACAACTTTTGCTAAGACGTCATTCCTATATGTGTTATGGTGTAGCTGGGCTATTGAGGTTCCACGACAGGTGTCCCAGATCTTCAATTTTTATAAGTCAACAGAAAGTGCTCATCAAATTGAACAACTTTTGCTAAGACGTTATTCCTATATGTGTTATGGTGTAGCTGGGCTATTGAGGTTCCACGACAGGTGTCCCAGATCTTCGATTTTTATATGTCAACAGAAAGTGCTCATCAAATTGAACAACTTTTGCTAAGACGTCATTCCTATATGTGTTATGGTATAACTGGGCTCTTGGAGTTCCACATCAGGTGTTCCAGATCTTCAAATTTATTCTCTCAGCAGAAAATGCTCATCATGCGAAACAATTTTTGCTTTGGTATCATTTTTGTATCTCTTATAGTTTAGCTGGTCTGTTGCGGTTCTACATCAGGTATTCAGGTTTCCAAGATCAATTATAGCCTATATGTTGCCCAGACATAATACTTATAAAACAAAAAAAAAAATCATTCAAATCCGTCCAGTACTTCCGAAGATTAGCGTGTACAAACAAACAGACAAACAGACAGACTTTTTTTTTTGGATTCGTGCTCTATTACTGTTTCTTAACCCCCTTCAATTATTATTTTTTAAATATATTCAATGTACAGACACAGCTTTTTTACTCTTTTATTATATGTATAGATATTAGGCGCAGTGCGCACAGAAACCGGGGCTGCGGGACTGTTCGAAAGAGATACCGTGGCCTCGGAACATAAAGGGTGAGGAAGGAACATCGATGGGTTTTAGTCAGTAAAAGTCTGACACTCCCTCCTGCTCCGCGTCCCAGGCACACAACTTCGAGTGTAGAGTTTACGATTTTGATAGGATTAGGTGTGACATAGGCATTCATGTTGACTTTCGTCTTGTCGGTGTTCTTTTTTAGACCCACTTTTTCGGAAGCTCTACTGAGGTCATCAAGCATTGTACCGAGGTCTTCCATGGTCTCAGCCGTGACCACTATGTCGGTCGTCGGCAAACCGAAGGTGAGTGATGTACTCGCCATTGACGTTGATGTCTAGCCCTCTCCAGTTCAGAACTTTGAAGATATCCTCCAGTGCAGCAGTGAACGTTTCGGAGATATGACGTCTCCCTGTCTTACACCTCGCTGCAGAAATATAGGTTCCTAGGCTTGGTTCTGAAGTCGGACTGACATGGTAGCGTTTTTGTACTAACACTTCACTTCACTTCTGTTGCCGTTGGAGAGACTGCAGTACAGCCCAGGTCTCGATCGAATTGAAGGCTTTCTCGTAGTCCATAAACGCTAAACAGAGGCAAGTTATACTCTTCGGTCTTCTGTATAACCTGCCGCAACGTATGTATGTGTTTTCGGTTTAAAACCGACTTGATACCCGGCCGCTTAAATACCCGTTTTTATATGTTTTAAAACCGGCTTGTTCGGGTGGCTGGAAAACGTCAAACCTGCACGCGAGACGATTCGTGATGTGATGACTCTTGAAAACAACTTGTAGACATGGCTTAGAAGTGAGATGGGCCTGTAATTTTTCAACCGGGCATTGTAGTCCTTCTTGAAGCCTGCAGGATCATCTCACGCCGCTCCTTTATGAGCTTGAGAGTTTGATCGGAGAACCTCTTTTTTTTCTGATCTGTACGACGTGTCTTGAAGAACTTAGACCCGGTTGTATGGACTGTTTCCACGAACCCATCATTGTATTCGTCCACTGAGCTTCTTAGGCACTCGAAACGATTCTGGAGTTCAAGCTGAAAGCTCTCGGGGTTTTGGATTTGGACCTGTGCTGGACGGAGGGTAGACTTCATCAGTCGAGACCTTTCTAGCTTGATATTGATGTTCAATGTGCCTCTTACCATGCAGTGATCGCTCCCGGTTTTCACCGAATTGATCACAGAGACATCATTGAACATTTGCTTCTTGGTTGACGTGATGAAGTCAATCTCGTTTTTTGTTGCACCATTGGGGCTCTGCCAGGTCCACTTCCTGTGCTCACGCTTTTTGAAGGAGTTCATCAAATAGAGGCCCTCCTTCTCCATGAAACTAACCGCCACGTAAAACATATAGAAAAGGCAGGGCGCGGACACGATGATTGCGCCCGTCTGCACCCTGTTGTAAAACCGATAGAAAGGACGGGGCACGGGCGCGGGCGGATGAGGGGCGGGCGAGAACAGGGGGTGCGAGCAGGGTAGGGCGCGGGTGCTGTGAATCGCGCGGGCAAGTCGTTTTAAAAAGTTAGCTCTCGTGGCGCCCGGCGTCACGCCCGTGCCTCGTCTTTTCTATATGTTTTAAAAAGTCGCCCTTGTATTACGTCTTTTCTGTGTGTTTGGACACACAGAAAAGACGTAATACAAGGGCGACGGCGCTTTACACTTCACAACCACTTCACTATCGCAGATAATAAAACTCTTAGTCCACTAGTATAGAGTACAGATATTGACAAACCTGTGAGGCTCTGTTTTAGCTGTTCCATGACGGTCTGGCGACTCTTGGCGCGCGCTCGCTTGACCTTACGCTGCGTCTCCCTTCGGTCTTCCGTGAAGATCTGGTTGACCATCTCCAGCGACACGTCTCCGTCACGCTTCAGCAGAAAGAAGTATATGCCGCCTGGAGTGCGACGACGCGTTCCATTCTAAAAATAAAGTTTTAAATTAAACATACATGTAACATTACTTCCACCTTTTTTTACCTTGTTTTGGTCACAGGGAGTATCGATATTTGGCTTTGGTACACGGATTACTTTGTTTTGGTGAAATACATTGTATGCTGTTTTGTACTATACCTTGGATGGAACAAAGTTTGTTAACAATTAAATGGCTTCTTGCACATGTTTACATTTTTTTGGGGATGACTTTACACCTCTGAATATCTGCTCAGCTACCAGCTATAAGTTGTAGTAAGTTATAATCAATAAAAAATAAGGCACTTTTGAATTGTCAAGACAAAGATGAAAATTAAATGTAGATAAAATCTCAGTCACAAGACATAAAAACTGTGAAAGTACTGTAGTTGCCCATTCCCTAGCGTAGATCTCTATGGAAAAGAATGGGCAAGAAAAACCATGGACACTCTTTTAAATCAAAATGTTGTTTATAGCATCTTGGTTACATCGAGAGAGATGGTACTTTACATGGTTATAGTTTCCTTGTTATTCTTACTACTTTTGGAAGTTGCTGAGCTGCGATTGTGGGTCACAAAGCATGTTTATCAAACCTTTTGCTAACATTTATGAGTTTTAAGAGGCATTTCAAGAAAAGTTAAGAATAACTTGATTGATAGGGAATTTAGAATTGGCACAATGGTACATTATAGTCACATATTGTAACTATAAATCCATCAACTCCCATCATGTACTTTTTTCTTTTATCTGCTTCTTGGTCCATATTTATTAGTTTCCTGTATTTATTAGCTGTAAGTCACATAGTATGAAAGTTTGGGAAAAAGTTATTGAAAGGCGACTGAGAGAAGAGAGTGAAATTTCACAGAACCAATTCGGTTTTATGCCTGGTCGGGGAACGACGGATGCCATATTCGCTATCCGCCAGCTGTGCGAAAAATATAGAGGTGCACATAAAAACTTGCACATGGTGTTTATCGACCTCGAAAAGGCATACGACCGGGTACCCCGTGAGGTTTTGTGGTGGGCCCTTAAGGAGAAAAGTGTGCCTGGGAAGTATGTGCAGTTGATCCGTGCTATGTATAGTCGATGTAGAACCCAAGTACGGTCTACAGCAGGCACTACCGACAGCTTCAATGTTTTAGTCGGCTTGCACCAAGGGTCGGCTCTAAGCCCTTACCTCTTCCTGGTGATAATGGACGCTCTTACGTTCGACATCCAGGAAGAGGCTCCCTGGTGTATGCTGTTTGCCGACGACATTGTGCTAGTTGCCGAGAGTGGCCTAGAGGTCCAGAGCAGATTGGAGGTGTGGTGGCAAAGACTGGAGAATGTTGGCCTGAAAGTAGAACCAAAACGGAATACTTGTTTTGTGATTTCGGCGGTCTCTCCAGTCCTGTGCCCATAACCCTTGCCGGAACGCCCATACCGGTCTGCTCCGATTTTCGGTACCTCGGGTCGCTTATTCAGGGAAATGGCGAAGTAGACCGGGACGTAACGCACCGGATCAACTCAGGATGGATGAAATGGCGACTGGTCAATGGAACAACTTGCGACCCACGGATGCCCCTCAAGTTAAAGGGGAAAATATACAAGTCCGTGATTAGACCTGTCGTATTGTATGGATCAGAATGCTGGGCTGTGAAGAAGATGGATGAAAAACGATTGCATGTAGCGGAGATGAGAATGTTGAGATGGATGTGTGGAGTGACAAGAATGGATAAAGTAAGGAATGAATATATTAGAGGAAGTTTGAAAGTGGCACCCGTTACTGAAAAATTGAAAGGAAGTTGTTTGGCTTGGTATGGACATGTAATGAGGAGGGATGAAGCGCATGTGACTAAAAGAGTGATGGACATTAGTATTGATGGATGGAGAGGGAGAGGAAGGCCAAAGAAAAGATGGATGGATTGTGTAAAGACTGATATGAAAGAGAAAGGAGTAAATGAGGCAGTGACGTCTAACAGGGGAGAATGGAAGATGAAAACGTGTTGCGCCGACCCCAAATAAAATGGGACAAGGGCAGGAAGATGATGATTTATTAGCTGTAAGTCTTCCATGTATTATATAAATATAAATAAATAAATAAATATTAATGTTGACTTTAAGTCAGGGCTATAGAAAAGATGGATAGATTGTGTGAGAAATGATTTGAAACAGAAAAGAGTAAATGATGCCGTGATGTCTGGCAGAGGAGAATGAAAGATGAAATCGTGTTGCGCCGACCCCAAGAAGAATGGGACAAGGGTAGGAAGATAATGATGGTCTGCAACTTGGTCCATGTAGAGGTCAAAATTCACCTTTAGGAAAGTACCCCGGTCATGGATTACATTGTGTGCCCATCAAAACGCAGTTGGTCTGCGATTAAGGTGTGAATGGTAACAGACATCCAGAGTTACTTTCTGATAGTTACATTCTACTTTGTGTTCCACTTACCATGACAAGCATGCCTCCTTCTCTTTCCACCCTTTGTGTTTCTTTGTATAGTTCTATAGCTTTACTAGCACCAACCACTTCTACAATCCGACCTGAAACCAAACCATTTTATGAAACACATCACCCTAAATGATTGTGATTTGTAATACTCAAGCGGGCCTGAAAGAAACCAATATTATTGTTAAAGATTTTTCTTTGTTCTGATTTTTATTTGTGTTTAGCCAATTTTATTGCAGTCCAATATAGTCATATTGTTAGGTACCAGTATAACAGATGGACATGAAGTGGCTTGGTCCCACTGGAAAAAGACAAAGACAGCAAAAGAAACAATGGGTTGATGACATCGTAAAAACTGCTGGGAAAACCAGGGTAACCACCACCCTAGACAGAAAAAATGGAAAAAGATGGAGGAGGCATTTTACCTTACAGAGGCCATACAATAATACATAATATTTTATGCAATTATTTAGTAAGTATGTATTAATAGTATGGATAAATAAAGCATAGAGTAAATGCATCGCATAAATGGTCCACTTTGGGGACTAAGTGCGGAAACCTAAACCCCATGAGTATATTGGCATTGGTATTTCAAATAGCAGGTAGATCACAAGTTAGTGATTGCACAGTTTCATTGACAATGAACCTTAAAGAAGCTATTCTTAACATTTGTATTTTTCAAATCTAACAATTTAACATTATGGGCTAAATTCGAGGAGGGCAGAGATCAATATTAAGGTTCATCATCATCATCTACAGCCTGACTTCAGCCACTGCAGGGTAAAGGCTTCTCTTTGCTCATACCAAGCTCCACAATCTTGTGCCAGTCTCATCCAGGATATTCCAGCAATGGCAACAATTTCATCTGCACATCTTGCTAGTTAGTCATCTATTAAGGTTGAGTATAATTGCTTTCACTGTCAAACTACAAGTGCAATACAGGGATGGGAATTTTCTAAGTCTAAGATCGAGCCCACTGAGAAGTCGATTGTTTCAAATGCCAGCCTGATAATAGAAGAAGAGAGATAGAAGAGTTTGTCATACCCAGTAATTCCTTCTTATCTTCAGATAGACTGGTTGCAATATCATCTGCTACATTTTCAACAGTATCCTCAGCATTTACTGCCAGATCAGGTAGAAGCCGAGGCTTCAATTTGTCATTGTGTTCACTATTGACTCTTTTCCCCAATCTTAACTTCACATTAGACCGATCTACATGCCGCCGTTTATTAGATAATCGTTCGCTGTCATCATAATCATCATTAGAGGTAAATATTTTCTTCGTATCTACATAATCATCTTTTAGTCTATACTTAATAGTATAATCATAAGATTCAACGCCATATCTGCTTTTCTTTGAAACATCACAACTGACCATGTCCTCTGTTAACAAGTCTTCCTGTAACAAGAGTAAACAAAATAAAGGTTGAGGTTTATCTCCATATTAAGAAGGAGAACTGCATAGGGTTTGGTATTGAAAAAAAAACACTGTAATTACTGAACATTTGTTGAACTACAATTGTTTGAGCATGCCAATAGCCGTGCCATGTATGTTGTATTTATACAGAAATACCCTAATTATTTTATAGTAAATTAGAAACCTGTAAGGCTTTGCACCAGATGTTGTACTTGTTCTTTTTGTCAGGCTGCGGCGCGGGCCGGCGCGGCCGCAGCTTGGTGCGCTTAGCGCGGCGGCGCGGCTCTTCGTCCGACTCCGAGCCTGACGACTCTTGCGCTGACGCTTCGTCGCTCTGCTCGTCTTGTATCTGCATGTGTACTAACGAAGGAGGGTTAAACGCCTCCGGCCGAGCCAGAGGAATATACGTACCCTCTTCCACATCCGAATCTTCCAACTGCAACGCAATAAAATCTCTGGTTAACGAGTACGCCCAAGACGTCGTCAAGTTACTTTAATTTTTGTAAAATTATTTGTTAGCCACGTTTTATTAGAGTTAAAGAGATTAGACGCTACGAAAATAAGATATTTTTTGTTAATATTAACAAGGCATCATTGAAAAACTGCTCTGTAATTAGAATGAAAATGTTCCAAGTAAAAGTTAATTCTAACCTCCCCGTCTTCCCTTTCTAGTGCAACTTCAACATCCAACTCGCCTTCAGTCGTTGACATCATACTCGAGCCTTATGATTAAAGTTATAAAATAAAGAAATCATGAAAGGATTCTAACGAAATACAGCAATTCCACCTTTTATCAATCTCTACTACTAGCTGCTGTCATTTTTAATAATAGACAAGCAACTCAAGCAAAGTAAAGATAAAGAAATATAGAGTTTAGTTACCAACTGTCAACTACCTGTTTATTTACGAAGAACGTTTGCAACACGATAGATTTTTAAAACTTCCAAAATAAATGTTAACTTACATATTTCAATTAAGTTAACTTTGTCCCTATAAATCCGTGTCTTAAACAGAACTGATCGAATCACATCCAATATCAATACGGCCAAAAAATACCACTTCCAAAGCTATCTTTTGTTCCGCTTGGTCCAATGCATTGTGCGTTTTGGTTTGGGTATGTTTTGAGTAGAAACTAGGTTGTCGTTGGTCATTGCTACTTCCTTTTTAACCGACTTCCAAAAAGGAGGAGGTTCTCTATTCGACTGTATGTATTTTTTTATTTTTTTTTATGTATGTTCACCGATTACTCGAAGACGCCTGAACCGATTTGAAAAATTCTTTTTTTGTTTGAAAGGGTATACTTCCAAATTGGTCCCATAGAAATATTGTCATGATCTGATCACGAACTTAGGATGTTGTGAATTAGTGTACTAAAGGGAGCTAAACAACAGAGTTAACACGCAGTTGGTTTAAATAAGATCATTTGTATTAAGTAAGACATAACAGTTAAATATTTTTCTTAAACTGACACACTCAAATTATAAACAAGTTGTTACCTAGTAACAAACACAAAGACTATATAAAATAAACTCTATGGGACGCATGACGATTCCAAACTATTTTCAACACCCCCACTGGATCCCCATGCGCTCCATGCAATACTTTAGCTTAATGCGAGCCAGGCTTTTAGTGAGACAGTCAGCTGGCATTTGGTTCGTCTCACAATATTCTATACGAATCACACCGGTTTCAGCCAACTCTCTTATGAAATGGTAGCGTATGTTGATGTGCTTAGACCTTCTACCAATCGCAGAAGAGTGCACTAATTTACTTGCACTCTGACTGTCGCTGAACACTGTAACGCAGTCGTTGAATCCAGCTAGCTCTTCTAATAAGCCTTTAACGCAGACTATTTCTTTTGAGGTTTCGCAAATGGCTATATATTCAGCCTCAGCTGTGCTTAAGGCTACGCATCTCTGTTTGCGAGCTTGCCAGGACACAGCACCTCCACCGAAAACAAGGGCATAACCAGTAAATGAGTGCCCATCGGCGTTGGCTCCCCAATCGGCGTCCGAGTATGCAACCAGGGGTTTGCCTGTTTTTTCATAGACTAGTTTATAGTCCACGGTGCCCTTTAAGTACCTGAGCACCCGCTTGAGCGCAGTCATGTGCTGTTCATCCCAGCATGTATTAAACTGGCTCAGATAGCTGACCGCAAATGTCAAATCAGGCCTTGTGCCGCAGGATAAATACATGAGCGATCCTATTACTTCTTGGAAAGAAAAATCCTCACGTCTTTCCCCCTTTGCAAGTCGTAGATTCAATTCTATTGGAGTAGCTACAGGCTTGCAGTCTTGCATTCCATATTTTTCTAGAATCTTTCTGGCGAAGCTTGCCTGTGATAGGGTTATCTGCCCATTAGATCGCGTAATATGGATTCCTAGACAATCCTTGGCCTCACCTAAATCTTTAATTTTGAAAGCTTTGGCGATTGTCTTTTTGACTTTTTCTATGTCCTCTACTGAACTTCCAAAAATATAGAAGTCGTCGACATAAAGTGCTATTACAATCAGGGTAGTATTATCTTTCCCCCTTTTGATGTAAATGCACGGATCATATTTCGATCTTGTAAAACCACTTTTAATGATGTGATCATGTATTTTGACATTCCAGCAACGTGCAGCTTGTTTGAGGCCATAGATGGCTCTCTTCAGCTTGCATACTTTCTTTTCATTTCCCTTCTTTATGAAAGATTCAGGTTGCTCCATATACAGATCCTCATCTAAATCACCATTCAGAAATGCTGTGGTGACGTCAATATGGTGTACATTTAAATCCAATTCTGCTGACAATCCCAGCAGAAGCCTAATGGAAGATAGCTTGACTACAGGAGCAAAGGTCTCGGTATAATCTTCTCCAAACTTTTGAGAGTAACCCTTGGCAACAAGGCGAGCCTTATGCCGTTGAACCTTTCCATCTGCCCCGATTTTCAACTTAAAAATCCATTTATTTTTGACGACATTAGCGTCTCTGGGACGATTGACGAGCTCCCAAGTCTGATTCTCCATAAGTGAATCGTATTCCTCCTTCATAGCTTTCTTCCACAGGTCTTTATCAGAACGCTCCATAGCATCCATAACCGAAATCGGGTCAGTTGCATTCATGACATGGAAGTTGTATACCATGTCCTCATCTATTCTTCTGACTCTATTTCTTAGAGGATAACGCCGTTCCTCAGGCTCCTCTACAGCTTGAACCGGCTCTGTTGACGGTTCTTCGAAAGAGTCGTGAAACTCTTCTGCAGTAATAGTGGGCGATGAACTTGGTGACATAACCATGTTACTTTGGCTTGGGCCATCCTCAGGCGCCACAGCCCTAGAAGTGCCTTGAGCAATATCTCGCTCACTAAAAATTGGTACCTCTACATATTCTCGCCTCGGTTTCTCCCTCGAAACCTGTGCACTGCGCTCAGGGGGTTTAATCTCCTTGATTACTTTTGACCGCTCGTCAAACACGGCGTCGCGAGCAACTATTATGCGGCGCGGATTGACCGGGTCGACAAATCTGTACCCCTTTTGTACTTCACTGTACCCAACGAAGACAAGCTCACGGGTTTTGGAGTCGAATTTTCTTCGGCTATTATCTTTCACCAAAACCTGAGCTGTGGATCCAAAAACTTTTAAATTGGTAAGATCCACCTCATGATTTGTCCAAACTTCTTCTGGAACTTTCCCGGCGATTGCTAATGTGGGTGAGCGATTTTTCAAATAGATCGCAGTCCCCACCGCTTCTCCCCAGTACCGTTTGCTTAGGTTACTGTCATGGAGCATGCATCTCGCCTTTTCAGTAATGGTGCGGATCGTCCTTTCCGCAACTCCATTCTGTTGAGGTGTATGAGCAACACTCGTCTGGTGAGTAATTCCACATTTGACCAAATAAGCCTGGAACTCCTTATTGATATACTCAGTACCGTTATCGCTTCTAAACCGTTTAATTTTCCTTTCGGTTTGGTTCTCTACCAGACGCTTGAACTCCTTGAACTTCTCTAACACCTCAGTCTTTTTCTTCATGACGTAACCAAAAACCTTTCGGCTAAAGTCGTCAATGAACAGGAGGAGATATCTGTTCCCTCCCCAAGTCTCCACATCTATTGGACCAGCTACGTCGCTATGTATTAGGTCCAGCATGCCGGAGGCTCTAAAAGACTTCTTCCGCTTAGGAAACTTTTTTACGCACTGCTTTCCTTGACTACAAGGAACACAAGGGGCTCCATCACCCTTTTTGCCGAAATCTAGGCCCTTGACAATTCTTTTCAAAATATGCATTTGTGCGGGAGACAAATGGCCCAATCTCCGGTGCCATAATTCAAACTTGTCCTGATTGTCTTCCCCTAAAAGAGCTGTCGCCTGATTACAACCGGAACCTAAAACATAAAGTCCGTTTTGGCGCGGTGCGGTAAACAATGCCTTACCATCTATTTTTACATTATTGTTAAAAACACTACATTTGGTTTTATCAAAAACAATAATATTGCCTGCATCTGCAAACTTTCCTACAGACATTAAATTGGTGATTAGTTCAGGAATGTGAAGAACATCATTCATCTTCACTACAGTGTCACGTTCCCCATGTCGCAGGCTTAACTCCACAGAACCTTGCGAAGTCGAAACAATTTTCTCGCTATTCGCGCAAGTTATCGTTTTGGAGCAAGATTTCGTGGGGCTCAAGAGGGATTTCACCGGTGTCATGTGGGACGTGGCTCCTGAATCCAACACCCAGTTATCACTGCCACCTACAGATGACAACAAGGTCAAAAAGTCTGAGTTCGCGTTCACACTGGTCACCATGGCCAAATTCGCATTTGATTTCTTCTTATCCGGCTGCTTGGCCTTGAACTGCTTGCATTGCCACTTGAAATGGCCCTTCCGTTTGCAAAAGTGACAAACAATCTCTCTGGTGTGGTCTCTTCCTCCACTACCACCAACGCTAGATGCTAGCGCCGAATCATCCTTTGGGGCCTCATTCGACTCTTGACGTTGACCCTCCTTCAGAAGTGCTGATATGACCAGTTCTGAGGTAATTGTCGAACGGGAATGCTCTATGGCCATTACTAACGGATTGTAGTTGTCCGTCAATCCCGCCAGCATTATTATTCCGACAAATTCATCGTCAAGTCCGGCACCGATGCTTCGCAGCTGCTGCTGAATCGCTCGAACTTCCGTGACGTAGGCTTCCATACTTGGGTACAATTCCAGCTTGATGCGAAACATTTTTCGCAGCAACGAAAGCCTCCGCATTAGTCCAGCATCCGCATAGGCATTTTTTAGTGCCAGCCAAGTCTCTCGTGCCGTCTTTGCTTCTGTCACAAGGGGGTAAATACCTTCCGAAAGCATCAGGCAGATCTTGGCTCTTGCTCTAGCATCACGCTTCACCAACTCATTTGAGGTCGCACTGAACGTATCTTGAACACAATCCCACAGATCATTGTCTATAAGGAGCATTTGCATAGAAAACGACCATGTAGCGTAGTTTTCTTGCCCCGACAACTTGGAAATTTGCGTCGTATTTTGCGACGTCATTTTTTTATTCTCAATATTTATAACTGTCCCTAAAATTTAGTATCAACGAGGCTAATAACTGGGCCCATAACCTGTTGTGAATTAGTGTACTAAAGGGAGCTAAACAACAGAGTTAACACGCAGTTGGTTTAAATAAGATCATTTGTATTAAGTAAGACATAACAGTTAAATATTTTTCTTAAACTGACACACTCAAATTATAAACAAGTTGTTACCTAGTAACAAACACAAAGACTATATAAAATAAACTCTATGGGACGCATGACGATTCCAAACTATTTTCAACATAGGAGATATGGAACGGAACTCCTCAATAAATGATAGCAAATGGACTGGGATTGCTGAAATCTATTGTCTGTCTATTGTTTACACCAGTTCATAACATAACATCACGCCACCGCACCGGTACGCTGTGAAGGGGTAAGCACAAGTGAACCACTAAAAAGTGAAAAATAAAAACTTTTTTGCAAAAAAATAGAACCGACTTCAAAAAAATGAAAAATAACTTTAGCTTCAGAAGTCGGTGACAAAAAACTTAATAAATCAATCAAACAATGGTCACCGACTTCTGAAGCTAAAGTTATTTTTCACTTTTTTGAAGTCGGTTCTATTTTTTTGCAAAAAAGTTTTTGGTCTAAAAGTAGCCATACACTCTAGAGTGTACCTGACAGGTTTGCCTGTACTGGAAAACCGGAGCGTAAAAGTTGCAAAACTGTGAGGATTTGTCATCCACGCAGCTCAAGCTTACCAGACGGGAGTACCCTCGCTAGAGTATACAGGGTGGAATTTTTCAATGCCACCAGGAGGGAAAGTTCTCTAAATACTGGAGATATAAAATTTTACTCAAAGGAAACATTCCTTTATTTTTAAAAAGAAACTCGATCGATAGATTATAAATTTTAATAATCTATCGAAAAATAATGCGTTAAGGCTGATGCTCCAAGGTAGCCCGCGAAATTCAAATTTTCTAACGTGTTCTGTGGCCATAGAGAATCATAATATATTGTCTGTGGCCGCCAACGTCAGCGTTTCATTTTATTATTATTTAATTTTATTACTGTTAAGATTGTGATCATCTGATTTTATAATAGAAAACACAGTTTTTCTCATGCTCACTGCTATGAAATCCAGAAATGGTTTGCTGTTCTATTAAATTAAGAAGTGGGTTTTAATAAGTGCCATTTAGTACTGGATAATAATTAGAGACCAATAAACTAATCAAAATGTACGTTATCTTAAAATATACCTTGCCATGTTTTATTTAAAAATAACGTTGTTGATGCTTGCGACTAAACAGTTTGCTTCTTCATAGTCTATACTATCGACATGAACAATATGAAAACGTTTAAGCTATCATCATGATCAGCCTACTACAGTCCACAGCTGGACTGGCACATAGGCTTCATCGTCATTTTCATTCAATCGCACGTCAATCAACTCGATTCTCAGCAACTCTCATCCAGTTGCTACCAGCCACCTTGCGAAGATCGTCACTCCGATCTTGCCGATTCGCGGTGTCCACTCAAGAACACTCTACCCAACTTTAATCGGTTCTACGGCTTATATGACTGGCCCATAGCCACTTGCTTTAACTTTTTTAACTTTGGTTCTCTGTCGGATCACCTCGTTCCGAATGCGATCCATCCTTCCCATCCATCCCTCGATGGATCGCATCGTTTTAGTTCCATAGCTCGCTGAGCGATTTGAAATTTATGGACCAACCTTACCGTGAGTGTCCACGTTTCGGCTCCGTAAGTCATAACAGGCATGACGCGCTGATTGAATGAAAAGAAAGAAAAAATATTTATTCGCCGCAAGGGCATGACGTGCATATAATACCTACATATTAGGAAAAATAATTAAACAATAAACATACAACGCATTTAGACAAACACAAGCATTTAGATTACATCAGAACCACATTATAATTGTATTGAAGATCTTAATCTTCGACAAGAAGACTTAGCGAAGCTTTCCAATGCTGCAGCCTAACTGGATTCTTCTGTTAGCCTCCCTCTCAAAGTTGTTCTTGCAGAGTTTGCCCGAGGTAAACATACTCTCGAACAACCTCGAGAGGACGGCCAATGACAACAATAGGTCCTGGGGTCAAGTTCACCCTGAGAACAATGCGTATTGAAGAGACAACTAGGCCATCCAGCATCTGCTGCGAGTCGTGCAGCGATTCAGCCGGTCTGACGATGTCATCTGCAAAGCATTTTAGCGTCAGTGCGTTGGTGAACAATTTCGGGGAAATTACGTACCCTTGCCTCACCCCCCGACGGGGGGACGAGTGGGTTCTGCTCTGTTTGCTGGTTTTGACTTTGGACGGTCATTATGGCGTTCTCATCTAGATTTCTCAACACTTGGATGTATCGCCAGTCGACTTGGCATCGCTGCACAGACTCTAGAACTGACCAGGCCTCGACAGAGTCAAAAACCTTCTCATACACCACACAAATGCAAGACACAGCGGCCGATTTTACTCTTCGGACTTCTTTATGATCTGCCGCATACGCTCACGCTATAAAAGAAAATAAACCATTATCTAAGCAACAAGGTGGCGGCAAGGCTGATAGCGCCACACCATGCACCACTTCTTCTTAGTTCGAAGTATCAATATACATAGGTACATGAATATACCCCTACCTTTATGAGTCTTTCTTTGCAAGAATTATATGAACATTTTAGAAAGTTCATGGTACCTACTTATTTATTACAGGGAGGCAGTCAGCAGACTAAAACTGCAGACTGTAGCGGGACCGTCAAAGCTGATTGACATCAGGAATGCTTTTCTGCCCGCTATCGATGAGAAGGACAGTTTTGATCCTTGGAACTATAGAGCTCCTAAACACGAAATTAAGTACGTATTGATCTGGGCCCTAAATGCCTATTCTATTAGAAAGGAGCAGCGTACGAACGATGTGTGAGTGTGTAGCTAACAAGAGCCTGCGGACACCGGGTAGGGTTACCAGGTGTCTGGATTGGGCAGGAGTCGCTTGTGCTATAATGGTCGTCATTGGTCGCGGCTAGCCAAATATTTCCGCGTCCGGTAAGTATGTACAAATGTGGTAAGGTAACCCGATGAAGTAGTCCCAGCTAGCTCTCCAATAATATAGAATAGATTGTTAATATTAATGATGATACAATAACGTCGTGTTGAAATGTGCAGGATCTGGATGGCTTACTTTAACGTTTTGCGGTCAATGTGCGGTGCCGGTATGCTGGCGATGCCTCTTGGTATAAGTCAAATGGGGTACATTGTAGGACCAATCATGACGTTCGCCATGGGACTTCTTATTATCTTCACACACAACATGCTGGTACAATACCAATCTATAACATACCTACTTATTTAATGAGATGGCAGACGACATAAAATCTGAAGTAGCTTGGCACAGGAACGTGTGGCCAGCAGCAAAAAGAGACCTGTTACCCAGCAATGGCTGTCGTAAGCCTGTGGATGATTAGGAAATATGTTTTTATTTTTAACATCAAAGGCAGTCTTTAATATTGTCACCGGAAAGCTTTCATGTCCTTATTCCTTCGGTACGGGAGACGCCGTACGGAAAGCCGTAGAGCTATTATTTTGCACTAGTAAGTGAATTGGCAAACGAATGCTTCATTCGCAAAGCAATATCTCAACCAAGCATGGATTTCGCCAAGGGAGGGGGGCAACTACCCCTCCTAGAGGCTCAGGATTATTAAAAGTTATAACTTTTGCAATTGTAGCGTACAGTAGAATCACTCTCAAACTGAAAAAATACCGAAAAATTAGAAAGTAGTACTCGTAGGCACTACTAATAAAAACTTAGGCCGTATAATACATGTCAGCGTAAAATTGTCAAACACGTTAGATTGTAATCTCTCTACCGAGATTGTAATCCCTCGTAATATTGTCAACTGAACATACTTCTTACAATATAAACGCATTATTTTTCGGTAGATTGTAATCTATCGAAGTGAAACCGTAATAGTCGACGGAGCCCCGCTACGTGGGACCCCTATTTCTGTCTTTAGGGTTTAAAGGAACCTAAATAACCTAACGTGGGGGTGCCCCAAGTCCCGATTATGGGGGCAGAGATACTTCCATCGCATACATTTCACAATATTACGGCTTTACTTCGATAGATTATAATCTACCGAAAAAAAATGCGTTATATTGTAAGCAGTATGTTCAGTTGACAATATTTCGAGAGTTTACAATCTGTCTAGTTATATTATGTGGCTCAGGTTGGCTGGACAAATCTTCAAAATAGCTCGCATTTTACTAGGTCAATAGGGCACTTTATGTGACGGCTAAACATCCTTTTTTTTTTTTTTTTTTTTTTTTGGGATGGGAAATCATCAAATGACTTCTCCCACTCTGGGCGGAGCGGGAGGGAGTGTCAGACTCTTACTGACTAAAACCCATCCATGTTCCTTCCTCGCCCTTTACGTTCCGGGGCCGCGGTATCTCTTTCGAACAGTCCCGCAACCCCGGCAGGAACGGCTAAACATCCTTATTTCAGAATTTGTGACGCTACAGAATCTTAGATAATCGATCGAATACGGGTCCAGCCATCTTGAAAAACCACTTTTCGCTGGTCTCTCAATCTCGGTAACGGAAGTGATTTTGACGACTTTTTGCATATCAACGGGCGTCACATAAGTTTGTGACAGGCATCGAGCTAAAAGTTTTGTGATACGTACAGTGGTTTAGTAGAGAAATGCAAAAAATCTGTGCCAGCCATCTTGAATTTACGTAAAAAACTTTTGGCTGGCACTTCCGAATCTCAATAACGGTAGCGTTTTCGAATATGGTTCCTTTACTAAAACTTGGTAACGCAAGGTGTGAAAGTAATAACGTTTGATTTATGGCGTCACATGCAAGGGTTTACGAGAAATCAATAAAAACCTAATGTCCAGCCAACCTGAGTTCAAGCTGGCTGGACACCTGTATCTCCGCTGCCTGATGATCTACGACCTTCAAAATGTGTTCAAAATGTTGTGACGGGGACGATAATGATAACCTGAATTTGTGACGGAGAAACTTTGCGTAGTTTCAAAGATATTGATCATTTAAATTTTCCCATACAAACATCCATTAATATTGTGAGGTGACCATATTTTTTACATAATTATAGGATTTCTTTTTAAAATACTAATCAGCCGGTAGCAGCCACGCCTGCTTTGTATTTGATTTATCCGTGGGAATAAAAGGTTTTCCTGCAATAAAAAGCGTAAGTATGTGTTAATTCAAAATAATAATTGACTACCAGCGCTGCAAAAGAGAGCCCACTTGTATTTCGCGTTTAGTTCATTATCTTAGATAACTGAAAATGAGAACTAAACTCGACAGTCTGCAGTGTATGTACTTTTCGAAGTGTTATCACTAATCAGAGTAAGACAACTTTTAATTAATCTGCGGTAAGACAACAAAATAATAAGAGAAGATTCGACCAGTTGTCCTAGTAGTACCAACTTTAAGCAATAGATGGCGACACCAACATCAGCTATCATGGAAGTATTACATTCCGTTCACAGATATTTTTTACGCAACTTATTGATTCAAAATCACCTAGCTAACTAGGTAGTACGTACTAAAACCAAAAATGAACACTGAAGCTGTGATTGATTTTGTGTAATAATTGTCTTTTTTAGATAGGTATTGAAGAATATTTTAGTATATTCAGCTATATTACAAATGACGACCACCGACTTCATTTGCGCTTCAAACACTTAGGGCGGTGGTAAAAACAACGTTGTGGTACAAGGCGAGGGTTACTAAAATGGAGTTGATCGTCGTCATTTGAAACGCTGTATAAGTACAAATAAATGTGATTTTATTTACAGCAAACATTATTTTTTCATTTTAATACCTTACGAGCATTAGTTATTTAGTTATCCTGACACATTAACTACCTATGTACTTACCATGAAAAACACACCAATACCTACCTACAAAAAAGAGTAGAAATCTGCACGTAAATAATCAATAACATTAAAAAATTACCCCCATTCCTCACTTCTACACTTTTGTCTTCTATTGATTTAAATATCTACAGTTGTTCTTATTAGTATCACCAGTACACGGATTTTCGTCCATTAAAGAAAACACCATAAAATATACTTCATCATTCATCATTATCGGCCTATTAATGTTCCCACTGCTGGGACAGGCCTCCTCTCTATGAGAGGGAATGGGCTATATAATCCACCACGCGGGCCCAGTGCGGATTGGTAGATGTCACATGTCTTCGAATTTATGGTTCTAGGACATGCCGGTTTCCTCACGATGTTTTCCTTCGCCGTTTTGAGAGCAGCGGTGATGTAATAAATTACACAAAGTAATGCGCCAGCCTGGGTTCGAACCCACGACTTACTGAACGTAAGTCGGGGCCACCACCACTGGGCCACCGCACCGTAGAATATACTCAGTCCTACATAAAACCTACAATATTGGTAACCCTACTGCAGTGTTTGTATGGGAAAATTTAAATGATCAATATCTTTGAAACTACGCAAAGTTTCTCCGTCACAAATTCAGGTTATCATTATCGTCCCCGTCACAACATTTTGAACACATTTTGAAGGTCGTAGATCATCAGGCAGCGGAGATACAGGTGTCCAGGAGTGCGATTCACTAAGGCAAAACATCTTTACAACCGAGAAAACATCGTTGAAACACTAATGTTTCAACGATGTTTTCACGGTTGTAAAGATGTTTTGCGTTAGTGAATCGCACTCCAGCCAGCTTGAACTCAGGTTGGCTGGACATTAGGTTTTTATTGATTTCTCGTAAACCCTTGCATGTGACGCCATAAATCAAACGTTATTACTGTCACACATTGCGTCACCAAGTTTTAGTAAAGGAACCATATTCGAAAACGCTACCGTTATTGAGATTCGGAAGTGCCAGCCAAAAGTTTTTTACGTAAATTCAAGATGGCTGGCACAGATTTTTTGCATTTCTCTACTAAACCACTGTACGTAACACTAAACTTTTAGCTCGATGCCTGTCACAAACTTATGTGACGCCCGTTGATATGCAAAAAGTCGTCAAAATCACTTCCGTTACCGAGATTGAGAGACCAGCGAAAAGTGGTTTTTCAAGATGGCTGGACCCGTATTCGATCGATTATCTAAGATTCTGTAGCGTCACAAATTCTGAAATAAGGATGTTTAGCCGTCACATAAAGTGCCCTATTGACCTAGTAAAATGCGAGCTATTTTGAAGATTTGTCCAGCCAACCTGAGCCACATGTTATATTACAATCTAAACTGTTTGACGATTTTACAGTGACATACATACAATATGTTAGTTTAAATTTAAACGAGGGACATATTCAAACCCGCAATAGTCCATGCTTACATGATACTAAATTACTAATAATAAACATATGAAAAAAAAGAAAACACTAATAAATAACAAATAGATCCATACCAAAAACTTCGCTAAAGTCTCGCAACGTGTGTACACCCTTGCGCAGAACATGTGTGCGGGTCAATGGCTTTTAGGTATAATCCATTTTCCATTCATACTTTAAATCTGGCTTTGGACAGGCAAATATAATATCTAGGTATAATACTAGGTACTGACCGAATGTTCGCAGTCGTTGATTGACACCATGCATTATTCATGGCTCTTGGCACACTATTACTAGATAATACTATACACGAACCATAATCCCAATATCCTTCACTGGAATGATGATAAGACGTAATTTTTGGTTACTCAATTACACGTTTACGCGATATGCGAAATCGCAATATTAGACATGCGGAAGTAGCGGCGCCCGCGCATACACTGAGATCAGCGGGGGGTGTGCTCGTGTTTTGCCGCGTGACACCTAGAGACCACTTCTTGCGCGCTCAGTGTCCATGAGTAATGTATTTTCAACACACTTGCTCATAAAGTGGCTCTAATTTCACCGCAATTAGGCACATAATGACACCTGTAATCAAACTGTGACTTTTTCATTGCTATTATTCACAAGTGAGTTATAGGGGATTTTTTATTTTTTTTTATTTTTTGAATTGCTTTGTTCTTAAAAAAGTTTCGATACAAAAAAGATCGTGTTCAATAGTACAAAAAAATTAATGTACCTATTGCTTGCTCATTTCATGCAACTTCGTATCTACATAGATAATTTCAACTTATAAGTTTTTAATAAATAAAACTTTCACTCAAATGTAACTTTTGTATTCTCTGTATTAAATAAAACTTTGAATTCCCCATTTCGTACGTGGCTAAAACGCTATCCGCGAAAAGCAAAAAAAAGAAACCTCATTCTTTTAGTCTATGGCCGATCGTCATTGTTAGATGCGCGCGCGCGCATAGGAAAACTAATTAATTATTCCCGCCATTGCGAAAAAAAATTCATAACTCGTTTTCACTGTTGAAATTATAGTTATTTTTAGTATTATTTTATTCTCAAGTGTGTTGAAAAACGTCGTATGATACACGTGTGTGTTGATGATTACCGTCCTCGGCTCTCTTAAGACCCTCGCCTAACGGCTCGGGTCTCAATGCCGCCTCAGCGGTGATCACCAACATTACACACTTGTACCATAATGTACTATTATTAGACAATTATGTCAAAAATTAAGGTTATAGGTTTTTTACATAATTTTGGGTTGAGAATCAAATACTAAAGACCTTCCCTCAATATGTCCCTCGTTTAACCTAACACGCTGTATGGAACCCTGGCTACCGGCGCCGATCTGCCAGCGCTTATCGGAACCGGTCCGCGCAGTCTTTAGTGCTGAAACTGCGTTAAGCGGACGCCCGCGCCGGCACGGCGCTAAAATTGCTTAACGCTGTCGCAATTCCAAAGCTAATAATTTTGTCATTTTAGCGCAGCAGCGAATTTTACGAATTTTCTCTAAAACTCTTTGGCTTGCGATGGAACCGTGCACGCGTGTTGCGCATTTAGTGTGTCGCAGCCGGTGGGAACGAAGTTGTATTTTTGCTTGTGATTTCAGTTAAGCTCCCTGTACGAAATCTCTCGACAGATGAAAATACCCTATATATCTTACCGATATGGGTTCCGTTTAGCTCTTTACCGTGGGCCTCCTGCATTGCATTCGATAGCAAAACGCGGACCGTGAGTATTATTTTAGTAAAATGTGAATCATGATGACACAAATCACACAATGTAAAATGTCTGGCTACTAAGTAATTGGCAACAATTTTTGCAGATGTATCATAGCCACCTTCATGACGGCCAATCAGCTCGGATTGTGCGCGGTGTTCGTTATTTTTACAACAGACTGTTTTAGAGATGTCAGTAAACATTATTTTCTTCTTACAAATGCACCTACTTACTTTTTATAAGCAGGTAGTCAAGGTATTTTTTTGTCCTTATCCCGGCCTACACTTTTCGTTCATTCTGCTAAATATGTAAGGTTGCGCGCAGGGCGATTCAGGGCTGTAGCTACAGTTGAATGGTAGCGCTGTGGTTTACAAGTAGAGGGTGGAACTGGTGGAAGAACCATTCTTTTTTTCTATTTTTTTTTTTGGGACAAGCCCGCCACACACGCCCAAACCACTGTAACTCCTGAAAGCCAGAATCAACAGTGACGACCACCAGAAAAGCGCCGAGACAATGAAGCTCGACGAAGTCCCAGAGAATGAATTTAACTGTCTTGGATCCCGCAACGAAATTAATCAGAAAGTATAGCGGAGGAGTATGAAAAAAAAACTGTAATTTCCACTTCCCTCCATATCAGCAGGAGACAGAACGAAACAAGGCCAATAGGCACAAAGGGACGTTTACAACTGGGATAGGCCCAGTTGCCTAGCACCACGGATAAAATTAAATATTAACGTTAATGGGTCCTAAGTTGAGAGCTGTTATATTTGATTCCAATAATAGGTATGGCAAAAACGCTTGAACGCACGGAAATTTGCTCTAGTTTCTACAAGGTCCGTATAGTAAATAACTCCGGATGTAACCTGTACACTATCCAACATAATATTGCGTTCATTTTGCCAAAGACTACACTCCCACAAAATGTGATGTGCAGATTGTTCATATTCGCAGTCAGATGTTGAACATTGACAAAAAGGCGAGTCAACAAGCTTGAAGGAAAATAATTTACTCTTAAAGTTGCCATGACCCGTGAGAAATTGGGCAACACAGTGATCAACCTCCAGCCATGTCCTGTCCAGCCGCTCACGAACGGATGGAAAAAAGTAACATTCTATTAGGATCTGGTCTAGTCAAATGGTTGGGGTTGGAAGAGGGTGATCAGTGTCGGTCTTAGCCCTACAGGCATGTAGAGTGAGCGCCTCCATCACGTACTGCAGGGATATCTCCTTGCCGTTCACGTCTTCCATGTACTCCTGGAAAACATGCCAATAAAATAATGTTCAAATGTTAAATTGTTTGTTGGTATATCTACATCGTGTTTCCGAATGATATCCATAAACTTCGACCGGTAATTTCGCGAAAAATAAATCAGCTGTTCCAGTGAGCGCTGACTTAACTTTGCGCAAACCATAGAGCGCAAAACACACAGAGAACTTATAATATGCGGTTTAGGTCGCGAGTTTGGGGTACCTACTCCCTTTCTTCTCCTAAAATTTTTTGTCCGAAATCATTATCCCGTTTTCTATAAACTTCAGTACCTAACCATAATGTTCAAAATCTCGAAATTTTGTTTTACATAACAATCTTTACTTCTAAAACTATTCTGTCTTAGTATCGAATAATATAATATTTCAATCTCCTAATTTTACATCACATGTCCTAAGTATTGTATCATAATGTGTATTATTCCAAAAGTTTATTTATAAATTATTGTTAGTCCTAAAACATTTGCTAAAAGTAAGTTTTAGTGACAGAAACGGTTTCGCTGTAAATCCGACTCCATGCAGTCTTGTCTGCCCTACCCTTTTTTTTACAGTTTAATTTAAAATCGCGTAGGCGCGGAGGGGCGAGGCGGGCCGCGAGTTGAGGAGTAGGTGGTTTTAACTTGTATCACTCGCCGCCACGGCTGAGGCTGGCTGGCGAAGCTGGCGGTTAAACCCATCTGCGATGATAAGATCGCGTGGGGCCACCGGAGCCCCGCAGCGCCGGAGCTGAGACAGAAACCATGCCTGCTGTATGAATTATAATGCTGGCTCGTTTGCATGCCGCATGCTTGCATGCTTGATGCATGGATGCTTTCTGCACGCTTGCTGCATGCTAGCTGAATGCTTGCTGCATGCTTGCTTCATAAGTACTAGTTGCATCCTTGTTGCATGCTTGCTGACTGCTTGCTGCATGCTCGATGTATGTTTGTTAGCATGTTTGCATACTTCTGACACTGTACTTACACGTACACTTCTTATTCAACTGTTTTATAATGATTGACGCTTTGATTGATTGATTTTCTGCCTTTTAAAAGAAGATATCAATTGTGAACTTTCTGCGATATGACGGTTCTACTTTTTAATTCCTACTTTCATTACAGCAATATTGTTTATAAATGTGTTGAGTTGAGAGAAGTTCATAGCAAAAGCTTAATAATACAAAGGACAATGAGCAAAATTGCCCTTGCGTCCAATTATAGCTTTAAGATATACACCAATGGCAATGGATAGATCTCTTTAAGAAGAACATTTTTTAGTATGGCGAGTTCTCTCGATTCGGAGTCAGAGAGGAGCTGCAGAGCTCTAAGTATGAGAAATAAGTTTTAATTAAATACTGTTATTTCGTCAATTTATTCACTTTTATTGACATACTGTATGTTTCAAACATCATATTACAAGCCTATAAACGTATTTTTTTTTCAACACATTGACATCTGAACTGCCGTTTTAGGAACAAATCTTTACAGGAATTGAGGGTTTACAGAGCGTTAATTCTACCCCATGGACCAATAGCTTTAAGATATGTATCTGTCACCGTAAAATTGTCAAATACGTGATATTGTAACATCTCTAGCGATATTGTAAAATCTCGAAATATTGTCAAATGAACATACTGCTTACAACAAAACGCATTATTTTTCGTGAAATGCATGCGATGGTAGTCAACTCACGCGGTGTGGAGGGAAGGAGGGGTCCCCCTTGCCCAGTGGTACAACTCTCATGAAAAGATATTGTACCATTCCTGAGAAATACCGATTATTATAACCTAACCTTAAAACACTTTATATTCCCCTAAAAAGCGTAGTCGACGGAGCCCCGCTTCGCGGGGCCCCTATTTCCGGGTGCAGGGTTTAAAGGAACCTAACTAACCTAACATGGCGGTGCCCCAAGTCCCGATTATGGGGGCAGAGATACTTCCGTATGTTCAGTTGACAATAATTCGAGACTTTACAATATCGCTAGAGAGATACACGTTATATTGTAATATAACGTATTTGACAATTTTACGGTGACATATCAGTAGATTTATCTCTTCAAATAGAATATTTCTTTCCTTGACAACTGTTCTCGATTCAGAATCAGAGAGGAGCTACAGTTCGGTACCCAGACAACTACCTATAAAAAAAAATATAGTTCTATCAATAAAACCAAATGGACTACCCAACCAGCAAAAACTAGGCTTACAACAATCTCAAGACTACTCTTAAATCACTCCTATATATTCGTATAAGCCTGGGTTTGGGCACTAATTATAAGCTTATTTAGTTTAATATCGTTCTAATATCAGTCTAATTGAATGCTGTTTGCACTTACTGAACTCTAGCCAAAATCAATTTAAGCCGACTTAGGCTAATATTGGTCTAAGGTTAGAACCATTTGAGGCAATATACAAGCTCATTATGATTGTACGTCAGATCAAACTTAAAAGTTTGTTTGAGTGTTGGTTTCAAAGTTACAATGAAACAATTAATAAATGAAAACAAATTAAAGTTGCTGTGAAGTTAATGCGTCAGTGTATTTAAGTTTTACGGCAAGTAATCGTATTGGAATTTATTATTTACTGTTAAGTAGACCTCGTTTTACGCTTCAAAATTCATGCGCCTTGTTAAATAAGGTATTTTCTGTTCTCGTTTGATAATTTTATTTGTAAATTTCTATTGATAGTGTCGCCATTAGTATAGCTGCATTTTACAAGAGCAATATTAGACTATTGTAAGATTGTTTACTCTAATTTTAGCATTTGGTATGCTAAAGATAACTCCATATTGGAATAAATTAGGGTTCCTCGCAATTTTACATAAAACCTTAAATCGAAAGGGAGAAAAAAAAAATTACATAATTTTCCAGTTTTTGTAATCCATTATTTATTACTATTAAAATTAAAAAAAAATGAAATTAAATATGGCCAGCAAAATGACTCGATCTAAGATCAAACGGTCTTAAATGAGTCTTGTCTTTTGTATTGTAAATACATTATGTTGATCCAAAATCACTCTTATATCATACTTATCCAGTGCTATTGATCTAATAATAGTTTAAAATAAGATCAGAAATGCACGTACTCACAGTACTCTTACGCAATGCTGATATTAGTCTGACATCTTACCAGTGGCGAAGGGTGAAAAAAGAGTCAGGGTAAGCCGAGAAAAAAAAATAGAATGATTTTTTTTTACTTGACTTTTTGAGGTTTGTTTTGACCTCATATTCATTATCAGCGACCCCAAAAACCACGAAAACGACACCCATGAAGAAAAAACTGAAATTTTTCATCGGCGCCATCTTGGATTTTCATTTCGACCTCATTTTCATTATCAGCGACCCCAAAAACCTCGAAAACGACACCCATGAAGAAAAAACCGAAATTTATCGTCGGCGCCATCTTGGATTTTCATTTTGACCTCTTTTTCATTATCAGCGACCCCAAAAACCTCGAAAACGACACCCATGAAGAAAAAACCGAAATTTATCGTCGGCGCCATCTTGGATTTTCATTTTGACCTCTTTTTTATTATCAGCGACCCCAAAAACCACGAAAACGACACCCATGAAGAAAAAACTGAAATTTTTCATCGGCGCCATCTTGGATTTTCATTTTGACCACATTTTCATTATCAGCGACCCCAAAAACCTCGAAAACGACACCCATGAAGAAAAAACCGAAATTTATCGTCGGCGCCATCTTGGATTTTCATTTTGACCTCTTTTTTATTATCAGCGACCCCAAAAACCACGAAAACGACACCCATGAAGAAAAAACTGAAATTTTTCATCGGCGCCATCTTGGATTTTCATTTTGACCTCATTTTCATTATCAGCGACCTCAAATACCACGAAAACAACACCCATGAAGAAACAACCAAAAAATGTCATTTTGTATTTTCATTTTGACCTAATTTTCATTATCAGCGACCCCAAAAACAATGAAATTGGCATGGTAAAACAAAACAAAAAAAAAATAGAATAAAATGCAGAGTTACCATAGGAAAACAATAAAAGTGAACAACAAAATAAACATCCAAATAAATAACCAAATACGAAATCCACCATTACTAATACTATCTCGTTCTTCCCCTATCATACTTTCTTTTTCTGCCCCTGTCGTAACTCGATAAAATTCGGCTGCACAAAATAATGTCATTCATCAAGCATGAATGATGTCCGATTCTTTACGAAATTCAACGAGCGATAACGATTTCTTTCCATCTCGCTCACGCGCATGCATTTTCTATTACTTTCTCTATGAATAACTCGGTTTGCTTCGGCTTACCAGAGCCCTAATATGGCGGGCTGGCTAGTGACGTCATGACGTTTATTTTGCTTAGAAATTATACTGCCAAAAAGCCGATAGCGCCTGCGGGTTATTTTATAGCAAAATGTTATTGAAGGGTAATTTTTTTTTTATTAAATGCGAGTAGGCGTTTGGTGATGCTTGTAAGAAGTAGTGATTATGCAATTTTTCAATTACGTTAAGTAGAGAGTGGTTGTATTCTAAACTTCTGAAGGTAAGCCGGTGGGAATTGAGTTGTTAGGAGCCTGCGCCACTGCATCTTACAATAGCATTTAGCAAGTCTAATATAAAATCAAACGAGCTTAGAAAATACGCATATAAGAGCAAGTTTTCTCAAGTGCAACTAGTCTTAGTAAATGATCTTATATACAAATATGAGACTTGGTTATGAGACTGAGCGTTCTTGAGCCCATACCGGCTTATCTAAAAGTAATATAGGATCGATGGCATGTTCTAAAACAAATATAAGAGCGCTTAAAGCCTACCACTCTTATATAGTGCGAGTTCTGAGACTATTTTGCTGGTTGGGTAGGAATTATCAAAAGTGCTATAGTAGTAAATGTTCTTATTGAAAGCTCTTTCGAATCGTGTATATCTTACTGTTACTGGTTACCTAGAAAATGTTAACTTGGGTGCCCAATTAGACACACATTTTGGTCAATCATTCCAAACAGACTATCATTCAGCAGAAATGGTGCTAGTGGCAATTCTCTTTGCAAAGCTCTATCCAATAGTAGATATCTTAAGTCTAGTTGCCCGTGAACTCTTAATTGGTTATAAATAAACTCCTAACTTCGGTGTCTAACTAGTGACTTATTTTATGTCCATAGCTCCGAACAGACTACGAATTAGGAAAAATTATGTTAGTAGCAAAAGTTCTCATAAACATCTCTCTTCAACGGTGTATATCTTATTGATATTAATTACTCAGAAAATGCTAACTTCAGTGTCCAATTATATGTATACACATTTAGGTAGATTATTCCGAACATACTACGAATTAGCAAAAGTGGAGCTAGGAGCAAAAGTTCTTGCAAATATCTATCCAATAGTGTATATCTTATGGCTATTAGTTGCCCGTGGTCTCTTAATTGGTTGAAAATACATTTTTTTTTTAATTTCAGTGTCCAACTAGTCCGCTATTTAGGTAAATAATACCGAACGGAATACAAATTGGTGCAAGTCGTTTATTGGCAAAGATTTTCCTTGAAAAACTCTATCTAATGACGTATATCTTATTGCTATTAGTTATCCAGAAAATCTTAAGTTTGGTGATCAAATAGTCATCTATTTAGGTCAATAACGCCGTACGGAATACGAATTAGCGAAAGTCATGTAAGAAGCAAAGATTCTCCTTAGGAAGCTCTATCTAATGACACCAAGAAAATCTTAATTGGTTGCGAATAAAGTGTCCAAATAGCTACGAGTATTTAGGTCAATAATTCTGAACAGACTGCGAATTAGCGTAAGTTATGTTAATAGCAACTTGGCATTTAAAAGTTCTCTCTAATGGTGTATATGTCACCGTAAAATTGTCAAACACGTTATATTACAATATAACGTGTTACTCTCTAGCGATATTGTAAACTCTCGAAATATTGTCAACTGAACATACGGAAGTATCTCTGCCCCCATAATCGGGACTTGGGGCACCCCCCCGTTAGGTTAGTTAGATTCCTTTAAACCCTGCACTCGGAAATAGGGGCCCCGCCGAGCGGGGCTCCGTCGACTACGCTTTTTAGGGGAATATAAAGTGTTTTATGGTTAGGTTATATTAATCGGTATTTCTCTGGAATGGTACATTATCATTTCATGAGAGTTGTACCACTGGGCAAGGGGGACCCCTCCTTCCCTCCACACCGCGTGAGTTGACTACCATCGCATGAATTTCACGAAAAATAATGCGTTTTGTTGTAAGCAGTATGTTCGTTTGACAATATTTCGAGATTTTACAATATCGCTAGAGATATTACAATATAACGTATTTGACAATTTTACGGTGACATAATATACCTATATTATTGCTATTGGTCACCCAGAAAATCCTAACTTCGGTGCACAAATAGAGCCTATTTAGGCCAATAACTCCTACTAACGGGGAACGAATTGGCGAAAGTCATGTCACTGATAAAGGTTCTCCATAGAGAGTTCTATGTAATTGATTATATGTTATTACTAGCTGACCCGCGCAACTTCGTCTGCGACACATAAGAGAAAGAGAGGGTTACAGAGATTGGGTCGTAAGCACCTATAATACAATTTTCAAAGAGCACATCATACACATCCTTCCGCATAATGAAAATGCGCGCCCGGTACATGATCATTATTTTGCTGCGGAGTTATTTAAAACGGTGTAGGTATCTCCTAAGATATGCATTGAAATCAATTTACGTGCAATACGAAACGCATCCATCAATTCTGTTAATATTGTTGATAGCAAAATTTGAAGTAGATTAGACCAAGGAATCACATTTTCCCATACAAACAATAATTTCAGAAAATCCTTTCTTATCGTATTAAAGGCATACGATAAGAAATGATTTTCTGAAATTATTATACAAAAAATACACCCTCCAAGCTTCAGGTTTCTACAATCTGCGGTAAAGGCTGTGCGTTGATCACAGTCCTTCAGGACAAAGCATTTTTATTATTTGTAGATACTTAGTAGGATTTGAACTCGTTTGTATTTGTAACTTTTCGGGCTTTATGTCTGATGTACATTCGTATAGTCTACATTTTCTTCGTAGTATTATTTTATTTGTAAATACAGGGTGGAAACGATTAACCGGGCAGAAAGGGGAGCTTCCTTAACCGTTAAGTATTAGAAACAGGATCGATTGGCATCAAAAAATGTTTTGTGTAAAATAGCAATTTTCTTGCTAACTGTACTTTTTTTTTATCTGTGAATGGTGATCAAAATTTCACGAAAAATTACGGATGGTTTCCTAAGACCATTTTCATGTAGCTGCAACGGTTAAGGTTTATCATTATTGGCATCAAAAAAATTGTTTTATGTAAAACTAGCTTCTGCCAGCGGCTTCGCCCGCGTGAAGTTTGATTATTGTTCCATGGAATCTTACTGCCGGGATAAAAAGTATCCTATGTTTTAATCCAGGTTATAAACTATCTGTGTGCAAAATTTCATCCAAATCCGTTCAGTAGTTGTCGCGTGAAAGCGCAACAAACAAACTTACATTCACATTTATTCTCCGAACTGCTAAGCTATCGGGAGTTACACGTGTTATTGTGAGTCAACTATAAAAGATAGACATATGCTGTCCTGGGATATTTTTTATGTAATTTTATGTGGAATATTTCCGTTATACATGATTTCTATGTAGCTTTAACCATTAAGGCTGCACACGCGACGGAAGCTAAAAAAACCAAGTAACTTCTCCCGTTTTCCCAACATTTCCTTTCACTGCTCTGCTCCTATTAATGGTAGCGTGATGAAAAGTATACTATTACCTGCTCAGGAGTATGTAGAATAATTGTACCAAGTTTCGTTAAAATCCGTCGAGTAGTTTTTTTTTCTATAAATAACATACAGACAGACAGACAGACAGAAAGACAGACAGACAGACAAAAATTTTACTGATTGCATTTTTGGCATCAGTATCGATCACTAATCACCCCCCGATAGTTATTTTGTAAATATATTTCATGTACAGAATTGACCTCTCTACAGATTTATTATAAGTATACAGGGTGTAAGGGTAAACACCGTTGTCACTCAAACCACGGGTAGTTGACATAAATAAAAAAATATAGGACAGAGTTAAAAAACTGGATATGGGATTTTCTTAAAAAAAAATAATTAAATTAAATTATCCGACGATGTCCCCGAAATCATGGCTAGCCCGACTACACGAGTGACGTAATCGCTGCCCGCCCGTCGAGGCATCTATCTACTTGCAGAATTCTCGTAACATTACCTGGGGGTCTAAAATGGCCACTTTTGCAGAACATAACATGAATCACGTTAAAAATTAAAAATTCTTAAAATGGACTTTATGGTTATGACAATAAAGTGCATTTTTAGAATTAAAAATTTTTAACGTGATTCATATTATGTTCTGCTAAAGCGGCCATTTTAGGCCCGCTGATAAATTCAACTTTTCCTGGCAAAATACCTACCTTACGTGTTGCGTGATGAGTCTAAATGTAACTTTGATGTGAAAACAAAGAAAATGAAAAGTAATCCAAACTACTGAGTAGGTATTTTGGCGTATTTAAAAAGTTCATCACAATTTTATGTACGTACAGTTAAAAATCACCGATTAAATTTACGCAGAGGTGAGTGGGTCGTCATAAACAGATTGAATATCTACTAACTTACCTACTGTTCAAAATTCACACATTGTTGTTGAGCACTCGAGAATCTGATGTCTGCATACATCCTACGAGCCTCGTACAGGTTATTTATCACCCGCGATGGCGTAAAGCCGTACCATTTCGGTCCACTGTTCACTTGTGTAAGACATAGCACTAAATTTACGCGCGAGAAACTTAGGAGTCGCCACGCGGCGCGCGCTCCGACGAGCGACGTGGATTCGCTTTGGCGACAGCTGGCCGACTGAGGTACTCGTGACGACTGTTCACTCGATCGCTGCGCGGGCGCGCGGGCTGGGGCGCGGTCGTTGACCCGGTCGGCGGTCAGCTGTTTCCGAGTGCATTAGGGTGAAATGATCTTGAAGAAAATAGTGGATTTTCTTCAAAAAAAAAAGGTTGCTTTTTTTCATTGGTTTTAGGTTCTACTAATGAAACCAAACCCCTGGTTTCAAGGATAACGGTGTCCACACTAACACCCGGTATATATATATATATATATATATATAGATGGCAATTTTCTTGCTAACTGCACTTTATTTTTTAATTAAATCTGTGAATGGGGATCAACATTTAGCGAAAAAATTATGGATTGTTTCTAAGACCTTTTTCGTGTAGCGCTGCAGTTCCCCTTACTGTCGATTTTCTTGAGTTCCGCTATTTTGGGCGTATTCACTTCAAAAATCAAATTTCAAGAAAATTGAGAAATTATATTTACCTGTATTAGATTTGAAGTATTTACAGCTGAACATACGGAAGTATCTCTTGCCCCCATAAACGGGACTTGGGGCACCCCCCCGTTATGTTAGTTAGGTTCCTTTAAACCCTGCACTCGGAAATAGGGGCCCCGCGAAGCGGGGCTCCGTCGACTACGCTTTTTAGGGGAATATGAAGTGTTTTAAGGTTAGGTTATATTAATCGATATTTCTCAGGAATGGTACAGTATCTTTTCATGAGAGTGGTACCACTGGGCAAGGGGGGCCCTCCTTCTCTCCACACCGCGTGAGTTGACTACCATCGCATGGATTTCATGAAGAATAAGGCGTTTTATTGTTAGCAGTATGGTCATTTGACAATAATTCGAGACTTTACAATATCGCTAGAGATATTACGATACAACGTATTTGACAATTTTACGGTGACATATACATTATATCGGCGCGCATTCTCCTTTCTTTTAAAAATAATATTAGGATCAAAACATTAAATAATTTGAATTAAGGATTTATAACTATTATTGAAAACGGTTGTAAGGGGCCGGCGGCGGAGCATGCGTATTTCATACAAAAGTAATACCAAAATAATTTGTAAATCAAACATATTCATAAGGTAGTGTGTTTTTATTTCGATTTGATTACAGAATATCTATGTTTCCAAATATGTATTTTGAAAGGACAATTATATTTAGACGAGATATTATTATGAGGAATTTAACAATAGAAAACTTGTTTTTCTCATAACTCTTGTTTAAATCAATGTCCATTCATAATATATTTTTGGAACCTATATATTCTGTAATCCAATCAAAATAAATACACACTACCCTAAGAATATGTTTGATTTACAAATTATTTTGGTATTACGTTTGTATGAAATTCGCATGCTCCGCAGGCTTCTTAAGGGGACTACATGAGCTAAACCCGAGTTTTATAATGCCTGAAAGTATATCATTCACGGCAATAAGCAAAGCCAAAAAAATATATGATATTCTTCAGGAGGAGCCGGGGGAATGGGAATCAGTGGGCACTGGGGGTCAATTCAAAATGAATTGAACCTAAAGCTTTACAGAATACGGCTATGTCGCACGGGATTTAGCTCTGCACCCCTCCCGCACTGGCCAAAATACGCTGGCCCGCCAGTTAGACTCGCATCAGTCGCATCACTGCAAGCGACACACGTGTCACAGTCACAGGGGAGGGGTCGTTGTAAAATTTCCGAAATTTCGATCGAAAAAGTGAGTACCTGTAACTGTTAATTTTGAGCATAAAATAATCTTAAAGTGTAGTACTGGAACTAAACATATATGTATTAATGCAAGTTATTCGTTTTTCTGATGTTTTTTCTATAATAATTCAAATTTAGCAGAAAAACCGTCATTGGGGTAGGGCAGACAAGACTGCTGTTTCTGTCAATAACTTTTGTAGCACAGCTTAATAAATTTTTTATCCATAATAAATAGGTACCTACTTACGTACAAAATAACTCAAATTTGATTCCGTTATTTCTCTTAATTGTACGCCCTAATATCTACTATTGTCATGCCTAGTAACATCATGCGAATTCAATTTATGCCAAAACAAATTAGCCTTCAAGATAATTATGCCAACATAAACTATTTGCCAATATAATATGGCAAAGTATTATTATGGTAAAAGAAATTATGCCAAAATAATATACTTTATATTATAATGAAAAAAAACATTAAGTATGCAAAAAGAAGGGATCCCATTGTAATATTTATGACAAACGGATTTAGGGCATATTTTATTTAGGGATTTCAATTTTATGGCATGTGATATTAGGTGATACAAACGGGTGAAATATCAGTCGGACAAATGACGATTAGGACAAAAATAAATTAGGTAACAAGATAGAGAACCCGAGTTTGGTGAGTATTCTACTTCTTCTTGTCACTGGCACGACACTAACATGGCCACGGGCGCCCGGGCGGCGCGGCGGCGCGGCGACGTCGCGTTGTAGGTCATTTTGACTGCATGATTCGGGCCATTAATGGAATTTAATTATAGGAAGACCAGGGGGTCTAAAAAGGCCACTTTAGCAGAATCATAATTTGAATCACGTTAAAATTTAAATTTCTTAAAATGGACTTTATCTTTATGAAGATAAGGTCCATTTTACCAATTTAATTTTTTTAAGATGATTCAAATTATGATTCTTCTAAAGCGGCCATTTTAGGCCCGCTGTACGCATATCCCGCATCCAACCTGCGTCAGACCCTTGTCCGACCCGCGCAGGCCGCATCCGTTCTCAGTGTATTTTGCTGACTCTGAGTGGTACTAAATTTAAGTAATTTTATCTTCTTTTTATAGCTGTTAGACTGGCAGAGAAATGAGCCGGCCCTGTTGAGCTTATATGTTCCATATTTGATAATGGAATTCTTCATGAAAGATTTATCGATAATCAGTTACCTATCAATGTCCGGTGATTACACTTTTTATTACTAAGTACTAAATTTACGAGTAACTTTCCTTTTTCGCGAACTTTACGCGACTGTCATGCCAACGGAAATACGACCGACAATTCAGTCGCTGAAGTGTCCGCGCCGCGGCGGCGCCGCGCCGCCCGCCACCGCGCCGTACGTTCCGCAGACATGGCATGGCGCAACCGAAGTTCCCGCGCCATCTGCAGATTACCACAATATGTCATCTTCTGAGTCACTAGAATCGCTTACACTGTCACTCTGTAATTGAATAATCGCGAATTGGACCAATCGCGCCTAAACGACATCTTTCTGTGAGTCTTTATTTTCATTTCTTTTTACATGATCGTTATTATTTTCCACTCCACCCGTGTAATTTTACGAAATGCATCTTCAATCAATTGAGGTATTGGTGCACTGCAAGGACGGGCTGCGCTAAATGGGTCGCGAACGTCCTGCGAATATTTGTTTTTTTTTTTATTATTTTATTTGACAGTAAGTGCGTACCTATATATATTTGTTAAGCGTTGGTCGTCCATATGCGACAAATATTTTTTTCTTTCTTTCTTCTTTCATGCGTTCTTGCGACTCAGCCAACAAGGTGACAGTAGGCTCACGTTCGGTGTGTTTTTAGTGGGTACAAGCCACACATAACCAAACCGTCTCCCCGGACGGTGCGGAATGCGTAATGGATACGACGTCGCATCGTGCTACGATGCGACATCGTTTCATGATGCGACGTCGTATCGTGGAAATCTACGACGAGCAAGCGACACGATATCGCAACATTCGCAGTTTAAAATGCCTGAAGGTCACATCAGGCATTTTAAACTGCAAATAATTCAAAATCCTTTAACGATTACAGGCAATGTTTTAAATTTGTTGGGCATAATTTTTGTTTTTGTGCGCTTATACTTAGACGACAATGGGGAAAAAATGTCTTATGAAACAAATTTACTGTCTGTTCAATTCGGTTTTGGTTTACTGATGTTTAATCTGAGTAACGTCGGTGTGGTAAGATTTAATTAATTTCTATTCTACACAAATAGTTAAGTAGTTAGTAGTTAGTTCTTAGAAGTAGAAGACAGGAGGCGTTTCGCTCTGCATTCGTCACCCTACGCCCGGATTTCCATCAGAAATTTCTCAATAGCAGTCCGAATTCTGGATTTATGCCCCTAGTACAATAACTTACAAAATATGGGTGCACGGTGTACTAATATGGTAACTACTACACCACTGCCTGAGGCGATTCATGTGAATGTGGTCGGGCGGAAGCGGTGATATGGAGCCGATAAGCGCTGCTCGTCCGCGCGTTCGGGTTAAGTTTACGTGTGAAACATCAACGGATCTCATACAAGCCAATGCGACTTCGAACCGCTTCGCTGCAAGTCCGCGCGGACGAGCGGTGTCGTGTGATAACCGCCAGAGAACCTAAACCTTCGCGGAAAATAGCTGTCGTGGTAACTTTCTATCAAAATGTAACATTAAGGCCGCGTTCCCACTATGTCGGGTCGTGACGATAAATTTATCGTAGGTTTTTATTTGGCTAAAGTCGTGGATGCTAGTAATCGCGTCGTCCTATATGTGAACACATCCATTTAAATACACAAGCCACGACAATAGGCTTGTTTCCACCATCAATAAATTGCAAATCTATTTAGTCCGTCAATTAGAGTATTGGAAAATAATGGACACGTATTTTTTGTTTTTGTAAATCAACGAATATTGACAAAGATAAAACGCATCAAAACTCGGAGTGGGGGCTCGTGACGTCACTGTTCGGTATCAACTCACTAAGAATGATACCGAACAGTGACGTATTGGGAATTTTAAAAGCGTCGTATCTTCGTCAATTTTGGTTTATGTGACAAAAGAAAAAATACGGGTCAAATATTTTTTGATAATCTAAGTGACGGACTAATTAGATTTTTTCAGTTAACAAGCCTATTAAAACTACACGACCAACTGTCGTCACGACAAAGTGGGAACGCGGCAATAGTATTTTTAGCTCACTCTTATTTACTTAAAATTTATTTCAGACCAGGGCCTCGATTCTGCTATTACAATAGTGTCAGAGTATTCGATCATTGATTTCATAATGATCAAGTTCTGTCAAATTTTGACAAGTTGGTTAATTCTACTATCATAATGGCGCCATTATGACTTCTCAATGAACAACCACTGACACTCCATTGAAAGAAATGTCATAGAATATTAATCTCGTACATGAAATCTGGCATGAATAAATGTTCCCATTTAGTAGTAAATTTCGAAAACCATTTGTACTAAGGGTTTTATAATAATGACAATACGACAATGCCATTAAAACACAATTTGATTACGAGACCATTGACCGACCATTGTGAATTTAGCAGATTACGAACTTTAAGCAAAATGACAATGGGATGAGAATGGAATCGTGTTGGAGTGACGAATTTATTAAAATAGCAGAATTAGGCCCGGATAGAGATCCTTGTATACTTAGGTTTTTACATTTCAGATCTTGTCCATCGAAAAATCTTTAACGGACCCAAGGATAATGACGTCAAAATTTGGCATTATAAATATGGGTATTATGTGCCCAACAATTTTAGCGATTGTGTTTGGAATACTAGGATATTCGGCTTTTGGGACGATGGAAGAAAATATACTTAGAGCTTTGCCGTACGATAGACTGTAAGTATGAGTTGTATGAGTTGTACCTACTCGTATGATGTTAATATAGTACAGACACGAGAAATAATTTGTACTACACTTACCATAAATCAATGTGATTTTTCTTTGATAGCTCATCGATGATTGCAATATTTTTCTATTTGGTTGCTGTGGGTTTTGCTTACCCGATTCAATGTTACCCAGGAATAGCGACTCTCGTTGAAGTCATTAAGTACCACGACCTGAATCAAGAACCTTCTGAACAATCACTGAAATTAATTGAAACTGTTGGCAGGCCTATTTTCGTCACCTTATCATGTTGGTATTCGAAATTCTATAATTTTTTTCAACATTATGCTAGTAAATGTCCTCTAATAGATTGATCATATTTGACAAAATTTTATCTATTAAAGTCCAGTGAAATTAGGTCTTATGTACCTATACAGTATGTTAGTTTAAACGAGGGACTTATTCAAACCCGCAATAGTCCATGCTCACATGATACTAATCAACATATGAACAAAAAGAAAACACTAGTACATAACAGATAGATCCATACCAAAAACTTCGCCTAAGTTTCGCAACGTGTGCGCCATGCGCTTATCGCAGAACATGTGTGCGGGTCAATGACCTTTCTAGGTGTAATCATTTCATATTTTTTTTCATTTTTGCGCGGTGATGTGCCCTGTCGGTGCATCGGGGACATTACAAAGGAAAGGGGCGGAGTTTGCGCACGGAGCTCAGGAGCGGCACGTGTTTTGCCGCGTGACACCTACTTGCGCGCTCAGTGTCCATGAGTAATGTATTTAATTAGACAATAATGTCAAAAATTAAGGTTATAGGTTTTTTACTTATTTGGATTGAGAATCGAATACTGAATACCTTCCCTCAATATGTCCCTCGTTTAACCTAACACGCTGTATGTATAGGGGTAAGATAATTCGCATAGAGCTAAAATTGGCACGAATGTTGGGAACACCATTAAAAATGAAATGTCAAATCTCTCGTCGATCTGACCTTTGTAAAAAAAACTCAAGGTCAAAGGTCGTGTTTATGGGTTTTTTTGCATTTTTCAGTCAAACCGTAAGTTTCATCATAAAAATATGTTCCTTCGCCAAAGTAATAAATCGTGCAATTATCTACAATAATTAAGTTTTATACTTTTTCCTAAGGATCACCATTTCTGAGATATAGCTGTTCAAAAAGTTATGTTCTTCATAATAATCAAACGTTTCCACAACACCGGTGAAGTGGTGTAGGTACCTACCTGGCTTGGAAATTAATTGATAATACATTGGAAGTTGGAACCAATACAGACATTACTCCAAACAAAACGCACGATTAAGGAGTTTTTCCGGTGCAGGTGGCATCAGACATCATCCTTTGATTATATACATGTCTAGATAGAGTGTTGCGCTGCAATCGCAGCAAAAATAACAGGCCAGATTTGAAGCGGTTGTGTGCGTGTCACGCACACAAGTAAGCGTCTTTTACTGTGTAACAAGCCTTCTGAGTATTACCAGCCCTTGAAAATTTCCCATAAAAGAAGGTAATAAAATATTGTTTTGATTTTGAGATTATTATCTTTGGGTATTTTTTTTTATTTATATTCTTTCAATTGTGTTTTTTACATTACTAGGTAAAATATATTTTGATGAAAAAGATATTGCTAGGTATCCAAATTATTTATTTTTAATATCCTAGTTCGGTATTATTGAACACAGCACCCAAGGACCCTCGAAATTAAAATTTAACTTAACTACAGATTATTAACTAAAATAAACAATGTCCACAACCTTAGATTTAAAGAAATATATATAAGTAAATAGATACATTATTATGTGGTGATTTTACAGCACCACAGAAAAATGGTGATTTGAAATCTGGAAATATACTTTTTGAATCATGATTAAACAATTTTTAAATTAGAGCTAATGATCAAATGGGAAATTTACTTTCAATAAACAGGCAACCCTGTAAACATGCCGTCAAAATGACGGTACATCTTATGATAAAATTTTATTTTGTTAATTTAATTGTTTCTCTATAATATGGTTATTAAACTTTACCTACCGATGATAGGTAACATTTTTAGTTGTTTTCAATCGTCCTTT
Source organism: Xestia ashworthii (assembly GCA_950022955.1). Lineage (NCBI taxonomy): Eukaryota > Metazoa > Arthropoda > Insecta > Lepidoptera > Noctuidae > Xestia > Xestia ashworthii. Next base: position 6,965,914 of record OX465563.1, read on the forward strand.
GTAGTTCCTGCACACTTTTATAGCGCAAATCGTCATTTTATATAGCAACTGAAAGCGTGTTTACCGTACAATGACAGTGTCGCCACTGAGTGGGCGGGACTAGCTTATGAGCCAACAGTTGGCTGATATTTTTGTTGACGTTTAGACGCTCGAACTCTCTATCTAGACATGTATATAATCAAAGACATCATCATCATCATCATCACCATCATCATCATCATCATCATTTTTTTTTTTGCAATTTCAACAAGGGATGTCATGCTAAATGCGGCTGCAACAAAGTTAGCTTGTTTTGATTATTAGCATGTCTGCGCCTGTTGTTAGGGCCATTTGTTTCAATGTTGTCAATTTGTCAAAAAATGAAATGACTAATAAAATTCTTCAAAAAATTCTTTAAATACTTACAGTGTAAAGTCATTTCATTTTTTTTGTTGTATAAGCTCTAGAGCTGCCAAAGATAAGCTATAATTAACTTTTAATTTACTATATTTCAGTTATAATTGCCTACATAGTGCCATTCCAAGGACCACTCGTAGCATTTGTGGGAAACCTATGCACCACTATGTTGCAACTTGTTTTCCCAGCTTTAATGGATATCAGCCTGAGATATCCTTTGAACTACGGCAAGGACAATATGCGTCTAATCGTAGACCTCCTTATCCTGTTCTTGGGACTAGTCAGTTTTAGTTTTGGTGTTTATAAATCTGCATATCTTATTCATATACGGATTTTGTCAAAGGCTTCTCCGAACAACAAAGGATTTTTTTGAAATGTTTTTTGTTTGTTTAAAATATATTTATGAGTATTGTGATCTGTTTTCGAAATAAAACATTCTTATTATAATATGCCGTGTGTTTTAATGAAACTCTAGTGTAGGTTCTTAGGGTAGGTAGGTATTTTAATGCCAAATAAATACAATTTTCTTTCTTTTTCTTTCTTTCTTTCTTTTACATCAACATCATCTGCCCAGCCTTTTCCCAACTATGTTGGGGTCGGCTTCCAGTCTAACCGGATGCAGCTGAATACCAGTATTTTACATGGAGCGACTGCCTATCAGACCTCCACAACCTAGTTAATACTGGGAAATACGATACCACTTGGTAAGACTGGTGTCAGGCTCTTTGGGCCTCTGACTACCTGTAACGACTGTCAAAGATGGAAAAGTGACAGTATTCTTAGTTACTACATAATTATATTATTATTTACAGCTATACATTGTCTTAAGAGAAATCTATACAAATAAATAAAATCGAAATATATGTTTGTAATATCAAAATATCAGCTTCTTACTGAATGCATATATGAAAGTAATATGTGTGAACATAAAACAAAAAAACTGTGTTTGTTTGTTAAGACTAATCTCTGAAAAGGCTGGACCGATTTTGACGAGAATCACCTTTTACTGGCAGATAGTTGGGTGTAATAGAGAGTAACGGCTTCTTTTATCGCAGATAAATGACGGAAGGTTTTCCGTGCAAAAAAATGAAAACCCTTGCAAGTTGTTAACATAATTCAATTCAATTAGGTAAGTTTTTATTTTATGATGAATTTCACGCGGACGGTAGGTAACAATCTACCTTCGTCCGCGTGAAATTCATCAGCACGTACAGCTAATAGATAATAAAATAAAGACGTCCTTTAGGGGCTGCGCAGACAACAGACTTTTTGAGTGTACAAGTCTGCGACAAACAAAAACTCTGTGACAAATTTCGCGTGATTGATGTGTTTGGCTACTTTTTGTCCACTATATGGCCTGAATTCTTGTCACGCTGACGGTCAGTCGCGCGCGGTCTGTCGCGTACGAGACACGAGTATACATTGTGTTCACAATAGGAAATATGCATGTATTTTTTCTTCACATAAATCAATTAATTACACTATTATCAACCCAAGAAAAGTATTAAAAGTTAATTTCAACTACTGCTTGTCGCTTAAAAATAATACAAAACTCCTGCAATTTTCTATGACAGTTCAAACGTCCGTGATTGTCGCGACCATACTTTGACGTCATTTATCAAAATCTACCTTGTTTACATCTATTTTTTTGGCCTTTAATAAAGTAATTTTACTTTTTGTCTGTGCTTTATTCAAGCAAAAATTGCGATAACGATATTATAATAAAATCGTAGAGTAACTTTACCTACAATTCAAATAAAAGTTATTTTTTGACACATGAATTTTGATGTCACTACCGCCGTTATCGAGGACGACGTGTTTTGAGAGTGCGTTCCGTTTCACCAAAAACATGCTACCTAAAACAATAAATTGTAAAATAAGTGATGTTTTAGAACCTTAGACAAGTATACCATAATGTTTATAAGCGCCAATACAAGGCATTTTTAATAAATAAAAAGAGTTTTGTATTTCTTGCATATTATTCTTTATATTTTATTTTGCTATTTTATAGCACCATAGTGCGACGCTAATGTCAGCGGCGACTGACAGCCGTAATTTGGTCACGCTGACGTCACGACCGATCGTCAGCGCAGCAAAAAATCAGGCCTTAGGATCTACTGACGGGAGGATCGCCCTAAGGTGGATCAAACAGTAGTCAAACACACCAATCACGCAAAATTTGTCACAAAGTTTTAGTCTGTCGCACACAAAAAGTCGGTCGTCTGAGCTGCCCCTAATAAAATTCTTCTAATTAAAAGATACAAAATACATTTATTTTGATGCGGTTTTCAATTTGATAATATTGAAAATTTTCGATATACTATAGTGTTACATGGATCTTTTGACTGTACAAGGATCTTATGGCGCGTGGCCAAAATCTGGACTAACAATTTTGTTTATTTTTAAACAATTTAAATATTATTAAATAGTTCAACTTAGATTAAAGTTTAAGGTATCACTTCTGTTGAGCGTCCCGAGACGCACACGTTTTTTTTTTCATGAGAATTGGATGAATCTTTAGTATCTTCATTATGAGCGAAGTTACAATGATGATATATGAATGCTGATGCATGGAAAAGGAATGAATGAAAGGCATAATTTGCATGTGGCCGAGATGAGAATGCTAAAGGGGATGTGTAGTGTTACGCGAATGGATAGTATAGGAAATTAGATGTACATGAGAGGAAGTCTGAAAACGGCGCCGCCCGGTGATACGGGCATGTGATGCGGAGGAATGAAGAAAATGTCATGAGGAAAGGTAGGTATGAGTTCATACTCATAACATGTGGATAGGTTTAAATGGGTGGGTGTGAATGGGTGGGAGTATTAGAGGAAGATCAAAGAAACGATGTATGGGCCGTGTTATAAGATGACGAATAGGTAATAGAGGAACGAAGAGGACATACTGCGCGGACCCCAAATGAATTGGGTTAAGGGTAAGAGAATGATGAGATCGCTACACCCAAGTTGATCGCAGTTAGGTAACTAGGTTATGGCAAAGACGACCTATTAGTCTTACTAGCTTTTTGATAATTTTTGTGTTACCATTCACGTAGGTAATTTGTAAATCACAGTCTAAGATTCGCAGTAAATTCGGTGTAAGTTCACGTTCACTGGCTTACCTACACAATCAAATTAATAATTTGTGATCGTCGACTTATGGCGCATCTTACCTTGTACTTATTTCAAAATATTACATAGTTTTGTTCCCCCGAAGGGTTACATTACAAACAGATATGTTACATACCTATTACTAGTTTTATGAACCAAAATAGGTCTGATTTTGCAAATGTTCTTCTCGTGCTTCCATGACTACGTCAAATATTTTCCTTTCGACTCTTATTTGCATATATTCTGGTAAACTGCTGGTCATATCACACATGCTGGCGAAGAAACTCTCCAAGGCTGGTCTTGTTGTACCAGTAACATCTACTACTTGTCTCTCTTCATACGCCTGATTCCTGCCACTATCGCTGTCTTCTCTATTATATTCATGAACAAATATATTTTCCGTCTTATGAGGCTTCGGTGTCGTACTGCCACTTACATCATCTTGTAATTCCATTTCAATATCATCTTTTAATAAATCCGAGTCTGCAGTAGAATTTAAACTTTCATTACGTTTTAAGTATGGCAGTATGAACTCCATGTGGTCTTGGTGTTTCCATTTCTTTGTTCCATTTTTTCGTTGTCTAGATACCGATTGGCGATGTATGTCTCTTAGTTTCTTCCAGTAGTATTTGGCTTCTTTCACTAAAATGTAAATATTTGTTAAAGTTAAGTAAACTAAAGTATCTTTGTCAAGTCAAAATTACGTCGTTCGAAACGATATATTAAGCTATTTTTTGGCCTACATTGTGTCCCACTGTTGGGCAAAGGCCTCCCCTTTCTTCCTCCTGTTCTGTGCAATTTCCGGTATTTACCTACTTATAACTTAAAATTATGCATGCATTAATTTCTTTGCAGGATGTCTTCTATTTTTTGGTAAGCATCTACGTTCTATTGCACAAGTACACTTCGAGATCAGCAAAAAACAGTTTCAGTGAAAACTTTCGTAGAGTGCATGGAATGGTTGTTTTGGAACTTGAATATCTTTGCCTGGAGGGCACTGTTGGTTTAAGGTGAACGCAAACCTGGCCGCACCGCACGCGCCGTTCTCGCCGCATTCGAATTCTTCGTAATATGAAGTTCTATGCAATCTCGCACATCCACCCGCACCGCAGTCACCGCAATACCTGAAGCGGCCCAAGCCGCTGCTGATGACGTCATCAACGCCGCCGGATGGAGATAGAGAGAGTATTAATGTCTCGATTAATGTTCTGTGGTGCGAGGCGTGCGGCGACAGGAACGATTGCGGTGAGTGCGGTGACTAGAGCGCGTGTGGTGCTGTCAGGTCTACGTTCACCTTTAACAATTTTTAAATTGTCTGTGGAAAGTGTACTGAAAAACCAACATGGCGACATGAGTTCCATGTATGGCCATGGGACAAAGGAAACATGACGCATTCGAGATATAAAACCTTGCTTCACAGTGCGCCGATTACTTATACGTATTATCGTAGTACATGTGTTACTACGATAATACGGTATAATACGTATAATGGGTTGGGGTTCATAAAGTGACCGAGCGACACGGGTGGGAGATTCTCAACAAATTAATATAAACTATATCTCTGAAAATTACCTAAACATTATCATTATGTCCCCACAGCTGGAACAACAGGCCTTCTCTTTTCGAGGGGATGTGGGCCGAAATCCACTAAGTGGCCTGAGAGCAGTTTAGTGGAGGGCACCTGTCGCCCAGATACTTTTCCAGCTTCCTTACGATGGTTTCCTTTCCATTTACACCAAGTAATAGTGCATGCAAATCGCGGATGTTATACTACTGGGCCACGATTGCATTACCTACTGGTGTACTCTATTTAACATAATATCATGCCTGTAATCCCGGAAGGGTTAGGCAGAGGTGTATCTAATAGTATGCCCATATTTCGCCAGTTATGTTTAGGTACCATGAAATAGGAGGCGACCCTATTGCCATTAATCGGGCACAAATTCAGACTCCGTGGCTGCTACCACACTGCTACTGAGAAATTCCAGTCGGGAAAACCCAAAAGTTTCGGATGGGAAATCATCAAATGACCCCTCCCACTCTGGGCGGAGGGAGTCTCAGACTTTTACTGACTAAAAACCCATTCATGCAAAAACTGTACCTACTGTTTACTTTTTTCCTGCAGACCCACCGTACCCCTGTTACATTAGTGTACCTATTAGTGATTGAAATTGAAAAGGTTGCGAACCCCCGATCTAAAATTAACGTGATGAATAGTTCATGGTCGCAAATCCAAAAACATTCTATTTCAGTTAATTTAGGCTATCACAATTTTTCTTGTATATATGAGTGTTCGAAGAGTCAAACACTCCGGAGAGTAATAATCACACATCTAAACTGATAATGATTATGGTTGATTATGGCTTAGAAATGGCGACATTGGCCACAAAATTTAAAAATATAGGTATACAGGGGTGGAATTTTTCAATGCCACTTGGAGGAAAAGTACTCGAAATACTGCAGTTAACAAATTTTACTCAAAGGAAACATTCTTTAATTTTTAAAAAGAAACAAAATAAATCTGCATTCACAGATTTTCAAAAATTCGTTAGTCACACTCGGGAATGAAACCGACTATTATATAGTTCGAAAAAATAACAACCTGTACTTTTTTAACCTCAATCGATAGGGTCAATCCGGTCAATCATATGGATTAAAACTCTTACGAAACATGATAAATTAAGTGAAGAGAAAACCATGAAATCTAAAGAACAGTTATAAATTCAATTGGATAAATTCAACAAGTTAAAGCACTTTTATTCATGGTTATCCTTTTATTTAATTTATCGTGTTTGTTAAAGAGATTTGATTGATATGATTGACCCTATCGATTGATGTCAAAAAGGTACAGAATTTTATTTTGTCAGGGGCCCGCAAGGGCCGAAGCCTGCCGGGGTTGCGGGCCTGTTCGAAAGAGAACCGCGGCCCCGGAACATAAAGGGCGAGGAAGGAACATGGTTGGGTTTTAGTCAATAAAAGTCTGACACTCCCTCCCGCGCCGCCCAGAGTGGGAGAAGTAATTTGATGATTTCCCATAGGAAAAAAAAAAAAAAAGTGCAAGTACGTAGGATTTGATAGGACTCGATTAAATAAATTTGACAGTTATTCTCGATAAAATGAGTTTTTATGGAGTCAAAAACTCATTATAGGATAGGACTCTATCGAATTTTATTTTGTCGAATTTTAGTCTACCCATCCCGATGCCCGAGTGTGGCAAAATAATTTTTGAAAAACTGTGAATGCAGATTTGTTTCTTTTTAAAAATAAAGGAATGTTTCCTTTGAGTAAAATTTGCTATCTCCAGCAAAAACTTAGTATCATTTCATCGGTGCGATATTTAATGCCGCCGAGTTATATTTTTAACATACAACCCAGCACTGGCCCGCAAATTGCAAAAAAACTCAAGAAAATTTGAATTTCGCGGGCCACTCTGACGCTTTCACCTTAAGAGGGCGCATTCAGAACCTTGGCAACCTCGCAAATATCTATCTGTCACAAATTAATGTGCTTTTAATTTACAATTATTGTTGTACGTATTGTTGTTTGTATTTCGCAAAATTACTGTATGGAAATAAAAAAAATGGCTAATTTTAGAACTAAAATATTTCTTATGAAATGCAATAATTAATATCGTAACACAAAATTACTGTATGGAAATAAAAAAAATGGCTAATTTTAGAACTAAAATATTTCTTATGAAATGCAATAATTAATATCGTAACACCGAATGTACGACGAATGTAGTTACAGAATTATAATCATCAAAATCATCAATACAACCCTTCAAGTTCATAAGAGTTGATGAACGAATTTTTAACGGTCAAAGTGATCCATCGACTCTTATGTAAATTTCTGAGTCGAGTCGAGAATTATAATAATCAAAATCTGATTATAATTCTGTAACTACATACGTCTTACAGCCGCGACCAATATTTTCATCAACATACAACTTAGCACTGCCCTGCAAATTGCAAAAAACGAAACAAAAAACAAAACTTGAATTTCGCGGGCTACCTTGGAGCATCAGCCTTAAATATTTGACAGCTATTTGCGACGACGCCAAATTGGAAAAAAGTACTTCATTAGTTCATTCACTTCATTGTTCATACTTCATTCATTTGTTTCGCCTTCGGTTCTATTTATTTGGTATTTTAATATCTTACCAGTTTTAATTCCGTGCTCGGATATTGCACTTTCTTTTATCACTTTTTTCCAAGCTTCGTCCTTCCGTTCACTAATCTTGTAATCGTCCATGTCGGTTTTCCATAAACACGGTTGGTTTTTCACACATTCGATAAATATACGCTCCATGTTATTTAAACAATCACAGATCACTCCAAAAGAAATACAAGATGGCCGGACATGGAGAGTTATATTCGGATTGGTGGGAACTATGGAAAATGGCACTTATCTACATTCCAGTAGAGTTCAGCCAAATATACCAATACATTTTATGAAATTATCTGCGTAAATGTGTAATCAACTAGGATTTACTCAACAACACTCGAAATAATGCGGGGACTACAGTGAAAACAACAGAATCACAGTTAACCTACCAAAATGAAGAGGTTATTGTTTGAATCGGAATTCTCCTATAGAAGGGTCTTTTTAAATTAGTCGAGCAACAGTGCTCGACGCCTATACCGCTATCCTTTCTGAATCGATAGATGTCGCTTTTAGAATTGGCGACCTCATAAAAGCCTTTGAAACATTCTTTGATAAACGAAATAGGTACCTAATTAATTTGGAACTTGCAGTCTTGCATTGAACTTCATGTAACGAACTACACGATACGATAAAGCTCTAAAAATATGTTAGATTCGATAAAGAGTTGGGTACATAAGTAGGTAGTACAGTAGTTCATGAAATGAGTAGACAGGTACCTATGTGGTAGACTGGTAGTGACTAGTGTATGTGGATAAAAAAAATACAGCAGATGCTTGTGTAGGTACTATTTTTTTTATCTCTGTTTCCTGTTACATACGGAAACATTGGTAAACGTCCCACCTTTTCTACTTCCTGCTTTATATTAATAAAAAATAGTGTTTCTTTCGTGAAAAAACCGACTCCAAAAAAGAAGTTGGTGACCTTTGTTTGATCGATTAAAAAAAAGTTTTTATTTTTCACTTTTTAGTGGTTCACTTGTGCTTACCCATTCACAGCGTAGAGGCGTGATGTTATATTATGAACTGGTGTAAACAATAGATAGACATGAGATTTCAGCAATTCCAGTCCATTTGCTATCATTTATTGAGGAGTTCCGTTGCCTATCTCCGAAGTTCTTCATCAGATCTTCACAAAATTGAAATGGGACCACTTTAAGAAAGTACTCTTCCAAAAACTACCCAAATCACATCAAATGTGCCTATGAAATTTGAAGAGTTCTCTCAATTTCTCCAGGATCCCATCATCAGATCCCGACTTGATGATTATGGGACCACCTGGAAAGTATACCCTTTCAAACAAAAAAAGAATAATTCAAATCGCTCCAGCCATCTTCGAGTAATCGGGGAACATACATAAAATAAAATAAAAAAAAAGGTTCCGACGAATTGAGAACCTCCTCCTTTTTTAAGTCGGTTAAAAATACTTAGGTATATAATATTGTTACGAGCTGGGTATGAGATAAATTAATTACTACCGATTAAACAACACAATAACTTTATTAATCACAAAACAATTTAAACTTAATCACAAGTACACTACAGTACACTACTATTCACTATTCACTTAGATATCGCACTTCAAGTTCACTTCGATTCGCTTCGATGGTAGCCAAAACAAGACTGACTGTCGCGGCCCTGAGCGGTCTATTTATACTCGCCCACAGACACACCAGAATAACCTCGAATATTCTAGAGGGTCATAGAAAACACTAACAAAAGAGTAGGTAGGTAGGTAGGTAATTATTATTACTAGCTACTTGTACAACACAAACAAATATGAACCGTATGCCCTAGGCGTACGGTCGAAATTCTAATGTCTTTTTATAAAGAGGTCGCGAGTTTGTAGGTACCTACCCAACTTTGAAAGTAATAATAATAGAAATCTCTCGAAATTCCAACGTACACATACTGTAATCACGTGCTTTCTCGAATGTTCTAGTAGGTCCGATGTAACACTGCCCCCTCCTTAGACATGCTCGTCCCGAGCATCATTAGTCCCGTAGTATCGCGCCAACCGGTCTACATGCACAATCTTAGGCACACCTCGTGGACCCTTCTGTATTCGGTAGGTGACATCGTTGATCCTAGTCACGACTCGGTATGGTCCATCCCATTTTGCTTGTAACTTCGGAGACTTCCCCTTGCTCCGCACTGGGTTATGCAACCACACCAGTGAACCCTCGTCGAAACACCTACCGTTTGCCTTCCGATCATAACGGGTCTTCATCTTCTCAGACATCTGTTGGCCGGATTGTCGGATATGCTCATAAACATCGTTCAACTTATTACGCAAGTCATTCGCGTAATCTGTTACACTACATGGAGCATCAGGGGGAGTTCCAGTGATTAAATCAGCAGGTAAACGTAATTCCCTTCCAAAGTTCGCGAAGGCTGGTGTCACAGTCGTACTTTCGTGGACTGCACTTCGATAAGACAGAAGAAACGGCTGTATGTGCTTGTCCCAATCCCTTTGCCGGCTTTCCACGACCTTCGCCAGATACCTCTCCAACGTTTGGTTAAATCGTTCCACCATTCCGTCAGATTGTGGGTGGTAAGAGGTGGTTCTGGTTTTATGGGTACCCATCAATCGACAAGTCTCTTGAAATACTTGCGATTCAAAATTCCTTCCTTGATCGCTGTGTATTTCTAAGGGTACCCCAAAACGACAGAAGACTTCCTGAACCAATTTATCTGCGATAGTTGTAGCTTCTTGATTAGGAATGGCGAAGACTTCTGGCCACTTTGTGAAGTAATCCATGACCACCAGGAAGTACTTGTTTCCGCTCTCACTGACTGGAAATGGTCCCGCAACGTCAAGTGCTATCCGTTCCCAAGGGGCTCCAACATTGTATACTTTTAATGCACCTCTGCTGCGTGTATGGGGTCCTTTAACGGCCGCACAACTGGTACATTTACGGCACCAGTCCTCCACATCATCTCGACAGTGGATCCAGTAGAAGCGTTCTCGAATTTTTAGTAGAGTCCTTTTTACCCCCATATGTCCTCCTGAACATCCATCATGGTAGAGCCGTAGAACATCCGGTACCTTAGCTTTAGGGACAACCATTTGTAGATGACAGCTGACCCCTCTAGCGTTTTCCCATTTACGGCACAAGACTCCATCCTGGATTACCAAGCTGTTCCATTGCGCCCAATAGCTCTTCGTGATGGAACTCATCGCAGCCACATCACTCCACTTGGGTTTAGGAACACCAGCTTTAATCCACTCGAAGATTGGTTTGATGTCCGAGTCATTTTGCTGAGCCTGCTGTAGGGTCTCCTTCCATTCATCGCTGAGATCCGTTCTAAGCATCCTCACGGGCACTACTTCCTTAGTCTCTTGCCTGGCACAGTGCTTACAGTCTTCAAGACAAGGTCTTCTTGACAAGGCGTCTGCGTTACCGTGAGTTCTCCCACTGCGATGTTCAGTTACGAAGTCAAACTCTTGTAGTAGTTCAATCCATCTCGCCACCTGCCCCTCTGGATTCTTGAACTGTAATAGCCACTTCAGTGCAGCATGGTCAGTTCGTAGTTGGAATTTACGTCCCAGCAAATATTTACTGAAGTGCTGCAATGTCTTTACTACAGCGAGTAGCTCTCGTCTTGTAACGCAATAATTTCTTTCTGGTTTCGATAAAGACTTGCTGAAGTAGGCTATTACAACCTCCCGGTCTCCTTTCCGTTGAGACAGCACGCCCCCAATTCCAGTATTACTTGCATCTGTGTCAACTATGAAGTCATTTTCAGTGTCAGGATATCCCAAAATAGGTGTATTGCACAGACGTTTCTTTAATTCCTGAAATGCGACGTTGCAGTCTTCGTCCCAACAGAATTGCCGCTTTTCCTCAGTGAGTTTGTGCAGAGGTTTTGCAATGTCGGCAAAATTCTTGACAAATCTTCGATAGTAGGAGCACAAACCCAGAAATGCTCTGACCTGTGTCTTGTCTTTCGGAACTGGCCAATCCTTAACGGCGACTACTTTTTCTGGGTCCGTGTGAACACCTTTCCCCGAAACTATGTGTCCTAAAAAGTTCACTTGCTGCCTGAAAAACGAGCACTTCTTCGGACTTAACTTGAGATTTGCTGTTTGGATTTTCGACAGCACTCGGTTGAGGTTTTTAAGGTGATCTTCAAATGTACGGCCCACTATGATTATGTCGTCTAGATAGACAAGACATGCGTCTCCAATCAATCCGGCAAGTACTTGCTCCATCAGCCTTTCAAACGTCGCAGGAGCGTTGCACAAACCGAATGGCATAACTTTAAACTGCCATAGCCCTTTTCCTGTTGAGAATGCAGTTTTTTCCTTGTCCTTGGGGTCTATTTCTACTTGCCAGTAGCCACTCTTCAGATCAAGTGTGGTAAACCACTTCATACCAGTCAGCGTATCCAGTGTGTCATCGATCCTAGGCAGCGGGTAGCTGTCCTTTTTCGTGACGTCGTTCAGACGTCGATAGTCCACACAGAAGCGCATACTGCCGTCCTTTTTCTTTACCAAGACCACAGGAGAACACCATGGACTCGATGAAGGCTCTATAACACCGTCCTTCACCATTCCCTCAATCATGGTTTCTACCTCCTTTTCTCGTGCAACTGGCAGTCTTCTTGGTCGCTGACGGATAGGTAACTCGTTACCTGTATTAATCTGGTGCTGAACAAGTCCAGTTCTCCCTATGTCAGCATCATCTGAAGAGAAAGTGTCGGCGTACTCAAGTAACATCTTCTTAGCCTTGTCCATTTCTCCTTTTGTTAAATCGCAGTTTTCCAAAAGTGTTGACACGTCAAATTTTGTACCACGAATTTTATTTCCGGTAGGGACATCTTGCAACTGACGCATCCAAGCTACTTCCTCGCAAGTGCCGATCAAGGTGCCCTTCTTAATCACTTGCTCCTGGTCACTTGGATTCAGTATGCGCACTACTGAGATATTGCTGGCCTTTACCAGAGTTCGTGCCATCTTCCATGGGAAGTCATTGTTTACCCTTTCTATCAGAACACTTCGACCTTTGTTTCCAGAATTCTGTGGTAAACTAATTGGCACCAACGTTTCTGATCTGCGAGGAAGAACAATCTTCTTCAGGCAGTACACTTTTCCTGACGGTGCACCTTCCATGAACACTTCCTCTGAACCACATTTCAGTACTCCTTGATCAACATCGATCTCACAACGATATTTCCGCATGAAGTCCAAGCCCAAGATGCAATCGTCCACTATGTCGGCCACGATGACATTCTGCTTATAAAATCTGTCACCCAATTTTAACTCCACCTCCTTCTTGCCTCGGACGTTTATGTGCTGACCGGTAGCTGTTAATAACTGTATACGGTCGTGCTTATTGAAGTAGTCCCCAAGAAACCGACTTGCTAGTTTAGAATTGACGACCGTGTGAGAAGCTCCAGTATCCAACGTCAGTTTGCATGGTGTTCCATTGACTTCGCCTTTGATGGTCAGGCTGTTCCCGTCATGTGCTTGCGAGATCAAGATTCTCGGGGCTCTTTCAATACCAGCCAGCACCCGCCCCCCAGTCCTGGCATTTACTCGTTTCCCTGCTGTGGCTGGGCAGTCACTTCAGCCACTCTTCCCTGCTGATCTTCTCTCGGGGTGCTGCGCTTAGGACAGCTGGACCGAAGATGACCTCTTTCTCCACAAGTGAAGCACCTAGGACTATACCCTTGCGGGCGGTCGCGTACAGGTGATGCTACAACCTCCCTGACGCGGTGCGTTCGGTGGTCTTGCCTCACTGCCTCTACTTCTAAGGCATGGGCCAAGGCGTCCTTCAATGTCTCGTGATGCCCAAGTCTCACGGCAGCTCTAACTTCTAAGTCACGTATTCCATCAACGAACGCCTGTACCAGATTTCCATCAATCAGTGCAGGGGCAGACTGGTAGGCTTTCCGAACGAGTTTCTCAACTTCCAGAGCCCACTGCTGTAGGTTCTCGGCACTACGTTGAACACGGTCCTTCAACTTGGCACGGAATACGTGCTCCAGGTGCGCTTCGCCGTATCTGGACTCCAACGCCTCCAGCAGCTGCTCGTAGGTTACATCCTTGCCGAGTGCCTCGAGAATAGTCAGCGCCTGGTCTCGGAGGCCCAAGGTGAGCGCGGTCATGGCTTGTGGTTTGGTCCATCCATTTGCCTTCATGACGGCCTCAAACTGGATTCTATAGGCCGACCACGACGATGTTCCGTCGAATGGCGGAACCTTAAAACCACGCGAAGTAGGTGCAGCAACCACTGGAGCTACCGTCCCGCCTTCAACCTTTAGTTCGCCCAAAGCCTTCTTGACCCCAGCAATCTGAACCTCGGCCTCTGAGATGCGGTTCTCGTGCTGGTGGACCTGATCTTTTATCACTTTCAGGTCCTTGCCGAAAGTTGCATGAAGATCCTTTATGAGGATCATCTGCTCATCTTGGCGGCGGGCTTGCTCCTCTTTGTCTCGCTGCAACTGCTCTTCCAACCGGTGAGCCTGCTCCTCTTGACGGTGAGCCTGCTCCTCCTTGTCTCGTTGCAATTGCTCTTCCAACCGGCGAGCCTGCTCCTCTTGACGGCGAGCCTGCTCCTCTTTGTCTCGTTGCAATTGCTCCCGTAACTGGCGAGCCTGCTCCTCTTGACAGCGTGCCTGCTCCTCTTGACGGCGAGCCTGCTCCTCTTGACGGCGAGCTTGATCCTGCAGCAGTGCCATTAGAGCTGACAAGTCTGGTGCCACTGATGCTGGAGAAACTCCGGATGGGCCAGCGACTGGCTGTGACGTAGGCTGGACACCACCCGGTGTCTGTGTCGGAGAATCCCCAAACCGCCTCTGGTCCATATCCTGCTGTCGCTGACTTCTGGTACGGATACCGTCCATGTCGTCCTTTGGTAGAATTGGCATAATTTATCTCTCACTTCTGACACCAATTTGTTACGAGCTGGGTATGAGATAAATTAATTACTACCGATTAAACAACACAATAACTTTATTAATCACAAAACAATTTAAACTTAATCACAAGTACACTACAGTACACTACTATTCACTATTCACTTAGATATCGCACTTCAAGTTCACTTCGATTCGCTTCGATGGTAGCCAAAACAAGACTGACTGTCGCGGCCCTGAGCGGTCTATTTATACTCGCCCACAGACACACCAGAATAACCTCGAATATTCTAGAGGGTCATAGAAAACACTAACAAAAGAGTAGGTAGGTAGGTAGGTAATTATTATTACTAGCTACTTGTACAACACAAACAAATATGAACCGTATGCCCTAGGCGTACGGTCGAAATTCTAATGTCTTTTTATAAAGAGGTCGCGAGTTTGTAGGTACCTACCCAACTTTGAAAGTAATAATAATAGAAATCTCTCGAAATTCCAACGTACACATACTGTAATCACGTGCTTTCTCGAATGTTCTAGTAGGTCCGATGTAACAATATGTCCAAAACGATTTTAACAAGCCTCTGACCCAGAGTTTTTAATACTTATCAATAATTCGACTACATGGCAGAGTAGAATAGCATCACCCCATCATGCCCGTGGGTGTCGTAGAAGGCGATTAAGGGCTTATCCGAGAGGTGGGCAGCAGCGCCTCCCGTGAAGACAACACAGTCTCTACAAATACTGCGGTCACCAACCCGCTTGCCCAGCGTGGTGACTATGGGCATAGTATATTTTATACTTTGCTATGGGCAAAACCCCTCTCATTCTGGGGGAGGCCTATGTTCAGCAGTGGACTTCCTACGGCTGTTATGTATGTATTCGACTACCTGTTATTGATCATCGGTTTTAGGAGAAACTAAGCACAAAGCTCAATTTTGACCGACAATATAAGTTCCAGATTTTCATCCCCATAACTAACTTTAGACACTGTAAGCAAAAAAGGCTTCCTAGTAGTTTTAAAAACTCTATTGACTGGGTATGGACTGGTATATCCTTGGTTAAAAACTTCTTACTGGTAATCTCATCCTTAATCATAAATCTTTCAGTCACAAACGCATGAATAATTTGGTCTAACTGACAGTTTGGTAGTAGTCGAGTCAAAACAAGCCAAAAGCTATTGGTGGGAATTGTTAGTTATTAGAAATGATTTTAGAAGTGTAACTGTAAATTTTTCAAGGATTATTTGGAAGAAAAAATTAAGAAGTAATGGGGCTCCTTATTCGCCTTTTACCTGAGAATGTTCTACTGTTATTGTGTCTATTAGCTTTTGAAACAATCGTTTGCCAGACAAACTTTACTAAGTAAGCTTCGTTTAAATATTGAATAACATTCTTAAAAACATTTAATCAATTCTGGGTCTTACTATTTATATGAACATCATACAGGTTAGTAATTTATTTGTTTCAGTAACTCTTTGCCACTGTGGAATTGGGAATGTATAAATGAGAAATGTTTGCCGATGAGAACAACGGGCATATCAAAGTTGCAGTCCCTGGAAACATGCAATATGCTGTGTTCGTCAATGCAGATTTGGCCACAACCAACGGGGACTGTTAGTCTGTCTACCACCGCAGTGCCTGTGCGCGCCGATATGGTTCACTTGCTTAAGATAGAGGCTCCATCCACGATAGTTCATGAACTTCTCCAGGATGCATTTTTATTGCTTCGCAGCGACTTGCGTGTACTAGAACATGGAGCGCGGGGGTTCGAAGAGTGGCGAAGTGTCTCTGTACGCATAGTTGTCAACGGCAGCGGAGATCCACGGATGCGTGTAGATACTGATGAAAGTTACAGTCTGTCCTTACGACCAGTGGAGGGCACCGTCGATTCACTATCGGCAGATATTGCTGCAAACTCATTCTGTGGTGCTAGGCATGCTATGGAAACGCTTTTGCAACTAGTATGGCTGGACCCCTATATGGAAACGCTTTTGATATTGGAAGCAGCACGGATATATGACGCGCCGAGGTTTCGTTACAGAGGGTTACTGGTAGATACAGCGCACAATTATTTTCCTGTTGCAGAGCTGGCAATGAATATCGATGCTATGGCAGCTTCTAAATTAAATACATTTCATTGGCACATTAGCGACTCTCAAGCATTTCCGCTGCATACGGATAGTGTTCCGGAATTAGCTAACTATGGAGCGCACACCGCCGGGGATGTGTACACTCCTGACGACGTGCGCACAATAGTGCGGCGCGCAAGGCTACGAGGTATCCGAGTGTTACTGGAGATAGACGCACCTGCGCACGTTGGCCACGCCTGGAGCTGGGGACCCGCCGCTGGCCTCGGTGAACTAGCATTCTGCTATAACGTCGACCTTTGGACTAAATATTGCAGTGAGCCTCCATGTGGACAGTTAAACCCAGTTAATACACATGTGTACGACTTGTTTGAACGGCTTTTTATTGAAATCCAGCGTCTAACCGGGGTCGATGACATTGTTCATCTCGGAGGCAGTGAAATTTCCGCGGAATGTTGGGAAGAAAAATTTAATGACACTAAAAATGACACGAGTGGCCTCTGGCTGCATTTTACGCGCACTTTATTATCACGTCTTGAAAAACGGCCCGGCGAATTCCCCAAAATTATAATTTTTTGGATGTCTCACCTGCGTGAACGGTTTAAAGCTGATTTAAGAGAATATATCAATCATATAGCTATTCAGGTTCGTAACGTTGCATGGGCTAAAGCATATATCAGCGGTATCCGAACAATTATGTCTCATGAGGATGCGTGGGACTTGAATACGGGAATTGGAGCGTGGCATGAAGGAACCGGTGGTGCATCCTACAATTCATGGCAACGTGTGTACGAGCATCGTCCTTGGGTCAAACATGCCAATGGAGTCGTAGAAGGTGGAGAGGCAACGATTTGGTCGCCATTACTAAGTGAAGGCGGGTTGATAGCACGCGCGTGGCCGCGGGCAGCAGCGTTGGCGGAGCGCCTATGGACGGACCGGCCTGAGGGAGCCACGCGGCCGGTGCACGCGCGTCTCGACGTCCACCGCTCCCGGCTCGTTGCACGCGGCATGCAGCCTTCTCCGATATGGTCTATGTGGTGCACACATAATACATTTACCTGCGGCTAATAGAACCTAATTTGTCAGAATTGGAAATTTTTAGGTTAGGTACAGGTTTTGGAAGATTTTATTGTAATTATAATATTTCGTTATGTGGGCAACTCCTCGATATGTTTATTTACCTACCTACACATTAATAATGAAAAATCGGAATGAAACTGTCAAATTTTGAACATAACATTCCAAATACCGGTTTATAGTGATATATAAATCAAAAAGTTATTTCCAAAACATAATAGGTCCTTATAGGTGAACGCAGACCTGGCCGCACCGCACGCGCCACAGTCGCCGCAGTCATCCGGCCTCGCAACCGTGTCCGCAGTTAACGCAATCGTTCCTGTCGGCGCAGTGGGCGCACGCCTCGCACGCACCACAGAAGAATCGAGACATTAATACTCTCTCTCTATCCGGCGGCGTTGATAACGTCATCAGCTGCGGCTTGGGGATTTCGGCCCCTTCAGGTACTGCGGCGACTGCGGCGCGGGTGGGTGTGCGAGATTGCATAGACCTTCATACGAAGAATTCGAATGCGGCGAGTGCGACGCGTGCGGTGCGGCCAGGTCTGCGTTCACCTTAAGAAGTCAACAATCGCATCATCCATCTGCTCTTAAAATGCTACTTCTACGTTCCTTCACGCAGAGAAGAGTGAAACCGAGATTTGAACATGTAGAGGACTGCGGATGTTTTCACCCAAGTAGAGGTGTCTCGGTTAAATCTGCTGTAATTGTTCCCATTGAAATGGAGCAAGGATTAGAAGGATTGTTTTGTTTGACTTCCTACTTACTTTCCACCCCGCTCGTCTCCACCTAAAAAAAACGCTCGCTCTTTGCGCTCGCTTGCTTATTTATTTTGTACGTCAGCGCAGCACGTCTTCTGCTGGAATGCTCTGGACTTCGGGTATGACACTGTTTAAATTTTATTTGCTTAAAAATTATATCATCTGAGTATACATCTTGGCCATAACCAAAACATACTTGGAAAGACTGGAGAGGCATCCAAATGAACTGGCCGCTGGACTGACAGCACGCACGTACCAAAAACGTCTCAAAAGAAAAGACATCCTGTCTATACCCTCTTGAGTAGCATAAATATACGAGTATGCTACACATAATGAGTAGTTGCTCTCGCTGGAGAGCACACTCCATCTGCCAAATGTCATCTACCACATCTGCATAAAGTACACAAGACTGATTGCAGATACAAAAGAAGAAAAAAAAAACGGAGTATACTAACATTATAAAGCTGAAGAGTTTGTTGGGTTGAACGTGCTAATCTCAGGAACTACTGGTTGGATTTTTTAGATACTCTATTAACACACCATTAACGAAGAAGGTTATACAAAATGCAGACAAAATTGCGCGGGTTAGTTATTCAAATAGAAGCAAAAAAAAAACAAAATGATGGTTAGTAGTTTGAGGATGCTCTTTAAAATAATTGGAAACACCTTTATTGGCGACTGATTTCAAACATTTTGTATTTTATTCTATCGTCTAATAAAGTTTACAAAATAGTATCACAAACAACTTACATTTTACTACAAAAAAAAAACTAAAGTGGCAACAGTAAAGTATCTTCTGCCGAGCCTGCCGAGACAAAACAATGAGTATTCAAGAACAAACAGTAGCCCATGAGGTTCCCTCGCATTTG
This sequence comes from Xestia ashworthii, assembly GCA_950022955.1. NCBI lineage: Eukaryota > Metazoa > Arthropoda > Insecta > Lepidoptera > Noctuidae > Xestia > Xestia ashworthii. The sequence continues at coordinate 6,985,243 of OX465563.1, forward strand.
AATAGAGTCTCGATAAAAGTTACATATCGATAAATTAAGGTGTGGTACGTCTAAAAGCATTAGGATACGGAAACCAACAAATATGTTTCCGTTTCCAAGCATCTTCCACTTAACGTGCGTTCCGAAACTAAGAAAGTTGCAAATTCCTGATTTTAATATTTTGAAATTTTTGCAAAAATATTGACAGTTTGTAGTCAAAAATCGTACCCAATAATGCAATTAGTAATTAAATATAAATAAATTAATATTTAATGCACTCACAATATTTATGGCAACAACTGTAAACTCATTCATTTGTTAAATCAAAGTATCTGAACAGTTCCCGTTCGGATACACTTTATTTGGAACTGGAGTGGTTTCTTGTTTTTTTTTTACATTGTCTCAAGTTAACTGTCTTCACAATAATGTACTACAAATCGAAGTTATAAAGGGACTTAAACATAAGTTCTGGTAAAATATGGAAGTAATATAGAATACTCCCCAGCCTTATCCTTCGAAACTTGTAGTCGTGAAGTTATGTTAGGTATAGTGGCTTCTATTCTAACCTCTTACTGAGTACATACAAGTAAATTTAAAAAAAAACTTATTCCCCATGTCTTAAATTATATTAGAAGTGGCAGTCATTTGTTAATTACAAGTTCTGGGTAGGTACCTACGTTGTGAGCTGTAAATGTATACCCGTTTATTAAATGCATACAGTAATGACAGTTTGTATGAATCTTTTAAAATCCTTACTGTCATGAATTCATGATTGTATTGTTGTTGTTGTAATAATGTTATTATTGAAGCCATGAAAAAAATAGTTATGATGAAAAAAAGGATCTCTACCAGGATGAATACAGTGGAAATCTCCAATTAAGCATTTACATGCTAGACATACATTTGTATTTACCTCTGGTTTAAAACAAACAGTTTACGGCAGCATTATGGTATAAGAGCTCACCGTAAATAAAATTTCCAAACAAAATTTTGCACAGCACACAAAACTAGGAAACGGAAATTGCGTTTCACGTGTCATAGTTTTGCTGGTGTGTACTCAGCTTTACAATTTTTCAAATTTAAATTTCCTAGCCCATCTGTTCTTTATGAACATAATTTTGATATTTTTGTGAATTTATCAAGAGTTTCATTTATAGTGAATATCATGATCATGATAACTAACTGAACTAGATTTAATTTCTCATGAATTTCAATAAGTAAAACCTGAAAATTTTATTAAGGCTTAAACACATGTCAGAAAAAGGTAAATTTAGTCTATGGTCAACGTGGCGGCCGTGTAGTTGTAAGCGTCAAGTTATGGCGTTTTGTGAAAAACACGTAAATAATTTAAATTGTAATTAAATGTCAGTGTAACTTTTATAAATTAGAATTAACATGAGTAGATATTACGATTACGGTAACGCGATATCATGGTGAGTAAACTTTGATTTGTAGTGGTGACAACCATATTGTTTGAGATTTTGTGTACGTTTTTCTTTTGAAACATAATAATGTCGTTATCTATCAATGTAGCCAAATAACTCGAAACTTATTTAAACCAACTGTAATGAATAATTTAGGCTTTAACTTACTGTTCATAAAGTAACCGGATTTTTTCAATAATAAACAGAATTTCCAACCTACGTTTTTAACGTGGTTTTTGCCGTAAATATGTAGTTGAACTTAACAATTCAAGTGTTATTTTTATCAGTTGTGAAGGATTGTCAGAACCCTTACAATTAGGACGAAATAAAGCAACTGTTATCCCCAATAATGAAGGTAATGCGTAGGCAATTATCGATTTTTTATAGGTAGGTACTCCCGAATCCCTACCGGGGCTTGATTTCTGTAAGTTCTTCTGTCTAGGTATGGCTTTGATTTGCAACTTGTTAAATAAATCCAGGTAATTAGTTTGTGTGTTTTGGTTTGTTGTTAAACATAGTCATTTTAACTAGTATCATCCAAAAAAGTTCAATGTCCTTCAAATATAGCTATGTTATTGCCATACTTTCAATTAATTTGTAAGTACATAGTTATATTTTAAATTCTAGTATAAACAAATCAAAATAACACTATGAAGATGTAGATCTGTATTTTATTTGTAAGTCTTTATAGTTCTAATTAATTTTTATTTGCATTGAGGCAGCTAAAATAATGCATTAATTCTTAAATAAGTATGATGGAGTGGTCCTGTTTTCTATATTATTAAATAATATTTGTTGTCAATATTCTGGAAAATTTCATAAACGGGACACCCCTTATTTCTCTTACCAAATCAGTCATGTCTTCTCTACATCCGTGTATTTCTCGTGTTGACAAATTGTTGATGTACTTTTACTTTTCTCTCCTTAGCGATGCTCGTTCACAGCTGCAGTGGAATAATTTCTGAAATTATTTAAAACTAAAGGATCTCCAACTATTTATTGTTTGAAAACAATTTCTTAGTTTAAGTACTTTTATGGTTTATCTAGTTTTTAAATTAAAGCTGTAAGATATGTTTTAACCATTGATGACTAAAATGGATAATTATTCAATTGCAGATGTTTAGTAGCTCTTGTCCCTTTCCCTGTCAGCTTCCAGTCTGTTCCGTAAGAGAAATAAGGTAAAGTCCGCGTGGTGCCATTTCATTCACGACATGAAGAAATTTTCCAGAAATCTCTTCAATTTTATACACATAATTGATGTTAGTTTGTCCATTTTTGGACTCGTGAATTTCAGTTGACATGAGATGGTCGGTCGTCAACAATGGTTAAAACACGATCTTCAGCGAGGGTAGGAAGCGCGGCCCCCAGTGCGCCCGCCGAAAATGGAACTTCTTCCGAACTTAGATCGCGGCTCAAAACCACAGAGAACGGTCACCGCTCGCAAAGGCCCTACAATCAAATTAGGCAAGTTCAGTTCTTGTCGCGTTTGCCTCAAGCATAGCTGCTAGCATGATAACCCACTTCTGTCCAACAGTCACCATTGTCGTTTCTGTTTGCTACTGCAGTCACTACTTGTGGAGGACCGGAGGCAGTTGAAGCATGAGTCTCGGCGCTTTGGGTGATGGTTCTTACTATGAACGGAAAACTGTTAGCAATTGAACTTTATGTTAGTGATCACTGTGCAGTCTATTGTTGCATGACGTTGGATCCCTGAATAAATGTCCACATGTAATTGTTTGATGAGCGTGTGGGTGAGAAGGACGAGAAGTGTAAGTGTTGATGGTTTTGTAGGAACAATCAGTCGCTGTCGTCAGGCGGCGTGGGCCCGGGCGGCGGCTCGCAGGGCAAGGACCCCCTGGCGCCCGCGCTGCCCGGCTCGCGCGCGCTTTACCAGCACCCCGCCGTCAGTGGCTACAACACTCAAGAGTCACGCGGACAAAATATGCCTGTAACGGTAATTTCATATCTTAACGACATAAAGGTAGCATACAAAAATATGCAGTACCTCTACTGGTACACTAAGTACCTGTAACAGTTTTTATGATAATTAATAGCAAATATCCAATTTAGCGGCATTTCGATTAATTTTTCAGTAGGTATAAGGAGATAAGGTAGTTACCAAACTTTAACAGATGAAAATTTACTCAAAGAGCCCTGCGCCCTATCTAGCCTTTCCGTCTAAGCTCACAAGCTGTTAAACGATGAAACGTTAACATTGAAACCCTTTTAACGATGATCTTAAGCCACTTCATATAAGTTGCATCGCTATAGCGCAACAGCTATACGCCCGGCCGTGTATACACGTTGCGAATTTGCATCGTGATGATGAGGGTACTGGACGTGTTAAGCAGGGGCCCGGGTCCAGGCGCGTTACACACGTCTGGACCTGGCTAAAGATTCGACCAATCACAGGAGAGACGCGACATGGATTTGAACCAACTCTGGTCCGGCCGCTTTGGTGGAAAACGGGCCCTGGTTGATGTTTATTGAAACCAGCAGTAAAGACCACTATAAACAGTTGAGGTACTTTCAGGCACGGCAGAACCCGATCTACCCGAGCAGCATGTACCATGGTTACGGCGGCGGCGGCGGTGCTCTCGCGCCCATGCCTTCACCCTCGCCAACAGCGCCCCTAGCTCCCTTCCCGGTACACCCCGACGTTAAGTTTAGGAAGTGAGTACTCTCATGATGATCTCTTATTGATTGTCTTCTAGCACGCGTTTGATTTTATCCAACAGGAATGCATAACTGGGATAAACAAAACTATACAAAAACGGGCCAAGTGCGAGTCGGACTCGCCCACGAAAGGTTCCGCACTTACCATTATCTATACATTAGACAAAACAGCAAAAAATCTATGGTAGCCCCCTTAAATATTTATTTAATTCTGTTTTTAGTATTTGTTTTTATAGCGGTAACAGAATACATCATCTGTGAAAATTTCAACTGTCTAGCTGTCACAGTTCATGAGATGCATCCTGATGACAGTGGAGTCTTAGTAATGGGGTTCTGCTTTTACCCTGGGTAAGGAACCCTAAAAACCAACATCAAGCATCAACTACAGAATAATAAACTAGCCAATGTCTTAATCTTAACCTAGGTCATGGTCTATACATCCATTTAGATATCTATTATGGCGTGAAAAGGTAACAGACATGAGACAGAATATTCTGTGTACATAGAAAAGAAAAAATAATATACTCTGCGTATAATACATTATTTAGATACTTTTCCTATTGTATAAACAGGCTCAAACTTAACCTTAATGAGAATTTCTAGCCAGACTATTCAATTGAACTGATCGCTGCAACGTCGAGAGACAATGATGTATCATATCGTCCAGAGTTACCCACTGACTGTGCATTGACTTCTCTAAGAGTGCCAGGCTCTCATCCACGTTCAACCGACCATGGCGTATAGCTCTGCTTTAAAGTGGTTCTTTCCCTCAGACTGCCGTTCTACGACGTGCTAGCAGAACTAATGAAGCCATCTACAATGATGCCGATGCAGGCGGGCCGCATGCAGGAGGGCACATACGTGTTCCACCTCACACCACAGCAAGCCACCGAGATCGCATCGGGCAAGGATCTCGTCGGGACCAGCAATAAACTTGATTATGTCATACAGGTGTGTAATTATCATCTACCTACCTAGCTTTTTTCACAAGTATGTTGTCGTGCTGCAGCTGAATACTAGTATTTCACATGGAGCGACTGCCTATCTGACCTTGACAACCCAATTTGGAACAATAACCTGATCTTTCGGGCCACTGACAACCTGAAACAACTGTCAAGATCTATAGATGACTCGCGATGTGATGGATGGTCATCCATCCACAGATCCGACCCTGGCAAGCGCTGCTTAACCTTGAAGATCAAACTGTGCAGCTGTTGTTATTTAGCAATATTAATAAATTGTAAAACCCTTTGTTCTCAGGCACAACTCCGGTTTTGTCTCCTAGAAACTTCATGTGAACAAGAGGACCACTTCCCGCCTAGTGTTAATGTCAAAGTTAACAACAAAATGTGTCCACTTCCAGTGAGTATGTTTAGTAAATCATCATCACCTTCCTGGCTCTTGTGCTATGTAACTTGGATCGTAACACGTCCTTTTCATTCATTCTCCCCAGTCAACAGTCACAATATCTTTATTTCTTTTTCTGTCAAATCATTCCACCCACAATCATCCGTTTTTTCTTTGGTATTTTAACTAAATCATAAACCAATAAAAGGTCAAGTTCAAATCTTACCTGCTATGACCTTTCATTATTATGAATGTGTCTTCATTTTTGGTTTATTTTTAGAATCAATAAAATGACATTATAGTGCAGACGATAAAGTTGTGCCATACTATAACAGGTTAAATAGAGGACAAGATTGGACTTATTCAATAATATTTAAAATAAACTACAGGGAAACTGAAGGCAGTGGATTATAGTCAATTCCCTCTCATAGCATACCCTACTGTAGGAACATTATACACTGATTATATTCGAACAGTAAGTCGTGGGTTTGAACCCAGACAGGCGCATCACTTGTGTAATTTATTTCATCATCACTGCTCTCAAAAAGGTGTAGAGAAACATCGTAAGGAAACTGGCATGTCCTAGAACCAAAAATTCGAAGACATATGACTTTACCACACTGGGCCCCCGTAGTGGATTATAGCCCATTCCCTCTCATAGAGAGGAGGGCTGTGTCCCAGTCGTGGGAACATTAATAGGATGATGATGAAAGACTTTCTGGATTACTGTCAATTCCCTCTCACAGCCTGTATCCCTACACAAGCCCGCCACACACGCCCAAACCACTGTAACTTCTGAAAGCCAGAATCAACAGGCCTGTATCCCTACAGTGGGAACATTATACACTGATCATGCTATCTATTTCTAGAACCCAATACCAACAAACAAGCCAACACCAGAACCAAAGCGACCACCGCGACCAGTGAACATATCATCGCTAGTGAAGCTATCGCCGACGGTCGCGAACACGATCCAGGTGACGTGGGCTGCGGACTTCGCGCGTGCTTACGTGCTCAGTGTGTTCATGGTGCGCAAGCTCACGTCTGCCGAGCTGCTGCAGAGGCTGAAGAATAAGGGCACCAAGAATCCTGACTATACGCGGTCACTTAGTGAGTTGCTTGTATAGATGCGTACTTATAACATTAGTGAAATGCCCTCATCAAATCCGTATCAAGGTTTCGATCATGACAACTAATATGCACGACTCTATTTTTGTTTGAAACAAATACAGTGTAAAATTTGAGAGGCTAAGAAAAGAGCAAAGGCAGAATGCAGCTCTCAAGCATTTCACAAATGCAACTCAACTGTTTAATCTATATTCAGCATTTTTGCAGCCACCTTTGACAAATTAGTTAGTTGTAGTTTTGATCATGCTGTGATCCAGTTATTTGTTTTATGTGCATCGATTAAACTTGAACGATGCTTAGTTGTAATCGCAAGTTGCAATGACTTACTTTAAACCATAATTTTCAAAACTACTACGTTTTCCCAATAGTAAAAGAAAAGCTATCAGAGGACTACGACAGCGAGATCGCGACGACATCTCTCCGCGTGTCTCTGATGTGTCCACTAGGCAAGATGCGCATGTCGTGTCCGTGCCGGCCGGCCAACTGCCCGCACCTGCAGTGCTTCGACGCGTCGCTGTTCCTGCAGATGAACGAGAGGAAGCCCACCTGGCTGTGTCCCGTGTGCGACCGCCCTGCGCCTTATGACTCCCTGGTGGTTGATGGGTAAGAGAGATGGGATTTTGTACAATTTTCTAGCAAATGACATGAAAAAGTAAAATTGTGTTGTTAAAATGTTGAGACCAATAAAAAATCGATCTTATTTATATCAAACTAATTATATCACTGCTGTAAAACAGTATAATGTGAATCAAGACATGGATTGTCAGACACACATGCTGGGCGAAGCAACAATTTTCGCAAGGTAGCAGCTGGATATTATTGTGCCCGTTTAGAGAGATATAATCATGTATTATACAATTAATCAGTGAAAAGCAGCGATGATGGGAAAACTGAATTGACCAAGCTTGGCTACCAGTTTTACGCCTTAGTCTTATTATTGCTGTTGATGTCCAGGTACTTCCAAGAGGTGCTGACGTCGAGTCGGCTGTCGAGCGACTGCAACGAGATCCAGCTGCACGCGGACGGCAACTGGTCCGCGCACACGCCGCCTGCGCGCGCGCCGCAGCAGACACAACCCACCGCCGAGCCTGTCACGCTCATCTCAGATGATCTCGGTCAGTTTATTCGGGAATCAACGTCACGTGGATGGTGCACTGATAGACATGACGTGGAGGCCCCAAGAACGAAGAAGATAAAGGGGATTCCGCGCAACAGGGCGATGCACAACACAATCGCACTCGGTGTCGTGTCTCCAGTTTTAGCAAAATAGTAATCTAGTCTTACAAACACCATCATCATCATCATGGGGTTTAGGTTTCCGCACTTAGTCCTTAAGGTGGATCATTGTGCGTGAGCCATGGTGGCCAATTACTCCAACCAGCCCACCTGCCTCCAAAAGCAGATTAAAATTCCCGGTCTCCTCAGGACATCCGCAAGTGATCTTGGCGTGCCCAGGATCTCCTTGCGAATCTTGGTAATGCCTGTGCACTCGAGCAGCAGCAGTCTCCTCCGCCTCCATGCACGCTCTGCACAGCTGACTGTCAGTGAATCCTAGGGTGTGGGAGTGTTTATTCAGTGAGCAGTGTCCAGTGATGTTCCCCGCCACCAGACGCAGGCTATCTCTGTCCAGTTTTGCATCCAGGGATGGCATAGATTCCTTGGATTGCCTACAACCTGGTGTCGAAGTCCATCATTTCTCCGCTTGTATTCGGGTGTGCTCCTTAAACCAGTTTCTTAGCTGTTTGAAGGGAATGGGCACAATAGGTCCGAACCTATTGTGCCCATTCCCTTCCCTCTCCTCTTCTGGCAAGTTCGTCAGCCGCATTGTTGCCGAGTGATCCACTGTGACCTCTAATCCATTGCAGGGTTACCGTGTTGTGATTCAGCACCGTGATTCGTTCTAGGGCCTTGTGGCATTCTAGTGTTAGTCTCGACGTGATCTGGTTAAGCTTTAGGGATTGAAAGACTGAGGCACTGTCGGAGAGTATACGAATGTTGGTGTCCGTAACCACCCATGGCCTCTATAGCGTGTGCTGCTTGGATAATACCTACACACTCTGCTTGATAAATGAGTTGAACATTCCAAGTGATTTGGATATTTTAATGTTGAGGTCGTCGGAGAATACCCCGACGCCTGTCCTATCGTTGGTTTTTGATCCATCAGTGTAGATCCTACAAACACCATAAAAATTACCAAAAGAAACAAGATATTCTGAACATCTACCTAATGAGCATGAGCTACGACTTACGATAAATTAGGTATCTAATGTTAAGTGGTCTTTTTAGATATCCATGAAAAACTAGCGATCTATTCTTTTTCTTACTAGGCGTTTATCAAGCTGTCTATCATTATAGCCACCGAAACTATAGCAATGCTAGTTATGTGACATAGTGAGCAACATTTCCGTGTGGTACAGAAGTGATCCCAGTGGACAGCGGCGTGGGCCCAGGCAAGCGCGCGGCCGTGGGCGAGGCGCGCACCCCGCGCTCCGCTGACGTCATGGTGGACCTCACGTCGGACTCCGACGACGACGCGCCGCTCAAGCGCAAGGTGGCGCAGCCTAAGCCTACGCCACCGGCTTCAGAGTCCAGCGTCAAGAGCGATGATAACTACTCCTCGTCTAGCGGTGAGCTGATCATTTTTTGTTTTTTTAAAAGGAATCTCAGGGGTCAACCTAGGAGGTTGTGGAACAGTTTATAAGGCTTTCTTATGGATGCCTTATTTCCAAAGTTTTCCAAGCTGAGGCAATAAATCTAAAAACAAATTAAGTGATGACATACTAAAGGCATCACGGTCGGGTAAGAACGTATGAAATGTCGGATTAGCTGTTGCCCATGTGAAATTATTATAAAAATATTACTTCCTTGAATCAGATTTTGTTAACAATTTGCCCCTAATCTAAAATAAAAGTTATAAAATCACAAAATTTCCGTCAAAATTGACCCAGCGTTGTCGGAGATTAGCCGGAACAAACAGACGAAAATTATCAAATAATAATTATATACATTCATGTATATTTTCATATGTGGTCAGTAAAAAGCTGTTATTTTGAAATTGCAAACACTTCAATTTTATTTATCGGTATCCAGAAACTGACAGCCTAATTGAGGTTACTGACGATTATTGGCGCTTCCCAATCTAGGTGTACAAAAACGAATACAATTAAAATTGTAGCCTTTTTTCTATCTGACGTTTCTTATCGGAACACGGAAAATTCCGAATTGTAATTATTTTTGGGAAATTATACAATGAGAAAATGTCCTTATCTTAAATGCACTGCTTCGTATTCTATTGCGTATGAGCTACATAAGTCTGTTGATAAGATTAACGAGGCAGCTTATATACCTAGTGCTGTATGTTTATTTCGAGTAGTGATGAGTCTAAAATTAGTGAAAGAAAGATGAGAAAAGCAGTCCTCAAACCATATACATATATATATGAAGGTCCTCCACTAACCGCCATTGATTGGACTTGGATTACGGTTCACTCACCTTCCTTAGGCCTGAATTCTTGCTATGCAGATGTCGGTCGCGTACGTCTGTCGTACGTACGAGTATACATTGTTTATTTATTAAAAGGAAAACCAACAGCTAAAATAAGTGAGTGACAATTTTATTGTATAAGAATAAGAGCCAATTACAAGTTCTATATAGCGCCACACTGCGACGCTCACATCAGCGGCGCGTATGTTGCTACTGTATTTCTCGCTGACGTACGCAACCGACGTCGCGTAGCAGGAATTCGGCCTTAGCAGAGAGCAGACCTGTAAGGGTCAATTTATACTAGCGCAGAGTCGAAGCGCATCGAAGCGTCAAATTCTTTAATTTCAATTATTGATTTCAATTTCCAACTGACGACGCGTAGTTTCGATATTGGGCGCATGGATACGCGAGAATGCGCGCGCACCAATCAGCGTTGTTCACGCGCAGACGTGCGAATTCCGAAGAATGCGCGCGTTTTTTTAAAATCTCAGAAGTAATGTGTGCATTACGCTGTGGAGTTAAGGTTGAATTTGTTATGTTCAGTTTTGGATAGACACTTCGATGCGCTTTGACTTCTGCGCTAGTATAAATTGACCCTAACTCACTTGTGGGAATATTATGGGTCGTCTGTGAAGCCCGACCGAATCCGGTCTGATGCCATTGTTTAAGTATTATGTTTACTTCGCTAATAGATAAAGTTTAGGGGTTTTTAATATACCTAATTGTGCAGATTTATTACACTACAAAATGAACATGTAGGGCTCTTATTTATCTGTGTCTTAAGTGTAGGTCAAGGCCTATTTTGAATTTCAAAGTCTTCGAATCGAACTCTCGCACATTTTAACTGCAATTTTTGTTGTGTGTAGCTGCCGAAGCGGTATCATCGAGCGGCTACCGGTCCCCGGGCGTGCCGGGCGCGGCGTGCGGCGTGATCTCGCTGGACAGTCCGTCCCCGCCCGCGCCCGCCTCCCCGCCGCCGCCCGACGCGGAGCGCCCGCACCTCTCCATCACGCCCGTCGCGGCGCCCGCGCCCGCCGCCTCCGCCGCCTCCACCGCCTCCACCGCCCCGCCGCACCACATAGGTACACACACGCTGACAACTGTTCATGGACGGTCATATGACACATGGTCTTGTAGAATGTCAGTTGTGCATGCATGAATAAACCTCATAGCACAGTTTGTAAGCACTGCACTGGATCGGCATCACCTCACCTCATTTTACTAACTGACTCAGTCCGTGATGCCGTTACAGGGCCTTTATGGGTATGTTCCAGTATGGAGTTTCACTGAAATCATCAAGCACTACCGGTCCCGTGCATTGTTAATAATTTTATGCTATGTTGATTTAAGGTGTAACCTAGCCAACGAAAGTGGTAGCTTAAATGTATGAACAATTTATCATAATGTCTGAATCTGAATCTACTGCGGTCTGGTTGCACCTTTACAGACAAGACTAAGCTGAACTTTTCCAAAACTCCCATGTGTCATATTATCGATTGCGTACTATATTAAAATACTCGGACCCGCTGCTGAACGTGCTGACAAACCAAAAACAGGTATAACCCTTAGGTACCCCTTCCGTGATGACCACATAGATAGCCATCAACTCCAAATACAGGTAAACGTTCACTCAAACCGTTCAACTATCAACGTCATAAAATATGAATACACAATGCTCGTCGCCGCCGGCCACCTTTCAGATCTGCTGACCAAGATGCCGCACTTAACCGTGTCGCTGATAGCGCCACCTACGCCCTCACCGCAGGATTCAGGTAAAACTAAACTCATCCCTCTATCTAACCTGGTGTTGATGCTTGGCTAATACTTACACTGTAACTTACCTTGCTATGTTCTGCCCCTTGCCGCTTCCCGCCTGGCCGCTGCAGCTCAGCACGACGCCTTGGCGGAAGGACCCCACCTCTCTATCACACCTGTTACGACCACTACTGCGTCGGCTCATCAGATTGGTAAATATGATCATCAGCATTACCATCCATCACTATATTCACATACAAGAACTAAAATTAACATTGTAATTAAAGCTGTGCTGAGTCCACAGTAGTTAACACAAGAAATTGTCCTTTACAATCATTTCAACTCGTACATCAACCCTGGAGATCAATTCTGAAAAGAGGTCTAAACCCCGTTGTTAGGCAGTCTTATGACATTAATTTTCGAGCCTTAGCAAGAGTACAAACATGTTGCTAGATTATTAGGCTATTCTGGTTAGCCCAGTTAATACCTAATGCACTAGCAATCAAGTCCGACATATCTCACGCTCTCCAAAGATTACTCTGCCTTTTCAAGACATGATGGTGTTTCTTTATCAATGTGAAGATGGTAGAACAAGTTTGACTCGTCCCTAAGGGAAAAAGATGTCCTTTGCTCTGCAGTGGGTCATGCAAGCATCCAGCTCATAAATTAATAGTAATAACTTCCTTGAAAAGCATGACAGGCGTCTCACCATACACTGTTTTTTTGTATATCGTATTTGAGTATGTAAAGCTAACCACGTTGTGTGCCGGTTCAGGTTCAAACACGGGCGCCGACCGCGACGACACCGAGGCGACGCCGGCGCACTGGGCGCCCTACGCTGACTCTGACAGGGACGATAACTTTAGGAAGTGAGTACTTTGTATTTAGTGGCCTTATCTCCACGTTTTAGTGAACCCCATTCAAAGCTGTAACCATGAATAAATAGACGAAGTTGTGTCGCCGCGACATCTATGTTCTGGAAAATAACAGAATTCGATATACATAAATGACCTTCCCGGACACATAGACCATCCTATGGTACTATTTGCTGATGACAGCACAATAGTAGTCGAATGTGACGATTATATGAATTATGAAAATGAAATAAATATGACATTAAATACAATTATATCATGGTTTGACAATAATAATCTTGTTATAAATCTAAATAAAACTAAAATTATGCATTTTTACCAGAGAATTCCAAGTAAAGTTCCCGAAATTCAGTATTTAGGGACTCAAATAGAGCCAGCTACTGTTACCAAATTCCTTGGCATTTTAATAGACAATAATCTGACCTGGAGATCCCAGACAGACGAAATTTGTAAAAAAATGAATAAATTCGCCTATGTTCTCTACAAACTGTCAAAGATTGTCAATCTAGAATCAGTACTAACGGCTTATCATGGTTATGTTGCATCAACACTAAGGTATTGCATAATGTATTGGGGCAACTCAGTCGATAGAGATTTTGTATTTAGAGCTCAAAAAAAATGTATAAGATCTATGTGTGGCCTAAATAGCACTGACAGTTGTCAACCGTTCTTTAAAAGCCTAAACATCCTTACCCTACCGTCATTGTACATATACGAAACTAACGTTTTTGTCAAAACACACATCTCGCAGTACAAAATAGCTTTTAAAAGTCACTATAGAAAACTACGTGACAGAAATAAGTTAGAGCTCGAAAACACACATGGCAAAACAGCCTTGATGAATAAAAGCACTTTCTGTATGGCCACAAAAATATTCAACAAGCTGCCTGAGACATTGAAATCGTTAAATCTGGACAAATTCAAAAGTGTACTTCTTAAAATATTAATTAATAAATGTTACTACTCGATAAAGGACTATTTGAATGACAGTTCTATAATCCCTCCTTCAGACAATAAGCATTAGGTCATCATATCTGTTTTGACATTTCTGTAATTATCTGGTATTTACCTAATTGACATTGCAATCAGTTGACATTTTTATTTACTTTTATTGACATTTTATGTACTTTCTTATTTTATTGTTGAGATTGTAGAAATTGTTCATTGATTTATTAATTGCTTTGACATTTCAAATTTTATAATTGACATTATTTATGCACTACATTTTTATCTTCTTACATTTATCATTCATCTTATTTCTTTAATTTTATTGTTGACATTGTGGGAATACGAGTATTTATTGTAGGACTTGCTTTGACATTCTTGTTTTTAAAATTTGAATTAATGTATTGTTATAATTGTATATTACTAATGTATTTGCTGCAAGTACCTATATAACTGAATTTAATTTAAATTGATGATAATATTTGTACGCCAAATGGCAAAACATAGAGCACGTATGAAATGTAACATCTCACAGACTCTGTAACTACCTATGTTGACAAATAAACATTCTGATTCTGATTCTGATGACGAACTCTTATTAGAAACCGGTTTCATTAATCTTATTACATGGTTGAAACTCTTCACAAGTTGTTATAATCACCACAATAGTAGTGAACACAATAATTACTTTCCAAGTGAACCATTGTAACTTATCAAAATGTAATGTTTCTGTCCAGATACTGACTGAGGGAGAAGAGTGGTCGCACTTCATATACCAGCGACCATTCTTCTGAAGAAGACCCGGAAGCGTCGTACCCGGAGGTGCCGCTGCTGCCGCCACCCTAAGGCGCCACGAGGCACACGCGACGTGCAAGACGGAGCACCGGGGAGACGGAACCGCGCACGTCTGCGACTCCAGCGGCCTTCTCGCTCCCCTGCCAAAGCAGATCTTCCAGAGAACCACGAGCAGGCTATACACAAAATGTACATAAAGTCTGACGCTGGATCATTACCGCGGGAGTCACATTCCACTTGACTTTCTGCTCAAACCCCATAACGTGAACCCTCCGTGTTCCACGTTAACATTGAACTCGACCACATTTACTATGTGACTAACGTGCATTTTGTTCACCAAATATGTGTAAATCTGTGAAAGAAATCCTTGAGTATTTCAGGTTAAGCTAGCGAGATCAAATATTTTAGTCTGTAAGGCCCTTTTTGACTAGATTCACTGTAGTGTAGATCTGTGTCATGATAAATATCAAAATTGTTTAAATTTCCGATGAGCATTGTGTAATATAGAATCATTTTTACAAACTATAGTTTTAAAGTATTTGTATTACATGATCTGTGTGTGTCTCAATGAGTCGTACAAGTATGAATTTGATGTGATTTTAATGTGTGAATGAAGTCAGTTGTAAAATAGTTATACAATTTATATAGAAGGCCTTAGGATTCAAACTTTTGAATGCGCAAGTATTCCATAATTTTGTATTTTTTTAGGTAGTGTAAAGTCGTGTAACGACGTATTCATTTTCTTAATTAAAATAACGAATTATCCTTTGCTTTGCACACTCATCATTTTAAATACCAATTAATTACTTACCTCTAGTTTCAGCTACAATAGTATTTATTTGAGTAATTCACACTAAATATAATTCTATTTTTTTGGGGCTTGCCGTAAGGACTGTCAAGTAAGATACATTATGTCAAACTGTTTTAATGTTATACAGAATGCATGTTTCACTGATAAATAATTATGCTTTTAAACTAACATAGATGTGTTGTTAAATCAAAATCATCTCATGAATACAAGTGTACCTGCGATGCCTGTGTTGACAGTGACCCCATGTCAGTCTATCGGTTCCATCTGTACATACATAGCATCATTGATTAGTGAGTTGGTGTCACTTAGACAAATGTGAGATTAGTATCAACTATTAATTTTATTCGATTTACACTCGATTAGCCCTGGGGGTCTATAATGGCCACTTTAGCCGAATCACGTTAAAATTCTGAAAAATGGACATAGGCGCACTTAATATCATGTAACCATGTGACCATTCCACGAGTTTTCACGTTATTATTCTATTGATTCTCCTAAAGCAGCCTTTTGAGACCCCCAGTTTATATGAGTTCATCATCGAAACTGAATTTAAATATTCTAAATTATCTAAATTCTGCCACTCAGCTGCTCACAACAGTTATAATGTAAATAGTACTTATGTTAAACCAAAATTTTATCTTTTATCTTGATCTTTTAGTGTTGTATTGTTGACTAAGACGTCGAAGTTTAAAATCACTCTTCTGAATTTTTTTCATTGATGCAACTCATTGATATTTTTGCAAAAAAAAAAACAGCAAGTGTAACTGTAACTTCTTTTTAGGCGCGAAGGCTCGAAACTCTCTATCAATAATTTAATATCTGGATATTGCTTCATGTTTCCTGCTTAATGTTATTTGCCTTGGAAACAGTTGTTTCTGTAAACAAACTGTTTATTCATCTCTAGAACATCTAATTAATGTTTGGATTCAATAATATTAATCTCAATCTAATTATTTATGTGTTCAAACTTATGATTTTTTTTTTATTAAGTCTCTAAACCACGTTGCTGAGACAACACTACTACTGAATAATATTAATTTTTGTTACGTCGCGTCGCTCGGAGAATGTTATTATTTATTTATAATACTGTGTACTTGTATTATAATATTGAGGTGGTTGTCGGCATTGTTGTCTACAATGCGATACAAATTTGTTAGGATAAGATATTGTCATTCAATAATAAATGTAAATATTGTCCTACTGCATTTTAATATTATTTACACCTACTCTTCTCCACCATTTTTATGTCATAGCATAATACCTACAATCATATGGCTGCGACGACCGATCTGTGACGGAATAATTATTCTCAACCTGAATAAACCTTAAAATCAAAGCTCTAATCATAAAATTAACTCTTGAATACAGGAAGTTGTAAAACAATAGAAAAAGTAGTACGAAGCTATTCGAGCAGAGTATATTACTGCGGCGGCAGTTAACCGAGGCACAGTAACAGAACTAAACGGCAACGACCTCCGTCGCAATGTTTTAATTGTCGGATAATTATTGTAATGAATGGGCGGCTGTGCTGATGCCGCCTCAAACGCTACAACAATCATTATCTATTCACTCGGCGGATCAATCCGAGATAGCAGTAGTCTGTGGCGACGCCGATCGTACTCTGTTCTGTATGTACGCGCCCTTCTCACATTTTTATATGCCGCCTGTCTCATAAACCGCACGCTCCCTCTCGCACTCGCACGCGGCCGCGCTATGCGTCCCGCTCACTCGCACACCTCGCTCACGGGGGGACACGTAGCTTTGCTCGCTCAAACCCAGTTCCGCGGTCGTCCGCCGACTCTTAGCGGCGCTGACGTGCGTTACGCTTACGACAATTTTGTGTTTCCACTGTGAAATCACCCAGTGTTATTTGTTTATATTTTATAACGTAGCCCATGGATTGAACCACATCGCTCACTGGATCTGCCGTTAGCAGTATAGTGTACTGAACGTGTTTGTGTGAGAGCCGAAGCGAATACTATTGTGAAACGGGTCGGCCGTGTTCGTTTATGTGCTGAATGGTGATTAAAAGTAATTTACTTTGCTTTTACGGTGTTGAGGGTCGGTGCGTATCGATCGTACATTGAAAGACAAAGCGGTGGATTGTTATTGTGGCGTGGAGGAGCCCGGTGCAGCGATAGGTGAGTGATGCTAAGTGTGTTCGTTCCGTTGTGGCAATGGTTCTGGCTGGTAAGTAAGTTATCGCACACGGCCGGCGCGAGGATGCGACGGCACCGCCAGCAGCGAGCGACAGACTAGCTATAACCAGTGAACCAACGACCGGATTAAACATGACTAGATAACCCTTGGGCAGCTAACTTTCTTATTAACAAGAACTGTGAGTTATACATAATATAAAACACTGTCAAGTCGTTATATACTCATACGTAGTTATGTGTTATTCGAAACGTTAATAGGATTCTCTTTTGATAAAGAGCACGTGCTTTGTGCTTTTGTAAGCTTTGTGTGAGAGCGTTACAGGTTAAAATCGAAGGTTTTTACTTGAGACAAAGATATTTACAATACTCGTTATTGTCTATTGTACTCACATACTTAGATAAATACCTTTGTTTATGTAAGTAACGATATTCCATACGTGTTGGTACAGTTAATTAAATGTCAGTGGCAAAGGGAACATTGCAGTACTGATGTGCTGTCAATGTCAAATTGTTATTTGTCACCGTGCGGACTGTAATAAAGCGTTTGTAGAAAGTACAATGCTTGAATTCTCCTTTTTTAGAACTTACCAGCTCAACAGAATACACAATGTAAGTAAGTACAGTCAACCGCAAACCCATGTAACGAATTGACATTGACATTATTTCGCAGCTATAGGAGCGATTTTCGTAGTTCCAGTGTTGCCATTACTTGGGGGTTAGGTAGTACATACGTACCACTTTAAATATTCTATCTAATCTGCCTAGATACTTACCAACCTACTGCTAGTTAGTTTCAATCATCCTCAAGAGCTCAGTCTAATTCAGTTCACATAAAAAAGATTGAAAGATTCATGAAATAGGTAGGCTAGGCGAGCTTTACCATTAACCGAGTCATTTAGGAAATACCTACCTACTTAGATTACACTACGCGGCAGCTAAATGAAAGCGCTGTGGGATTTTAAACTTTCGGCAGTGAGCTGAGCGTTCACAATTCAGTCCCAGCTCTCCGTTATTTAAGGAAAAATTTAGGTGACACTTACTTCTTCATGAGAACCGTTTAGAGCTTTCACATACACACGTGAAAACGGTTGACAGGAACTGATTCAATTCATACACGTATTTGTCTAATCCAATACAGACTGCAGCACTATTATAATTCAACATAGGCTTTCGTTATCAATGGCGTCGAAGCAACCAACTGCAACTGATCCGATGTCTTGTAGGTAGGCTCGCTGAAGTGAACAGAACTGTTTGGCCACGAGCTACGCGATCAACCGACACGATTGTTTAACAGCAACTGCGGCAAAAACACTAAAAACAATTGAAAGAAATAGATTTGATTTGAGCTTACCACGAGTCACTCTGACACAAGTGACAAATAGTCGCATCAACTAAAATCGTGAAAGGGACGTAAGCTTCGAATTCGTGAGTGAGTAATGCCTTTTCCTAATGGGATAATGGCAGGCCGCCGCCGGTCGCTGCGTTCGAAATATTTATAAAGCGGCCGAATCGCGCCGTGTCAACAACCAACCGTCTGTTTGCCTTCCATTTAGACGTAGGTACTGGTCGACTGGGCGACGATAAGGCCGGCTTCGAATCACAAATGACTTGTAAAGGCGACAAGGGACATGCGGGACCATTCATAATATGCTTTTAGTTATGTCATGTTCTTAGCCGTTTACACCGCAAACACACCAACATCACGTAGGTAGGTAACTTACACATGTGTAAGCAATTCTAGTCCAAGTTACAAATACACAACAAAACTAATACATTTTCCTAAACAGCATAAAAGCAACAAGGCACCACACAAAATCTCTATAAAACATTAAACCGACGATTCACAAAGGGCATTGAAGTGCGTCGAGGGCCCTAAACTACGTTGTCGAGCTCAATAGCACTTAAGAATGATAAGTAAACACCCACCTACCTACCTTCTTGAAGGATGTAACAAAACAGATTTATGTAAACAAAGACATTTACGTGTTTTCACCCCACTCGATGGGGTTAGGAATTACGAGGGTTTGCCGCCGTGACGACAGACTGACCAACATGACCGTACCCGACATGCTATGCTACGACTGCTACGAGTATAAGTACGCGGCTCACATATTTAATGACAGTTTTCTCATTTCCTTTTACATTGAACAGGCTTCACTGCAGCACTTTGGCATCAATAACTCGAAATCCGATCTTTATCTCCAATTTTAAAAAAAATATGACACATAAACAGCAGCAAAACAGATCTATTAAACGAACAATTAAACTCTACAATTACTTATTTCAATATAATTTTCGTTAGAAGCCGATAAAGCCGGCTCAACATTTCAGTATCGCTTACGATCAAACAAAACTAATGACAAATTGCTTCTCAAAAGCGTGTTTTACGAAGTCGCGCGCGTGCTTGCTAATGCTAATAGAAAACCGGATTTATTATGACCATAATACCACTATCTGTGTTTGCCGACTCTAGTAAGGGCAATGCATAGCGTTGAGTAACAAGGTAGGTACCTACGCTCTCAACACGCCCTAACAATTTCTCTTTGCAACTTTAACAAGAATATCAAAAAGTTTCGCTAGAAAATTTACTGTTCGTAACTACGCTCTGGAAGTCTGTACTAATCTTAATGTTTAGTTTGTACATAATATAGAAAACCATAAAATGAAAGTCAATGCTTGCCAACACACATACCGATACTAGGTAGGTAGGTAAGTAATGCGAAAAATATCATAAAATCGATTTTTCACACACCAAATGTAAACTTGTAAAGTTAATAGGTAGGTAGAATAGGTGTAACTGTACAGTCTCATTTCCACGGTTGTAACAAATGATTTGGAACAATGAGCTATTCGAGACGAGGCAAGTGGTAAGTTGAGCAAATGTTTTAAACATTGTCGCTTGTTAGTGGTGTTCGTGGCATGCTCTTCGCGTCCAATTTGTAAGTTTTTTGGACGCTCGCAGCGCCGCGGGAGCCGCTGCGGGCGGTCCGCGAAACACTGCTCGCTTTGTGCACGAACCATGTTGTTCCCTTTCATGGCATTGGTTATTGTACACCGTACTTATTGCCCTGCTCTTTGTGGCACGAATGTTGTTCAGGAATAGAATTGCGATAGCCCGCAAGCTATTCCAACATGCCTTTATTATTGTTCGCTTGTTTAACACTCCTATCTACCAAAATTATAGCCAACTGCGCAATCTTTAATTCTTTGGCTCTACCATTAAAACCAATATTATCATCGGCGTTTATCAGTTGTAACGGTCTTCGACGAGATTGGATAATGATATCGGCTACGGACTGTGTAGGTATTCATTTAATAAATTGTTAACTAACCCGTTATCTATTCTGTAGTCAATCGTGGCGGAGCGCGGGCTGCTGCCTGCTCGATCAGAGCAGCACTCTATTAAAATCACACTTGATTAGATCTCAGCGCGGTTTAATTGAACACTCCAGCCATGGTATGCACGCCTGGTACACGCTGCGCTGCACAACACAAACCCCGGCCGCCGAACGAGAACGCTTCGGCGACGTCTTTATTTCTTTTTTTTTGTACTTTCATCTCTCGTCCGATTCGTTTTCGTATTTTTTCCTTTGTCCCTTTTGTTGGATTTTTCATATCCTTCTGTTTTCCGCGTGGATTAATTTTAATTTGAATTCAAAGACTTCTTCCAATATTTGCGCTTTTTATTTCCTTTGAATATTTTATGTTGGAAAGTTATCAACTCATCAAGTATGTTTTATAGCGGTTGGGTTTATTTTTTTTTTCGTGGTGGAACGTACACGATCTTACACGATAGATAGAATATTTATCGCTGGGGTCGCGGGATCACGGCGCGCCGCCGCCCACTGGCAATTTGCCGTCCGCCCGCGGAGCCGCGCTCACAGGCTCGCAGCGAGCTGTAAGACATGTTCTCAAACTAAACGCTATGCTAATGTAATGGGGCTCCATTTGATCACAGCCCACGGCTAATTTCAAATTTTCAATGAGACGTTTGTGGCAGCAACTTTATTAGGTGATTAGTTTTATTATTAACGCGATATAATCACAGGAAGGCTTAACGTTAAAACTGATAATTTTAATTGTTGCGGCATATTAATCGCTTCTCTTACTTGACGTGCTGATTCAAAATGTTAATCAACTAGGTAAGTAATGATAAAGGTTTCCTTATTTGTATCCTGACACCTTTTAGTAATTGAACGATAGTATTCGTGACTCATGATTTAGTGATGTGAGTCCTAAAGCCACACACGGTGGCTTTGATTTCCGGTGAACCTACCTGCGGAAACAATAATGGATCTTCCCGGAAACACCGCTCCTACTAGTCATACATGCCATTGACAAAGATTGTGTGTGACGTAGTTTTGTGTGAGTAGCGATTCTATCGCCTGGACATTTCAACAAGCAAGGTTGAACTACCTACCGATTTGCTTAAGTTTAAATAGCACATTGGTTTCAAAAGGTTTAAAATGCTTTTGGTATTATTCACGTTAAGAAACAGATAATAATCGTCTATCAGCATTTATTATACGAGTAATGACGATAGCGCGCCATTTCGTATGACAGCCGATCAACCGACAATCTTGTTTATAAATAACCATTTATGCAACGTCTCAACTGGCATGTTTAACACTCAATTCACGTCTGTTTCTCAACCAGGTTATGTCTTTTCGCTCGGTAAAACCGGTATAATGTAAGTCGGAGTGAGGCTCGCATGTGTGGAGTAGGTAGCCGGATCGTAAATCACTGAACGCGGCGGTAATGCGTAGATAAGAGCTCTCTCATTTGTTTTCCCATTTCCCCAGAGAAATTTCTTAGCGACATTACCGCGCGGCGTATGACGTAACGAGCAATTACCCGGCCAGTATTCTTACATTTTCATAAAGTTCCGCAAGCATGGCGCTTTATTCTTTTATACAAAACACATCAAATATTCAGAGATTTGTCATCTCCGACGGTTAACTTTCGCGGAAACAACGTCGGCGGCGCGGTGCTTTGATTGTCCGTTTGTCGTTTTCTAAAATCCATTGAGTAATGTAATGGATTGTAGCCTCCATAATATAAACTATTCGACAAGCTGTCCACATATTAGTAGCTATTGGGCATCAATTACGATAACATAATATATATATCATTACCGATACAATAATTGCTCTCACATAACACAACACAGGCCTGTGGTGCACGCCATCTCGCTTGATTAAGCCCAATTATAGTCTTCACGCGATTATACTGTCGCGATTTACGGATAACCCCGCCATTTTGAGAGAGACGCCTCTTTCATTAGCATGCCATGAATTGCCATGCCATTTCCATGTTCGAAAGCTTAATGACCACGGCCGTGGATGAACTTAATCGTCGACTCGCATTATGAGTGCCGACTTCGGTAAATTACAAATGTACAATTACGGCAAAAATATTGCGCCTCTTTCATCTCAGAAGTTGTTTAAAACCTGTGTAATACCTAATAATAATAAATGAGCTGTAAACTCATTCAGTAGATAACCAAATGTCTAATTGAATACCAGGAGCGCTGACTACACTGTGGTTAAAGTAAAAAGTAAGTACAGTTATACAAACAAGGGTTTGTCTAGAGATTGCCGCGATAACACGCTTGCTTATCGTGAATACAAATTGATTGTCATTTCAGTTCGATTTAACTGTCGACGGGCCGTTTTACACTTGGAAAATAAACTCATCGTTGCGAGTTTTGCAACGAAAAGTTTTACTTATTTTTTTATAAAAATAACTTAAAACAAAACTGATAATGCAACAAAACAAAGGGACCAAAATTGTCATTGTTAAAAGCCAAATTTAGAAAATGAGAATATTACTATTAGTAAACTGTTAGAAAAGGGTGGACCGAGGAAGGTAACTTACAATATTCGAGGAATATAAACTTAAACCCACTTCTTTTGCCTCAATATAATGTACTTATTTCTAAATTAATTAATAGAAATTGACCTAAAATAAACACTGCCATAAAATAAATCCAATTAATCTCAACATTCTGTAAAATGTTAGTTAGTGTCGATCAACCGCTCAAACAATTTGATGCAATTTGGAAAAAAAACTTACGTCATTCAAAATTCAATCAATCTTTCTAAATTATCGGTAGGTATTAAACCTTTAATACCTAGCGGTAAGTTTCCGATCGAATTGTAATAAAATCGAATCAAAATCAATCAAGCACAGCGATCGGCGGTACCAAGGCAGCATAGGCGCGCAGAGCGAGACGACACGAAGGTCGACGTTGAAACCAGTTTAGCTGGACGCGGCCGCAAGGTGCCGCGGGCCAGGTTAAGTGCACTGTATTAGCATCATCGCCCGCCCTTTCATGTCTGCTTATCTCCTGGTCTAGGCGATCTAAATGGGCCTATTGAATTGCATCGTGAGCACAGCACCCGTGGTTTATAAATAAATGGATCATCGTATTTATTACCGCTCATTAAATTGGCAAAAGAAAAACAAAAGCTTATGTTTATTTGATGCCGAATAGATGCTGCGTTATCGATTCCTATTATTGAAAAATAATCTAATCTTCGTCGAACAATCTTGGTGTTATTTATTGCTTAGATATGCGTACGCAAATATGTAGTTACAAGTTTGAAGTCGATTGCCCATACAAACCACAAATACCTACTTGTTTTTATTAATAATACCACCATTCCAGTCAATATTCCTTGAGTGCTGTTAATTATTGCTTATTGTAAGTGTGCAATTCTTTCTAATGAAGATAAATTTACAACAATAATAGCTGGCTATCGAGACTACGTGTTTATAATGTCTCTACAACAAAATACTTGTAGTTAGTTTTCTACTTCACAATACAACTCCGCTACAATACACTACTTTGTACGACCGTTAACTTCCCTTGTGTTTTTGGCTTTGACCTTTTTAAACGATCTGTAAACCAATTAGCAGCATTGTAACTACCTATCGTTCAAAATTGGAACAGATGTGAGGGTGGCAATCATGATGTCAGACGGCAACCGTCCCTTCTGTGTGTTACAAACCTGTACAGAGTGATTCTTTTTACAACTTCGTACTGACCTATTTTAATTAAGTAGAAGGCTATGAAGCAGGCCTTTTCCCAACAATGGGACAGAATGGTAAGGAAAACAAAACAATCACAATAAAAGGCATCTAATTTTAATTAACATTTTCTTGATCACAAGAAATCAAACAATAAATCAGAAATAAGAACCATGACAGTTCAGTTTCATGTAACGGTCGCAGAGTAAAATGGATGTGAGTGATGTGACCAAACTATTAAGGGTCATTTTTATGGTATACTCACCCTTGACCAGTTTGACTTTATTTTTTCATAAAAAGAGAGCTAAAATTTACAAAGAAAGTTCTTGGTAACTCCGTTGTGATATCAGATTTCCCCGTATTGCCCCTCTAAATGATAATCATTCTGTATTTTTAATAATATAATATGCGATCATGATAAAAGATTGACACTGAACACCGTACTATTCTTTGTGTGAACGAAAAATTTGTAGTAGTATATTTTTCTGATTGTAGTTATCGTAAATTCTTCGTCTGAAAGCGACATGGCTCGCGTTACGTAAGCAATTCTAAACGCTTATTCTTTTACATTTCGCAGAAAATAACGCTTTATTTCACAGAGTACTGCTTTATTATGTTTACAAAGTAAACGTACACATGTCTCTGGTGCTTATTTATTTGTTCTTACAAAACGTACTTTTAACAAAGGCGCGTTACGATCACTTCTCATATAACTTGCTTACTGATGTGTAACATAAACATCAAGTTAGTTACCCACTAGTACTTAGGTATTAAGACTTGCTCAGACATTAAAATTGAATACTTTACGCACCCATTACCATTTTACGACAACGCCATAGAAATCTGTAATAAAGTATGTAGCTATACGTGGGTTCTAATATCCTCCAATATATTTCAAATAAACACGCCTAGTATAATTTAATAAAAGTTCTTAACATAAATCTGATCCATTAAAATGCGGAGAGTACCTGAAAATAATATAGGTGATCTCCTTTGTTTAATTTACCGGTACAACCGACGAAATCTGGAGGCGCGAGGGTAGCTACGGTTTCCATAACAACACGCGCCTGGTGGTTGTCCCCCCCGCCCGCCAGCCCCCGGTCCCCCTTCCCGCGCGGTATCGATCCCGGCGCCCCGCACTGCCCCGCTCCACTCCAAATCAAATTACAGGAGCACGAGCAGGCGAACGCTGAGCGGAGCGGAGTGTTCCTATGAGCGGAGCGCGGCGGTCCGAGCGAAAGCCGTCCGCGCGCCGCACGCTCGCCTCCTCTGAATCAACTTTGTATTGCCGTAATAGTATTTTAATTCTATTGGCGCGCTTTTGACTGCGGCCCCCTATAATAGCTTGTTTGCAAATTGGTACCTACACGTTACAACGATGGCGGGCGATTTAGCACGATTTGATCGAACGTTATAGATATTTGAAAAAAACACACCCTTTATGGCGTTTTAATTACTTAATTAACTTTAGCACTTGGGTACTTTTTGTATACGAGTAGTACCTTTGTCTCACAAATATAAATAAGCAGTTGCGAAACGGGATAATCTAATCAACTCTGTAATTTGGGCAGATACAATCTGTGCAAATCGTGTTTCTGTCTATTATCATGATGATCATGCCTGACAAAAGGTGTCAATTGCCAATAATTGCCTAATCTTTATTCTTGGAAGTGTTCACATAAAAGGAAAATGTAATGGTATAACGATTGTAGTAATAAGTAATATAATCAAAGGCTCAGAATTAAGTATCAGTTCAGGAAAAAAAGGATCAACAACCTTCTGAACATAAACAAAATTCTATTTGAATCGAATGGCTGCAATACGGTCGACGTCGATTGGTTCCGCTTTACACAACAATCGGACATTGATTCCACAAGTTCTCGCTCGTATTGCCAGCAAATTAGAGCTGTTATTCACTTTGCCGTCCGTAATGAATAACTCGCTATTTAAATAGTCAGTGATTGATTCGTGACGAAGAATGTGTGACAGAACTAAAACAAACGTTGAGAGATTTTATAGCGATCGGCAATAAAATCGATTATCGTATCGGATTGCTGGAGGCCGAGGGGACCGCAGTCGCTGGAATGCCGTGATGCCGACTCGAGTAAACCGAACGGGACATTTGTCTCTCCCCGAATAATGGAAAAGCGCTGAAAGGATATTTATCAAAACCGACGCGGACGGAGCTCTCGTTTTATTTTATTTGCGATATTTCGTCAATGGTTAAAAATGTCAGTGAACGTGGCGGATTGCGAGATCTGCACGAACTTTTATTTATGTGTACATGTGAATAGGAGCGGAACGTTCACATCACTATTTATGATAAAATACGACATCATACATCGGCTCATTTAGAATAGTGAATAGCTATCACGATGGGTAGTTTCTGTGACACAGTAAATTTGTCGTTAAATGATGCCGGCGTGTTGCGTGATTGTGATGAGCGTGTTCTTGGATCGGCGCCAGTTCTGTTACATACACTTCCACAAACATTCTAAAGACAACGTTTTTACTCGGCATGAGGTGATTCACTTCTACTTCATTTATTACCCTGTACCGTTGTCAAACAAACCACCATTTATTTACTTGTTGTTAAATACAATAGAGATTCGTTCGCCTACCGCAAAACTTCGAATAACATTTTAAATTGTTCATGCAGTACACTAAATCAGAATTGTAAATGACGTTGGATTTTCGCCAATGTTACTTTGTTTCCAACTACCCAAGTATTCATAACTGCCTTAATCGAAATATGGTTTCGGTATCTTACGAGTAGCTAGACTTGTGTTGCGTTGCGAGTTGGCGAGGCACTGAGGCACATCATACTGAAAGTAGTTAAATTAACAATGGTATGAGTGCCTAATTATTATGTAAATCGAATTAGTGTAGCTTGGGAAGTGTTTAGATTAGAAAGTTCTAAGAGTTAATAATTGGGTCATAAATTGGAATTGTGATGGAGCAGTACGGTCGTGAGAGCACGTGTATGTCGGCGGGAATTCGTGATCAGTGAAACGATATCGAGTGACCTGTGAGGGTCGCGGGGTGGCAGCCGGCTGCCGGCAGCCCGGCCGAGGAGCCGTGTACACGATACCGAGTACACGTACATACGTATTAAAATAGCTAGAGGGCGCTAATAAACACCTACGACGCTACGCACGTACAAAGCCACTTCGTGCGGACACAAATTGCTTTTGTTCGGCGGGAACGTGCTGTGATGGAACCCGCTAGAATTATAGCCCTCTTATTGTGGTTCGCTGCTGATGGACTTACAATGAACAACTTCTCTCCGTTAATTACTTGTAACTTTTACCTTTTCTAGTGGCGTTAAGTGTTACGAAGGTGACGGTCTGAAGTTTTCTTTGAAAGTGATACTGAAAGACGAGAGATACAGAATTATTATAGATAAACCACGGCAAGAACGAGTCTTGAATTAATGAGTAACTTCTTTTCATTGTAGCTTATGTTTGTAGTTTTAGTTAAAGCTACATCTTTACTTAATTAATTTATCTTACTTATCTAGTAGTTAGTATAAATCAAACTTTATGTTAGGGGTATAGGGATGGGTAATATTTGGCACGCAGGGTGAATCAAAGAAAGTGTGCGTAAAGTAAAACTGTCAGTTTTGCTAGTTTTCACTAACACTAATTATTATTGCACTGTTGGCATGAGCGCTTTTATTTTTGCAATTCATTTACATAGGTGTCGCCGTGTGAGACATTTGTGCCTCAAACTAGCACATTACATTACGTAAGCACCTACACATGTATTAGTAGCTCCTTGGTTCCGACACATTATAAAGATTACCAACTCTAAATCGCCAGTAATCCCAGAAGGGTCAAGTAAAGGTATCATCAACGTATTACCCACTGTTCGCCATTCCCGGGTATTAGGGACCCATCCCTTGCGAAGAGGTGCGAACCTATTGCTACCCGGATCCAATCCCCTGCCATAGCGGAGGATTGTTACAAAAAAAAAATCAATAGTGTTGCCAGACTTGGTAATTCGATGGTTCGTTTCGGACCCCAGGGCTAAAGGACAGCTGTGTTTGCTTTGAATAGAGCCAGTAAGGTAAGCGCTCAATAATACAACGAATGCAACACATATATGCAATGTTAATAACAGAAAGTTAACAAATAATGAGATACGATGTTGTCCATCCCTTTTATGTGTTGTATCTTTAACATGCAATCTCAGATAAGTTTATCCTATATAAAGCTGCGTATCTAATCTTATTGAAGTAGAAAAAGAAACAAGGTTACCGTAGGTATATCAAACATGCGAGCTCGTTTCTTATTTTATTTTATCTGTGTCGAGATAGACAATATTTATGTGTGTTATCTTTGTGCCGCTGTCGCATCTATTAGTTGGGTACTAGGCGGGCATAAAACTGAAGAGAACGATTTGGCTTAATAATGTCGTTTGTGGCTCTGTTGACGCGCGTGGGTGCACTTGCAGCGTACAATAAATTGCTGTCACAAAACGGTCGCTTTCTTCTTTCTTTCTCAATATTTAGACTGTTTTTGGAAACTTGAGTCTTTTTAAAATAACAAGACGTATCATTTGTAGACGAGAGCCAAAGGAAATAAAATGCTAATGCATTGTAATGTTCCCAATATAGTGCTGCAGACGGTTTATGATAATAACTGAGACGTTCTGGTTGTAGGTAAGCTTTTATTTTAACTGGTTTCAAAAGAGGAGGAGGTTCGTAATTCGACTATTATGTTTTTTTAGTTGATGAACAGCCGTTATAGTTTCTTATGTAGGTACTGCTAGCTAAGTGCGAAATTATACTGTTAGCAGTTTTTTTCCCACGCACCGGACAAACCGCAATGAAAGTAACCATGTTATGAAATACGTGCCGTAAACACTAAAGAGCCACTCACATAAATAAAGTGAGATTAAGTTGAGGCGAATCCGTGATTATTCAAGTTCGGTTGCCGAGCGGGGACCACCGACCGTCTCGGATAAAGGCCCTCTAACTCGCTCTCGTATTTCATTTCACTCAAAATGGATTCAGCCTCAGAGGCAAAAAATATTTATATTATATCAAAAGAAAGATCAAAAGTGTTCGCGAATATGAGAGCGAACGACCGCGAAAAACTTGAAGGAGTGAGTAGGTAGGGGGAACAGGGACCGGTGAGGGATTTTTATCGAGTCCCGCATTGATGTTATGAGTTGACTTATACGATATAGCGCCGCGTCGGAAATATTGTAATCTAACATGAATACAGAATTCAGATATAGGTAATACGTTTTACGACAACTCCGGACGAAATAGCGTGGGAGCTTTTACGTCTCCGCTGTCATATTTGTTGTAAATTGTTTATTTTATTTAAAACAAATTAACATGAGCGGACGTTGTTGACATTATTACGACTGTTATAAGTAAGCTGACATGATTAAGGCAAACACACAGCATTAACAGTGTTGGCAGTAGCTAGATGAAAAAAAAAAACTGCGGTAGGTATATTCTCATGATATAGGTATCTCAATATAATAAAACTTGTAAAAGAGTATTCTTTGTAGTTTATTTATATCCAAACTCGTAAATAAAAACACGTAATAGATCTACGATATTATGAGAACGTTAGCGTTATTTTCATAAAATAATTGAGCCGGATCTTTTCGAGGCGGGCGTAAATGATTATGAACGTGAGTAACAGTCGTGTAGGTTGGTATACGCAGTCATTTCAAATAATCAAAAGAGGGGAATGTTTATGTGTGTACGAAACATCGTTATTTTTTACGCGGTAATAAATGAAATAACGAGCGACTTACATGCAACGTGCACGCTCGTACTCACGAACACTTAGCGGTACCAGGGTGACATTAGCATAGTGCAGGTGACATTTTTATACTTTTTTAATTTGTTTTTACCGCTGTACCCTTGTGGTTTTTTAATGGGATCAATCCAATGTGTTAACCACTATAAAAACAAAAACACGACTTCGTCACTGAAAGTATGAATCGTTCAGCCAATAACATTTTATACAAATTCCATTGAGCAAACGTTAAATTGAAGTATAATATCGTTGTTGTATAACAAAGAGAATAAACATTGTGAAAGCGATTATATTGATTAAATTCTACACGAGGAGCTCAAAGGCCATACGTTAAAGCCAGCAAAGCTTTTACTTAGTTTTAGTATTTGTTTTGCGCCGAGACTGAGGAAAACATTGTAGGTACCACTCGAGGCTTCGTCTTCAAATTCTAGGCCAAATATGTGTTTGTTATTTATTTACCTTGTCTTGTACTCACATTCAGTGATGGGTATCCGAGATAATAATATAAAAGTATTGAAGGATTTCACCAGAAACGTTTTATTGACAGGTGATACTGCTACTAACTACGAAATCAATAGTTTTGTCTAGTAGTTTTGCGTTAGGAACCTTTACTTCCACTTTTACTAAATACCACCATTTTTATTAAATACTTGTCCAGTAAGTAAAGCAAAAAGGGTAATCTTATCGGTTATCATACCTATTGTAAATTGACTTTAATTGGTAGGCAAAATGCGCAATGCTACGAATTTAAAATAAGACACAAACACGATCCTAATCAGAGTTGTTGCTTTTGTTCATTGAATCGATTATCCCACGCGCTCGGATTATTTCTTGTAGCCACTTATCTCCGTTCCGATCTTATCGAATATGAATATCGATTCATCGATGCTAATGGCTTATATAAAACGTTTAAACAGATTAAAAAACAAGTAGATAAATATTAGCTAAGTGATATTATAAACATGTCAGAATGAGGCACTGCTGCTGTTATAAATAATGAAGACAAAGACATAAAATTCAAAGAAGTTACAACATTTTACATTACCTACACAAAGAACAAAATAATGGAGACTGGAGAAGAAATAGCGAGTGATTCCCGTAGCACGGGCGCGGGCGGTGCAATGTTTGCACAAGTTATTAACTATGGCTCGTAGGTAGCCCGTAGTGTTATCTCCCGTGTAAATTTATGAAACGTGGCGGCCGCGGGTTCGGGAATCGGGGTGCCAGCGATAACATGAAATTGACACCGCGTCATCAATCACTTTGGAGTGAGTGGGCTGGTCGAGTGTACGGGTGTCGCGTTGCAGTTGTGGTTATCGGCTACAAATTGCTGTCGCTCCACTGATTAACGATGTTCGACTCGTACGTAAACACGAATATCAATAAAACCAATATAGTTTTCAAACAATCACACAACCGTATGAATAAAGTCGATGGAATGCTCGCGGGGAAGCAAACGTAATACCCAACTCGATATAACAATAACGCGTAAAGTATTTATTATAAATCATGTAATAAAATCGAATCGCACAATCCGAGCTCAGGCCGTAACCAATCAGAGCGTAGGTACTCGAATAGAAGTTGATAATAACGATCGCGTTAGTACTGTGTGGACAGGTTTACAAGTGAAGTAAAGGATGTGACAAGCCCGCGTTTAAAAGTAAGCCCATATCGATTATAGTTTCCGGTATCTCTTACGTTCCATTGTGTGTATTGTTGTCGGCCGGGGCTGTGAAAGCTCGGCTTCATCCGTCGGCTATAAGGTTGGTTCTCGGAAAGCCAGCTGGCGTGTCGTTCCCAACGCTCCCTGTCTCGCCGGGTAAGATTACAATGTCAATAGACGTTTCGGCTATTGAATCGCTCGCTTGGTTGGGAACTTACGTCTTTTTAAACAACATTCTTTAGATAACGAGTACTTAGTTAGCAATTCTGTAGACAATGGCGAAGCCACAAAATTTTGTGCATCATAGTCATACCATTACTAGAAACTATATTTCTTAGAAATCTATTAAAACAAAATCCGTCCCACAGACGGTATCTATGACTAATTAATGACCATTTGCTTATTTAATCTCCTTTGTCCCACTTCTGGGTAAAGGGCAAGCCCATAACCGTCCACTCTTCTCCAATAACAAGTTTACCTCTCACTTTAACGTTTCAAAGACTTTACAGAGAGATATTAATGGCTAATAAAAACATCCGTTTAATCCGATCTATATCTATACTTATAAATGAAAGAATAATTTGCAAATCTACATATAAAATGTCTTTACAAGTCCTTATCCATCTTATAAAAATACCGGTTCAAAGTTCCTTATTTAAGAATCTCAAAGTATTCCAGTTTGTGAGAGCGACTTTTGAATAATGCTTCAGTTTTTCTTATTCAGTAAGTATTCCTATATGTAAATGTTGATATGTGGTGAGCTATATCCAAATAATGCCGTTTCTGCTCTCATGGGATTTTATAGAAAGTTTTATCTTATCTACTAGTTTGCCGTGTGTTTAGTTAGAAGATAGAAGAAGCCCATTCATAATTTAAGTACCAGATGCTCTGATTAAATTTCTTCCGCTCCAAAGGTCTCTTTGTTGTCAGTAACTTCTATTGCGACACAAAAGCGCTCGTCTACGGCAGGATAATTTATTTTAAAGAGCCCTCTGTCTTAAAGAGACTTTTTCGACTTATTACGCTGAATTGTACTTTAAAGATTGTTTTTGTCGTAAAATATGTTTCGCTGTATTTTTTCTTTTTGTATGTCTCAACTTACTGTTGTAGTCTTTTGTTATATTATACGGGAGATGCTTTAAAAACTTCAGAATGAATTTGTGTAAGTTGTAAAATTAATTTGAATGTTTGGAAACCTATAATTACATTATTTTAATGTTCTGTTCTATACAGCTCTACAATGGCCTTAGGCATTGACTAGCGTTTAATTCGTTATAACCACAAATGAATTTCGAGGAAAGCCGTAACGACAGCGCGCCCATCTAAATTTTGATTATTTAGGGGCAATTCATTGAAATAAATTATTCGTTCCAACGAGCGCTGTAACTCGCCATATCACGCTTTGTAATTATCCGTTTGTTTAAAGAATGTATTACACAAATAAACTTTACGATTCCAACGTTTAAACATAACTTTTTATTATCTCACATGTTTTCTTGAACGCACACACGGGTAAAAATGTTTTATCACCACCTACCGCGCGCCCGTGTTCGAGCACGCGGTCTCATTACATGGTGTTCAATAATTTGTCCATTAAGGCCGTCAGTGGTCGACGTGATCCATCATTATAATACAGTAGGTATGTATAAATCAGAGCGGCATAATAGCGCCGGTATTTTGTTATCCCTTCATGCATAAATGTTTCTGTAATATTTTGGAAGCGGTGTTCCAACGTTGCCCCTTCGCCCCTTGCCTCCCGTGCCACGTTGCATTGCACGGTTTCATATTTCTCTTTCCAACTTTAGTTTAGTGAATACGCTGCAAGTGACGCCCGGTTCATCACATTCTTTATAAGGAAACTTTACGAGCGCGTTCCTCGCACTTCAATTCCGATGGCTCTTATTCGATAGCTCGGTACGTGGCTGTGAAAGATATTACCAGTTTACCACAAGTCTCATAGTGATTAATATTAGAAAATGTTGTCAACTATAAGGGCGTAAATGCATGTTAGTATTTGCGTGTGATTTTACACTTTACTCTTCCACTTAGTGAAGTGTGAAATGATTGTTGCCGCGCGCTGAACATCACGATTTGAATTCCGCAGCGGAGCGCGCGGTCGCCCGCTCTGAGCTGGCTGGCTGGCCCAACCAAACTCAGTATTCGAGTAGCGTGCGGTTGCGACGCCCGTCTGCTTGTGCCGTACTGTGATCCGTCGCTTGTACACACCACTGCCGTGTATCGAGTGGCTACAAAATTCATGTTTTGGTGTTTGTGTGGTGTGTTGATAGCTTCCTTTGTCTCTCCGTAGGTGTGTCGAGCACGGAGCGCCGCCAGTCAGGATCGCTACCGGGATGCCAGCGTGTCTAGTGATAGTGCGAGATCGTGCATCGTGCCAGTACTAGCGTAGTGTAGTGTAACTATAGTGCATCACAGTGTTGAATGGATTGTGTCTCTTTTGGATTGCCATCGAGAGTCATCGATAGACCAACTTGGGAACGGTGAGAGATTCCATTATGACATCTTTATTTGTTCAGATAACAGACGCGATAATGCGCTTAATGTACCTATTTGTGTTTATTTAGTTTATTTGCTGAAGAGTTAATGTATAATTATTTATTGTTGTTTGCATTATGTATCAACTCTTTCATAGTTATGTAGATTAGAACAAATTATTCAGTAACCTTTGAAATGCTTGGTAAATAACTTGGTACATATTAGGTATCACTTAGGTACCTGTAGATACTCCTAAAACAAGCAAGTAAGTACTTAAGTATTAGTCTTGACTTACTTAATTAACAACATCATCAACATTGATAATTTTGTACCTGCAGCGAGGTAGGTACCTATAATGAATGTTTCCTTTTATGTTTAAAGCTAATAGCCATTAAATACTTACATAAATGGTAAGAAGATATTTATCTATACATCCTGCTTGTTATCTTCAATACACAGTGATATTTAGTTACCGAGTTATATCAGTGTTGTCGATAAGTCCTAGGTGTAACCTATTTCCGTGGCCGTAAAACTTGGGAACCGTTGAAGTGCCCATAACACAGTAGGGGCGCAAGTTATTACACACCCTGAATGAGTTTTCAGCAAGTAAACGTCTGTCACAACACAATTTAGACCCAAACAGGATGCGTACATAGTGCAAAGCTACCCTTTACATGCCCTTACCCTAATTTAATGAGATTAGGTACCTACTAAACTAGTTAGTTTAATCACTACAAGTAGTATACAAACAATCTACCAACATCTGAATAGGTTAATAAGTACTAGGCTAGCAGTAAACCCGTGAAGGTTTAAAAAACAAAGTTAACCGTTTTTAGTTTTCTTTTCTTGTCAGCGCACAGCGGCGAGTAAGAATTAGTAAGAAATCCTCATTGGAATAGGTACTCTGCCTTCGTGATCGGATTATCCAGCATTAAAAAGTTAAACCGATTTTCAGTACCAGAGTGTAGAAACACTTGAATTACGAAATCAGCCCTTATTGCAACGCATTAAAGGTGTTGGAAGTAAAATTGTTAGCATGTATTATTGTCAGTAGAATACGATAGATAAGACCACACGAATCACACGTTTTGGACGTACGGTCGAACAAGATATTTGGTTTACAGTTTACAATGTAATTTGTGGGTTAAAGTGTAAACCAAATAGCTTGTTCGACCGTACACAAACTTTTAATAACTTCTCTTTGTTTTCGTATTAATGGTGCAATGAATCAAAGTGACCTAAGACCTATTTGGACAGTAAATACCTGAACGTTCTCAGCTTAAATACAGATTTGCATAATGAGATGACAGAACATTCATTTTAATCACACAACAATTATTTAGATAAAGGACACTGCCCAAATCATGCACGATTCTTTTAAAATTTCCATTTAGGTATAGAGTTAAATTATCGACCCGGACATTTAATTAAAATTAAGACATCTACTTGTAAAAAAATACATGAAAATACAAATATTTGACGTTGTCTCCAGTAGGTGTTTTAAACCCGGGAGCTAATAAAACTTGTACATAAAAAGCTTACTTATAAAAACTTTTCGTCGCCGGAACGTCAACAGTGGACCCTTTTGTTTATTTTGAGACATCAAGGAGGGTCGGAACCCATTATGGTGTGTATGCCGACGTGAAAGGGCAGTATGGCTTATTGAAAAGGAAAAGTACCAGGCCCACAGACACCTAAATTGGTCCTAATAAGACTTGGCGGACTGACAACTTTTTTAATCTGTGGCTTAAAACAATTTGTTCTGATTAAGATTTATTTCATTGCCTTGCGAAAACTTTGAACGTTTAAAGAACTTGTTTGAAGACATATTAATTAATTTGTTGTTGATATTCATCGATGTATTGATAGTATTAATTGGATTAGCATTTTTATGACACCTCAACTTTTACAGGCAGCCCAAATCGTATAAGTTTTAAATGAATTGATATTAAAATAAGTTTTTTGGTTTGATTTCTTATGTTTTATTGTCAGATGTTAATTAAATACCTACGCGTAGCCATTTATGTTATCTTTTTCTAGTAGGACTCGATTAATCCGACACAGGTCACTAATTATAAAACGCCAAGTCTATTAAACACGATTCCTTGCCATTTGATTACATAAAAGTATTCATTTAACGCTACCTACTTACTTAAATTATAGTTTACCAAACACTAATTTTGGAAATATACATTATTAGACTAACTTATTCAGTTTCATAAGTACTGAATACCAGTATAATGTTCGCTGAACACGCATGTAGCCAAGTTTTTACAAAACTATGTAAGTATTTATGTAGCTGAACGTGCGTTCGACACAGCGATGTAAAATTATGTTCTATTCTTGAAGTGAAATATTTGTACACTTACGTACATGTAAACATGTGTAAAAGCAGAGAAAAAACATTT
Organism: Xestia ashworthii; assembly: GCA_950022955.1. Taxonomy (NCBI): domain Eukaryota; kingdom Metazoa; phylum Arthropoda; class Insecta; order Lepidoptera; family Noctuidae; genus Xestia; species Xestia ashworthii. The sequence goes on from OX465563.1 coordinate 7,021,999, forward strand.
ACACACGGGTTTTTACAACGAGAAATTGTTTACTGTGAAGTTACCGAACATACAAAACAAAATATCAAATAATTATACAAACAGTAATTTAAAATAAACATGGCGTAGTTTGGTACACCTACTTTTGAATGTGAGTAAGCACTCATGCTACGTTCGCATTCGTTTACAGTCGTTGTGCCACTTAAACTTGCTTGCGAAAATAAAAAGAATCGATTACGCATAAAAAATAACAAAAATATTTTAGCATTACAGTAAGCATGACAAGTATTACTAATAGACTGATTGTCGGTTACCGCAAGCGAATTCATCAAAATTCGTTTTGCAAACGGAAATATTCCGTGCCAGCAATGGTGGAACCACGTAATACAATCGTGTATTCATTGTGAATGCAATGGTGGCTGAGAATGCCTCTCAAATTACACTAGGCAAGTACTTCGTATTCACGAACTCGGTTTCTATAGAATCATCTCCTACAATTTGAGCATTTATCTCTCACTGAGGTACATGATGTTGTTTGTAAAATGTGGTATACTCTACCATAAATATAAGTAATTGCGTCGTTGAATCAAATGTATACATTTTAATAACAATACGGCTGCGTTTCCACTAGACATGTGCGACGATGTGCATAGAAAGAAAGAAGCTTTAGTATTGGTTAGTTACACTCACATCCTTCGCTACGCATCCTTGCTCATCTTATGTGGAAACGCAGCTTTAGACAGAAACCACTTATTCGCTACCTCTTATTTGTAAGCAAAACAATCAGGAATGTTAAGTGATTCCATCAACTATTCCAACTTCAACCAAAGCCAAAACACGTGAAGAAGAAAATTGTTTCTCAAGGGAAATATTGTTGTACAAAACTTCTTTTTTATTTGCTTGTAAACTTGAGATAACCTACGTACAACTACGTGCCCTTAGTAAAGTAATTCGCTATCGCTACGTCTATTCTATAATTTAAACAGACTTATTCAGAACCATTCGAGTTCAGCCACTCGACTGATCTAATCGACTCGACCAAAAAAAATGCTACAGTGAACACTCCAACGATTTATGTTCTTTTGGCGTGGCTCCGAATCTCTGCCACGAATTAAAATATTTGAGAATAATCAAGCGAAAATTCAAGCTCGAGAGATATCGAGTTTTATGAGAGTTTTAATCAATTATTGGTTAATGTATTCGATTATAAATCGAATGGGCTTGGTAGTGGTATTAACAGATTTTATCGTTCATAAATATCTTCTAAATCACAATGACACAATGGGACATTAGTGGTGTCTCCGCGGCTTCTAGATACAGTTACGCTTAGTATTATGTGGGAAGGAGTCGATGAAGCAATGATTTATAAGCCTATTCACTTGTCATAAAGTAATTACTCGTTCTGTTTCTATTTTTTCCATTGTAGTAACAGTTATCTCTAGTTTTATTGCCTTCGTAAAACGTCGCAAGGTTACCGTTATTTTTTGTTTCCACTATCGTATTCCATTCAACATATTATTATTTCAACATTTTCCTGTACTACACTATTATCGTTAGTATTTCAAATAGCGGTTGACAGTTATATTTTCAGTTAAAATATGAGCCTTATAAATAAAAAGCTTAAGGCCTGCCTAATACCTGACAATGACATTAAGGCGATATTTTAAAAGTTGTTCAACCCATTTATTTATATTTGAATGCGTGACTTATTATTAGCATCGGCTTAAAAGGTGACGGATCCAATCCATCTGAATCAATTTACGTTCACCTTTAACAGAAAATAGTCAAGAAAAGCCTGCGGGCGTTATCTCATTGCCCTTTCTCCTTTACTCTCGTGAAAAGTGTCTGAAATGAAAGGGACAGGTATAATTTATTACGCCTTTTAGATTCGACTGCTTTCTGTATAAAAACGTTGTATTATATGAATAGAGTTTTCAATATGTGCTGATAATCCTGAGGGGCTTATGTTTGGATTTGTGCTCATCATTCATTTTGTAATCTGAGTCGTGTCACTCTTTATGTTTTGTTGTATGTTAAGTACCTTTAGTAAATAATGTATGCGATAACGTGATAAGAACAAATACTATTTTTATTGAGTGAGTACCTACTCGTAACCTCGAGCACATACTCGTATAGTACTTTATTTCCTTTTGATAGTTTATCGTCCTCTTCAGTTATATTTTCCCGTTTTAATTGTTTAATGGATTACAAACTAGCCTGTTTTATGTATTTTGAATATTCTCACGCATGTAGCTCTTAGCACATTACCAGGATAGAAGAAAACGTTTCTGTTGATTGGCCCAACATGAGTGCCGAACCGAAGGTATCCGTTGGGGGAGGGTATGTCCAGCAGTGGACGTCTTTCGGCTGCCATGATGATGATGCTGATTGCCGAATCAATTAACCGAGCAATAAAAGTGTCAGTGCAAAAATACCTGCGTTATTTTAAAACAGTAATAAAACACTATAACATACTTAGTAATAAATAAATAGGTATTGCTTAATTAAGGCTCGGGCGTTTTTATGTTTCTTGATGTTTCTGTGTGCCGTGTAAGTGAATGTTTTTGATTGTTATTTGGTGATAAAATTCGTCTCAGGCGCATCATATGAACCGGTGCAATCTGCAGATTTTATATGCGATGATGTGGTTATATGTAATGATGAGAAGCAAGATAAATGATCTTGCAGTTAAATGTTGATACTAATGGTCGACATGGAACGGTAATTGGTACAGTGTGTAAACGGACCCTTAAAGAAGCCGCACCAAGCATTCTGTACGGTCGAACAAACTATTTGGTTTACAGTTTAACCAACAAATTACATTGTGAAATGTAAACCAAATAGCTTGTTCGACCGTATATGAAACTAGTAACTCGACCAAAAATGATTGCTGGGAAACTACTTTTGTGTCTTATAAAAACACCTTTTACGGTAGGACGCACTCAAAATACTGTGCTGATGGACGTATAGAATAGTTCGGAGGACGTGGAGGTAAAGTATTCAAAGTAAAGTCATTCAAAACTAAAAACTAAAATAGTTGGAACTTTTACTTCCACTAACTCTGGAAGGTTCCCTAGGGAAGGTCTAGAACCAAAAAAATATTTGCAATGACGCGGAGAATAGCCTACCAAACCTTTTGGCATCATTAAGGGTTTTTTTACACCCTTTTAGTTAAAAATCCATTGACTTGCGTGCTTGAGTACCTACGTACAGTAAAGTCGGGTGGGTGCACCAGTAACAAACTAATTACCTAAGCGACAGTTTGAAAGTAATTTTCATGTTGTGACTAAATTAGTACAAAAATCATTGGATAAAAAGAATAACGTACTCCTTGTCTACTATAGGTTCATGTAGCTTATTCCAATTTTCTTAATAGCTGTTAGGTTTTTTTTTATTTCAAAATGAATGTGGAAAGTCGCTATGTGCCTTAGGTTGACCAGATTGTACCAGCAACAGACATAGTGTAGTATATAGTGTTCCCCACACTACCTACCTTACTACACTATACTGATTTACTGGATATTATGTTTTCGGCACGTCTCTCTTATTTTTGCGCTTTTGCTTATAACGTCTATCGCTTTTAAGACATCTTCCTCTTTATTATTGAAAAACGTGTTTTTCGGCAGCATTGTGTCTGTAAATAGTCAATTACTGGAACAAACTCGTAGGTAGTATAGAAATTACTAGTAATAAACCACTGGTCTACAACAGGAACTTTGTGGATATTTTATAAGTTTTTTTATTATAATTGATTGCCGTATATTAAGTAAATGTAAATGAAAAAAATAACAAATCATCAAAAAGCTAAATCACCAGTTGTAGACCAAATGTTCCATTAGTTTACCAATGACAATTATTGATTTAAATTAGCATTTTCTGATGAAACTTTACCTAATTTTACGGCCTTATACATCATATTACGCAGTTAATTGGACGATAAGTTACAACGATTGATATAAACAAAGATTTAATAAAAAGATTCAAAAATCTTCCTATCGACGCTGACGCGTCGCTTAGTAACATGGCCGCCCGTGACGAAGTGAACGACTGTCGTTTCTAATCATGCCATTTTTACTGATGCAGATGGCATGTTTTAAGCGCTTTTATTTATGATTAAATAAATGATTGATAGAAGTACGCCATCACCAGTGCTACCAAACGTAAAAAAACTGGCGGGAAATTCGACAGAAGATTAAATGTTGATGTGAAGTTAGAAATGGTGTACTACTTACTGGTTCCCGGTGCGGCACTGGTGCACCCACCCTCTATCGAAGTATCCATGAAGGGATCTTATGGCTCGTGGCCAAAATCAGAATGAACGCCGCCATTTTATTTTTTCACAATTTCATAACATTGTCACGCAATAATTTCACTAAAGTTTACGGACAACGCTCCTTTATCATTAAATGGATCAGAAGTATTTCGATAGTAATCGACAGTCTTCTATCAATGGTATGAAAGGTTTTCCAACGTAGGTTGTCTTGTCAAACAACAATATTTTCTCAAGAAGCAAGCATTTAAAATAATATCATGTCGCTCAGACATCATCAACCGGTAACAAGATGATTTTAAGTGACAGCACTAATTTATCACCTAGCTACATTTTTCTCACAAACACTTACCTAACATTGTCATTAAAATTGGCAAACAAGAGATCTTGAGACATCCAAATTCTATATCAATAGTCGATCAACTTTGCACAAGAACGGCCTTGCCCAAACGGTCAAATATTTGACTATTTTATAGATCCTTAATTAAATATGTGGTTAAAACAACGCTGTGCAAAAAAACAAGTTTCAATTACAAAGCTAACAGGAAAACATAATTAGCACGAATATCAACGGTTATGTTAACGATCGCAGTTGGAGACATTATTTTTTTCCTTGAAACCTGTAATCAGACTTGTGGTTGTAGAAAGTGTGTTTATTTATTTATGTAACTGGCAACATTGTACGTAATCTAATAGCCAATTGTTAAGTTTTTTGGTTCTCATTTTGTTTTTGGCATAGTTCGAGATTCATTTTGTAAACACGTTTTTGGTTGGATGACCGAAAGATATTTCTCTAATTGCCAGTATTCGAAAGTTATTTCCTTTTCTGGCTTGATACTCCGTATTGTTATTTTCCTTAAAAATCCACTCCAATATTGGTACAGCATAATGACGTAGCTCTTAAATTGTGTAAGATCTTTCGAACCTTGATGTCATGCCCGTCGCCGTTATGAGAAAATCGGTTTTAAACGAAATACTTAATTATAAATTCATTATTAATTATTAATAGCCAGCTAGACAAATTGAATATCTGTCTTGTGTCTTTATTGATTAAATAAGATCACTTTATTTATTCTTAGACCATTTAGCCATTGATGTCTTTTTTAACGTGAACGTTCCTTGGTTTTAAATTTATCTCAAAGTAGATTTATATCACATAAGGAATTCAAATTGCATTATAATTACCTACAAAATTAAATATAAGCGTCTATTTATCCTGATTAACTTAAAAATCGCTCAGTAAGTTATTTCTAGTGGTTTTTCTTTCCAATGTACTGGACACGCGAGCAATGTACTAGGAAGCCATGACACTAAAATAGGTATTCGCTTTAATAATAATATCATTACCGCTGAAAATGTTTAACACGATGATGCACGGGGGACCATTACCACCACTCATTATTGCTTCGTATAAACCACTGCAATTTAGACGCGCAACAATTTTGCTTGTATACGAATAGTTACGCCATTAAGCTTGGTCGTGAGATTATCTCCAAGCGATAGGGCTGCTAAACCTTCTTGGAAACTTGGAACTAAGCCTACAAATTAAATTGTTGAACGCTTCATAGAGAAATCTTTCAAGTAATTTAATTTTAGTAACTTACTTAAGTCTTGAAATAAGGCTTTTCTGTTTTTCATAGCACTTAGTCGATGCTTTGTTGAATTCTAGAGCGTTAATAATCCCGATGTTGGGTGCTAGATTAAAACTACTGCTTGATCAGAATAAACTAATTTTGCGGACTAACTCGAAGTTCATTTTACTTTCTACAGGACTTTTTATGTTTTTTTAGCTAGTATCATCCATATTTTCAAATATGCAATGTAGTAATGTGGTAATCTGTATGGAATGTGGTAAATCTGTAGTGTTGAAAATCTGAAAGATACAATGAGTGGTGCCAAATAAAATCTTGGCGATCGCCTTTGTGTTTCTCACGTGTGAGTTGTGTCGGGGTAACCCTACTTGAACGACATTAACGTTACACATCGTGATTCATGTCGGATTACCTCGAGTTCTGTTATTTTACGTCATGTGGCAACACTGGGGAAGCTTCTGGTGTCACTTTTAAAATAAGAACTACTCCATTTTGTCGCATAGATTTATGATTATTAATTCGGTGAATGAACATCGAGTCCGTTGCCAAGAAATCATTTTCTCATTTTGTACCTAATCCGTCGTATAAAATTGGCATTTTGTAACAATATTAGCAATAACCAAGTTTATGTTCCACTAATAATAAAGTAGCAATTTATAAGTTTCACTCGAGTGCTTGGTGTAATATGAATATAATATTTTCCATTATATTTCAAGACTTACGATACTTTAATGCGACATTTATATTCCCTTCGTTTTTATTTTATGTGCGCAAGAATGTCGCCCTTGTCTTCTGTAAATGGCTGTATAACACGACAGCCGATTTTATGTTTATTATTTCGTAAATTGTGTAGCAATTATGTGCAGTTAGTAGCGAGCATAGATAATAAAGTAATAACTCATAGAGCAACATTAGCGCCATTGATATTATTCCAGTGGCGAATTTACATCTTTAATCTATAAGCTAAAAGGTAATTATGATCAAGCGGTGTGTTATTATTCATGAATGTAGATTAAATTCAAACTACAAATTACTTATTTGCATGTTAGATTAATGTTACCAGTAACTAGGTCTGTAGTCACCTATTACTTCAATTAATTACCGGGTGGCAAGAATAACTCTTGTCAAATCGTTTTAGGGTCAAATTCCTCCTTGTCATGACGAGTTTCCATTTTGTGATTGGTTTTCAGTAAAAGTTATGATTAAATAAAGTTGCGGGAAATAAAGCTTGTAAATAGAAACGGTGAAAAAGTTTCCCAAGGCAACATTTATGTTGTGTGCTTGACGTTTTGACAGTGACACACATATTATTGCCTGTCTTACGATGCTTTAGGATACAGAGGCTTTCATTGTTGGAAACAAGGATCTATTTTATTCATTCATTTTCCTCAAAACTTTTTGATCCGTGAATATTTTCCCTGAATACTTGAACGGGTAATACGGATAGAGTACTTACCTAATACAATTTTGACTGGTAACATTTTTGATTTCATCACAAATAAACTAATGTTGGGTATATTGCAGCGTATTTCCGCCCAACAAGCAATTTTTCTCCGGGTAAAGTGCACCTCTGCCACAGAATAAAACCTCTGGTCCGGGTTCGATGCTCGGGCAGCGCGCCAAGTAGCGCGGCGGGTCGGTAAATCACCCGCGCGTACCAGGCTCGCAGCGCGTCGAGGAGCTCCCAATCAGCCGCCCTATTGACAAACATACGGCTGGAGTATAATGGAATCCGTCGCGATTTATCTACCACTGAGCGATCCATCTCTTTCCTTTGAAAACATTCTCTTAATTATTTAAGTTGACGTCTATAATTATACTAAAATAGTTTTATTTATGAGTTCTAATCAGTTACAAAGTGATTATTGTTTGAAATTCTTTCCATTCAACTCTTTTCGTTTCAGTTGTTTATCGTTTAAGACGATTTTTGTTTAGTCTTGCTGTTTTTGATGTCTATTATTGATCTGCCCACCTTGACACGCTGAAAAAAGACAGAAACATGCTTTTAATTCAAATGAAATAGTGGGACAGTAATCCGAAGAGGAAGATGTATAAGTAATTAATATTTCATTTGTAAATTGTATAAATAAAAGACAGTTAAGTGTCTAGTTAACAATACAATATAGTCAAAGATAAAAAGGTACTTTATTTTTATTGTAGAAATTTCTTCTTGTTAATACAAGTACATTCATAACACGTAGTAACTTGCTTGACTTCTTTTCATACTCAGTCAGCGGAAAGGTCAGGACCTCAGGACGGGACTTTTTGTTAAAAAATTAAATAAAACTTAAGTTAATTAATATAGTTTCCTAACTCATCCCAAGAACTACGTAATTTAATCGGTTTTAATAATTAACTTCTGCACAAGACCGTGACTGCTTTTAGTTCAAAGGTGACTGTGATTATTGAACTGTATCTATCAGTAATTAAATTCAATATCGTATTTTGTTCTGCTAAAATGTCTCCAGAACTACTTGATGATTACATAGTGGTAAAAGTTTCATTAAATTATAATCGAAACGAAATAATACCTGTCCGTTTCGTCAAAAATAATCCATTTCACAAGAATAATATCATAACGAATCAGCGCCAGCGTTTTGTTATGCATAATTAGAAGAGATATGAATAGCGTTCGGTTTTGATTAATTACGTTACTCAATATCAAAAGGTGTGTTTCAATTTTTCTATTAGCCATTAAAGAATAGCGCTCTGACAGGTTTCGTATCAGACTAGATCTATTAAAATCATGTTATAACGAATTAAAAAGTTATATTTAAATTGAAACAAGTTTAATCGTTTATTTTGAGGTTATAATAACATTGAAATAGGTACCTTTCAAAGCCCAGTTTATCGCGTCATTTTCAAATAATATTTAGAATTTAGAATAAACAATATCCACATTTGAAAACAGATTAATAAAAATAGATTATTGTTTGTAATCATAATAGGTACCCACAATCAAGGGAAAGCGTAAGCGGATTATTTGTATTCAATTTGAATCGTCAAATTCTTTATTCAACCCCATCGCACAATATTGCTGCCGGTTCGCTCGGGAGGTATGCGGGGTTCACATTTCCCCACGAATCGAGCTCCTTTCAACGCTTAGGACGAGGGGAAACTTGTCGAGAGTGCCCCCCACACGACTGGAATCTTAAAAGTGCTATAATTGGAAGGAAATACGTTAAATACAGCGCTTGCTTTGGCTTGTATCATGTTATTTTTGTCGTGTTAACGTGGAAATAACGGTTTTATTTTCAGTAACATATTGAATTCTTAACTTATCTTAAACGAAGTCACGTTCTCACATGAGGGCTAGCATACCACTTAACTCATGTATTCGTATGCTCGGCTAGTACTAGCGCATTTAATTTGTAAGATAACACTCTTTATCCATTAAAGCGATCATAGAAAGAAACAGGAGTCCTTTTTTTTTCAATTCCAAGAAAAACAAATAAGTATTAAAAAAGTTCACGTCTGGAACCGCTAATTAAGTGCCACTGTAATTGGTTCGGGTATTAAGTAAATTGCAAGCGTTACTTGCTACACACAATTTGCTTCGCCGTAATGCCTTGTGGCCGATGCTTACCCTTTAAAAAACGTGTTTTAAATGAGATAGTAACGATTAAAACTACTTATTTGTACATTCAATGTGTTTTTAATGTTCATAAGGATGAGAAGTATATAGGTACTTGGAACCGTGAAGATGTTGACAAACCGTTTTTGCTAAATACCCAGGTATTTCACATAGCTTAAGTGTTAATGAAAACATAATACTCGTACTGAGTAACATCTGCGAATTCTAAGAAGCACACTAAGCTTCGTGTAACCTTCCTCTTACATAGGCGAAATAATGATATTGTCTATGTATCTGGAACTTGTATTTGTTGTGTATGGAAGTTGTTCGGGAAACCCACGGTAAATCACAAGATCTTAAATCAGAGTTCGCCCCATTACTCCCCGCGGACGTCGTAACTCGTGAGAGGTGAATGAGGGTCTCGTAACTAATATTCTTGCTAACCTCTTCGACTAATCTAAACTTGGTAGAAGCCACTGGGTGAGTCCACATCCGCAATAAATTATAGGTAGGTAGTTATTTGTTGAATAATATTGGGACTGGAGTACTCCTTTGTCATACTCGTGACCGTTTAGACAAAAACTTGCGTTTTTTTATGCACTGTAGAAGAGGAGGCATTTAAACAGCAACAGTGGGACAGTAAAGTGAGGTTTAGGTTTAATAGTCCAGTCTTAAAATTCCAAGAGCATTAATTTTTCAATGCCTCATTAAATTAACTGACATGTATTTTTAAAGAAAATGCCAGGATATTTTCTAAGCATGTTTTTCATGTACAGCAAGGTACTTTCTCGAGTAAATGCTGAAGCGTTTGTACCAGGCTCGCATAAGCACGCGCGTCATAAAAAAGTTACGAGGAGTTATCAAAAGGGCGCAGTAAAGCCGGCATCGTCGCCATCGCTATAAACTGCCCGGTCTATGTAGGGTTGCCTGCCATATACAAAGTTTTCCACACTACTTAGAAGTTTCGAAAAGTGCTTGGGGACATGGCGATACCGTTGAGAAAAAATGTTAGAAAGGAAATCTTCTTGTGTGCTTATCTGTACTTACTACTTATTCGAAGTTTTCATGCGACTTGAGGTTATTATATTATAGTAGAAAAGTGAAACGGTATATCAGTTCGTTACAGTACTATATTGTTTAAGTATGTATAAGTATACAAATATGGTACTTTCCTAACATTTGAAATTCTATTGCAACAAAGAGTTTTACATTGGTTGCCGACGTTGTTGCTCATCATGAATAAGTTTTCATCGATTGTATACGATTCCGTATTCAATAGGTTGTGTTTGCCATTGGCCCAAGGTTTCGCTGCATTTAGTCGAACAAATGCAGTATAGTTTCTAATACCTGATGCAAAATCGTCAACCCTGGAATATACAGTACAAATTAAAAAAAAAACCATGTCACTTTTTTCCAACACATACACACACACATACATAACAGCCGTAGGAAGTCCACTGCTGAACATAGGCCTCCCCCAGAATGAGAGGGGTTTTGCCCATAGTCGCCACGCTGGGCAAGCGGGTTGGTGACCGCAGTATTTGAAGAGACTGTGTTGTCTTCACGGGAGGCGACTTTTTTCCAAACCAAAAAGGAATTCTTACTTGACTGGATCTCTATAGGACTATAGCTAATAACGATGACACTGAAATCCTTATCAGTAATCTACCTAGTGACATAATTAAAAAAATCAGTTTTGTACTACTGATAAATGATAAATTATATTTATTCAGCAAGTAGGTTTTCTCAAACACTTTTACACGTCATTTTTTTTAAAACTAGATGGGGCCGGTGTTTCGTACCTGACTACTCAGAGAAGAAACAGCCGAAACAAACTCAGAGGTCATAGTCTCTTTTAAAGTCCAGACAATCTTGTTCAACTCACATGAGAACTATGCAGATTAGTGTCTGAGATGGTCTTTTGAAGAAAGAACCATACAGATTTGAGTGGACCTGTCCAGTCAGTGCAAGCATTTGTCAGTTATCGTGTAGCTCGACTTTTAACTCAAGCAGCTCAACGAAACGACGAACAATACAAAAGAAAGGACATTTGGGTAGGTCGCATAAAGTACGCAAACTGCCAGACAGTCGTGGGAAAAAAACAACAAAAGTGACCCACAAGGTCCTCACATTCACAATAATTAAATAAAATAAATAATAATTTACAATTCAAATTCGAATGTCAATAAAAATACGAAATGTCAAATACACACATAAAATAAACAAAAATAAAGTAAATAATAATAAAATACTGAACTAAGTATTCATGTCAAATCATTAAATGTCATGACAGTCACAAGAAAATATTCATGTCAAATAAACACACACATAAAAGATAAAAACCAAAATAAAGTAATGTAAAAAAAATAATAAAATACTGAACTAAGTATTCATGTCAAATCATTCAATGTCACAGTGTATAAAATAAAGGAATCAATAATAAACAAGCGAAGTCCGAAATTTCAACACTCATAGAGCAAATTGGAGCAGTTTAATCCCAAGCCTTTTTATCTTCGAGATAGTGATTAACATGATAGAAGGCTTTCAGGCATAACTTCCGTTTTATAAACGATTTGAATTTATTTAGGCTTAGTGCTTGAATATGGCTCGGAAGTTTATTGTAAAAACGTATACATTGGCATTTGAACGTACCCCCTATTTTTTTGAGCCTCGTTGCAGGAATAATAAATTTGTGTTTGTTCCTCGTATTTATGTTGTGGATATCACTGTATTTATTAAACAAATTAATATTTTTGTGTGCGTACAAAAGGTTTTCATAAATAAACTGAGAGGGCACAGTAAGAATATTAATCTCTTTACATTTTTCTCTGAGGGAGTATCTGGGATTTAGTTTATAAATTGAACGAATTGCCCTTTTTTGTAAAACAAATATTGTTTGAATATCGGTGTCATTGCCCCACAAGAGAATACCGTACGATATCACGCTATGGAAATAACTAAAGTACACTAAACGTAAACGGGCTGTCTCTAAATCAGTTAAATCACGAATTTTTCTAACGGCGCATGCTGCAGAGCTAAGTGTTTTCGACAATTTGTCTATGTGCGGGCGCCACTGAAGCTTTGCATCCAAAGTTATGCCTAAGAACACTGTGCTATTTTCCAGTTGCAACTCTTCATCCTTAATTAGTACAGTAGTTTCAACTTGTCTTACATGGGGTATCGTAAACTTAATACATTTAGTTTTTTTCTCATTTAAGAGTAAATTATTAACATTAAACCAATTAACGACTTTTGCCAGGGCGCTATTAACATTATCCATAACTGACTTTGAGTTTAAATAAAAGAGAAGTGTCGTCTGCAAACAATACTACGTCATGATTATCCTTTATGAGGTAAGGCAAGTCATTTATGTAAATCAAAAACAAAAATGGACCAAGAATTGAGCCCTGGGGTACCCCCATTTTTACCACGGATCCGGGAGATCTTTTCCCGTTAACATCAACTCTCTGAATCCTATCACTCAAATATGAAGTAAGAAGATCCAGAGAGGCGTTACGGATTCCGTAGTGGTGTAGTTTCTTGATTAATGTTTCATGAAGAACGCAATCGAAAGCTTTAGATAAATTGCAAAAAAATCCCAAAGCATCGCATTTGTCCTCCCAAGCATTATAAATGTGTCCTAAAAGTTCAACACCCCATCATCAGTAGTTGAACGACCCCTTGTAAAACCGAACAGTTTATTATGCAATAACTTATGTTTATTGAAATAACTTTGCATTTGTGCCAAAATTAATTTTTCAAAAATTTTACTAAAGGTGGGTAGTACTGAAATGGGTCTATAATTAGTGGGGTCTGATGTACTACCCGATTTAAACAATGGTATTATTTTACTATATTTCATTAGATCAGGAAACTCACCACGGTCAATACAATTGTTAAATATTACAGCTAAAGAAGGAGCTACAACGTTTATAATGGATTTAGCAACGTCCACAGAATGACCCCATAGATCGGCGGTCTGTTTAACATTTAAGGTGTGAAAAGTTTTAATAATATCTCTACAGGTGACATATTGAAAGTTAAATTCGGAATCACAGACTGAAACGTTTTCCCTTAGTAAAGACTCGGCAGCAGCAGGTGACGAGTTAAGCGATTTAGTAGTCGATATGGGAATATCTGCAAAGAAATTTTCAAAGGCTGTGGCAACTTGAGTGTCTGAATTTAAAAATATTATCGCCAATAGCAAGGCTGTAGTCACTATTTCAGTTGCAAGACCTTCCCGTTTGCTATTAATAATGTTCCATGTCACTTTAATTACATTACTACCATATTTTATTTTTGAACTCAAGTAACGTGACTTTGCAAATAAACAAACTTTTTTAAATAATTTAGAGTAATTCTTAACATACAAATTAAATTCTACTGTGTTTGTATAAGTCCGCTCTTCATACAGCTCATAAAGTCGTTTTCGACTCTTATGGATACCGGTGGCCCAGTCATTGAAAGAAGCGTTACTATTTACCGAGATTGTCTTAGGGACAAATGTGGTTTCAAATTGTGTGCAATACATTCTGAAAAAATCGTTATAGTGTTGATTGGGATCATCATTAGCTGACAGAAGTGGTAGTTTAGATAAAAGTTAAGTCTTAAAAGTTTCCAGGCGATTTATACTTTTTGGATTAAAAATGATATCCTTTTTAGTGACTTTCATCTTAACATTTGGAATTGTAATCAATTGCCCACAATGATCTGAATCTATTAAAGTAATAATAACTTTTTGGGTGGGTATACTATCAGTGTAAATATTATCTAGGCAAGTGGCACTAGTTGGGGTTATTCTAGTGGGCTCGAGAAATTTGTTTTCAAGATTGTATGACTGAAACAGGCTTAAAATTTTAGTACTTAACCCAGAATTTTCTAACAAATTAATATTAAAATCACCACAAGTGATTATAGATTTCTTAGAACTACAGATTTTATGCAACACTTCATCCATTACCTTTTCAAAGCAATCATACAACCCTGAAGGAGGTCTATACACACTTAAAATGATAAACTGCTCCAATTCTATACAGGCTATTTCAACTGTTCGCTCAACAGATAGGCTTACAATATCCTTGCGTTCTGATGATTATTTACTAGGATTAATGCGCCGCCATGTATAGCATTTACCCTGCAGAATGAACTACCAACCTGGTGATTACTAAAATTGAAAATTAATTGGTGACATTTGAGCCAGTGCTCAGTTATACTGAGTTCACTGACGGTCTATCTCTTTTAACTCTTATGCTCCAGGAATAAGGTTGTAAAGTGGTCGGTAGTAAATAATATTTTATTTTAGTTTTTGACAATCACTGAAGTAGTTGTAAGCACTGTCTAAGCTTCCATATTCAGGCCTATGGAACTGGAGAAACCTAGACTTCTGTCATACATGATGCCCTAGTTCAAAGATCGAGCCCACATTGATGTAATGCTACTGAATTTTTAGAAATCATCGTCTTCTTGCGCTTATCCCATGTTATTTGGGGACGACGTAACTTGTTTTCTTTTTCCAGTCTTCCCTATGAACCATCACACAAATTATTTACACCTTATTCCTTCATATGCTATTGTTTTCTTGGTCTTCCCCTCTCTCTCCACAAATTAGAAACTGCTCTATCCAACGAATGTGTCATTGGATAGAGCAGTTTCTAATTTAGTACCTAATTATTTGCCTGACATTCATGTAAACAAGTAATCTATCAAAGATGTTGTTTACAAGGACATCAAAATTGATTGCAATTATCAAAGTGCACTTTAGGTAGTAGCGTTTAGTAGGTGAACAGTTAGTATCGAAGATTTATCGGGCGGATTCATTGTGCAAGTCATGTAACATAAAAAAATGCGACAGTAAGTTTGTTTGTTACCTTTTCACGCCTAAACCACCTGGATCCTGAACTTTTGCATTGTACAGAAACGGATTTTATGGTAGGTAAGTACCTTTCACCACGAAAAAACGTCCTGTTCCCGGGGAAAACAACAATAACGTTCTTTCGAATCATGATTAAATTATTTAATATAGAAACTTTAGAAGTGCGACTAAATTATCGCGAGCGAAGCCGCAGGCAAAAGCTAGTAGGTACATATATGTATTTGTATATTTAGCTAAGTAAGACATTTAGTAAATGTCATCGCCCCGTTATTCATAATATTATAACATAAATTCTACGTCGTTATGGTCTGTTTCGTGTAGTTGTCATGGCGAACCATAAAATTTTGAGTCCTGGTGTTGGAAGGGTGTGTGATAAAATAAAACAGTCCCAGTTCTATAGATAACACGATAATGGATTTCTAAATGGCACGCTGCTGGCACGAAACGTACATTTCGTTTCGCTTTTAAAATTCTCTTCATAAACTAGTGGGTTTTAAGTAGCATAGCTTTGCGTAAATTTGAAATGTTTTGTCATAAGCGCGGTGCACACTCACACGCTAATCCCATGGCCGTTTGCATCTTCTAAATCTAATGGGCACAGTTATAAATTGCAATAAATACGCATGGCCGTGGCACTAAGTACACACCTAGCCCGGGTTTATGTTACGCTTTGTGAGAGTAACCGGGCTTATCTACGCTGTTTTATGACTATTTTACGATTATTGCCCCTTTGAATTGGTTATAACTTCGTACGATATGAAATTTCTATAAAGGAATAATTTTAAATGGACATGTTCATTTAAGTGGTTTTTACGGCGCTGTATTAATTTTTATAGCTCCAGGCCCGGTGAGCTCGCCATGCTGTTATTTAAATTTCATCTTCTACTCGTATCGCAGCCTCCGACTGTAGCTACTTACTGACGTCGATAGAATTTAATAAGTGCTCGATTGGAGGCTTTCATCAATCGCTAGTCTGTCGCGAATCGTAGGTTGGTAATTTTAGATTTCCCAGTATAGCAATCAAAACGTTGCTTATCATATCAGTAACCTGTTATTATAAGTATAGGATACTATGTAGGTATAGATTTATTGGACCTTGTAGATAACGGTGTTTTTACGAATTTATGAAAAATTAATAATATTCTTGCCACGTTTCCGATCTGGATGTTTCTGTGTAATAGCACTTGTTGTCGAAGAGTGGATGAGATGAAGTAATTGTTGCAGGGCTACAATGGTGTGTGCGTGTGCGGGGCAGCGGGGGGCGGGCGCGGGCAGCCGGCGCGCATGGCGGCGCCAATGAGGGAGGGCGCGCCGGCCGGCGGAGCTCGCCCCGCGCCCCACGCGCACCCCGCCAACTTCGAGTACGATGACAACGAGTGGGACATCGGCATCGGCGACCTTATCATAGACCTCGATGCCGACATAGAGAAGACAGACGAGGCGGGCGGCATGGCGGCGCGCGCCGAACCCGACGCACAGCGCACCGCGCTCAAGATGAAGATCAAGCGCACTAAGCCTGGCACCAAGAGCTCCGAAGCCAAGCACGAGATCGTCAAGTCGAACGAGATGAACGGCGAACCGAAGGCGTCGGTGCCCGCGCAAGCCGCGCCGCCCGCCGCCGCCAAGCGCGGCTCCGGGGGGCACCGCAGAGACAAGGCGCGCGACAAGCACCACCACCCGCACCCCCCGCACCCCCCGCACGACGTCAACGGCGTGGCCCGCGTGCCGCCGCCGCCCAACGCGCCCGGCCCGCCCGCGCCACCGCCGCCGCACCCTGCGCCGCCCGGGCCCGCGCCTCACGCGCCTCACGCCCCTCACGCGCCCCACGCGCCGCACGCGCCGCACGCCGCGCCCGTCAGCAAGCCGGAACCGCGACCCGCGCCCGCGCCGCGACTCGTAGAAAATAAGCCCCCCGCGCTGGCGCCTCCTGCGCCGACGGCCCCCGCGCCTGCGCCCCCGCCGGCGCCGGCGCAGGCGCCCTCGCCGCACCCGCCGCTCGCGCACCATACCTCGCATGCGACGCATGCTCCCTCCACACCTACAAAACCTGAACCTGACGACTCACGGCAAGAAACGCACAGTTCGCAGCCGCCAGCCAAGAAACAAAAAACAGAATCTAATAAGGTACTAATTCAACTATTAAGTAGATTGATAGCCCGAGCGTAACGTAACGTACTCACGTTATGGCTCATCTAGGACCAGCCAGACGACACAATGGACTGGAAACAGCTGCTCACGTGTGCTCTCCTTCTCAGTATACATTGCTTCTTCTCAACTGCCAATCTCTTAAAAGGAAGACCCTTTTTTGGTCTTACCAGTGTTGTGTCTTTCGCGTCTTGTCCAGAATATACCAACTTCTTGTGTGCCTAACGTGCATCTAGCTTAAACCAACCGGTAGGCATGTGCCACAGCCACAGGCTTGAGCTCATCTACACGTGTATGCAATGGCTTCCGAACTGCGGGCTATAATTAGTTGACAGGGCATTTGTTGGGTACCGCACACTTGGGAAGTTTGGACATCTGTTACTCCTCTCGTCGCGTCAAAATCAGATTCATTGCGGCTTCAAGAATTCGTCTGTTTCAATTGCCATCAATCCTTCCACAGACACTGGCAGTGCTCCTTCAGCTTACTGCAAGCACACCTTGGTTATCGTTTAGAGTTTTCTCCAAATAATTTTGAGTGACTCCAAAATTTTAATCGCTTCTAGACACGGGGCGTGCAGTTCAAAAACAACAGCATAGCTTTGTAGTAGCTTTCAAGGCCTTCGCTTGCCACTATACATAGAATTGTCTACTATATAATCTCTTACCTAATGGATTTAAGCGTTTTCGAGACGATAAGAACATCATAATCATAATAGAGAAGTGAAGTCACTCTGTAATCTATCGATCACCCAATCGCCGCTGATAACGATAATCGCGCGCTAATCGTCCGATTGCTCTTATCGCGTGTGTATACGATTGTTTCGGAACAGTGTATTTAATTGTCCAGGCTTAGGGCTGTTTGCGAGCTAAAACGCGAGTGCAAACGGTCGTGGGGTGTAATCCGGGGCTGTCGCCTGCCGCATCGGTTCATTAAATCACCCCAGCGGGTCGCACACCCCCGCCCTCCGCACCGCACATCTACCCTGCGACGTCACAATACTCGCTGCACTCCACAAATTAATGCGATTGTGGCCTCCGTGGCAAATAAGGCTGTGTATCTTCGATGCAGAAATGCTGAAGCTGAATTATACAGTACAAAGCTACCGACACTTGAATTCGCAGTCGGGCTTTGTTCTATAATTTGATCAACATTCAAGATTCATTACTTAAATACGAATTGTTAACTGTTAACATTCAATCTGATTATAGATCCCCCTCGGCATTTACATTTTCTTCATCGAGATGAATAATTGAGAATACGTGACTAGAAAGTGATCAGAGATCACATACAAATGCGAAGCCAGTCTCGGCCCGTATATTGAGCATGTAATGTAGCTGCAAGTTGTCATGCGCGGTACACATAGAGAACAGTATAAGTAATGGGGATTGGCTCGTTAACTCTTGGTAATCACCGGCCGCTTTCCCTGCCTCCAATAAAATTGTTAACTTACTCCGTTAATAAAATACCTCCAGTGAAGAATCCTCGTCGTCGTGCAGGTGCATGCAATGAACATCTTTCACAATGCTTAAGCGAATGCACGACACGCATCATTAATCACGTCGACGTGACTCCGAGCTATTGCCAAAGGTTTATGCAAACCGCGTCTCGTATGAACTCATCACGCTCAACCACATCAAATTATGGTTAGTTTGTAACATTAAAGTTTTATCAACGACAGCTGCTCCACTGGTTGAGCAATACAGCGTCCGCAATATTTTATAGCACAAGATAACTGCGCGGCATAAATGTATAGGGTGAATCTAAGATGAAGGGACTCGGCTCAGTCGGCGCCCTTTTGCTTTTCTTGTTATTATTCGCTCGAGGGTTGCGAACACATCGCAGTCTCCCAAATTCCATTCATTAATCACTGTCGGGGGCTCTAAAAATTTCTGAAGTGCCTGTGGAATCAATTTAACGTTCCCACCCTAACTGGGAAAGTTTGTGAGCGTGATAATTAAAGACGAGATATCAATTTTGAAGTCTTTACTCTTAGTTTAACAATGTTCAAAGATTTAATCCACTTTAGTCTTATTAAAATGTGATAGCGTAAGTAAAATATAAAGGTAACGAAATATTAAAGAGGCGTCCATTTTCTTTTGAAGTCTCGCAAACAAGGATTTCAATTTGTTTTGAAATAGCTTCGGAATATTTTTTGATATTAAAATGGATGATTTTTCAATGCTCTCAACAATCTATTGTACTGTAAAACTGGCTGTGGACATTCTCAATTCGTTCCACATTTCACACGTTAATATGATTAATTCGTTGATGTGAAACCCGCTAGCCGGGTGCATTCAGTCAATCCACTTTATTTGCTTACTGTATCTGTGTGCCGGACCATTGTCTGCTCTCGCGGCACTTAAACTGTCGTATAATACACTATTATTATGACCAAAGCTCCCACTGAGGGGTGATACCCTAGTCAATGGTTTTCAATTCGTTCGTTAAAACGCACTCGCTGCAGTTACATTCCCTTTTAATCTGACAAAACGCATTTCATTGCCTTTTCCCCATTGATGTTCATGTTGATTGTTACCGTTTAATGAGGTGGAAGATAGCAAAAAATAATAATATTCATTCGTAACAAACACGTTTTTTATTGTCAATTCAAGTTTAGGATCATGTTGAAATAACTATTGTTGTACTAAATTGAAATTCTAATAAAGATAACAACAAATTTTATGTAAGTACTTAATCAACGCACATTTTTATCTTAACGAAATAATAAGAATTACTAATACAAATCAATCAATATCTCAGTGTCATTTATTCGTTCCATCAGATAATAAATATCAATATTCAAAAGCTTTGATAACGCACAATAAAAAAGAGATCAGAAGGTTTAATTTATTTATAGCCGTGGCACACCTGATAAATTAATATAATTTCTATCAAAGTGACCAGGGGAGCATGATATTTAACATGTATGTCGTCACAAATGAGGTTAATAGCACCGCAGCGCCCGATTATACCGATCGCTCTGAATAAATTTACATGTTGATTGCCGGCTGATTAGTGTTCTCACTAAACTAACTGCTAACTGGATGCCAAGCTCACCGCTTACATTAAGTAAATAATTGTTGGAGCTTGTGCCGCAAGTCACGCCAATTGTAAAATCAATTTCTGTTTTGTGCCACTGATTGCACGGGTTTATTTGTGGTACTGGTAATGGTATGTATGTCACCGTAAAATTGTCAAATACGTTATATTGTAATATCTCTAGCGATATTGTAAAGTCTCGAAATATTGTCAAATGAACATACTGCTTACAATAAAACGCATTATTTTTCGTGAAATGCATGCGATGGTAGTCAACTCACGCGGTGTGGAGAGAAGGAGGGGTCCCCCTTGCCCAGTGGTACCACTCTCATGAAAAGATATTGTACCATTCTTGTGTAATATCGATTAATATAACCTAACCTTAAAACACTTCATATTCCCCTAAAAAGCGCAGTCGACGGAGCCCCGCTTCGCGGGGCCCCTATTTCCGGGTGCAGGGTTTAAAGGAACCTAACTAACCTAACGGGGGGGTGCCCCAAGTCCCGATTATGGGAGCAGAGATACTTCCGTAATGTTCAGTTGACAATAATTCGAGATATTACAATATCGCTAGAGAGGAACACGTTATATTGTAATATAACGTGTTTGACAATTTTACGGTGACATGTATACCGCTACAGCCATGAACCGGTACTGTCATGTCGTGTTATTAACCAGACATTCATCGAGGTATAATATCCGAGTGCCATGTAATGAATCTGCCGTCGTATGTAAATATTTCCAAAAAACCAGCGACTCACGATAGTGCATAATGTATCGAGTCTGAGTGGAATCTGCAACATTGAACCATCTCTGACGCGAGTGATAAATTCCAATGAATTTTGCGCTTCAACAACTTTATTGATACATCGAACATATATCGTGTTACCTGCCCCGGGCGTATCATCATTAATTTAAAAAAAAAAGCGTTATTGCTTCAGCCAAACTCCACGACTTCATACCATGAATTAAAATTTTAATAACCTATACACGGGGTAATTGATTGATGCGATAAAATAAATGGGCTATCGGGCCCCGCCATAACTCCCTCGTAGGACCGCGGAACGAATCGCAATAATTACTATAAACGCACCACCATCATTATTTTACTCGCTCATATAGTGATCGTGTCGGCATCGGCAGGCGGCAGGATACCCAATGGAAAGCAAGCCATGTGTATTATACTTTATCTAACTCAGACTAGACACTAGTAAATGGTTTTGATCTCATTTACGAGGCATTCGTAAGCCGTCATTACAAGTTGAAATGTGTCAAAAAAATTAATTCACGACTTGAATGTGAACTAGACAAGTAATTGTTTTTTTTCTGTATTGGAAGTTCATTATCATTAAGCTATTGATCAAGACAGCAGCGAGCGGGCGCGAGGAGGTGGCTGTTGCCAGCTGCCGGCGGCTACTGTGTAATTATTATTGGCGTAATTAGGATGTGAGGCCGGGCAAGGCCCGCGGCGCCGACAGCGCTCCACTCTAACAAATGCCATTATTATTTCCGCTTCGTATTATACTCGGCTGCGGTTTGTTACGTCCTCGTTTATTATGTCATGAACAATTGAAATGATCATAAATTTTCGCTTCTGCAAAGCAAATTGATTCAACATTAATTGCAGTGATCTGTAAGTTATCACGATTCACGCTCCGCTCGCTTCCACTCCGTTCTCGGCGTGCACAGTTTATGTTTACAGTTACTTATTTAACGGTTTTGCAATTTGGCTGAGTAACTGAATATTATTTCCACTCGAAATGTTTGCTGGCCAGTTGACAGCTGCCACGTTGAGTCGCGTCGAACGTCCCCCATTATTACTTCAATTAACACACAACTCAATCTGTCATCGCTAGAATAACGCATAAGGTTGCGTTCGCTGGTTATAAATTCCTCCGTCTTAGTTATCATAAACCCATTTAAGTTAGTTTATACGGTATTCTGGTTGTAGGAGCGAGTTGGGTCGCCGGTCGAGCGGATCCGGGATCGAGTCGATTGTCTTGTCGGGCGCGCCAGTAATCCGCAGCTGGCGTTTACCTGCGCTTCTCTTTGTCCGCTAGAGTTTCATTGCGATTGCGACTGACACGACCGACAGATTTGACGCACCACACATCGCTAAAGGGGAATAAAGGACGAGATAGAAGGTCTTGAAGTTATCTTTGGAACCAAGCTGATAGCGAATAGCGTAGCTCAATATGAATAAGAAATGTATGCTCATGTAACCAAAGCTTTGAACAGAGAGCAGATGTCCACTCCACTAAAATAAGTTTACAGTTGACGCTGTACAGCAATCTGCGGCTGTGCGTCAGAATGAACGATGAAAAAACCATTTGGTGGAACCTAATAAAACTACACGATTTCGGAGTTGTACGAACAAATCGGATCGCTCGACTAGTTCGTCGACTAATAAAACCCTCACAAACAAAATATAGGGGAGCTTGGGATCAAAAGCCGATTTTTTGTTACTTTTTTTTAAGCCGCTATTTTGCCCTCTTTTGTGCCCGTGTTGTTTACTAATGGTTTCTGTTGGGTTCGACTTAAGATAATAACTCGGGTTTTTTCTCGCCATGTGTCGTGGTGAGCGAGTTTTTGCCGCCGGAAATGCGAGAATGCTGTTGGGTCGGATTAAAATATATATTTGTTGATTTTTCGGCTTAATCTGTAAACGGACGAGTGCCGCATGCATGCCCGCGTCGTGTTTTGTTTTATTTTCGTTCAGAGCAGGCCGATTACGGGAATTTCGATTCACTTTCGTTTCGATGTCAACGTTTGTTTTTTTAAACCGATGCTGCTTTACCAAACCACGCCGAGCGCCCCTTTTTCTCCCTTCATTTTTCATTTAGCCGCCGCAATATCCGTAATCGTTATCGCTGGTTAATCAATCACCGCCACCGCTCTCGTTTAATTCCCCAATATCCTGCGGTATCCAACTAACAATTACATGTGAGGGTCGGGACTCGGGTATCACCGCGGCACCGGGCGGCCGGACAACGCGGTGCCAATAACATAAATTGTCACGGGTGGTCGGAAGTGGCCCACTCTCCCTCCGTACCTCGCAGGGTCGCGTTCCTCGCGCCTCCTCGCGTCTCCGAGTCGAGAGCTCGAGATTGCTGTCGACTCGACAATCGATATTCAATCTCTTTTGACGTTTTATACGCTCCCTACTTTCTTACTTTGTGTCGGCGTTTAGCGCAGATGATTGGGATTGAACCGAGCATTTCCCTTTTCTTTAATCGATGTCTGGTATTTCATTTCGCATTGTGCCTTCTTAAATGTGTCTCGTTAATTTTTGTTTGAAGATTGGAGAGACTTTATTGCTTATTGATGTTTTCATTGTATTGTTCAAAGAGAAAATTGCTTCAGACTTTATAGTAAGTAGGTACTTAATTTTATTATTGTTGAACAGACATTGTCACGACATTTGTTTTATCGAGATTTTATTACTCGATAAAAACAATTTATCATCACAAACGTTTTTATGAAGCAGTAGCTCCTTATTAGCATTTAAATCAATTAGTTATCCTTGAACTTTGCTTCAATCGTGCATTATTAATTTAATGAGCTGAACCATCCTTCACACATAATGATCACGACGATGAATGTTCTAATAAATTACTCTTAAACACTAATTAAGAAAATTCAACAATGTACGTAGTGTGTGAGTGAGTGAGCTAAAAGCTTTTAATACCGTTTACGATTTCACAGAGCTCGTAATTACGACATAGTTGAACTAATTAGTGAATTCCGAGCGCGGAGCAACCATCGGTCGGAGGTAATTACAAATCCAACCCGCGTCGCTTATCCTACCAAGTTATAATTGAAAGCTCGGTGGCCCAGAAGCCGCCTCGCCGCGCCGCCTAGCCCCGAGCCCCGAGCCCCGAGCCCCGTGTATCGCGTTATTAGGTGCGCATACGTAATTTGTTTGTTAAAGACGGCACGCAGTTATACCCGCTGTGAATAATTTAAATTCATCCCCTCGATAGGACGCGGGGAGGCTGCTCCCGTATCCCCGTATCGATTCTGTGCTTTGTTCCGCTGTGTGTGTTTGGATGTGCACTCCATACTTTCGGCGGTGCTCTGTTCCCCTAGTATTAGCGAGCACGGATTCTCGGCTCGTTCGGTCGGTTTGCCGCAAAGCCGGGCTATCAGTTGACACGGAGGCTAGGGTTACCGAAACTAATCTGTCGTCAGATGCGCAGTTTTATAGCCGCCGGTGAAACTTTAAATATACACTGGTCTACCGGACCTTTTCATCACGTAAATGCTATAAAAATTAAAACTTTTTATGCTCCATTTCGTAAATTATTCATGAGCACCTCTC
Organism: Xestia ashworthii; assembly: GCA_950022955.1. NCBI lineage: Eukaryota > Metazoa > Arthropoda > Insecta > Lepidoptera > Noctuidae > Xestia > Xestia ashworthii. The sequence continues at coordinate 7,046,792 of OX465563.1, forward strand.
TTCTCTTACTTGTGATGTTAATTTCGTTCTAATTTTAATAATTGTATTCAAAACATGTAACATTATCTAATGAAAAAGGTTTGAACCTTTTGTTGTGGAAATGTTATAAATAGGCAACCCTAGAATGGAGGGATTTTTATTTTGATGCCTACGTAATACGTATATCGTGCCAGTTGTGGTCTAGCTAGGAGCGTGGGTAAATATTTGAGTGTATCAATTTACATTGTAGAAAACATTTCAATTGAAATGTTGTTGATTTATACTTCGGGCGTCGTGTTTACATAATTATCGTAAACAAAACGACACGCTGACAGCTACAGTATTAAGGGAAAATATATTATTATAGTACACATTCCACTTAATCTCAGTGGCTAATTTGGAATGTTTGTATCCATAATATTTAGATGTGATGTCGCCCACGCAACCGCCGACGTCTATTTCCACACCGCTGAGTTTTCAGAAAGACACGCGACTTTAGTTTCTATTGCTATTGAGATACGTTTTATTCGGCTGTTTGGGGGCTGTATACCACAGTATTTTGTTGACAAGAAAACTGTATGCCAACAGTGAAATATACGATCCATTTAGATTTTTCAGCGGTCGTTAGTAGGTACCGCGAGCACATCGATACGAGTGATTGCGTATCTAAAACCGTACGCCGCTTGACGTCCGTCCCATTTGCCGGAGCCGACGCTAACAATAAATGACATTGATGTTACATTTAGAGGCTAATTGAGATAACACGATAATCTATCTAGTGACTCGTTCGTAGGTCGGACATTAGTGTAGAAATCGGAAAATCTAGGACAATAATAACGTTATCTAGGACACTCGTAGTTGCCTTATAAAGACATCGGCAGAACATGCTAGAACTCTGCTCTGCACTCGAGAATATGTTAAAACTAAGTACAATACTTGCACGACTTAAGTACTACATAACTGTTTAGAATACCTTATGTGCACATGTACGTTGCGAAGTTAATAATAAGACGCTCAAAGCTGAAGTTTTCACATAATATTAAACTTATGAGAAAACAATATCTGTTGCCAACAACATTCTTTTCAATTATCGTTTCGAATGACATGACACAGAGTTGTTGTAGATTTTTTGTTGAAATAAATACATCGCTGTACCAATAGTGTGTACAGTGTTACACTGCCACTCATATTACGTCCATGGATGAAAATAAACCGACATTTTATTTTATCGAGCAAAATGTGACTATCTGATAAATACATGAAATATAACAAGCTCTGCGATGGAGCAAATTGAGGGAATTACGTATTTTATTTACTGAGCGAGCTGTCTGTCGTTTGTTTTAGAATACAATTAATTATTTTGTTAATAAAATAGTGGACTAAGATATCGAGTGTAAATGTTGATTTTTGTATTTGTTGGTCATTCTCGGTAAATTATGTCTGTTCAAACATGAAATGTTTTTTTCACCACTCCCGCACGAAAGAAGTGTCTTTCCTCTACTAAAACAGTGAGGAAAGTAATGATCCCGTTCAGAAACTAACTGCCTGATTTTTTTATGATTTTTAAGATAAGTATTTAAAAAAAAAAAAAGTTAAGATTAATGTTTTTAGGGTTCCGTAGCCAAATGGCAAAAAACGGAACCCTTATAGTTTCGCCATGTCTGTCTGTCTGTCTGTCTGTCTGTCTGTCTGTCTGTCCGCGGATAATCTCAGTGACCGTTAGCACCAGAAAGCTGAAATTTGGTACCAATATGTATATCAATCATGCCGACAAAGTGCAAAAATAAAAATTAAAAAAAACATTTTTATTAGGGTACCTCCCCCAGACGTAAAGTGGGGAGCGATTTTTTTTTTAATTTTGACCCTGACGTGTGATATATTGTTGGATAGGTATTTAAAAATGAATAGGGGTTTTCTAAAATCATTTTTTGATAATATTAATATTTTAGGAAATAATCGCTCCGAAAGTCAAAAACAATGTGTCCCCCCCCCCTCTAACTTTTGAACCATAAGTTTAAAAAATATGAAAAAAATCACAGAAGTAGACCTTTATATGAACTTTCTAGGAAAATTATTTTCAACTTGATGAGTTGAATAGTTTTTGAGTTATATAGCACTTTTTCAAAAAAACGCAAATGATAACTTTGTTTTTCATACAAATACTATGAAAAACAAAGTTATTTTTGCTGACGAAAAATGTTGGTATTTTTAATGGTCTGGGAAGCTACGGAACCCTACAGTGAGCGTGGCCCGACACGCTCTTGGCCGGTTTTTATAAAATTTATCAAATTATTGTAAGTGTATAAGTTCAGAAACATTAAAAAAGTTTAAAATAAATAAATAAATATCGCTGGACATTAACACACAGCGCCACCTAGTGCCACACTAAGCAAAGCTTGTGTCGTGGACACTAGATAGTTGATATACTACATATAATAAAATATTGAAAAAATTACATCGTCAAATTTTGATTTGCTTTGTGACTATTTAATTTATTTATCTATGATGACTGAATACTTTCTTGCTGGGAGTGGTGAAAAGTTTTGTATGCAACATGTGAGCAAGTTCATTTGCTATTCGTTTTGTTGTCTTTCGCTTACTCAGGATTGAAATTTATAATCACTCGCTGCGGTCGTGATTCTATTTTTCAATCCTTAGTTCGCTCAAGACTCAAAATCAAAACTCATAGGAAAAACGAACTTTCCTCACATGTTGGATAAATAACTACGAGTATTTTTCTATAGATTGACCCACAATGGGGCTTTTGTGAAGAGCTTGCACACTCTTGCACCTTTTTTAAGTGGCTATGGTAAATCGGATAGGGTGAAAACCATGTGGGATTCTAGAGGGTGATATTACAATGAAGTAATTGAACTGACTAGGTACATCTTTTATTTATTTTACTATGCAAATTGAAACGAGACTGTAAAGGGTTAAATGTCATTAACTTTCTTTCATTATTCAAACGTTTCAGGAGCCCTGTGTCTCTTTGATGTTGAATGATTGAGAGAGTGAATCACTGAAGCAATCTCATGAAATAATAGTCTGGTTTAAAGAATGATGAATTTTCTTAGTTTTTGTCGAACTGTTAACCGCAAATACCTCCTTTTCGATCTCTTCATCTTCCTTTTCAGTTCGATAAAAAGTAAGAGAGAAGATTAAAATTAGTTTCTTTTTATTACCTATAATAAGATGATGTAGGTTTAATTATAATAATCTAAATAATATCCTTTTTCCTGTATACAGCATCAAAACTGCAAAAGAGTCATACAGCTTAATAGGTACCAGGGTTACAGCTCGGCGAGATGTTAGTCAAATGGCGCGCAATACGCGGCTGAGAATAATTTCCTCAGCCATCACGGCTCGCGGCGAAGCGACAACTGAATAAAGTTTTGTACCGCGTTAATTGCCACCAGGGGCTCAGCCGAATGGCACGTCTTTAATGAGACGGCTTCTTTAATGAAAATTCCAAGTGAACAGGGTTGTCATTTCACTATTTATTTACGAGAATCTGTTTGTAGATACTATGTGCAAATTGGAATACCTAGCTCTAATTCAGAATTTCAGACATCGTTAAGTTGCATAACTGAGTTTAAGCCGTCCTTTGAGGATTATTTCCGCGCTTTATGACTTTAGGATACGCAGCAATTATATTTCTGTTAAAACCACAACGTCCATAACACGAATTCAGATAAACAAAAGCCTGTTAAAATGGTTGCGCGAAGGTTGGTGGTGCAGCTCGCATTTATAACGTTGTAAAAGGATATTGCATGGTGCTGTTTTTTGCTAACGGATGCGTTAAAAAAAGCTATTGTATTAAAATAACCCGGCGCAAAAAAGGTTCGGCTTTGAGACTGGAATACTAAAGTTAAAATCCCAATGATATCGGTTTGGCTACAGTCATATTGTTTCAATGCATACAAAGTAATGATATCCGAGCTCTTACTTGTTATGGCAATATTTATACAGTTCACGGTCCATTTGTATCTTGACAAGAAATATTCCAGCTATAAAGAAAACAACACAAAGAAGTCGTTCATATTTTTACGAAGTACAAAAACATCATTAAAATATGCAATTCGTGTTTTGTTTTTATCTTGCCAATGACAACAAGTAGGTTTTCGATACAAAGCGTCCCCGAGCAAAAGCCGTTTTTTGTGCATTTTTGGAGCCAACTACTCTATAACCAAAAGAAATACCAAGTAATAACAAATACATTCAATTTCTACATATTCTTGACTGCAAAATGGTAGTTTTTTTTTTAAGTCTCATAATATTTAATAAATCCATCCCCTCACAATGAAACGACAAAAATGAGAAAATAATATTTATAACATGCTTCTTCTCGTAAAGTTAACATTATTTTGATTTCCTTCTTATACTAACGGATAGGCAACTTAATAATGAACATAATGCTAGTTTTTTTTTTCTTAAAGACGGATATTTGATTTTATAAAGAATAAAAACCACTAATTTCGCACTATTCGACCCGCAGTGACTGACGTAAAAACCACTTCGTAGTGCAAGCTGATCAGAACTGTATTCTAACAGTGATTCAGACGAAGTTTGAATCACCACAAATAGAGTTGCTAATTTCGCTTGGGGTAGCGCCTTAATAAGTAGATAATTAGGTACGGACGGCAACTCAGATGTTTTATTTCTGCATTTCCTTTCAACAAGCAAATCTGAAACTTATAAGCAATGCAGTTGTGTTTTGTCAAGAAGGTTACTAAGAAAACAAGATTAGTGTTGATGAGAATAAGTAGACCAGAGACAAACGCTAAACCTCATTTAAACCATTATCTAAAGCCGTCGGATTTTCGGTTTGTACACAATACACGCGGTAATTAGGCAGCCCTATATCCCAGCTAATATGCGCAATACCACAACAGCAGACGGTTCTCATAGTCATCACTCGACTCGGCGAACATAAACACATAGGAGTTAACTTTTTATAACACGCCCGTTATAATTATACAGATTGCCATATAGGTAATTGAAATCGCGTGAATAATCGGCTAAGATGCGGCAACACTGGCCAACACGTCAGATCGCGTGCAACCGATCAACTACACAAAAAATAAATAAGTTATCGAAACATGACATGTGCTTCTCGGAACCGATCGGTTAGGAAGTTTTCCATAAAAATGTCAACTCGATATAAATGGCACGGTCGTTAAGTCGAAAGGAAATAAACGTTTCGGATATTGGGAAAGTACTCGTATGCAATACGAAATGTTGTTAAGTATTCCAGATTCAGGATTCATACAAGCATTACTGGTTTATTCGATCAAAACTTTGTAATTGTACCTACAAGCCAAAATCACCGTACAGGACAGTCAACATGCCATGAATGTGAAAAAAAAAAGATCGAATAGAAAACGGATTAATACAAATGTTTATTGGAGTTTTTATCGAGTGTAACAAAAAGCTCACCGATAAAAAAGAAACATCAAATAACTAGTTAGACCCAAGCAATATTAGGTTTATTTTCCTTTAGTTTCTGAATTTTGACCACAAGTAAGTCACCAGAATGATGTTAAAGACTAGCTAATTAGTCGAAGAAAGATTTAATTTTCGCTGTAATACATGTAATCAGAGCTTTGATCGTCAAACCAAGCATAAGCTTCGTTTTTAACACAAATCGATTCAAGAAACCGGTTTATTCAATTTAAACTTAGGTAGGTGCTAAAACGTCTAGTCGGACGTTATCTTTTCTCATCTTAATTATTATGTTACAATTTTATTATTTGAAACAATTCTCATTATTTATACAGCAGGGATTATAATAAAACTTTAAAGTATTCACGCATTTGCATATAAATTATAGTTTAAAGTTTGATTATAGCTCGATGCTATGCGAATTATGCGATTAAGAGTCATAAACATACATTTTATCAACGACTGCGTTACTAGAAGTGGTGTGGGACTTAAATTCGCAGATATCTTATCTCCTCATCGTGGTGTTGAATGATTAAATAGTACCAGGGCGCGATAAAATCAATATAGTAGTATTTGATAACGAAAATCCAATCAGTGGCGGCGCGCGGCGTCTATTACATTTTGTTAAAACTGATTGTAATGATTGTTCTTCGAAAACAGATTGTATCTTTGCAGGCGTAATTACTTAAGTAAATGTATGCGATAATCTTATCTTATCTGACGTAGGTATACTATCCATCTATTAATGTAATGTAACGACTGGCACAACTCCATAATTCAATGTAAACCTTAGCTCGTCCCGGCCGCAGTATTTATGGCCGATTTATGAATAAATCATATTATTTTATGTGTTTCGAATGTGCTTCCCCCTTATCGCGTACTCTTATCATAACCTGATATCTAACTTATGGTGTGCATGGAGCATAAATCGATATACGACGTAATTTTATTTACAGTTACGTACAGCAATAATTATGTACAGTTTACTGGGCACGGTGCATTTATTTATTTCCTGTGAGCCTCCTCGTGCGCGTACCTCTCGGTTTCGTATAAAAACCTGTTTGCTCCGTTAATTTATAAATTGAACACTTAATTATATCTAGTTGGTCATTTACGCCCGCAGCCGGTCGGATAAAAACTAATAGCAGGTAGTATTGATAATTATACATAATTTAGCTTAAATTACTATATAAAACGGTCACTGGAATCTGCTGAATCCCACGATATCATTGATCGAATCAGATTACGTAACGTAATGATAACCTGTCTAATGACAGATCTAATAATCATAATGCGTTTATTGATTGATGAACATAAGCAATGTTAATGAATTGAGATACCAACAGGTTACGAAATGTAATTAGATGCTAACAAAATATTTGAGACCATAGATTTTTGCAATCAGTACCTAATTATTTGTGTGGGGGAGCGTTAATAAAATAGTCATTAGTCAGCAAGCGAGCCGACCCGGGGCATTTAAACAATGTAGGCGTCGGCATGGAGTCCGCGATTGGCCATTATACCATAAATCAGCGTTGACGCGCCGCGGTAATTGGCTCGGTGACCGCGGGCCGTCCGACTAGATTGCCTCTCCGTTTGATGGACCCCTGGTACTGCACAATTTCGACACTAATGGCCAAGCTCCTGTTGCCCTAGTCTAAACGATTGATTAATTTTGGTTTGCCACATTTCAATAACAGTTCAACCAGGCTAGAGACTTGATAACCAGTTGATATTTTTTAGGGTTCCTTACCGAAATAATAAAAAGTAACCCTTATGGTACGACATCGTCTGAATGACTGTCACAGCTATACTTATTTTTTATATGGTACTTTACTAACCTACACACGATACACGTGACAAATTATTCATATTTTTATAAAGTCTGTTTTTAAACAAATTACAACAAGCGTTGAAAATAACGGAATTTCCATAACAATGGATCTATGATCTATTCATGTTGTATTTAAATTATGCGGTATCGATACTTGGATCTTATGGAATATTTTACCGCCTGAATAAATAAATGTTTGTCAATTACTTGAGAACATAATGACAAGTTATTAACTAGGTAAAAAGTTCACTATCCTTGAGTCCTTGACATTGCGAATTGAAAGACTTCTCAGGATTAATTGCATTATTATCCGAATAAGTTTCAATTCAGGTGCGTTGTAATGTCTTGCGATATTTATTTTATTTATTATTTATAGTTCAAGGTGCCATTTACAATGTGTTCAAACTGTTTAATCCTTATTAGGATGTGTGTTTTAGTTTGTTTATTACAATAATTGAAATAATAGCACTTAATATCAACCTTGTACACCACGATAAAGTAGTAACATGTATTAGCCCCTAGGCTCTAATAAATTAAAACTATATAATTATTATTCTCTTAAAAGCCATTAAGAGGCAACTGTCGTCTTTATATCTACAACATTTTTCGCGAACAGTCACGGGCCATCGCTGTATTACCATAACATAAATAATACATTTGACATTACTAAACGTGGTTTTCCATTTAAATTTTGTATAAATAATGTATTTTTGTGAAAGTCTGTAATAGGTCAGTTCTGTAGGGGTTGCGGGCCTATTCGAAAGAGATACCGCGGTCCCGGAACATAAAGGGCGAGGAAGGAACATGGATGGGTTTTAGTCAGTAAACGTCTGACACTCCCTCCCGCTCCGCCCAGAGTGGGAGAAGTCATTTGATCATTTCCCATCGTAAAAAAAAAGGTCAGTTCTGTAGAGTGCGAGTTAAATAACGGGTCGAGGATATCTCTATAGGTACTTTCTTGACTCGAATGCTTGTATCATTAACATGCTTTCGCACACAATGACTGACGTTGACACACGACCATAAATTACACATGAAAAGACGCCAGCTTTCTTTAACAATTCATAGACTATCGCAACTAAGTTTTACACAACAGCAAGCACAGACATTTTAAAACATTCACCAACAAAGAGATTTTATTTAAAAAGATTTCGCCACACAAATAAACTGCGAGAGACTTAACATTTTTATGACTTGTTAAATTGTAAATTGTTATTACTTTAGAGAAAAATAAACCTATAATCGTGTATGAATGTTAATTAATTGGTTTCTTGCGAGAGAGGACTGTGTTTTATAAATAATGTGTCTCCGTTTATTTGCTACGCAATTAATTTTATTGTCTGTAAATAACGCTAATAAAGAATGCGTTAATAAAGATAAAATTTATGAAGGTTGGCGATGAGTGATTGATTGTTTATTTATTACATTGTACAGATACCTACTTACATGATATAAAGAGTGGGTTATCAATATCCGTTAATGGTAGTCATGACAGTGGCCACCTACGTAATTTCGTCAGCAGTTTTCGAAAATATTAGTGTTTCATATCCTGTTAGCCGTAATTGTTTCTGTAGTGAAATTTGTGTCACGTTTGCGTCGTAAACCGCGTTGGAGACTAATGTACGGAACCCAAACGTAAAACGAACATAACACGCCTAGTATAAGTGCCGATAAATCTTCCGTTTTCAAACTGACAGCTGCTAACTTCGCTCTTCAATAGGTATCCTCCACACTTCACACTGAGTATAAAGACTTCTCTGAAATACACGCGTAGTATTAGGTACCTATTTTACGACAGCAACCATTACAATAAATCGAGATAAACACAACGTATTTTGTGATTACATTTGTTCAAGCTAAAAAATAAGTACGACAGTTGAATATAAAACGCAAATAAGACTCCTAAAACAGATATATTTGTGTTTTTATTCACTTGGAATGGCTCCAACGGCCGTCAAATCTATTTAGATGACGTCACGAAGTTTTCAGTGCTGTACGAAATAAAACGGGCTGATTTCATCTTTAAATGATAAAATTGTAGAGCTGAGTTCGTTGGTTTGGTAGTAATTTTCCGAAAGACGTTTAATAGTGGCACGGGCGCGGGCGTGCCGTGCCGGGTGACAAAAGCACTGCACTAACGGCGGTCCATTTGTCGGCGAGCACGGAAGGCGCCGCGTTCCCCTTTATTTCTGCTGCTCAGAACACCGCTGTGCGATCGCAATAATTATCCTGGACGCCACGCAAATGGCGGTCCAACTACCGTATGCTGCTCGTTTTATGCTCTCCTGGTACAAACTGCTTTTCATTTTCATTGGAGCTTAACTTTTTTAATGCGCTGGGTGTAATTTAATTAACCTAATAGACATCAAATTTAATGAGTTTAGTAGTTAGGTCCTTTTCTATAGTGTTTTTATTATTCCGTTTAGTAAATGATTGAAATCACTTCAGAGAACGAATGAGTTGTGTTCCTGTGGTTAAGAATTGCTCTCAAAATACATACACACAAAGACATAGTAATCATACGATAACAAAGTCACCTTGCGACAGTCATGACCGGTGCACTTTGGAAGACATGTTTAAAAACATTTCACGCTACCAGTGCCACATTCACTAACTGTATTATTTTATCTGTTGCAGGTAAGACAGAACTGGCCGGGCAGGTGAGAGTTTTATTCTCTTTGCGGTTCTCGGGCGACATGTGTGAACTTTATTATGGCCGCCTTTATTGTCCTCGGATCTGTGCCTCGGACAAACGACGCGCGAGCCGACCACATTCCGCCAGTCGCCACACCCGGCACACTCGCCAGTCGCCACCCTCTCGTTGAAACGCCACGAAAATCACCAGTTCATAGACATACAGTAAACTAAACGCGCCTGTTTGATGAGCTAGAAACACTTGCAAACAGTTATAAAAACAACACAAAAATGTAGTTTTCATGAGCATGCGACAACTCGACAAGCGACATACTTATTTACACAAGTACTTACGAGTATGTTATCGCAAAGCAAATTTACACGCTTGAGCAACGGTTCCGCGGCAGTAAATTTATTATAAATTACGAGCTGTGGTGTAAAAAAGTTATACCGTCTCATTGTTTGCGGAGTCGACGATGCGTGTGAACTTTAATGTCCGCGCCATTGTCGCGGCGGTCTGGCTAAACGACTTACATCAGCGACCATTAAGCCGCGCACAGTCGCGCATTAGGCCTGCATTAAGGCGCTACCCCAAGCAAAAGCCGTTTTTTGTGCAGTTTTGGAGCTAACTCTCTTTATCCAAAAGAAATACCAAGTAATAAAAATACATTAAATTTCTACATATTCTTAGACTGCAAAGTGGTAGTTTTATTTTTTATTTTTAGTCTCATAATGTGTAATAAATCCCCTCACAATGAAACCACAAAAATGAGAAAAAAATATTTATAACATGCTTCTTCTCGTAAAGTTAACATTATTTTGATTTGCTTCTTATACTAATGGATAGACAATTTAATAATGAACATAATGCTAGTTTTTTTTTTTCAAAAGACGGAAATTTGATTTTATAAAGAATAAAAATCACTAATTTCGCACTATTCGACCCGCAGTGACTGACGTAAAAACCACTTTGTAGTGCAAGCTGATTAGAACTTTATTCTAATAGTATTTCAAACGAAGTTTGAATCACCACAAATAGAGTTGCTAATTTTGCCTGGCAAAAGCCGTTTTTTGTGCAGTTTTTTGGAGCCAACTCCTCTTTATCCAAAAGAAATACCAAGTAATAAAAATACATTAAATTTCTACATATTCATAGACTGCAAAGTGGTAGTTTTATTTTTTATTTTAAGTCTCATAATGTGTAATAAATCCCCTCACAATGAAACCACAAAAATGAGAAAAAAATATTTATAACATGCTTCTTCTCGTAAAGTTAACATTATTTTGATTTGCTTCTTTACTAATGGATAGACAATTTAATAATGAACATAATGCTAGTTTTCTTTTTTTCAAAAGACGGAAATTTGATTTTATAAACAATAAAAATCACTAATTTCGCACTATTCGACCCGCAGTGACTGACGTAAAAACCACTTTGTAGTGCAAGCTGATTAAAACTTTATTCTAATAGTATTTCAAACGAAGTTTGAATCACCACAAATAGAGTTGCTAATTTTACCTGGGGTAGCGCCTTAAAGCTGACTTAGCGCATTAGCACTCATAACAATAAACGGCCGACTGAGGCGAATTACTATTTATTGCTGCTATTTTGAACGACATTAAATTACAGCCGGCTCTGGGCGAGACGTGAGATACATCCTTATCTCGCACGTTATTGCCGCTTTGACCTATTCGACGCGGCTAATAGCCGGCACCAATTGTTTGTAAGTGTGCTGACTACGAGGAGGTGGAGATACCGCGCCCGGACGGTGTGTCTGCGTAATGATGGCAGATACGATCTGTGATTTCATCGTCCCAATATATGAACACGACGCGATAAACTGAAAGTATACCGTTGATAGCTGATTGATTCATTTTAGTGTAGATAAAGTCACGTTGCGAGGCGACAGGGTTTATTGCCCAAGATTTTATTGTCTCGTCGAGGATACAAAGAGGTCGGGCTGTACGCGCCAGACCACGTTTACCCGCCTAATGGCTTTTGCAATATTTATTGGTCTAATTTAGAATAAAGTATTTTTGTGGTAGATGTATAGCATCATCAAGTGATAAAAGTTAAATTTATTGTCTCTTTTTGTGTCGGTCTATGAAGATAAATATTCAATTTGCTGTGATAATATTTCTAAGAAACGACTCTGCAGTGCAGTTTGATTAAACGAGGTACTAAAATAAATACGAGGAGGTAATTTTGTTAGAGAGAAGTCGGCCATTTGCATTGCAGCTCGTCCAGGAAATTGCTATTGGAGCCGCGCGTCGTGGCTGTCTGGCTACTCGTATTAAGTACTCGCTGATTATCAGCCACCGTGACGGTAACTGCCCACTTCCATCCTACAGGACACTCATTAACGTCGCACTTATAACTAATTTATTGCGCAAACCATTGCAAATTAAACAAAAAAAGTAATGAAGTAGGCTGTGAGCTCATTATGTAAGCTGTCAACAAAATCCAACTGCAAAATTGGAATAACGGTAAACGCGATTAAACACGATAATGTCTTAAATGAAAACATAGTTACAAAACGCAATTAGTTAAATCTGAACAGATAACATCCATCTGATCTATTAGTTTGGAGTTATCTATGAAATCATCAAAGTGGTGAAGCGTTCAATAGTGAGTGGTATTATTTTATGAATTCCTGGTACCGCGGTGGTCTCGAGTCAACCGAAAAATAAATCATTATTCTATTCCACCACATTCCGTTTCGCTTTTGTTTTCTACACCGCAGCATTATGTTTTATTTGGAGAGCTGTAACAGTAAAATATAGCGAGCCTAGAGAAAATTACTAGGTATGTATTTTGCAGTGTATTGATCAAAGACAGTACGTTATTCGATACTTATTTGAACCGATGTGTGAACCTACGTATGTTTTTTCCCACGACTGTCTGGCAGTTTGAGTACTATAAGCAAATTAAGCAACCTACCAAAATGTCCTTTCTTTGGTACTGTTCCGTTTTGTTCAACTCCTTGGGTTATAAGTCGAGATACACGATAACTGCAGACAAATGCTTGCACTGACTGGACAGTTCCACTCAAATCTGTATGGTTCTTTCTTTCTTCAAAATACCATCTCGGACACTAATCTGCATTGTCCTCATGTGAATTAAGCAAGATTTTCTAAACTTCAAAGAGACTATGACTTCTGAGTTTGTTTCGGCTGTTTCTTCTCAGAGTAGGTACCTACTCAGGTACGAAACACCGGACCATCTAGTTTAAAAAAATGACGTGTTGTGTATGAGAATGTGTTTAAGAAAACCTACTTGACTTGCTGAATAAGTATCATTTATCATTTAAAAAAATAAACTCAAACTATTTATAAATTGAAATAAATGCTTTGAGTTTATAGTCACGAACACTAAATACAAGCAAGCACAAACTTTGAAATATGATTTTCTATTAAATATAGATTTTTTTCAAACGTAGTGATTTGGAAGACTTATATATAACGAAATAGGTCTTATCACAAAGTAGATTCCGTTATTCCACGAGAAAATCACTTTTGAATTTTGATAAGTCATCAGCATCATCATTATCATCAGCCTATAATGTTCCCACTGCTGGGACACGGCCTCCTCTTTATGAGAGGAAATGAGCTATAATCCACCACACGGGCCCAGTGCGGATTGGCATATGTCACGTCTTCGAATTTTTGTTTCTAAGCATTAATTTAGAATTAATTTTGCGACTGTACGCACGACAACCAATCAAGCCATACAGAACCAGTCTAAGCAGAACTTTCGTTGTACGAGAAATGTATTTAAAGCGAGGCCATTTTATACTTGAAAAGTACGACTTGATGTGTCGCCGCGTAATACATAATATGTATGTATGTACATACATATTATGTATTTACATCGATAACGTTTGTTACGTCTACGTTTTTGTTACTAATCACAATTATCAGTTTAATTAACGCTAAATATTTGCATAACAATGTTCCGACTTTTGATTACCACTATGTGTTAAGTTTAACTAGGTCATGTACGAGTATGTACTTGTTTCGCAAGGTCAATGTATTATATTCTGACCATATTTTATTTGTATTAATCATTTAAAAGGGCTATCATCATACTCAATTTTGATGAGTTCGGTTTAGATATGGCCAGAAAATTAAAAATAAATATGCCCGAGAAAGCTTGATTTTTTCTCTCGGGAGTGTTTGTTCTAAATAAATATCACAATTTTTCTTGTATTAGAGTGTTAGACTATAAACACTCAAATACCAGAAAAAATGTGATAGCCCTCTTAAGCGCTCCATTTGTAAGTAATACGTATTATCACGTCACGATTATGTGATCTGATTGTACAACTGATTTAACTGTCAGTCTGCCAGTTTTCAAACTTAAGCCTAAGTACTTAATAAAGTTGAAAGTGGTCAACCGTTAGTGAGGATCATGTAGAAACTAAGTCTGACGCCGAATGCACTATCTGCAAGGAAAAAGACGTAGGACATTCTCGGTCAAGGGCAGTCCCATTGTCCATGAAACAAAATCCACCACACAAGGTTTTTTTACTGCCAGCTCCCAGGATAGAATGTGCATAGTAAATGTTTTATGATCCGTCCGGCAGTGCAGCACTAAAACAACAATGTACAACAGCTAAAGCATTTATAATAGTGGTTTTAAAATTTTAATACTGTAATTTGCGAGCTGCGAAAGTACGAACCGTTCGTGCCGCTGCCGCCCTAGTACTTATAGCACGGACGTACCGCAGTGAAGTGATGTAATTCACTTTGCCTACCTATCAGGTGTTTGTTTTCTGTGACTTTTTCCACGGTTTCACGGTAATACGGCTATTAGCGTGAGTGCACATGAGTAGCACGTATTAATTATTTAATGAAGCCGGCTCGGCGTGTCGGGCCGGCCACATGGCCACGCGGCCGCCAGGCCAGCCCCGCGGCCCCGCCAAATGCGCCTCTAATTACACAGCCCTACTTTTAACTAATAACTCGCTAGTGGGTACAAATCGCTCGCTTTATTTTCAGTTACAGTTACAACACACGTTAAGACTAGCCCACGGTTAATTCGCTAATATACAACATAATTTATTATTAAAACGTAAATTACTCCACGCAATTACTTTGTCTGTTTTACTAAGTGGATTAAAACTGATTCTTTTGTTTTCAACAGTATTCTCATCTGAATACTCTGAAACGGGGCAGGCCGACTTTGAAGTTTTATCTCTGTATAAATTGTATTAGTTGAATTTTCTTAACTTTGACAACGTAACCGTTTCTACAAATTGAAGTTTCTTCGAAGATTCTTTGCGAAATTAATAAAGTTTTAATTGAATCTGTTCAAAAGCAATTTTCGGTAGATGTCAACTCTGATATTATGTTTTGGCTGTTTAAAGAAAGCATTAGTAAATAATAGTACATTATGGTACAAGTGTGTAATGTTGGTGATTACCGCCGAGGCGCCATTGAGAACCGAGCCGTTAGGCGAGGTTCTTAAGAGAGCCGAGACGGTAATCATCAACACACACGTGTATCATACGACGTTTTTCAACACACTTGAGTATAAAATAATACTAAAAATAACTATAATTTCAACAGTGAAAACGAGTTGTGAATTTTTTTTCGCAATGGCGGGAATAATTCATCAGTTTTCCTATGCGCGCGCATCTAACAATGGCGATCGCCCATAGACTAAAAGAATGAGGTTCCTTTTTTTTGGCTTTTCGCGGATAGCGTTTCAGCCACGTTCGAAATGGGGAATTCGAAGTTTTATAATTAAAAAAAAAAGTAACAAAAAAAAGAAAACAAAAGTTGCATTTGAGTGAAAGTTTTATTTATTAAAAACTTATAAGTTGAAATTATCTATGTAGATACGAAGTTGTATGAAATGAGCAAGCAATAGGTACTTACATTATAGTACATTATGGTACAAGTGTGTAATGTTGGTGATTACCGCCGAGGCGCCATTGAGAACCGAGCCGTCAGGCGAGGTTCTTAAGAGAGCCGAGACGGTA
This sequence comes from Xestia ashworthii, assembly GCA_950022955.1. Lineage (NCBI taxonomy): Eukaryota > Metazoa > Arthropoda > Insecta > Lepidoptera > Noctuidae > Xestia > Xestia ashworthii. The sequence goes on from OX465563.1 coordinate 7,062,668, forward strand.
ATCATCAACACACACGCGTATCATACGACGTTTTTCAACACACTTGAGAATAAAATAATACTAAAAATAACTATAATTTCAACAGTGAAAACGAGTTGTGAATTTTTTTTCGCAATGGCGGGAATAATTCATCAGTTTTCCTATGCGCGCGCATCTAACAATGGCGATCGCCCATAGACTAAAAGAATGAGGTTCCTTTTTTTTTGGCTTTTCGCGGATAGCGTTTCAGCCACGTACGAAATGGGGAATTCGAAGTTTTATAATTAAAAAAAAAGTAAAAAAAAAAGAAAACAAAAGTTGCATTTGAGTGAAAGTTTTATTTACTTATTAAAAACTTATAAGTTGAAATTATCTATGTAGATACGAAGTTGTATGAAATGAGCAAGCAATAGGTACATTAATTTATTTGTACTATTGAACACGATCTTTTTTGTATCGAAACTTTTTTAAGAACAAAGCAATTCAACCAATAAAATAAAAAAAAAAACCCTATAACTCACTTGTGAATAATAGCAATGAAAAAGTCACAGTTTGATTACAGGTGTCATTATGTGCCTAATTGCGGTGAAATTAGAGCCACTTTATGAGCAAGTGTGTTGAAAATTTATTTGTACTATTGAACACGATCTTTTTTGTATCGAAACTTTTTTAAGAACAAAGCAATTCAACCAATAGAATAAAAAAAAAAAACCCTATAACTCACTTGTGAATAATAGCAATGAAGTCACAGTTTGATTACAGGTGTCATTATGTGCCTGATTGCGGTGAAATTAGAGCCACTTTATGAGCAAGTGTGTTGAAAATATATTTTTCAACACACTTGCTCAACTTGAATTGCTTTGTTCTTAAAAAAGTTTCGATACTTACAAAAAAGATCGTGTTCAATAGTACAAATAAATTAATGTACCTATTGCTTGCTCATTTCATACAACTTCGTATCTACATAGATAATTTCAACTTATAAGTTTTTAATAAATAAAACTTTCACTCAAATGCAACTTTTGTTTTTTTTAATTTTTTTTTTTAATAATAAAACTTTGAATTCCCCATTTCGTACGTGGCTAAAACGCTATCCGCGAAAAGCCAAAAAAAAGAAACCTCATTCTTTTAGTCTGTGGCCGATCGCCATTGTTAGATGCGCGCGCATAGGAAAACTGATTAATTATTCCCGCCATTGCGAAAAAAAAATCACAACTCGTTTTCACTGTTGAAATTATAGTTATTTTTAGTATTATTTTATTCTCAAGTGTGTTGAAAAACGTCGTATGATACACGTGTGTGTTGATGATTACCGTCCTTGGCTCTCTTAAGAACCTCGCCTAACGGCTCGGGTCTCAATGGCGCCTCGGCGGTAATCACCAACATTACACACTTGTACCATAATGTACTATAGTATTTAAATCATAACAATGATAAGAATAGCTTTCTTGTGTCCGTTGGTCTGTTATTCTCTGGTCACGTGTTCACAATTCCTTTGTACGTGTGACAGAAATTCTCGGAGATAAAATTTGCGATCCGTCACGATAGCTATCTCAGTTCAGACATCCAGCCGAGGATTTCTTGCTAAGGCAGCAAAATTGTCGTAATTTCTTTGAAAAATCTTATTGTTGTATTCGCCCTCACTTATTTAACACGATACCATTACTTATTAACGCCTCTGTAGGTAATAAAGCAAGTTAGCAGCGCATTGAATCCCGTCACGAGTGACGCGAACGTCGGTAAATCAGAGTTAACGCTTTCTTTACTCCGGCGGATTTATGGCGGAAGGCTCGACACCTCGCTCGTGTATCTTCTGTAGCTTCATGCTCCCCTGGTACTACTGGTGCGCATCTGTGAACCACGCCGGCGGCGGTCGACACATCCAATCGCTGTTTACGTTGCATTTTATTTGAATAAACTCACATTCGACTCGGGAGATAAAATAAACAGCGCTGATGTTTATAATACTTCACTTCCACTTATAAAAACATACTGATCTTTTTATCGCAGCAAATTCCTCGCGCAAAATAAAAACGCTTTGAATATGACAGGAATAAATGAGATGTCTTGTAGTTGAAATAGTGCGACGATAGTGAGAGCAATCGATCACAGGAACTCGCACGAATTGCAACATTTATATAGATCCGTCCCAAGCTTTCCCACTTTTATCCTGGCGGGAGATTTATATTCACGCGCGACACCTCTACGCCCTTTGAAGTTGTTAGATGGGGGGAATAAATTCTTACCGCGCTCCGTCGTTGTTTTTAATTAAAACGCCATAAAGTTTAATACTTTATTTTTTTGTTTTTTTTTTTAAATTATAATACTTTATTTTATTAATATGTACAATTATGTTTAGAACAGAACAGAAATGATAATTACCAAGAAAATAATGTTTAGCTAACAAACACATCGTAATAAATCAGAAGGGTAAACACATAAAAGACGGTGTAAATGTTAAAAGCCATTACCGGAAGCCATTGTCCGAGTGGTGAGTCAGGGCTCGAGTGTGATCTCCACTTAATCCGGTGTACGCGGATAACAACGCTAACAATGTGATAAAGCGGCTCCGGACACGTCGCACTCGCTCGCAATAACTATAAACTATCAACCGCAAACGTCTGCCATCTTGTACCCGGAGTCGATGAAATATCCACCTCTCCCTCACTTCTCCAGGGAGGGCAGGAGCGCTGTCTCCCTCTGCCACCCTCAGGGCTCGTGCACACGAGCGTTATAAACGCAGCGTCATCTTGCCACTTGGAAATTCACATCTCGTACACAGATTTTCATTGGAATAGTAAAAACAAATAAATGAAACGGGTATATTTTTCTGTTTAATTCACAGACTTTTTGGTTTTTCCGCGTGCCGGCAGTAAATATTTCAGTTTATTTTTGCTACATGTTTTTCATCCGCTTTCCTGTTGCATTCCATCTTTATTTCCCTCTGCTGGTATGATATGGAGTTACTCCTCTGTACCGCTAGCTTCACGTTAAGGCGAACTGAATATCTGCTAAGTTTCGTATTCTCCTGGTATCAGAGTTTAAATTACACGAATTAATCCAGTCGGGTAGTTCGCCTTCCCTCGGGATGAATGTGTTTACGGACTCGATCTCGCATGATATTTTTCTTACGAGGACTGTTTCAAGCAGCTGGATACTTAAGGATTAAATCTGAGTGTAGTACAGTATTAATAGTTTAGAAAAAACTTGGAATCTTTTTTCCAAAATTACTATGTATTTTTTCAACTACATATTCCAAATAGGTAGTATTTTTCCTAAACAATGAAATTGTTTTCATTGTTGGGAGTTGGGACGTAGCGTAGTAGGTATGTGTCATGTTCTATTTCAGAAATTGGCGTCAATTTCAGGAGTTCGAGTATTTGTGGATTTAATCAAATAACATTTTCTGTTATTTTCGACGGTTTACCTAACTTTAACAAATCAAACAATAAAATGTATTGTTTGTCATTGTGCGTATTGTATTGAATCGAGTATCACAAAGAAATGTTTTAGTGATTCAATGGTTGAATTAGTATGGCGATCACAGAGCACTTTCTCAATGGCGCGATGTCGCATGAATTATTGATGTAGGGTGGAGCAGCGAGGCAGACGCGGCCAAACGCGACATCTCTGCACACCATTTTATTGTTATAAATTATTCTTTTTCTTTCCGACCACTTTTATTACTACATCACACAATTCGCTGACTTTATTGCCCCTCATCACATTGAATACCTATGCGTTGTTATTTTTTTGTGCTGATTTACACGTAAGTAATTGTAATGTATTAGATTTTTTATTCCTAGCCATAAAACACTTAATTGAAATCTTGCCAAGGGAGGTTATAAACCGTGTATTTAAAATTTGACTTCAAAGTTGTTTCCTTTGAACAAATAAAACGCACAAAACATTCAATAAACGTGTCATTAAATCCCTATAATAAAACAACAGGATTATTTCGACGGAATGCAATTTGAACGTCGCTTCGCATCGTTTATTGTGAGGTCATTATAAGTGGAAGTGAAATGACATGCATATTATTTAAATTAAGATTTTAAAGCGCTCAACGAGGCTTTCCGGTGAGGGGTATGTTTGAGCGTTCGTCCGTCACTCCGTCAGTGCTCGTCAACAGGTTCTCAAACTGTTAATCAATTACACACACCGTTGGTTCGCGCGCTTTTTCCTCGGCGTAATGGATACCGCAGTCCGCAACACACGTACCGGTAATAAGTACGTAGCCATGTATGTACACAGCGAGGCGGTTGGGTTCACGCACGAATGCCTCGCCGAGTGCGAGGGTAAGCTGAGCGCCTGAGCGGCAGACTAGAGCTACACGCGGTTGTGCTTGTGTGCGGTTGGCTGTTTTTTATTCGTGCATGTGGGGCTGGGGCAGCTTTATACTGGTCGTGGGGCGAGGACGGCTGGATGGCTGGATGGCATCGCATCGCGGCGCGTCGCGTGTGTGCCGCTGCTATTTTTCGAGAGCCCCGCTTGCGTGCACGGTGTCGTTTTTGAGCTCTCTTTGTTTTATTGTTTTCTTTTGCGACTACAAAAATGAGCGGTGCCGTCGTTATTGTTCACTCGGCTCTTGCTCTTGTCTCGTACTGCCGAGTGCCGTTTCGAACGATTTCTTGAGCCGGTTCGGTTGCATTATAATGGCATTATTAAACGCTGTAATAGATTACAGTTTTTGCCTTGTTAACGGTCTATTCATGTCTGCTTTTTGTCCGGCTCGTAGACAACTAGACATAAAAGTTAATTGTTTCGTGGAGTAGAGGTAGACTGATAAAAATAGACACGGTAACTGATTTAAAAGGGCTATTTAAACAATAGAAGTTTTAAGATACGGCTATCGGGAAAGCTCGGGGCCTCTCATTTACATAAGGACGTAGAGTTAACGTCCGCGGCCCAAATAAAGACGGAACGTAATTTGCATATGCAAATATCTTGTCGTTTTCATGCAAATACTTACTTGGTGTATTACAGACGGCTTAATGGTACTTACACAGCCTCTAAGATCCCCAGGGCGCTTCGAATATAACGTACACTTGCTCTATTTGTTCCTGATACAATAAAACGAGACAGATATTTTAATTTACGTGCTGTTTCAAGATGTCTTTTACATGGTGTGTCCTCAAAATGGTTAAACACGACACCTTTTGCGCAATTTCCTTGCTAATGAGAAACGTAATAAGATATGTGTGTGTTCACCGTTGTGTTATTCTTATGTGTTTGTATTGTACCACAATCAAAAAGCTTTTGTGGCTGCAAACAGGTTTTCTGTGTGAGGCATCAGAAATGTCAATCATCCTATTGAGTCGAGAGATATTTTTTGCGTCGGAGCTCATCTTGTTCGTGCGATGATAATAACACTTCTCGAGTACCTAATTGTGGTGTCAATGCCTTTTAAGCAACTTGTTGTGTTAACATTAACACTTATAATGACATTTATTTATGTTTTAACTACTATAGTCCTGAAATTAACAGTTGGAAATACAACAGCTAGCGTTGTGTTTTCACGTGTCGAATTTATTTAAAACTCATGTTTACAGTATCTGGCATGCAGTGTATTTTATAAACATCTGCTTACATTGTAAAATTGATGAATGATGCTCAGATCTCGTCGTTATGTAAACAAGTTTGGATACTTATTCCACTTGTGTATGTAATGTGTAGGTATTGGCCGTAACTGTCTTGTAAATAATATAACCTCCAATAGGTTTATTATTTATTCACGATGTTGCGACAAATTGCTGCGTTCGTTGTAATTATTATCGACGTCGCTTTAATGATAGGGCAAGGGACAGCTCGGTTGATTTTCAGTTACACTGTTATGTGATTTTCAGATTCCATACTGCATTGTAACGTTCCTAATGAATAAATTATAAATTTGAATTTCATTATCGCTTGAGCTTTTTTAAGTAGGTACTTGATGACGTAATTTATTACCTTATACTTACCCTACCAAACCTACTTATATGTTAACATTAAACATACCATTGTGTAAGACGTTGCCAAGGTTGCGTTTCTTAGAAAACTGCACATTCCACTGACAAAAGACAACACATTAAGTAAAACCTTTATTTACAATAACTGCTAAAACAAACTTTACTCAGGCATTAGGTAACACGGAAGAAATGACACATGTTAAAAGCGAAGTGCATTCAAATCGTTTAGTTATTTGGAATTATTCTGTGTCGATGTAGACAATAAAATGTCTGCGCCGGTCTCGGAGCCGCAGCCTCCGATAACATCTCCTCTCGCTATACAAATAGCGCTATTAACCTTAACACCGCTAAACGCGGCATGTTGAGAAACGCTGACCCTTCCATCTCACTCACACGCACTGAAAACTCACTCCATCTCTTTCTCACGTGAGCGTTAGGAGCGTCGCGTGTTTTAAAATAAAGGGCGAGATGAATTAAACTGATAAGTGGAGTGTTCGAGACCGTACGTGACATAATGTGTGGTAATTGATAAAATAAACATTAGGCACTAGTGGCACTAGTTTAACGAGATACGATCACGTGAAGGTTTTGTTTGTAAGTCAATGTGGAACACTGACAAGCTTCGGTTTGTTTATTGAGTACTCGAGTCGATTGAAAGAAATACTATCAATTTATCATACTTTGTACTAATATTTGTTGTACACGAAACTTGTTTGTTAGGGATCTTATACAATTTTTGTTATGACAAATGGTAATAATAATCTCACCTCGATATAGAATTCATATGTTTTTATTGGCGCAAATCAACAGACCGGATGCTTTCAAAACAATTTTGCAATAAGGGAATACCGTTGTAAAATATTTTGATAAATCAACTTGGTACGCAATTTATGTATAATCTAAAAACAATCTAGATAACAGCAAGTGTATCAGATAGATTTTATTAATTGCCGAAATACATCCCAGATTCTTAGGTACTGATCTGATCTGCGGGCCTAAAACATACAATGAATCACGTCAAAAAAAAAAAATCTAAAAATGGACTTTAAGTATGTCATTAGTATAAAGTCCATTTTAAGAATTTCAAATTTTTAACTTGATTCATTATGATGTTCTGCTAAAGCGGCCATTTTAGACCCCCTGATCTCCCTCCAGCCCGGCTAGCATGGGCAGGGGATAAAATTTTATCCACCGGTTATTTCCACTGACAAGGGACAAAATTCAAACAAAAGTAGAAATAACCGGTGGATAAAATTTTTATCCCCTGCCCATGCTAGCCGGGCTGGTTTAATTATTTATTTTTACGTCATATTAATTCTACCACGAGTCCACGATCTACCAGGCTGCCAGCGGCCAAAGAAGTAGTAGCTGTAGTCTCCTGCTGAGTTTATAACGGACGTTTAATTACCGACTGTTTTGTAGCAATGGCTATCGTTTACAGATCTCCCAGAATTCCCTGAATTACCAGCAAGCCATAAATAGTAGTTTCTACGAATGAAACAAGAAATAAATAGACCTAGAATTCGTACGCTTATAACGTCTACATATTGGAACGTGTAATAGACACAAACACATGCTTCAAGGTAGCCAAATCGATGAACGAATTTTTCAAGGTAGCCAAGTCGATGAACGAATTTTTCACGCTCAAAATCTTTCTTTGACTCTTATGAACTTGGAGGGTTGTATTGATGATTTTGATGACTGTAATTCTGTAACTTAATACGTCTTACAATCGCGACCGATATGTTTATCAACATAAAACTTAGCACTGCCCTGCAAATTGCAAAAAACGTAAGAAAATTTGAATTTCGCGGGCCGCCCTGACGCTTTCACCTTAATCGAACTAATTTCACGAAATAATAATTCCTTCCGACGAAACCGTTTATGCAACGCGAAATTGTGATCCAAATACAATCCGAAATATTCAAAACAACATAAAGCACCAGCAATACCAGGCCAGCATATTAAATAAACAAGTAATAAAGTACAATAATTTATAAGCCGACCTAAACTGTCAGCAGTGTCAGCATTTCAATGCAAGCTCTGATTTAAAATACTTATGAACAAACACCCCAAATTGGGGAAGCTAATGCAATACAAATTATGCATGGGGTTGCTGCGGGCAACGTGAGTGAGCATATGCCAGTAATTTCGGCGCGCGCCATCGTCGTTCAACGCCCGTGACATCAAAGGGTTCTCTCGATTTAATCACAATTTGATTAGATTGGAATTGGTGCTTAATGAGCTTTGTGTGCGTTCGCAGCGAACCTAATTACCTTGACTGATGTTTGAGATTCGATTAGTCACTAATACTAATTCCTCTATCATGTTCTAATACGCTCTTCAGCCTCTTCATTATTTTACACAGTTAAAACACGTAGAAGCTATCCAGAGATTTAATCTCAATATTTTATATCGGTACCAGTGCTTCGTAAATAATAAAATAGTGTTATTTATTTCAAAAATATTTTCCAGTTTCATCCGAGATTTTGCTCCGAATCTCGTTCGCTCGTAAAACTGCACAAGAAAAAATTAGAGATGTCATGGCCGCTTTCTTTGCGCGGCTACGGTCATAATTTCATTTTCTTCGTCGGGGTAACATGAGGCAACGGAGCTCATTTCATAAACCCATAATGCGGTCGCTGCATCTCGTTCGCTCTCGGCGCGAGTGAGCAGGAGAAGCAGAGCTATAAAAGTGTTCCCGTCGAAGTTTGAGCTCTACGACGCTCTGTGTAGACACAGTTTTCGGTTAGATAAGTCGGCGGGTGATGTCTTCCGCCCTCGACAAACAGCACACTCACTACATAAGTAGAAGTTTTCTGCTTCATTTATTAGCAGGCGAATGTCGACGTGGAGCCAATAAACCGGCGTGCTCGCTGCTCGCCAGTTCGCCACCCTCTCCAGACGATTTATGAGTGAAAGTCGTACTAATTCCACTAACAGCGCTCCCCCAATTTGAATGTTAATTTTTAACAATTTAAGACTGTTTAGTGACTTTGTTATGAGTTGAGGCGCGTCTGGTGAATTCGTAATATCCGTCTGTAGCTCATTCATTTCAGATTTGCGCTCGAATGGCAGCTGTAAAGGTTGACGTTGTAATGCCATTTTACGATTATAGTATACTGTAAGCACCCGTGTACTGTGAATTAATGAGAGTCTAACAAATCCCGTCTTGTCGCAGAGAGTTATTCAACGTATTTTACCGAAAAGATATAAAACAAGTATTCGCAGAATGAAACCCAAACCAATTCCTTTTGTGAATACAAATATGTATCTTATTTATCAATTACTGAACATGAATCACGTTTTATTGTAGTACTTTATTCTTTCCAGGTAAGTTTGCGGGTTTGATACAATTTGGAGATTCGTCCAATCATGGGTAATTTTCCACCCACAGTCCCACATTCAGGTAAGTGCAAAAAAAATGTGTGTTCATATTAGGTAAATAATTTATGAATATTCTTAAAGGCATTAGGTATGAGTATGTTGGCTTTGCATAATTAAATGTTTTCAGTAACCTTTGAAAGTGAAGGCATCGAGTGGTTATGCAAAATGATGGATTATGTCTGGCTGCCATCAAGCGTCATTACGCGAGTGTGAGAAGAATGTCATAGACACGTCTCTATGATTATACTCAATCTATAGGATTGAAGCTTTACGTGAGAATGTTAGTAAGTAGCCTACCTGCTTAGACATTTTATTCGGCTCATGTTTTTTTTTCCAAGGTGAGGCCTTCAAGGATTGTCACGCGATTTTCCTTAGTAGGTACATTTCTTTGAACTTATCATAATTTGGTTTAGAAATACAAAAAGCTTAGGACCCAAAAAATAATAAGATGTGGAGTTTATCCAAGTGATTTCTATTGCCTTTGTAATGGAACATTATAGAGACAAGAAAATAATAACGTTTGTGATAAAGTAGGCATTAAGGAGGTTAAGTAGTTGAATGAACACTTACCAGGCATTCAGGAGTCACAAAGACGTTTATAAAGCCACTGTACCTCAGTAAACTTCCACATAAACCTGTTTGGCGATCAAAAACAAATAAACCCCAAATAGAATAGCTCACACGTTTAAAAGCCGACATAGCTCGACATCCATAGCTCATTGACTCCCAGGGGCACATGCCCGAGATATTGCTCGGTAATTGTCTCCATTGCCCCGGCTCCTCCTCTAGTTCCGTTCATTAAATAATTAATTTGGATTGAGGTAAACCATGTCAATACCACTACCAACAGGTATATTGTAACCTTAGCAAATACCCAAATCCGACGCGAGACTGCTATATTATTTACCCGAGGGCAAATTCCCTCCTTTGATCTCCCTCCCCGACATTTTCTTATACCCTCCGCTTTAATTATTTTGCCTTTGAGCCTCCCTCTGCGCTCGTGGAGTGAATTTTAAGAGGCTGTCACAAAATGGACTCTTAATTACGAGTCGACCAAGTTTTATTTGTAATAATTAATAAGTTTCCTTTAATGTAACGTTACGAATGCTATAGCGTTAAATAAACGATAAGATCGCTGTCTCTAGGGGTCACTGTTTCTCTCTGACCACTCATAAATTGTTGACATTTTAGTACTTAATTAGAAATTTACCCAATTACAGCGCTGACTTTTGACTCGATGTTGACCTAAGTAGAACTTTCAGCTTTACAACTTAGAGCTCTAAGGTTGTCAAATTACCGATCATATTGACAATCAATTCGGTTTTCGCAAAGAAACGGAGTCTTTTCATTTTCTCCAGCGTATACGATTTAAAATGATTACAAGGTTCAAAGCGAAAAAGCCATTGTGTTCGTGTCATTACAACAGAAAACTCGACAAGTTTTTATTTTTTTATTATAGGTACTTTTCTACGTCATCCTGTGTATTCATTATCATTCAAAGCATTTTTTTCGTTTCAAAAGACTTGGCAGTTTTGCTGACATTCTCAACACCCTAGCCTATTTGCTTGGATATTTATTTTATTCCCCAAAACATTTGGAAATAACTTGATTCTCTCACATATGAGAAAGAAAATGAGATTGGAACCCTATTTCGTAACATTTGTTGTCCTTGTTTGACCTCATTCAATAATAATGCTGTTTTAGAGAAAGGACACGCGTTTGATGTCTCTTCTATCTGTGGTACAGGGTTCATTCGATATTCGAGACCAGGGACGCCTATACAGAAGTTAGTAGACTATCAACACAATTTAGAAGTGACGAAGAATTGTTACTTTATTCTAGCGTCGAACATAGACAATAAATGAAGCGTGACGGATATTCATTATTGAGTTCGAGTAGAGTAGTGTATTATAGTTTCTCTTCTTAAAGGTATACCATAAGTAGTTTGTATCGTTCAAGTCAAGATGTAGGAGATGACAGGGTATAATTTTATTGAGGAAGTTACCCCAGGTCGGTCGTTAAACGCCGACTGTGGCGATCAAGTTAATCCATTACGATTTTATACTGTCGTAAATGTTTCATGACTGCCGTCAACTGTTAAAAGTTTATTTGCCATAATTACAAAATTAAAATTCTCAATTGACTTGGGAAGTTTTAAACTTAAATAGAAAGGTTTGAGGTATTATAAAACGGAATAGTACTGTGATTTGATGGAGCGTTCAATTCATATTTATTGGATAAAAGATAAACGAAAAATCATATTTGAGTAGCCGAGTTTAATATTAAATGTTCATTAATCCGTAGAGAGATCGTAAAAATATCTAGCTTTATCGAAGTTATTTTTTGATCGAATCCCTCGTGTTTGCATGCTATCAACAAAGACGCACATTAACTTTCACCCGAGAGATAAAACGGGGTTCTTAATGATAATATTAAATGCGTATAAAATGGTAATGGATTGTTTATCAGACTGTGTTCACATTTATATTATTACTTGCTCTTTGTCTTTGTCGTAGATCCAACTGAAGTAACTAATTTGAATTGGATTAAATACCTACGGCAATTATCCGGTAAACTAAATCAAAATATTAGATCATACGTTATTACAGGCATAAGCTTTGTTAATAATAACACAACGTAACGTAGGTATGTTAACAGAAAATCTAATTAATTAAATAGCGTGAGTAGTATATTAACGCGAACGGTGAAAGTAATAAGTGAATATCAGGCGAACTACCAGGAGAACATTATCGTGTCGAAAGTGTGGCGTGTGGGAAGTTTGCGTGCGAATTAGCCGGTAACAACATGGGAGGTTTCGTTAATCCTATTATCGGCTAGGTATCCGACTATCCGTAGCTCGGGCCGAGGCAGGCCGTGGTCGACACTACAACTTTTACTAGCCGCAGCTTCTTTTTCATCCCCACTGTACACTTGATTGTTCTTCTTTGTAGTATGGTTAGTTGGTTTTTTTACACTGGTATTTCAAGCTGAAACCGCTTAGCACTTCCTTGGTTTTATTTTTTGTACCTTTTACGAGAAAACTTTTACATAACATTTATACAAACGTTGTATGATACCAGGCGCAAATAGTGTAGTGTAACATTACTTACCGTCCTTTCCACGTTTTTGCTTTATAAGTTATAGTTGATAATACTTACATTACAACAACTAGACAAATCACATTTTTCACCGAGTTCCAGTGGAAGCAATTTGTTTTTGTACAGTAAGCAGCGGAACAAAGGAAAGCTCGGAAAACCTTGTTAACTTTTTAAAGCATTCGTTGGCTCCTCATGCATTATTCAGAACAGCCGGTGGGTATACACACGCATCCGTATGATGTTGTGTGTTTGTCACGGCCGCGTACATGTGTCCGCCACTACCAGGATAACATCGGCGGTAGCGGGCCGCTCGCTACCCTCCTCACAATTGACATTTCGCAAAGAGCCAACCCTTTTGTTGCTCGGATGAAATGTGAATTTCAATGAAAACGAGGTTAAAATTGCTCGGCCCCGACATAGCCGTGAGCCGTAAAAAAGAGATTTCATTACGGTCCATTGTTGCGTTATGATTTTCACGTTCCATTTTATTTTTAAGAATATTGTTAAAGCACAAACACTTTTTCATGCAGTTTAACGTTTGTATTACAGTGTAGCGTCTCGAAAAGCTTTTAGAACGCTTTGTTGGGAGGGCAATTAACTCGGGAGGGTTGTTATTGTGTTTTTCGCTTGCTTTTACTCAATTAAAAATAATTTGAAATAATAGCAACGGCACAAAGACAAGAACGAGACGCGGCTGGAATAATTTAAGCTCCAGTCCCACCCCACGGAGTTAGCATCTTGTTTCATTAACGTGCCGAGTGTCTCGAGTAATATTTATATGAGTTGCGAATCATGAATATTTAGTTATTTACACTGCGGCCACGGCTTTAAAAAGAGCAAATTTTGACAGAGGTTCTCTCGCCGTTAATAAAATACAAGGATTACTCAGTGGAGTGGCTGCGTAACGTTATTTAATTTAATAGTTTTATTTGCGGCGGGTGAGATACACGCACACAAAGCCGTCGGACGTTAAGCTTCTTTTATCTCTCCCCGAGGCGGGATGAAAATCGAGCGTCGATATTGTGCTCGTAAAGGGCGTTTGGACGGGGATAAATAACACGTCGTCGGGCCGTGTGCCGACTGTACCGAGAGGAGCCGAGCACGGGTTACTTGCGAACTGCACTCGTTACTGCGCTCTTAGTACACTTTTTGTGAAACCAACGTGCTTAGTAGGAACTTGTTGTTCGTTTCCTATTCAAATAAATCAATGTTGACTGTAGTTGGAGTATACAGAGTGGGCTTGGGGTTGATCCATGTCGATTTTTAATTTCGGAGAATAATAATAGGGACATCAGTGTTGCCAGAGTTGTCATCTATCGCTCAGAGCTCACTACAAACCCCTAGGGATGAGGAGGGTGAAACACAAACATTTGCGTCCCAACCCCGCCCCGGACTATTGTACTAGCAACAAAACTAGAGTGACGGCAATGACGGTGTGTGCATTGTCCGTTGTGCAATTATACAAACTCGAAATATCTATTCATTCGGTGGTTTTAACACCTTTTTTGTGTCCTAAGAGAAAAAATAATCAACTCGAATGATGCAAAATATTCCTATAAAAATCAAAAGAAATTGTTTTAACATTAAGTAAATCAAAATATAAATATTGTTATTTTAAAAAATGTAAATCGTACGTAAAATTAACAATTTTATAAATAAAATCCTACCAGCTATAAAACATTCATCGCAAATAGAATGAAGCACTTAACTGAATTTGCGTGTTTTTCAACAAATTACGTCGGCTAGTGTGAAAGAGCGAATAAAGAAGAAATACGGCCTAGAGGTATAAATCAGATTACTCTCTCGCGCAGCCCACTGTGCTTAAATTAAATGGCTTTGAACGAAAATTACGATGTTTTCCAAACGCTTTTATTTTGTTGTTCATTCGTCTGAGGAAATTCGCGAAATATTGGTGTTAAATAACATGCAGATGCCAGGCAAATTTTTGTGTTCGCTGAAATTACACGATTCATTCATATGTATGAAAAACAACATGTTCATTCCTGTAAGTAAAATCAATGATTTATTATTTTATCTTTCAAAAACACGCTGAAATGTTTCTTCAAATGCAAACCTTAGTAATAAAACTCAAATTGTGTAAACATAGATTGTTAACCATCAATTCTTGTTTTATAGTCTTCTTATTTTCGAGACGATCATAGAAATAAACCTGTTGTATACAAATGTGTGCGCTGTGGTGAGCGCTGAGCCCGTACCTTCGCTATGATAATATTGAAGTATTGAACGATGTATTTAATTATCTGTTTGTATTGTGTCGGAATTCTTCAACACTTAGTAAATAATTGGATCCAAGCTGCAATTAGTTTCATACACACAACTGAGCCAGTCATTCGCAGTTATAATAATTATTATTTCATAAACCATTAACCTCCAAATATAAACGGCGACCAAATCACGATCCCTTCTTTTTTTTATTGCTTTATTTCTCGTGATATTTTATTTGATTGCTTTTTGAGAACCGGTCGTATTATTCACTGAGCGCTGATTTAATATTGAATTAAATCTTTGATGTATGTCTATGTTTAAATGTTAATTCCTATCGTGTTAAATGATTATACTTTGAGGCTATAACATATTGACATTAGTGTTTTATGAACTCATTAGCCGCTTCCGTTACATGTAAATTATTCAAGATATTTCTTTTGAACAAATATGTTAACACCATGTTTTATTCAACATCGTAAGTTATTTAAGCGGTCACGGATTTTTAAAGTGCGATTATCGTGGAAATGAATCGTTTCCATACCATCATAATATCTATTAAAGAGCGAACGCGTTCAACTTGAGCGAATTTCATTTCCATACATACCAGGCGCCCAAGCACGCTCAGAGGTTGGAAATATAAAGTCCCTTTGGCAACGATAAAGGCGTTCCAGATTCAATGCAATTTCGTCGTGTGTCAGTGTCGCCATTCCGTGTCACATCGTGCGCTTCCGCCAGCCAGCCAGCCAAGGCGAGGCTGGGCTTTACGCGTTTCGCTTCTCATTTACAAAGGCCGCCTTCGAACAAAGTTGCATTCTTTTAGTCTGTGGCAGTTCCCGACAAGAATCGCTGCACAACCCTACTTAGGTTTTTACTGAGTCTTTCTTTTGTAATGAATAAACTCTTTGTTTTGAGAGGAGAGAAGCGAGCCCGGCTCGATTAGCATTTCGTTTTCATTGCACTCAAATTTATCGCATAAAAGGTAATTTATGCAAATCTTGTCGTCAGTTTAACGTTTTGTGACGTCATGAGACCCAATAAAAGTGATGTTGAATAATCATCTCGTATTTTAGATGTCATAAAAGCCGTACTTAGATGTTATTTATATGGGTGTCAATATATGCGAGGTAGGGTACTGAACCGGTTCTGTAAATGCTCTATTTACGGCCGGAGCGGCTGCCTTCCTATTTCATACAATCTATGGCTCCTTTTATATTCCTATTTAGGCAGGAAGTTTCCCCCTTGAATAAAAGAGAGCGTTTCAAAGCGCCGCCGCCTCCCGGTATATTAAAAAATATTTCCCTTGCATTTTCTTTGCTCAAAGTTTATTTATTTACGAGCTTGCTATAGGTGCGCTTTTGTTCTGTAATTTTTCATTTTCAAGGGCCACTTTTATTATTATGTGGGTGGAATTAAATGCTTTATAAGTTTGTTGTCTTTCTTTTAGATGTTGTCATCATTATTTAATATATTATGACCTGCAACTTAAATAAACGCTGCTGAGATAACGGAGCTCAAATGTCAGAAGATTAAAGTTTATATCAATGATTGATTAGTTTAATTGCTGAAAATAAATAATTACGATAATAACTGCAAAACGACATAACAACATACAGCACTCAGCAGTGTGAGCTTTAATCTATTAACCGAAATACGAGTACCCTTAAGAAAAAATAATTAGAGCCATCGTGACCTCAATCATAAGATATGAATATGAATATTATTATTATGAATTTCCGTGTGACGTCTTATCGCTAGTTATCTCCTAAAGCATATACTTTCGTCACATTTGTTCATGATTTTGGAAGTTCTTGAAATAAACTAAAAACAAAAAGGAAACGGTTACGAAAAAGGTTGATCAAATTTTACTCTATGTGCAGTACAGTACAGTCATATTATTTTTGCAAGATGCATCTTCATTCTTCAAAACATGCATGTTTCTTGCTAGTAAAATTTGTGCGACACTAAAATCTCATTGTGTAATTAAGTATAACTAAGTTGTTTGCTTGCCACGGCCGGGCGGCCCCTAATTCAAAAGCTAATTAGGGAGGCTCTTAATAAGGCCCACCAAACTCGCTAAAGAAGTTGTAAAAACTAAAATACGGAGATTAAAGTACATTAAAACCCATCTTTCAACCTTTATTGTAATTGAAACTTGAATTTCGTTTTCATTTATTCCTTTTTTAATTACAGTGTCGGGGTTGACGGCGAGATTTTATTTTTAATTAATCTCGTTCAAATTTCCGAATGAAGGCGCGCCTGTGTGAAATGGCATTCGATTGTTTTTCTATACCAGTTCTTTTTTTATAAACCTTCTTTCTTTTTAAATGTACCAGTTCGCTTTTTAAAAACGTTCTTTGTTTTTCTGTTGATGTAAACCTTGGGAGCTGAAGTGTTGTTTAAATTCCAGCGTTTAGCAAAAAGTATGATTGGATTTTTAGTTCCAAAGAAAACATTAAATATACGAGTACTTAGGGTGAAAAGGTCAAATCTATTATCGTATTTTTATTGAACCATAAACTGGGATACACAATGGTACAATACACACGCTATTGTATTTCTGTTTTCATCGTACGTTGAGAACATTGTGTCCAAATAAAATCCAGTTTTATTCATATGTGGCAAAAGGCACTGAATAACAATTTTAAAATAAATAATCAACGATCAACAGTAATTTAAATGAGTTTTTTCATCTTCACATGAATTTCATAGTTGCCCAAACAACGCATTAAACAAGCTGATGGTATCTAAAACTAGATCTAGTGATTAACTTTATCTGATACGTCTGACATCCCAGGCGTGAAGTTTTTTTGTTTTTATAATAATGAATATCTGATTAGTGGCAATGGAAGCGTTTGAGAGCGATGCGGAATTTGCATGAGCCGATTAGAAAAATATTTAAGTAATACGTACCCGTATAAAAGCGCATAGTTTAACGTGCTCGTGGCAAAATAATAACAGCCGCTCGGGTCGTTCTTTAGGTTAAGCCGTGCTAGCCTAGGTTGGTCTGTGAATGGGTGACCTGACCACCCAGTACATACCAAGTTTTCTCCGTGCCGAACGCACGTTACGTTGTTGGTCCCGACTGTCATTTGTAGATCTTTGACAGTCGTTACAGGCAGTCAGTGGGCCAAAAACTCTGACAGCCAGTCTTGCCAAGGGGTATCGTATTCCCCAGTATGTTAAACTGGGTTGTGGAGATAAGCCTTTTCCCAACTATGTTGGGGTCGGCTTCCAGTCTACTCGGATGCAGCTGAATACCAGTATTTTACATGGGGCGACTGCCTATCTGACCTCCACAACCATTGGTTTAGGTATTTTTATAATAACCTAATAGAAATTGGTATTAATTAGAACATCTCAGAAATGTTATTTGTCATTAAGTATCTTTATTTTTGTGGTAAAGGATTGCGAGTAATGGTTTGTTGGAGCCAGTAAAAACTATTCTTTTTATTTTAGAACTCTGAGCTGCCTATTTAGTCCGCCAGACTAGCGAAAATACTTAATTATAACTTTTTGTTTATTGTAATACATTTTGGTCTATATTCACCAAAAAGTTGATCTTTTCGGTGAACATGGACCTTACAATTTATCTTTCTTTTTGTAAAGTACCTAGTTTCTTAGTGTTAACAAGTACCTCTGCCTTTGTTCACAAGCATAGTTTACTTACACAGCTCTGCTAAGGTATTTTCTTTGTGAAAACGTATCTCTTTAAAATGAATTTCTTTTACAACCCTTTTAGTGATTCTCTAAATTATTAGTCTCACTGTTTCGCAATATTCATTTACTTTCAAAATTATTCAGCTCGATGTTTTATTTACAGAATGTCCTTTTAAAAAATGTAGTTGACGCGCACTTTTGACAGTTGCAAAAATAATGAATAAATTAAAAAAGTTCGCAGTAAACCGAGGGTTGAACGAATATTGAAACAGTTGCGCATCAAATCGAATTGTACAAAGTTAATTACGCGGTGTCAGCCCTGATTAGGGTACCCACGACCCTCCGCTACGCGCGGACAGTCTGTCCGTTGTGTTGCTTAATTATTATTTATAACTCGTTACCGCTTCTGATTCTGATACGCTACTGGAACTACGAATGCGTATTTTTATAACACGTAACCGCATAAATAATATTTCATTATGCTAATAAACTCCTATTGTTCACATTCCTTAAAGCCTAGTCGTATTTTGGTTATGAAACTGTACGTTAAACATAAACACATTTTGCTTATGAATTCAATATGAGCAGAAGCACATGTATTACCACCACCGAGGTTATTCAAGTAATTTGTCTCATAAATATTTTGCTCTTTGATTTACATAATTTATTGAAAACACGAAGCTTCAAAGGAGAACACGAGAAAAACGGCATGATAATTATTTCCAGTGCTCGCCAACGGACCGCTTTCTTTACCTTTGAAAGTTCATTTAAATGATAATTTCCTCTACTAAGAGGGTTTAGGCGCTGCAGATTTCCTCGCAGTTCTCGGTACAATTAGCCTTATCCGTAATTTCCTTAGCTTCTTTCTTGGCAGATTTCTTATAAGTCGTAACACTGATGTGTTCTAGCCCATTAGTTGACACGAACACACTTTGTCGCCACTTATTCCGCATAGCAGAAAATTAATGTTCCGTCTCGGGTAGGTGGTGTATAAACAAGATGGTGGGTGGCTCCGCCCCGGTATTTATTGCTTCTGGCACGCCGCGAGCGGCCCATCCACCAAGCTGCCATAAACGCGAGCACTAAAACGTGCCATTTCCCTAAATTATTTTAATGACGTATGTTCCCTCAGTTTAGTGGATTGTAATTCGGTTACACTGTTGGGAATCGCTTCCCGTGCTCCAGTGGACGTATCCGTTGCCAAATATTCACCAGTTTGCGAGATTTAGCCGTGATTTGTCGCGGTCGACGGCGTGGAAACTAAATTGTTACAAGTTCTGGAAACGATACTGTTATGAGTCAGTGTGCGGGCAAGAGGGGACATTGTTTCAAGTCATTAGGCATGTGGGATGGTATCGCTCGACGGAACGCTTTCCTTTTTCGGAGCTTGTCGGCGGTGTGACTACAAATTAGATCCAACGAAGCCGTAATAGAAGATCTTCAAACGACTCCCTTCGGTGTCTTAATCGTACCGGGGCATGCCGACGCGCTCATTACACTCCACGCTCGGCACGCTCTTTTGTTCTTGTCGGTTGTGAATTGATTTACTCGCTATTGTGTGTTGCGGCTGCACTGGCATTCCGCACCACACCATGCCGCATGCCGTTGCTACACCTCCGACTGTTGTTTGCGCTCGATATGCTCGTTGGCGCCGTTGGCGGGCGCTTCACCTCGCTTTTATTGAAATGTAAATTCCGAGTCCCGGTAATAAAGTTTTTTTTCTAAGTTTCTGCTCGTGAAGCGAGTTCGTTTGTCAAGATAAAACGGCAGCTGGTCGGGCCCGACCCCTCTTGTTTGCAGTCAACTAGCGGGAGAGCATTGAGCCGGCGTTCATAACTTCGGCTGGGCGACCCCTCCGCGTCGCGTACAATGCCTCCCTCTCGAGTCTCGACTGGCTCAACTTGTAACGTTCACACCGTCATCCATAAAGGATTTAATGGCAATACGGTGTGTCGAAATATTAATCTGTTTGTGGCATTATAGTTCTAATCTAAACTAGTAGGTACAGTGTCTGTTGTCTCCGGGCGTGCGTAGCGGTCGCGCACTGCGGTCGAGTGAACTCGAAGTCGAGTGCCGCGGCGCGGCGTCGGTGGGCGTAAGACTATCGCACATTTGTCATTCGACTAACAATAAAGCGTTTAATTTTATTTATAGGCGTCGCGTGGGCATGATTTAATCGATTATTTGCTGTTATCGCAGTTGAGATATTCAGACGGTATGACTTCATCGTTATAGATCGGATTATAGTAGTAGCAGTAGGGAAGTAGTTGCGGCATTTGATAATTGACAAGTTATTGCAACAGACTTAGGTCCATGTTCACCAAAAAGATGACGGACGATTATCTAAAAACAGCTGTTTAAAACATATTTTTGTATGGGAACATGTCACAGTGACAGCTGTTTTTAGATAATCAGACTGTTATCTTCTCGGTGAACATGGACCTTAATACATTTTACAAATTCGATTTGTTAAATAAAAGGCAGGTGCTTGAATACGAAGCTATGAAACGGAAAGTTTCTTAGATTACAATCATCGTATCATTATTGGAGCGTATTGATTGAATCCACTTCGTCATTGATAGAAACTGAACCGTGAAAAGATTATTGCTAGACTATAATATCTGTCGATTCACATAAAATTTTGTTATTTTTCCAAAAGTACTCTTCGGAACGACATCTCTCGGATTCAACGCTGGAGTGCTTCAGTTTGCAATTTGTGATGCCATTAACCGTGTGCGTGAGCGAGAGGGGCGATGGTGTCGCACTGTTCTCATATCGGGCGCTGAATGTAAATGGCTTCATTTGATTATGTTCTACGCCGTAAACGCTCTTTGAATTTATGCAATCCCGGCAACTTGGTACAAGTGGTACCGCGGTGCGCGGTCGACTCGACAAACGTTACGATTTTCCGGAGATATCGTTGAGAAAAATTACAATATTCAGGAGAGTCGCAATTCGATGGTTTGTTATTTTCATTTCGTTTTTTTTTGTACTTTACCTACAGGTACCTACGTGGCCAAGATGTAAGAAAGATTATCTCTTTTAGGAATATCCTCAAAAAATTGAGAATTTTTGGGCACATTAGTAATAAGCTTCCACAATAAAATGTATTATTTTGTCAAATAAAACGAAACAGGTATTTAAATGTAAATTTTATTCACATTCAAAGACAAAGTGCAACTGCAACGCAAACTACTCTGTTAATTTGTACATGGCCGCCATTACCCGCGCAAACAAGCCGTTAACATTTTAATTACTTATGTACATATGTATTTACCTCAATAGTAACATTTGTGTAGTAATTTCAACATAATTCGTGCGAACACTATCAAATTAATATAACGGCAACAATAAGTTTTAATTAATAACACTTGGGTTGGGAAGCGTATAGCGGGGTACGCAGCGGTGCGGGAGCAAGCGTTGTGGAGTAATGTTCTATTCGATACCAAACTGATTAATTAATACGACACACTCACAGCCTAGTTAACGTGTTATCTTTATAGAGATTGGATTTACTTGTTTAACCTTTGCAATGATATATTGTATCAAGTAACCTTTGTCAAGTTAGCGTTTTGTATGCATAGGTGCAAGATAAGCATCCATGTTCGACTTGGTAGTTTATTTAGTTAGATCGATATTTGTATCGCGTTGCACTTACTGTACATTATTAGTTTTATTGGAACGAAGTTCCTTATCGCGCGTTGTGAAAGGGGGCTAGACGGAAAAAATTCTTACGAAAAAGTTGTCACGACACTTTTTAAAAATAAATGAAAGTTGCAATGCGTTTGTTTCATTTCTATTTCGCATTGAACAGTGTGGTGTCGCGACGATTATTTTTGTTGAGTGAACATTATATTTGTTAATAATAAAAAAAATATTATTATAACTTAAAAAAAATAAAATTTTATTACAATTCCTTCACTAGTTAATCGAAAGAACTTCGTTCCATCCGGGTGTCCCTTGACACCTCTCAAGTTTTTTAGCTTAATTTTATTTTATTTATAATTAATTTCCACGCCTTTTTGTGTTTAATGTCATGATTATAAAACAAATAAGTCTCCTACAAATTATTGTTACCCTAATCTAAGTTTTTTTCTGCATGATTCAAGCGATTGATAGGCTGTTTCTTACTCAACTAAAACATACATTTCACTATCAATTGAATAACCTACAAACATTGCGTCAGAGTTTTCAACAAAAGCAAATTAAAACTACTAGTAACAGGTTTTGATTTATTGTAGAAACACGGAATAAATAGGATATACAACAAAACTTTCAGAATCAACAGCCCGTTATTAAGGCTACTACGTTCAGTCGTTCACTTTATATTCGCCGTTCACCATTCACTCATCGGTTACCATTATTCAAGTTTGGTGAACGACTGGGAATTGGGATGTTGAGCCTCGTGTGAAAGTTTACTAAACTAATTGACTATGATAGTGTTACGAGCTGGGTATGAGATAAATTAATTACTACCGATTAAACAACACAATAACTTTATTAATCACAAAACAATTTAAACTTAATCACAAGTACACTACAATGCACTACTGATCACTATTCGCTTAGATATCGCACTTCAAGTTCACTTCGATTCGCTTCGTTGTGTAGCCAAAGCAAGACTGACTGTCGCGGCCCTGAGCGGTCTATTTATACTCGCCCACAGACACACCAGAATAACCTCGAATATTCTAGAGGGTCATAGAAAACACTAACAAAAGAGTAGGTAGGTAGGTAGGTAATTATTATTACTAGCTACTTGTACAACACAAACAAATATGAACCGTATGCCCTAGGCGTACGGTCGAAATTCTAATGTCTTTTTATAAAGAGGTCGCGAGTTTGTAGGTACCTACCCAACTTTGAAAGTAATAATAATAGAAAACTCTCGAAATTCCAACGTACACATACTGTAATCACGTGCTTTCTCGAATGTTCTAGTAGGTCCGATGTAACAATAGTTTTTCAAACGTAGCAATGTTTTTCAATATATTTCCTCGGAAACTCGCTCTAGTGCTAATAAATAAACTACTATCAAATATTTGTGTTCATAAAAGAGACTATCAATAGAAAAATATTTAATTTTATCAACAAATTACATTAATTTGTGTTCAATGATCAATATTACATTGTTACCCTAGGGGTGTACCGTGAAAGTAACTTATTTAGTCCCGAGACCGGGTTTGGCGCCCGAACAAAGTGAAGGCTCTAATAGTTCGAGGGACTAAATAAGTCTTTAACCCGAGGTAAACACTGTGCTTTTCATTACGAATACAAAGCAATAAAAATAAAAAAAACATGAATTTACTCGAAAAAAAAATGACGTTCGGAATTCGGATTGCCGCTTTCCCGCTTAATTTTTTGTTTTTTTTTTCTGTGGCCGTTCAGCTATTCAGCCATTACTTACCTAGTTTTCATTTTCATTTTTGAAAAAAATGGTTAATATTTTGCCCAAGTCTATGTTATTTTAAAGAAACAGTTGAAAGTACATAATAATGAAGTTATTTAAAAAATATATATTCTTAGTTAATGCTAAACTTTGTTATTTCAATTTTACATCGCGCTGTAATTGAGTGGCCGTATAGAAATTTGGGGATGGTTCAATAGAAATGTGAAAATAGAACTAGTTCTTTTTTTTAATTTTACAGCTGTCAGTTGAAAGCGATTGCCCCTAGGGCTGAAAAGTATTACTTTCAACCCGCTCCTCAGATAACTTCAGACCTACTTTCCGAGTAATGAAAAAACGCGGAAAAAAAAAGCGAATTACTTACTTAGATCATACATTTTATTAATAAATACGTACTGTAGGTAAATGCAGAATTGAGTGAATATCTGTTCCAGTTTAGGTCACGTTACTTTTTGTTCTATTATTTTATTTCTTCGAAAGTGTATTAAAACAATGTTGTTTGATACACGATTTGTTAATGCAGTTCTTGGTAATTTCGCCTCGGCTGCAATAACAAAGTTTCCCCACTTATATCAAAATGTTGGGATGTTCCTTACATACTAGATTTTTTTTTATATCTGTGGGATTTAAACTTAACTGGCGTGTATCCCATTTAGACATCTGCCCAGCCTCCGGGGGTTACAGGCATGTTATATTGTATTATGTAATATACTAATTAAACGTAAATTATATTAACTTTTCATAATTATAATAATATCATTATGTATGGCTTCACGTTCACATTATTGCCCAGTGTTGCAAATGAAAGTAATTTACATCGGCTTTCATATTTCGCGGCATGGCATTCAATTTGATGAATCAATTAATTGAATTGCTGTTTTAATATCGACGTCGAACAAGCCGATTCCCTGGATCCAGTCGTATCGTCGATAGTAATTCTGGGCCAAAGTTTACTATACATACATACATAAAGGGTGTAAAACACCTCTTAACGAAGTCGAAGGGCACTTGTTTTGCCGGTCATTGCGATATTTTTTTCGTCCTGCACCGTACATGGTACAGTGGACCTGGGATCCTTCAGTTACGGAGATATTGGGGTCAAAGTTCCAACTTCTTGGCAAGTTTTTTTTTTTTAAATAAAGTTTTTATTGTAAGATTATTACTTTCAACACCCCTACGACCCCCGTTATATTTAATCCACCCATCAGCACAATGTTTTGAGTGCGTTACATTGAGTTCTACAACAAAACATGATTTTTCACCCCAAAAAAAAGTCGTTTCCCAGCAATAATTTTTGCGTTAAGTTACTTAGTATGATGTACAGAATGCTTGGTTGAACGCTTCGTGAAGAGGTTGTTTACACCCTGTATACTAACAGCTGCTATGCGTGTGTTAATATTGGTATACTTACATACAAGTAGTTGGTTCTGGTAGATGTCTGCGTATGTCATGTACGAGCTGTGTTTGTACATATTTGGTCTAATTTCGGTGTACAATAGCATAATAGGCTTGTGTCCTAAAAAAATCTAATCAGTCCGTCAGTTAGATTATACAAAAATATTTGACCCGTATTTTTTCTTTTGTTACATAAACCAAAATTGACGAAGATACGACGCTTTTAAAATTCGCAATACGTCACGCCGTGCTATAGTTTTTAGTGCGTTGTGACGTCACGAGCCCCCACTCCCGAGTTTTGATGCGTTTTATCTTTGTCAGTACTCAGTGATTTACAAAAGCAATAAATACGTGTCCATTATTTTCCAATACTCTAACTGACGGACTAATTAGTTTTGCAATTTATTGATGGTGGAAACTAGCCTATTCCATCAGATGTCTACATAACATCTCTTTACTATGCTTGAACCCTAGTACCTACAAAGCAAAGTTTTGTTATGAATAACTACTATGTACTAGAAAGTTATCCCCTGTTCAATTTACAAACATAACTGGCGAATATCGGTGGGTGTACTATTACTATTAGGTAAGTAGGTACATCTCTGCCTAACTCTTCAGGGATAACACGCGTGATGTTATGAATAAGCGTGTTTCTGCTACAATAGGGAAGACGACAAAAAAAATCTAATTAGTCCGTCAGGTAGATTATTAAAAAAAAATTGACCCGTACTTTTTCTTTTGTTACGTAAATCAAAATTGACGAAGATACGACGCTTTCAAAATACTCAATCCGTCACGCCTAGGTATAATTGTTAGCTAGTTCTGACGTCACGAGCCTTGGTTCTGACTCCCGAGTTTTGGTGCGTTTTTTCTTTGTCAATATTCATTGATTTGTAAAAACAAAAAATAGGTGTCCATTATTTTTCAATACTCTGGCACTCCAATAACTGACGGACTAAATAGATTTGTAATTTTTTTATACTGTCGTCATGCCTATTCACAGAACACGGGGTTATATCCAACAGCAGCGAGCGTCGAAATATCGGGAGCTCATAGAATCAAAAGAAAATCACGGATATAACCCTGTAAGTTGTACTTTAAGTGTAGTGAAAAACCGTGGAAGAATAAAACAGTGAATAATAATCAATTCCGATGACCACTGTTAATATCCAAAGGCTTCCAATTTCTCTTATTATCCTGTTTAATTAAATGCGGTCGTCCGACAATTGGATATTCAACCCTATTTCGCTATATTTTACCCAGCAACGCGAAATATGGTGCACAGCCAATAAATTAACGTTTTTATACATGTTAACATGTTTGCGGTAGCATTATTATTTCGAGTGGTACTGTATACGTTCGTAATTAATGTTTAATAATTACGTTTCATGCTTTGTGTACTCAGTCAGTTTCAATTGTTTTCACTATAATGTTTCCATTATGGACGAATGGTAATAAATTGCAGTTTTAGATTATTTAAGTTGATAAATTAACAATAAACGTGGCCATGTTTCTTTTGTTATCACAATTTAGTTGTTCAGTTATAAACGCATAAAACGTGACTTTTAACCCTATGTTTTATTTATCATGTTGACATAAACATGAATGATATTTTCGACATAAGTGCAGTATAAATAAACTCTTTACAATGTTATTTTTATCGTAGAAACGGTAGAAGTGAGCAACTGAGCACAATTTGGTTGGTTTAAACCAACCAACCCAAACCCATGCATTGATGAACTTTTTGCAGCGCAGCAGCCATTCTCTATTACGAAGAAATGTGTTCATATACTAAAATATCTAATATATTTACTGCATAATATAAATACTGAATATTTACTGTGTCTAACACAATAAATATTCACTATCGGTATTATTCTTATTGTCATCTTATCAGGTTGCAATAGACACCGAAACTTCTGAGGTCGTAAAACAGTTGTCTTGCTTTTGTTATTGTTAATTGCCTTAACCACGTGCATCATTGCGCTTGGTTTGCTTAGAAATTATGGTTTTGAACTAAAAACATCAGGTCATCGTATTATCAGTCGTAAACCAACTCTAGCAGCTAGCAAACATGGCCAGTAAAAGAAAAGAGTTATGTGTAGACGAAAAAAGTTTGTGTGATACGTGCGATTGAAAAGCGAGAAAAGAAAAGTGACGTTGGTAGACGTTTCGAACTAAGTCACTGTACTATTGCTACCATTCGGAAAAACAAAGGAAACATTTCTGCAGGCGGCAATGGAGGGAGTCTCCTAAAAAAATAAGGAAGCCAAAATATGAAGAACCTATGAGCTTGATCCAACAAGCAATGTTGTCGTGGTTTAACAATCAGCGTCAGAATAATGCACGTATCTCGGGTCCAATTGATAAAGCTAAGGCTGAGAAGTTTTCCGAACAACTTGGCGTAATTGACTTTAAAGCATCGGAAGGTTGGCTCGAAAAATTTAAGCACCGTCACAAAATTACCTACTGTAAAATGAACGGAGAGGCACGGGATGTTGATATGAATGTGATTATGTATTTTGAATTTGTTTTTTCTTTCTTCACTCCATTTAACGGTAACCTCTGTAACGATAAAAAATGTCCCTTGAGTTTCGTTATGAAGAGTTTACACTGTGTTAGAAAATAAGTACATAGTAAAAAAAAGTGTTCATAAAATAAAATATTGACAGATACATTTTTGTCTGCAGGAAACCGCAGAAGTTTGCGTTGGCACGTCTGTGGGCACCATTACCGAGCCGGACTGCCTCGGACCCTGCGAGCCTGGTACTTCGGTCACCCTGGAGGGCATCGTGTGGCACGAAACGGAAGGTGGTGAGTTGTTACTAGCGCACGAACGCAAAGCACCGTAGCGCGCCCATCCCATACACTCTGCACGCTTCTGCACGCCTAGTATAAGTTCATGCTTTGCGATACATCATTACCGTCATTATCATTCATGCAGTCATTATTTTCACACCACAAGGAGTAATAGATAATTCATTAACAAAGTTATGATGGGAAAAGACGATAGTTTTCACTTCAGTTACGCAACTAACGAAAAAATTACGACTAAGTTTTAAAAAGCTTTTCAAATAATTCAAGACGTACAAAATAGACCAAGTTTTATGCAATTTGAAGTTAGGTTATCCTAAGGAGGGATAAGTGAACCGCCATTAGAATCATAATTTTATTAATAAATGAACGTAGCAATGGATGACGAAACAAACATGGGTATGTTGTACGGGGGACGCCATAATGAATTCGGAGAAATAGGGTTTGGCAATAAATAACGTCGGGTATTTAGGCCAGCAATAAATATTTATGTGTTTTCTGTTATAATATAAATGTTATGATGTATTACGGACGATTATTTCGCGTCAAATTCAATTTTGATTAACCGAACGCTATTTATATATTTCTTGCAAAATATTTAAAGAATTTGAGTAATTTTATTTATAAGCAATATTCCGAGAAAAAAGTTTATGATAAAGCTTGTGAAAAAATAACTCTGGAAATATAAAACTTTGGAGCTCTTTAATAATAAAATTCACATAAAATGTGCGTCATTAAAGTCAATATCGAAACAATAAAAGTCCTCATAAAGCATATAATTAAGAAGTCCACTTACAGAAGCAATATTAATTTATTTACGACACCTGGCTCGGCGATTATGATTACCGATTGTAAGTACGTCTACAGTTTTTTATTGTTGCTCGTCATTCGTATTTCACGACGGCCGTAATCATCTCGTCCTTTCTCAGAGTTTTATATTTATTTATTATACCTCACAATCCCAAACTGGCTATTAATATTAAAATATTCATGGCGCACATAAAACAGTGGAGTCAATGAGACTCCCTACATAATTACTGGGTGCTTATTAGCCGGAGATAGCATCGCGGAATATTTAATAACCCTCCGAACCGATACGAGAGCCTTTACACCTTTTATGTTCGCCTGTTAATAAAATGCCCCGCAACTCTTTAGGGTAAGTAAATAAATTCCAAAATGGCCAGTAATCTCATCTACATAAATTATTATTATGTTTGCGATGAAATCAATTCTTACTGCGAGACCATAATTATTACTGATTTTATTTTCGGTATTCAGACATTTAATTTCAAGTCAGATCAATTCGATTGTTCCCGCCGAATAGGATCCAATATTGGAATTGCGGGAATTTAATGAACGCTTGTGCAATTCGTTTGCTTGATTTATTTTACTTCGAACGTCATTATGGGATCAATTTAATGCTTATCCATAAGATGCGATCGTCCATCATTAAGAGTCCGTGCAGAAAATTCACTCGCTAGAGTTTAGGCAAATTCGTTGCAATTCTATGTTTGTGTGCATTGTTCATGCAGATACACGCACACACGGGTGAAGATCGGGCGTAGTGATCGCTTAAACAATTTTGATCCTGTAGACGATATTATTTTAAATACATAATTATAAAGGCTTAGAAATAAAAGTCAGGAATGTGTGCGTACAGTATATTTATAACAATCAAAATAAAAATGGTTTAATTTTGTATTTTAGAACCCAATTTCGCGTTTATTTTCGCGAAAGCCGAAACCTTTGGAACCCAAAACTTACCTTCCTTATTCATTAAAATAAACCTCACAATATGTACATTTTTACAAAGGTTATTGCACCTATTTTCACTTATTAAAACAATCATAATGCACCTTACATTAAATATAAAAATGTCATAGAATAAGTGTGACATTTACGATGTACGCAATGTTTACTTTCTATTTTGCTTTATATTTTCTAAACGACTGAACCGATTTACATGATTCTTGCGTGAATAATGGTTTTAAGTCAAGGCCAGCGTTTAGACACTAATTTAAACGTTATACTTTAACAAACAAAAAAATATCATTTCGAGTTACGTAATTTTATGACACAAAAATTTTAATTTACGTGTTCTCCTTTCTCCATGAACAGCTTTTTGATTTTGTTTATTGCTGTAAGATTTCCGATAGTAACTTTGGTTCGCACGTTCTAAACCCACCCGGTTTTCACTTTTTGTATCAAAATATTTTTTTTAAAGCTTTATGATTTCCAAATCATTGTTTTATAGATACTTTTTTTTAACAATTTAACGACAGTTTGGGAATCATTTATTTCAAATAATAAATCTGTAAACATGGCGCTTGAGCTGTTAAAGAATCACACACAGAACCCTTTTTCTACTATTTCTTAAATTTATCGTCTGTGTTTGTGTGTCTCGACATAGCCCTTTTGTTATAGCATCACGTGGAAATTATAAAACCAATGTGGTTTGATTCAAAGCACAAATTAGTATTGTGCATAACTCAGAGGTTTTGATTTTTGTTTCTTTGTAATCGGTGCTCTCTATCAAAAGATATATGACTAAAGTTTTTAAGGAGAACTCATCGTCATGATCTAAGGATACATGCAATGACGTCTACTGAACAAAAATGGTACTAATGAATAAAAATCACAAGATAGAGAAGAAGAGAATAGTCAACATGACCCTGCTTTAAAAATCTACATAGCCGGTAGAGTGTCTGTTCGACCGCTTTCCATGCATATGTTTTAGCAGCTTAACTTGCAGGACACCTAGCAAGGCGCGGTGATGTCAGGTTGAGTAAAGCTGTGACCAAGTGGCGTTCTAGAAATGGAAATAGAAGTTTTGGTCGTGCAGCGAGCGCTGAGATAAGCAGACGATAAGATAACTTTTTCCAGAGAAGTCCGATTTTCATGATTATTTTTTATTGAAAAGCGTGTTTCGCAAAGTTTGTCCCATTTTATTAACCGACTTCCAAAAAGGAGGAGGTTCTCTTATTGAAAATAGTCGTGTTCGAATCAAAGTCACGCACTTTTGATTTTTCGGATTCATATGCGTATTGTACAATCATCTCTTGCTGAAACATTGTGAGGAAACCAGCATGCCTGAGAGTTATTTCTCGACGGCATGTAAAGCCAAGACAGAGGACCTTGGGCGGCATAAAAACTCTGACACCAGGTTAGGCACCAACCACACGATAAAGAAGAAGATCGTGTTGGGGCTTATTTCATAAACCTTTTTGACAACTTTAGACCTGGCTGAAGTTTGGCTGTGATCGAAGGTCGAGCGATGGAGACGGAAGACAGTCACAAGAGGTCCGAAACAGTTTACAGCAGCTATATCGTGTGTCGGCTCATTTCATGGACCTTGATATAAACCTTAGACCTAGCTGGAGTATGAGTATCATCGAAGGTCTAACGATGGAGCCGAAAGGCAGTCACAAGAGGTCCGCAACACTTCAAATCTGCTCTATCGTGTTTAAGGCTTATTTCATGCACCTTGATGAGAACTTCAAACCTAGCTGGAGTATGACTGTCATCGATGGTCTAACGATGGAGACTGAAGACAGTTGCAAGAGATCCTCTATAGTTTACAGCAGCTATATCGTCATTGGGCTCACTTAATGCACCTTGATGAGAACTTTAGAAATAGCTGGAGTATTACTGTCATCGAAGGTCTCATGATGGAGACGAAAAGAACTTGCAATAGGTTTTCAACAGTTTACAGCATCTACATCGTGTTGTGTTGACCTGCCTGGAGTATGACTACCATCGAATGTCTGACTTTGGAGAAGGAAGGCAGATGCGAGAGGTCCGCAACAGTTTAAAGCAGCTTTAACGTGTCGCGGCTCATGGACTTGATGGAACTTTCGACCTAGCTGGAGTATGACATCGTCGAGTGTCCAAGGATAGAAACGCAAGGCAGTCGAGGGAAGAGCCCTTATTTGGAAAACCATAAGTAGAATATTTTGGCGATTAATATAAACCTATTCGAGAAAAAAATAATTGTTACTTGAATCTGTACAAATACTATAAAGCTGTAGAGTTTGTTTGTTTGGTTGGTTGGATGCGCTAATTTTAGGAACTGTTGGTTCGTCTTACGCAGACGAAGTTGCGCGGGTCAGCTAGTTATATCTATAATTTAATATCACTCAAACACTAAATCAACTGAACGACTCACGTTCTACTCTAAGTATGGCCACTATTTGCACCCTGGTGTGGAGATAGGGTCTCGTCGCCGTCGTTAGAATAATTTAGATATATTAACATTTTATAAAACAGTAAATATAAAAAAACCATATATTCATCAATGTCAAGTGTATTTTCAACTCGACGTACACCTCAGAATAGTTACTAAAAAAAGGAAAACAAAACAAAAAAAATGAATTGGAGTAATTCCATTCCAAGCCGTTTTGGCTACACTAAATTATAAAATTTGTATGTTACAAACATACTTCGCGGGCGGAGTGCTAGTTTTAAATATAGGTCTTTAACAGTAGGTACTCACCTATACGTAAAAAGTTTTTGGCATAGTTTAAGTTCTATAAACGATTTGAATTTATTAGAGCTGACATTTTAAATGCGGGTTGGAAGTTTATTATAAAAGCGTACATAGACATCTAAACAAGCCACCTGTTTTTTTGAGCAGTGTTCTAAGTACAAAAAAGAATGTGCTTCCTTCTAGTATTATGTTGCCGTATTTTAAACGAATTGTTGGCCTCCAAGATTTACCAATAATTTAACAAAACATTTACACGAAATGTCACGGCGATATAGTAAAACAAACCACTAAATACAGTATGCAAAACGGTATTGGAAAACGGTATTCCCATCCACACTGTCATAACTGACTGCTGTTGGTTGATCGAAAAGTCCGTACAAAACTAACTATTTTGCATTGTCGGGCGTGGTAACAATATTGGATACAAAAACTAAAGGTGATAAAAACATTAATTGGCATTCACTTTAGTTATTAGAAGGTCACAAAACAAATCAAACAGGTTCTGTCTTAGGAACAAAGAAAAAGAAATTTGTACAGGTATATGGTAGTTAGTGCATTATCTATGGTGCTAGTGTTCTCAACAAGTATGGAGCAAAGCGTCATAGTCCAAGATTTTTTAAGACTTCAACTGCTGCCAAACGTGTTATGAGGCACTTTGATAGCAGTTGGTGATGCACGTTTAAAATATATTTAAAAAATGGTTCAAAGTGTACAGCTCGTTATTCAATCTTTAGTATACAAAAGTTAAAATGGTTTCAAGGATACTGAATTTTTTATTTTCATTTATTTATATTTTCGTTATCAGCGACTCCAAAAACCATGAAAACGACACCCATTACTGAAAAACCAAAAAAATTCCTGGGCGTCATCTTGGATTTTCTTTTTGACCTCATTTTCGTAATCAGTGAGCCCAAATACCACGAAAACGACACCCATGAAAGAAAAACCTAAAAATTTCCTGGGCGCCATTTTGGATTTTCATTTTGACCTTATTTTCATAATCAGCGACTCCAAAAACCATGGAAACGACACCTATGACGGAAAAACTTAAAAGTTTCCTGGGCGCCATCTTGGATTTTCATTTCGTCTACATTTTCGTAATCAGCGACCCCAAAATCCATGGAAACGACACGTATGACGGAAAAACTTAAAATTTTCATAGGCGCCATCTTGGATTTTCATTTCGTCTTCATTTTCGTAACCAGCGACCCCAAAATCCATGAAAACGACAGCCATGACGGCGAAACCTAAAATAATCCTGGGCGCCATCTTGGATTTTCATTTTGACCTCATTTTCGTAATCAACGACCCCAAAAATCATGAAAACGACACGCATGACGGGAAAACCTTAAATTTTCCTCGGCGCCATCTTGGATTTTCATTTTGACATCATTTTCGTAATCAGCGACCCCAAAAACCATGAAAACGACACCCATATTGGAAAAACTTTAATTTTCGGAATCAGATCAGCAGTTCCAACATATATGATGTACAAACAAAGAATCTTACCTCTACATAATATTAATAATGAAGACGAAATAAATCTTTAAAATCTTAAGAAACAACCAATGTCAAAAAATAATAACATAAAAAAAATACTACTACTAATAATAATACGAGTACATCAAAATGTGGTAGTCGGCGTATATCTGGGAAATATATTTACGTATAACTTGCGAGCGCTTGCGGACCAAAGTGATACGTGTTCACGCTGGGAGAGCCCGGTCGTTACTGACGGGATCGGGATTGCGCGGTCGATAATATAGCTCACTTTGCCCTTCATTTACGAAATGAAGTTATTGTTTATTTATAAATTAAAATTCAGATTCTATTAAAGGGCTACCTTGAGATTAATGAGTAATTTTTAAATTTTCTTTAAAGTGTTTCTAAGGTATAGAAAAAAATACTTATTTGTCCCGAAGTTTTCCATAAATTACGTTTTTTCAACGTCTTTTTTCTGCTATATTTCGTATTGAAATCAATAATGTTTTCAACTAGTTTACGAGTAGACCATATAATGATGCCATTCATATTTTTTAATGTTCAGAATATTTTGTAGTTCATTGTTCAGCGAACCCCAAACATCACTCGCTCGTTACTTTTGCGGAAAAGGGGTTTTGAATATGGGTGATTGCCATTAATATATACATCATTTTAAAAAAATAATCAAGCGGTCGACAAGAATAAGAACCTGACTCTTATAATAACAACAAAGAAGGTTCATATTCTTCTTACCTTTCCCACAAGTAGTGATCAAAAATGTTCAAAATGAGTTAATTTCGTGCACGGACTCTTAAGATGAAAATAAAACAGACAATGTAATACGAGAGCACACGTCCCGAATGCCATTAGAGGGCCAGGGCACGCAATACAATGCCGCTCCCCCGTAGCCGCTCGTAATTATTATAAAACACGATAATAAATCACCATCTGCTCGCTTCTGTTGCCACTTTCCAAATTTATCCGGGCGATGGTCGCGCGCGGGTAGAGGGCCGCGGGGGGGGAGGCAATTCACGCCCTTCCTCTTCAAGCTTATTTATTTTCGGCTAATGGCGCCGAGGAGCTTACGGAAATTAAATACTGTTTACTGTGCGACTCCGACCGCGTTATAATTTTACTACGGGCTCATGTGTAAAATAATCGAGTTGTGAAGTTTCCTCATTTACTTACGCGGGCGCGGGCTGGTGTACCGCTCGTCGGAATAAATTCTCCATAAGTCTAAAAGTCCGGGGCATATCGAGCGGAGCGGCATCTGGTGCCCGGCTACCGCTTCAAAAAATGTCCTCGGAGACAGGTTTACGAGGCTGGCTGTACCACACCACACTACCACAGCACCGTGTACGTGCTAACAATTAAGCGGAGGCTACCCAGTACACGCCGCGTTGCATTCCATTCCACTAATTAGTGGACGTATTCGTTTTCGAGTTTCGGTTTATGTCTCTTTTATGAAGCTTATTATGAAGCATTTTGTATCTGACACATAATAATCCACAATTTTTTTATGTGAGGAACATGTTATACGGGTTTTATCATTCCAAATGCGGTTGTTGGACTACCTACCATATTGAGAGAGAAAAGTTTACTTTAGCAGGTCGGCACCATTGAATAGATGTAAATGAAATCGTCGGAACTGTTTGTCTCGGTGTGGGAAACAATGGGCGAGTATTAGTGCCGTACTCGCCTGCTCGCCTGGTCAGACGAACGCGTCCCTGCCCGCCTGCTATTTGGCCCTCGTGCTCGACGCCCACTCTACTATTTTGTGTTATTAACTTAATCGATTTAGTCAACAAAAGAATGCTGAGTTAAAAAAAACAATACAATCAAGTTCGGGTTTTTTGTTTTTACATGCCTTACAAAGTTACAAAGCATGCGATAATAAATATTGCGTGTTTAAATCACAAGGTACGAAGTTTAATCTCCAAGTTTAAGATTAACTTTGTGGAGTGCGACTCATACAAATATTGGCGTAGGTAGAGATTTGTGAGCGACGAAGTTGGAGGGGTGTCGGAAACAAAGCGGGCAAGCGGCGGGCGGGGGCAGAGTGGGGGCGAGAGAGGGCACGACAACTATTAGGCCGTTGATTACCGCGGCCGAGGGGTAATTAGCACCACCTAAATGAACCTATTCCGCTCGCTGCTTTCCTGGTAAAATGATCAAGCGGCTAATCTGTAGCTTATAATGTAAACTGAATTAAATTTATTTGTGAAGAGATTAAAGCTCAGTTTATGTAATCCGATTTTGTACTACCTCCTACAATGTATTTTATTTTTGCAAAAGGTAATTTGTTTCGTTTTCTGGCAAACTTAAAATAAAACGTATGAACATGAAGTTATTATCTGTTTAATTTTAACTAAGGAAACTCAAAAAGAAAGCATATTTCCGATTAAGTACGGATCAATGGCCCATTGTTATTTATCTAGTAATACATTTCAGTTTCAGAACACGTTTTAATTACAATGCGGATTAGGGGTAGGTATTGATTTATTGTGTGCGTATTCAAGTATGACTGACATAGACAAACTATACAATTTGTTACAAAACGGCCGTCATCGCGTGTTCAAAAACGTTACTTTCGCGTATGTATGACACAAATATTGGTACCTACAAGCTATTTGGACGTCCCCTAGTCGTTAAGGCGCTACCCCAGGCAAAATTAGCAACTCTAATTGTGGTGATTCAAACTTCGTTTGAAATACTATTAGAATAAAGTTCTAATCAGCTTGCACTACAAAGTGGTTTTTACGTCAGTCACTGCGGGTCGAATAGTGCGAAATTAGTGATTTTTATTCTTTATAAAATCAAATTTACGTCTTTTGAAAAAAAAAAAACTAGCATTATGTTCATTATTAAATTGTCTATCCATTAGTATAAGAAACAAATCAAAATAATGTTAATTTTACGAGAAGAAGCATGTTATAAATATTTTTTTCTCATTTTTGTGGTTTCATTGTGAGGGGATTTATTACACATTATGAGACTTAAAATAAAAAATAAAACTACCACTTTGCAGTCTAAGAATATGTAGAAATTTAATGTATTTTTATTACTTGGTATTTCTTTTGGATAAAGAGGAGTTGGCTCCAAAAAACTGCACAAAAAACGGCTTTTGCTTGGGGTAGCGCCTTAACAAACTAACAAGTATAGGTAGGCACCCAGGCGGCACGCGGTTGAACCATTAGTGACGTTCCAACAAATCGAAGCGATTACACGCAGGCAAACAGTGGACCGACGATCTCTAATTTAACTTTTCCGTGACCGGTCGGCCGTATTAACAATTTACAAGGGGATATCACCCCTAAATAATAAAAGTGCGGAGCGCGCCCAACGATTTCCTTTAGGAAGTTGCGCACCATCTGCTCCGAGCTACTTTTTAAATATTTCTGACAACCTGGTATTTCGTTTTATTAGTCGGCTCCGCACGATGGTTTCCGTATTTGTTATTTCTTTATGGCGCGAGTTTTTTATATTCACACAACACACTGCGGTTTTTTCTACACAAGAATTTATCGTACACGTAGCGTGTGAACGTTGTAAATGATTTACGCGTTCACAATAGAAAGCAAACACGAGATTTTGAACATAAATAACCGTAGACAAAGTGGTAGCATAGCGGTTGTTCAATAATAAACTAATGATCGCCTCTATTGTCTCATTAGTCACCGAGCACGTCTCCTTGTTACAATAACTCCACCATTTCATGCTAATGGCTTATAGAGAAATGCTTTATGTGTTCATTGTTTTGTGGAACAATAAATAATAACTGCGAGCTGTGGAGGACTTGCCCACATTATACGGGTCACTTGTCAATCTTGTTACACATTTACATTTTGTTTTTCCACGAAACAACTTTATTTTTTTAAGCTCGCTATCAATTTATTTGGGATAATGTTTTTCAAAGTAAATGGAGCGTTTTTTTTCTAATAAAACTCGAATTGAAATAACGTGAATCTGTATTTGTTTATTTTCGACATTTATATGAAGCAACTTTACTTTGTGAACGATAACAATCTCTCTTTTTTGGTCCACTTTTCTTCTGTAAACTAAATGTAACCTGCTATAAACTATTTTAGGCTTTACAATACACACACAGTCACGCACTATAGCGATGACCAACGGACGGATCGTGACTGTAATGGCTACGAGTGCTACGACCAAATGTGCGGCCAATTTCGTTATCATGTAATTTCTACACGAAAAAATGGCCGCAATAGCGTAGTATGTACCCGACTACCCGTAGTGGCGTATAGTGTGATTCTCTACGTGACTATGCTACACTACGGTCATAAATATATTATACAGATTTCACAGTCATTCACCAACAAAATTGTGAAGCTACGCTTCACAAATTAAACTATTTCGCCACAAACGCAAATTGCGCTTGTGGAAACTTCGCACCCAAATGTATTGAAAGCGAGCTACGGAAGTAGTGTGATATGAAACTTGTTAACTATCATTTCGTTTGTGTATGTTTATCATGTTTCTCTGTCTGTCAGTAGAGTAGCGTAGTGTAAACTTCTCCAGTGTACCTACATCATAAATTCGTTCAGCGCGCGGCCAAGCTATAAAAATGTATTAATATGCTGCAAACAATGTTACCCTGGTAGTAGTGAGATCATAACTTATGAGACGCGCTGTGCGGATACTCCGCTGTTTGAAATTGTTGTTGGTACCCGAGAAATATGGTGCACCGCTATATGCAACCTATTTTACGATATAAAACTAAAAACAAAATGTATGAATTTGTGAACACAAATGTTCATGCATCCAACCAATCTCAGCATACGAATAATATACAACTGTGTCGTTTCAAAAAGATATAACTACTTAGGTATTTACAATTCAACGAGACCGCTACATAAAATCGAGTCAACGAAAAAGCTCGCCAGGGATTAAAAAGGGATTGTCCGGGGCTCTCACTTTTATCTCAATTTGTTACTCTTGTTTACGAAAAACATTTTGAGGACAAAGAGAAGATTAAATCGCTCTGAATTACAATAAGGTCCTAAACCGCGGTAGGTGACATTATAAATTCACAATGAGCCTTTGGTTTGTACAATAAAATTGTGATGGCGGAATGTCCTTTGGAGGCGAAAAAATGTCGCGAATAGAGGGGGTGAAATTGATTAATTAAATTTGCATAAGTTGGCACGCTAGCGCGATAAGAACGCGAGGTGAGGCACGGGCGCGGGCGGGGGCAGGCTCGGGTGCGGCGGAGTCACGTCCGGGCTACAACGCCGCGCCACTCGCGTCTCCTGCATCCCCAATATGCAAATGAGTGCTCCCGCGTGACAAATTGGATCCGAGGCTGCCGTCGCCGCCGATAACTTCACTGCACCAATTTCGTTAAAGCCATATCTTCTTACACAGTTTAAAACTAATCCCATTACCCGATCGACAGGACACGTATACAGAAGCCATATATTTATCGTTCCGTGATATTGTTACAGGTGTACTAGTAGTGAATGTGACGTGGCGAGGGAAGACTTACGTAGGAACATTACTGGACTGCACGCGACACGACTGGGCGCCACCGCGGTTAGTATTTATGCGACTGTGCGCTCAAACTCTAATGTACACGAACGGGGAATACTAATGCCGCCGGGAATAACGCGTAGCGAGCTCACAAGAAGTGGCTCAATCTGTTACAAACACTGTGTAATGGACGTGCTCAGTCACGTATGTCTAAAATGAGTCGCAAAAACGTGAGCAGAAATTCCTGAATAGAGAAACACCGGGAATATCTTTTCGTATATAATGACGCCATTGATATTCATGGGTTTCCGCGAGTTTGTCGATTCGGTCGTCGTAAGGTTAAATGTCATATAAAGTTTTGTATTATATTTCCTTAGGTTTTGCGACTCTCCAACGGAAGAGTTGGATGCGCGGACACCCAAGGGTCGGGGAGCGAAGCGCGGCCGCGGCGCTGCGCCCACTGACATGACAAACTTCACCGAGACACGGTCCTCGGTACATAGTAAGCTACGGAATGGCGGCGCCAAGGGACGAAGAGCACTGCCTTCTCCTACACCCTTCACGCCTCCCAGGCCTGACTCGAAAAGAAAACGCACTTCGGACGCGGAGGAGCGACCTCCGACGCCGAAGGCTAAACGTCCGCCTCCCACACCGTCTTCCCCTCCCCCCGATCCCGTCCTCCTGGAGTGTCCAGAGCCAAACTGTTCCAAGAAGTACAAACACGCGAACGGTCTCAAGTACCACCGGTCACATGCACACGGTTCGCCTGATGACGATGACAAAGACGGGTCGAGTTCTGAGCAAGAGGAGCCGGTGACGGAGCCTGCGTCACCGGCTCGGCCGCCTTCCGCGCCTGCGACACCGGCGACGCCTGTCAAGTCGCCGACGCCCGTCAAGTCACCTGACGCGAAGGTTGACAAGTCACCGGAGAAGTCTCCAGAGAAGCCCGAAGTGGACGCGGAGTCTCCTCGGGAAACGCCGCGGTTCGCTGAGGAGTTCATCACGGCGGCCGAGCCGCCCGCGGCGGTGGACCGGCCGCAGACGCCGCCGGCGCCCCCCACCACGCCGCCTGACGCACTGCCCACGCTACAACCTACACAGTTTAAGGTAAACCTTAAAATTCTCGTTGTGTAAGTTGCCTATTGCCAACATAGCTGCAAAAGCTTAACAATCTACCAAAACGTAGGGCTTCTGCTCCTATGAGACAATTAAGGTAAACCGCAAACATGTGGTCACGACGAGAATGGAAAACCAAATAGGATATTGTGTCTGTGCCATTCAAGTACAAATTGTTAATCTTCTAAATGTATGGTTGAGCAGGTAAAACCTCGGTCAGCACTAATGGCGGAGGAACGAAAGTCAACGGAGTCACCGGCTGAAGAGTCGCCAGGCAAGAGACGCGCGCGCCGGTCTCCGACGCCGGGCGTCCGGTCGCCGGCCTACTCCGACATATCGGACGACGCCGCGCCGCCCGACGCACCGCCGGATGACCCCGCGCATCGGCCATTCCCGGTTTATCATCAGGTATAATGTCGACCAATAATTAAATTAGAGAAAGAGTTCAGTAACTGATGGGAAACAAACTTCTCAGCATCCGCTACTAGAAAACCTTAATCTTTCTTAGGCGGGAATTTCACCAAATTTTATTTGGATGAATGTTAACCGTTCAAGAAGAAAAAGTATCATAATTGCTACGGTATCATGAATGATTGATTGCTCCGGAACGCCGTTTAGATGTGCTGATCGCGTTCAGTGTCATTGGCTAAATCAGCCTAAGTCATAGTCAGCTTACTCTGACGAAGGAATGCAAGAAAAGTTTGGTTAACATCGCTATTATTGTTTTCAGTTCTACGGGCAGCCGTCATACATGCCCCCCTCGCACCCCCCTCCCGTGCCTCCTCAGTCGTCAGACAAAGGCAAGGAGGATCTCTCCAAAGGAGACCCCAAGGGTGACATGAAAGTAAGTACTCCACACTCTTATAGCTGGCCAATATTTGATAAAAAGTGAATGGCTTTGTTTTGTACCATGTACGCACCAATTGTAAACTCTCATGCACATCACCTGACCTCAAATGATTACGGTAGATCCTAGGCCCAGTGATTCCTTTTAAATAAAAAAAAAGTTAATAAACAAAAGAATTAGTCTTATAATTTGCAAGTCAATGAATCCTAATTCAGACGTCTTTGATCTTATCATGATTTGGGTCAGAATTTGATGATTTTGCTAATACTGCCGTTGCGTTACAATAAAAATCATCTGAAACATGACCATTATCAGCCATCTCTAAATCCATCTTTCTAATCTTCCCTAGGACGGCAAACCCGACAACGGACCTCAGAAAGTGTTACCCCAACACTTTTACCCCTACAACTACGTCCCGAACTTCCCTTACAACGTAGAACCTGGGGGTCCTCCCCCCGGCCCGCCCTTAGAAGACAAGAGCAAGGACAGTGACCGCTCCAAGACCACCCCTAGTCCGTTAGACAAGAACAAGCAACAACGACCCCCTGACGGCAAGGAGAATCCAGCGCGGCCGAATGATAACCATCAGATTCTGAAGG
Source organism: Xestia ashworthii (assembly GCA_950022955.1). Lineage (NCBI taxonomy): Eukaryota > Metazoa > Arthropoda > Insecta > Lepidoptera > Noctuidae > Xestia > Xestia ashworthii. The sequence continues at coordinate 7,104,599 of OX465563.1, forward strand.
AGAGTATTGAAATGAAAGCGCAGATGGGACCGTATGCCTTCCAGAGACCACCACATGCGAGAGACGAGGAGTTAAGAAGGTTTGTGCTGTTTTTGATGATTTATTATTATGGCACATCATTGAGACCGCCAAAATGTAGCTATGACACGAAAAAGAACTGTTCGTATTCAAACTATTCAACTAACAAAATATAGAAAGTAGAAAATGATCTCGTTTAAGTCTAAGGAATGTCGTTTTAATATAATCACCTCGCCACCAATAATAATGCCCACAAAAAAAATGTATCATTACAAATGTCCCACCACTCTTCTTTCCAGATATTACATGAGTCTAGACCAGAGAAGAAAAGAAGGGGGCGGCGACTCCAAGCCCCCCGGGATGCCGCCGGGGGGCAGCGGCGCCCCGGGGGGGCCGGGGGGCCGCCCCCCACCGCAGCCTGCGCACAAGCAGCCCTCCAAAGATAAGGACGATAAGCCAAAGGAAGAGGTCAAGGTAACTGATTTGTCTATGAATTGTGAATACGGGGTTGCCAGGAATAAAATGTACTAAAAAAAAATCGGATGGATGCTAGCGACCTTCATTCATAATTTTGCGACTGGCAATCTTGTATCATCCTGTGACATAACACCACCAGGCCAGCCTCTCCCCAACCTCGTTGGCTCCGGCTGCCTGCTAACCTAACCTAATTTTAGACGGAGCCACAGCCGCCCGACCAGCACTACCCACTCTATGGCAGAAACCGATACCCTAAGGTTAGATACCAATGATACCAGATACCACACTTTTAGGCTTTGCGTGACGACGAAGAAACTTGATGTAAAGGTTGCTTTTATCGTGTCAGTGGCGTTCGACTTGATATTATGAATTTTATATGCACCTTGCATGCGAAGTTGTCGGTTAAATGTTTACCGGTCCAAGACTTGACCCCGCGACTTATTTATTATTTAACGTTGTAGTTTGATCGACTTGCTCGGTAGCCTCGACCTGTAATGTAATGGTAAGTGTCTGATTGACGACCGAGGTAATCCGAATACTGCGGTTATATTTGGGACACCACGGATTACAATACCGCGGTTTTGCGAGAGCTTGATCAGCGAGGCAATAAGATCTGGGTAAGGATCGACTGTATAGATCATATCCGGGGATTTTTGACGTCCGCGGATTTTCTCGAACCAACATACCTACTTCATATTCATTTATTTTGCATTCCATATACTTTCTTGTATTAAACCATATTTTCTCTTGCAGGTGAAACAAGAAGGCCAAAAGCCGACGACAGAGACGCAGGGTCCTCCGCCACCCCCTACGTCGCAGTACTACCTGCCCCCCTACATGCAGCCGCCGCACTACGGGGCGCTGCCCTTCGACCCGGTGTACCGCGCGCCCCTCAGCCCCATGCTGGTGAGCGGCTTCGGGGGCGGCTGGACCGTGCCGCGCTACCACGCGCCCGAGGACCTCTCCCGCCCCGGCGGCGCCGGCAAGCTGGACCTCATGCCCGGCGGTCTGCCCGGCGGCCCGGGACCCGGACACGGCCCAAACTTCGCCTATGGCGGCGCCCCACACAAGATACATGAGTTGCAGGTTGGTTTTCATAGTTTTAGTCAGATTGTACAGTCTTAGTGGGATTGTACATTGACAATGAAGTTGTAGTTGTAGTTTGTTGAGTGTGTTCAAGATAAAGTCTCACAGAAGATATTTTAGTTTATTCCCGTAAGTTACAGTTAAGTTCTTGTTGGCAATTCTCACACGTTAGTTGGCGTGGTCGCCTAAATGCACAATAATTATAAAATATTGAAATCCAACCTTGTGGCCGGCGTATTGACGAGTAAGCAAAATTAAAACTAGGGCAAATGTATGTAAACCGTACACAGATACTTCTAGAATCCATGTTATTTCTAAGATTTTTTGATGAAAATAAATCAGGCCAGTCCCGACCTGAGAATGTTTCTCAGTCAGGACATATGTTTAGCCGTAATGACAACTATATCCCGTCGGCATGATGATTTAAAAATACGACGCCCGGTGGCTTTGTTAGGTTGACCACCTTAAAAGTGCTGCTTTTCAGTTTTTTTATTCGTGTATTCTAAGAATGTTAATAAAAATGTTTTCTTTCCTGTTCCAGGAGCACGCCAAGTCCCCGGCCAACAAGCCGCGCGCGGACGCGCCTAAGGATCCGGCGCCGTCCCCCCGCTCCCCGCGCTCCCCGCCCCCGCAGCGCCACGTGCACACGCACCACCACACGCACGTGGGGCTCGGCTACCCGCTCTACCCGCCGCCCTACCCCGGTCAGTACACTCACTCACTCACTCACACACTACCACGCACCACCACCTAGTGCCAGCCACGGGGAGTAAGCGAATGAGAAAGGCTAAGTGACCAATAGCCCGCGAACCATGCGTTCAAGTGACTGCGACTGAGGCAAAAAAAATTAGTGAAGTTGTTCAGACCATGTCACAAGTTACCATGACGTGTGGTATTATTCGTTATTCGATCTCCATTTGCTTACTACTCCGGGTTGCATGCTTATGATAACACCATTCATCTTTTTGAGTCCTAACACTTATTACTTCTATCTTTGTTGAGTTCGTTGTGTGTTCGCTTCAGCCGAATTTCGATTACGTCAACTCTACACCCCTCGGCCTAGCGACCGCTTTCGGTCGCTAATAATGTGATGTGTTGGTTGCAGGGGCGCGATAGCACACGGCGGACGAGCGGGGCAGCCCCGCCCGGCCGTAGCTATCGTAGAGAGACGATAGTCGAGGCGGCACCTAGTGCTCAGAGACAGTAATGGAAGATTATGTTTTGCAGCGGCGGCCGTGCTAGCCAGCACGCAGGCCGTAGTCAACTCGTTCCCGACGCCGCCCAAATGAGAGAGACGCCATGACGTGTAGTGAGCCGACCGTGACCCGCGCGCGGAGCGAACGCGCCCGCGCGCCCCGACAGACACGCGCGTGACCCGCGCGACCCGAGACACGCGCGTGACCCGCGCGACCCGAGACACGCGCGTGACCCGCGAAAACACGCGCGATCCGCGCCCCGAACGCGCGTGCGAGCGCCGCGCGGACAGACTGTGACTTCGTGATGATCGAACGCCGATCGAAAACTTTATCTCTATGCCAGTAGCCATAATTTAAACACTGTGATCTCGCGTAACCCACAAAATGTGTATGTGATGTGCGCTTTGAATGTTCTAGAATGTGTCCGGACCGATAGTTACCTTTTATAGTTGCGAGTGTTGTGTTGTGAAGACTCCTCGATGGATGTTGTGAACGTTGTGCGGGCGCGCGCGGACCTGCGCGTCCGACACTGTCTACCCTGTTTTATATGTTACTAGTGGAAGCACAAACTAGTTTTGTACATATTAGTGTTATGTGTAAAGTACCCTACGATTGTTAGTGTTCCATAAGGGTTATGTAATATAAACATCGAATTTTCCGATTCTCCCTCTGGGCATTGTACTGATGTTTGAAGCCCCGTGTCTAAAATTTATATCATTGCGAATACAGCCTAGTAAGATCTTTATTTATGATGATATCTGCATTCCACAGAACGAAAGCGAGCGTATCTAGTTTTACAGTATAATATTAGTTAAGTTTTAAGTGTAAGTGTAAGTTTAAAGGCGTCAATGTGATCATTACAATATGAGTCGTAGCGTGCACAAATCGTACTCTGTCTCGATATAGTGAACAATGACTTATTATTATATAACGTAGAGAGCATCCTATAGATTCGTCGAGTGTTTGAGCATCGCTGTGCGTGTATGTATGTCAGGCTTTTAATCATAACTATAAAAATCTCATAGTCCGATATGTCTTAATACAAGGGATTAGGGTTTCTGTACTGCACTTAGGTAAGAGTGGCATTGCCCTGTGTTCGACGACGACTATAATTTCCATGCATTTAAAATACCATTGACTTCCTATTAGATCGTCTCGACGGGAATGTAATCTATTGTTTCACCAAGTAGTCTTCCAATTGGTTAACGTGGGGAAATCTTATTGTGTTGATGAATCTATTTTGTATTTAATATTAACTGATGAGATGTTTGTTATTTAATTTGCGGCTGTACACAAAGTGTGTGCGGCGCGACGACTCCCACTGGCGGAGACCACGTCATGTCGGTTGCATTTCAACTTAGTAGAGAAAACATTTATAAACACATTTTAGAGAATTACATAAAATATTTGTAGTGATATGGTATTATTTTCATGACATTTTAGTCAATGTACGCGCGTACCTGTTTCATATTAAATTAACAAAAAATCAATATTTTGTAGAAAATGCGGGGCCTAATACCTAAGTTTATACGGTGTAAGTGAATCAAGTCTGTGACAAGGAATTTCAGATAACCAGTGACTTTCAACCTCTTGTTATTAAATACTGTTGATTTAAAGCAAATGTCTACTTAACTAATTATAATTGAAGCTGATATTGATACAGGATTATTAGTCAGTTGATTGTGATTTATATAACTTGAATTAATATGGTTGATAGATGTTTAAAATCCCTAAAAATAAATTTGTTAAAGAGGGGTACTACCTTGTGTAGTTTCCCAGCTTGGCATTGGAAAATATATAAAAAAAATGATGTAACAATGCCCATAACCGTAAAAACTAACTTGAATAATAAAGACGAACATCAAAATCATCAATCAACGATCTAGTAAAACTGTTATTGAATATATGCAAGAAAAACATTGTTACAACAGTCAATCATGATTAATAGATATGAATATTGTTATTTTCCGTCAAATTCTATGTAGTCACGTAAAATAATGTAATTTTGAAAAGAACTTTTATTACTGAATGTGAGAATGTGAAAGCTAAACAAAAATCTGTAAACGAGCATTAGGTGTTCTGAATTGTACCTGCTTACAAGCAATCGTTATCAAGATCGTGATCATCAGCTGTGATTCAAAGCTATTTTGGAGTATCAGAGCGGTCAATCATGACGTTATATTGATTAGCTATTCGTGTAAGGAGGCTGTTAGCCTTTTGAACTCATTGTCACCGCTCGAAAATACAGTTAGGCTTTGTAGCAGTATGCGGTAAATCGCGATGCGATGCAGTCTACCCAATAGGATTGATTTAGAAAAATGATTGTTTTGATAAATGGAGCGGGCATGCGATGCACCGCAAGGTACGTCAGATGCGTAGCATTGTATTATAATGATGACACTTGCGTCGTATCGCGCCGCGTATTGCGCTTAGCTCGCACGTGTAGCTTGTATCTACCAGGCGAGCAGGCTCGGGCAGGAGCTCACGTGATCTCATAGCCAAGTGCTCGGTGCATTGTCGACGCATAGACTGATCGATCTTTTGTTTCTAACCCCGTTTGACCACGGACATATTACGCTTTCATTCATTTTGTACCAGTCGCGTCACTTGGTATAAAACTTGATCATTGTATTTAAAATGCATCAATATTTAAATGAACATTTGTGTTTTTTTTTTTTTGATGTAACTAAAGCCAAGTTTGATTTTACTTAGAAAAGAATTCGAGACGTTGAAAAAAGGAATAATAAAGATAAATTATTTCTTAAAAAAATGTGTTTTATTTTCTGCATAAAATGTTAGTAAAAGCTTATTCTCATGATTAATTACATTATGCGTACACCTTATTGTGTGACTAGGAACAGAGTGCAACATGACGTACATTTTACTTATTTCTATAGGTACTAACAAGGCAATATTTAAAAAGCAACTTAATATCAAATTAAAACGGTGCGAGATACGTGGAAAGTGCAATATGGTAACTCAATATATGCACAAGTTATAAATAAGTTAAAGCTACTTATAATGTCGAATAAATTATTCAAAATACTGATTACTAATGTAAATCTAAAATTATGCGAAATGCGTTATAATAATTTATGTGGACCCATAAAAACGTCAGTGCTAACTCGTTGAGTTATAGCAAACTACATTATTACCATTGTTTTGTTGGTTTTGAAGTGGAGCTAACAGTTGTGCGCAGTCATTGGTATTTACTACTATTGTCACGTTAAATAAATATTTGCTATTTTTGGTTACATTAAATATTAAAGCTTAGATATTTTTCGAACATTTAATTTCTTCATCGTTACTTCTATACTAATATTATATAAAGGGTGTAAAACACCTCTTCACGAAGCCGAAAGGCACTTGATCTCCCCATCATTGCGATAATTTTTTTGTTCTATACCATACCTGGGAACCACGGAAACTTCTAGTTACGGAGATATGGGCGGTCAAAGTTACACTTTTTGACAAGTTTTTTTTTGTAAGATTTTTACTTTTAACACCTCCACGACCCCCGTACTATTCAATCCATCCATCAGCACAATGTTTTATGTGCGTTACATTGATTTTTTGCGTAAAGTTACTTAGTTTGATGTACAGAATGCTTGGTTGACGGCTTCGTGATGAGGTGGTTTACACCCTGTAGAGGAAAGATTTGTATTTTTGTATGTAACAATTATTTGTTAAAAAGTACTGGACCGATTTGAAAAATTCTTTCAGCTACATTAGCAGCGAATACCATCCTATCCTATCCTACTAATATTATAAATGTGAATGTAAGTTTGTTTGTTACGCTTTCACGCGAAAACTACTCAATCGATCAACTTGAAACTTAGTACACATATTCTTGGAGGTAGGTATTAGAAGTAACATTGGATAATTTTTAATAAAAAAAAAAAACTTTTAAGCAACAGGATCCGCGTACGAAGTCGCAGGCAGAAGCTAGTAGGTTATATTTTATCCCCGTATTCCCACGGGAACTACGCGGGTGAAACGGCGTGAAGTCCGCTAGTTTCTAATAAAAAGCCTACATAGTAAGGTCACTCAGTATTTTTGAGATATTTTAGTTAGCCCATTACATTTTTTTTGGGCACTTTATCAGGTAAAATAAATTAGGTAAAAAAAAAAATGAGTTCCGCACAACAATTGGTAGCTCCACCCTATTCGTGTAAAATTCTTTGGCCTCCAGTTTGTACAGAAACAATACTAAAGAGTGGTAAAAATCAAATACTAAAACAATACAATATTAAAGCTTAACAATATACACTATAGTGCACTTAAAAATACAAAAATTCATCAATTTAGATACGTAATTTCGAAAATAAATACATTTAATTTAACGCAAGAATTTTTCACAACCAATATAAATATTTAGTAGGTGTTCCTACTTCAGTCTAGATCGTCAGGTCTCAGTTGTCGTTCCCCTTCGCTGAGGAAGATGAGCATAGCTTTGTACAAGAGATATAGCCCCAACATCCGCCTTTCCTTCATCGGCCATGAAGCCACCACGCCATAGTAGTTCCCCACTTTAAGATTCTTCAACGATGCTAACCCTAAGGCATCTATCATTGATGCTTCGTACGTATAAGCCTCGGCTGGTATAACGTTCTGAAAGATATGAAGGCACACCACACCTACTTTGTCAGACCAGATGTCGAGGATGTGTTGAACTTTCTTGTCTTTGGATGTCCTGAAGTCTTTCTTCCATAATGTCAGAGCTTGGTATAAGTGTGAGTACGGGCGGGAACGTTTTCCTGAAACAGGCGTGTTACAGATTTAGAAGGTGCAGAGTAATATTAATTTGAAAAGAGTCCGACCACTGTTGGGCGTAACCTTTCCAATTAACGCCAGTCCTGCGAAGTTCGCTTAGTGACGACTAAAATTTATATTAATTAACTGAAAAAGGATCTTGGAATGGCCTAATTGAAATAAATAGTTTGGCTTGACTTTGTGACTAAATCAGACAGCCAAAATAGAATAGAAAGCTTTATTCTAAAAATAGACAACTTTGTAAATTATAACATACTTATTTACCTTTTCCAACATAAAATATTGAGTTAAGAAAAGTAACCCAAGAGGCGTGTTTATTCTGTTTCCCTGCCTTAACAGGTAAATCGTCAGTGAGTCTGGGGTCCAATAGCAGATATGTGAAGGAAGTCTTGGCGGTTCCTTCGCGCCAATTCTTAGTATTGTCGCTGAAGTTAGCGCGGGCCGCGCTCTCCATTTCCACATACACTGTGAGATCATTTAGCCAGTCTTTGTTGCGTATAGATTTTTCTATTTCTATACTGTATGCTGGAAATTAAACATTGATTCTAGGTTAATAAGTACATATTTGTATATCTATTGATGTTTGTAACGAAACTATTGTGTCTGCCTAGCTGTAAGTTATCCGAAAATAATTTTTTTTTTTTTTTTTTTTTTTTTTTTTTCTTCTGTGTGTCATCTTGCGATCGGCTTTACAAGCCCTTAGCAGATTTGCTGTACGGGTTATTGTCAGGTAAGAACTGTTCCTCCTGTGAGGAAGCTGTCTTTTATTTTAATTCCGGCTTTGTTTGGGAACAAAGTCCCATATATGTTGCCTTTTGAGCCTTCTGTCACATAATGGTTCACATAACGCTGTTGCCAGGGTATTTGTGTGTGTTTTTATGCGGTTTTGGTACGCTATTGCTCTTTGTTCCACTTCTTCTTTGACTGTTTTCATTTCTGTGTATTCATGCAATTCACTGATTCTGATAAACAGAGGTGCCTTGGTTATCATTTTGAGTGCTTTATTCTGGAACCGTTGTAGGATTTCCACGTTGCTATTTTTGGCCGATCCCCATAACTCAATTCCATAAGTCCAGATGGGTTTAATTATGGTTTTATAGATTAGTATCTTATTTTCCATGGTGACATTTGATCTTCTGCCTAATAGCCAGTTTAAGTTTCTTAGCCTTATGTTTAGCTCGTCGCGTTTTTTTTTTATATGGGTTTTCCAAGTTTGTTTCCTGTCAAGATGCATGCCTAAGTATTTTGCTGAATCTTGGTGAGGAAGAACATCGTTTCCTAGTTTGATTGGGGGGCAGTTGTCTTTTCTTAGGGTAAAAGTGACATGCACTGACTTGCTTGAGCTGGCCTTGATACGCCACTTTTCCATCCATTTGCTTATTTTGTTGAGGTGACTTTGTAGAGTTAAGGACGCTGTATTGGGATTTTCATGGTTGCTAAGTGCAGCGGTGTCGTCTGCGAAGGTGGCAGATAGAACATTATCCGTTGTAGGTATATCTGCAGTGTACAAAAGATACAGAACAGGGCCCAAAATGGAACCTTGTGGCACACCGGCTTTTATGTCTTGAAAGGCAGAGTAGGTGTCATTGATTTTAACTCTAAATATACGGTCTTCCAAGTACGACTTAAGGAGCAGGTAGAAGTTGTATGGGAGTTGGTTCTTTATTTTGAAAAGCAATCCCAGGTGCCAAACTTTATCAAATGCTTGTTGTACGTCGAGAAAAACAGCAGAGCAGTACTGCTTTTTCTCGAGAGCTTCTCTTATTTTATTGGCGACACGGTGAACTTGTTCTATAGTGGAATGGCCAATTCTGAAACCAAACTGGTGTTGAGGGATGAGATCATTTTCGGTAAGAATTCGTGTTAGCCTTCGTAGGATGATCTTCTCAAATAGTTTCGATATGGTTGGTAGTAAACTAATTGGCCTGTAGGACGATACGAGATGTGGGGGTTTGCCAGGCTTTGGAATCATGATGATCTCTGATATTTTCCATATCAATGGAACATACCCATTCCTAAGTATGCTATTAAAAAGTTGTGTTATACCGATTACAGCTTTTCTAGGAAGTTCTCGCAGAATTTCAGCTGTTATCAGGCAGAAACCAGGAGCCTTGTTTAACTCTAGGCCTTTTATTTCTCTTTGGACTTCTCTAGGTGAGCAGCTTTGAATTGGGAGAGATAGTTGTAGATCGGTTTCCAAGTATTCTTGTATTTCTTTTTCAGTTTCTGCATCGCCGCCATTTGGAGTAAAGGCTTCATACAGGAACTGTCCGAACGCCTCAGCCCTTTCTTTGTCCGTTCTAGCCCAAGTGTTGTCGTTCATTTTGACAGGATGTTGTGCTACCTGAGGGGCCGCCCTATTATTTTTAACCGTGTTCCAGAGTGAGTACTCATTTTTAGCTTGCGGATTAAGGTTAGCTAATTTGTTTTGCAAAGTTTCTTCTTCAATATCTTTAAGGTATTGTTTGAGGTCAGCGGCTGCTTTATTAAATGCTCTTTTATCTTCGGAATGTCGACTGTTATGCCACACTCTTCTTAGTCGTCTCTTTTCCAGAATCTTTGTTTTTATATCCTTGGGTACGTTCTTACTACCTCGTTTTTGTGTGGTAACCGGTGTACATCTCCACGCAGCTGTTTGTATAAGGTTTGTCAAACTTACGGCATATTTTTCGATGTCATCTTTTGTTTTAAGTGACACTTTAAGGTTCAGATTTTCATCTACGTATTCTCTGAACGCATCCCAATCAGTTTTATTAGTGTAAAGTCGCTCTTTAACTGGTCTTTCAATTAAGGTGGTACTTATTGTGGCTATCACTGGTGTGTGGTCTGAACTGCTGTCTAAACAGGTCTCCACTCCTAAATAACGGTTTGACAATCCTTTATACACGAAGAAATCTAGAAGGTCAGGTGTCTTATGGGGGTCTGTAGGCCAATATGAGGGTTCGCCTGTACTCAGTACATATAATTTATTTTTATCTACACTTCTTTTCATTTCACGGCCTCTAGGTAGAGTTAGTCGGGATCCCCAGCAAACGTTTTTGGCGTTCCAGTCGCCTCCACATATGAATCTGTGTCCAAGGGTTTTAAAGAAGTTTGTAAATTCTTCTTCCTTAATGCTGTGCCTTGGGGGGCAATACACTGCTGATAATTTTATAGATCCTTGTTTATCTTGCACCATTACTGTGGTAGCTTGTATCGGGTCTGTTTTATATTCCTGGAGAATCTCGTGCTTGATGTGTTTTTTGATAATTACAGCTGTGCCTGCATGAGCAGTTCCGTCTGGGTGGAATGTCGAGTATATGCTGTAATTTCTTATTGTTGTGTTGTGATTTGGTGTTAAGTGTGCCTCCGATACAAGAAGTACGTCAATATTTTCGTTTTCTAATAAGGTTTGTATGTCATATTTGTGTTTAATCAACCCATTTGTGTTCCATGTTACTACTTTCAGAGTAGCCATTTCAATGGACAAGTTTGCTGATTACTGTTGTGAGAAGGTTCATCATTGTTGACATTTGATCGAGTAATTTATCCAGCTTTACAGCTTGTTGTGTGAGTAGCATTTCTAAGTTACTATTGTTTGTTGTGGGTTGCGTTATCGTAGCCTCTGCATAGGTTTTTGTTTCTATGGAGTTTTTGTTCTTATGTCTTGATTTATCCAAAATTTCGTAGTGTTGGGCTGGTTCTGTAGTGGTATTTGGTTCTCCTACGTTGTTTGGTTTATTTTGTGTTGTACTGTGCTTTGTAGGGACTTTTGTTAGCTTTTGTTTACCCATTTTTCTGGATAATATTTCTTTGTACACCGCACACCCTTTGTAATTAGCGGGGTGTGCTCCTTCACACAGCGCACAGGTGGCGGGGGTGTTCCGGTCTTTTTTAACACAATCAGATGTTTTGTGATCTTGTGCACACTTTACGCAGCGATAGGGCCGCATGCAGTAATTTTTAGAATGCCCGTATTGTTGGCACCTCTGACATTGTGGTATTGTGTTTCTTTTTTTAGGTTCTTCAATTATAACTATTTGGTTACCAATGGATTTTATGGATTTGGCAGCATTGTTGTTTGGGCCAGCAGCGAGATTTATAAAGAATGTCGATGTTGGTATTTTTTCTGGGCCATACTTTACATTGATAATTTCTCCTTGCACTTTATTTCCAGTTTTTTCAAATTCGTCTATGATGTCAGTGTGCGGTGTTGAGTGATGGAGTTTTTTTATTACTAGGCGGCAGCAACGTTGGTCCTTTCTATTAAAAGTATGGCCTATGAGACCACGTTCTCGGACTACGGTGATGATTTTTTTGTATGCTTCTATATCCAGGGAATTTATTCTTAGTTGATTTTTATTTACAATTTTTAGAAGAAAATCGTCTTTATTAGCAACAGTGTTAAGTAATTCACTTAGTTTATTTACGTCTTCAATTCCATATAAGATGATCGGTGGGGGTTTGTTTGGGTGTTTCTCTTTGTATGTGGGCTCATCTTCTGTCAGATCTATCTGTAGGCCATTATACCTATTGGTGGTTTTGATTTTTTCAGGAGATGGCGACTGCGATATTTTCTTTCGCTTGTGGCTTCTAGCTGTTGGGACTCTTTGCCATTCGGGAGGACAAGGTGTGTCATTTGTTGGAGTCTGACTTTTCTGTCCTTTTGTTAAAGGTTCTGTGTTGGTAGCTTCAAGCTGTGGTTTATTTCCAAGGGATTGACTTCTTGGTCTATTCATAAACAAACTAGGGTGGAAAGCTTGTTGAACAAATCGTTTTCCAGTAACATTCACTGACGTAGACGCCTGGTTACCCACATCCACGTAGTCTTCGGTAGCCAATTTCACACTCTCTGGCCCGGGTACCAGAGAGCGCCGGGGGTTAGCCGGATCGCATGACATATCGCATTCCTCATTAGACTTTTTCATATTTTTAAAAAGGGGTTTGGGAGATTTTGCTGCAGCACTTTCCCACGGCACTACCGTCGCTCTTTTTTGGGGTTATTTAGTCCTCCAAGGTCTGCGATGGCCTGACGACAGGTTATTTACCGCCGCCTGTTGCTCGGCGTTGGGCATAGCTGGTTGAGCCCTGTTACTCATTTGGCACCACCCGGGGGGCACGTGTAGGGTGGGTCTAGGAAAAGATGGTAAATCCTACGGACGCGAGTAACTTCACCCCCCGGAATAATAAATATCCGAGAATAATAAAATAAAATAGTTCCCTGGGATGACGGTGAAAAATAACAGCTAGTTTTCTATTTGTGGGTGATATAATTTGATGTCCTAAGTAAAGTTAAGAAGTTACTGCCTAAATATGTATACTAAAATTGCATTATAATTACATCTTCTAAGACATACCTACTATATTCACTAGTAGTTTAAAATAGGTAAGTAGGTACTAATTATAAAATTATTGTGAAATAATAAAATAAAATTATAACAATACCGATAGGTGGTCTTAAAAATACCTAGATTTGCACTGTTTTAGACTTTCACGGTTTTTTACTACACTTAAAGTACTTACGGGATTATATCCGTGATTTTCTTTCGGTTTTTCGAGCACCCGATATTTCGCCGCTGTTGCAAGCATCATGATCACGGATATAATCCCGTAAGTACTTTAAGTGTAATACCTAGATTTTTCGGAAAGCCCGCTGTCTGACCTTACTGACATTGAGATTATATCAGTATTTCCCAGAAGGTCATAATCGTACAGCTCTGACGATGTCAACATACCGATAACAGCATCAATCGTATTTTATTAATTGAAAGATGATCTGACATAGTTATTGCAAAGTGGGGTCAGTAGAGATGAGGGAAAGAAAGGCCGAGTCGAGAGAGAACTAAGAAAGGAATTTTTAGATTGACTATTGTGTTTGGTGCCATGCAGCGTTGCCAAAGAACAAATAGATGTTGTGAGGATGTTATTAAAGAAAAAGCAGTCAATGATAGCCTGAAGGCTTTGGCCCCGTTCCCACAATGTCGTGACGACAGATCGTGTAGTTTTAAGTGTCGTGGCTTGTGTATTTAAATGGAGATGTTCACAAATAGGACGACACGATAACTGTCGTCCACGACTTTTGCCAACTAAAAACCAATGATAAATTAATCGTCACGACATAGTGCGAACAGGGCCTTACAGGGATGACTGGTAGAAAAAAACGTTTTTTTTGGCGACCCCAGGTATCATGGGGCAAGGCAGGAACATGGTGATGATTTTGTTTGTACCATTGGATTGCTGCCAACAAGGACTGAATATTCTAAGAAGTTAAATAATGAGCTTATGAGGTAGTTACACTTTCTCCAAATTTGAAATGAATGTAGTACAAGTGCTTGCAAGTACTTGCACCTACAACAAAGTTAAAACCAAAGATGCAAATACTGAAGAATTGGTAACCTTTGTTCAGGAATAATTTAACTCCTTCTTTACTTGGTAATTTCAGTTTTATAACCATTATGAAAATTAAATTAAACTACAAAAAAATATATAAAATAAACTTAAGTATACTAAAAACATCATTGGCATGACTATTGCATGACTATTGTCGTTTATTGTCAGTGTCAGACACCCTTTAAAAAAACTTGTTATTATTTCTAATAAGTTGCAATATCTATCATCATATTATTGAAACTCTATGGTACTGTTGGTTGTTTTCTACGGGGCCCAGGCATAAGTACTTTTGTTTGACCTTTTCATCCCATTTTGGTAGAAAAACCCATCTGCCGAAGCATAATGTGTTTATGTAATGTCTTAAGTCTGATGTCGCCTACTAATATTATTTTCAAAACTGAATCCCAATTGGAATACCCCTACTAAGGTCCATGTTCACCGAAAAGATAACGGTCTGATTATCTTAAAACAGCTGTCACTGTGACATGATCCCATACAAAAATGTGTTCTAAACAGCTGTTTTTAGATAATCAGACCGTCATCTTTTTGGTGAACATAGACCTAACACAAAAAACATGCAGGGCAGTCTTTGGGGATTGCCGATATAAGTGAAAACTAAGTAATCTATATCTGCTACGGGTTGTAGGTACCCTGTGCACGCCTACGTGGTGCTACGGCGTAGCGGATCGGCTACGAGTGCTACAAAGCGTTAGGTGACGCGAGTTCCATGATTGTTGTTCACCCAAAAAGTGGTCAACGCAGCTAAATAAGTTTTCAGTTCAAAAACAACTAAATTGGAATATCGACTAAGATTATTATGCCGAGAGCCTTACATCATAAAGATCGGAATAGGTATGTACAGTATCCGGCCGTAAATATGCCACTTCCAAGTTTTTGATAACATCACATTGTTAGTACTAAGTGCAAGTACTACCGCGCTCATTGATGGTCGACCAATTTTTACTCTTATACCCTGATCCATAAGGTTGATAAGTGAACGACCGTCTGTGAGCGCCGTAGTGCGCCAGCAGATAAGGCGTTCCACAAAGCCGAACTTTTCCTAAACCTGTATGAATCATATTTACTGCCATTTTATATTAAAAAAAAAAATACTCACTTTTCTTCTGCCGATTACTCGTAATAGCAAGTCCCCGAAGATTACTATTCAGTTTATCCACGTCATCCCTAGATTCATCTCTCGATTTCCTAGGTCCTCCTGGTCCTTTCTTCAGCGCCTGCAATTTCTTCAAGTACAAGTTTCTGGTGGTGTCCTGAATGGGTCCTGGGGTGAACCCTAGTCGAAGCAGTTCCGCCCTGAGGGTGTTGTCATCGTACTGAACAGATGCTGGGAGGGAAGACGCCACGGACACTATCGTCTGGTCAGGAGTGAATACCTCCGCATCTTCATCCACTGAAAGCCTGAGAGGTCGACGGTACATTGTTGTTATTTTACCTTTAGAGATTCGTACCAATTTCCTATTACGCCAGAATGTGGCCAAAACAACTTGTATTTGCCAAAAACGCAATTCTGTGGTTCCAATATTAAATCACAGGGACTGAATATAGATTTATTTTAGTGTCATTATATATGTATGTAATTAGGCTTTTAGTTGAGGACTGGTAATGAATCTGACTGAATCAAGTACAGGTAGATCTGTGTTATGTTGGTTTTCCTTGTTGCCTGGTACTTATGTACTAACTACTGTATGACAAAAGTACAAATATTTAAACAAACTCTTGAACTATACATATAATGATAAGGATTATTTCCGGTCATTTCGGAAAATAATTAGGTAAGTAATGATAACAAGCAACAATTTTACTATATGGCAATGGCAAAAAAAAACGTTAGGGGAATTCCAAAAAGTATTTTCTGCTGAACTTTTTACATCAGGCTTTCTGTTTAGGAGATACATATTATATTTAGGTATGAAGCTCATTGCGGATTGTTTACATTGCTGGCGAGAACTATCTACTCTGTCTTGAGCTGGTCTACTTTATCCATATTACAGATTTTAAGTAAAAAACTACTTACACAACAGGCGAAACAAGTAGCCTTTTCTCAATCAAGACTACATCTTCCTCTCTATCCTCATACTTGTACTCTTCATGTACATTCGCTATCACAATACTGCCCGAGTAGTTACTGCTGACACCACTGCTAGCTGATGATCTCCTGGTATTGCCAGCCTCGTCACCTTTACTCGTACACAAGTACTCATTCGTTTTATTCTGGACCACTGCTAAAACCCGATCCAATTCTTGTGCACACTCACTTGAGATCAAACTACTTGTATTAGTATTGCATTTGGGATGTTTACTCCTCTGTTTCTTCAAACTACTCTTTGTATTGTAATTTGTATGAGTTATATTGTTTGGTGAGCCTGGTAACGAAAAGTTCTCGTACACACTGATGCGTTGGTTCATCACATTTAATTTTGACGATTCACTAGACTGCCGGGTCTCGTCCGAGGTGAACTCTAAAGGCTGTACACCACTTACTTGTACGTCTGATGATTTGCTCGAGATGCAGGATTTAAAGGTAGTGTTTATATCACTAGATATCCTATCTTTAGTGAGATCGAGTGTTATGTTATCTGTAAAGTCTAAACAGGTACTTTTCCATGGAGCTGATTCGTTGTCTATTAGATATGTGTCGCCTATTATTGTAGGGTATAGTTTGTTTATAGTCAGAGTGTTTTTTTCACACCATTCGTTGATTAGTTCTGATTTCCGAACTGTGGGAGCATTTTCTTGTGGGTTTTCGTCAACAATAGGTCCATATTCAGCAACTATTTGGTCTGTTGTCAATAATACTCTTTCTGGAAAATGATTAATTTTGATATTAAGTGAGTTGCTTTACAATTTTAATGAGTTCAATACATAAATAAAATTAGCACTGTTATCAAATTATTTAATTAAGGTTTTAGATATAATTATAACGTTTTCAGTTTAAAACTAATTAAACTTTTGTATGCAGAGCTGAAATCCAATATTTATACTTAGGTTTAGTTTCCACTAAAACCGCATCATCATGAAAGAAACCGCATCAAAATCGGTCCACTCGTTTAGGAGCTACAATGCTACAGCAGGATGATAAACTACGTTCATACAATTTAAAAAATACAGCTTACCTAACTCCAATGTGTAGGCACATTTGTTAACAGGACCATCATCTGTCACATCTACAACATTGTGCAGGTAGTCAAACACCTCCCACTGCTCTTCTCTGGTAGCGTAGTCAAAAGCGGAGTGTCCGTCCAAGTCCCGCTGTGAAGGGTCTCCTCCGCAGCCTATCAGGAGCTTCAGGTTCTCCACGCGGCCCCATATGGCAGCTATGTGGACTGGAGTTACTCCATCGTCATTGCTGTAATCACAAATTAAAGGTAAACGTAACGTCATGCCTGTGTTTCTCTGAAGGGGTAGATAGAGACCTAGATCTACCATCACATCTCACCAACGGCAATGGTCAGTTATATCTCAGTCCTACTATGTAATAGGAGGGAGTCTATAGCCACCAACGCAGCAACATCAACAAACTCAATCACCAACCATAAATAATAAAGAGAGAAAATAGTTTGGTATTTACGAAAAGAAAATAAATACTGTTTTCAGTTTGACAGAGTACATATTTTATCCTCAACAGCCAGAAATAGAAAATGTCTTTTAAACCTTTCTTTTATTATTATTTTTTGTTTTTTAATTGGATTATTATTGATAGAAATATCATTAGTACTGATGGAAAAGTCTGGTAAGTACTGCAACTGTTACAATATGAGAAAGTCACTTTTAAAAGTTTTTTGTGCATACATATTGGTGCTTGTGACTTTAAGTACATATTTCCATAAATTGACATGAGCCAAAATATAAAATTTGTTGTATAAAGCTCTTACCATAAATTGGGATCTCCCCCCTTCTTCAGGAGTAACTCGGTGCATTTCTTGGATTTCTCCTCCGGTTCTATCCCCACAGCAAGGTGGAGGACTCCAATACCCTTGCATGGTATGATTTGATTGATCTCTATTGGGTTTTCCTGTAGGAAATTTTCTAAAGACCTGAAAACATTACTAAAATTATTTATTAAAGTAAAATATTAATGAAATAATTTCTCTTTTCAAATGGTATTTGGAGAAAGGTTCAAATTTAACTACCTAGATTAATCAGCTTCATTTAATAATTATTGTTGGAGATACTGATTTTGCTACAGAAGTCAATTTTGAATTTTAGAAAACCTATTAATATTTATCATAACCAAGACTTTCATTATGTATGATTTAAGGCTGATTATTATTATGAAAAATCCATTAAGGAAAGATATTTAAAGTTGCAACCTGAATTATAATCGTGGTTTATGTATCTCTGTGGGGGGTAGCATAAAATTACATACAAACTGACAATCTTGCGTATTCTTAACTATAACAATGAGTAAAAAGTAAACTGTTTTTCTTTTTAGCAGGCAGATGTTTGATAACACAAAGGGATAATAATACTTGCTCCAAAATTCTGGTTTTGCGGCAGGTGTTCGCAATTTAGTTGGTGAAAGAAAGACTTACAAAAAGTTTTTTTAATCAAGTGTTACGTACCTTTCAGTTCCATTCTGAATTATATCGTATAGTTTGAAAATCTCTTTGTACGCCGTTCCCATGATTTTTGAAAGTGAACTGTGTATTAGTCATCGACTTCCGAAGTTGTATTCATTTCCTTTCTTGCTTCCTGCCGCGGCTACGTAACTTTTTACAACAAATTGGCATTGAAACTGTTTATCAAAAACACAGCGATAACGATTATCCTCATATTATCGTAACACCGAGGTTAAAACACGCACTTATCTTCAGTATTTTGTTTTCTAAAATTATTTAAATTAACGTCAAGTTAACTCGGGATTATTTTGTTTACGTTTGGTTGACGTTCCTTTTCACTTGCAAAGTTATGCAAGATTACACGTTCCATTTTAAAAGAAACTTGTCGAAACGTTGTGAGAAATCATAAGCATTATTCAAAATAAAATAATTGCTATATTTATTTCGTATTTAAAACACTCGTGTCAATTAAACTATGAGATTCAAATATTACGATATTAGAGTAGAAACTAACCAGCATTTTAATTCATTTTAATTTTGCACATTGAAACCTAGATGGCTCTGTATGGGCTCGTTGAACTTGCACACAATGGGCAATATTGGCCATGGATGGCTCAGTATTGGTGAAACGAATAGGAAAGTCGTAAACGGAGGAGCTCGTGGCTAAATAACAACAGCCGCTCGGGTCGATCTTTAGGTTAAGCCGTGCGCGTGCTTTGCCTAAGTTGGTTCTCCGTGCCTCGGAAAGCTGTCATTTGTAGATTTTAGAGAGTGGCCGGAAAGTCTGGGTTGTGAAGGTCAGATATGAAGCAGTCGGTTCATGTAAAATACTGGTATTCAGCTGCATCCGGTTAGACTGGAAGCCGAAAGCTAGGCAGATGATAATGATAGGGAAGTATAAACTTTAGAAGATGAAATATTAACGTCTACCGAAACTTATATGCATGCACCATGCATGGGCATTGTTTGTGACAGACCAGAGAGAGAAGTTGTAACTATTCAACCTCTCTGCTGTGAAGCATGGCCATACTAGGCTACGATGCACCTTTCTGAGATTTGGGCTCACGATTTTTTTTCGTATATTTTTTTATAATAGTTATAACATAGCATGCTCTTTACCCCAAGCTTCTTGCTACCTATAGCTGTACTGCATAAGTAGCTTTTCAACACACTTGCTCATAAAGTGGCTCTAATTTCACCGCAATTAGGCACATAATGACACCTGTAATCAAACTGTGACTTTTTCATTGCTATTATTCACAAGTGAGTTATAGGATTTTTTTTTATTTTATTGGTTGAATTGCTTTGTTCTTAAAAAAGTTTCGATACAAAAAAGATCGTGTTCAATAGTACAAATAAATTAATGTACAGTATTGCTTGCTCATTTTATGCAACTTCGTATCTACATAGATAATTTCCACTTATAAGTTTTTAATAAATAAAGCTTTCAATTAAATGTAACTTTTGTTTTCTCTGTATTAAATAAAACTTTGAATTCCCCATTTCGTACGTGGCTAAAACGCTATCCGCGAAAAGCCAAAAAAAAGAAACCTCATTCTTTTAGTCTATGGCCGATCGCCATTGTTAGATGCGCGCGCATAGGAAAACTGACGAAAAAAAATTCACAACTCGTTTTCAACAAATTATAGTTATTTTTAGTATTATTTTATTCTCAAGTGTGTTGAAAAACGTCGTATGATACATGTGTGTGTTGATGATTACCGTCCTCGGCTCTCTTATGACCCTCGCCTAACGGCTCGGGTCTCAATGGCGCCTCGGCGGTAATCACCAACATTACACACTTGTACCATAATGTACTATTATGCTATTGCAGTGATTGTAACGGGAAAATAATATTACAAAAAGCATTAAAAACTGTTAATCTCTTCTACTTATTTGTTTTTGTTTAATCTCTCTAACCGGCTATGTAAATAAAAATAATATAATATAAAAAGTTTATTTCGGAACAATAACACAAGACAAGGTAAACAGGTAAAACGATGAATGCTCCAAAAGTATAAACTGTTGCGCAGCTACCAACGCCCTTCTCCAGATTATAATGGAATGATGCTCCATACAAAAAGTGCTTACCTATATTTAATTACTTACTTGACTAATAACAAAAAATATATATTTAACAGTACAGGACAATATAATATGAATTGGGATGTATTTTGACATTGAGTGACGATTTTGACATCGAGAGTGGTGGTGGGGTGAATGGGTGTGTACAATGTTAAAGAGGGGTGCGAGGTATGTGAGGATTTTTTGGGGTGTGTGAGAGAGGGATCGTAATTTTTTGATTTCACAAATTGAAGATGAAAACAAGGATCGGAATAAGAATGTGACGAGTCACCTTCACGATTGCATGAAAGCAACAGCACAATTGTATTTAAAAGGCTAAGGATGATATTTTCGAGCTCAGCACTATCCACGCTGTGAAGGGCCATTGACTGTGGTGCGGATTGTATGGAAGTATCCGGGATCTCAAAGTTGGGACGACTATCCAAGAGATATTTATAGAGGACATCGCGCACAATTTTAGCCGCTAGGAGTCCGCCAATATTTGTTGAGTAATTCGACGGTACGGCACTACAGTTTAGCAGTTCAGAGGCCGAGTCTCTGCTGTGGCTTTGAATGAACGTGCTGAATTTCAGCAGGATAGTATTTCTATCCTGCTAATAAATTCAGCACGTTCATATTCACGCTTGACTTTTTATGGAGATTGTTGCAGAAGGTATTCAGTTGTATCCGGTTAGACTGAAAGCCGATCCCAACATAGTTGGGAAAAGGTTAGGCAGAGGATGTTGCAGAAGGTACGATAACGACAGAAAATCAGTTTGTATGTCTCATCCTCTGGGTGTTTTTTAAAAAGATGCAGCTGATCCCTGTGACTTATGCACTTCAGCAGGCCTGGAGTAATCCATGGCTTAATGATACGCTTTCCACTGGGAATTTGTGACACATGTGAGTGGGATTTGATAGCCAAAAAGGGAATGGAAACAAGAGATTCCGCAGCTTCATTTGGGTTGAGGCACTATAGGATTAAGGAAAAATCGGTGCTGTTAATTTGGTCTACAATTCCGAGTCTAATCAATTTTTAATCTGGCATTGCGGGTAGTTTTAGTTTTTGCATTGAGGTTGCAGAAGATAATACTAAGGGAGTGATCAGTGATGACAGAATCAATAATTAGTGTAGTAACAGTTTGAGTGCGGAGTATCACGTCATGATCAATGCAGTTCTAACACCAATAATGGCTACGGTTTTATATTGGGTTAAGGCACTAAGTCAACTGTTGCAGCTGTCAAGGAAATTAGTCCAATCTCTGTATGAAGAGAACGATAAATTGTGATAAAGGCAGCTTTATTTGAGAATTTAAGAAGAAGAACGTTTGCCTCATTAAAAATAGCTGTTTCGACAGTCGTGTTAAAGCAATCTCTCACATAGACAACCACATCCTCATTTTGTGTTTTATAGGGCGTAGTGTGCGAGTTGTACCTACCCGGTTAGTAAGGGGATAGTGGGGTATTTGCTCAACCAGCACTCCGTCGGAATGATAATGTCAGGTATGTACGTTAATCTACTCATAAAAACCATCAGATTATCGAAATTGCTACGAATATTAGTGTGTTATATTTTAAGATCGTGGAGAGAACAATCCAAAAACTTATCACTTGCATCCGGGGAACAAGTATAGCAATTCGAGACGAAATGTGCTCAACTTCGCAATTCGCTAGTGACAACGGTAAGATCATCCAATATTGATTATAAAAACAAAAAGGTAACAACATTTTAGGATAGAGTAATGTAAAGGTATGTTCTGCATCATTTCTCTGGAGTAAACTTGTAAAACTTCACGCCTGAAAAAGAAAAAATACAGGTATTTGAGTTAACACATTTTTTTTTGTATTCTCGAGTAGGTAAAGTAGAAATATATTGATGGTAGATTATGGTATGCAAGGTAGATGACCTACACTGACCTGGCCCGTTGATATTTAGAGTTAATGTTTCATTCCGTTTAATGGACAGTGTCCCATTCCCCACGTTGAAAAAATCCTGAAACAAGGTGGAAGCGTCAGGGTAGCCCGTGAAATTCAAATTTTCTTAGGTTATTGCAACTTAACACTCAGCCACTCATACACACATTACACACTCACTCACTCACTCACTTGGCACTCAGGCCAGTGCTAAGTTGTATGTTGATTAAAATGTTGTTCGCGATTGTAAGATGTGTAGTTACAGAATTATAATCATCAAAACAACCCTCCAAGTTCATAAAGGTCGAGGAACCATTTTGACCTTGAAAACGTCATTCCTCGACCTCACAGTCGCGAACAATATTTAGCACTGGCCTGCAAATTGTAAAAAAACGTAAGAAAACTTGAACTTTGCGGGCTACCTTGGAGCATCAGCCTTAAGTATTTTATGGGAAAGGTCGGTCAAAGCTCATTGTAGATGGCTTGTCCATAGCTAGATCCCAATAAGATGACGATGTTTGGAAGTCCAGTTCAAGAATACCTGTATGATATAGTCAAGTAGAGGCAGCTTCATATTCTTGTGTGTGTAGGTGACTCTCACAGAGTGCTTGTTCTTGTTCACAAACGCGAGCGCTCGCGCACCGCCCGACAGCTCCCGGTGCCAAATCTCCTGGTTACGGTGCCTCTGATGAAAAGGCATGACAGCAGTATCAAAAAAATGCAAATCTATTTAGTCCGTCAGTTAGAGTAGGTATTGGAAAATAATACGTATTTTTTGTTTTTGTACCTTAATCAATGAATATTGACAAAGATAAAACACATCAAAACTCGGGAATGGGGGCTCGTGACGTCAGAACTCGTGAATAAGGCGTGACATATTGAGAATTTTAAAAGCGTCGTATCTTCGTAAATTTGGTTTATTATCAAAAGAAAAAATACGGGTATTTTGATAATCTGCAGACTATTTTTTTTTGTCGTTTACCTTATTGGGCTAGAGGGACTTGAATATTTTTGTGTGGAGCCTTTTAATTTATAGATTCTAACTTTGATGGCTTATAAAGTTATAACCGACGGTCATTTGGCAATGGGCAGGCCAAAATATTGTATCTATACCATTTATACTTTGGTGCACTTATTTAGCATGTGATATATAATCTTGCGGACCGAATTTCCGACATGACGGCCAAACTCAGCGGATATGAACCATTAACGCAGTATATATTATAGTGCACAACTCACAAGTGTGTGCACACATTCCCTCACAATCGTAGTTCAATGAAGACGACAATCCGGCAACACCAGAGTGAAAAAAAACGAAAGAACAATGTCTCACCAAAACAAACCTCCCTTTCTTAAAAACCCTCAAGCCTTGCTTGCCCAACTTGTCCTGGCTCACTGCGATGATGTCCCGGTTCAGTAGAATCTGCTTGAACTCCGGCTGTATCTCCGCTAGGTCCACGCTCATCATGAGAGGAGCTGCCAGGACCGCCCACACCGCCATCTGAACTTTTGCCTGGTCTACTGTCAGTCCGGAGTTACCTACTACCAGCTGAAATGAAGATTTGTTGGAAGATTGAAGAATATGGAATGGAAAACATAAAGATGCATGGTGAATTTAGGTACTCATGCACTTTGAAAGCTGGCAACTATAAAATAAAAAACCGGCCAAGAGCGTGTCGGGCCACGCTCAGTGTAGGGTTCCGTAGTTTCCCGTCCGTCACAATAAGTGTTCAATCCAATCCGATTTTAATAATTCTTTTTTTGTTTGAAAAAAGATACGTTCAGTCAGGATAATGAAATATGTAAACGAAGTTAAAAAAACAAAAATGAAATAAAAATAAAATAAAAATCAAAACAAAAATGACTAATTTGAATTAAAAAACAAAACTAACAAAAAAATTATAACTTGATCTGATTTCTTTTTAAAAAAAAAGAGAACCGACTTCAAAAAACCAATCCACTGAAAAGAACAAAATAATTGAAAAAAATTGAATGCACCTCACTCCTATCCTAATTCAGTCCCTATTCCGTCTTTATTTCAACCCCGTAAAGCAAATTTGTCCAAAAAAGATTAATACTAATAATAAGAAAACTAAAAATTATCTGGGTTTATATGTACCTACTTAGTTTTTGAAGTCGGTGCCAAACCAACAAGACATATACATATTTTTTAAAACAATGAACTTACGAGTAAATTAAAAACAATTGCACACGAAGCGACGGCGACGGCGGCGTCGGAGAAGTAAGGGGGCGGGCCCCCTGGGCCTATATAAGCGACGCGCAACCCGAAAGACCAAACCATAGTCCGGTTAAGCAGACGACAACCTCTCTAGGTTGAACTGCGAGATGCCATTCCGAAAAAAAAAAGAAAGGCCAAACACTTGAAGGCACACTTCGTTGCGAGCATATGTATTGTTATTTCTGTGAATATTCGAATGCACTAGTATTATTATTTTCGAAACATTTTTGGTTTGGTTTGTTCATCGTATTATTTTCTCTGTTTCACAGCATTTTTTTTTTGTTTTTGTTGGTTTGGCACCGACTTCAAAAATTAAGTAGGTACATATAAACCCAGATATTTTTTAGTTTTCTTATTATTAGTACTAATCTTTTTTAGACAAATTTGCTTTACGGGGTTGAAATAAAGACGGAATAGGGACTGAATTAGGATAGGAGTGAGGTGCATTCAATTTTTTTCAATTATTTTGTTCTTTTCAGTGGATTGGTTTTTTGAAGTCGGTTCTCTTTTTTTTTAAAAAGAAATCAGATCAAGTTATAATTTTTTTGTTAGTTTTGTTTTTTAATTCAAATTAGTCATTTTTGTTTTGATTTTTATTTTATTTTTATTTCATTTTTGTTTTGTTTTTTTTTTTAATTTATTTTATTTTTATTTCATACTTTTTAGTGATAGGTACTCCATTTATTTTAGGTTTTGGGATAATTTCTAGTTTGTACATAGTTAGGTTCCCTCTCACAGAGAGGAGGCCTGTCCCAGCAGTGGGAACATTAATGGGCCGATGATGATGATGATGACATAGTTAGGTCCTCCATTTATTTTAAAGGTAGGTTTTTAGTGATAAGTTTTAGAGTAGTACTTGTATCAGTCTGTAATTATGACATTGACATATCTACTATTATTCAGTGTGCCTATGGGCCTAGGTAGAAAAACGAAGAATGGTTTAAGGAAATGTCGCACAAGGGAGAATGAAAACTCCCGATGAAAAAAAGCGACGAGTTGATGCTGCAAGAGATCGTCAACATATTATTCGTGCTGCAGAAACTGATGAGCAAAGAAAGGGTCGCTTGTCAAAACTTCGTGAAAACGCCCATTCTATTAGAGCCTCCAAATGTGAGGAGCAAACCAGTCAGCGTTTGTTACACATGCGGGAACATATTCGTCAAGCTAGGGCAAATGAAACTGAGGAGCAAACTATACTCTGCGCTTGTTGTCCATGCGTGAACATGCTCGTCAGAGTAGAGCCAATGCAACTGATGAGCAAACTTCTCAGCGCTTATCAAAAGTTGTTCGGTCTGATGGGCATTTCCTGTTGACTTATAAAAAATCGAAGATCAGAAACATCTGATGTAAAAATTATTGCAAAGCTATCACTGATTTCACTGTATAAAATAACATAAGCTGGGAGTACCTCCACGCGGTGCGGTAACAGTTTAGGACTGATTTTCGATGACGATGGTATATCATTGCAAATTTGACTCTACTGGCCAAAACTTCCATTTATTATTTTATCGAATAAGTATGCCTTCGGGCTTATGTTATTTGAGTGTTTAATTTCCTTTTCCATTTATCTTCGTGACTCGGTAGCCTACCGGGTAACGCAGGGGAGCAGTCACTACGATTTTATTGATCAGGTATCTTCACAACAAAACTATAACCATGCCTAGAAAGAGGTCAAATCTTTCCCAATGTTCCAAAGGAGCTAAAAGATTGGGGATCATAAGATCCCAAGAATCTACCGAAGAGCGTAAGGAGAGACTTGATGCTGCTCGAGAACATCAGGCTGCAACTTGCTCCGTGGAAACCTCTTCGGATCGCGAAGCACGCCTGCGTTCTCAGCGTTTTTACGCATCTACATCCAGGTCTCTAGAGACCAGTGAAGAATAGATGCGCGACTGACTGCTGATCGTGAACGTCATGCATTGTCTCGCGAGTCGGAGACGTTTACGGATAGAGAATTGCGCTTGAGTTCTCAGCGTATCTACGCATCTGCTTCTGGGTCTCTAGAGGCAAGTGCGGAACGTGATGCGCGACTGTCCGCTGATTGTGAGCGACATGCATTGTCTCGCGAATCGGAAACGTTTACCGATACAGAATCACGCTTGAGTTCTCAGTGTATTCACACATCTATTAACAGGTCTTTTGAAACGAGTGATGAACGTGATGCGCGAATAACTGCTCGCTCGCTGCTCACTCTCCGACGCCTCCGCCGCAGGGTGCTTCAGCTCGTGCGCTGCGAGCTTACAACCTAGCTAGACATGAGTAAAATAGCATGTAAACGAGTGTTAATATTATGTTAAGCAAACCAGTGTTGATATTTTATAAATAAAGTAGTTTACATATTATTTAGGATACCAATCTTGGATTTAAAGGGGGGGAAAATGTAGGGTATTTTGATATGTAATGATGTGGGTAGACTTAACTACGAATAAACAGTCAGTATCCTACCTCTGTGTTTAACTGAACGTTCCAAGAACCGAGAATTACCTACCTATTTGCCGATTTGGGTTTCCACGACCTATAAAGACAGAAACTGAATTATTAGGTCCGGATGAAACTTTGGCAAACAAAGGCCGGTTTTGCAACCTCAAAAGAAAGGAGAGCGATCGCATGATAAACAATTATAATCCACGTCTACTCGAACTTTGTGTGTTGTTCGTAAACCGCATCAAATCGGTTCAGCCAAACGTGAGATAATCGTGGACAAACATACAATCGTCTTTCAAAATCTACAATCCAAGAAAGCAAAACGGGATCTATGCGGCAACGTCACGGGATATCCATTAGTGTCATACACTATAACCTTCCCCAGAATGTAAAGAACACTTTTCTGAAAACCGCATCAAAATCGGTTCAGCCAAACGCGAGATAATCGCGGACAAACATACAATCGTCTTTCAAAATCAACAATCCAAGACAGCACAAAACGGGATCGATGCGGCAACGTCACAGGATACCCATAAGTGTCATACACTAAAACCTTTCCCAGAATCTAACAAACACTTTTCTGAAAACCGCATCAAAATCGGTTCAGCCAAACGCGAGATAATCGCGGACGAACATACAATCGTCTTTCAAAATCTACAATCCAAGAAAGCAAAACGGGATCTATGCGGCAACGTCACGGGATATCCATTAGTGTCACACATTAAAACTTTCCCCAGAATGTAACCAACACTTTTCTGATAACCGCATCAAAATCGGTTCAGCCAAACGCGAGATAATCGCGGACAAACATACAATCGTCTTTCAAAATCTACAATCCAAGAAAGCAAAACGGGATCTATGCCGCAACGTCACAGGATATCCATTAGTGTCACACACTAAAACCTTCCCCAGAATGTAACCAACACTTTCCTGAAAACCGCATCAAAATCAGTTCAGCCAAACGCGAGATAATCGCGGACAAACATACATACATACGGGTCGAACTGAGAATCTCCTTTTTTTGAAGTCGGTTAAAAACGGGATCTATGCGGCAACGTCACGGGATACCCATAAGTGTCATACACTAAAACCTTTCCCAGAATGTAACAAACACTTTTCTGAAAACCGCATCAAAATCGGTTCAGCCAAACGCGAGATAATCGCGGACAAACATACAATCGTCTTTCAAAATCTACAATCCAAGAAAGAAAAACGGGATCTATGCGGCAACGTCACGGGATATCCATAAGTGTCATACACATAAACCTTCCCCAAAATGTAACAAACACTTTTCTGAAAACCGCATCAAAATCGGTTCAGCCAAACGCGAGATAATCGCGGACAAATATACAATCGTCTTTCAAAATCTACAATCCAAGAAAGAAAAACGGGATCTATGCGGCAACGTCACGGGATATCCATAAGTGTCATACACTAAAACCTTTCCCAGAGTGTAACGAACACTTTTCTGAAAACCGCATCAAAATCGGTTCAGCCAAACGCGAGATAATCGCGGACAAACATACAATCGCCTTTCAAAATCTACAATCCAAGAAAGCAAAACGGGATCTATGCGGCAACGTCACGGGATATCCATTAGTGTCACACACTAAAACCTTCCCCAGAATGTAACCAACACTTTTCTGAAAACCGCATCAAAATCGGTTCCGCCAAACGCGAGATAATCGCGGACAAACATACATACATACATACATACATACATACGGGTCGAACTGAGAACCTCCTTTTTTTGAAGTCGGTTAAAAAATGCTTGCATATACGATTATACTACAAACTTAGTCCAGAAATTATTTTGTACAACTTTTTGTCTTTTTTGTACAAAAACTGTTTCCATCCAAGTTCAAAATGATTTTCCTAGAAAGTCCTTATAAAATTCTACTTTTCAGATTTTTTTTCATATTTTCTAAACTTATGGTTCAAAAGTTAGAGCCCCCCCCCTCTAACTCGGACAAATTGTTTTTTTACTTTTGGAGCGATTATTTCCGAAATTATTGACATTATCAAAAAATGATTTAAGTAAACCCCTATTCATTTTTAAATACCTTTCCAACAATATATCACACGTTAGGGTTGAAATTAAAAAAAAATCATTTCCTACTTTACATATAGGGGGGCTTCCATAATAAAACATTTTTTTCCAATTTTATTTTTTACCACTTTGTCGGCGTGATTGATACACATATTGGTACCAAATTTCAGCTTTCTAGTGCTAACGGTCACAGAGATTAAGCGAGGACGGACAGACAGACATGGCGAAACTATAAGGGTTCCTAGTTGACTACGGAACCCTAAAAAGGAACAAAACCCACTTTGCTCTCTTTAATATTGAGTTGCGGATTAGAACTACTAGGTACTACTAATGGTGTCGAACGAAAATAGTGAGTAAGACCATCGCCTGCCAAGCGTGGCGATTATGGCAAAACCCCCTTCTTCGGGGAGGCCTATGTCGAGCCGTGGACGTCTCTCGGCTGAAATAATGAATGACAAAACCCCACGTTCGATTTCGAGAACCTTACCATGTCAGGATCATTCCAATGTCCAGGGCCAGCGAACGGAGCCAGTCGGTCCTGGTGATCGCCGACCCAGTTCATCACGCTCAGAACTGAATCCCAGGAGTTTCTGATATCCACCCAGTTGCGCCAGATGTTGCAGCTCTCTGCCACCGCACTGTAGTTAGCCTGTTCAAGGTTAATCAATTTAATATTTTTAATCACATTTGCCTCAAGTAAGAGAAGACTAAAGAAACGATGGATGGACTGTGGGTAAAATAAGATGATCATTATGGTTTTAAAGGACGTCGAACGGATTGACGTCCAATAGATAAGTGCGGAAGGAAATGACTTGCTGTTCCTCAAATAAATTGGTATAAATAAGAAGGAAAATAATTATTCTCCTTTGCCTGGACTTGCCTCTAAAGTTGAGCGTCCACATGTCCGCATCGAATTCACCGGACGCATTGCACCAAACGGATCGTACT
The DNA here is from genome assembly GCA_950022955.1 of Xestia ashworthii. Lineage (NCBI taxonomy): Eukaryota > Metazoa > Arthropoda > Insecta > Lepidoptera > Noctuidae > Xestia > Xestia ashworthii. The sequence goes on from OX465563.1 coordinate 7,134,737, forward strand.
TATTCTTTGTATAAATAGTCACACAAGTGCGTCCATTGATCCGCACACCGTAGGTACGGATCGCTCGAATCTGTTTAATAATACTACGATCCGTTTGATGCGATGCGTTCTGCTTACGATGCGGACATTTGGACCTTCCTTAAGGGTAGAAATTACAATGAATGATAAATGATAATAGTACATTATGGTACAAGTGTGTAATGTTAGTGATTACCGCCGAGGCGCCATGGCGCCATTGAGAACCGAGCCGTTAGGCGAGGTTCTTAAGAGAGCCGAGGACGGTAATCATCAACACACACGTGTATCATACGACGTTTTTTAACACACTTGAGAATAAAATAATACTAAAAATAACTATACTTTCAACAGTGAAAACGAGTTGTAATTTTTTTTTCGCAATGGCGATGGCGGGAATAATTCATCAGTTTTCCTATGCGCGCGCATCTAACAATGGCGATCGCCCATAGACTAAAAGAATGAGGTTTCTTTTTTTTGGCTTTTCGCGGATAGCGTTTTAGCCACGTACGAAATGGGAAATTCGAAGTTTTATTATTAAAAAAAATGTAAAAAAAAAAGAAAACAAAAGTTTCATTTGAGTGAAAGTTTTATTTATTAAAAACTTATAAGTTGAAATTATCTATGTAGATACGAAGTTGTATGAAATGAGCAAGCAATAGGTACATTAATTTATTTGTACTATTGAACACGATCTTTTTTGTATCGAAACTTTTTTAAGAACAAAGCAATTCAACCAATAAAATTAAAAAAAAAAACCCTATAACTCACTTGTGAATAATAGCAATGAAAAAGTCACAGTTTGATTACAGGTGTCATTATGTGCCTAATTGCGGTGAAATTAGAGCCACTTTATGAGCAAGTGTGTTGAAAATGATATTTATTTTGCAAATTGGTTTTCACAAACACTTTTACACGTCCTTATTTTTTAAACTAGATGGGGCCGGTGTTTCGTACCTGACTACTCAGAGAAGAAACAGCCGAAACAAACTCAGAGGTCATAGTCTCTTTTAAAGTCCAGACAATCTTGTTCAACTCACATGAGAACCATGCAGATTCGTGTCCGAGTTGGTCTTTTGAAGAAAGAACCATACAGATTTGAGTGGACCTGTCCAGTCAGTGCAAGCATTTGTCAGTTATCGTGTATCTCGACTTATAACTCAAGGAGCTCAACGAAACGACGAACGATACCAAAGAAAGGACATTTGGGTAGGTCGCTTATAGTACTCAAACTGCCAGAACGTCGTGAAGAAAAAAAAAACACAAAATGTGACCCGCATGGTCCCCACATTCACAATAATGAAATAAAATAAATAATAATTTACAAAACGAATGTCAATAAAAAAAATATTATGTCAAATACACACATAAAATAAACAAAAACAAAGTAAAAAATAATAAAATACTGAACTAAGTATTCATGTCAAATCATTAAATGTCACAGTCACAAAGTAAATATTCATGTCAAATACACACACATAAAATAATAAAAAATAATAAAGTAAAATAATAAAAAAATACTGAACTAAGTATTCATGTCAAATGATTCAATGTCACAGTGTATATAAGAAAGGAATAAATAATAAACCAGCGAGGTCTGAAATTTCGACATTCACAGAGCAAATTTCATTGGAGCAGCTTAATCCCAGGCCTTTTTATCTTCGAGATAGTGATTAACATGATAATAGGCTTTCCGTTTTATAAACGACTTGAATTTATTTAGGCTTAGTGCCTGAATATGGTTCGGAAGTAAAATATTATAATACTTATAATACTTTTTGTAATTCAATCTACCTACTTGGATACCACCAACTTCTTGGAACATGGGCCAGCTGCATCCATACAGAATGGGCCGGCCAGTTTTGTTCAGTAGCTGCCCAAATGCAGGATAGCCTGGAACAAGAATAATATCAGAGATAATGATTAAATAAAATTCAAAACGCAAAGATAAATATACAAAGGTAAGGATTTCTGTACCTAAGAGAAAAAAAACATAATTATCTGGAATATAAAATGTCGTTTGTTTGTATTGCTCCATCCATATATACATTCTGGTCATTGGCTTTTAGATTATTAATGATAAAACATGTAATCTATACCTATATGCTTGAGAAAAAGGGCGCCAAAGGGCAATTTTGTTTTCGCAAGCTGCCTTCATGTTTACGTATTGCGCAAATTGTTGGTTCAAAGAAAATAATGTTGTAAGTTAGTAGCATTATTACGAGTTGTCCTATATCTCATGATTCCACTGTACGCTAAAATGTATTATTATTTAAAAAAAAAACAGATTTCGTTAGAAAAGTTAGGATTCGGTTGTACCAAACTTTCCAGGAGGCGACAAGATATTGTACAAGCAAAGCAATCAGTACCTACCTACATCCATTCCATTAATATCAGCGAAACAGCCATCTAGCTTGAGATAGTCAGTTCCCCAGCCGGCCAGGGTATCTGCGTCGAAGAGCTCGTGCCCCCGGATGCCAGGATATCCTGCGCAGGTCATAGTGCCGTAGTCCTCGTACATTCCGAACTGTAAACCTTTACTGCGAACCTGTGCATAGTACATTATTAATGATTCTTCTCCGTGAGTCAAATGTCGTATGATTGAAGAATCGAAAGACCAGCAATTACCTACAGCCCGGCCCGGCCCGTTTTCTATAACTTACTTAGGTACGTATAACTGTCAACTGACGCCGGTGTAACCTTATTAATGCACATATTTGCTGCGTAAGAAGAGTCCCAAGACGCAATAGGAATTTTCTGAGACATCTCCAAAGCATTTGATTGCGTAAATCACGACACATTACTTTTGAAGCTGGAGCATTACGGACTGGGTAAACTTTCACTTAGCCTGGTAAAATCTTATTTGAGGGAAAGACAACATGATGCATGAAGCCAGGCACGTACCCAGGGGGGGGGGGGTGAAAAGATGTCAGCATAAAGGAAGGGCCAAAGCCTGCCGGGGCTGCGGGACTGTTCGAAAGAGAAACCGCGGCCACGGAACGTAAAGGGCGAGGAAGGAACATGGTTGGTTTTTAGTCAGTAAAAGTCTGACACCCGCTTCGCCCAGAGTGGAAGGGGAGTCATTTCATGATTTCCCATCCGAAAAAAGGGGGGGGATAGTGGGGATTAATCCCCCCCCCGAAATCTGACTTATAATAAACAGGACCATACCACTGCGAAGTACTTAAATTATAGTACAGTGATGAGAGCAATTTTTACACAGTTCACATGGTTGTTTCAAAGTTTGTCCCCCCCCCCGTACTAAAAGTCTGGATACGTGCTTGCATGAACCGTAAGTTTTAAGGGACATGAATAGAATATGATGATGGTGTAGATGAGTTGTAGAAAAATGCGGAACATCTATTTTAATACTTACGTAGTCAGAAAGCGCCTTCATTCCACTAGGAAACCGCGTCCTGTCTGCCACCAGACGACCCTCAGGATCTCGTGACTTTTCCTGCCAGCAATCGTCAATAATGAGGTACTGGTATCCGGCTGCCAGGTACCCCTCGCTCACCATTAGATCAGCTGTCCTTTTTATTAAGTTCTCACTGAAAAATACATATTTTTTTTTTTTAAATAATATCACGTCTATTCTCTTAGGTACTGCAACTACTCGTATTATACGCAGTATTGGCCGAAGAAAATAGCCTTGATTGGGAAACATTGTAAAGGGACAAGCATGACGAATGCTGCTGAGCTATTCCTCAAGGGACAAGGAGTTGGTGGCCAACCTTCAGTCCAGCTCCGTGTCTGAATTCTGGCCAGTCAATGGCGAGTAGGGTTTCCTCTATTACTTGCTGACTCTGGTGAAATTAGGGTGCATAAATCTGGTAGGTGCTAGAATGCACTGCATACTTCTTCGTGTAATACATGTCTTATGTCCAACTTACCTGATACATTCTTTAGGCTTCGCAACACAGTCGATGGTACAGCCAAATCGCAGCCAAGAAAGCCAGCCCATGGGAGGAGTGAGAGCCAGCCCATTGTCCAGAGCTTGCGTCGAGGAGAGTAGTCCACTCGCAATGATACATATATATATTACTAGTGCGCACATTGCTGGACAATACGGAAAAGTATTGAAAGAATCAGTAAAAAATATATTTGTAAATAAAATAATAATTATAAAATAATCACAATGTACTCAGTACTGCGCGCGCGCACTTGTTATGCTTTATCGATATAAACTTCCTCTTGAAATAGTTTGCGGGAACATCGATAAAAAAAATGCCGATATCGGTGACGTTAGGGGTCGTCGAAAGTGTTGTCATACTTGTCATATCTGCATGGCAGGTCTTGCGCAGGTCGCATTGCCGAATTCCTCAAATTATACATTTTTAACTATTTCTGTGGATTTCAGAAAAGATTTTGATGTGTCCAATAAAGCAGTATTGTTTTAATGTCGCTCCAGTGTGGAAATGAGACGGAGCTAATAGGACGTCTATCGCCATCTCTTTCCCTCTCTGGGCATAGTGAATCTTGCGCGTCTGTTCTCCGCTCTGCTCGTCTCTCGAAGGGTACTCAAATAGACTGATAATGAAATGACGTACACATTCAGTCATACGTTATTACCATACATGTGGAATTTATCTGATAACCTCAGCGTTCCAGTGACAGCACTATACTCAGCTAGATACAGACGCCAGCACACGAATCTACTACAATCTGTCAAATTTCTTATCTAATAGATTTTCACCTTTGTCGCTAAAACATTAGGTTCAAGGTTCATTGGGGAAATTGACAGTTTAGGAACAGACATAAATACATATAGTACTTATCGTGTAAACACAATGCTATGCCAATTTTACTGCCTCCTTAGTCAAGTGGTGGCAAGCGAATGAGGTGTTGGGTTCGATTCCCGTGCCGGACAAAGTGTTGTTCTGTTTTGCCACCAGGAATTTCATAACCCAAAGTCTGAATTTGTGAACGGCAATGGGGAGTGCCCTACTCCACCTGGCAATAACAAAAACGTGGTTTGAATAAAGAGACGAACACCTCATTACTTATGAGTGGCCACCACGCGACACAAATCGACTTTTTTCTGGTAAAACGGGACAGTTTTAAAAACGTCAAAAACTGTAAAGTACTAACAGACGATAGTCTCCCAACACAGATTGGTCATAATGAAGGTAAAAGTTAGTGTCGCGGCCAGTAGAAACAAAGAAAGGCTTTCACCCAAAACAAGGTGGCGAATAATAAAAAAAAAAGAATGTACAAGTATGTTTAAGAGGCAAGTAATAGATAAGACGATTGAAATAAAGGATATGCTGGATATGGAAGGAAAATCTGTGAATGAATGTTGGAAAGAGATGGCGGATTGTATAAGAAGAGTGGCAAACGATGTGTTTAGAGAATCCAAAGGGAAAGGTGTTATAGATAAGGATACATGGTGGTGGAATGAAGAGGATAAAGGAGGTGGATAAAGAATGGAAGAGAAAGGAAAAAAAGGCTTTAGCAGTTTGTAGGACAAAGGTGCAGGAGAAGTTATACGACTCACTGTACAATCCTAGAGGCCAGAGGAGCTTTACCGGATTACAAAAGCAAGAGAAAGGAGAACGAAAGATATAAATCATATAAAGTGAATGAAAGACGGCGCTGTTAAGATTTCTTCTAAAGATAATGAAATAAAAAGGAGATGGGAGGGTTATTTTGAAAAGCTGATGAATGAAGAGAATGAATGGAGCGGTGTGCTTAAAAAGGTACAAATAAATATGGGCTTGTAGAGGGAAATTAGCATGTAAGGCAGTTCAAAGTATGAAAAAAGGAAAGGCCATAGGCTCTGATAAAATACCAGTAGAAGTATGGAAGTGTTTAAAAGAAGAAAGAGAATTTATTCTTCAATAAGTTGTTGTATGAAAGAGCGATCCCACAAGAATGGTGCAATAGTTCGCTTGTGCCCATCTTAAGAAATAAAGGTGATGTGCAGGACTGCAACAACTATCGGGGGATAAAGGTCATGTCACGTAGTATGAAAGTATATGAGAAAGTGATCGAGAATAGTACATTGTTACGCTAGGGGTGAAAGTAACTTATTTAGTCCCGAGACGGGGTTTGGCGCCCAAGCGTAGCACGGGCGCTAATAGTTCGAGGGACTAAATAAGTCTTTAACCCGAGGTAAACACTGTGCTTTTCATTACGAATACAAGGAAAATAAAAATAAAAACACGAAACAACTCGAAAAATTAAGATCGGATTGCCGCTTTCCCGCCTGTTTTGTTTTTTTTTTCTGTGGCCGGCTATTCAGCCTTTATTTTTCACTTTCGTCACTGAAAAAATAGTAAATACTTTGCCTAAATCTATGTTATTTTGAAGAAATATTTGTAACATAAAATAATTATATCTAAGTTACTTGAATTTTACATCGCCGCTGTAATTTAGAGGCGAAGAAGTCGGAATTATGGTTAAATGTTTTAAATGTAAAAATGGTTAAGTGAAATATGGTTCAATAGAAAAAGGTGAAAATAGAACTAGTTTTTTTTTATAATTTGACAGCTGTCAGTTGAAAGCGATTCTCCCTAGGGCTGAAAAGTATTAATTTCAACCCGCTCCTCAGGCAACTTCAGATCTACTTTCCGAGTATGAGTAATGAAAAAGAATGAGAGGAGAGTATGATCACCCAAAACCAGTTTGGGTTTATGACAGGTCGAGGAACAATGGACGCCACTTTGGCACTCCGTCATTTGTGTGGGAAGTACAGACGTGCACGCAAAAACTTGCACGTGGTGTTCATTGATCTGGAGAAAGCGTGTAATAGGGTACCTTGGGAAGGGCACGCCACGATAGTGGCGGTAAGTCCCCTCTTTGAGGAGTGGCTAGAGAGGCGCCACGGCGTCCTCACCTTCCGCCTGACGCAGGTCCTCACCGGACACGGATGTTTCGGGAGGTACCTGCACCGAATCGGGCGGGAGGACACGCCCGGGTGTCTCCACTGCGAGGATCGACCGGAGGACACGGTGGAGCACACGGTGGAGGTCTGCCCTGCGTGGGCGGAGCACCGCCGTGTCCTCGTAGCGGCGATCGGCGGCGGCGACCTCTCGCGTCCGGCCCTGGTTCAATCCATGGTCCGGAGCGAGACGGAATGGGAAGCCGTCACCTCCTTCTGTGAAGCAGTCATGCTAGCAAAGGAGGTGGCGGAACGAGAGAGGGAGAGATCCTCTCTTCCCGGCCGCCGCGGGAGACGCACCGGGCGTCGGGGGCCACGTGGTGGCTACCGGCCACCGTAGACGCGGGCCTGTGGACGGTTGGCTATGGGCTAGCTAGCCGTCCGTCCGTCTAAGGACGACAGGCCGTGTCGACGGCGCGTTCGTGTTCCACGCGCGCCTCAAAGAGATGTCAGCATAAGAGAGGGGCCCGCAAGGGCCGAAGCCTGCCGGGGTTGCGGGCCTATTCGAAAGAGATACCGCGGCCCCGGAACATAAAGGGCGAGGAAGGAACATGGATGGGTTTTAGTCAGTAAAAGTCTGACACTCCCTCCCGCTCCGCCCATAGTGGGAGAAGTCATTTGATGATTTCCCATCCCAAAAAAAAAAAAAAAAAAAAAAGGGTACCTTGGGAATTGTTGTGGTGGGCCTTGAAAGTGAAAGGCATGAAGAGGAAGATGTATGTAGAGTTAATTCGTGCTATGAACAGTAAATCTTGTGCCTATGTCCGGTCAGCTGCTGGCAACACCGATGAGTGGTGGCTGTAGGCTTGCATCAAGGGTCGGCTTTAAGTCGTAACCTCTTATTGTTGATTATGGACTGTTTGACGTCTGACATCCAAGAAGAGGCACCCTGGAGCGTACTGCTTGCCGACAACATTGTTCTTGTCGGTGAAGATGGACCTGAGATCCAGAGCAGATTGTAGAAATGGCAACAGAAACTGGAGAACATTGGCTAGAAAATCAGCAAAAGTAAAACTGAATACATGTTCTGCGATTTCGGCGGTCTCTCCAGTTCTGGAGCCATAGCGCTAGATGCTGGCGCGTCCCTTCCTGTCTGCTCCGACTATGCAGACGACATGCTGCGCCGACCCCAAATTAATTGGGATTAGGGCAAGAGAATGATGATGTTCTTACTTGTGGTCGCACGGGAGCTCGTTGCGAATGCAGTTCTGGGTTCGATTCCCGGAGCGACGGAGATAGATACTGGAAAATTAACAATACGCGTAGGTACATCATTATTGTAAAATAACAATAAGAAGCCAAAATGCTTTGGATACTGAGGATAACTAAGTATTTTTTTAATCGCCTACATATTATGTAAATTCTGTTCCATATCGTGATAAAATAAATCAATCAATTCTAACATTTTACTATCATGTGAGGTTGACTCAAATATTTAAAATTCCAGTGTTTTAACTGGTAAAATAGTATATAAAACTAACAAGCACATGTTTTTTTTGCTTATGTTACCCTGATTTCTACATTAAAATAAGGTAGGTATTTTGTGTTTCTTTTATCTTTCTTGCCGTCTTTAAGGTGGAAGCTCCAGGGTATCCAAATCCAAAATTTCTTACGTTTTTTGCAATTTGCAAGTCAGTGCTAAGTTGTATGAGAATATGATTTTATCAAGGTCTAAGTCGTCCCTCAACCTTTGTGAACTTAGAGGGTTGTATTGATGATTTTGATGATTATAATTCTGTAACTACATACGTCTTACAGTCGCGAACGATATTTTCATCAACATACAACCTAGCACTGCCCTGCAAATTGCAAAAAAAGCAAGACAGTTTGAATTTCGCGGCTATATTGGAGCATCAGCCTTAAACAAGCGTGGTCATCAATGCTCATTCCTTTTCTTTATGAGAAGTGACCCTGGAATCCGGCAGAGGGGTAGTAATAGACTGGACTATCTATACTAATTTATTGATATAGAGAGAGAGGTATTGGTTCTATCTTTCGTATCTTCGGAACTATTGATCCGATTCTTTCAATAACGGGAACTTACATCATCCCGGAGTGTAATGCTGGGTGCGCATCGGTAAAACGTAACATGCAATGAAACACACGCTGAAACAAATTCGCCTTGCTGTTGGGTTACATTTCATGTTGCATTGCAAAAGGCCCGGTGTTCAGAAGAGCGGAGCGGATCGAGAGTCGAATCCTGGACATCTCGTGCAGGATTCGACCAATCATATTGGTTGAAGTTTACATCGCGTCTTTCGTCTTTCCTGTGATTGGTCGAATCTTGATATCCTCTCCGCTCCGCTCCGCTTTGGTGGAAACCGGGCCTTAGTCTGGACGGAGTCGTGTTACTTTTCACGTTACATTAGACCAATGTGTACCCGGCGTTACTTTTAAAACGTAGCCGGTTGTCGAGAGCGAAGCTAAAAAGCTAGTTATAAATTAAATAGGGGTTGAAACAGTTCCCCTTCCCCTCCATCCACACAATATATCCTTGTAGTTTACCTGAGTATTCATCAAATTATTTTCTGATGTAAACCTACCACTGCTTGTCTCTGCATCACCCAAAGGTTGACTGGTAGAGAATGCCTATGGCATTAAATCCGCCTCTGTACTGTGCTTGAAGTGTTAAATAAATAAATATTATGATCTTGTTCATACGACTCATTTATTTGATCCGTAGAAAGGTTAAATGGGCCTGAATTCTTGTAGCGCTGATGGTCGGTCGCGTACGGTCGGTCGTGACGTCAGCGAGAACAAAATACGGCTGTCGATTACCGCTGACGTCAGCGCTATGGTGCTATACATATTAAAACACTATGTATACTCGTATGCGAGTATGCGACCGAGCTTGGACTGAAAGCTGACCCATGCAATGCTGGTAACCATGACGTCACAGTGGCATGGACACATTTACCGCACTGGTTAGCTGTAATGGTAGAATAAATTACCTATGTTGATAAATTAATAAATTAATCAAATGAATTACTACCTACCGATTAGTTTTAGACGTCAAATAGCGAGGCTATTAGCTTTTAATATAAACTCAGACATAAGTTGTATGTCGCAGTCTTTTGTAAATAGTTCCACGGAAATTAGTAATTATACTAATTGTAATTATACACATTTTAGCTTAGATTTAAACTAGTCAGTAAGACAATAGAAGGTAATAGAGACAATTTAGATAAACCGATATCTTCTAGCTCTCCATCAACTATTTGTAAAAAAGGGGCTGAGCAGAATACCTTGAAATTATTTCACCAGAATATTCAGGGATTTTCATCCAAACAATTAGAGATAGAATTGTTTTTAGAAAGAACCAAGTTTGATGTTATTTGTTTTACCGAACATTGGATGAAAGATTATGAATCAATGCAAATAAATTATGATAACTACAACGTGGGAAGCTGCTTTAACCGAAAATCTAAGATGCGAGGGGGTTCCTTAATCTTAGTTAACAATTGTATTAAATCTAAGTCTCGAAATGATATAGTCGATCTATCGGTCGAACATAGCATTGAATTGTCTTGTGTTGAGCTTGATAAGCATATAATAGTGTGCGTTTACAGACCCCCAAATTATCTGAACTACTCTATCTTTGAGTCAGTAATGGAAGATGCTTTAGCAAAACTTGTAACTGGTAATAAACCAATAATTATCTGTGGTGACTTCAATGTTAATATCTTAGAGAATAATGTAAATAGCAGTAGATTTTTAAGTCTTTTTAAATCATTTAATTTGTCAAACGTTTTTTCAGAACCAACCCGAATTACTACAAATACTGCTACATGTATTGATAATGTGTTTTGTTGCTGCGACTACATAGATAAATCTATCGTAAATTACCTTCCTTCAGATCACAACGGGCAGACAGTTGCTTTCGCGTACAATAAACAATTACAAAAAATTCAGCTTCAAACCAGACAAATAACACCCAGCAATTTAGAAAAGTTTAATAATAATTTAATTAGCAAGCTAAATATACCAGGCCATATTAGAAACAATGTAAATGAATTGTATGAAGAATTCTTTTCGGTAGTGCACACTGAGTTCAATAACACTTTAAAAAAGAAAACTAAAACTATTGGCCCAAAGTTTATTTTCAGTGACTGGGCAACACAGGGTATTAGGAAAAGTAGGGAACGATTGTTTGAGTTGTACGGCCTTAAGCCTTACATCAAAACAGAATCTTTTAATAAATATGTAGCTACTTACTCGAAAATTTTTAAAACCACTTGCAAGGTAGCCAAATCTTTATTCATTAGCAAAAAGATTAAATCAGCCGAAAATAAAATAAAGACGGTTTGGAAAATAATCAACAGCGAAACAAATAGAAATAAAAAACAAAGTAATGACTTAACACTAGAGACCTCACGTGGCCTTGTCAGCTCCAACAGTGAAGTTGCTCATGAATTTGTAAATTTCTTTACTAGTATCCCAATTAAAACTACAGAAACCTTAAACTCTTGTCCCTTGCTTTCTATTGATTTACTGAAAGCAAACGTTTCAGCCTGTCCAAATAAATTTAAATTTCAGCATATTAACCCCATAACAGTCTTAAAAGCTTTTAAGCAAATCAAGATCAAATTAACTGAAGATCTATGGGGTTTGTCTATCAAAGTTTGTACCTCAATTATTGAGACTGTAGCTCCGTATTTAGCCTTAATATTTAATTTGTGCGTGGATCAAGGGGTCTTTCCGGATCTAATGAAGTTCAGTAAGGTAATACCGCTTTTTAAATCCGGGGACAGTAAAGACACGAATAACTATAGGCCCGTATCCGTGTTGCCAGTTTTCAGCAAGGTGTTTGAAAAGATAATGCTCAATCAAATGCTTCACCATTTTAACAACAATAAAATATTACACGAGCAACAGTATGGTTTCACCAAAGGACGTTGTACAACTGACGCCGGTGTCACTTTATTAAAACACATATTTACTGCTTGGGAAGAGGCACAAGATGCCATAGGAATCTTCTGTGACCTTTCGAAGGCATTTGATTGCGTAAATCACGAAACCCTGATCTTGAAACTTGAGCATTACGGTTTAGGTAAACTTGCGCTCAGCTTAGTAAAATCGTATTTGAGTGATAGACAGCAGCAGGTACAAATCAATGGTGTCAATTCAATGGGTTTAAAAGTAGAAATGGGTGTACCACAAGGTTCGATATTGGGTCCCTTCCTCTTTTTAGTTTATATTAATGACTTACCCCATTTATTTAACAATCACCCGCAAATGGTGTTGTTTGCAGACGATACTTCTTTAATATTTAGGATAAACAGACGTGCCACTAATCTTGACGACGTAAATAACGCCCTACTGCAGGTTCATAATTGGTTTACTGTAAATAATTTAGTTCTAAATGGGAAAAAAACTAAGTGCATCAGATTTGCTCTACCAAATGTCAAAAGTAGTGATTGTGACATAGTATTAAATCAAGAGAAACTAGAATTTGTCGATAAAACGATTTTCTTGGGAATCGCGCTCGATTCAAGGCTACAATGGGGCCCTCATTTAACATCTCTTGCAGGACGCCTAAGCTCAGCAGCATATGCTGTTAGAAAAATCCGTCAATTTACCGATGTTGATACCGCGAGGATAGTTTATTTTAGTTATTTTCATAGTATCATGTCATACGGTATTTTACTATGGGGACGGGCTGCAGACATCGAGTCTATATTTATTCTGCAGAAAAGAGCCATCAGAGCCATATATGATTTACGTAGACGCGACTCTCTAAGAGAGCTGTTTAAGGAAATTAATATCATGACAGTACCTTGTCAATACATCTATGAAAACATCATGTACGTTAGGAAAAATCTGCATTTATTCAGTAAAAGAGGTGACAGACACCACTATAATACTAGAAATAGGGACCAACTAGTTCAGCCAGGTTTCAGGCTTGCTAAAGTAGATTCCTCTTTCATGGGGTACTGCTTAAAATGTTACAATAAAATACCTCCTCACATTCTACAACTGAATGAGACGAAATTTAAATCTTGTATAAAACGCACACTATGTAGGCAAGCATATTATAATTTGGGGGATTACATTAATGATAAAAATGCTTGGCTCAATGCTGGTCCTGCTCCACAACCACAGGCAAACTAATTGATTCCCAGGTTACGTTATTGTGGAAGCTGCAGAAGATTGTAAAATATCCTTGCATTGTATAGATTCCATATATTAGTATTATATAACTTCATAGCGCATGTGTGAGTACTATGTACTGTAAAGCCACCATTTACATCTAGTTATTTTATTTTTTCTGACTTGAATAAGCCTTGGCGGCTGAGAGAATGTCATGCTCACTCAAATGTCTCGGTGATGGTGGCGGGTGTGTCGGGTCATTTAGTTCCCTTCAATATGGTTGAGCTGAATGGTGCTGATACATGCGTCATGTTCGTGAACGGGCGCTGTCAATTGAGACTGGTCAACTCTCGGCTGCCACGGTTAATTTTAATTTATTTATTTTTTAATTTGTTGATTTCATCTTTTCTCTGGACGCTCTTAATGTGCACGTCTGTCTACATCGTTCTCACATATATGTATAATCACAACATGAATGATGTAACCAAGATTTTGTAACAATATTTTGATTTAAAAGAGTGTCCATGGAGTTTCTTGCCCGTTCTTCTCCATAGAGATCTACGCTAGGGAATGGGCAACTACAGTACTTTCTCAAGTTATTATGCCTTGTGACTGTGACTGTAGCTTTGATTTAGTTTTGTATTTTTGACATTCAAAAGTGCCGTAATGGTCTAATTGAAATAAATGATTTGAGTTTGAGTTTGAGTTTGAGTTTACTCAATTTGATCCCAAACATACTCAATTCATCCACGATTCTTAACATCCAGAATTATTTTTAAACCATGCCTTCTAGATGTTTATACCATCACTATTGGCCTTCATTGGGTTGATTTGGACCAGTCAGGGTCTGGACAATGGGGTTGGACTGACTCCGCCTATGGGCTGGCTCTCCTGGCTGCGATATGGGTGCGAGACCAACTGTACTGCCGAACCCAAGAATTGTCTCAAGTGAGTTTCTATAAATTACACCTTTCATTAAGGGATCGGCGATATCATGGTTTGTCTCATTTGGCTCGGATACACCTGCACTTTGATGACTGCGATAAGTACTCAGATGAAAGTTTCAGGTAAGTCTTGACAAAATCGGTTTATCGATCCGATCCGATCTGCTCCCACCGGCACCACTTTCATAGGATGTTTCGGAAATGTGACACTTCAGAAGATTTTGCCTGTTTATATTGATATAAGCCACTGATTAATACTGGTTATATACAGGGTGACTGGCTCTGGACCCGCCATAGCATATTCGCATATAGAGGAGGTCATTTTCTAATTACTGAACCGTACTTTCTGTAACCAAAGTTTTATAGTTTAGGAGATAGGTAAATTTTTATACTTTATTGAACATTTTCAAAAATTTGACCTTCAAGCATTCATAACTTTTTTTTGCTTTATTTTTGTGGGTTTTTTTGTTACTCTATGTTGGTAGTCATAAACATTGGTGATTAAAATACCTCGGAACTTCCCTCAAACTAGGGTAAAAAAATAAGATAGTACGCTTTTCAACCGACTTCTAAAAAGAGGAAGTTCTCAATTCGTCTGTATTTTTTTTTTTGTGTTTGTTACCTCAGAACTTTCGACTGGGTGAACCGATTTTGATGGTTCTTTTTTTATTTGAAAGCTGGTGCTTCCCGTGTGGTCCCATTTTAATTTGCTGAAGATCTGATGCTGATCTTCGGAGATATACAATGGAACTCTTCAAAAATACACAGCAAATCTGCAGTGATTGCTGCAATCGGTTGTAGGTTTATTGTTTATACTATATCATGACGTAACATCACGCCTGTATGCTCTGAGGGGGTACGCAGATGTGTACAATACACCCAGATTTCGACAATGTTTGATCCCTCAGAACTTTCGACTGGGTGAACCGATTTTCATGGTTCTTTTTTTATTTGAAAGCTGGTGCTTCCCGTGTGGTCCCATTTTAATTTGCTGAAGATCTGATGCTGATCTTCGGAGATATAAATGGAACTCTTCAAAAATACACGGCAAAGCTGCAGTGATCGCTGCAAACGCTTGGTTGTTTATTGTTTTTACATGACGTAACATCACGCCTGTATGCTCTGAGGGGGTACTCAGAAGTGTATAATACACCCAGATTTCGACAGTTAGGTGTGTTAAGTTCCATTTACTGGGGATAAGCCCTATTACCGTGACATGTATTGTTTTTTTTTTTATTTTATTGGAAAGGATGTACTCCAAGAGTATATTGATGAGAATTTGGTTAGGTTCTGATTACTTCTGATTATGGGATCCAATGACAAAGGAACGGAACTCTTAAATTCTTAAGAGCAAATTAACGATACTCGGCCGAATCTTATATAGGTCCGGATATTTGAGTCACCTATCATAACGTCGTTATTAACCGACTTCAAAAATAAGGAGGTTCTTAATTCAATGCTCCCCGATTACTCGAAGATGGCTGGACCGATTTTGTTTTTTTTTTAATTGTTTGAAAGGGTATACTTCCCAGGTTGTCCCATAATCATCAAATCAGGATCCGATGATGGAATCCTGAAGAAATAGAGATAACTCTTCACATTTTGCTCTTTGTACGCCATTTAGAAGGACAGTTTTGGGATCCAATTCGCCTATCGCAAGAATGTGCAAGGCGGTAAATAGCTACAGTGATGTTATTGATCTCCACTTTGACTCTCTTGCTAAACAAAAAGCCATCCTTATTCGATTACCAAGCAACCCCTAGTCACAGTCAGTAAATTGGTTCATCGTGTCAAACTTATCATAACCTATTATTACCATTATTTCATTGGGTCCTTTTTACCATTGTTCTTAATTTAATGTTTAATTATTGTTTTCTCTCTTTCATGTTAAAAATTTATACTTAATAACAATTTATAAGTTTTATTTAATTTTATCAATTTTTAGTCAATTAATTATTATTTTATGTCGATCTTTATTTATAATTTATCAATTCCAACTCCCAATGTAATTTAATTTTTTATACTAGCCATTTAATAATGTTGTCATTTTCATAAATAATTCAATTTCATTTATTTTTAAAAACGATTTTGTCAAATTGGTTTTCACATCTCAAGTTTAATTTAATTGAATATTGGCGCTTAGTACTTACTAAGTTAGCTTATCTCCCGAATTTATTGTATTGTACATGTGGTGTTTACCTATAAGTAATTGTTGCGCTGTTATTTAATTTTATGAATGAATTATGTCCCTGTATCCAGTGTAAACAATTGTTGGTAGACCTATAATAAATAAATAAAAAAATAAATAAATTTTGTAGGCACCGTAGAAGCGATTTGGGTAGTTTTAGGAAGTGTACTTTCTCGAAGTGATCCCATTTCAATTTGATGAAGATCTGATGAAGAACTTCGGAGATAGGCAACGGAACTCCTGTCTGAGATCTCATGTCTGTCTATTGTTTACACCAGTTCATAACAAAAAATCACGCCGGTGCGCTGTGAAAGGGTAAGCATTGTAAAACACTAAAAAGTGAAAAATAAAAACTTTTTTGCAAAAAATAAAACCGACTTCACACAAAAAAGTGAAAAATAACTTTAGCTTCAGAAGTCGGTGACAAAAAAACTAAATCAATTAAACAAAGGTCACCGACTTCTGAAGCTAAAATTATTTTTCACTTTTTTGTGTGAAGTCGGTTTTATTTTTTGCAAAAAAGTTTTTTTAAAGAAAATAATGCCAAATAAAAATCGTTACGATCAAATTCAACCTCAAATAAAAAAAAGGTACGGTGTTTCAATAATTAGTTTTTATCAAAATTTGTTCTCTAGTTTATAACCATTCCAACGGTATCAAATTTGTATTTAAAAAGTTGCTAGTTTAAAAAAAAAAACAATTCAGTAAAGGTTTGTTGAAGCTTATTGTGCAAAGTATTTTTTGCAAATTTATGACTAGGAAGGTAGAAATTTTTAGTGGATTTACATTTTTTATTATTGAAAAAAAAAATACTTTTACAATGTAAAACAGAAAATATTAGGAAAAGTTATCGGGAAACAAAAGCAAAAATTATAGATTTTGCTCGAATTGCTGCCCGCGATTTTTTCGCGCGAGGTGCGTTCCGTGTTCAATCTTTTGAGAGTTTACAATCTCGTGAGATAGATTATAATCTAACGGTATTTAAAATTTTACGGTGACATATCTAATAGGTGGATTTCTACCAAGAACTCGTCGGCCTGTGTGTTTATGCGTTTAATAAGCGAATTCACTTTTCTCAGTGAGGAATTAATTAAGAGGACAGCACTAAAAATGGCGGAAAGAGGTTACCTGGACGCTGGCTACCAGTACGTGATCATCGACGATTGCTGGGCGGAGATGTCGAGAGACTCTGATGGCCGGCTAGTGGCTGATAAGACACGCTTCCCTAATGGGATTTTGGGTCTCTCTCGTTACGTATGTAATTTATACAAGACCATGCAATCCCACCAAAAACATTTTCAAATGTTGCCAAGACAAGACCATATATGACTCGGACTGTCAAAATGTTATCAGATCTCATGTGGAGACAGGCTTCTAACTCTACGCGCCCTAACTCTGGAAGGCCTAACATCACAAACTCTACAACTACATGTTGTTTGGCCATTTCGATACATTCACATGGGCGTAAGGTGAAAAATGTATCATGTTCATTACTTTTCTGTTATACAATGGTTATTTTTGTAACGAAACGGCCAAGCTACATATTTGACCAAGGTTTGGAATGTGTGGGCTGCGGTACTGTTCGAAGGAGATACCGTGGCAGTGGAACACAAGGGGCGAGGAAGGAACATGGATGGGTTTTGGTCAGTAAAAGTTTGACACTACGACGGGAGGGGTCATTTGATGACTTCCCATCAGAAAAAAAAGGTGTAGAGTTTGTGAAGTTAAACCTTTGTAGAGTAAGGGCGTGTAGAGTTAGCCTGGAAGCTTAGCTTCTACATGAGATCTGATAACTTTATACAGTATAAGTCATATGGTCTCATCTTGGCAACATTTTACATGAAAATGTTTTTGGTAGGATTTCATTTCTTTTTGTAAGTTGCTTGAGACTATTTTTATAGCACACTATCTATTGTTGCTTTTTTCGGACCTCTGCGACAAAATTGCGTAAGTTCATAAAGGTCGAGGAAAGAATTTTTCAAGGTCAAAGTCGTTCGTAGACCTTTGTGAACTTGGAGTGTTGTATTGATGATTTTGATGGTAATAATTCTATCACTACATGTATCTTACGGGTCAGGCCGTAGATTTTGCCACAAATAGCGCAAAGGTGACGCAAAATCTTCTTTAAGTCGGTCGCGCAAAGTGACGTAAAATAGTAACGCAAAATTAAGGGGTGCGCACACCTGATGTGTATGTGTAGCCTACACAGTGTAGGTAGTAATTTCATTGCAAAAAATATTTTAAACATGAAGTTTAGGACACTAACTAGGTAATAAGCCATAGGAATTGCGTCATAATTTGGTAGATACTAATAAAAAACCGGTTTTTCGTATGTAAGTAATTTATTACTCTTATCTTTTCCCAGTATCTCTTTGATTTCTCTGCCTGAGCTGACTCAAGCATCTGAAATAGAACATTGAAATTATAGCTAACAGTAACGTCATAATATATATATAAAAGCTTTTATTTAAATGCTCTAAAAAGTATAAAAAAGAGCATTTAAATAAATGCTTTTAAAAAGAGTAGAAGCTAAAATGCACTCAGCATAGCCCAGTGATCTGAAAGTCAAGCCAAGCCAAGCCAGCAAGCAAGCCAGCCAAGTGGTCTGAGTGGCTTGAAATTTTGACTAGCAACCTACAAGAACCTCGCAGTTACTCTAAAAAATATATGAAATGAATAATAATTAAAATAAAATGAAAAATCATCATAATCAATACCAAGTAATTTCTAATATGCATGCACCATTATAAGATAGCGTAAAAAAGTGGCGCAAATTCTACGCCACACTGGTATCGCAAAGTGACATAATGTAGTTTCTGCGTAACCATGGCGCAAATAAAATCTATAATAACTCGATAATAAGCTATTTTCTCAGGTTAATCTAGCCTTTAAAACATCACACACCGCCTATTAAATCATGCGCAATAACAATAATATATATAAATTGTAAACTTACCTTGAAATCTAAAAAAATGCACTCCTCGAAAAATGTGACACTTTTTACTTGGAACGAAGTTGACATCGGACTGAAGAAAATATAGCCGCTAACGCCGTATTGACCATAGAGAAAGTTATTTTAGTGTTGCCACTACTCAGATACAAATCCTGCTAATGTCTTAACACCACAAAATGGGCAGATAATAGGTGCGCAATAGAAGTAGCGCAAAGAATTGACTTTCTCTAGTGTTTTAAAAATGTGTGAAAATTAATGTACTTTCTTAGGAAACACCACCCGATATTAAAAACGCGGCTAGCTAACTATTATTTTATAACGTTAAATCAAACAGATTACCAAAAAGCATTAAAAATTTTATTTTGCTGATGGCGTAAGTGCACCCCTACCAAAGCGGATTCACGTTTTTAATGAAAATTTCGTCACTTTTTGTAGAAAAATGTCATATAATTTTCTAAGTTTATGAACCTATTCAAATATGTTTAGTGGCCGCGGCTCACCACTTCATAAGCAATACGATGCTGTGATTGACAAACGTATAAGTCTTATACTTTTTTTTTTTCAAGTAGCGGAGAGTTAAGTTACATCTAATGTGGCAAAATCTACGGCCTGACCCTTACAGTCTCGAACGATATTTTCATCAATATACAACCCAGCACTGGCTTCCAAATTGTAAAAAACGTAAGAATTTTTGAATAAGAGGTTTTCTTTTTGACAATTTAAAAAAAAATAGTTTCCATGAACTCGATAGATGGCGTTGATCCGACTACGTTACTGGGTGCCAAAGCCAAAACGCTTGAAAAACCACACGTCACATACGCTCGTTGACTGACACTTTCGTTTGCATAAGCTTCCGATTAAAATCATTAGGTCCAAGTGATAGGTATTATGTGACGTTCTGTTCCTTGCAGTAACCTAGTCAGCCCAGCGCCATCTATCCAGCGACTAGGGAAGAGTTGAAAAAGAAAATCCCTCATTTCGCGGGCTACTCTGGAGCATCAGCCTTAAATGTAATTATTTCAGGTTCATTCCCAAGGTTTGAAGTTCGGCATATACGAGGACTATGGCAACTTCACATGCATGCATTATCCAGGTATTATGGGTCATGAAGCTACAGACGCGGCCACGTTTCGTGACTGGGAGGTAGATTATGTGAAGCTGGACGGTTGTTATGCTGATCCGTCTTCCTTTGATACAGGTTCGAACAGATTTTGTAAAGCAGATTCCTTGTTTAACAATCAAATCCGATAACCAGATATTCCGAGGGGTATCGTGCTACCGGTTACCACAGTAACTTATTTGTGGAGCTCAGCCAAGCAGTCGCTTCATGTAGACTACGGCATTCAGCTACATGTCGTTAGACTGGAAGCCACTACAAGTTGTCGTACGTGGCTTCCAGTTTTCAGTTGGCTTTCCGGTCTTTAATGAGACAAGCAATGCAAGTTTTTTAATGATTCCTGTCAGCCAGTCTCTGACTTGTGCATTTCTCCCATTTCATAGTGCACACTATAAATATCTGGGTGACCGAGCTTTGCTAAAAATGAAACCAAGCTAGATCGATTTATCGCCCCCGAAACCCCTTCCATACATCATGTAAATTGTTGGAGCCGTTTCGGAGATTCAGATTATAATCAAGAATTGCTCTTTTAAAGGTATTAGATAGATTAGTGACGGCCTCTGCTCCATTTAAGCGTATTAATTTTATTATATTATTATTTGTCCAGGTTATCCAATGTTCGGCAAACTTCTGAATGGAACTGGTCGACCAATGGTGTATTCTTGCAGCTGGCCAGCTTATCAAAATACTGTAAGTTATAACAGACTTGTTTATAACATTAACGTATTTATAGAGAGATCCTAAAGCAATAATGATCATGATACTGCTTAGGATACAAATGCATGCGTACCAGAAGACGCTGCGAAGACAGGAGTAGTACCTACCAATGACCTAATGATGATCGCAAGAATCCACTGAATGCGGAAAGCATGGCTGGTCATTGTGATTATAATACTTGGGGGAATTATAAGTCCAGCAGTGGACGTGAGGAAGGGCCTAAGATACTAGCAGCGAAATCTATATTGGTTGTTAATCTTCCTGTGCATCATTATCATCAGCCTATTAATGTTCCCACAGCTGGGACACTGGCCTCCTCTCCATAAGAGGTAATGGGTTATAATAATCCACCACGCGGGCCCAGTGCGGGTTGGTTGGTAGATGTCACATGTCTTCGAATTTTTTGGTTCTAGGACATTTAGTTTCCTCATGATGTTTTCGTTCACGGTTTTAGGTGCAGCGGTGATGAAATAAATAACACAAAGTAATGCGCCTGCCTGGGTTCGAACCCACGACTTACTGTTCGTAAGTCAGGGCCGCCACCACTGGGCCACCGCTGATCGCTCTCTTCCTGTGCGAGTCACATTATTTTATAGTACCTAACGAACACACAGATGATTTAAAAAAAAATTCTAGCCCAATTACACGGCAATAGCGAAGGCCTGCAACATCTGGAGGAATTACGGCGACGTTGACAACAACTGGCAAAGCATAGTCAATATCATGGACTGGTTCGGAGATCATCAGGACGAGTTCGCTCATCTCGCCGGTCCAGGGAACTTTAATGACCCTGACATGGTAAATATTAGTTATCTAGTAGCTCTGTGACGACGAGTCCTTACCCTGTCAAGGGTGTAAATGTAATAGACTCTTAAATAAGCCGAAAGGCAACTTTGACCGTCAGCGTCATTGCGGACATTTTTTTGTTTCGGACCTGGGAACCTTTTAGTTACGGAGATATTAGAGCACAAAGTTTCAACTTATTCACATGTTTATTTTCAAATATTATTTTGTAAGGTTATTACGTAACTTTAAGCCTGCCTGCCATTTTTGCCTCCAAGACCCGTTTACTATCCAGCACAATATACATTTTTTCAGCTGGTCATAGGTAACTCTGGGCTGACAATAGACCAAGCTCGGGTGCAGATGGCAGTGTGGTCAGTCCTCGCCGCTCCGCTCATCATGAGCACCGATATGGCCTTAATAGAGGAAGGGTTCGAGGAGATCCTACTGAATAAGGATGTGATTGCCGTGGATCAGGATCCACTGGGCAAGCAAGGCCTGAGGGTTTTTACTGGTGCCGATAATGATGTGGTAAGAAATAAAGTGACTGAAAGGTAAAATGTAACTTTTGTATGCATTATTTAAATAAGCTAAGCTAAGTAACAACTCCGCATTAGAGTAGCGACCGACATCAAAAAAATTGTTTCCATCTCGGAAAGCGTATTTTTGCTCTTCGATATCTGAGTGCAAAAGCCGTTTTTATCCTCTAGAGGATAAAGTAAATTTGAATTTAGAACATCGTGTGCGCACTAAGTTTGTGAATTAATAACATCATTAAACCTATTTACTTCTACCTCCATGGTGCCGAATTTATCATACAACTTTTTTTAATTTGTTTAAAACTCAGACTCGGAACCTTCTGGGGGTACTTTTTTTTTAATTTGCTTTGCGCGCGCCGTTTTCTTTTCACGTCACACGTCATATCGGGTTAAAAACAAGAAACTTGAAAACAAGTGAGAAATCTAAAATGAGTGGTTCTAGCGACGAGGAAGTTTATTTGACGCCAACAGTATTAACTGAAATTGTTAATAATGCCCAATTTTTTTTGCATTTAGAAATTTCCTCGCTGAGGTGGGATGAAAACAGGGGGTGAAACTTCCATACATTGGCGTCAAACAAAATGTATAGCGCTGTCATCTGTGTGTTTGAGGACACAAACTTTTCAACTGTTTGACTGTTTTGCAACTGTCATAAAGATAATGTATTATCTATGGATGAAAAGTTACGTGTTGCACTCGAGAGCAAAGATTTTTCACCTCGTGCAAAATCGCTAACGCTCAGCATTCTAAAATTTGAATCACTCCCTGCGCTCGTTATTCTATTTTAGAATCCTTCGCTTGCTCGGTCGTCAAAGTAGAGCACGCGGTTAAAAAGTAACTTTTTATGACTCATACTCGGAATGTAGGTCTTAAGTTGCCTGAGGAGCGGGTTGAAAGTAACACTTTTCAGCCCTAGGGAGAACCGCTTTCAACTGACCATCTGTCAAATTATTAAAAAAAAATAGTTCTATTTTTACATTTCTATTGAACCATGTTCCGACTTCTATACAGCCTATAAATTACAGCGCGATGTAAAATTGAAATAACGTAAAATTCAGTATTAATTAAAGAATATAATTATATTTCTAAAATAACTTAGTTATAATTTAGTTACAAGTATTTCTTTAGAATAACATAGATTTGGACAAAATATTTACTATTTTTTCAGTGACAAAAGTGAAAAATAAAGGCTGAATAGCCGGCCACAGAAAAAAAACCAAAATAGGCGGGAAAGCGGCAATACAATCTTCATTTTTTTTCGAGTTGTTTCGTGTTTTTATTTTTATTTTCCTTGCATTCGTAATGAAAAGAACAGTGTTTACCTCGGGTTTTAAAGACTTATTTAGTCCCTCGACCTATTGGCGCCCGCGCTTCGCTTGGGCGCCAAACCCCGTCTCGGGACTAAATATGTTGCTTTCACCCCTAGGGTAACAATGTACTATTGCACTCTTGTATAACAAATAACTATTGTCCATCAATCGGTTTTTTTTTATTAATGTATGGACAAACAGACATACCTCTAAACTTTCAAGAAATAAAAGCGAGATGAAACACTTATCAGTGTAACGTTATTGATTATCAACAGATATGGAACCGAGAGATATCAAATGGTGCGCGGGCGCTGGCTTTCGTGAACCATCAAGATTCGGCAGTGGAAAAAACATACACACACGAGCAAATGAAGCTGCCTTCACAAGACTATACTGTTCAGGTATGACGTACGAGCTAGGGAATAGAAAACCTGGTTTCGGTTACATAGTAAAACATTTTTCCTCGGTTTTACTATGGGGACCGAAATTAGGTTTCGTATGCCTCATTAGGAATAGGGCAGACCTTAGCAAATATGTATGGATTGTGTGAAAATAATAAATAAACATAAATATTGCTGGACATTACACACAGCGCCATCTAGTGCCACACTAAGCAACGAGGCTTGTGTCGTGGACACCAGATAGTTGAAACAATAATGCTAGTAAAAATTGAAACTGAGATAACTGGTGATGTACAGTGAGCAAAACAGATAGGTTTACAGGCTAGCAATCTTTTTACTAATATTATAAATATAAATGGAAAAGGGTTACAATCAATCTGTTTGCTTGCAATCTCATCCAAATCCTCTCAGTAATTTCTGCATGATGGCATAACAAAAATCGATCTTTACAGACTTTTACATTTATAATAGTCGTAAGAAGATTGCTAGCCTGCATACCTAACTGTTTTGCTGACTGTACCTATATTAAGATGTATGAAAGCCAAGACATGCTGTGCCACCGGCCACCGCGAATGATGAATGAACTTAAATCATTTGTTATTCTTTGTAAAGTTCGATTTCAAAACTGCCTTTTAATAGTCTATTTGAAATAAATGACTCGGTTTTGATTGAATCTTGGTTACGCAAATAATAAGTATTTCGGGTATTTTGGCTTAAAAAAGACAACTACAGTTCTTATATGCAAATAGAATTTAAATAGATCTTTTGGATATTATGATTATGTAACTACATAATATGTATTTAAAGTGTGGGTATTTTATTATTTCACAGGATCTTTTCAAAGAAGACAAAGAACAGACTCTAGGAGGTGGAGAAGACCTAAAAGTGAAAATAAATCCTACAGGTTTTTCAAACATAAATTGTTGTCAAATTAATGATTCTTCAAATGATTGCTTTTGCGTAGTTGCAATCTCGAAGCTGAGCAGGAAATACCAATCCTTTTCATTTGTTTTTCAGGTGTCAAATTCTACAAATTCCTACCGAAGAAAGAAGAACCTGCCAGTGAAAATGAAATAAAATAAACAATGTTGCAATTAACATAGCAATCTTTTAATTTTATTGTAGGATTAGTACAGTCGAGGACTTTAAATGATGAGCTTCTTGCCGCCATTCGTATTTTAGCCGTGTAATGCAAATCGGGTTTAGTCGGTTATATTCGTACCTACATAGTGACCACTCAAAGTCGACCAATTGCAGGTGTAGCAACCGTAACCAAGCGACAATTGTTTTAACGTACCTAGCCATAGTAACGTTGGAGTACGGAGAAAATTAAATTATGATTGGAAATTTTGACATCGGAAAAGCTCGAACCCACGATTTCACCCGAACGCGTCCAACATGACGTTCATGATATTGTTGTAAATTAGATGGCAAATTACATTTTAAAAGAAAAATCTTACAGCTACAGTTATTAATTTAATAAATTAAGCAATTAGCAAAGCACAAATAAAAATTAGGAAAAATAAATGTCGGACGCTACGTTGACGTGGTGACGGTCTGACGGCTCTCGAACAGAAAGGGGCGCGCTGAAGGCAGCGCTCGCTTATATACGAGTTGGTTTCTTCTTATTCACAGCACGGCCTCTCCTGACAGGAGGCCGTCCCGGGCTCCATCATGATGTCTTCAGCTCTGGTGGTCGGTCTCCAGCATAGACAAGGAGGCTATGTCTGCTGGAGGCCCTTCAGGCTCGATGTGAAGCTGCAGACGCTCAGGCTCGATGTGATGCTGCAGTGGCTCATGCTCAACCTGAAGCTGTAGTGGCTCAGGCTCAACCTGAAGCTGTAGTGGCTCAGGCTCGATGTGAAGCTGCAGACGGTCAGGCTCGATGTGATGCTGCAGTGGCTCAGGCTCAACCTGAAGCTGTAGTGGCTCAGGCTCAACCTGAAGCTGTAGTGGCTCGGGCTCGATGTGAAGATACCCTCTCTTTGCGCGAGCGTTTCGGCTGTGCAAACGACGCTTGATCTTCTAGCTCCTTTAAACGAGTTCGCATTACCTTCAATTCCCGCTGTAGGTCAATCTCCGGAGTCTGCGTACCAACCCGACGTCTGCTATGTCGCCGGCCTAGCCCACGGCTATGGCGACGACTACGAGAGCGATCCGACATTTTTTATTTAGGCCCAAACCCAATCAACAAAAACAGAAATTGGATCGAATCCCACTTCTGATGTTGTAAATTAGATGGCAAATTACATTTTAAAAGAAAAATCTTACAGCTACAGTTATTAATTTAATAAATTAAGCAATTAGCAAAGCACAAACAAAAATTAGGAAAAATAAATGTCGGACGCTACGATGACGTGGTGACGGTCTGACGGCTCTCGAACAGAAAGGGGCGCGCTGAAGGCAGCGCTCGCTTATACATATACGAGTTGGTTTCTTCACAGCAATATTTATAACTTTTGTACAAAAACATAAATGCCGCCATCCTGCAAGAACTACGAAATGTATTTACTATTTCTTTAAAGAATTTATGTTTTAGCTAATAAAAATGAAATAGTCAACTTTTGAAAAACTCAAACTTTTATTTCGTTTATCAATCAATATTGTTGGTCAAACTTAAAATCGAGTTTATGCTCCGTGGCTGTCTATTTCCTCTGCATTGTTTTCCTATACTTCTTGGCAATATCGATCCAGATCTTCTTTTCTTCGTTGATTGCGGTGATCCCATCGCTGCACCATTAAACACCACAGTTCATGTGATTAAGGTTCGGGAATTTAGCTGGCCATGGAAGCACTGTTATGTCTGGATGTGGATCAAACCAAGTGCTGACAATCCTTGCACGATGTATGGCACAAATTATCGTGAACAAAATTAATATTTGCCATTTCATGCTGTGGACGCAATTCTTCCAGAGGAAAGCAAATTATCTTCCAACATGCTGATTGAAATAAGAATTCAAGGCATTTGTAAGAGCCCAACCTTGGGGGGCCAAACGCCTCCTGCCGCAGGCTCTATGCGGGGGTCGTGCGGTCCATGGCCCTTTACGGGGCCCCAGTGTGGGCGCGTTCCTTGAGGCGGCGAGCCGCCCATTACCTGTACGCGCCCCAGAAAGTGGTGGCCGTAAAAATGGTCCGTGGGTACCGCACGATCTCCCGCGAGGCGGCGGGCCTGCTTGCCGGATTGCCGCCATGGGATCTGGAGGCGATAGTCCTCGCGCGCCTGCACGACTGGCGCGCGGAGGCACTACGCCGGGGGGAAACTCCGCTGCCGCGGCAAATTGCCGCTCAGCGGACAGACCTCCGGCGCGATCTCATGGCGACATGGAGAGAGCGACTGTCGCAACCCCGTGCAGGGCACGCCACGATAGTGGCGGTAAGTCCCCTCTTTGAGGAGTGGCTGGAGAGGCGCCACGGCGTCCTCACCTTCCGCCTGACGCAGGTCCTCACCGGACACGGATGTTTCGGGAGGTACCTGCACCGAATCGGGCGGGAGGAAACGCCCGGGTGCCTCCACTGCGAGGATCGACCGGAGGACACGGTGGAGCACACGATGGAAGTCTGCCCTGCGTGGGCGGAGCACCGCCGTGTCCTCGTAGCGGCGATCGGCGGCGGC
This sequence comes from Xestia ashworthii, assembly GCA_950022955.1. Lineage (NCBI taxonomy): Eukaryota > Metazoa > Arthropoda > Insecta > Lepidoptera > Noctuidae > Xestia > Xestia ashworthii. Next base: position 7,162,290 of record OX465563.1, read on the forward strand.
GACCTCTCGCGTCCGGCCCTGGTTCAATCCATGGTCCGGAGCGAGACGGAATGGGAAGCCGTCACCTCCTTCTGCGAAGCAGTCATGCTAGCGAAGGAGGTGGCGGAACGAGAGAGGGAGAGAGCCTCTCTTCCCGGCCGCCGCGGGAGACGCACCGGGCGTCGGGGGCCACGTGGTGGCTACCGGCCACCGTAGATGCGGGCCTGTGGACGGTTAGCTATGGGCTAGCTAGCCGTCCGTCCGTCTAGTGACGACAGGCCGTGTCGACGGCGCGTTCGTGTTCCACGCGCGCCTCAAAGAGATGTCAGCAGAAGAGAGGGGCCCGCAAGGGCCGAAGCCTGCCGGGGTTGCGGGACTGTTCGAAAGAGATACCGCGGCCCCGGAACGTAAAGGGCGAGGAAGGAACATGGATGGGTTGTAGTCAGTAAGAGTCTGACACTCCCTCCCGCTCCGCCCAGAGTGGGAGAAGTCATTTGACGATTTCCCATCCTAAAAAAAAAAAAAAAAGGCATTTGTAAGAGGCGGTAATAAAACCAGCTCTCCTACACCTTCGGACCTCATCCCCACGCCGCGCTCGAATGCTCAGACCCTGCTGATGCAATGTTACAACTCAATGGCGAATTTCCTCAGAAATTGCTGCTGGCATTATCGCGTAAATAACCACGGGTACGATTAACCAAAATTCGAAATTATCAAATAGTTTGGATTAGCGTACCTATGCAACATAATATTTAATATTGAAAACTTTTTAGTCATTCTTCAACCTCTATGGATAAGATTATTTACGATAATTAATAATTTGTAATTTTGATTCCGAGCATTCGGTTTGAGTTCGTCGTGATCTCGTGAATGTAAAACTGAAAAATTGGAAAGCTTGAAAGAGGCTCATCATTTAAAATCCTTGACTGTTGTCGCGAAAGATGCGATTATCCGAACGAAATGTGAGTGAATCGAATGATTATTATTGCTGGTATCATCTGCTTGTCGATGGTTATGATTTGAATGAGAGTTGAGGGGTAGGGTAGATTTTAGAGAGAGAATAAAAATGAGGTTAGGTAGAACATGAGTAGAATGGACAGAGTGTGTGAGTGAACGGCACGCGGAGGGCGAGCGGAGGAAATTACAAGAGGAGGTAATCAAAAGAGTGAGCTGGCCCTCTGGTGAGTTGCACAAAGTTGATAAGAGATAACTGGGGGTGTATATCGAGAGATTACGTAAGAGAGTTACGTAGCCGGAGGTAGAGGCAGGCTGTGAGGGGAGGTATGGAGGCCTGTGGGGCCCCCCAGTGGGGGTCCCCCTTAAAAGACCCTAAGTCTCGAATGTGTGTATATGAACGATGATGGTGACTAGCCTGTCCGCGGTGAGAGGAACATACCACTTACGTGGCTCTCGGGCAGGTTAGTGGCACCAGAATCATATCATAAAGAAAATATGTGAATTTCTCGATATACCTACCCCCTGAGTCAATTTGTCGTGTGAGTATCAGCACCTGAGGTTCTAGAGCCTGATAAGGCAACGTCACGACAAAATGGTGGAGATGCTGGGATCTGAACCCAGGAACCCTACATGCGAAGCATAGTATGACTAGAAACCCATGAGCATGAAATCTCCCTAATTTACTAATCAGTAAGATAAGGTAGGTACCTAACCCAACTATGACTTTATGTACAACTATGAGAATGTGGTACTGAGGAACGAGTTCCCTCTCCTTATCTCCATCTAGAGGGTGGTGATCACTAGAAAGAAAACGACGTGAGTTCACCGGAGATAAGGCGAGGAGAGTGATGGTCACTAGAAAGAAAACGACGTGACATCGCTTGAGCTATTGAGAGTGGTGGTCACTAGAAAGAAAACGACGTGACATCACATGAGTTAGGTATTGAGGGCCGACGGTCACTAGAAAGAGAACGACGTGGCATCACTAGAGCTAAAGAGATTGGTAGGCACTAGAAAGAAAACGACGTGCTATCATGATTGCTCTGTGATGTCGCCTAAAATATGATGATGTAAGTAGGTAGATAGAGAAATAAGTTAGCTTGATAGTGACAAAACGATGACCTACTAGACTGAAAAAGAATTTTGAATTGTGCTAAGGTGTAGCACAATCAAGATGAGGTAGATAGATAGAACGGACATAAAATTTATTATTTTGTTGTACTGTGTGATATACGTGATGAATGAATGAAACTATTGTTTAATGAACGACGGCAGATGTTACCTACAAAGAAAAATAAAAAAAAAAAACATTATACCTACTGTCTTTCACTATAAATTATCAAAGGAGAGAGTCCTTTGATAATTTACGAGCTTTTACGATTGTATGAACAGTTCGATTCCATAAATCGATACCTAATATTAATCGATCGACTTAATCGACTCGATTCAATGTTGTGTTTTTTAGTGGCAACACTAATGTTGTACTGTCTTGTTGTTTTTCGTTCATCGTTTATCGTTCCTACGAGAACAAAGCGCGAATAAAGCGTTTCTATTGGTTAATGTTTGACGTTTCTTGCCGTGTCAAGAAAGGTATTCGTACGTGATTGGCTCAAGGGAAACCGAGGTGAAAGAACTTGTAGCAGACATAGGAAACTAGTTTTTTACCAGCAAAAATTTTCGTTTCTTACCTACATAATTGTTTGTTGTGTAAAATCAATTGCCGGTTGTTTAAAGTTATTCCTAGAATTAGTGCTCTGAATATTAGGTAAAAACACAGTGATAACGATCGCAAGGGTACTAAAAAGTGTATTGCTTAAGTTTATTTACGATAACGTGAGTTAATATAAGTTTCATTGGTGCTTATACGTGAAATTCGTTGTTTCCTAGCCGGCCGCCGAAAACTTGAAAGTAAGTGTGACGCCAGTCTAATCTAATTTGAATCTAACAATGTGATGTGAAATAAGTTAGTAAGTAAGGAAGTGTTGATGTTGACCCAGGATCATCCTAGTTATAATCTTTTCGTATGTTGACTTGCAGTCGGCGCCACCATGGAAGCGATACTTTTACTACAAGTACAGAAGCGCCTTGACGCCTTGTCAAAAGGCCACATAGAAGCGCGCGAACTGCTTGCCCAAATCTCGGACGTGACAGAGGGAGTGCATGAAATGGATTTCGTCAGGGCCACGCTTCGTCTCAGGCAGCTCATTGAGTTGTATGATAAAGAAGCAAACCGCCTGACACCTGTGGCTACGAGCGAAGCGTCCGTCGACTTGCTAAGTGAGGGTTTCCAAGTACAGATGGAAGCTGAAGCCACACTTACCAATATGACAACATACGAACGTTGCCTAAAGGAAAAGGCGACTCCAAACCAAGAAATACCTGCACCTGGTTCAACAACCAGATTACCAAAGCTGGAACCTACGAAGTTTAGTGGCGACATACTGCGTTTCACAGAGTTTTGGGACAAATTCGAATCTAATATAGGCAGTAAAACTCTCTGCAACGTAGATAAGATGGCCTACCTAGTAAGTTCCTTGGAAGGCAGAGCTCGTGAAACAGTAGAAGGTCTTCCAGTTACTAACGAGAACTACTTCATTGCCGTAGACACCCTGAAGACCAGGTACGGTTCTAAAGACAGGGTGGTTGATGCCCACTATAAGGAAATCACTAATATGCTCAAGTGTTCTGACCACGCAGAGGAGGCTCTTCGAAGCCTAGACAACATTGAAAGGCACTTGCGTGTATTACAATCCCTGGGCGAAAACGTAGAAAGTAATCATCTGAGATCTATAATAATGGAGAAGTTTCCGGAGAGAATTTTATATGAAGTCAATGTGAGGTTAACTGGAGCAAAGTCAGTGTCAGGCATCCGAGAGGTTCTCAGAACGGTGCTGACAGCGATGGAGTCATCACAGAGCAAGTTGTCAGCTGCCACCTCTCCAGTCACACCTATCACAACATCAACCGAAGCTTTGTATGTCAAGACATCTGACAAGCCAACCAAACAAAGGTTTAATGAACGACGTCAGGAAAGAAGTCTTAGCTCTGACGCAGCCAGCTTCAATAAAAGGAATAGGAAACGAAAGTTAGATAGAGATACTCAAGTCCCCAACAAACTGACAAAACGCGCTTGTATATTCTGTGATGAAGATCACTACAATGATGAGTGTGGTAATTTCCAGGATGTACAAGCTAGAAGGAAACAGCTAAAGGAGCGATGCTTTAACTGCTTTGGAAAAGGCCATCTGGCCAGAGAATGTAAGAAATTGATACGTTGCCATCATTGTGCAGGCCCTCACAATCGCTCCTTGTGTCCGACGAAGAACAGCAGAGCGGGTAACTATAAGCAAAGTGATCAAGTAACTACTGCAATGTCTAAGCATGTCATTAACTCAACATCCTTTTTACAGACGGCAACAGTACGAGTTTTGAGCGAAAACGAGCTACTGCTGTGCAGAGTACTGCTTGATTCAGGTAGTCAAAGAAGTTACATCACGACAAGCTTAGCAAAACACCTAAACCTTACCCCGGACGAAGAAGATCTGCTGATGATATTTACCTTCGGATCAGAGAAACCAGCTGAGACCCTGAGCCCATCTGCTAATATCACTATTGAAACAAAAAGAGGAGTCCAGAAGTTAATCCGAGTTAACATAGTTCCTCACATTACTGATAGAATAGCAGTACCGAATGTAAGCCACTCGGACTTGGTAGATGTATTGGCAGATGATGGATCAGGTGGCCAAGGTGTAGATATTCTCATTGGCAACGACTATTACTTCTCATTTATCGGGAATGAAAAAATTATGCTTGATGACCATCTTCACCTAGTCAACACAGATTTCGGATGGATAGTATCAGGCCGCCTGGAACAAGAAGAAAGAAGGGAAGTTAGCCTCTCCGTAGTAACATACCATCAGAGTGGTTGCGAGTTTTCTCACTACTCCGAACCAGACCTGCCATTACGAAACTTGGATATTAATTTCTTGTGGACCTTAGAAAACATTGGCATAACTGACTCCGTTAAGGCAACCAGAGAAGAAGAAGTTGTTCAACATTTCAATAACACCATTAAATATCAAGATGGCAGATATTATGTGAAGTGGCCTTGGACACAATCACACCCAAGCTTACCTACGAACTATGGCCCTGCATATGGCAGACTGAAGGGTTTACTATTGCGAGCAGACAAAGCTACATTGGATGAATATAACAACATCTTACAAGAACAGATCCAAGCAAACATAATCGAAATCGTAGAACCTGAATCTGATACGACTTGTCAAACAACTCCTCCGATACATTATTTGCCACACCACATAGTCAAGCAAGCTGGTAAACGCGGACGTATTGTGTATGATGCTTCAGCAAAGTCGAAAGATCATCTCAGTTTAAATGAATGTTTATATCGAGGACCCTGCTTATTGCAAGATCTAACAGCTTTACTTGTGAACTTCAGAATTAATAAGATAGGAATTCTAGCAGATGTGGAGAAGGCCTTCCTGCAAGTAGGCCTACAGACAGAAGATAGAGATGTGACCAGATTTCTATGGGTGAAGAATATTGAAGAACCCTTGACCTATGACAATATTCTACACCTGAGGTTCTGCCGGGTGCCATTCGGCATAATCTCTAGCCCATTTCTACTAAATGCAGTAATACGCTACCACATTTCAACCACAACTCCAGATCTTCTAGGGAGCATAGCTGACAAATGCTATGTAGACAATCTAGTGACAGGTACCAACACCACTGAAGATGCTGTCAAACTCTTTGAGGAAACTAAAAGTTTGTTTCAACAACTATCCATGAACATCAGAGATTGGACGTCAAACGATGATGCGCTCATGGAGAAGATACCGATGCAGAGTAGAGCGAAACAAACAGAAGAAACAAAGGTTTTAGGCCTAGTGTGGAACAAGGAAGAAGACACACTGCGGCTAAATCTTAAAGATAACATCCTTGGCCCGAGTGAAGTCACGAACAAGAGGCAAGTATTGAGAGTGCTAGCCTCAATCTACGATCCATGTGGATTTGTGGCTCCACTTTTGTTACCAGTGAAACTCTTTCTGCAAGAACTATGGAGAAGAGGCTACAAATGGGATACACCACTGTCTCCAGAGCTTCATAAAGAATGGGGAAAGATTTCTTCCACATTGTATGATGTGAAGGATTGTACACTTCCCCGCTACACAGGATTCCATAGTTGTGAGAACGAAAAGAACATTGAGTACGAGTTACATTGCTTCACCGACGCCTCCAACCACGGGTATGCTACAGTGGCGTACCTGCGTGCTGACGATGGACGCAACGTGAAAACTACACTGCTTATGTCCAAGACCAGGATAGCTCCGCTACAGAAAAAGAAAGGAGACAAGAATGAATCAACGTCGAAGGCTCATACCAGTCGTCCGAAAAATAAGAAACCACTTACAATACCACAAATGGAACTGCTTGGTTATCTTATAGGAAGCCGGTTGATAGCCTACTTAAGAAAGACACTGGTATTACACATCTCCAAACAATATCTCTGGACAGATAGTCTCGTCATCCTCAGTTGGGTCAAATCGAACAAACTGTTGCCTCCTTTCGTCGCAAATAGAGTAGACGAGATAAAACAAAATGGGAACGTCGAAAACTGTTATATCAACTCAAGACTTAACCCGGCTGACCTTGCGACCCGGCCTGAACTTTGGCATCAGAAGAAACGCACATGGTTGCAAGGGCCTGACTTTCTCCTGGCAAATAAGAAGATGTGGCCTAATGATAGGCACCTGGAAGATCACCTGTCGACTCTCTCTGCTGTTGTGGAGGGTCTGGAAGAGCAGCCTCCAGATCTTACTGAAGAAAGCGACCGCAAAGAAGAAGAGAGGGACATGGCAGAAGCAGTCGAAGACAACCTGAATATGGACAGACCAGAGATGCCATTGATTGACACTATGGCAGAGCAAACTAATAACATGGACTCTGAAGTACGAGAGATAAAGGAGATCCAATCTAGATACTTTGAAGAAGAAGTCAAAGGAAAAGAGTCTCATCTTACAAGAAATCTAGGATTATTCATGGATGTAGACGGTCTTCTGAGATGCGGAGGTCGCATGATGCATGCTGATATGGCATACGACACGAAACATCCAATCCTGCTGCCAAGAGAATGCGAGTATACTACGAAGGTTATCAGAGAGACCCACGAAAAGAATTACCACGTAGGAGTCCCACATACATTGAATATAATACGCCAAAAATACTGGATCCCTAAGGGTAGAGCACAAGTACAAAAGGTCTTAAGACGATGCCCGGAGTGCATCAAGCATGGAGGTGGTCCCTACAAGCTACCGATGACACCAGCATTGCCGCCAGAACGCGTGAAGTACAGCGCACCATACGCATTCTTGGGAATGGATTATTTCGGTCCAATGATGGTGAAATGCGAGAATGGAAATGAAAAGAGATGGATTTGTCTTTTCACATGCTTAGTGGTACGAGCGGTCCATCTCGAGGTAGTAAAGAACTTGACCGCCGAAGAATGCTTACTTGCTCTTAGAAGATTTGTGGCCTCAAGAGGAGTACCAACGCTAATCCTCTCTGACAACGCCCTGCAATTCAAACTTACATCTGAACTTTTGACCAGTACGTTTTGCGTAGAGAAAAAGATTAAGTGGAGGTTCATACCACAATTAGCGCCATGGCATGGCGGAGTGTACGAAAGATTAGTTGGCGTCGTGAAACATTGCCTGAAACGAACACTGAGCAAACATCTACTGGATGACAGCGGACTGCAAACAGTAATAAAAGAAGTAGAAGCGGTAGTCAATACAAGACCGTTGACATGTGTAGGCGCAGACGTAGAGTACGTACTGAAGCCAGCGGACTTCCTATCACTGGGTAAATGCTTGGCTATGAACTTGTCAAGGGATATTACCATAAATTCCGACACAGTGACTAAGCGAGACCTTATAGAAGGATGGAAGCGAGGTCAGAATATCATAGACGAGTTCAAGGAGATGTTCATAGGTCAATATTTACCAAGTTTAAGAGAACGATACAAAAACAATGTAAAACAACCAAGAGTGACAACAGGCAAGACACCACGTGTTGGGGATATAGTCCAGATCAAGAGTGAAGCCAGAAACAGACAGAATTGGAAAGTGGGCAAAATAACATCGCTTGTAAGGAGTGAAGATGGAGAGTGTAGAGTGGCCCGAGTCAGAGTAGGAAATACCGAGTTCACCAGATCGGTTGGCCACCTATACCCACTAGAAGCTGACATGGATGATGCCACAGAGTCAGATATATCTTCAGAACCAATTCTGACCGAGACTCATGATAGCAGAGAGCCTGTGATACAAGAAATGACACCAGTTGTTTCGAGCCCGAGAAAGATCCAAGAACAACCAATGGATCTAGACTTAATAAAAGAGAGTTCTGACAAACCTAGCAAGAAGGAGGTTGTCATACAGGAGAGTGAGGTAGGAGAGAGAGAGATCAGTAACCCCGAGAAAGATAGTAAAGACTCAGAGGTGGTAGAACAACTGACTCTACCAAGCTCAGAAAGTAGAGACGACAGTGAAGAGATGGAGATTCATAATGGGAGTGATTTGAGCGAGACACAAGAAGTCAAAGTAAGGCGAGTCGCTGCAGTCAAAGCGAGAGAGAAGATTGCAGAGTGGACTCGTCAGCTTTTCGCTTTGCTATAACAATCTTCGTCTTCCTAGGGAGTGTCGCGAAAGATGCGATTATCCGAACGAAATGTGAGTGAATCGAATGATTATTATTGCTGGTATCATCTGCTTGTCGATGGTTATGATTTGAATGAGAGTTGAGGGGTAGGGTAGATTTTAGAGAGAGAATAAAAATGAGGTTAGGTAGAACATGAGTAGAATGGACAGAGTGTGTGAGTGAACGGCACGCGGAGGGCGAGCGGAGGAAATTACAAGAGGAGGTAATCAAAAGAGTGAGCTGGCCCTCTGGTGAGTTGCACAAAGTTGATAAGAGATAACTGGGGGTGTATATCGAGAGATTACGTAAGAGAGTTACGTAGCCGGAGGTAGAGGCAGGCTGTGAGGGGAGGTATGGAGGCCTGTGGGGCCCCCCAGTGGGGGTCCCCCTTAAAAGACCCTAAGTCTCGAATGTGTGTATATGAACGATGATGGTGACTAGCCTGTCCGCGGTGAGAGGAACATACCACTTACGTGGCTCTCGGGCAGGTTAGTGGCACCAGAATCATATCATAAAGAAAATATGTGAATTTCTCGATATACCTACCCCCTGAGTCAATTTGTCGTGTGAGTATCAGCACCTGAGGTTCTAGAGCCTGATAAGGCAACGTCACGACAACTGTACCTATTAATTATTTACTGCTAAATAAAGATAAACGTTTTGCAAAAGTGAACGGGATGCACTATTTTGAAAATGGAATCTGCGATCGATTCAGTGACCTTTTCATAGATAGAAGTAAAAACGTTTTTTGCACAGAGAAAATTTTATTACAAGTGAATGACACAAGTCATTATCAAAAACACATGTTCGAATATCAATTTGAAATGTTGTTTCAACTAAAAAGTTTCACACTATGAAAAGGTCACTGAATCGATCGCAGATTCCATTTTCAAAATCCTTGAACCACAGACTTAAATATTCAGGCAGCTCTTGGTAAATTCTCTTTGGAAATAGTGTTGCAATGTTTTAATTCTACTGTGGAAATAAGGAATTTAATACCTATTACATACTTAATTATTTACTCCTCAATAAAGATAAACGTTTTTTTGTAAAAGAGAATGAGATTATTTTACCGGATCTGAAGCCACTGGAGTGATCCTGCTATGAACCGGGCAAATCCATACTAACACCGGTTATATTAAAAAATCCTGGTATCTGGGAGTTGAATCCAGGTCTCTGAACGGTAGCAATCGCGCTTACGATCACAGAACTGAAGAGGCATTCGAACTTGTGCAATAAGGAATGTCAGCCAATATGTCTATAAATCAATGTTTTCTTATCTAAATCTACCCTACTTTGTATGCGGGCTACAATTTATTAACATGTTACACGTGTGACAGATTTGAGTGTTCTAGATGTTTATCATTTAATTACCTTTTACCTTGCACTAAGTAAGCATTTTACAATTACTTTTTGAAGTTTTTTAAATACAAAGATTAAGTGATCTGATGAGAAGGGACGAATCACATGCGACTAAAAGATTGGAAAGGGAGAGGAAGCCCAAAGAAAAGATGAATAGTTTGTGTGAGGAGAACCAAAAAAGAGTAAATTTTAATGCAAAAAATGGCAGATAAATCATAATAATCAGTAACCGCCAGTCTCTTATGCAGAGACTACTATTTGCTCCTTTTTTTTTCAAAATCATCAAATAACTTCTCCCGCTCTGGGCGGAGCGGGAGGGAGTGTCAGACTTTTACTGACTAAAACCCATCCATGTTCCTTCCTCGCCCTTTATGTTCCGGGGCCGCGATATCTCTTTCGAACAGGCCCGCTACCCTACTATTTGCCCATAAGGACATTACCAGATAACAGCGATAACAGGAGTTTTTCCATTTTTCTATTTTCTTTAGGTTATTATTATTGAAAGCTTTTGATGACAATAATTCCAATAGCTGTTTTATATATCTTTGTTATAAATCTTCTAATTCTCAGTTTGATATTCTACCGAGTTACCCTGTTGGTTCTGATTCTTACCTGCCACACAATTTCGATATACTTACTTATTTGTTTTTCGACAAATTCCCGGTTTTAAAAGGTTAAATCAACACAAGCAAAAGCTGACAGATTGTCAGAATCACGAGAACAGCTGTCACTAGCAGACCGATCAAATTGCCGAAATATTAATTTGTCTGTAGGGTCATTTTGTCCAGAACCGCCTTTCAAAAACCGGATTCAGCATCTTATTTTCTTTTAATACGTATTTTGATTATCAACAACGAGTTCAGGCGGGTGTAGCGAGGCAGGCGACCAGGCGGCCAGGCCCCAGTAGGAGCCAATTTATCAATAATCCAATCTAATCAGAAAAACAGGCGGGGTTAACGCCCCGCCACTGATTTGTAAACAGGCCACGAACGGTAGCTGCAGGACCCGTTATTTTAATCATTTTGTAGCACTACCTGGATCATAATCATAAATTGGCAATAAACGTCAATCAACTTTAGCTAACCACATGCATTACTTAGATACATTTTGAGACCCTTGAACCCCGACTTCTCCCCTATATGTATCTGTTCATACACGAAATCTCAAGGGGTCATTGTAATCATCATTAGGAACAACTTTTGCTGTAGGACCAAACCCTGAATCGCGAAAAAAAATCAGATGTTCCATACATTTTGACGAGTTATGCGAACATAATTGTTGGGAACAGCTGATTTTTTTTACGCCTGAAGAAGACATGGTGCACCGGGTTCAAATAAATAGAGATAAGGCAGGAGAAAGATGATATCATGTATCAGTTCTGAGAGGTTTCGCTGGCTCATGTCAGTTATACTGTAGTCGAATGGTGGTATACCCACCTACGGTGTTTTATAAGTGCTAAATAAATGTTTAGTGGGAATTCCGTACAAGTTTAAAAGAACGAATATTTTTTGAAGATAAGATTACCAAATAATTTGTATGGATGTCAAGTATCGACAAACAGAGATATCTTTTTATTTAAATAACTAGGTTAAGTGTACCATGTCTTTCGATTGTGATAGTAAGTGCTAAGTGGCTTTTAACCTTTTTTCCGGCGTTCGTTTTGTTCACTGATGGATGAAAAGAATTAAACCTTTTATTTCTCCGATCTCAATTAAGTCAAACTTCAAATGGGGATCGATTTTCGAAACAAAAGTCGATTACAGTAGGTATTTCAAAATGAGGCCGTTATTGTTATGTCTTTTTCAACACACTTGCTCATAAAGTGGCTCTAATTTCACCGCAATTAGGCACATAATGACACCTGTAATCAAACTGTGACTTTTTCATTGCTATTATTCACAAGTGAGTTATAGGGTTTTTTTTTTTTTATTGGTTGAATTGCTTTGTTCTTAAAAAAGTTTCGATACAAGAAAGATCGTGTTCAATAGTACAAATAAATTAATGTACCTATTGCTTGCTCATTTCATACAACTTCTTATCTACATAGATAATTTCAACTTATAAGTTTTTAATAAATAAAACTTTCACTCAAATGCAACTTTTGTTTTCTTTTTTTTTAATAATAAAACTTTGAATTCCCCATTTCGTACGTGGCTAAAACGCTATCCGCGAAAATGATTATATACTCTGTGCGCGAAAAGCCAAAAAAAGTAACCTCATTCTTTTAGTCTATGGGCGATCGCCATTGTTAGATGCGCGCGCATAGGAAAACTGATGAATTATTCCCGCCATTGCGAAAAAAAAATCACAACTCGTTTTCACTGTTGAAATTATAGTTATTTTTAGTATTATTTTATTCTCAAGTGTGTTGAAAAACGTCGTATGATACACGTGTGTGTTGATGATTACCGTCCTCGGCTCTCTTAAGAACCTCGCCTAACGGCTCGGTTCTCAATGGCGCCTCGGCGGTAATCACCAACATTACACACTTGTACCATAATGTACTATTATCTATTGATTGACAGGTGTTTACATTATAGAATTTAGGACACAAACCTTGATAGATTTGCGAGATATCAAGTTACCTAATTTAAAAATACTTGTTTACATTTAAACAAGATAAAATCCTACTTCAAGACAACGTTCAATTAACTTAACTAATTAATAAGAAGCAAAAGTCTTCTAATGTTCTTAGTGTGTATGAAGAAGAGCTTTATTTTTTCAGGTTGACATATTTGGAAAAGGTGACTGAAATAAAATGCTTTTTGGTACTTTTTTTGGGCTCTTTCTCTCTTTGAGTGTCCTTAAAGCGAGAAGTTACCTACAATTAATGCTCAATTTACGGTCAAAATTATTTCAAGTTTTTAATTTGTTATTGAAAAGTACTAGATGTAAATTATTTAATGTGTAGGCTTGTGAGGGTTTGAGGAACCTTAAGTATTATTATTCTACGGACTTAGCGAACAGGTGAAGCCAAGCCATAGCCAAGCTGTGTTGATTGCATTGACAACAAGTTGATCCTTATCATTCGGCGTCCAACCGTTGTTGGGTGCGCCATACTGCATAGACGCTTTGAGTGTGCTCGCGATCCAACTAGTGCCATAGACGTAGACCAAAAAGTTTTTAGTGCGTGAAAATTAAATAAAAAAAAACATTCAAAATTCGAACAAAATAAATTGGCGCGGTAAGTACGCGTCGTGCATTATTATTTATTTAGTTATTTTTTTGTGTTTGCCGTTGGGTTTAATCCGTTTTGTTAGGACCGTATATTTGAATAAATCCCTTTCATGGAATTTCAAGCTTTTTTAAAATGAACCAAGGATTGTTTTGTTTTGAAGGTATTTACTAACTATAATAAGTACAATCAGTTGTTAGTTTCCAAAGCATTGTTAAATTCTAAATTAGATAGGTGCCCGACAATTCGATTTTTTTAATACAACTTTAAATTTGTATACCCACTTTTTGTGTGAAAATAAAGTACACAACATAAACACGTAAGTAACGTGTTTTGTTGTTTTTTAAGAACAGTCAACAATTATCAACTTATGTAGCCGTATTTATTCACTATTTCTTAAAAAACAAAACATAATCCCATCGACAGCATCGTAGGTACCTACAGGCATACTAATTACTATAATAACAGAAGTAAGCATCTTGTAGTTTACCTGTGTTTGCTTACGTACTGGCTGGCAGTTGCAGTTCCAGTTTTAAATATAAGGTCTCAGTTTTGTCCTGGCGTAAAAAAAATCGTCATCGCTAAAGGCTCTACTGTACCACAGAATAGATAATAGACTGCACTAGCACACAGGCGCGTTATTATCGGTCGGTTATTGGGATATCTGTTCTTAGTCCCGACTTGGGAATCGATCCCAGAACCTCATGCCCAGCAGTCGCGCTTGCAACGTCTCGACCAATTACGCAATTTATTTATCACTCCGATAAAATCCTTAAATACTAATTATGAGGAATAAAACATGGGCTACAAAACAAAACATCTTGTCGTTATAATATTGAACTTTTGACGAAGTAAGTCCGATATGGACCAACATTAATTTCCATAACTAAAGCTTCCATTCTTCAATAATTTGCCACAGGTATAGAAACCGGCGCCATTGTCAAGACTTGTGGTCACGGTCATTAATTAGTATTATGTCTCTAATATTTGGGTCAGCTTTTAAACTTTAATTGAAAATTGAAAGTGTCCAATCCAATATGTCCTTCATAAATACAACTCACCTCGTCACGTTGCTTGTTAAATAACCAAAAATAATCAGTCCTTTTGTCTAATTTGGTTGTAACACTAACTAATATACTCCGCAATATGATTATATGTACCTATATTCTACAATATGATTCTAACTATATATTCTGCAATATGATTCTGCAGATGAGAAATTATCCCAAGGAGACATACAACCAGTATAAAACCTATTTATCTTAAGGCGCAGATACATGACTTTTAGTGATTTTAAATTGATCATCACGTCTTAACTTCTAGTCTAAATTATTTGAAAAAAATATATGTTATACTAGACCATTTCTTTCATAATTTGATATGTGAAAATGTGAAGAAATATTTTTATAACTTAGTGTAATTAATTTGTAAAGTAATGTCTAACGCGGCAAAAAAAACGATCATCACGCAAAAACTATCGGGCGTATTTGCATGAAACTTAGATCATCTCAAAGACAATTTAATGCCCTATATATTAGTATACGGTTTTTATCCGGATTGCGTTTGATAAATCAAGGTGGGTTGTTTTTTCGAATAATCTTGGTGCGCTTCAATAGCGGGGCTCCTCAGGGCGACGGGCGGCAGTGTATCGTTGACCACTCTCACGCACGGGTATACGTTATTGCTAAACTTCTCCCACTCGCTCAAGGTCGTTGGCGTGAGGTAGCGCCTTAACCCAGGTTTGAAAAGCTATTAGGTACTGTAGTATGAATGCTACAGCAAAAAACCTTCCTACAGGAACATTTTTTTTAACAACGTTAAAATGTTGAAATCTTGATCAAGCAGGAAGTGACAGAATTACTGCAATTAAGGAAGAAGTTACTTTCCTGTTGCAGAAATCATAAGTGGCCCTACTTATTGTACAAATAGGTAGCTTCCAGTTTTTTTTTAATATTCAATGGGCCTACTCTTGAGCTCAATCTTGTCCTGGGACAGTGGTGAGGTCGACGATGGAACTAGCTAACCCTAAAAAGTCTATTAGCTCTCATGGGGTACTGTTTAAAATGTTACAATAAAATACCTCCTCACATTCTACAACTGAATGAGACGAAATTTAAATCTTGTATAAAACGCACACTATGTAGGCAAGCATATTATAATTTGGGGGATTACATTAATGATAAAAATGCTTGGCTCAATGCTGGTCCTGCTCCACAACCATAGGCAAACTAATTGATTCCCAGGTTACGTTATTGTGGAAGCTGCAGAAGATTGTAAAATATCCTTGCATTGTATAGATTCCATCTCGTAATATTATATAATTGCATAGCACATTTGTGTGAGTTCTATGTACTGTAAAGCCACCATTTACATTTAGTTATCTTTTTTTTTTGACTTGAATATGCCTTGGCGGCTGAGAGAATGTCATGCTCACTCAAATGTCTCGCTGATGGTGGCGTGTGTGTCGGGTCATTTAGCTCCCTTCAATATGGTCGAGTTGAATGGCGCCGATACATGCGTCATGTTCGTGAACGGGCGCTATCAGTTGGGACTGGTCATCTCTTAGCTGCCACGGTTAATTTGAATTTCTTTTTTTTATATTGTTGATTTAATCTTTTCTCTGGACGCTCTTAATGTGCACGTCTTACTACATCGTTCTCACATATATGTTTAATCACACATGAATGATGTAACCAAGATTTTGTAAAAATATATTGATTTAAAAGAGTGTCCATGGAGTTTCTTGCCCGTTCTTCTCCATAGAGATCTACGCTAGGGAATGGGCAACTACAGTACTTTCTCAAGTTATTATGCCTTGTGACTGTGACTGTAGCTTTGATTTTATTTGTATTTTGACATTCAAAAGTGCCGTAATGGTCTAGTTGAAATAAATGCTTTGAGTTTGAGTTTGAGTTTGCTCCCGAATGAAATAGACCATGGATTGATGGATTTTAGTAACATGAAGATGTCTCCTATTGTTTTAATTGGTTCTGACTGTAGGGTTCAGGAATTCAGGAGTCTTTCGAAAATTAAATGATCAATGTTAAAACATAAAAACACAATTTGAAAGTAAGGCATAATTACAAGAACCATCAACAGCTGCGCAGAAGAAAAGCCATAAACGTACCAAACCAAAAACAAAAAAAATAGTTTATAAACATTTTATATGTTTATAAACTAGTTTTAATGTTGTACAATGACACACCAATATTTAATGGGACAAGATAATCAGCCTAAACAATTTGAACAGACCACCTATGTAGGAATGTGCCAGCGATAAAAAATATCGTTCGGAATTCCATGCATGGAGCCATGACGCTTGGAAATTATATGAGGCACATTATCACCTAATGGTCGAAGGGAGATCGAAGCACAAACGATTATGATGTATGCAATACATCATTCCGAATTTTTATATATCGGAAAGAAGAAACTGCTTTTCATACAAAAGTGCAATGTCTACAACTCTACACGTTTAAACTGTATGGAACAATAAATTTTATACCCTTTCCTTTAAATGCAGCCGGGCGAGACAAAGTCACTTTTCGTGTTTGTTTGCACGACTGCTGAAATATTTCAAACTTCACAATTAATTTTGTGTTTTATTCCGAAAGCTTAGCTCAGAAATCTCACACTTAACCGTCCAACGTACTCAGGTTAATAGATTAGTTATATAGCCTCTTACCGTAAATCCCTTTTTTGGGAAAAATCCCGTTTTGGCACATGCTAAAAATATGATTACAAAATAAATTAACAGAAACATTTAAATACCAAAAATGTTTGTCCAACGGATGATTTTATTTGAATAGTTTCAATGTAACTGGTTATTTCGATAGAGGTGGTTGACACAGCTGTCCGTATAGATACTTATTTGAGAGGTCGATGACATTAAATATTCGATAGTGTTTCATCAACCAGATGTATGTAAAACGAATTATAGATTAGATAGTCTAGCTATTGTTCGTTTACTATTATGTGAGCTTGATAGAGGATCGGTTAGATTCTTATCTGTCTAGTCATTCGACAGATTGGCGTAGTCTATTTAATTGATTAAATTAATTACAGATATTATGTTTGTGGAGTCAATAAGCATCCAATCTACCTGCCATGGAAATTAGAATAGATCACACACAGCTTTAGGAAATACAATAAACTATTGTAACAAGTTACATTAAATTAAAAATGTAAATACCCCCGACACAGGGTCATTATTTAAGATATATATGATTCTACTAGCCAAGCTCTTTCATTTGATACCCATATTGAAAGAGTTGTGAAAAAAAATGTAAATGACCATTTTGTGGTGGCGGCCATCTTGGATTTGAAATTTATTGTAGCGTATAGTATTCTACTAATCAAGCCCTTTCATTTGATACCCATATTGAGGGAGTTGTTGAATAAATATGTAATCCGCCATTTTGTGGCGGTGGCTATCTTGGATTTGATATTTATTATAGCGTATATTAGTCTACTAATCAAGCCCTTTCATTTTATACCCATATTGAGGGAGTTGTTGAATAAATATGTACTTAATTCGCCATATTGTGGCGGCGGCCATCTTGGACAGATTTTTATCAAACATAGCTAAGAACACCTCCGACTAATTCACCTTTCAAACAAAAAATCATAATGAAAATCGGCTAATCCGTGCGAGAGCTACGATGCCACAGCTGCACAACACCCCGTCGTTTTTGCGTCGGGGGTTAAAAACTACTAGCGAGTAGCGACTAGCGACCAGCGCATGAAGGGTTATTTTGGGTTATTTGTTGCTATAGCGGCAACAGAAATAGGTACTAATTCTGTAAAAAATACCTATTACGATACAGCCCGCTGATAAACGGACGGACGGACGCACGGACAGCGGAGGCTTAGTTATAGGGTCCCGTTCGTTACTGTTCGGGTACGGAACCCTAAAAAAGAATTCCGACACCCAGATGCGAGTGCTAGAGAGTAGAGACGACGTTTTAGTATCCGTCAGGACCGCGGTCTTTTAATTTATATTTCTTGTTGAAACGCTTAGCAATTTTTTTGTGGTCATGAATAAATAGAAGCTCAAAAGTCGGACAATTAGTCTTACTAAGGGGTATCCCATGCAACGCAGTGACTGGGTTTTGGTTGTGGAGGTCAGACAGGCAGTCATTCATCATCTGCCTAGCCTTTTCACAACTACGTAGGGTTCGGCTTCCAGTCTAACCGGATGCAGCTGAATACCAGTATTTTACATGGAGCGACTGCCTATCAGACCTCCACAACCCAGTTAATAGTAGGAAACTCGGTATATCGGGTTGGTCAACCATCCACAGACCAACCTAGGCAAGCACGGCTTAACCTAAAGATCGGCCCGCGAGGGGCTGTTATTATTTAGCCACGAGCAGTAGCAGAGCAGCAGAGCTCTCTAAAATATTGGTATTCAGCTGCAATGCAACTGGTTAGAATGTTACCCGGGAATATTTCAGAAAAGGCAAGGCAGATGTTATTTTTTTTCAGATAAACCGTCAGTTTTGACAGAAAATTAAATAAAGGATTCTAATTCAGATGCTGGTGACTTTGATACTGCTGCTAGGGGTGTCTTCGACCCTGGCGCTGGACAACGGGCTGGCCCTGACTCCTCCTATGGGCTGGCTCACGTGGGAGCGGTTCCGGTGCATCACAGATTGCAAGAAGTATCCCAATGAGTGCATCAGGTGAGGTTTGGTAGCATAGCAACAACATTTTCACGTTGACTTCACATTTAACTTCGTTGCGGGATTCGCAATAAATACCCGTTTTCCATAATTATGTATTATTTCATAATGGATCCAAGTTAAATTCTTTCTTTGGGACTCCGTCGAGCTTCATTATCTCAGCGCTTTTGGTCGCCACTGTTGATTCTGGCTTTCGGGAGTTACAGTGGTTTGGGAATAGTGTGGCGGGCTTGCACATTTAAAGTGATTTTTCAAAACATTAACGTTTTTCCTCGCAAGATAATGCGACTGACGCTAAATAGCTCATTACAAATTCTCTAGAACGTAAGTTAAACGCATTCGATTTACAGTTAGGAGACATGTTTATGCATGATCTATTCTGTCTGTGCCGTTACCAACATTGATATTCCTTGCATTGCTTGAGAATGCTGAGAACTGCAAATACCTTGTAAATAATTACCTAGTGGTGGTTCATAAGATGTGATCTGAAATTCTGTTCAATTTTGTATTCATCTCTAAGCTGTCTTACTAATTGCTTGAAAAGCGTTCGATTCACAGATATAGCTTTCGTGGTAAGGGTGTATTCCCGCTGACCCCACCGCTCATCGTCCCGCTGGTGGGGTCAACGGGAAATGATTTAAATAAACAAAAATTGTTCCCGTTGACCCCACTAGTGGGATGAACTACGGGTCAGCGGGAATACTCCTGTGGTAAGATATTCTGATTGAAGAAAAAGTACTTCGGTACCTACTAGTTATCATAACATCACGTATACAACCCACGAAGGGTAAGACACGGGTGTAACTATATATAAAGTACACCAAGATTTAGCCAGTCGTGTTTTACACTATCATTAACACTGAAAGCGGGATATTTACCGTGATTAGGTACCCGATATTTCGGCGCTGTTGCAAGCCACAATACGCCATGATCACGGTAATATCTTAAACTGAAGTCACTGGAGTCATTGTTTTTGTCGTTGGTGGGTGTTTTTATGCAGAAAAAACACGGAAAATATCCCGTTTTCAATGATAATGATAGTGTAAGTGAGCGTGTCAGTTTTAAAACTTAGTCATGATAAGTCCCATGCATAAAGGAATAATCTAGAAGCTGAAAGCTCTATGGTCCCATATGGAGTTTAACAACCCTACCATTCAATACCATTGGCTAATTTAAGCGCCATTACCATTTTCTGCCCGAGTTTGGGTGCGACAGCTCCAACTTCTGATTAACCCCTCAAACGATTTCAGTGAGAACCTAATCAAGCGGACAGCAGATCTGATGGTAAACGAGGGGTACCTGGATGCTGGCTACGAGTACCTGGGCATCGACGACTGCTGGCTGGAGAAGAAGAGAGGTCCAGACGGACGGATGGTACCCGATAAGGAACGGTTCCCCAATGGAATGAAGGCTGTTGCTGATTATGTGAGTATTTCATAACATTAGGTAATAATAATAATAATAATAAAATCTGTTTATTTCCGAAAAAAAAAAAAAATTACATACATTTGGTTATCTTATATGCTCTGGTCTGGCGGTTCTTACGCTGACAGCAGCCGTTTCGTTTTGAAAAAATGAACCCCTCGTTATACTATTAATTTTAACATTATGTTTTATTGCGGGGTTATGAAAATATTGTAAATTCCTGAAGATACTCTTTAAGTACTCATGAATACAAGAATTAGAATTTTAACTTCTGCAAACATCTTTATTTTTGTTTACAAATTCTGCCCTGATTCTTTAGTGTCTTGGCTTGGCTAAGAAATTCCAGATGTTCCCAAAAGTTTTGCCTGACCTAGACTTCTTAACCTAGTACACCACGAAAGCCCACGATCAGACGACAATTTTATAATAACTAGACCTAAAAGACAGTGGTGTCGATTCTGTTGTGCACAAACTAAACTTAATTTAGGCTATTACTATCTTTTTCTCACTAATAAAACGAGAAAGAGACGGACGTAATTTAGAGCTGTCAAATTTAATTCGAACTAATATTTCCATACAAATGAAGGGTGCACGTAAAAACATGTCGACTAAAACACGGTGAAGCGCAAGGCATAAACTAGTTTGACATTTCTAACTTAGTGCATAGCTATAGCCGTCCTTTTCTCGCCCTGCCTTTTAGTAAAAGATAGCAATAGTCTAAATTAAGTTTAGTTGTGCACAACAGAATCGACACCAGTATCTATCTGACGTGTTAAAGGTACATTTACGCAGGCTATTACAACCGCAAAACGTGGCAGCAAAACTATCCATCCAAGATAATTACGGCCGCCTTTTTTATTTTTATTTATTTATTTAATTGTTTTAAAATTACGATCTGGCTTCGTCGTTCCAGATACACAACAAAGGCTTGAAGTTTGGCATGTACGAGGACTACGGCAACCTAACGTGTGCTGGTTACCCTGGAGTACTGGGCAATGAGCGCCTGGACATCCAGAGCTTCGTGGACTGGGACATCGACTACCTCAAGCTTGATGGATGCTATATTGAGCCTAAGGAAATGGATGCTGGTAGGTTTAAATACTTCTTCTGTGAATTATCATTTAGGTGCGGTCGAACAAGCTATTTGGTTTACAGTTTAACCCACAAATTACATTGCAAAATGTAAACCAAATAGCTTGTTCGACCGTACATGTTTTATAGCAAAATGAAATCTATAGAATCGATGGATGGAAAGTTTGAAGGTGGTAGAAAGGAGAAACGGGGTGACTGCTGAGAGGAACACCTATTGCCGCCAACCCGAAATAAATTGGGATAAAGCAGAAAGATATTGATTAGCATTCGTCAATATCGAAAACTTGATAAGAGTGTGAGGGGATCGTTCTTGTGGAGTGTAGTGTAGAGTCTAGACTTGCGGGTTGTCAATGTTTATTGCATTGCATATCTTGTCAGATAATTGGGTATGCATAAATTAAACTTGTTTCTCTTGAATATGGGTGTATATTAGATGGTACATGACACAGTAGATAATTTGTATTAATTACAATGGAAAAAGCTTTAACAAGACATAACCCCTCAATTGGTGACCCCGACGTGATGGTGGTTTAAGCGAGGGCCTGACAGAATCGTCTCGTAAGAAAACGTGCGACGTTGAATCCAGGTCCTTGAACACAAAGGTCGACCGTTGCCCATGACGCGATTTAGGCTCACCTGTACATGCTTTTCATCATGCTTTTCACTAAAAGTGTTATGTATGATCACACTTGGTAGATGATGAAGAACTGCTAAAGGATGCTATTGAAATTTAATAATATCCGAATTACCTACCGGTTTATCTAAAAAACTTTGCTGTTTTACTTAGATAATTTGAAATCTGGATAGGATAATTTCAGATTTCCATTGCTTCATGTTCCAGGATATCCATCTTTCGGGAAGCTATTGAATGATACAGGTCGGTCTATACTTTACTCGTGCAGCTGGCCGGCTTATCAGGAAGACGCCAAAATTCTTGTAAGTATACCTCTTTGGTCTTTTTTGGGTATGAAGAAAAACAATACTTATTTGGTACCTACTTGAAATTTGTTCTAAGAAACGTCACTACTAAATGCATGTGACACTGTGAGGATATTATTATTCTGCAGTTAACTTCCAAACTTCGATCTTTCTGTCATCCGATTTTCCTCATGTTGCGTCGATTGTCGAGGTTATAGGAAACCTTAAAAGTGGATTGGGGGTACTTTCCTCAACCGTACCTACATAAACCTACCCACTCCTACCGTTTACACCTTGTTCCCCTTTTGGTTAGTTTTTTTGACGCAACAGTGGTGTCGATTCTGTTGTGCACAAACTAAACTTAATTTAGGCTATTGCTTTCTTTTTCTCTCTGATAAAACGAGAAAGAGACGGACGTAATTTAGAGCTGTCAAATTTAATTGGAACTAATATTTCCATACAAATGAAGGGTGCACGTAAAAACATGTCGACTAAAAACACGGTGAATGCAAGGCATAAACTAGTTTGACATTTCTAACTTAGTTCATAGAATAGCCGTCCTTTTCTCGCACTGCATTTTAGTAAAAGATAGCAATAGCTTAAATTAAGTTACGTTTGTGCACAACAGAATCGACACCAGTGACAGGCTAATGTAATAAAAACACAAAAAAAGTAAAAAGTAGGTAACGTTAGCTTCATGTCGGTGGCCTTTGTTTGATTGATTTGGTTTTTTTGTCACCGACTTCTGACGCTAAAGTAATTTTTCACTTTAATGTGTTTGTTGAAGTCGGATTTATTTTTTGCAAAAAAGGTTGTATTTTTCACTTTTTAGCAGTTCACATGATTGTGCTTACCTCTTCACAGCGTATCGGCGTGATGTTTTATTATGAACTGGTGTAAACAACAGACAGACAAGATATTTCAGCAATCCCAGTCCATTTGCTATCATTTATTGAGGAGTTCCGTTGCCTATCTCCGAAGTTGTTCATCAGATCTTTACCAAATAGAAATACCTACTTAGGACAACTCCGAGAAAGTACTCTTCCAAAAACTACCCAAACCGCTTCAATTGTGCCTATAAATCTTGAAGAGTTAATTCCCTCTATTTCTACAGGATCCCATCATCAGATCCTTACTTGATGAACACGGGACCTGGGAAGTATACCCATTCAAACAAAAAAAAATCCAAATCGATCCAGCCATCTTTGAGTAATCGGGGAACATACATAATTATAAAGAAAAAAAGGTTCCGACGAATTGAGAACCTCCTCCTTTTTGAAGTCGGTAAAAAATGTTCTTAAAATACCATACAAACTCATTGTAGCCTGACTACGGGTCGATAGCTGCACACTGCAACATGTGGCGCAACTGGGATGACATCGAGGACTCCTGGGCTTCGCTTACCAAGATCATGAACTGGTTCGGAGACAACCAGGACAGGCTGGCCCTGCACGCAGGCCCAGGACACTGGAACGATCCGGATATGGTAAGAAACGCGAAAACCTTTTTCTTTGTTAAGGTGGAACTAGATTGCAGTCGATTTTGATCAACACAAAATAAAAAGACATGCATGAACGTAATCTGGCTGCCATGTACACTAATAGAATAGAATAGAATAGAATTTATCTTTGTTCAAGTATCCATGACTCAAAAGCTGTTAGTAAAACTTACGACTATGTTGGTAAGCACTGACAAAACAAACAACACAACAAATAAAGGTGGATCACTGCCGCGACCCACATAAACACAGTCCAGACGACTGGCTACCAAGTTTAAGATACTGTTAATGCTGCCCCACACCATGCGCACCAGGAAAGCGCATCTTTTACGTACTGTTGCGTAAAAACAATCCACGTGCGCATCTGCGAACATCCCCGACGCACTACAGAAGCGGGGCAGGTCCCAGCATCCTGAATATTACACTGAACGCGGAGAGCACTGTACGATCTTTGCGTACATCTAGCCCACACGTTGCAAGTGTAAAATGAAGTACAGTACGCTCGAAAGAGCGTGATCTTGACTGGAAGTGAGCATCGTGCAAACCTGCGAGCCAACATGTTCCCTCTAACCGACAATGCCCTCCGCTCACGTTCAACTCATCGTCTTTATACCCCGCTACCACATACTATTTCAAACGCGTTTATGAGCTGTCAATATAATAAAAGCTGAACTGATCTGGTGGTTGTAACGGTCCATTAACGACTTTTTGAATGAAACTGTCAAAAGTTGTTCTTTACTTAAGTGCTTACATTACAATTTGATCAAAGACAATAATGGCGTAGCCAATCGGCGAGATCTGGTAGTGATGTTTGCGAAACCTGCGATATCTTTTGTAGCAATCTGCTGGCTAATGGCCATTTTACTGATCACACATCGAATCATCAATCTGAAGTTTTCATAATGCACACGATATTTGTTCATCAACAGCTGTTGATTGGTAACTTCGGCCTCACGATAGACCAGGCGCGCGTGCAGATGGCAGTCTGGTCTATCTTGGCGGCTCCTCTCCTCATGAGCGTGGACCTAGCCACCATCAGACCAGAGTTCAAGGAGATCCTGCTGAATAAGGACATCATTGCGGTCAACCAGGATCCTTTGGGAAAGCAGGGCTTGAGAGTGTGGAAGAAGACGGACCGTGGAGCCGTAAGTATAGCTTTCATACTGTGTCGTATCCTGTGGTCGTATCAATATCATTGTTCCGAGCAAGAATCGGGAATCCGGGCTGATACTGAGAAATTCCTGGTGGTTTCCCAATAACATTTTGTCCGACTCAGCAATCGGTAATTTTGTATTTTTGACGTGTGCCTTTGTCCCATCTATATTTTAGTGTCGGCGCAATACGTTTTCTTCTTCAATTCTCCCCTGTTATATTATTCTTCACACAATCCATCCATCTTTTCTTTGGCCCTCTCCATCCATCAATATTTATATCCCTCTCTATCGCTCTTATAATCACATGCGTTTCATCCCTCCTCATTACATGTTCATACTGATCTCAGAGAGAGACCTCTGATTTTTCGGATGCATGTGCGTACAGCGTATTGTATCACTATCACTTGCTTCGGTGAAGGAAAACATCGTGACGAAACCAGACATATTTCTAGACGGCATGTAAAGCGAAGTCAGAGGCCCATGGGTGACATAAAACTGTGACACCAGGTTAGTTACTAGCCATATAATAAAGGAAGAAGAAACATTTTTCTGTAACACCACTTTCAAGCTTCCTTTTTGAAAAAAGCCATTAATTTGCTATTGTGGTTTGCCATGCAATGATCAATTTAGTTAATTTTTATTTATAGCAATATTCTTGTAAACATCTCTGAAATCTCCGTACAGCGATCTCGCTTGGAGGTCTGGAACCGTGAGCTGCACGACGGCTCTCACGCGCTCGCCTTCGTGAGCCAGCGTGACGACGGCATCCCCTACGCCGCCAACTTCACCTACGACGAGATAAAGATGGCGCAGGGCGAATATGAAGTTCATGTGAGTATTCTTTTGAACGCCATTTGTCACATGTACGTGAAAAGCAAGCTCGTGCTTTGTACGACACAAATATGTGACAAAATATTAGCGTTGTGTCTTGGCATTGAAGACACGCGCGTGCGTTTATGCTCTGGCTATAATAAGGTTAAAAAAGGATTAGGTAAATCACTGAAGAAATAGTAATGGAACGTTGCCGGATGAAATTCTTCGACCAATAAATATACATTTGTGATTTTGCTCATTTCTGGCTGTGGCTAAGTACAGACACAGCTTGAGTTTGAGTGACTATAAGATTCATAATACTAATTCCTGTTTTCACCAAAACTAGGCAACATCTACACGAATGCCTAAATAAAAAGTAATAAGCTCTGTTGGATTTTCAACGCTACTCGCTCAGCGACGGATTGCAACAGCGCAATAATAAGGAGCACATAATGTTCGTAAAAACGAATAATTTTGCCTTATTCTCTAAAATTTTAAGACACAGGTACTAGTTACTCTTTGTTTCAGGATCTCTATATAGACGAAGGACCGCGGAGTTGGAACTCCGAGCAAGATTTCGAAGTTAGGATTAATCCATCAGGTTGGTATTTCTGGAACCTATGATTTGATCAGCGGCAAAGCCACTATGAGGTAAGGGCGAAGACATGTCGTGGATCTCAAATACTGAGTCGCCATCCATCTGCTAATGAGCCTCTTGTCTGAAGTATATTATTTCAAAAAGGTTTTGAAAGATTTTCATTTGTGGAGAGCAAATTAATCCTGATTTATTTGGATGCGAGACGCACGGGACCGGTCAATATGGCGACACTTGGGGCAGGCTTGTGTCTATAGTGTCAGTTAAATCGCAATAGTGATCTTCAACATATATAAAACGATACAGGGTTCATTTTTTTATCTTTTTTAGCTATTACGATATTGTTTTGCTGTGAGGGGGGGCTGGTGACCAGACTTCTTCGTAAACCTACTTCAGGCACCAGTCTCTTCCAATGGTGGAATATAACCTTGTCAAAAACATTGTTAATCTGTGAAAATGTGAAGAGAAAATAAATGAATTGAATGGGGGCTATAACGTGTGAATTTGCCACTAGAGGCGCTTGTGTCGCGTGAGGTCCAAAAAAAATCAATTTTCACTGGTTTTAGTGGGCTTCGTGACATAAATTATAATTTCTTTAGTTTACTTGTTGAAAAGTGATCTCCTTCGTGAAATTATAATTAATTATAATTTATACACTGTTTTGGAACAGTTTTATCTTTTGGAAACATGTGTCCTCCTTTTTTTCCCGAACAAAGCGGAACTGCACAGCATTGCGGCATAGCTACTCGATACGATGAAAATTATTTATAATTAATAAACGAAATATTATTTGTAATTAATTAATGAGATTCAAGATTATAAACTTTGTTTCGGCACCGATTGACAGCTATACTTAAAAAGAACAGAATGAAAAAAAAAATTATTCATCGCAAAGTCATGACGTGCATACAATATTAATAAAGTAAACATAGAACGCATATTTTAGACTAAAACCGAAAATTAACACAACAACATTAACATTATAATAATTGCATGACAAAACGGACAAGAAATAAAAAATTGCACGCCGTGAGTGCGACAAATAGGTTACCACTCAGAATGATTCTGTGTTATGGGGAACCCACAGAACAGCGTTGGTTTACCTCTGGACCTTAGTCAACAGTGGCGCCAACTGGTGAGCAAAAAAAAACGATCGTCCCCGAAGAAATATTAGGTAAAGGGCAGTGACCGCTATTGCGATCTTAACTGGCAGCAACTAAACGTAGTGATTATATACTCTGTGGCAGCAACTATAGCAGCGGACGTCTTTCGGCTGAAATGATGGTGATTTGTCTAAATAAAAAAAAACAATACTTAGATATATTTTTTTTCAGGTGTAAAATTCTACAAGTTTATTCCAAAGACGTCGAGTTCGACTGGGGAAGTGTCTTCCAAGACTGAAAGCAGTACCGTGTCTGATGCAGTTGTGAACACTGTACTGAACAAGAGTTAGTTTGTAAGTTCAAGATATTTAGGATAAGCTAGGGATAAATAGAACATTATATTATAAGCTTAATCAGCCTGAAATCTTCCCGCTGCTGGGACACAAGCCTCCTCTCAACGAAAAAGAATGGGCTATTAAACCTACCACGCGGGCGGGTGTTGGTAGATGCCATGTCTTCGAATATTTGGCTTTAGACATGCCGTTTTTCTCACGATGTTTAGCTTCACCGTTTTGAGAGCAGTGATGATGAAATAAATTACGCAATTAAGTAATGCGCCAGCCTGGATTCGAATCCAGGACCTGTATCTTGTAAGTTGGGGCCGTTATCATTGTGCCTCATGTCATCATGTAAGGGTAAAATTAAAGTTTTGAAATAAATTGTGTTGTTATTTTTATATTCTTCTTTTCTCCTGTTCTCTATCTATAGTAATTAGTGCCAATGCCGCCAATAGGGGGGGAACATGCATGTAATTTATTCAAAAAATTGTGCGATAACGATATTATAATAAAATCTCAGTGAAACTTTAACTACTTTTCAAATAAAAGTGTTTTTTTTGACACATAGACTTTGACGTCACTACCGCCGTTAATCGAGGACGACGTGTTTTGAGAGTGCGTTTCGTTTTACCAAAAACATGCTACATAAAACAATAAATACCACAATGTTTTAAGCGCCAAAACAAGACATTTTTAATAAAGAAAAAGATTTTTGCATTTCTCGCATATTTCCTATTCTTCCAAACTTCCAATGCATGTCAAGGTAGCAGTTTGATCCTCCTCGTTTCGTACCCAAGTTACCGAGCATTAAATATGTACTTTACATACTCGTAACATCACTTTGTTGCTACTGAGAAATTCCTGGTGGATTACATCCCATCCCATAACACTTTATGATCGATCCCAGGAGCTCATACTCACCAGTCGTGCTTGCGACTTGTTGTCTTCTTGTTGTGTCTACCTACTTTTTGTCGAATATCCTAAAATACGACCTCATAACTTGTTTTGTTAATGTGCTAAGTGTTTGCTTACTACTTACTTTACTTACTATAGACTTGAGAACAAAGTTAACACTTCAATACTGTCGCTAAGTATTCTCTTTTTTAATATAGGCAAAGTTGTTGACTTGACATCTTGATGCTGTTGTTACTTGTTGTTAGTAGTCATCCGCTAAAAGAATCCAAAAAATAACGTCGAGCGTTGTGTCTCGTGGTTGCATCGTGCAAACTGCTCGACGACACCTGACAAACCACTGGTAAACATCAGCCCCCGTATTCACAAAGGCTCGGGATTAATTTCGATTCGATAAGTCGTCTGACTATCCTTTTTTGGCATAACGAAAATGAGCGAGCTAGACATACGACTTCCCGAATCGAAGCGTTGTGAATATGGGGTCTGATCTAGACTGGCTGATTTTCGACAGGGCTCACCCAGGCTGTTTCAGAATTTCGAACTAAGCGCACATACCTCCCTACTCAATTATTTGCGTGAGTTACGCTAGTATTATATTATCTGTGCGTGAGTTAACCATCTGAGTTTCTCACAATATTATCTATGTTTGGTTTTCAATTGATATATAGGTTGAAGCTGACGGTCAATAGTAAGGAAATAACTTGTATTACGGAAGGTTTTCATTAACTTTCGATGATGCTAAGGTGAAGTGCTACTTTCGTCTTACATAAGTTTTTGTTGTGAAGGCCGTGCTACATGGCAACAGCGAATAGGTCAGTTGCATCTCATTAGACTACTAGACTCAAAAGTAAATTGAAGTACAAAACTAAGTTAAAGACTGCTCAACGTTTTCGTTCCGTTCTGAGTAAACAGTGACAAGACTGTTGTGGGGCCTGCATCAGTGGGATTCTTAATTTATGTACCAGTAGGTAAAAGGAGTGTTTTGGGCATTAGGTACAATGTAGAGCGCTACTCTCTCAGGCTATTCCAAATAGGTATGCTAACTCTATTACCAAACCAATTCGATAAGTCTGTGGATTTAGGACTCGATATGTTATGTTCCTAGACGTGAAGTGAGTGAGTGAGTGACCTTTTTAACCAATCTCACACAAGTACACCGACGCATGTGCGAGATTGGCACTACGAAAATGTACGAAACTGCTGATGAGAGACGGAACTCTATAATACAAACGAGCCGGCCGAGTAAAACCCAAGCACCTAGTCGGAGTTCAACTTCATTTTTCACCTCCTCCTCTTTCTACATAAATCTAATTACAGGTTTTCCTAATTTGTAAACCACACTGGATTTTTATCAGGTCTTCTTGCAAGTCATTTTAAGAGACAATTAGATAAAATTGATAAGTTAAAAAAATGAGCGGTCTACCGAATTAAGGTCGTCTGGCCTGAATATTCGGGTCAATGATCGAACAATATTTTGATAGGCATAGACTGTTAATTATTTATCTAAGCGAGTACCTACCAGTGATGGGCGTAACTAGTTACTTTAGCAATCTAATTAATAATTGAATTACATAGTAATTTAATTAAAATGTAATCTAATTACATAATATTCAATTACATTGTAATTAGATTACTTTGGATGTGCTATGAAATTAATTACAATGTATTTAATTACAAAATAATTTGATTACAATGTAACCTAATTACATAGTATTCAATTATATTGTAATTATAATAGATAACTTTAAATATGAAATGTCGCATGCTTGCATCGCATGGCTGCGACTGCGATATAAGGTACTGCAAGAGGTATGTGGCGATCTGAGAACGATTTGTCAGGCCCAAAAGATCGATCTTTTAAATAGATATGCAGTACTGAATCGATCCAGTGAATCGATGTTTCACCTTTGAAAATCCCCATTCGAATTTTGCTTTCGGTAATATCCATAAAATTATTTACAATTACAGTGTAAACTCCATATAACGTCACTCGATTTAACGACCAACTCCCTAAAGCGTCGAAATCACTGGGCTTTGGTTGGTTTAGCTTCTCTTCCATACAATGATACACTCTATACCTATAGCATTACACCCACTCTCAATAACGACAACAATTAAATAATAAAAAGTACCTTTTTGAAGTTGCCAAAATAAGTAAGCTGCGCAGGTGTGTACGTTCTTTTGTCGCTTTATTATCCTAGCCCGTACTACACTCGACTGGCGGCATTATGATCACTTAAACCGATCTTTCTAAGAAATCCGTAATTCTTTTGTTTACAAATTGGGATTGCTTGCACACTTTAACTAATAAAATATTAAAAATTTTATAATGATTGACAGAAGATTACATTTTTTTTTTGTATAATTATTATGTGTTTCATTTTCGTATTTGTCCCATTACGGCCACTACTACTAATATAAATGTGACTAATTACGTTTTATCAGAATACTTATGTAATCTGTTATAGTGTAATTAGATTAACTTGCAATTGAATTACTTTGTATTTAATTACAGTAAGTACTTATTGCAATTAGTTACGTAAGTAATCTGTTCCAAAGTATTTTAATTACTAATTACAATGTAACTGTAATTTGTAATTATTAATCTAATTACTTTTTGCCCATCACTGGTACCTACTTATCTACCTACACTGTTCCATTATTTCGAAAACAAGTTTTCTTTGGTATGTCGCTCATTCAAGCTCTAGGTTACCGTTATTCTCAGTGAAAGTTCGTAGATTCATAAAACTATAGGTTAATCATTGATATGGTTTGGTTTTTATTTTTCATTTTATTTGTATTCTGATGAACGATTTTCAAAGGGTTAATTTTCAAGGCAAATTCCCGAACGGTGCTTTTTAATGACATAACTATTTGACGTAACCACACTAACCACATGTGACATGACCTTTACTGTCAAATCTGTGTCAAATTAGAAACCTGAAATCCGGAAGAAAATGGTTCTAGCGGCATACATTTATAAGTTAAAATAACAAAAGATTTACGCAAAATTAATGTAAACACAAAACGGACAAGTTGATCGTGACATTGCTATACACGAGTACTAATCGGTGGCGCGCTCGGCGCAACGTAAATACTGTTATCGGACGTTCGCGTAAGAGCGAAAGAAAGCTGGTTATTGGTATTAGGTCAATGGTGTATTCGTGCCGGTAACGTGAGGCTGGGTGCTGACGTCGGCACTGTGCGAGACGCGGCAGGCGCGGGCTCGAGGCATCAGTTTGCGCCGGTTACAGCGCTCGGGTAACACGTACCGACTAACTAACGGTCCACCAACACCAATCTCGAGCGTGAAAGTTACTAACAAAGATGGGCGGAAGAGTAGAAAACGTCGGCATCCTCGCCATGGAGTTGTACTTCCCTTCACAATACGTAGACCAAACGGAACTGGAAAAATTCGACGAAGTGTCCACCGGCAAGTACACGATCGGCCTCGGCCAACACAAAATGGGCTTTTGTTCAGACAGGGAAGACATAAACTCAATTTGCATGACAGCTTTACACAGACTGATAGAGAAAAATAACATCAATCTTCATGATATTGGACGGCTGGAGGTTGGTACTGAGACAATTATAGACAAAAGTAAAAGTGTGAAGACTTACCTCATGACCTTATTTGCTGAGGAAGGAGCTACAGACATTGAAGGAATAGACACTACAAATGCTTGCTATGGTGGTACTGCAGCTCTGTTTAATGCTGTGAACTGGGTGGAGTCATCCTCCTGGGACGGTAGGAAAGCAATAGTGGTGGCAGGAGACATTGCAGTGTATGGTAAAGGCCCAGCAAGGCCTACAGGTGGTGCTGGAGCAGTGGCCATGCTCATAGGGCCAGGTGCACCGCTTGTGCTGGACTGCGGTGTTCGTGCCTCATACATGACGCATGCATATGACTTCTACAAGCCAGACTTGTCATCAGAATTCCCCCTAGTGGACGGGAAGCTCTCTATAAAATGCTACCTCAGTGCTTTAGATAATTGTTACAACTTATATTGTAAGAAGATGAGAAAGATTGATCCTGACTTCAGAGGCTTATTGAGCTTAGACGGTATGTTGTTCCACTGTCCTTACAGTAAACTAGTACAGAAATCTCTAGCCAGAGTGTGTTTCAATGATTTCCTTAATGCATCACCAGAACAACGGGAAAAGCAATTTCCAGGCTTATCTAAATTCAGTTCCTACAAACTGGAGGAAACATACTTTGACAGAGATGTAGAGAAAGCATTCATGACATACAGCCAATCGCTGTTTGATGAGAAAACCAAACCATCATTGTACATAGCTAAGAATGTAGGTAACATGTACACTCCATCACTGTATGGAGGCCTTGCATCATACCTCATTAGTAAATCTCCCGAACAGCTGATCGGGAAGAAATTTGGACTATTTTCTTATGGATCAGGTCTTGCATCTACAATGTATTCTATAAATATTTGCAATGACATGAGTGTTGGTTCAAAATTGGCTACATTATTAACTGCCTTGAATAAAACTGTGTCTCTATTGGATGAGAGGCAGTGCGTGGAGCCTAGCAAGTTCTCTGATATCATGGACAATAGAACTATGAACTACCACACAGCACCTTATCAACCATCGGGCTCAATAGATGTATTGTTCCCCGGTACATACTACCTCATTGATATTGATGAACTAAGAAGACGTTTTTATGCAAGGAAAGTTTGATGTAATTATTTATTTATTAGTTAATTTTGTGTGTCTTGGTGCAGGAGCTATTTGGTGTTGTCGGTTTATTATTTATTATTTTGTAGTCTGATTAGAAATTGAGACTGTTATCTATCTAGTTTGCTATTATGTTTGTGAAACATTCTGCTCCTAACTGTTAATTAGCAATGTTTATATTATTGTGACCCATTCACCTCAAAATAAGACATCAACATCAGGAAGCAATTGT
Organism: Xestia ashworthii; assembly: GCA_950022955.1. Lineage (NCBI taxonomy): Eukaryota > Metazoa > Arthropoda > Insecta > Lepidoptera > Noctuidae > Xestia > Xestia ashworthii. The sequence continues at coordinate 7,195,941 of OX465563.1, forward strand.
ACTTTGTACAGTACATTTGCACACAAATTCAATAAAATTTATGACTTGTATTTATAGTGTTGGTATCTTAGTAATTTATTATGTATTTTGAATACACAATGGAGAAATGAATTGTGAGGGTTTTTAGAATTTATTAAATGGCTATATTTAAGTGGTATGTGAGGAGTTAATGAAATAAAAGAAACAATTATGTATAAGTTATGAGTGTTACAGTTCTTGATGTTCCCTTTTGTAATATCATTATCACTTTCAATAAATTATTTCTTTTGTATAAGTAGTATGTGCAAAGCTCAAAATTATTTAATTTGCATCACACCAAAGCTATAGAACCTATAACAACATAGAAACATGTTTCACCTTTTATAATTTTATATGTAATTATTTATTAAGTTGGTATATCATATTAGTGCAATTATAAATTATTATTCATAAAAATCGCAAAATAAATTCCATGAAATGGACCTTTATACTGCATACTGTCAATAAATCTACTGAGAATTCAAAGTTTTGTTTTATTATGTTTATAACTGTTGCCAAACAATAATGTTATTGTTTGTATGATATATTACAAGTAGATAACTGTAGGTATATCTCACAGACTGAGCTGAAATAGGTAATCTTGATTGCTCCCATTCGTGCAGTGGATGCTATTGCTAACGTTGGCGTTGCTAACTGACGAAATCTATACTATACTAATATGGGAATTTTAGAATAGAAGTACCTATAGATTTCGTCAGGTAAGATTAGTTGTAAGTTTGTATGCGGGCGAACTCGCTACCCACCCGCGGCGTGTTCGCCGGGCACACGTTGCGAACTCGCGGCGAGCTCGCTGCGCACTCGCCCCGCTTTCAATTCGCTCGCAACTCGCTGGTGTGATAAGGCTCCTTCTGTTTTAAATATTCAAGCTTTTATTTTAGATATTTGTTTATACATTCCAGCTACTGTAGGTACCTACCTTTAAGGATTTTTTCGTGCATACATTTTATTTTTCAAAGTAACTTTGATGACGAATTTATTATCTCAATTAAAATTTGTATTTCTGCGTGATCATGGGCGCCGGCAGCAGGATGCAAGGGGGCACCTGCACCCCCCCTAACGAAAAAGAAAATACTTAAACAAACCAATGCATTCGAGCCAGAAAGCATGTGACTCAAGCTGGCTGGACAAATCTTCAAAATAGCTCGCATTTAACTAGGTCAATAGGGCACTTTATGTGACGGCTAAACACCCTTATTTCAGAATTTGTAACGCTACAGAATCTTAGATAATCTGGACATTAAGTTTTTATTGATTTCTCGTAAACCCTTACATGTGACGCCATAAATCAATTAATGTTATTACTGTCACACATTGCGTCACTAAATGTTAGTAAAGCCAACCATATTCGAAAACGCTACCGTTATTGAGATTCGTAAGTGCCAGCCAAAAGTTTTATAAGTACGGAAATTCAAGTTGGCTGGACACAGATTTTTGCATTTTTCTACTAAACCACTGTACGTACCTATCACAAAACTTCTAGGTCGATGCCTGTCACAAAATTTATGTGACGCCCGTTGATATGCAAAAAGTCGTCAAAATCACTTCCGTTACCGAGATTGAGAGACCAGCGAAAAGTGGTTTTTCAAGCTGGCTGGACACGATCGATTATCTAAGATTCTGTAGCGTCACAAATTCTGAAATAAGGGTGTTTAGCCGTCACATAAAGTGCCCTGTTGATCTAGTTAAATGCGAGCTATTTTGAAGATTTGTCCAGCCAGCCTGAGTCACATCAGAAATCAATCGAGTTCGCTTCGCTCGCTCGTACTGCTATTTTGCATTCTGAGTGCATAACTTAATTTATTCAAAAATATAAGAGTGTAATCATCTTTGCGTTCATCAGTTTTTCTTTATAAATAGGCAGCATTAGGCGTAGGTACGTATTCCTACAGCTGTAAAATTTGAGGTGGATGCTAAAATGTTCAAGCTGGCTACGCTCTTTTTTCGAATCCTGCTTTTCTCGATTGATTGGTTTTTCTGGATAGATCGGCCAAGTTAGGTACTCCTTGAATCTAACCTAACCGAGTCAGAGTGCAAAAAAAAATTTCGGTTTGTTTCCGTTGAGTTACACCATTTTGTGTTACACTGTTACCCATTGGGAAAAAAATACCGATTAGTAACAATGTTACTCAAAGCCGCATTTTGTTTCCCATCAATTTACACTGTAACCTAATATTACATAATATTTCAAGCTGTTTTCAAGTGCTTATGTAACCTAATAAGGTTACAAGAGACCCGGCCCAAAGGGAAGCTTGTACCTACCCTGTTCCCAATGATTGTTGGGTCACTTTTTTTTTAATATTTTTAAATGTTAAGTAGGTACTTAGGTACACCTACCTACATAATCATAAAATATTTTTATTGAAATTTTAATAGGTAAGTACCTACATAGGTAAGTACTGAAAATTGAATAAAGATAATGTAGGTACTTAATCTAAGATAGGCTAAGTACGTACATAATATACCTACTGTCCCACTTTCGAGATACAGGCCTCACTCATCTACGAGAGCGGGATTGGGCCGTAATCCGCCACGATTCACAATAAAATAAATTAAAATAATGTCTTCGAATTTCATTTTTTATTCTAATGTTATCTTTCGTCATTTTGAGAGTAGGTACAGGTGATAAACAACGCAAAATAATAGCCTGCTTGGGTTCGAAGTTCGAACCCATTACCTACGACAACTACGAGTCGTGAGTTTGGGACAACCAAAGTTGGTAGATCCAAATATTCAAAGAAAACTAACTTTGGTTGTGCGAACTATGTGTAGTTAATGTGGTACCTTCCGGGAATGCCTGCCTAGTTACAGAGGAATGCATGCTATGGCCCGTGTAGCATGCATGATTCGACTGTTAATTCTCTCAATCCGACTATCGCCACGAACGCTTGTACTATGCCCCGTTACGTCTGATAACTGCTAGTAAGTACCTAAGTACTTAGTTCTATTTCAATCCCTGGTAATTGAAACGGTGTAAGCAAATAATTATACAACACTTGCTTGTATTTTCCTTTAGAAGGTGTTGTGGGTAAGGTAAAGTAACTGCAGAACACGAATTTTTCGTACGTAATATTTAGCGCGTATCCAACCATTAATATTAATTTCTGGTTAGGCAAGTAAGTGGCACAGTAGTGGCGGCCCCGACTTACGAACAGTCGTGGGTTCGAACCCAGACAGGCGTAATACTTGTGTACCTACTTAATTTATTTGATCACCACTGCTCTCAAAACTGTAAAGGAACACATCGTTAGGAAACCGGCATGTCCTAGAACCAAAAAAGACATGTGACATTTACCAATCCGCACTGGGCCCGAGTGGTGGATTGTGGCCCATTTCCTCTCATAAAGAGGAGGCCTATGTCCCAGCTGTGGGAACTAGGCTGATCATGATAATGATAATGAGGTAAGTAAAGTACGTTACTACTGGACAAGACTGGTCAGTTAAATTAGTACTGGATAAGACTGGTTGTTAGACTTTTTGGTCCATATTGCTTATTATTTTTGCCGACAGTACTTATAGTTACGTGTTTATTTCCCAACAACTGTGCCCCACGACCTTCATGAACGCGTGAAATTATTTTTAAAATATTACTTCCTTATTTGAATCGAATTTTTAATTTTCTTGCACGGAACCCTAATCTTTTTTCTAAAATAAAAGAAGCCTGAGTTAGTCCTTACAACATCAGTTATCTGCCAGTTAAAGTCACGTCAAAATCGATCCAGCCGTTTTGGAGATAACCGGAACAAAGTGACAGGCAGACAAAAATAAAATAAAAAGAATTTTGAAGATCTGGGACTACAGAATGCACGTACATAGATGGTACCCTTTATAATATTTCTGCCTTTTATACGAGACATACGAGTCATAAAAGGTGAATGATATTTGGTACGTAGGTGGTCCTTTTTGATCACGATTAGTCACTACTGATTACCGATCTATTTAACCTACCTTTTCCTGTGGTGATTGTTCGATCTTTTCATTAAAATTTCTAGGCTACATTAAAAAAATGAAGCTTTGTTCTGATGACAAAGTTGATAAAGGAAATCTAGAAATGCGTCAATACAGTATCGCGGTCATTGTAGGTTAGTAGGTAAATTCCTATGAAAATGTAACTACTATAGTATAATAAGTAGGTAGGCAATTATAATCTGCACCTCTGATAACCTTTAGGAAAGTCTTCAATATGACTACATAGTTAATTCAGGAAAAGGTACAGACGTCAGCACTTTTAGCTACTACAATCTGTTTTCTTTAACTGATTTTCAACTTTAGGACTAATATATTAGGTTCAAGGTTGATTGGGAAAATTTGTTAGTTTCGGGTATGAATTTTGTTTTCAATGGATTATTTTTAGATCGAAGGTAGTCTCTTTGTGTAAAATACTGGAACCTAACAATCAGCTGCATCTAGTTGGCTTCGTAGTTATGAAAAGACTAGGCAGATAGTGATGGATTCTTTCACTGTAGGCGCACGAAAAATTGCTTACTTATTAGGTAATTATCAAACAGTTTTTTTTTTAAATCAAGAATAACTTATTAAGTAAAATATATGGTACGCTGGTATTCAGCTGCCTCTGGTTAGACTGGGCCGACCCCAACATATTGGGAAAAGGCTACTTACAGATATGTTGAGGATTAAGTTATAGGTAAATCGGCAATAGATCAGATAAACTTTAAAACTTATAGGGTTTTTTTTTCGTATGGGAAATCATCAAATAACTTCTCCCACTCTGGGCGGAGTGTCAGACTTTTGCTGACTAAAACCCATCCATGTTCCTTCCTCGCCCTTTATGTTCCGGGGCCACGGTAACTCTTTCGAACAGTCCCGCAGCCCCGGCAGGCATCGGCCCTTCTTGCGGACCCCTTACTGATATCTCCTTGAAGCGCGCGTGGAACACTCTGGCGTCATAAGACGGACGGACGGCGAGCTAGCCCATAGCTCACCGTCCACAGGCTCGCGCCTAAGGTGACCGGGGGCCACCACGTGAACCCCCCGTGGAGGTGACAGCTTCCCATTGCGTCTCGCTCCGGACCATGGTTTGAAGAACCAGGCCCGGACGCGAGAGGTTGCCGCCGCCGATTGCCACTACGAGGACACGGCGGTGCTCCGCCCACGCGGGGCAAACCTCCACCGTGTCCTCCGGTCGATCCTCGCAATTAACGCTGTCGACCCTGCGAGTTTACAAATGGGTGCTATTTTTATACTCACGGGTATACGGTAACCGAGCACTGTCGAAAAAATAATCGCTTGTTTTTCTTAAAAAAAAAACTTCTATTTCAGTTTTCTCAAATCAAAAACAAATGCAAATGAAACATAGCATACATTATGCAAAATAAAGGAAGTAAAAAACACAACACGCCACCGACTTACCTACGCCTGTAATAAATGACTCTGATGACCGGCTGCGATTACTTAACGTTTGAACTCACTTAAAAGCTGATAATCTTTACAATACAAAGCCGTCGGATCTAGATAAGTCAGCTTAGCATTCTTCCCTATTGTACTTCATCATACGTTTCTGGAGATTGTTGGTCGAAAACAGGACGTGACGTTTACAGCTATCAGTGAAGAATAGGACATCCTGTCTTTTTGTGGGTGACGACAGAGACTCGGAGTATTAGCAGTCTTGGAATTAGTATCAGCGACATTTCCAACACACTTTTTTTATCCAGCCGTTACTGTTCCAGTAGGTACTGGGTGTCTGGGTAAACGGTTCCTCAGTCTGTGTCAACGCATCTGCCTAGACTTCCCTCGAATATCTCAGGGATGTCTTCCAGTCATAAAGAATACCTACTTTAAACCCAGTAACGAGGTAAGACTTGGTTGTCAGACTTTCAGATCTCTATCTACACCACAGACATTCACATATAAGAGTTTTAAATCTTTTTTGTACACTATATACCTACCCATAACGACTGTCTAAGATCTACAAATGACCAATGTTTTACGGTGCCAATGTTTTACGGTGCTTTCTAAAACACAGACGGGTGTCGTTATGTCATACGAGTATGAACTGTTACCCGTCTACCGACGGACTTTGGCAACCATTGCTCTTTGAAATCAACATGTGTGGTTTTATTATTGCCCAGCCACGTGTCGTGTGTCATGACACAGCGGGGGAATGCTGCCACCCATCGTCTTTCTTTATGAATTAAGAAAATAAGTAACATTGTCACGCCAAGGCCGTGATCAAAGTCTCTTCGACATAACATAACATTACATCACGACTATTTGCCCCGGGGGGTTAGGCAGAGATAATAGTGCACCCATTTTAATTATTATGAGCAACTTTTTTACTAAGTATGGAACTTACTATATGAACTTCGATAACAAAAACCTTTGCGTACATATTTTAACCGTTTTCTAAAAAAGAAGGTGATGATTTAGACCGTATTCCACCAGCATTTTTTCATGTTTATTTTCATCAGTACCTGTACCTGTAGTCTGTGAATGTATAATTATTATCTATGTGCTCTCTTCCGACTACTAGGCTCTTACGACGACATGCATAATGTAATCTTTTTGGATCATTAAACTAATACAAAGTGTTAGTTGAGTCTTGTGTTTTTCTCTGGCTGCCACGCCGTCACTTACATACTTACTCCAACATGTACTACAACACGCCCTTAAATCATTGTCTTCGTTTAACAAATCACCCAGTAGACTGTTACTGAGACTGACAAGATGAACACTGGATTATGTTTAGCAGTAACGCACCAACCAAGCAGTCTGAGCAATTTTCTTCAAACAGTTTCGGACTTTGTACCTCATATTAAATTACGATTATGTTGATGATTGTACGGTATATTCAAATCTGTGTCTCAGGATGACTTCGTGGTTACGTATTGTAATTGAAGTAGTTTCTCATATACGACGAACCATTACTTGCTACTTACGTAGGTACCTATCTGCATGTAGGTAAGTGATTGTAGTTGGTGTTATCAGAATCAAATTTTCGTCGTTATCGGATTATATTGCAAATTGTTAGTAGCGATATCAAGCATGAGATTACAAAACAGCTTGTACTTAGTACAATATCGGTAGTATCTATTTCGGCTGCTGAAATGCGACAGAGTTTAGAGGTTCCATACCTGGTAGATCAATATGTCTTGTACTCTCATGATAATTGGTTGAAACACAATAGAAATCCATTAGATTTTCCGTCTATGGCCGAGACCGGCCCAGAAAGAGGTGGTGAGATTATCTGGACGCGTACCGCGAAGGTTGGTTCTAGGAGGTACGGTAAAAGAGCTCATAGATGGAATTTGGGGAGGCTATTTCCCCAGCTACGCTTCCCTAGCTGTACAGGTTAAAAATGCCTATCTTAGAGTCGCGTAGACCCGGCAAACGCGGCACCAAAGGAGAATACCCAATTGCCAAGATACACATTTATCCAGTTCATCATTGGATGAACGACAAAAAAATACACGATCATGAGTGTGAGTTGAAAAGTTCCTGACCCGGTAGTTACCATGCATGAGTCCATTTAGATGGTTCAAGTGATACAATAGCTAATTGTACTGATTGTCTTTAACTACAGTTTATGGGTGACTATGTATTTTTGTATCTTTTTAATATTATTAAATAAAATATATCGCTGGACAGTAACACACAGCGCCACCTAGTGCCACACTAAGCAAAGCTTGTGTCGTGGACACTAGATAGTTGATGATATACTACTTAAATATACATTGTTGTTGTTGTGTTTCTACATAATTATAATATTGTGTGTGTGCTTAATGTACTGACGTCAAATAATAGTTATTTATGATACTAGTGCGGTAAGTTGGTTTTTACAAACGAGTAGACGAATGTACCTACTCCTAAGCCCGAAACGAAGTTGAGGGCTTACCATAGTCACGAGTTTGTAAATACCAATTTCTGCAAGTGTGTCAACAACGTTTTTCAACACATTTGCGAGAAAATTATTAATTTTAACCACGCTATAAAATTTTTGTAAATCATTGAATAGCGCTCTTGCGATTTTGGCGGCAAGAAACTGTTTTCTGCAATTTGCACCTCATTCAAAATATCAGTTGGAGTAGGTAGATTCCCATATTAACATCTGATTCCACGCTTGAACTCGTAATATTATTTTGTTTATCAGTCGGAAAGTCGCAACAATCCTTGACGTTTCTATGAAAATGGCGCGAATCTGCAAATTGCGCCACACGGGTGAAAATTAGAACTACATCTTTCGTCTCACTTACTCTTTTGTATTAAAGTGAGACAAACGTATTGAGCAAAAACACTTCCAAGGAGGTTCGATCAGTCAGCCTATTTATTCTCGTAATGTGAAACTCCTTGATGGAATCCTCTTTTATTTTTGGAAATTAAAAAAAACCGTCTAGAATACGCACGGTGCTATACAAGGGGGAGTGCGGTAAAATAGGTAAGGTGAGAGTACCTATTTTACCGCACGGGCCGTTGTATCATAGGGAATGCAATCCGGACTATCCGTAATCCGAAAAATCCGGACTTCGCCACATTTTTACTCGACTTTCAAATCCGGATTTGAAAATCTAATCCGGATTTTCTGAATAATAAGAAATTGTTATTCGTGGGCTACATTTTCGCGCGAATATTCGAAAATTTGCTCATCAGCCGAAAGCCTGAAACTGATATTTCACTTGGAGCTTACAAGCATATTCAGTGCATTCAACGTCGATTCAGAGCGAGCTTTTTCCGCAGCAGGTATTGAGAGTAAATTCGTAGCAGGTTAAACGATAGCACTTTAGATGCCTTATTGGATTTTTCCACAGCAACTTGCCTTGAAATATAAACATGTGCAATCTGAGGTACCGTACTACAAGTATGTGCCCGACCCAGTTCTCGAGAAAAACCATGTCACGTTGTACTAGGATCACCTATTATTAATTATTGACAGGACGTTTGTCGCCAATAAGCCTGACATAGCGGATAGATTGATCAGCATGGCGTAATAAAATAATAAATAATAGTTCCACGACACACAATTCCCAAAACCACTGTAACTTCTGAAAGCAGAATCAACAGTGGCGACCACCAGAAAAGCGCCGAGACAATGAAGCTCGAAGAAGTCCCAGAGAATGAATTTACTCGTAACTGTCTTGGATCCTGCAACGAAATTAATCGTATAGCGGAGGAGTAGGAAGAAACCGTAATTTCCACTTCCCTCCATATCAGCAGGAGACAGAACGAAGCAAGGCCAATAGGCACAATGGGACCTTTACAAATGGGATAGGCCCAGACGACGAATGTCTGTCGAGGCTTTCTTTAGGCGGTTGGATCAAGGGCCTTTTTCAGGAGGCAATACTCCTCGATATGGCCCGTGTGGTGAGGAGGTTCCTGTCTCTGGATCCCCGGTAACCACCGGTCACCCTGCTCCCGACACTGACGGACCACAATTTTTTTTTTTTTAAGAAATATTTAAAAAAATGTAATATATATTTAAGTACAAAGAATATTATGGCTATAAAACGAAACCGACCAAGGTATTGAATTTGTATTATTTCAAATAACATAATTTAAAAAAAATCATATGATTTGATTTTCCTGAGTTTATATTTTAACGCATTCACACAAAAATAAGAAACATCGTATTAATAAACGAATATGGGCAGATTTGTTTATCCGGATAATCCGGATTAGACCAAAAATCCGTTCCTTAAAATCCGGATTTTGAAACTGAACGGATTTGCATTCCCTAGTTGTATGGTGCGTAATTTTTAACTTTCGAACAATGTAGGTACCTACTTATACAGGCTTCGTAAATGCATTTTTTGAGCAAGTGTGTTGAAAACATTTTTTCTTTCTTTCTTTCAACATACGACAATATTTATGGTTGCTTTAGTGGGTTTATTAGGGTTAAGCAGAGGTATATGTCCCATGAAATAGGGGGTGAGCCTATTCCCATCAAACGGGCACCAATCCAGACTCGGTGGCTGAGGAATTCCTGATGGAAAAATCCAATAACAATTTTCCCAACCCGGGAATAGAATCCGGGTCCTCATGATCAGCAGTCGCAGTTGCGACCACAGACCAACGAGGCAGTCATTGGTTTACGACTAACAAATCGGCCGACCGTCCATCGTTTCCTACGCATGTGTGTGTGTAGGCAAGGGCGTAGCTAGTATTTTGTTAGGGGGGGGGGGGGGGGGGCGAAGACATACCAAGAATATTCTAAGGTAAATGATGCATTCAAGCGATGGGACAGATTACGTTATAAATGAAAAACAAATCTAGATAAGAGAACTTTACGGTTTGTAAGCATTTTTGCATCTTATAGGGGCGGGTGGGCAGCTGCCCGTAGCTCGCTACGTCCGCGTCCCTAGTGCTGATTCGAGGCATAGGTACTCATACTCACTTCTTTCATAATGTTTTCTCTCTGAGTCGCTGTCGCGAGACGCTTGTTAATTGAGCGTTTTCCTCCGCTCGATGTCTCCAAAACCCTTTAGTAAAACAGGCGCGATGTTAAGTTAATAATCCCCGACCAGGGGGGTGAAACTTCCATACATTGGCTTCAAACAAAATTTTCATAGATAGTGCTGCCGTCTGTATGTTTAGGTACACCAACTTTTCGACTGTTGTAACGAGCTATTTTAGACTACCTACTTGCTAGTGAAGTAGATAGCCTAGCGGTGACAGCGGTTGCCCTTGTGAGTCTTGTGACTAATAGTTCACAAGTTCGAATCCTCAGAATTTCTTTTTGCATTTATTTGGTTGAACAAAAACTAACAGCGCCATTTATCAGTTTGGGTACACAGTTTTAAAAACGAAAACCAGAGTTGCGCATCTATCTTGTATTATATAGTGTATTATCTATGTCCCCGACGCAAAAACGACGGGGTGTTATAAGTTTGACGTGACTGTGTAGGTATGTGTGTGTATGTGTCTGTGTGTGTGTCTGTCTGTGGCTCCGTAGCTCTCAAACAGCTGAAATGATTTTGATTTTGTTTTTTTTTGTTTGAAAGGTGAATTAGTTGGGAGTGGCCTCAGCTATTTTTGATGAAAATCGATGGAAAGATGGTCGCCGCCGGCTTAAAAAACTCTCTCAACATGGGTATCAAATGATGAAAGGGCTTGACTAGTAGGATAATGTACCTACACTATTATAAATTTCAAATCCAAGATGGCCGCCACCACAAAATGTCGAATGACATTTTTTTTTTTCACAACTCCTTCAATAGGTATAGATGTCACCGTAAAATTGTCAAACACGTTATATTACAATATAACGTGTGTCTCTCTAGCGATATTGTAAAGTCTCGAATTATTGTCAACTGAACATACGGAAGTATCTCTGCCCCCATAATCGGGACTTGGGGCACCCCCCCGTTATGTTAGCTAGGTTCCTTTAAACCCTGCACCCGGAAATAGGGGCTCCGCGAAGCGGGGCTCCGTCGACTACGCTTTTTAGGGGAATATAATCATAATCATAAAATCTTTATTTTTCTCGACATCATGAATTACAGGCGCTGGTTAACATTTTTTACAATATTAGATAGAGAAAGGTGTCTGATGTAGGAAGATCCTGTGGTACAGATCACCTCTCCGGCTTAGATTTAACATTTTTATAAGTAATGCACAAAATAAAGTCAAGAATTGAATTTAAAATCAAATCAAAATCAAAAAGATAAAACATTTACACATAAATAAAATTATGAATTGACATAAAAACAGAAGATTACCGAAATACTACCTATGTTATTACATTGTAATAGTTCAAAACTTGAAATTCAGTAAAAACATATAATATAGAAACAAAAGAAATATGTAAATAAATTGTGCTTGCAGGCACAATACAAAAAAGAAATGGATTATACAAAAAGAAAAGAATTAGAACAAGAGGATGAATATAAGGAAATGGGGTGATGAAGTGCATTGGTACAATGCGTGAGTAGATGTGTGTGTGTGTGTGTATGTGTGTGTGTGCGTGTGTGTGTGAATGTGTGTGTGTGTGTGTGTGTGTGTGAGAGAGAGAGTGTGTAATTGCTTCAATGTTTACGGTTAAGACACAGGTTTAAGTAAATTTTCTGTGGAGACGTAGTCAAGACTTAATAGCCAGGTGCGCAATTTTCTTTTACAAACAGCTTTAGTGTGAGTGTAAATATATATTTTATTATTCATAGAGTTATAATGAAAAGTGCCAAGAAAGGCGAAAAATTTTTGGGAAAAACTAGTGTGAAAGCGGATGATTGGACAAATATTAGTTGATCTTCTATTTTGTGAAAGGAAATTGTGATCTATGGGAAGTTCAGAGTGTTTTTTTAACACTGTCATGAGTATGAACAACTGCCGGACCGTTAGAACTTTGCAGTGTTGGTAAAGATCGAAGGTTGGATAGCGAATTGGGAAGAAACAACTGACTTTTAATGTAGCTCTTTGAGCTCTCTCTAAATTAATCAAATAATATTTAGAAGTACCGCCCCAGGTGGTGATACAGTAGGCTAGCAAAGTTGGCATAATGCGAAATAAACTGTTGTAATTACAGAAGTATCAGAAATATGTCGTAGATTTTTAAATATAAAGATTAATTTGCGGATTCTTTTAACTAAGGCTTCAATGTGTTGTTGGAAGCTGAGTCGGTGGAATATAATTACACCAAGGTATTTAATAGATTCTGTTTTAAGTAATATTGGACAACAACAATCGCTGATTGAATTACATGAGTGGGCTTTCAAGGTGATGTTTGGTTGATCCTGTAGTCTAAGGGAATATGTCATGTATTTCGTTTTATCGACATTTAGGGTAAGCAGGTTAGCATATAACCATTTATACACTATATTGAAGCCTTGTTGAGCATAGTGTTGAACCTCAACCCACGTATCTGCATCGAACACCAGAGCAGTATCATCCGCAAATGTGATGATCTTTCCGTTTTGTATCTTAATATTACATAAATCATTTATATAAACTAGAAATAATGTTGGGCCGAGGATGCTGCCCTGCGGAACGCCGTACTGATTAGGTAATTCGTCACTGGTCCAATTATCTATTTTAGTAATTTGCGTTCGCTCGGACAAATAGTTCATAAAAAGTTGAAGAGACTGACTTCTCACACCCATCATTTCTAATTTTTTTTCAAAATGGGAACAGATACTGTGTCAAATGCTTTAGCTAGATCGAGGTAAATAGCTAAGGTCTTTTTTTTTACAATCTATTTTATTGACTAAGTGATCAGTTAGTTCATGGACGGCTTCAGCTGTTGATCTACTAGATCGGAAACCAAACTGTGATGGAGATAAGAGAGAATTTTGTTCAAGATAATTAGTAAGTCTGGAATTCATTATCCGTTCTAATATTTTTGATAGAGTTGGTAATACAGAGATTGGTCTATAATTGTTGACACAGTATCTGTCTCCGGATTTAAAAATGGGTACAATTTTGGAGTTCTTGAAGGCACATGGAGATACCCCAGTAGAGAAAGAGAGATTGCATATAAATGTCAGTGGAGGAACAATAATATCAACAAATCGTTTTAAGAAGGATCCGGATATGTTATCGACGACACTCGTTTTTTAAATATGAAGTGTTTTAAGGTTAGGTTATATTAATCGATATTTCTCAGGAATGGCACAGTATCTTTTCATGAGAGAGGTACCACTGGGCAAGGGGGGGTCCTTCTCTCCACACCGCGTGAGTTGACTACCATCGCATGCATTTCACGAAAAATAATGCGTTTTATTGTAAGCAGTATATTCATTTGACAATAATTCGAGACTACATATATTCATTTGACAATAATTCGAGACTACAATTAACGTATTTGACAATTTTACGGTGACAGATATACTCGGAAGCGTATGCAAACGAAAGTGACAATAAAGTGACAATAAAATTACAAACAGCATTTTGTTTCTTGAAGCAGCTAATAGATGGCAGTGCTTACAGTTACTACAGTGCCGTTCGTTAAGGAGGAAGCGTCAGGGTAGCCCGCGAAATTCAAATTTTCTTACGTTTTTTGCAATTTGCTGGCCAGTGGTAGGTGGTATGAGTGTGTGATGCAATAACTGAATTGAAGTGGATTTGGCAGAGCCCCGATGTTGCAACTAAAAGAGTGATAAATTACTTCTGAAAAAACGCTTCAGAAGTCGGTGACCTTTGTTTGATTGATTTAGTTTTTTTGTCACCGACTTCTGAAACGTTTTTTCAGAAGTAATTTATCACTTTTTTGTTTTCTCTGAAGTCGGTTTTATTTTTTGTAAAAAAGTTTTTATTTTTCACTTTTTAGTGGTTCACATGTGCTTACCCCTTCACAGCGTACCGGCGTGATTTTCGGTTATGAACTGGTGTAAACAATAGACAGATATGAGATTTCAGCAATCCCAGTACATTTGCTATCATTTATTGAGGAGTTCCGTTGCCTATCTCCGAACTTCTTCATCAGATCTTCATCAAATTGAAATGGGATCACTTCGAGAAAGTACACTTCCTAAAACTACCCAAATCGCTTCTAGTGTGCCTATAAAATGGGAAGAGTTCTCTCTATTTCTTCAGGATTCCATCATTAGATCCTGATTTGATGATCATGAGACAACCTGGGAAGCCCTTTCAGACAATAAAAAAAAAACAAAATCAGTCCAGCCATCTTCGAGTAATCGGGGAACATTGAATTGAGAACCTCCTTATTTTTGAAGTCGGTTAATAACGACGTTATGGTAGGTGACTCAAATATCCGGATAGCCTATATAAGATTCGGCCGAGTATCGTTAATTTGCTCTTAAGAATTTAAGAGTTCCGTTCCTTTGTTATGGATCCCAGAATCAGAAATATCAGAACTCAACCAAATTCTCAGCAATGTACCTTTACAAGTAGTACATCCTTTCGAATAAAAAATAAAAAAATACATGTCACGGTAATAGGGCTTACGCTTATCCCCAATAGACGGAACTTAACACACCTACCTGTCGAAATCTGGGTGTATTATACACTTCTGACTACCCCCTCAAAGCATACAGGCGTGATGTTCTGAGGTAACAAACAAAAAAAACAGTCGAATTGAGAACCTCCTCTTTTTGGAAGTCGGTTGAAAATGAGAGACTTCATCATGTCAACCAAGCATCAAAATAATGTTGAAGTATCTGTGATCAATTCGGTGACAAACCGGGAGCGATCACCGCATGGTAAGAGGCACCTTAAACATAAATATTAAGCTTGAAAGGTTTCTACTGATGAAGTCTACGCTCCGTCCAGCACAGATCAAGATCCAAAATCCCGAGAGCTTTCAGTTTGAACTCCAGAATCGTTTCGATTGCCTGAAAGCTCAATGGACGAATACAACGATGGGTACGTGGAAACTATCCATACGACCGGGTCTATGTCCTTCAAGACACGTCGTACAGATCAGAACAAGACGCTCTCCAATCACACTCTCAAGCTCATGAAGGAGCGGCGTAAGATGATACTGCAGTCTTCAGACGAGGCGTGAAAATACCGGGAGCTCAGTAGACGGATCTCTAAATCCTTGAAGAGCAAACGACCCAAGAGTTAGACTATACCGACAGTATACCGAAGACATGCCGGACGTCAGCCTGTACGAGATTAGGATAGCTCTGAAAAAGCTTAAAAACAACAACAAGGTACAGGAAGGCGGGAGGAAAACCAGTACTAAAACGATTTTTAGCCTCCCGAACAAGCCGGATTCCGAAAAGGCTTTAGCACCGTCGAGCACATACATACGCTGCGGCAGGTTATACAGAAGACCGAAGAGTATATATAACCTGCCTCTTTGTTTAACATTTGTGGACTACGAGAAAGCCTTCGATTCGATCGAGACTTGGGCTGTACTGCCTACCGAGGTGTTGAAGTGTTTGTACAAAAACGCCACCATGTCAGTCCAACTTCAGGACCAAGCCTCGGAATCTATCCTTCTGTAGCGAGGTGTGAGAAAGAGAGACGTCATATCTCTAACTCCGAAACTGTTCACCGCTCCACTGGAGGATGTCTTCAAGGTTCTGGACTAGAGAGGGCTAGGCAACAACGTCAATGGCGACTGCATCACTCACCTTCGATTTGACGACGATAAAGTGGTAATGGCTGAGACCATGGAGGACGTCAGTCTAAGGCAAGAAGAATGATAATTATTAGTATTACTACAAACTTTATTGTTATTTGTGAATTGTGATCTCTTTCCCTTTAGGATAATACAAATTTAATTAAACCAAGAATGTTGATTACTTAACTCAGTTTTTGAATAATATGGCTTTGTTTTGATATTTTTATGTACGTTGTAACTAACCGTTGCAATGTTGCAATTTCGATAGGAGGGAGATACTCGTTTTCTTTGATTAAAAGTTGATTTTCTCTTAAGTGCTCTTTTATTGTTTGACTGCTTATACTTAAATACCTTTTAAATTAGAGATTTCACTATACTAAAATGACTTTAACGGAAAAACTAAAAAATAAACGTAATTTCTCTAAATGTCGAAAATACCGGAAATATCGGAATCCCGATATTCTCTTAGACTCAATATCGAGAATACCGGTTTCGGAGAAGGCACCGGATTGCGACCCCTAATTACCGTACTTCCCGGTCTTCCCGTTCTTGTACCCGTTCTTCCCGGTCTTCTTCCCGTTCTTTCCGGTCTTCTTGCCGTTCTTTTTTAGGTCTTCCAGATATTCCCGACCTTACCGTTCTTCCCGGTCTTCTTTCGGGTCTTCCCGTTCTTGCCAGTTTTCCCGGTCTTCCCGGTATCACTTGCCAGTATTCACATCTCCCTTGACCAGTAGCATTTACATTTTAGTAATCATTGTTATTTATGGGTATAGATCTTAGGTGGCATAATAAATAATGTTTATATCCATGTCGGATCCGGTCATTGGTATGGACACGGGAATGAATCAAAGCGCGCCAGTGGTGACATCACGCGACCTAGAGACCAGTCTACCTCGCCATGGCGTGCTTCTACAGAGTCCTGACGTTAACAGATCACCGCGAGGACGACATTCTGGGTCGGATCGCAGCGGAGTTAAGACGTCTTGAAACTGTATCCGATTCATTGTTCCCAGTGTTAGTGTGAAAGTGTAATGTCAAGTAATTTGTTAGTTTACTCAGTGTAGATATGTTTGAAAAGAGTAACCATGGAGTTTCTTGCCGGTTCTTCTCCATGGAAACAACCAACCCGAACCGAGCACCTGACAATAAACAAAGTATCGCATTTAGTGAGTTTTCATAGCACGATACCCGTCTTCTGCCCACATAATGCTCGAGCCTAACGAAATAAATCCTGCTAAACCCGTCATCAGAAGTGGGATAAAATCGTGCTAATGAAATCATTTCGTGGGCACAGTATTAATAACAATCAGTGTCAACTGTGTAAAAACAGAAAGTGTCGAAAAAAAAAATTTAGTTCGTGATGAATTTCATGTGTCGGTTATTAAGTGCAAAAAAAAAACAAAAACGAACAAGAAAGAGGGTAGACCGATTTGTCTGCATATAAACACCCACCCACAATAACTTTAGTTTTATCCGTGATCATAGTGCTTGCAACAGCGCCGAAATACCAGAAACTCAAAACAGACAGTAAACAAGTGTTATTTACCAAGTAAAAAAAAAACGGGATACACATCGTTTTTTTAGTGTTAATGACAATCAGTGACGGTTACTATTTGAAATGCAAAACAAAGACTTTGTATCGCTTAGAGTTTTTCGTGGGACCAGTTTAAATAATTGTTCAAGGCCAGATTCGTGTACGTCGAGACATTTTCGACCACCTTCATTTACGTGAATAGTGAAAAACAAAAATAAACAAAGTAAAATATACGCCCGTTGTCAGGGAGCGAGACACTACCACCAATCAATTGTCGCAAATGCGGCAAACAAGGACACAAACAAGCGGATTTTCGGACGAAGACGACCGCCCCGTCAAGAAGCGGTTGCCTGTGACGGCTGCTACAGGCGTTGAGCAGCGACCGCAGGCCAGCAGCAGTTCACTGGTGTGCTCCAAGTGTGGCACGCCGGGGCACATTGCTAGTCGCTGCGCAGCAGGACAGCGTTGTTCGAGTGCTGCTGTACTGGTGGAGAAGCGAGTCGACCTTTGCACCGTCGAGTCGGAATATGAAAGTACTTTGGTGAGCGTTTAGATTTTGATTCTGGAACTGAATGTTCCTTAATGAAAGAGTAATGTTGCTTGTAATTTTAGTGATGAGAGATTTTGGACGCTGATCGTCATTAACTGAAAGTTTTGAATTTTAGTCGTGCCCACAAATATGCACAGGATAGGCTAAGAAAGATACCAGTGGGTCACGTACCAGTCGATGTTGATAAGGATTTTGATGATAATGAGTAAGCTTAAGTGTTGGCAGCCTGTGTGGCAACCTGTGCCTGTGTGGCAACCTAAGCCTCTGTGGCAACCTGTGCCTGTTTGGCAACCAGTGCCTGTGTGGCAACCTGAGCCTGTGTGGCAACCTGAGCCTGTGTGGCACCTGTAGAGCAGAGACTTTTAACGGTGTGCATACGTAGTGTATACGTAGTGTATACGTAGTGCATACGTAGTGCGTACGTGTATGTGATACATACGTAGTCCATGCGTAGCTTGCGTAGTGTGTGCGTTGCAGACGTAGTCCGTGCGTAGCTTGCGTAGTGTGTGCGTTGCATACGTTGTGTACCACTGTTTTAGTACCCTATCGGTTTAGAAGTGTGTTTGACCATACCAGTAGTTATTATTGCAGTTGAGTTATAAAGGTTGATTTGAACGACTGTGGTACATGGCCCAAGGGTTGACCTATTTTCAAGTGTTACCAATTTAACCGTGTTTGATTTAATAAACTAAGTCGTTGGTCTAGTGGTGGCAAACACGACTGCTGAGCATGAGGTCCTGGGTTCGATTCCCAGATCGGGCAAAGTGCTATTGGGTTTTTCCATCAAGAATTTCTCAGTGAAGCCACGGAGTCTGGATTAGTGCCCAGTTGATGGTACATGGGACTTGGACATAACTACCGGAGTGTGAGTGTACTATTAGGTGCACCCTTTGGGGAGTTCAGGCGTTATGTTATGACGTTTGATTTTATTAGAGTAGGATTCGGTTAAGACAAAATAGAGTTCTTGACTTTCATCGACCCGATGAATATAGGGTTTGGTCAGGAGTGACCGAGTGGAACAAAATTCTGTGGTGGAGTATTTGGTTGCAGGTATCATCACACGAGGACGTGTGCAAGCAGGATGGCCGTGTCGGATCCGGTCATTGGTATGGACACGGGAATGAATCAAAGCGCGCCAGTGGTGACATCACGCGACCTAGAGACCAGTCTACCTCGCCATGGCGTGCTTCTACAGAGTCCTGACGTTAACAGATCACCGCGAGGACGACATTCTGGGTCGGATCGCAGCGGAGTTAAGACGTCTTGAAACTGTATCCGATTCATTTTGCCCAGTGTTACTGTGAAAGTGTAATGTCAAGTAATTTGTTAGTTTACTCAGTGTAGATATGTTTGAAAAGAGTAACCATGGAGTTTCTTGCCGGTTCTTCTCCATGGAAACAACCAACCCGAACCGAGCACCTGACAATAAACAAAGTATCGCATTTAGTGAGTTTTCATAGCACGATACCCGTCTTCTGCCCACATAATGCTCGAGCCTAACGAAATAAATCCTACTAAACCCGTCATCCATAACCTTTATTTAATTATTGCGTTTATTTTAGTTGACCGGCAAAAAAGCAAACCCTTACCTGGGTGATTTCAGATATATTTTGGTTGAATAACTTCTCGGTGAATTGACTTACGACTTAGGTGTCATAATTAAAATGTTGATTATGTTACGCTCTATCCAAGTAATAAGTTTAGTTTGGTTTTACTTTACTTTTGAAAATAGCCCAAAAATGTATGAGGGCTGGGTGATCTCCTTTGTCGAAAAGAATATTACATTCTTGAATTTATTAGTGGCAGCACTCTGATGCCTGCGGGTAAATTTTTAAATATTTTTCAACACACTTCCTCGAAAACTGGTTCTTTTCGCACTACGATTAGGTTCAAAATGCAGTGTATTTCAAACACGTGCGTTTTTTATGTTTTTTTAACACGTGTGCAGAAAGCAAAATTGCCACAGATAACTTACCTGTACTTAGTCCAAACTCAAGTCAAGTCAGAGGTGAATGTTGTTTTTTTTTAATTTCGGAAAAGCGATCTAATTACGTCTTTCTTTGTAAACATTTTTTGAATATTCAAATTGTGTTTATAAATTCAATATCATATATAAACATGATTATTTAAAACTAATATTTACTTTTATAAACAAAATAACATTTATTTGTGTTCTAAATTCAATATACTATTTTTTATAGGCTGTATAACGGTTTAATACTTTTGCCTCTTCTTCAACCTGGCGAAAGCAAAGCGCCGACAAAAATAAAATTTAAATCATAGTCTCGTAATAATTCATGACACAAATATTTTACATTCTTTTATTTTATTTCTTCAAAAGTGTACTGAAAAATGTCGTTTCATACCCGTGGACATTTGTTATTGCAGTTCTCGGCTCAAAAACACCCTCACCTACGGCTCGTGTGTTAATACCGCCTTGAACTACAATAATAAACATCCTCTACTTGTATCAAAATGTACCTACTATAAATTATGTATAACGATTACAATAATCTAGATAATTATTATGCAATTATTAGAACTATGTTTCATTATTATTAAATTATATTATTGTTTATGTATTTTTATTTGGTTTCCTACATTTAACGCGAGCGAATAATTTTATTTTGCAATCGATTTGTCATCTATAAACTCCTTTACTGAGTAGTATGCCTGGTCAGAGACGTTTTTCGACCTCTATGTGTACATGAAGGGTTGTATTGATAATTTTGATGATTATAATCTTTCTTCAATTTCGCGGGATACCCTGAAGCTTTCACCACGTGGTCCAAGGCGGCACACTTACAAGTACGGCTTGCCCCCAGCCCTCAGGTCGAGCTTTTAGATTCTTCCTCAGGGTGAAGTCAAGAAGCAAAGTAGTTACATATCTAAGTTTGTTGTTGACGTAAATGGTTGTAAGCCATTCATAGATACCAATTACGACCATAATAAAATTGAATGGCGCATCGCATTTATCAATTTATTTGGACCATAAACGAATAATTTTAGTTCTTCTGATATGATAACATTTTGGTATAAAACGTGGAGTTTGAAAACAGAAAGACATGATTGTAATAGCATCTTTTTGAGCATCTCAATCAGCAAAGGTAAGCTGAAGTTTCTGTTTATTTATGTATATTTTATAATATTATATTTAAATATAAAGAAAAAACAATACTAAGTAAACCGTAAAATGTAATCTTTGGTTTATCGTGAATTCCTTTACTAGTAGTGTGGTTCGTGGTTCTAATCCCGAGCAGATCTAATTTCTAAGTTGAAATTGTTTTACTCCATGTAAAGAGATCACTTACTGCTGATAAGTAGATGTGGATACCTACATTAACGTACATCTTTGTCTTCCCCTTAACTTTAAACAGGTGAGGTTACATTTCAGAAATATAATTGCATACCTGTTTCTACTTTCAGACCAAAAAAAGCCTGAAAAATGAAATTCTTCGTTGCCTTCGCTGCCCTCGTGGCCCTTACCGTCGCCGTGCCTCTGAGCAAGCCCGTGGATTCTGACCTCGCGGCAGTTGAGGCCATCATCGCCGCCATCAACAGCCCCAACACCGACCCCGCCACCGCCGCCCTCCTCGAGGAGCAGCTCGCCGAAATCATCCACGCTGTCAACCCCATCGCCGTCGGCCCCGCTATCATTCCTGCCGTCCCTGTAACCCCCGTTGTCGTCGACAAACCCGAACCCATCGCTGTTGGCCCCGCTATTATCCCCCCCAAGCCTGATGGTGGCGCCGTCTCTGGCCCCGTTGCTCCTTCCCCCGTCGTCGTCGGTGAGGTCCCCGCTGGTCAGTCTCCCCTGGTCCAGATCATCGTCAACGTAAACAAGGCCTCCCCCGCCGTCCCTGAAGTCATCCCCGTTGGTCCCGTCGCCGGCGACAGGCCTGTGCCCATCGGCCGCCCTGAGCCCATCGGCCGCCCTGAGCCCGTCGGTGTGATTCCCGTTGAGCCCGTTCAGGTTGTGGAGGTCGCCCCCGAGCCCGTCCAGGTTGTGGAGGCCGCCCCCGAGCCCGTCCAGGTTGTGGAGGTCGCCCCCGTGCCCGTCGAGCCCGTCCAGATCGGAGTCCCCGTCATCCCCGAGGCCGCTGTCGTCCTCCCCGAGGAACTCAACTAAGTTCCTGAAGTGTAAACTCAGTGGACATAACACCTTTCCGATGATCTAACATGCAAAATTCTTAATAAATGTTATACTTACAAACTTTTATGTTTTATTAAATAAGTTAATATGATATTTGATGTATCACAAAATTACCAACATCCTATACCTACCAGACATGAAACATTGACACTACTTTGTAATGTACTGACATGGTCAATTCCCGTCACCTAAAAAAACCCTTTGACTAAAAAACGGGTACCTAACAATTAATTGAAAATGACGAAAAAAAATTGAGACGACACGAATTTATGCTCAGTCTATACATATAATAAAATCGTTGAAACCAAAAAATCTGTACATTGAAGACTAAAAAAAAAAATTGACCAGGGTGATTTAAAATAAGTAACTGAACATACGAGTATTAAAACCATGATGATTTTGATTTCGATTTTATGAAAAATTTTGGAAAAAGGGGGTGAAAAGGGGGGTAAAGTTTGTATGAAAAAAAAGAATTAGATTGTTCTAGAATCATGAAACTCAGAGTAAATACTTATTATTAAAAATAAAGAAATACTTGTTTCAGCATTTAAAAAAAAATTCATCCAGAGACATAAAAAAGAGGGTTTTGTGTTTAAAATTAATTAACTTCATACACCTGTAGAATAAAATCCAATGAAGTGTAAACCTTTAAAAGTTGCTACAAATACTTCAAATCTAATACAGATAAATGTAATTCCTCAGTTTCCTTGAAATTGGATTTTTGAGGTGAATATTGAATACGCACAAAATAGCGATATAATGACTGACGATTTAGCTTTAGTGAGTCATGGATCAACGCACAGCCCAAACCGCTGATCGCAGAGACCTGAAACTAGCAGGGTGTGTTCTTTATGTTATGTAGGCATCCGGTATAAAAAAAATAATTTTCCAAGATTGAACCCCTAAGGGGGTAAAAAAGGGGGGCAAAGTTTGTAAGAGACAACGTAATTCTTTGGTCCAATCTACTTGAAATTTTGTATAAATCTTTTTAACAGAATTGATGCAAGGCGTGTTTCGCATTTTGTTAAAAAAGGGTAAACAATTATTTTGGCAATGGCGCTGATTTGCTTCGAAGTTGATAGCAATACTCAGAGCTTTTGATCTAAACTACATTTTATTTTGACACATGTTTGAAAACTCAATCCGATTTTATTCAAAAAGGTTGAACTCACATAAAACCTTGGAGCTAATACTCTAAAATTGGAATGTCTCGAAAGTCACCGTATTATATTTGAAGGTTTCAAAGCTTTAGAGGTTATGCACTTTTAAGACACGGCCTCATGGGACGTAGAGTTGGAAATTTGAAATGGAAGATTAAAACATTTTGGTTTCAAAATTGTCACCAAAGGTTTTGTTAATGAAGATGAAAGGCAGTTGGCCTTGCAACCGATCCGCAAGAGTTTACAACAGCTTTATCGTGTTTCGGCTCATTTAATGCACCCCGATAAGAACTTTAGACCTGGCAGGAGTATGACAAAAAAGTCCAACGATTTGGAGAAAAGGCAGTTGCAAGAAGTCTTCAACGGTTTACAGCAGCTATACGAGTCCCGGCTTATTGCATGCACCTTGATGAGAACTTTCGACCTAGCTGGAGTATGACTGTCATCAAGTGTCTAAGGAAGCAAACGTAAATGATAATAATATACATTTTATTTCAGATCAAATACAATCCATTTATGTATTAACCTAATGTTAGTAAAAAAGGTAAAAATAAGAAGCACACTATATACAAAATAGATACGACTTACACCTATGTGTGCAGCCGTCTCCAGTGAGCCAGCATGGGCAAGCTTTCGAGGGAAGCCCTTATTTGGAAAACCATAAGTAGAATATATGAGCGAATAATGCAAAGATTTTCGAGAAATTAAATTGTTACCTACTTGAATCTACACTAATATTATAAAACTGAAGAGTTTGTTTGTTTGGTTGAACGCGCTAATTTCAGGAAATGGTGGTTCGAGTTAAAACATATTTTAGTGTTGGACAGCCCGTTTATCAAGGAAGAGGAGCGGAGCATCAATGAAAAATTTCCCAAAAACAAAGATGTATTCCTTTATCTTTGCTTCCGTTGCAAGCACTGCATAACGCGGTTAAAGTTACACAGCAATCACGTACTCACAGGAATTGTTCCTCTTAAGCATTAAAAAAAAAAGTCCGCGATAGCATATGTATATTTTTTTAAGGTTGACTCACACTTTCTCTAACCCTCACTCGCAGACAAAGTTGCGCGGGTCAGCTAGTATACAGGGTGTCTCATTCAAATCGGTCAGTATGGGAAAGTCTGAAACTATAAGACATACGAAGATCTGTTCTGAGGAACCATGTCATCGATTTTAATAACAAGAAAAACTGCATTCATACATTTTAAAAAACATCTGTTCTCCGTTCGGGAATCGAACCCGGTTATTTTGAAAAAAAAAACCTACACTATTTCTATTTAGATATCGATTGTGTAGGTCTTAAGCAGTAAATGTCTGTATGAAACATGATGTCTGAAATGAATAAAATGCATTGTTTCCACATACTTTAATTTATTTTAGTAGGTGCTTGAACTGACCACGTTTATAATATTAAACAAGTTCAGGTATTTAAAATTGTCTCTATGGTTGTTTGTACCTCTTTGCTGATGTTGCAACTTGATACATACACCGCTTTACATACATATGACATTGGCATTGCATTACATACATTATTGGCCAAATTTTAACGCAAATTCACCACATGAAGAGACAAAATGCAATTGTAAGATCGTTACCTAAACGTGTTGAATATTGTATTGAAAAAGGCGGTGGTCACTTCGAGCACCTACTAAATAAATTAAAGTATGTGGAAACAATGCATTTTATTCATTTTAGACATCATGTTTCATACAGACATTTACTGCTTAAGACCTACACAATCGATATCTAAATAGAAATAGTGTAGGTTTTTTTTTTTCAAAATAACCGGGTTCGATTCCCGAACGGAGAACAGATGTTTTTTAAAATGTATGAATGCAGTTTTTCTTGTTATTAAAATCGATGACATGGTTCCTCAGAACAGATCTTCGTATGTCTTATAGTTTCAGACTTTCCCATACTAACCGATTTGAATGAGACACCCTGTATATATAAAGCTACAGAGAGTTTTTTTGAATGCATTAAACCTGGAACTATCGGTCGGAACATTTTTGATTTGATTTTGATTTCGGAGTTGAAAATCTTTTTGCGCCTTAAAGCCAAATTTTCAACGGACTTCCAAAAAAGAGGAGGTTCTCAATTCGGTTTTTTTTTTTTGATTATTTCGCTCAGAACTTTCGACTGGGTTAACCGATTTATTTGAAAGCTAGTGCTTCCCGTGTGGTCCCATTTCAATTTGGTGAAGATCTGAAAGTGGTTTTCAAATACATACAGTGGAACTGTTCAAAAATAGACGGCAAATCTGCAGTGATTGCTGCAATCACTTGGATGTTTATTATTTATACAACATCATGGCGTAACATCACGCCTGTATGCTCTGAGGGGGTACGCCGATGTGTACAATACACCCACATTTTGGCAGTTACGTTAGTTTAGGTTTCAATTATTGGGGATAAGCCTATTACCATATATTAGCATATATTGCTTGCCATATATTGTTTTTTATTGGAAAAGATGTACTTCAAGGGTAGTTTGATGAGTTTGGTTAGGTTCTGATTATGGGATCCATGACAAAGTAACGGAACTCATAAATCCTTAGGAGCAAATTAACGATACCCGGCCAAATCTTTTATAGGCTATCCAGATATTTGAGACACCTACCGTAACGTCGTTATTTTCAAGTAATTGTCGTAATCGAATATGATCATCAATGGAACTCCAGTAAAGGTGGACGCACACTTATCCGCGCCGAAGGAATCAGCCGCGCCGAAAGAATTTTTTCTCATACGTATGACGTCATCTATTCGTCCGATTCGACGCGTATAAGTGTGCGAGGTTTAGTAGGATTTCATACAAGTAATTCTAAAATTCGATTCTTTCGGCGCGGTCGATTCCTTCGGCGCGGATAGGTGTGCGTCCACCTTAAGGGTGCGATCTATGGCAGAATAGCTATCTGTCTTAAATTGCAATGCGATTTCTTTTTCTTTCTTTTCTATTCAAATACTTCCGCTTTTTGTTGTTACGTAGTTCCGTAGCCAAATGGTGAAAAACGGAACCTTAAAAATCATCGGTTCTAGCAAAACAATCATCTAAACATAAAGATGTTTTGACGCCGTACTTATTTCTTCGAGCAATACAGAACCATTGGTCAATTTGCTAAATAGTGGCTGTGAACAGATTTTTTTAATAATCATCATCTGCCTAGCCTTTTCCCATAATGTTAGTCTTAAATAATCTTAGTGTTTCGAGTGCTTTCTGTTATTGATAGTTTTAACATAGTAAAATAGTGTTTTATTTCTTCTCCACCCATCGTAATAGTGTAGTGCTTTCCAAACTCAAATTTCCGTTTCACGAAGCTAACGTTGCAGCCAGAACCTTCGGTACAGGGTACATTTTGGCTCCGTTTTAGTTTAGATTCACAAATATAAATAAATACGAGTCCACCCGTCTTAGTGCCTTTAAACTAGAATTAAATTCGAATTAATGTAAGATTATAATAAGTAAGTAGGTAATAAAAATGAACGTATTGAATCATCACGTATTTAATAACTTTCTCAGAGGTCATCAAGAAACAGTTTCGAACACCAATTATTATAAGAGAGTACCTACATATACGTTCAAATGTTTCGTGTGTGTGTGTGTTGTTTTTGTTTCTCAGTAGCAGCCTCGGAGTCTGTTGACGGCAATAGCCTTTTGGCCGCCACAGCATAAACGCTCGCGCGTGCCCTCCACGCCAAGCCACAATTCCATCTACTATTTTGTCACATATATGTGTCGTTTGGCGTACAGGGCACGCGCTTGCTTGTCACATATATGTGACAATGGCGTCCAAAAGTATAGGCTCGCTCCTATTATATGGGACTTCACGGACTACTCTAGCGCTACTCCAATCATCATAATAATACCGTTCTATAGCGCTCTGAGCTACGTTGAATTTGTGGACTAATCCACTGCCAGCGTCTACATACCTACTGAACTATGCATTTTGGGCCAACATTTTTCATCAACTACCATCAAGAAACTCAGTATACCGAAGGTCTATAAGTTCAACAAAAACTTACATGAACCTTTGTGTGGCCAAAGTAATAAAAAATAAAGCTGACCCCAACATAACTTGGAAAAGGCTTAGGCAGATGATGAATTAAAAAATATTATGAAATGAAAAATAACTTTAGCTTCAGAAGTGGGTGACAAAAAAACTAAATCAATTAAACAAAGGTCAGCACCAGCTTTCAAATAAAATAGAGTCATCAAAATCGGTTCACCCAGTCGAAAGTTCTGAAGCAACAAACACAAAAAATAGAGAACCTCCTCTTTTTGGAAGTCGGTTGAAAATAGTCAGTGTAATAGTCAACAGTTGCCAGTAAGGTGATCAAGGACATTAAAATCTACCATTTTAGAGAAAAGGAAATGTTTGCAAGGGTTGTGTGGTTCGGTGTTTGTAGTCTTTTGACAAGTTAAACAAATATTTCATTCAGATCGATGTTTATTTAATTGGTACATATTAGTTGGTAATACAGGTATGACATAGTTCTTATATCAACATCAGTAAAATATAATTTGAAATTTATATGACATTTCTTCATTCATTTACATAATATTGCAGTAGTTCTAGATCAGAGATGTATTGTTTACTTATTTAGTTGAGTTCCTCGGGGAGGATGACAGCGGCCTCGGGGATGACGGGGACTCCGATCTGGACGGGCTCGACGGGCACGGGGGCGACCTCCACAACCTGGACGGGCTCAGGGGCGGCCTCAACAACCTGCACGGGCTCAGGAGCGGCCTCAACAACCTGCACGGGCTCAGGAGCGGAATCCACAATGTGGACGGGCTCAGGCTTGATCTCGGCGGGGGCGAGTGCGGGTCCGACGGAGACGGGGCTGGACGCGGCTTGGTTGATGTTTAGGATGATCTGCACCAGAGGAGTGCCGGTAGCGATCTCGCTGGAGGCGGGACCTTCAACGATGGTGACGGGAGAGGGGACGATGGACTCCTCAGCGACAGCACCACCGTCGGGAAGGGGGAAGTCAACGATGGCGGGTCCAACAGCGATGGGCTCGAAACCTTCGACGATGGCGGGTCCGACAGCGATACCCTCAACGGGGTTTATGATGGCGGGTCCAATAGCAACGGGCTCGAAGGAGTCGATGATGGCAGGTCCGATGGCAATGGGTACGAAGGGGTCTTCAGGAGCAGGCGCGGGGCCGGCGGGTCCGGGGACCACTAGACCGCGCTGTGTGGGCACAGCGACGGCTACGGCGATGACGGCAGCTACAGTCAGCAGGAATTTCATTTCTGGAACAAGCAAGCGTAATAAATATCGATATCAATTTTCTGAAAAACTATTTGAGTACTGAGTTTATGATCCCTTCCCGAAAACACTTTCGGTAATAAAGTGATCCAAATATTAAATCAATTAGGTAATATTTATTATGTAAACTTACTTGTTATTCTTGTAGTTGAAAACAAATTATGATTTTGGATAGGATTTGCAACCTTTTATATGATCAGTTTATCGTACAGAAATGATAACTGTTTTAATCCTGATTGCACAAAGTAAGTTTAAAACTTTTGACTTACCTAATATTTAGTAATCATTGACACGGCTTGGTTTTGTACTAAGTAAAATTTTTCAATTATTTTTCAATTATTTCAATCGGTATACTTGCGCCATCCCATCTTCCTAGCTCATCATGCTGTGCTGGGTCTGCCACTGTGGCTGCGGAGAACCTCAAGCGCCAATATTATAGTAATCTTATTGGTACTATTAAATAAATTTTAGTAATCTTACTCGTTTATTTTCGGGCCGTTTGGGGTTGAAAATCTGGGGCCCGGGTCCGAGTGCTCACGGGCATTTCCAAACGCCTAGTTGACACTTCCCGTGACCCAAGGGGTGGCTTTTACCTTAGCGTTGCCATACAACGTTCCAACGCCGCCAGTCTCTTGCGTACATTACCAGCTGACAACGTTCAGGAGGAGTTTTTTGATGCCAATCAATGTCATCAATCTCTTGACCTTATTTTAATTTATTTGAAGTCAGTGATTACGTCATTCACTCCCATCTACATCTTCATCTGCCGTTGAACTTTGATTTCTTTCTAGCCAATCTTGAATCTAGGCATACTCATTTTATTTTATTTTATTATTATTGTATTGGGTGGCGTACAGCTAACAATACAAAACATTTATAGTGAGGCAATCAACGAAAAGCCATTTACAAGCCTCCACAGTTAGCAAAAATCATCTTGTGCGTAATTTATTCTTTGATCTACTTCTTTCTTATCATCTACTAGCCAGGCGCGGTCGTGTCTTGGTCTGTATGGGTGGTGATAGATGGTCATCATCCACGGATGGGTGGCTTATTCATGCTAAACCTTATGGAAGAAAGTCTTTTTGCCAATATTTATCCACGAGCTTTCAATTACATATTATCATCATCATCATTTCAGCCGAAAGACGACGCGTAGATGCTGCTGGACATAGGCCTCCCCCAAGTGTCGCCACATTGACCGGTCCCTTGCGACTCGCATCCAACGGATTCCCACAGCCTTCACTAGGTCATCTGTCAACCTAGTGGGAGGCCAGTTATGTATACTTTCAACTAATTTAGCACTTATGATTACAGAAGGCTCATTTCGGCAAATAATTTAAGGGCTAAACATTTGTCATTAGCTTATTCTTCTTATCCTGAATCTGTAAGAGCTGCAAGGTTACGGAGGTTTTTCAGGGAACCTAACAGCCGTATAGA
This sequence comes from Xestia ashworthii, assembly GCA_950022955.1. Classification (NCBI taxonomy): domain Eukaryota; kingdom Metazoa; phylum Arthropoda; class Insecta; order Lepidoptera; family Noctuidae; genus Xestia; species Xestia ashworthii. The sequence continues at coordinate 7,226,059 of OX465563.1, forward strand.
GTAATATACTTATTTTGTCATCATCATCCACACCCGACTTCATCCACTGATAAGCCAAGTCCTCATTTTGTTGGAGCTAATTCCAACGGTCTCCTAATTACCACCGCCTTATCCGCTTATTTAGTTTTGATGAGGTTCCGCGGGTTCTTTACCAGGGTTGAGCAAAGTTTTCCATCAGAAACTCCAAAAGCAGTCCGTTGTCTGAATTTGTTTCCACTTGATGGTGATAGGCTCACCTCCTATTACGTCAGACTTGAACACAACTAGAAAGGGGAAAAACAGGAGTGATATTCTATTATTTTTATTGAATTCAACCAGCATGTCAACGTACCTTATCATCATGTACCTAACTGTAATCAGTTTGATTGCACCGGCAATAAATAAAACTATCGTATTAAGCTGTTGCCGGAAAAGTTTATAATTCAGCCACTATATATTATGTCTGATTGCGAATTGATATCGTCTACAGTGGCGATAGTAAACGATAGAATACACGTGTGCTTACTATACGCTCCTTTAGTCATTTATTACCATAAAATCGTGTTGCAACCTTAATCGTTTCAAATGTTGCTTCAGTAGCATACTTCTACGCATTATTGTATTATATGAGCACAAGTATGATATGAGACGTTTCAACTTTGTCTGTAGAAGTGCAAAGTACCGAAGATGCCTTTGCAATTGCGGAGTCACTTAGTCGATGTGTCTCTCAATGCCTTTGCAATTGCAGAGTCACCTAGTCGGTGAGTCTCTAGTACTCTACTATTGATACCCTTTGCTGGCGGTGTTTAGTTTGCCATCAGTCGGTTGCTTGCTTATTTTTCGCGCAATACCTGTATGTTATATCCGCAATGTTTATAATGTAATATAATGTTTAGAACAAGAAGTTATTAGTAGGTAGAAATACTTTATTGAGCGGTTGTAGTATCAAGTTAATAGTATTTAGTTCGATTTATAAATATATTATGTTTGAAATCTATGAGACTGTGGTCTGAGATCTACATAGTTAGAGCTCAGACCCGGCGATACAACTATCTGGTGGAGCGACTGAGGGGCTGCTGGACGAAATAAGTATTTTTCTCAAACATGCTCGGTGAGCATTATTTTGACAACCTTCTTCGAGATAAATCGAAATTGCTGTACTGGCCAGATACATGCGACTAGCGGCCGGCAAAAGTTGTAAATCCATGTGTCGTGATTAGCGGCCAAATAAATTATTTAGTAAACTCATATCTGTCGTGTCATTTAAAAATGGAACGATGATACTCTAAACATGGCAACCAAGAAGGTAACTTTTCAAAGGTTTTATTTAAATTTCGAATTGGTTTACGAATAGAAAGCGGTTTATTGAAAAACAAATGAACTCTTCAACGCGAGCAAAAATATTGTTTTATTAATTTCCTCGCATTATTTGAGAAAAGTACTATACAAGCCTTGGCCACAACTAGGCATTGATGGACTTACGTGTGTGTCTTATCAATGCCTCTGTTGCTGGCCTAGAAAGATTGAAAAAACTGAAAAATGATAAAACACATTTTGATTAAAACACAAGAGAAACAACAGTAAAACAACAGACAAACAAGACAGAGTCTATCTTAACAACTACATTATTATATAGAACTAGGTAGATGATGTTAGTCCATGGGTTAACTGAGAAACTGCTTTTCAATACTGTAGGTTTCTTATTGACTGTAGAACTGTTCAATGTTGTAACCAGCGAAGTAGACCACAGACAGTCTCACAACTAGTCTTCAGTTACCTATGGCAAAAAACTAGTCAAAGCATAATTTCCTCGCAATCAGGAAAAATATTAGACAGATGATAAAAAGAAAGATATCATGGAAAAACACCAGTCTTCAAGCATTTTATAACAAAATTCAAAGTACGAAAGGCGCTACAAAGGTTCTTCCACACCTTTTGACCTGTAAATAACCATAAACCGGGTATCTAACAATAAAAAGTTATCATTTTAACAATCGAGCCTGATAAACAAACAGTATAAATGTCTTGAATTCTATTCGAAAATCAATAGATACTTTGTATCTCGCAGCTATAAACAAGCAGCATTAAGTAAGTACCAATTTAATACCTATTTCAATAGTTATATCAATTCCTAATATTACCAAAATTTCCAATCATCTACTGCCTTACTATTTTCCAACATATTAATAGAATCTTAAAAGCTTTCACTATACAAATACAATTTTAAACCTTATGGGTCTGTTTTCAGAAATGAAATTCCTGCTGTCTGTTGCTGCCGTCATCGCCGTGGCCGTCGCTGTGCCCACACAGCGCGGTCTGGTACCCGTTGGACCTGCTGGCCCCACCTTCGCCCCTGAGCCTATTGCCATCGGACCTGCCGTCATCGGCTCTTTCGAGCCCGTCGCTATCGGACCCGCCATCATAAACCCCGTTGAGGGTATCGCTGTCGGACCCGCTATCGTCGAAGGTTTCGAACCCATCGCTGTTGGCCCCGCCATCGTTCCCTTCCCCGTTGAGGAGCCCGCTATCGTCCCCTCTCCCGTGGCCGTCGTTGAAGGTCCCGCCTCCAGCGAGATCGCTACCGGCACTCCTCTGGTGCAAATCATCCTGAACATCAACCAGGCCGCGTCCAGCCCCGTCTCCGTCGGACCCGCACTCGCCCCCGCCGAGATCAAGCCTGAGCCCGTCCACATTGTGGAGTCTGCTCCCGAGCCCGTGCAGGTTGTTGAGGCCGCTCCCGAGCCCGTGCAGGTTGTTGAGGCCGCCCCTGAGCCCGTCCAGGTTGTGGAGATCGCCCCCGAGCCCGTCCAGGTTGTGGAGGTCGCCCCCGTGCCCGTCGAGCCCGTCCAGATCGGAGTCCCCGTCATCCCCGAGGCCGCTGTCGTCCTTCCCGAGGAACTCAACTAAGCGTCCATTATCACGACGAAGCCACTGCGCATGACGATTTAACATCTAAAATTGTTTGAACTAATATTCCTTGGACTTTCTACCAACACCTTGAAACGCTTGCATGTCCAATATATTGAAACACATTAAAAGACCTAAAATGTAAATATGTTGTTTATGTTTTTTGTGTCAGGTCTTCAAATACTAAAATTACAGTTCTAATTTGAACACTGAAGTAAACCTTACGAATTCTTAGGGAATACACTGTAATAAAAATGAATAAACGCTGATCTCAAACAAGTGATCTCCTGCTCACCTCGTCATCTTATCAAGAGTAAAACGTCCTGCTGCTGGACGTAGGATTTAGCTTAACTTTCATTATTTAATACGTTAGTCTCATTAAGGGCAGTTGCGAGACTTATGGTCTTATGCAAAGCTTTTGACTTTAGTGATCATACAATAATTATACTTTGACAAACCACGGGATCAAAGGATTAGCTCTATTGATTGTATTATCTAATATTTTGTCGTCCATGAAAAGTATGATAGTCAGTCCATGTGCATTATAACAGTTCTAATACACAATGTGTATCGGAGTACTCCGAAGAAGAATACTTGGTCCATTACCTTTTTCTGCTTGACATCAACTGTTGGTCACATGGATTGGTCTTGTTGTCGCAAGCGTGAATGCTATGCGTGAAAACCTGGGTTGGATTCTCGGGTCGGGAAAAGTGTTGTTGTGTTTTTCTTTTGTACAAGGGTCTGGCTGTTCTCCCAGCTGATGGAAATAGATTGACTCCCAACTATATGGGAGTTATGAAGTAAAATCTAGCAGTTTGGTGATATTAGCATACAGTAGCACACTAGACGCAACACCCGCCTGACCGAGGAGGGGAGCTCCCTTTTCTAAGGAGTATGAGGTAGTTTACCCCTTACCTTATACTTGTAAGGCCTGAATTCTTGTCACGCTGATGGTCGGTCGCGTACGGTCGGTCGTGACGTCAGCGAGAACAAAATACGGCTGTCGGTCGCCGTTGACGTCAGCGTTGCAGTATGGTGCTATACAGGGTGATTGGTAATTGGGTGCAGGCCTTGAAATGGGTGATACTAGACCTTATTTGCAACAATTTTGACCCGTTAACTGGGGTGGTTTCTGAGAAATCGAGCTTTTAAAGATTTCTTTGAAATTTTACATCTCTACACCATAAAGTGCTAGTTGTGAGAAATCTACGCTATTCGTGATGTTAAACTGATACTTTTCTGATAGCTCATGAACGAATGTATTCTTCGAAAACCAATTTGTCAAAGCAATTGGTTTTACAAATTGGTTTGACAAATTATTTAAGCAGGATCAGGGCCGGCGCCCTGATCCTGCTTAAATGATGTTCCAACAGAAGAAAATGACTTCTTAGCCTGTCTGAAAGGATAGGTTAAAATACACCAAATAGACACAGATTCTTCTTGATCTGATCGACCAGGACCGCTCGTATTTAGTCAAACAGCTAACATCACATCGTGGTAGCTAGAAAATCTGCAAAAAGGAAAACGTGCATCGAAAACACGGTACCACCCAGTTTTATTAAAATACTACCTTCTAAGAAACAACCCTTATTTTCTGGTCATTTACTAAAAGAGGGTTACTCTGGCACCATTTTGAAAAACTAGTGAGACAAGGAAGTCGGTTCTGTAATTCGCACGACAAGTGTCATACATTTATTTTGAGAAACCTGCCTCGAAAAACAACTCTAGTTTAATTAAATTTTAGAACATAAACCTTTTAAGCGCTTATTTTTCAAAGGCAGATGTACTTTTTTGACAAATTGGTTTTCGAATAATACATTCGTTCATAAGCTATCAAAAAAGTATCCGTTTAACATCCTGAACGGCGTGAATTTCTCACCGTCAGCACTTTATGGTGTAGAGGTGTAAAAATTCAAAATATCTTTAAAAGCTCAAAGTCAAGCTCAAGTTATCGGGTCAAAATTGTTGCAAATAAGGTCTAGTATCACCCATTTCAAGGCCTGCACCCAATTATCAATCACCCTGTATAGTACACAATGTATACCTACCCGTGCGCCACCGGGCGTGCGCGACAGACCGTTATGCGCGACAAGAATTCAGGTATAAATGTACTTTAGGATACTTTTTTGTCTTACGTTTCGGAGAAATACAGACGTGATGAAAGTCATGAATAAATGATAAAGAAAACTTAGTTTTAATACTGCTCTATGCAAAAAAATGTGTATGTGCGGATTTCTTTTATTCCTTAATGGTGGTTACGGGTGAACTGTTGTCGCCGAGCGCTGCACGTACGACGTCTTAGAAAGCAGTTGTTCAAGATGATGACAGATGGAAGCTAATAGTGTGTGCAGGTCACAGGGCAGATGATTAAAACGGTTTTTGAATAACTTCAACAGAATTATTTATTAAAATAACTGTTAAGTTAGGATACAAAATATAACTTCAATACATAAGCGACGACGCAGCAAAAAGGAAAGGAATATATGGATACGGAAGTAAGTGTTGCCACAGTAAAGCTTACAACAGATTATAAAAACTTTTACACTTCCCCTTAAGCTTTACGTTTAAAACAGAAACATGCAATACAAACATAATTATAACGCATACATAACTATAGTCTATAAACATGCATTACATGCTGTCACAAAAAAAATATTTCTAGTATCACATATTTAAACATTACAATTTTATTTTGGTTACATTCATTTGTTTTGCGAAGTCTGAATGCTTACTTTTACTTAAAGGTTTAGTCATAATGTCTGCAATCATGCTATCCGTTTGCAAATATGAAACAACTATCTGTTCATTAATTATTAAATCTTTTACAAAATGATATCTAATATCAATATGTTTTGTTTTCTTATGACAATATTCCTTTACTTCCAATAGTCTTTGAGCACTTTGATTATCATTATACAATACTATATTTAATTTGGTATTTAAAATTTCAAACAATAAATTTCTCATAAAACAAACTTCCTTGCAGACATCACTCATCGCAAGATATTCTGCTTCTGTGCTAGAAAGTGCTACACATTGTTGTTTTCTAGACTCCCAGTTTACATTATCATTGCCTAGCTTAACAATATAACCAGTGTAGGACCTTCTATCGCTGAGATCATTACCCCAATCCGCGTCAGCATAAGCAGTTATATTACAATTGCCACTTTTTGAAAACATCAAACAGTAGTCCATTGTACCACTCAAGTAACGCAGAATGCGTTTTGCAGCAAGCCAATGTGATTTGTCAAAATTATTATTAAATTGGCTCAATTTACTACAAGCATGTGCGATGTCTGGCCTTGTACAAATACATAAATACATAAGACCACCTATTAATTGTCTATAGTTATATGTGTCATTACTCAAGCTATTTTCCGATTTTACAAGTTTACAATCTAAAGACATAGGTGTTGGCACATGTTTACAATCAGTCATTCCAAACTTCGCAAGTAACCTTTTCACATAGTTTGACTGGTCAAGTGTTAAAATTCCCTTTACTCTATCTCTGGTTACATTCATTCCAAGACAATTTCTTATTGGACCTAAATTCTTTACATCAAATTCTGATTCTAATAACTTAAATAATTCTATTTTAGCCGCACCTGAACTAAATACATAGAAATCATCTACATAAAGTGCAATTATGATAAAATCATCTTTTGTTTTCTTAAAATAAACACAAGGTTCACACTTGCTTTGAATGTAACCATTTTTGGAGAGCAATTCATGGACTTTGCAGTTCCACATGCGACTGGCCTGCTTCAGACCATAAATACTTTTGAGTAATAGACAAACTTTGCTATTATTTTCTGAAAAACCCGCTGGCTGCTCCATGTAAATGGTTTCATTTAAATTTCCATTGAGAAAAGCTGTAGCAACGTCCAAGTGATCAATGTCCATATCTAGAGAGTTAGCTAGAGAAAACAATATTCTCATAGTGGACTGTCGAACAACTGGTGAAAAAGTTTCTGTAAAATCTACACCAGGTTTCTGTGTGAAACCACGAGCAACCAAGCGTGCCTTATATTTAATAAAATTTCCTGAGGCATCATTTTTAATTTTGTAAACCCATTTTGATTTTATTACATTTCTATCAACCGGTCTATCAACTAATACCCAAACACCATTTTCAGTTAATGATGTGTATTCATCATACATTGCCTTTTTCCACTGCTCACTATCAGAACAAGAGATAGCTTCTTCATATGTTTGTGGTTCATCAAAATATCCACCATGTACTAACAGAGATAAATCATAGTCACCATACCTCAGAGGTGGAATACCTCGAGTAGATCTTACAGGCCGGCCATTTGTAGCAACCGGTAATATTGGATTTGTCTCTGGAACTGGTAAATCACCCTCGGATGATGATGACTCAGCCCAAAGATCAGAAGCAGGGGACTTGAAACTAATGTCGCTCTCAGGCGATCTGAAGCTGGTGTTGTCGCTCTGTGTGTCGCAGTGTTCACCAGGGACATCACCTGGAATTTGAGAAACATCCGGATTATTTTCATTTAATAAAATATCATTATTATTTATAGAATTATCAGGATAACAATTATTTTCAAAATTATTGTTTATTGGTAAAATATTGTAATGATCATTGCATTCAATATAATTATTATCTTTTTCATTAGTCATATTATAAAATTTATTTTCTAAAAATGAAACTGTTCTGGACAAGATAATTTTGCTTGGATTAGACGGATCAATTAATCTGTAACCTTTAGAAGTCTCACTATAACCTACAAACACATACATCTTGCTCTTTGAGTCTAATTTCTTGCGTTGCTGCTCAGGTATGAGAGAATAGGCAATGCAGCCAAAAACACGGAGATGACTTAAATCAATTTTAGATCCAGTCCAAACCTCTTCAGGAACAGATCCTGACAAAGCAGCTGTGGGGCTCCTATTTTTTAAATAAATAGCAGTGGTAACTGCTTCACCCCAATAGCGCTTACAGAGACCACTTTCCTGCAGCATGCACCTTGCCTTCTCCATAATAGTCCTATTTAGGCGTTCACTTACTCCATTCTGAGCAGGACAATAAGGTATAGTTATTTGATGAATTATACCTCCCATCTTTAAATAGTCTGCGAATCTAGCACTGCAGTATTCGCCACCTCCATCTGTACGTAATATTTTGATCCGCAAATCAGTCTGCTTCTCTACTAGAGTTCTAAAATCAATAAAACTGGACATTACCTCTGATTTGGCTTTTAACAAATATCCAAAAGATTTTCTTGAAAAATCGTCAGTATAAGTCACTAGGTAGCGAGCACCTCCCCAGCTGCTTTCAGACATCGGGCCGCAGACATCACTGTGGATGAGCTCCAAAAGCTGATTAGCTCTCTTAGCCTGTCCCTTTGGGTAAGACTTGGCCTTCATCTTCCCCTCAAGGCAAGCGATGCAGTTGTGTATGTCATGCTTCTGGTTGTCCTGAAACATTACACCAGAAACCAAACCACTCCTTAAAGCATACATACCACGTTGACTGAGATGGCCGAGACGTTTGTGCCACAATTCCAATGGCACTGTGATAGCAGCATTTGCACTTTGTGCTTCCTGTTCCTCCTGCAGGATCATCGAAGAGTGTACCTGAGAATTACACCTATATCTAATGTTCTTTAAAACATAAACACCATTTTTCTTTAAAGCCATTCCCACCAGTTTACCATTTCTATCCAGAACATTACAAAATCCATTAGAAAATTTAACTACATAGCCTTTCTCAACGAGTTTGCTGACAGATATCAAATTGTTGGACAAATTTGGAACAAACATCACATTTTTAATTACAAAATTATTATTATTAAGACATATTTTTATGTCACCTGTACCTTCACAAGCGAGTTTATCAGCATTCGCTATAGACACTGAACTATTGTTTGCAATACTAAAATTAATCATAAAGTCTTTACAATTAGTCATGTGCGAAGTACATCCACTATCAATAATCCATTGGTTCTTGATGGATTGTGCAACTAGAAGAACTTGCTCATCATTCCTCTTTAATTTTGAGTCCCTCTTCAACTTAAAGCACTTGGATTTGATGTGGCCCTTCTTTTTACAGTAATTACACACTATGGTGCTCTTCTTACTTGCATAGTATGCACTTTGTTGAGTACCAGCCACATTTCCATTGGAATTTTTTCTAAATTCTTCTTGTAGCAACCTAGTTCGCACCAGCTCGCTTGATAAAGTGTTTGTGATGTTGGCAGTCTCCAGGTTCGATACAAGCACATCATATTCTTCGGGAAGCCCACCAAGAAGTAATTCCGCTACCTCACTGTCTTCAATTGTTCTACCAATATCTACCAATTGTTGTCTCAGAGTCATGACTGCCTCAATATAAGTAGTCATACTGCTATATTGATTAAATTGAATCTTATGAAGTTGTCTCAATAATGTGACCCTTCTATAGAGAGATTTGTCCTCGAACACATTTTTGAGGTTATCCCATGCGGTTTTTGCTGTCGTAGAATCCCGTACATATTGATAACAATGTGGTCTGATTGAGAGGCATATTCTAGCGAGAGCTTTCTGAATTCGTCCCGCATCAGTGTCCGTGCCCTCAACACAACCCCATAAATTTTCTAATATTAGTGCCATCCGTACCTGAAACTTCCAGGAATGATAATTCACCACTCCTTCCAGCTTGTCCACAAAGCTGCCACCGCCGTAGGGTAACATTGTCCCCGGCGTTCCAAAGGTATGGTCAGCTGCACTGCCAGCATGACTCCTGCCGTCGCCGCCACGTTGGTCTGGATCCGTCATTAATAATATAACACGGATGATTCCAATGAACAATCAGCCCTGTGCCTTGTATTAGCACCACACTATAACTTAGTACACCATTCACTTTTCGTTTTTAATGTGTCAACATGTCGCCCTTTGTTTGCTAGGCACATAACCTCTTAGAAAGCAGTTGTTCAAGATGATGACAGATGGAAGCTAATAGTGTGTGCAGGTCACAGGGCAGATGATTAAAACGGTTTTTGAATAACTTCAACAGAATTATTTATTAAAATAACTGTTAAGTTAGGATACAAAATATAACTTCAATACATAAGCGACGACGCAGCAAAAAGGAAAGGAATATATGGATACGGAAGTAAGTGTTGCCACAGTAAAGCTTACAACAGATTATAAAAACTTTTACACGACGAATATAAACTGATGTGTCAGCGCTCCTACCTTCTTAAATGTTTAAAACGGACTGCATACTTACTTAAGATGTTTTGCTCTGGGGTGAATTAATGGTGAATAAAAGTTGTAATTTTGACCCCCCATATCTCCGTAACTAGAATGTTCCAAGGTATGGTGTAGAACAAAAAAATGATTGCAATGATGAGGAGAACAAGTACCTTTCGGCTTCGTGAAGAGGTGTTTTACACCCTTTATTAATGTAGCCCCCGTCCGGTGAAAATGTAACACAGTGCTGATTTTTATAAGAGAGCACTTAATTTTAAATGAACTAAGACTTAAATTCGAATTAAACCTGAAAACTGCAGAGGCCTGTTCTAAAACATTGCAAAAGTGCTACAAGTATTAGGGACCTTTTGGTGCGGTCCAGACGCTTTCACCTTAAATAATAGTATATTATGCAACTAGTGAATAAAGGACGGATTTAAAGCGAGGGCCGTAGATGAGTCACGAGCAAGTGAACGATTCTAATGTTAGAATCCTGAACGACGCGAGTGATTCATGGCCCTCGATATGAATTCATACTTTATTCAGGAGTTGCATACTATACTTTATACCATGACTACGAGAAAAGACATAATTTAAGCGAAAATAGAAATTTAATCAAGAAATAAGAATTGTTACATTAATTGAAATGGACATTAAAATTAGAGCAATGACTGAAATTAAGCGTAATATTCTTATTATTATCATTAGGGTGGTCAACTTGTGAAACAATATTTATTTTTTTCTCTAAAGGCAGCAAAGAACACTAAACAGTTTTTAATCTAATGCCAAACTCCTTGTCGCAAATATCGACCAATCAAATCTCGAGAATATAATTGCACCAAAGACTTTTGAATTTCGAATTTGTGTAAGCATTGAAATAGAGACCGGATATATTTTTGTGTTCCAAATTCAAACACCAAAATAGTGAATAAAAACAAAACAGTTGATAAAAGGCCTTTTTATTCACTGTTTTGAATAAGCTTTTTAGAGTAGGTATGGTATAAAGGAATTGTCATAAGTATTCATCATGACTCAATGAGACCGTTGCTAGATGATTTTGCTAGAAAAGGGGTTTCTAGCAAAATTATTTAGCACACAACTCTCATTGCACCCACATTCATACTCACGACATTTTCTTCATCGTTACGCTTCACATGAATACCAGATAACCGATTACGACTCAATTTTTCAGTCATTGGTGTCACTTTTAGACATCATCTGATATGCTCAACGTTTTACTTATCCAGTCACTTTACAACACACATTCCACTTAGCATTGTCATCTGAGGCACATGAATTGTCTCTCATTCATTTCTTGTATGGCCCAACATTCAGATCGATACTGGACTTCAGGTTAAGACGCTAGTCAACGTCAAAAGCAAGGCTAAATTGCATAAAGCTGTAGATTAACGTTTTAATCTTGGTAGGTAGTGCATTAATTCATTATCAGCTTATATGTTCCCACTGCTGGGACACACGGCCTCCTCTCTATGAGATGAAGTCTCTGTGAGGGGAGTGCATTACCCATAAAGTATTGCCATAAGCATCCATATCTTCTTCTACCTGGTAATTATGGCATTACTCCAGAATTCATAAACCCTAGATATGGCAATAGATATCCACGTTAGCCAGAGCTGTCGGTCTGGTGACCAACGGGTGTATCAATTAGGTGTATGTAGACAACGATCAGGCTATACATACAGCACTGTCATATGTTCACCTGGCCAGTAAAGTCTGTGAAATACGGGACAAGCCACGCGCTCAGACGTGTAACTGTGGACATTAGTCCGCTATTACCACATACAATGCGCTCAATACGCTCGTATTACGAGCATTCATGTTCGAAAGCTAGGTAACATGTGATCAAAAAACGAGGCAGCTAATCCGTTAAACGAGGGAAGCCCTAAATTATGCGTGTCGCAATAAATAAAACTTAATCATTTAATCAACTAGCCTGATAACAAATTACTATAAATGTGGTGAATTTTTAAATTAAAATCAATAGATACTTTGTATCTTGCAGCTATAAACAAGCAGCATAAGTGAGTATTTCATTCTTGTAAAGTTGTACTTATTTCTATTTAAATATTTAGAGTGATTCTTGACATTCATGGACTTGCTTATTCATTACAACATTGTTTCCCATTTCTAGAAATGAAATTCCTGCTGTCTGTTGCTGCCGTCATCGCCGTGGCCGTCGCTGTGCCCACACAGCGCGGTCTAGTGGTCCCCGGACCCGCCGGCCCCGCGCCTGCCCCTGAAGACCCCTTCGCGCCCATTGCCATCGGACCTGCCATCATCGACTCCTTCGAGCCCGTCGCTATCGGACCCGCTATTGTCGACTCTTTTGAGCCCATCGCTATCGGACCCGCCATCATAAACCCCATTGAGGGTATCGCTGTCGGACCCGCCATCATCGGTGGACTTGAGGGTATCTCTGTTGGCCCCGCCATCGTTCCCTTCCCCGTTGAAGAGCCCGCTATCGTCCCCTCTCCCGTCGCCATCGTTGAAGGTCCCGCCTCCAGCGAGATCGCTACCGGCACTCCTCTGGTGCAGATCATCCTGAACATCAACCAGGCCGCGTCCAGCCCCGTCTCCGTCGGACCCGCACTCGCCCCCGCCGAGATCAAGCCTGAGCCCGTCCACATTGTGGAGTCTGCTCCTGAGCCCGTGCAGGTTGTTGAGGCCGCTCCTGAGCCCGTGCAGGTTGTTGAGGCCGCCCCCGAGCCCGTCCAGGTTGTGGAGGTCGCCCCCGTGCCCGTCGAGCCCGTCCAGATCGGAGTCCCCGTCATCCCCGAGGCCGCTGTCGTCCTCCCCGAGGAACTCAACTAAGCGTCCATTATTACGACGAAACCACTGCGCATGACGATTTAACATCTAAAATTGTTTGAACTTATATTCATTGGACTTTCTACCAACACCTTGAAACGCTTGTATGTCCAAAATATTAAAATACATTAAAAGATCTAAAATGTTAATATTTTGTTTTCCTGCCTTCTTATACCTGCTTCACATTATTGTTAAAAGAAACTTACTAATCTTGGTATGCCAACAACAACAGCATCCAACATTCAGTACCTACTGAATACCAGCCAATGCCAATGGTTAAGACGCCTGCGGAGCATGCGTATTTCATTACAAACGTAATACCAAAATAATTTGTAAATTAAACATATTCCTAAGGTAGTGTGTATTTATTTCGATTGAATTACAGAATATCTAGGTTCCCAAATATATATTTTGATTGGACACTGATTTTTAACAAGAGTTATAAGAAAAATAAGTTTTCTATAGAAAATTTAAATTCCTCATATCTCGTCTTTGCATCACTATTCTCTCAAAAAACATATTTGGGAACATAGATATTCTGTAATTCAATCGAAATAAATACAGACTACCTTAAGAATATGTTTGATTTACAAATAATTTTGGTATTACGTTTGTATGAAATACGCATCCTCCGCCGGCCCCTTAAATAATTTAAGCGCTATATAATCAAGGAATCAAGTTATGTGGTATTGTTTTTCTTTCTCTTTTTTTATTATTTTCCTTATCCTTGATAATCTTAGTCTGAAATTGACTATCTGACTTGAGCAAGTTTAGTGATCAATGCCCGTACCTTTTCTGTTTGCTAAGAGCAGGCTGTTATTATGATTGTTTGTGTAACTAATGAAAGTAGACATATAATTTTGCTTTTATGTGGTGTTCCATATACGGAATTTGAAATGGGAACACCTACTTTTGTAGAATACTGGCTGGTAAACTGTTTAAATCTAGCTCTGTTAAAGTGTGTTCGGACTGTTAGGAACAAAACGTCACAGAAAAGCTTGTTTTGATTTTTCTACGAATAAAGTGACAGGTAGGTTACGCGGATATTCAATCTGAATTTGTTCATAGAAAAACACAGAAACACCGATAGCTACAAGACGAGGCGTATTAACTGTCAGTTATTATACGTTAGTAAGTTATAAAAAAAACCGGCCAAGAGCGTGTCGGGCCACGCTCACTGTAGGGTTCCGTAGCTTCCCAGACCATTAAAAATACCAACATTTTTCGTCAGCAAAAATAACTTTGTTTTTCATAGTATTTGTATGAAAAACAAAGTTATCATTTGCGTTTTTTTGAAAAAGTGCTATATAACTCAAAAACTATTCAACTCATCAAGTTGAAAATAATTTTCCTAGAAAGTTCATATAAAGGTCTACTTCTGTGATTTTTTTCATATTTTTTAAACTTATGGTTCAAAAGTTAGAGGGGGGGGGGACACATTGTTTTTGACTTTCGGAGCGATTATTTCCTAAAATATTAATATTATCAAAAAATGATTTTAGAAAACCCCTATTCATTTTTAAATACCTATCCAACATATATCACACGTCAGGGTCAAAATTAAAAAAAAAATCGCTCCCCACTTTACGTCTGGGGGAGGTACCCTAATAAAAATGTTTTTTTAAATTTTTATTTTTGCACTTTGTCGGCATGATTGATATACATATTGGTACCAAATTTCAGCTTTCTGGTGCTAACGGTCACTGAGATTATCCGCGGACAGACAGACAGACAGACAGACAGACAGACAGACAGACAGACATGGCGAAACTATAAGGGTTCCGTTTTTTGCCATTTGGTTACGGAACCCTAAAAACGGGCCTCAGACTTGATTACAAATAGGCACGACGACAGAAAATTGAAAATCTGTTTAGTCCGTCAGTTCTATAGAGTATTGGAAAATAATGGACACGGATTCTTTGTTTCTGTAAATAAATGAATATTGACATAGATAAAACGCATCAAAACCAAAAAAAAATTTCACCAATTTGTGGCCGCGGCCATCTTGGACTGATTTTTATCAAACATAGCTAAGAACACTCCTGACTAATTCACCTTTCAAACAAAAAAAAAACATAACCGAAATCGGTTCATCCATTTGCGAGCTACGATGCCATATAGGTACTGACACACACACACGCACACAGACACGTCAAACTTATATCACCCCGTCGTTTTTGCGTCGCAGCTTGAAAATAATAGTGGTCAAGTTGTTCGATATACTACAGCCACAAATATTACCTACCTACGGATTATAATATCAATATTAAGATTACCTATTTCACGCCTGCATGTAGGTACTTACTTCCTGAAGGCGTACGTGCTAACAGAACATCTCATCTTTTGACCAGTTGACACACGGAAGCCACAAATCTAAACTTTCGCCACAAATCTAAACTTAAGCACTGTTTTAAGCTTTCGCGGCTTTATTTTGTCTCCTCCTAACAATTTTATTTTCCATCCACCCGCATTCTCCAGTCAAACCGCGATCATGGCGCTTGCGCAGCAACAGCGTCGAAATATCGGGAGCTCAAAATAAGAAATAATCACGGAAGATATCCTGTAAGTGACAATATAAGGTTAAATCTAAACTTGTGCCAGTTTTTCCGAAATGTATATAGAACACTGGCCAATATCGTGTCATCTTTCAAAATGACTAATTAATTAAGGAAGAACTTACGTTTCAGATTGTTATTCTAGAAAAAGTAACTAATCGAACGGTTACCACTCAGTACATAATTCTGAGCCCCATAGAAATGTTTAATTGGTAGTTAAAAAAACTGCTGTTCCACCTTCAACAGGCATTCATCTTCACTGACAGTCAAAAATTCACCGTAAAGGGAACGCCAGCCTCTTGGAATATGTCGGCGTAAAACTGACCACACCTTTTCCACAGATTGATCGTAGTTTTCTGGTCCCGGGTTAATCTCATCCAAATCAATCAAACGTCTGAAAGGCACCTGTCTGTTTTAGTGTAGCATAGACTTGACATACTATTGGACTGAAGAGCACAACAGTGTTCTTGGAATTGGCTGGCACACTGTTTTAATTCAGAGTCGGCTGATGTTCTCGGTGGTGAAGATGAGCTCAGGGTTATAGCCCCGCTTCCACCGGCAGCTGCGTCATCTTCTATGGTTTTATTTAATAGAAAATCCTACTAATCCTATCCTACTTCATAATACTCGTAAATATAATCTTCTATCTTCTATATAATATATATATATATATAAAGGAGAAGTCCACCCACTGACCACTCATCACGAAATCTCGGAAACTACTGGGCCGTAGGACTCAAATTTGGCACAAGCACTCTCTAGGGGGTGCAGGCGCGCACTAAGAAAGGATTTTTTAAAATTCGCACCCCAAGGGGTTGAAAAGGGGTGTCAAAGTTTGTATGAAAGTCCTATGTTTTTAAAGTTAGAGATATGAATGTAAAGCTTGAATGTTCCTTTTGGCTTCTAGGTGCTCACTAAGAAAAGGTTTTACGAAATTCGGCCCTTAAGGGTACAAAAAAGGGGTTTTTAATGTTTGTATGGAAAAAGTTAATAATCCAAATTGAATCTTACGTCAACGCGGTATTGCATACTTTACATTGAAATTAGAATTCGGAAACCGATATAGATCCAAATTGCATTTTACGACAACGAGTTAATGCATATTTTACATTGAAATAAGAATTTGGAAGTTCCTTGAGGTTTATCTTCAGTTTTTAAGCGGAATGTGTGGCCAGTATGTTTCAGTGATATGCAGGCGTCTGCTGAAAGGTATTGAAATGAGGTTCTATAACGTTTTAAAGTTTTTATTCCAATTTCTAGGTGGCCAGTATTTTTCAGTATGCAGGCGTCTGCGGAAAGGTAAGAAAAAAACGTTTCAAAAAACGAACTCAAGCGATACACGATCAAGCTCATTTCTGTTCTGCGATATTTTGCTGTTACTAATTTGACATCATCGTTGTTTGGTTTGTCTTCGTTTTGGTACGTTTCACTTAGTAATTTTAAATTGGAGGATAATCATTTAACTGTGTTCTTGCTCTATTGCCTGGTTGGAATTTTGTTATGTCTATTTCTTTGCGAATTACATATTGTGTATTTCACAATTTGGTGTTACTATAATAGGTTTTTCAGTATTAATCGTTCTTACTAGAAAAGGTGTCCTTGAATACCTACGTTCGTATTTTAATTTTAGTGTTGTATCTTTGGTTTAGGCTGGTGGGTGTTGCAAAAGAATAGCTATAAAAAAAATTACATTCCAAATAATATTTGTTACTAAGAGGTTTTGAGCATTGTTTCATTAAAATGGATAATCAAATTATTATCACTACTAATGGGGTGCAAATTCTTAGCCAAATAGTAAATATTCCTGGCGATAGCGCATGCTTATTTTCATCTCTATCCTATTTAGTGCATCACTCATGGCAGCGGGAGACTTATTGCCATTTGAGTTCCAGGTGTTTCAAATCTTCAAGGGACAAACGGAGTAAAAATAATCCGATTCTCAGGAAACTTCAATGAAGGTCATTTTGATGATTTAATTCCGTTGGCCAATTTGAATGTAAAAGCGCGTTTTTTGCGTATGGGCAAATCCACCACGCGGGCCCAGTGCGGTTTGGCAGATGTCACATGTCTTCGAATTTTTGGTTCTAGGACATGCCGGTTTCCTCACGATGTTTTCCTTCACCGTTTTGAGAGCAGCGGTGATGAAATAAATTACACAAAGTAATGCGCCTGTCTGGGCCACGTGTCTAACAACTGGGAAAGGTTTCAACCTTTCACCCAGGAGCGGTCAGGAGTTGTTTATTGTTCGATGCGTAAATACGTTACTGAAATGTCTTGCCATAGCACCTACGGAACCACCTGTGAAGTCATGGCAGCGGGAAGACTATTCCCATTTGAGTTCGAGGTGTTTCAGGATGGTATTTTTATTGCTGTTTTCTTGGAACATTAACACACTAAATCTCATTTGATAAACACCAACGTATGAAAGACGCGAGTGAAACCGCGCGGGCACAGCTAGTATTATAAATGCGAAAGTTTGTGAGTTTGTGAGTATGGATGTATGGATGTTTGTTACTCTTTCACGCAAAAACTACTGAACGGATTTGGATGAAATTTTGCATACACATAGTTTATAACCTGGATTAACACATAGAATACTTTAAGATCCCATGGGACAACTATCAAATTCACGCGGGCGAAGCCGCTGGCAGAAGCTGGTTTTCTATAATTGTGAACAATATAATTCTCTTGTTCTTGATATTTTGTTGCCTCAAAGACATAAAGGCACCTAATAAAAATACTTCTCATTGTTTAGTTTGAAATATTTGAACTTAGTTATTGGCCACAGTAGCAAACAACACGAAAAATCTAAAAAGGCCAATAAATATTACGAAAATAACATAATAATGATGATTCAAGTCGTGTATTTAAGTCTTTCAAAAGGTGTACAAGCGTGTCATGTTAGCAGCAGACCGCCAACAAAGTACTTCAGGTAATTCTTTTTAATTATAATAACGTCTAGTTGCTATAGCTTAGTTGAGTTCTTCGGGAAGGACGACAGCGGCCTCGGGGATGACGGGGACTCCGATCTGGACGGGCTCGACGGGCACGGGGGCGACCTCCACAACCTGGACGGGCTCAGGGGCGGCCTCAACAACCTGCACGGGCTCAGGAGCGGCCTCAACAACCTGCACGGGCTCAGGAGCGGCCTCAACAATCTGGACGGGCTCAGGCTTGATCTCGACGGGCTCGGGGGTGAGTGCGGGTCCGACGGAGACGGGGCTGGATGCAGCCTGGTTGATGTTCAGAATGATCTGCACCAGAGGAGTGCTGGTAGCGATCTCGCTGGAGGCGGGACCTTCAACGACGGCCACGGGAGAGGGAACGATAGCGGGCTCCTCAACGGGGAAGGGAACGATGGCAGGGCCAACCGAGATACCCTCCACGGGGTTGATGATGGCAGGTCCGACAGCGATGCCTTCAGTGCCACCAACGATAGCGGGTCCGATAGCAATGGGTTCGAAAGCGTCGACGATGGCGGGTCCAATAGCGATGGGCTCGAAGGAGTCGATGATGGCAGGTCCGATGGCAATGGGCACGAAGGGGTCTTCAGGGGCAGGGGCTGGGCCGGCGGGTCCGGGGACCACTAGACCGCGCTGTGTGGGCACAGCGACGGCTACGGCGATGACGGCAGCTACAGTCAGCAGGAATTTCATTTCTGGCAACAAAATATAACTTTGTGTGAATCGGTACACAAAAACTATGTTTAGGTATGACAGGAAAAGACATGATAAGAAAAATTTGTAAATTAAACAATTTACATTAATGTTCACTTACTTGTGTTTGGTTTACTAGCAAAATACAAAGTATATCCTCCAATCAAAATTCTTGCTATTTTATACGAAATTGTTATCAAATAAAAATCCTCAAACTTTTAATTTTGGTAATCTTATAAGATAATACGTTGCGCCTAAACTTACAGATAATTACAAGAACGTTTTTGATTGTAAGCTAATTTATGACACCTCTCAGTGTTATCGGTTCATGACTTGTCTTGTCAGTATCGGCGAGCTGATGAAATTGAGCTAAAACTTTGTAATGTTTGTCTAAAGTTAAAGGGCAATTCCAAGGCTTATTCCTTAGTCTGAATATTGGCCATGGTAGCCAATCTCAGCGAAAACTAGCTATCGACGCGATGTAGCAGATATTATTGTGCACAAGTAGGTACCTATGTAGCACAGAATGTTGAGATTAATGTCTGGTGAGAAGAATGCAAAAAGTAAGGAATGGGTATAATATTAGAGGAAATTTGAAGGTGGTGCATGTTATAAAAAAACTAGAAAGAATTCTTTTGTCTTGTTATGAACATGTAATGAGGAGGGATGAAACGCATGTGACTAAAATAGTGATGGGCATGAATGTTTATGAATGGAGATTGGAGAGGGAGAGGAGGGCCAAAAAAGACGGATAGGTTCTGTGAAGACTGATATGAAAGGATTCATTTATTCCGTGACGTGACAGGGGAGAATAGAAGAAGAAAACGTGTTGGCCGACCCCGAATATAGTGGGACAAGGGCAGTTGATGAGGGAAACGAACGGTGCACACCTATATGGTCAGCTTTGGATGAATGTGGGTTGAAGGAGAATATGAAAGACACTGTTGGCAAAGTTGTGTAATATTTAAAATAAACAAAACCTTTTTAGCTTGGCCTAAATATAGCTACTACTACACCTGAAAATTAAAGGGGATTTTGTCATCCGGCCGTTGACCTAAAAATAATGGTGATAATTTTATCGTTATTCCTACAGACATACATATTTATTAATTTATTAAAAGAGAACCAACACCTAAAAAAAGTATAGCAACAGCTAGAATAAGCGACACAGACCCACAGGTTCCCACGAGTAAGACACAGAGATAATAGTAGAAAACCAATCAACATAAGGGTTAAAATGTCAATATTAGGGTTACTTATGTCACGCCTGCATGAGGACATACGTACCGAGGACGTACGTGCTTACTTAGAACATCTTATCTTTTGACCAATAAATACTGTTTACCCACGAAATAACTGTAATTGCCTTTTGCCACAAATCTAAACTTGGGCCAGTTTGTCCGAAATTTGTAGATAACGAAAGAAAAGAAACAATGCAATGCAATTTTATTGTGTTTATAGTATATTTTTAGTATTTATGAGTTTATATGTTCTTATTGTATTTATTTAAGATATGTACACCTCTCTTTTAGTATTTCCTTTCGCAGGTATGCTGGAAGAAATTTCATTAGAAATAAGCACCACCTTTGTACTATTTTCTGTTCCTTTCTTCTTTTCTATATTTAGTGTGTACATAAATTAATTGCCATATGATATGCCCTAGATCGACTTCAAGTATCTAAAAATAAGGTTTAAAAATGATTTCAAATTCGTAGGTCTAAAGAAAGAAACTGTAATTCAGCATCAATTTAATTTTTTCCTCATTCATCATCATCATCATCATTTCAACCGAAAGACGTCCACTGCTGGACATAGGCCTCCCCCAAGTGTCACCACATTGACTGGTTCCGTACGACTCGCATCCAGTGGATTCCCGCAACCTTCACCAGGTCATCGGCCCACCTAGTGGGAGGCCTTCCAACGCATCCGAACCGGAAGAACTTTTTGAACTTTTTGGCTCCAACGGTCATCCGTTCTGCGAGCATTATGCCCTGTCACTTAAGTTTGGTAATTTTTCGGGCTATGTCGGTAACCTTGGTTCTCTTGCGGATGTCTTCGTTTCTGATACAATCACGTAAGAAATCTTCGAGCATAGCCCTCTTCATTGTCATTAGAGCTTTTATAATATACTTAGTAGTAAGTAGAGTTCAATAAATAAGTAAGAGCCTGCGTTTGAGACTGATATTTTAGAAAAAGTTAAAAAGTTACGAAGAACTCACTAATGCCAATAACCATTCATCCTCATTGACAATTCCAGTTTCACTGTCACGGTAATGGCAGCCTTTTGGAATATGTTGGCGTGAAACTGATCAGACCTTTTCCATAGACTGATCTTAGTTTTCTGGTATAGGCTTAATCTCATCATGCAAATGAATCCAAAGTCTAAAAGGGACAGTGGTCTGTTTTAGTGCCCCATCCACATACTTGACATGCTATTGGCCTGTGTTGTGTTGTGTTCTTGGAATTGGCAGGTACGTGAAGATGATATTCAGGGTTAAAGCCATGGAGTAGAATGTTTATAAAAAAAGGAATAGCCCCGCTTCCACGATCCGTTACGTCATCGATCTATGCGTCTATGGTTTTATCAAATAATAGGTATTTACCTATAAAATTGCCGTTTTTCATGAAATAAGCTAACGCCCTTTTTCTCTATATTTTTTTATTTTTATTAATCAAAGCATCCATGCAATCAATGCATTTTTGCCAACGTAGTGGTAGCTTATTGATGCCCTTTTTTAAAAAGTATGCTGGTCAGGCGGCAACAAATTCTTCAGAGACATTTTGGACTGCCTCTCGGTTATTGAATTTATTCCCCGCCAAGAAGTTATCCAAATTCAGGTTTCAGTGTTTGCGATTGTCGAACAGGCCATTCTTCGTCGCAAGTAACAATGCGATTCAATATGTCTTCGTTTGTGTGCCTGTTGAGCAGTTCAAGGCTCGACACGACGCGTGCTTCGCGCTGGAGATCATTCAATTCGTGGGGCACCCATTTGTCAAGCTTTTTACCTTTTTTTCTAATTCGACGCAAATGGACCAATACTCTTTTGATGCTAACATCAAAAGCTGCTGCTAATTCAGCTGTAGATTGAGAATCATCAGTTTCCACAATCGCCTTTAATTCGTCATTGTTGACTAAAGTTTTCGGTCGACCACGGGGTTCATTTCTTAGGTCGAAATTTCCAGAACGGAAGCGGGCAAACCAGTAACTGGTGGTGCGATCGTTAGTAGTGACTAGTGTTTGCTCCGTAAAAGTCGTTGATGTTTCGTGCCGCTTCTGCCACTTTGCTGCCACGACGGTACTTATACTCCATAATCAACGTTTCATAACAACCAATTCGGTTTCACTGTGGGAAAATCTACCGTTGCTAAGGCACTTTCAGTTAGTAAAATTGTAAATAACTCGTAACACAAGTACGTAGTTGGAATCTTTTTAGATATTTCCGGGGCTTTTGATAACGCATGGTGGCCGTTGCTACTACTTAAAATGAAAAATCGTGGCTGCTATAAAAACATATATATATAATCTTGTTTATTCATTCTTTTTAAATGGTTCCGCGAAACTCAAACTCGAACATCATTCTATGTCAAAGTCCCTTACTATGGGATGTCCTCAGGGCTCGGTAATCTCTCCGTATGTATGGAATTTAGGTTTTGATGATTTTCTCGCGATGCCTCTTCCACCCAGCTGTTCATTAACCGGTTATGCGGACGACGACAGCCTGCTGCTCATTCAGTCAAGTACCCGGGCTGGACTTGAGAATTTAGTTGACACTTGCCTACGATTAATATCTCAGTGGGGCCATCGTCGAAACCGTCTGACCTTTGCACCGCATAAATGAAAAACTTATCAACTAATTTTAAAAGGTGATCTTAAATCGTGGCCCGAGTTTTAAATATAATAACGTACCCGTGAAAAAAAAGCAGTCCGTGTGCTACCTTGGTCTGGTCTTAGAGAGAATTTTTCATTCATAGATCACATAAAAACTGTCGGTGAAAAGCTAAGAAGAACTTTTATGCCTTAACGAGAATATCCAAATCTACGTGGGGTCTATGTGACTACTTATTTGGGTTGCTACGGGGCACCTGTTTGGGCCGATAGGGCCGCCATAGGAGCGGTACGACGTAAATTGCTTCAAAGCCAGCGTTTGGCTTTGATATTCTTATGCAAAGCGTATAGAACGGTTAGTACTGAAGCCTTACAGTGGTGCTTGCGGGTGTACTTCCAGTCGATCTTGAGGTTTAGCGTAGGGCTGCAATGTAAGGACGCAGACTTTTTAACCATACGTGACCGTGCTAGGATTTCTACAATATTCAAACCACAGACCGACGTCTGGGAGGAACTTTTATCTGAATAGCAATGTAAGTGGGAATGTGGGATAATTCCATCAAGGGCCGACTCCTCCACCAGTTAAATTCTTTCCATCCGTTCGTGAGCGACTGGACACGACATGACTGGAGGTTGATCACTGTTTTACCCAATTTCTCACAGGTCACTGTTGACTCGCCTTTTTGTCAATGTTCCACATCTGACAGCGAATATGAACAATCTGCACATCACATTTTGTGGGAGTATAGTCTTTGGCAAAATGAACGCAATATTATGTTGGATAGTGTACAGGTTACATCCGGAGTTTTTTACTATACGGACCTTGTAGAAACTAGAGCACCATGCGTTCAAGCGTTTTGCTATACCTATTATTGTACCTAATCAAATAACAACACAGCTTTGTTAATATTTATCCGTGGTGCTAGGCAACTGGGCGTACCTATACCAGTTGTAAACGTCCCTTTGTGCCTATTGGCCTTGTTTCGTTCTGTCTCCTCCTGATATGGAGGGAAGTGGAAATTACGGTTTTTTCCTACTGCTTCGCTATACTTTCTGATTAATTTCGTTGCGGGATCCAAGACAGTTAAATTCATTCTCTGGGACTTCGTCGAACTTCATTGTCTCGGCGCTTTTCTGGTGGTCGCCACTGTTGATTCTGGCTTTCAGGAGTTACAGTGGTTTGAGAATAGAGTGGCGGGCTTGTCCCAAAAAAAAAAACCTATATCAATCGAATTTTTAACATAAGTATCTATGATGTCGAAAAACGTAATGTTAAAAATTCGTACATACAAATGCGATGAAAATAGAACGCTTATCATTAACAAATGACTAATTTTCAAAAGACAATTCCATATTTAAAAAATAAAAATAAATTGAACTTAGAATTCTTGGCGAAAAAAGAAAAAAATGGACTTGAAATAAAAAGTACGGCAGAACGGCAATTTCATAGGTAAAGACCTAATAGAAAATATTCGATGAGTGAACGTAACATCACGACTGTAATCCCTGAAGGATTAGGCAGAGGTGTGCGTTGTAGGTACCTAAAATACCACCCACATTTCGCTAGTTATGTTTGAGTCCCATGGAATAGGGGGCAGGGGGCGAGCCTATTGGCATCAACAGGGCACAAATTCGGACTCTGTGGCTGCTACTGACAAATTCCTGATGGAAAAACTCAATAACACTTTGCCCGACCCGGAAATTGAACCCAGGACTTCATCCTCAGTAATCGCGCTTACGATCATTATAATCTGGATTTAATATTTCTTCAAAGTTTGAGTGAATCGGTATCTTCGAGGCAAGCGTGCTCGTGCTCTACCCTAGACCGCATCATCGATTCACATCAGGCGAGTAACGGTCAACGGCAAGCCTATTTAGCTCTTGATATTTTGTTGCCTCAAAAACGTAAAGGTACATAAGCACTAATACAGACATACAAAACATCCTTACAGTTCGAAAAATGCAGATATTTTAAGTAAGTTAAAATATTAGAAAACATACGAGTAGTATCTTTATATTGGTTAATACGAAAGAAAAATATTAAGAAAATAACATAATTGATGATGCAAGTCGTGTATTTAAGTCTTTCAAAAGATGTACAAGCGTTTCATGTTAGCAGCAGACCGCCAACAAAGTACTTCAGGTAATTCTTCTTAATTATAATAACGTCTAGTTGCTATAGCTTAGTTGAGTTCCTCAGGAAGGACGACAGCGGCCTCGGGGATGACGGGGACTCCGATCTGGACGGGCTCAACGGGCACGGGGGCGACCTCCACAACCTGGACGGGCTCAGGGGCGGCCTCAACAACCTGGACGGGCTCAGGAGCAGCCTCAACAACCTGCACGGGCTCAGGAGCGGCCTCAACAATCTGGACGGGCTCAGGCTTGATCTCGACGGGCTCGGGGGTGAGTGCGGGTCCGACAGAGATGGGGTTGGACGCGGCCTGGTTGATGTTCAGGACGATCTGCACCAGAGGAGTGCCGGAAGCGATCTCGCTGGAGGCGGGACCTTCAACGACGGCCACGGGAGAGGGGACGATAGCGGGCTCCTCAACGGGGAAGGGAACGATGGCGGGGCCAACTGAGATACCCTCCACGGGGTTGATGATGGCGGGTCCGACAGCGATGCCTTCAGTGCCACCAACGATAGCGGGTCCGATAGCAATGGGCTCGAAAGCGTCGACGACGGCGGGTCCAATAGCGACGGGCTCGAAGGAGTCAATGATGGCAGGTCCGATTGCAATGGGTACGAAGGGGTCTTCAGGAGCAGGCGCGGGGCCGGCGGGTCCGGGGACTACTAGACCGCGCTGTGTGGGCACAGCGACGGCTACGGCGATGACGGCAGCTACAGTCAGCAGGAATTTCATTTCTGGCAACAAAATACATCTTTGTGTAAATCGGTACACTAAAACTATGTTTAGGGATGACAGGAAAAGACATTATAAGGAAAATTTGAAAATTAAACAATTTACATTAATGTGTACTTACTTGTGTTTGGTTTACTTGCAAAATACAAAGTATGTCTTCAGATTAGAATTCTTGCTATTTTATACGAAATTGTTATCAAATCAAAATACTCAAATTTGAAATGTTTAGTAATCATAGAAGATTAGTTTGCACCCAAACTTGTAGATAATTAGTACAAGGAAGTTCTTGATTTTAAGCTTAATTTACGACACCTTTTAATGTTATCGGTTCATGACTTGTCTTGTTGGTTTCGGCTTGCTGACGAAATTGAGGTAAAATATTTTGTAAATCATCAATGACGTTTGCCTAAAGGGCGTTCGTTTGTCCTTCCTGCACACAGAATTTTGGCCACGATAGCTAATCTTGGCGAAGACACGAGTTTTCGCCGAGATTGGCTTCTTCGATACGTAGCAGATGTTTACTGTCCACAGGTCAGTCACAGGTACGAGCGAGAGAAGCGAACGTCGGCGTCGCCTATCGGGCGCGACCGAAGGGAAATCCGGCCCAGGACCAACGGCTCATTCTTCTAACTCGTCGCATATGAAAGAAACTAGAATACAAAAAAACTTTTTTGCAAAAAATATAACCGACTTCACACAAAAAAGTGAAAAATAACTTCAACTTCAGAAGTCGGTGACCTTTGTTTGATTGATTTAGTTTTTTTGTCACCGACTTCTGAAGTTGAAGTTATTTTTCACTTTTTTGTGTGAAGTCGGTTATATTTTTTGCAAAAAAGTTTTTATTTTTCACTTTTTAGTGGTTCACAGGTGCTTAAAACCCTTTCACAGCGTATCGGTGTGATTTTTTGTTATGAACTGGTGTAAACAATAGACAGACTTGAGTCTTCAGCGATCCCAGTACATTTGCTATCATATTTTATTAAGAAGTTCAGTTGCCTATCTTCCGAAGTCACCAGATCTTTATCAAATCGAAATGGGATCACTCCGAGATTGTACTCTGCCTAAAACTACCCAAACCGCTTCTGGTGTGCCTATAAAGTTAAGGAATTACCTTTATTTCTCCAGGATCCCATTGAATGGAACTTTACACGTCTAACTGTCGAAATCTGGGTGTATTGTATACTTCTGCGTACTCCCTCAGAGCATACAGGTATGATGTTACGTCATGATGTTGCATAAACAATAAACAACCAAGCGATTGCAGCAATTACTGCAGCTTTGCCGTGTATTTTTGAAGAGTTCCATTTATATCTCCGAAGATCAGCGTAAGATCTTAACCAAATTGACATGGAACCACACGGAAAGCACCAGCTTTCAAATAAAAGAAGAATCATCAAAATCGGTTCACCCAGTCGAAAGTTCTAACGTAACAAACATTGTCGAAATCAGGGTATATTATACACATCTGCGTACCCCCTCGGAGCAGACAGGCATGATGTTACGTCATGATGTAGTATAAACAATGAACCTACAAGCGGATGCAGCAATCACTGCAGATTTGCCGTCTATTTTTGAAGAGTTCCATTGTATATCTCCGAAGATCAGCATCAGATCTTCAACAAATTAAAATGGGACCCAACGGGAAGCACCAGCTTTCGAACAAAAAAAGAATCATCAAAATCGGTTCACCCAGCCGAAAGTTCTGAGGTAACAAACACAAAAAAAAAATACAGACGAATTGAGAACCTCCTCTTTTTAGAAGTCGGTTGAAAATACCCCTTGTCAGCAGAAGCTTCCATACGAGATCGCTCGGTTTCGCCAAGCATTTCCAAAATCTATCTGGCACTTACTTATTCAGACCTAAGATGCGCATCTTGCAAGCCACACACGCCAGACAGTCGGCTATTGTAGCCGAATTTCCTCATGATTAGGAATCTTGACGGAAAATTACTTTTTTGCCTGACCACCGTTAGGATAGCAAAAAGTAATTTATCGATATCAGTAATGGGCTCAAGGGTGTCAGAAGCGGCTCGCACAATAAATCGAAATGTGTATAAAATTGTGGAATTTCCAAATTGCTATCACCGTTACATCCGTATCATCCCAGATAATATAAAATATGCTATTAACGTTGGTCTTTCCATCATTATTGCACTCGATAATAAATAGCAATAAAATGATTTTTCCTCATTTTCATTACCAATTCTTGGCCATCTTTCCTTTCTTTGTTTAGAAATTTCGTTCACTAGTCCTTCAGTTAGTCACAGAGGAGCTTTTGGCTAAATGAGGAGGTCGTGGCTAAATAATAACAGCCGCGTTAAGCTGCATTTGCCTAGGTTGGTCCATCGATGGGTGACGGCCCATTACATACTGAGTGTCCTCCGTGCCTCGGAAAGCACGTAAATCCATTGGTACCGGCTGTCTTTGGCATGCGTTACAGGTAGTGGCCTGAAAGTCTGAAAACCAGTTTCACCAAGTGGTATCGTATTATACCTAGTATTAACTGGGTTGTGGGGGACAGATAAGAAGTGAAAAATAGTATAAAAATTCACTTGCATCCGGTTAAATTCAAACTCAAAGCATTTATTTCAATTACTTTTGAATGTCAAAAATACAAAGAAAAAAACTTTTTTGCAAAAAATATAACCGACTTCACACAAAAAAGTGAAAAATAACTTTAGCTTCTGAAGTCTGTGATCTTTGTTTGATTAATTTCGTTTTTTTGTCACCGACTTCTGAAGCTAAAGTTATTTTTCACTTTTTTGTGTGAAGTCGGTTATATTTTTGCAAAAAGTTTTTATTTTTCACTTTTTAGTGGTTCACATGTGCTTACCCTTTCACAGTGTATCGGTGTGATTTTTTGTTATGAACTGTAAACAATAGACAGATGTGAGATTTCAGCGATTCCAGTATATTTGCTATCATTTATTAAGGAGTTCCGTTGCCTATCTTCCGAAGTCACCAGATCTTTATCAAATTGAAATGGGATCACTCCGAGAAAGTACTCTTCCTAAAACTACCCAAACCGCTTCTGGTGTGCCTATAAATTTAAGGAGTTACCTCTATTTCTCTGGGATCCCATTAAATGGAACTTTACACATCTAACTGTCGAAATCTGAGCCCCCAGAGCATACAGGCGTGATGTTACGTCATGATGTTGTATAAACAATAAACAACCAAGCGATTGCAGCAATTACTGCAGCTTTGCCGTGTATTTTTGAAGAGTTCCATTTATATCTCCGAAGATCAGCATCAGATCTTAACCAAATTGAAATGGAACCACACGGAAAGCACCAACTTTCAAATAAAAGAAGAATCATCAAAATCGGTTTATCCAGTCGAAAGTTCTGAGGTAAGAAACATTGTCGAAGTCTGGGTATATTGTACACATCTGCGTACCCCCTCAGAGCATACAGGCGTGATGTTACGTCATAATGGAGTATAAACAATGAACCTGCAAGCGAATGCAGCAATCACTGCAGATTTGCCATCTATTTTTGGACCAAATGGGAAGCACCAGCTTTCAAATGAAAAAAGAACCATCAAAATCGGTTCACCTAGTCGAAAGTTCTGAGGTAACAAACACAAAAAAAAAAAAAAATGCAGACGAATTGAGAACCTCCTCTTTTTGGAAGTCGGTTGAAAATCAAAGCATCACAGATACAAAGCATAATAACTTGAGAAAGTACTGTAGTTGCCCATAGTTAGACGTGAAGCCTACCCCAGCATGGGAAAAGGTTAATTAGGCAGATGATGGAATATTTTCATCATCAGGCAGTTGTCGATTGTGCAGTAGCCATGGGATTACTTAGTGGTTTAGGTTTCAGGTTAAGTATCTAGCTTCCTAACCAACTACATATCATGGCGAAAATGAATAATAGCGATTTATCTTTATCGGTTACCTTTTACAACTTGTAACGTAAGTAAATAATTCATACTTTTCAGATTATAGCGCCAAACTAAATATGACGAAACCATTAATCCTTTTTTGGGACTAATTAATATAATATAAATAAAATAAATAAATATTAAATATTGCTGGACATTAACACACAGCGCCACCTAGTGCCACACTAAGCAAAGCTTGTATCGTGAACACTAGATAGTTGATATACTACATATATACTTTTTTGTTTGTAAATACATACTTATTATACATATAAACATCCATGACTCGGAAACAAATGTCCATGCTCATCACACAAACATTTGCTCCTACCGGGATTCGAACCCAGAACCCTAAGAACGTAAGGCAGCGTCACTACCACTACGCCATTCGGGTCGTCGAATATGAGTGATATAACTTAGAAAATTAAAAAAAAAACTTTTTTTTTCAGTTACTAACAGCAAAATTATAGAAACAAGGAAAATAATTTACGCAAAACGGGCATGTAAATAATAATAATTACAGTAAATGTTGAAACTTGAAAATATTCTTTATTCCTTCTAGTTATAGTGTTTTTAGAGCTTCTTTTTATAACGCACTTCACAGTGTAGTAGCTAGAACAAGATTTTGTGTTTCGTGACCTAAGGTAATCAAAATATATTTACACATTTCAGTTAGCCGATTGTTATTTTTTTGTTGTTTGCAGAATAACAGAAAGTTTTGAGCTCAGTTCAGTTCTTCGGGTAGGATTACGGGCTGCGGAATTACGGGGACGCCGATCTGGACGGGCTCGACGGGGACGGGGGCGACCTCAACAACCTGGACGGGCTCAGGGGCCTGTTCAACCACCTGTACGGGCTCAGCGGGGATCTCAGAGGGGACTGGTTCAGGCCTGACGGGTGCACTACCAGGTTCACCAGCGGCGGCGGCCGCATTGACGTTCACGATGATTTGCACAAGAGGACTAGCTGAAGCAGCGGGGACGGGCTTGTCAACGATGGCAGGTCCAACGGCAATGGGCTCGAAATTGTCAACGATAGCGGGACCAATGGCAATCGGCTCGAAGTTGTCAACAATAGCGGGTCCAATGGCAACAGGCTCGAAGGAGTCAATGATGGCGGGGCCAATTGCGATGGGGTAGAATTGATCCTCAGGGTTGGGAGCAGGCGCGGGGCCAGCGGGGCCAGGCTGGACTAGCCCAGGCTTGGCAGCAGCCACGGCGAGCAGAGCGGCGAGAAGCAGCACTTTCATGGTTTCTGGGGACAAATAATTAAGATTTTAAATTTTTAATAAAGGCGTTAGAGCACTTTTTCCCAGCCTTTGGAATTAACTTTAAGCCATAACTTGGTATCAGTCAATACACTAAAGATTGCACAAGCACATATTTTTCACACATTTATACACACTTCGTACCCAATATTGAAACCGCCCTCGAAACTGACCAATATGGTCTAAAATCCCAAAGCAAATAAAAAGTTATTTAAGGAACTCCGAAAAATATCCACTTACGCACCTGTTTGTTTTCTAGTTCAGACAACAAATACGTATTTTTTACCAAATTTTAACCATTATATACTATTGCTTTATCAAGGGTACATATTCCACAGGAAACAGATATAGATGCAATAAAATGCACTATAAATACGAATGATTGATGAATGATACAACATCAATAAAGCATATTGCGTATACAATACAGTTATAGATAATCATGAAAACATCATGACGATGCTACTCTAATTTTGCAAAATTTTCATCATCTTACATTATCCCAATTTCTTTGAAATCAGCTTAGCCTACTTCAAACATTTTTATTTGCCGTACCCTACATCTTCATCTATCCTTGTGGTTACAATATACCTTCTTAAAACTATCCTACACTCATTTCTCTGCATTAGATCTTCACTCTACAGTATGAATCGTTTCCCACACAATGTACGGTTAGGGACCTTACACCTTGACTTGATGCTGATTGATACACTGATGACTGATTGATTGATATTTATTGATAAAAGTATGATTGCATGATAAATGAGTGCACGCGGTATGAATGCTATTCGTGTACTAAATTAGCCGGCCCGGCGCAGGTAAAATGCTGACATATTGATATGAAAACTGTGCTGTGCTTGCACTGTACATGCTCCAGGCCCGGAGAAGATAAGGGTGCACAGGATGATATGAATCGTGATGAAACATAATGATAAAACATAATTTCTTATAAAATAACTTAAATAACACTACATTGATCTGTATTGACTTCCGAAACGTGGTGATGACGCCCTGTCAACTCTGCGTGTGCTGCTGTGGCTATTATCGACAGTAGCGATGGTCGGTGGCGGTGTCCTTGCAGCTGTCGTGTAGTGTACGTTGGGTTCCTGATGATCCTGTTGAACCGTGTCCCTCTGCGCTCGCAGCCGTCGCCACCCGTAGATGAGAACACCGATTATGATCACTGCGACCACAGTGTATATGGCAATGTAGTGGTGGATGTCGTGTGAAGATACTTGATCTGTCAATGCCTCAACTTCCTTCGCTCTGACATTCTTGATGGCGAGACTGATGACTTCCAAATCCTTTTGTCGTTTGATAGTCTCTTCGGTGTCGTTCAGTGCGGCAGCGAATGGTATAGTCAGATTGATGATGTGATTTATGGACGGAATCTCAATATCCATGACGTCTGTTTTTGTATGGACTGAGTTAGATAAGCTTTGATGCGAATAAATCGTGAATGTTTGGCCTTTGATAACGCAACCTTCACCGAGTGTCAATACCCCGGCCTTGCTGAGTCGTTCAGCAGTAATATGATCCTCACATATGACTCGCACCGTACATTGTCCACAACAATAATACAAATATGAGTTGACGATGCTTAATTCGGTCCATTGATCCATACATTCTTTGGTTTCGGTTTGACATTGATTTGCAACTTGATCCTTTACACACAGATTGTTGTCTGAGGTCATCTGATAAATAGGCCTTTTCAGAGGACAAATGAAGGCGTCCTGGTCGTAAGGCGTGCATCTTCCCCAATCGGCTTCCGATATCGGTATGTAGGAGTCTTTGTGGATGTTTATCGCTAAGTGTTGCGCGATAGGTGTGATGGTGACCATGCTTTCAGCTACTTGCAGTGGGATTTGTATGAGGTTGTAAAGCTCATAGCCTTCTCTAGTTACAAGAGGAATCTTGACTTCAAAAATCATGAATTGTTTGGTAGCTCTTGCTTTTACTTTTAGTAAATGATATATCTTTGCCAGATCCGTTTGAATGTTATTTATGGGTATGGTCAGCTCCTTTGAAAGTTGTCCTGTTATAGTATTGAGTTCATCTCTCAGCTGTGTTGGCGTTAAGAGGTGAAAGTTGAATTTTTCATAGAAAATATTCGCCACTGTATCCACTAGCGTTTCCTGGATATTTTTCAGGTCTAACAGCATATTGTTTGCTACCAAGGCTGATAAAGTGAAGTCACTTCTGCTGTCTGTCTTTTGAATCTGCTCTTTCAGTTTGTTCATTCCCTGGTTGCAGTTGATCATGTATTGATTAACGAGTTTGTGTTGTTTTTCCAAGGCGGTTTCTACTCGTTTGATGACATTCAATTCTGCTTCAACGATTGATGTCTGGTTTTTCCACAATAAGGCAAGATGTTTTTGATCCTTCTTGATAAGGTCAATATCTTTCTGATATTTTTCGGCAAAATCTTCGTCCAATATTCCGAATAAACTACGTGCGATGGAGCCTACTCCGTTGATAAAGCCTCTACGTCGGCGCAATCGGTGCATTTGCTGACCAAGTAAAATGCTGTTGTAGTGTTCGAGTTCGGCGTACCCATGACGTAACTGTAATCGAACTACGTCACATTGTGGTATTTGATCTGTTAAACATATGTTTTCCAGGTGATTCATATATTTGTTGAGTACATCTATTCCTCGCCAATATGGAGCCATATCGCAGTAAACTATTAG
This sequence comes from Xestia ashworthii, assembly GCA_950022955.1. NCBI lineage: Eukaryota > Metazoa > Arthropoda > Insecta > Lepidoptera > Noctuidae > Xestia > Xestia ashworthii. Next base: position 7,259,720 of record OX465563.1, read on the forward strand.
CTTCCATTCTTCACGTTGTAGCCGCATATTGGCTAGGTACCTTGTCAAAGTATATGCTTTGATTATTGCTCAGGCTTGAGAACTTGTATTCGCCTCTTGCTGTAGGTACCATTACCATAAGAGTCATGAGTATGGTATAAATTAAGTTGCATAATTTTGATGACGATTGTCGTGTTCGTTGACTTGATACGTTACTTGCGGATTTTTGACGTTCTTGCTCTTCTGATTGATTTTCATTTATGGGCAGTAATGATAACTTTGATATTGGTCTTTTCATTGATCCATTTTTTGTCCGAATAGTAACCACCCGGACGTACCCATCTTTTCCGGGATGAAGTTGCGTGATTCTTCCCATTGCCCACTTTCCTGATGGCAACTGTACGTCGTGTATGATGACAATGTCGTTAATCTGCAAGTTTGTGTGCGGTTGTCGCCATTTGCTACGCACTGACAATTGACTTAAGTATTCCGTTCTCCACCTTTTCCATAAGTCATCCATGATTTTTTGGGTGAGTTGCCATCTCGTACGTAAATCTTTTTCCGTTTCGATTAACGTCAAGGTTGGTCCGCTTGCTAGAAAGTGGGATGGCGTGAGGTAATCCAAATCTTCTGGATCTTCACTTAAAGCGCACAATGGTCGTGTGTTCAAACAGTGCTAGCACTGTTGAGTATTCTTCAAACGTCAGCCTTTGTTCGCCAATCACTCTCTTTAGGTGGTACTTTAAGCTCTTCACAGCTGCTTCCCATAAACCTCCCGCGCTTGGCCAGGATGGGGCGTTAAAGTGCCAATTGATCTCCATGTCGGTGATTGCTTCGTGAAATTTCACGTCTAACACTTTTTGAATGTTGATGAATTCTTCATTTAGAATTCTGCTTGCTCCTACGAAGTTTGTACCATTGTCGCTGTATATATGTTTTGGGGTGCCTCTTCTTGCTGACATTCTGCGTAATGCTGATAAAAATGCTGAGGAGCTCAGATCTGAGACTAATTCCAGATGCACAGCTTTTGTGGCCATGCAAACGAACACAGCAATGTATCCTTTTGTCGTCTTTACTCCTCGGCCTTTGTTTGTTTTAACGTAGACAAAGCCAGTGTAGTCAACCCCTGAGTGATAGAAAGGTCGTGCTGGATTGCTGCGTGCTGCAGGTAAGTCTCCCATTAACTGTTCTTGTTTGATTGGATCGTGGCGTCTGCACTTGACACAGGTTCTAAGTCGTTTCTTGACTGCCCGAGTTCCGCCTTGAATCCAATATTGTTGACGTAGCCAAGCTTGTGTGATTTGAGCTCCGCCATGATACGTCATCTGATGTCCTTGGTCCACAAGCAAGTTACTGAGATGAGAGTTTTTAGGTATTATGAGTGGATGTCTCATATTTTGACTGATATTCGCATTAGCGATCCTCCCGCCAACTCTCAGTAAGCCTTCTTGATCCAGGAATGGGTTCAATTTCAACAGCTTACTTTTTGCGCTGACTTGTTTGTGTTTCTGAAGACTGATGATATCTTCTCTGAATTCCGATTGTTGTACTTGCTTGATGATGAAATGTTTTGATTTCTTCATTTCACGGATTGTTAAAAACTTTGGTTTGTGCTGATTACGTGTTATTGCGCGCAAAGTCCAAGCTAGTACTCGGGTTGCTCTGTTGAAATTGCTGCATTTATTTAATATGTTTTGAGCAATGTCATCTTTTTGTTGAATGACGCTTGTTTGTACTGATTTTTTCATTTCGTCTTGCGTAACATATGTTTGTTGTTTATGTTCATTTTCTTCAAATGATGATAGCCATATTGGACCGTGCCACCATAGTGAATGCTCTTTTAACTGCTCTGCTGAACATCCTCGGCTAGCACAATCAGCTGGATTTTCAGCTGACTTCACATAGCGCCAGTTCTTGATTGGGATTACTTCAGTGACTTGTTTCACTCTATTTGCCACAAATGGCTTCCAGCGATTTGGGTCTCCCTGAAGCCAGCCCAGGACTGCTGTTGAATCTGACCATCCGTATATCTTGATATTGTAGTTCTGTAAAGTATTCTGAACTACTTTCATCAGAAGTGATAATAAATGTGCTGCGCTAAGCTCCAATCTTGGTAATGATATCGCTTTATTGACAGGAACAAGTTTTGATTTTCCTGCTATTATGGTCACAGGAGTTTGATTGTTCTGATTGTTCTGTTTGATGATCCTGCAATAAATCACGCAAGCATACGCTTTTGTGGATGCGTCACAGAAACCATGAAGTTCAATTTCTGTGTTTTGCTGTGTTTGTAGCCATCGCGGTACATTGATATGTTCTATTTCTGGTAGATCTTTCTTGATCTTCTGCCATTGCTCGTTGATATGTGCTGGTACTTTGTCGTCCCATTGGAGTGTTAGTGACCAGACATTTTGGAATAAAAGTTTCAGCTTGGTCGAGACAGGAGCCAGCCAGCCTAGTGGGTCAAATATTTTGGATATATCTGACAATAAGGACCTCTTGGTAGCTGGAGCTGTTGATTTTGTGTCAATCTTCATTTCGAACTTGAATTGATCGTCCAGTGGGTGCCAACGCAGCCCTAATGTTTTAGTTGACTCTTGATGTTTGAATTCAAATGATTGCGCTGTGTTTGCGGTGACGTCATCTAATACCTCTAATTTATTAGACGACCACTTTCTCAGATTAAATCCGCCTGATCTGAGTAATTTGATAAGATCAGATTTTAGTTGCTTAGCTTCTTCGATGCTATGATGTCCAGCCAACAAGTCATCCATGTAGAAACAGGTTTCAACAACTGCGGCCGCAGCAGGATACTTTGAGCGTTCATCTTTTGCTATTTGCTTAAGAGTCATCATGGCGAGAAATGGTGCGGATTTGGTGCCATATGTTACTGTTGTTAGCTCATATTCACGTAATTTCTCTTGAGGTGAGTCGCGCCAAATGATTTTTTGATATTGCAGATCATCGTCATGACAGTAGATTTGTCTGAACATTTTCTCAATGTCCGCTGTGATTGCATATCTATGTTGTCTCCATCTCAATATTAACGTAAATAAATCTTGTTGGAGATTTGGGCCACTATACATGCAGTCATTTAAGCTGTAGCCAGTCGATGTTTTTGCTGACGCATTAAACACCACACGTAATGCTGTTGTTGTTGATTCGGGCCTCAATACACATAGGTGAGGTAAAATGCAATCTGGTTGTTTTTTACTCGTGCACTCGCGCATGTGACCTAGTTTGATGTATTCATCGATGAATGCTTTGTAATCTTGCGCAATTTTTGGGTTTTTTCCAAATTTGTTTTCCAATTGATAAAATTGTGCAACTGCTTTGGGTTTTGATTCTCCCAAGTTTTCCTTTATTTCTGGCTTTAGCGGTAGTCTTACGACATATCTGCCATCCTCCCGTCGCAAAGTTTCAGTCTGATACTGCTGAATGCACTGATGATCCTCCTTCGACATGTCGATATTGCCATCTGCTATGTCTTCAATGGCCCAAAACCTTTGTATGTCTTCAATATTGTTCATTACGACGTTGCAGTGATATGATTTGACGTTTCCGCTTAATATCCATCCAAGTTGAGTTTGTTGTGCTACAGGGAGTGACTCGTTTTCTTTGATGATGCCTCCCATTATAATTTGGGAATATACGTCGGCCCCTAGTAGTAGATCTACTGGTCGGCTCGTATAGAATCCTGGATCTGCTAGTTGTATGTTCTGTAGGTATGCCCATGATGGTTTTGAGAATGTCTTGTTGGGCAGATTGTGTAACAGTGTGTTCATTATCAGCACATCTGCTTGAAATGTGAATTCTGTATGCATTGATGTCGCAGTAATATTGATCTCTCCCTTACAATTGGCTTGACTAGTGCCGATGCCAAATATGACGCCTTTGCATGCTTGTCTTGGGAGTTCTAGTTTTTGAGCGGCGCTTTCTGATATTAGAGAGACTTGCGAACCTTGATCAATAAGAGCCCGCAATGTGTGATATGTTCCGTTTCGTGCTTTGACACGAACGAGGGCTGTTGCTAGCAGTATTTCTACAATACTTTCATTTGAGACATGGTTGACAGTGTCCCGTATCCTGTTTTCTCGTGATATGGACGGTTGTTCTTCTGCAGACGACTTCGTGCTACTTGTTCCGCCGTTGCAGTGGAGCGTATCGTGCAATAAGGTGTTATGCTTTTCTTGACATACTCTGCATTTTGTTTCCGAGTAGCATGGCTTGTCTTTGTGATCATAGAGACAATTTTTACAGAGGTTCAGTTGTTTCACAATATCTCCTTTGGCCCCTGGCCTAGATTCTATAAATATTTTGCAATGGAAAAGTCCGTGGTTGTTATTGCAGAGTGGACAGTTTGGTTTATTCATTGCAAAACTTTTAAACGTTGAATTGCGGAAAAATGGTTTGCCTGCATCGTTCTTATTATTGTGCTGATTAGGTTTACTTTGTTTGTTAGGCTGATGTTCTGATTCTTTTCTGTTGAATGTTTCTTGCTTTGATTTTGGAGTATACTGCTTCCGCCGAGATGATTCAAGAGCGGTGTATTTATTTTCCAGGAATGTTAGGAAATCGTCGAGTGTCGGCAGTGCTCTAGGATTGGTTAGCGATTGAATGTATTCCCCATGCGTCTCGCTGTCCAACTTCAGTGCCAGCAGGTGCACAATAAGTGGGTCCCAGTTTGATATGTTGACACCGAGATTCTTTATGGCGTTAAGACATTCGTTGGTAGTGTCGAACATCTTCTTGATCTGATAATCTGCTTGATTTTGCATTGTAGGTATTGCCAGAAGTGCGCTGATATGCGAGCTAAAGATGAGCTTTTCGTTGTTGTATCGATGATTCATGATATCCCAGCATACTTGATAATTTTCAGAACTGATGTTTAAGTGTTGGACTAGTTTTTCTGCTTCACCTTTTAGCTTGCTCTTCAAAAACTGCATCTTCTGAGCACTCGACATTGACTTGTTGTTGTGGATCGTTTCTATAAATAGATCCTTGAATGATGTCCATTTGAGGTAATTCCCGCTGAATATAGGAATGTCGATTTTCGGGGTACAATTTTCACGGTGTGAAATTGAGCCCATCTTAATATTGATTGACTTTTTCATGTCATTGTATAGCTGCTCATACCTGTTGTATGTTTGCTCATAATCTTCATCTTCCTCGTACAGCTCACTGTCAATGTCCCAGTGCAACGAGTCGACGACTGACCACCTTTTTTGCACATTCCGCAGTAGATCTTCGAGTTCCCATTTTTCAGAGATGTTCTCTAATTCCACGCTCTTGATTGTACGAGACAACGCCTTAAAGTTGCTGTTTTGCTTTCGCAGCATTTCTTCTAGTTTGCTCGCATTTCCTTGAGAAACAGTTTTCCACAGTGATGTAGACTTACTGTTACCAGGGTTGCTGTTTGCTTGATCGGGGTCAGCTGATGAAGTACTTGAAGATTCTTGATTATATTTGTCAGATGCCGGTGCCGATACTTGTATTGATGGCTTGCTCGGAGATTGATCTCTCTTACTTTCACTAGAAACCTTCGGTTCGTATCGTTCGATAGTTTCCCGCGCTTCAGAGTAGAAGAGTTTCGTCTTTTGATAGCAATTATCGGTGAAATAGTTGGCACTGCGATTTTCGTATTCACATAATTTCAAATGGTTCGACTGGAACTCAGACCAATAGTTATCCAGAGTTTGCAGTCGTTTCTTGATATTGTATGGAGTCTTACGTTCTGCAGAATCTTTCTTGAAGTTCCTTAATAGGTGCTCCATAGCTTGCATGATTTGATCTTGATTTGCTAAAATGTTTTCCATTGTGGAACTCATGGTTAATAGTTGTCTTGATTATATTTCTGACCGCTAGTATACAAGAAGTACTTTCGCGAACTCTCCGCGATATTAGCGCCTTCTCAATCCAACCGGTGAGACCCGCTTGTGGGAGGCCGGCTGAACCGATTCGCAACCACGGAAAGAAGAGCAAAGCACCCTCTGTGATGATGGGTCAGCAGTCGATGGCTTGATGATATTGGTAGACCGGTGACCGTCGTCCACAGGTCGTGTTTACAGGAACAACCACTATTATGTTCGCAACGTGATTGGATCCCGCTTATCCGGCTCGAAGGACCATTAAGATGTACGGTTAGGGACCTTACACCTTGACTTGATGCTGATTGATACACTGATGACTGATTGATTGATATTTATTGATAAAAGTATGATTGCATGATAAATGAGTGCACGCGGTATGAATGCTATTCGTGTACTAAATTAGCCGGCCCGGCGCAGGTAAAATGCTGACATATTGATATGAAAACTGTGCTGTGCTTGCACTGTACACACAACTTGTATGTTTATACGGGCGTCACTTACAGATTTACTCATTTGAATCTCTACAACACTGAACCCTCATAGCATAATCAATTTATAACCTCAGCGACGTTCAATTGGCTTTTATTCATCTCTTTTGTGGAATAGCTATTTGATTCACACCGTCTTACAGCAGGTCTTAGGGACTTCTATCATCAGTCACTTCTCAGTTGACTAACCCTAGGGTATTGTTGAGAGGCGTCTCCCAAGTTGCACCATGAAGTTACATCATCAAGTCGTTCGCATTCAGCCACATCATTGTTGCTATCATTTCGTGCTACTACAATCTGTCTTTAATAGATTTTCAACTGTACTGCTACAGCATTAGATTCAAGGTTGATTGGGAAAATTTGACAGTTTCGGGCTGCTTTATGTGCTGGCGTCTGTGTATCTGTATATTAAAGAGCATTCAACCTGTAACTCTATATTTCTGTCCCATCAGCATTTGACCGTTAATCAATGAATCTTCGCATATTTGTGTACACCCAAAAAAAAATCACAAAGGAAAAGATTACTATCACGTTTTTGCCAGTTTTGACGTCACAGTAGACATAATGATAATCTGAATTTATCGTTTTATGAGCCCTTCTAATTCCTGCCGAATTAACCTGAGTTAATCGCGACGGCAAAGTACACTGCAATAAATTAACTGTGCGTTTTATCGGCAGCTATCGGTGTATTTGTAATATGATAATGATTATGCGTCTTGCTTTTAATTTTGCGGTTGATTGTAATTGTGTAATGGTAACTACTGTTTTGAAACGCCATTTTATTATAAGTTATTTTCTCATTAACTTGCCATGTTAGTCGAGTCTGAAACGGTTTAGAAAAGTAGTTAGTACCTATGTATTAGTAAAATCTTGCAACAGATTTTCAAACAAGTTTCTTCCAACTGATTGAGCTGAAATTTTGCACACACCGTTGGGCCTACAACAGTTAGTCGTGGGTTCGAACCCAATCAGGCGCATTACTTTGTATAATTTATTTCATCACTACTGCTCTCAAAATAGTGAAGGAAAACATCGTGAGGAAACCGGCATGCCCTAAAACCAAAAATTCGAAGACATTTGTGACATCTACCAAACCGCGCTGGGCCCGCGTGGTGGATTACAGCCCATACGCAAAATACGCGCTTTGACGAGGAGTTGCGGACACCAGCCCGTTGTACAATACTAATACCAATACCATACATTATTATGACAGACGACATGACTTGATCCTGCAGTCAGGATCGGCTTCTCATGAGAGAACTCTTCAACGGTTGATAATACGGACGCGAAACTTTGCATACGCGTTCAGTGTTGATAGATTAACCTAATTTTCTTCTTTTAATTTTAATAAAAACTAGTTTTTTATTAAATAGTTTAACTTAAGTTAAATTTATTCTAATTTGGTTGAGAATCAGCGCATTCAGTCAGTTAAAAAACATGTGAATTTCTTGAATTATCAGTCCGTTCTGGTAGATTGATAGAAGACTATTCTGACACTATTGTAATAGCAGACTTGAGACCCTGGTGACAGACTTTTATGACGTCTATGGGCTTGGTTTTACATACCGCCAAGAAATATCTCTCTGACATGCCAGTTTCCTCAAGATGTTTCCCTTCACTGAAGGATGTGATAATTTATACAATACCTACGGACATGAATCCGAAAAATCAGAGCTACCTACGTGTCTTGGATTCGAATTCGAGAACTTTGACTTGCCAGTTTTTAGACTACCTAGAGAAGAAATTATGTAACACCAAAATGTAAGGTTTTGCACAAAACAGCACTCAATTGCAATCTCAATCTGAAAGATTTTGAAGGAAGACAAAGTTTTCAAACATAATAAAGCGAATGCTATAAAAAAATGTAATGATAGACAACGTTAAAAAACCCATGAATACCGCCTCCTTAATGCATGGGACTCGAACATAACGGGCGAAATGTGGTTTCCACCTATTATGAAGCCTCCTGTGTTTACAGGTGCGAGGTTATGTTGTTATTGTTAGATTGTCAAAATGAAAGTTATAGCAATCGAAAGTGTGTTGGTTTCTGAACATCTATAAAATCCTGAATAGAAATCCTTCTACTATGATGTAATTAATGATAGTCTCGATCTAGACAAGATATCAATTAAAGTATAATCTTGTGAATTAAGTATAAATGTTTTAACATTTATACTTGATGTCAAGATAATCAATAAAATATCTGTTCTTTTATTTACTAATGCTGCCTTCTTGAGATAATTCCACCTCTTAGATTATCCTCATTGCTAATCTAGAAATGACTAATAATATTGACACTAATTCAATCAAAATTTTATCAGTATGAACATTACATATTTAGCTATCTTTTAATTCATTTTAAAGGTACCAGTTAATTGAAGTTTGCGCTTAACTGATTATTATTCACCTAAAGAACTCATATTGTGTTACTTTGACTAACGATTTTCTATCAGTATCCATTTATACAATTATCGCATTATGTCATGCCTATGATACCTTGCCTCGTATTTTGCTAGTTTAAACAGAACAGCTCGCTATTGCTATTGACTGGGCACACCTCCAGACTCCTAGGCTGGCTCCTACTGAGAAATTCAACCAACATGTCAGCCCATCATTTACTATAATTTTATAAAGGATCGAGTCTACATTGTCAGAATCTGAGCGAATTAAGCATACTTCTTACTTGGTTTTGTAAAACTAACACTGCGTTTACTACATAGATCGCACCGGTGAAGAGTTGCAGTTGCAGTATGACTATAATTGCAGCATATGCCACTCATACGCAGAATAATCAATGATAATAAACCTAGAATAAGGTCGGCCCCAATATACGTCCCTGAGGTACTCCGTTAGTGCTCATTTCAACTCTTCTTCGCATTATTTGTTATGAACATAAACATACAGTCTTAGGGAACTTTAAATACCGTAGTTTTAACTTTCGGAAATATCACGCGCTAGACTGTGTATGTTTGTTCTAGTTTAGCAGGGAGTGGGAACACGGACTGCCAAAGCCTCCAGCCGTTTATTATTTTTGCTACCATTTCACTTATAAGTTAAGTACCGTATCTCCTGTATTTGTAGCTCAAAACATCATGCCTGTAAAGAACAAGAGATACTTAGAACCTCTTTGGTTATTTATGAATTGACTGATAAGGAAATAAACAATAAGGTCTTAATCAGAAGAATGAAAATGGTAGACCACAGAGCATATAAAGTACTGTGAGAGAGCGAAAAAAAATTTGATGAGAATGAAGACTGAATTTTTACACAACAAACCCTGACAGTCGTCTAGGTCTGTCTACCACGTATCTATATATACGTCCCCTCATAATATATGGAATAACATATGGAAAAATCTAACTTGATAGAAATTACAGCTGCCAAACTAAAGGGACTAGTTAGACTAGGTTTGGTCAGGCCTAGGCTTAGTTTAGACTCCAGATCTTCCACAAATTACAACTTTCTGCTAAATTACTTGTCAACCTTTATATTATGTTTATCAATGTAACTTGTGGAGATACTCGTAAATAAAAAAATAAAAAACTTGAGAGGTGTCAAGGGACACCCGGATGGAACGAAGTTCTTTCGATTAACTAGTGAAGGATTTGTAATAAAATTTTATTTTGTTTAAGTTATAATAATATTTTTTTATTATTAACAAATATAATGTTCACTCAACAAAAATAATCGTCGCGACACCACACTGTTCAATGCGAAATAGAAATGAAACAAACGCATTGCAACCTTCATTTATTTTTAAAAAGCAAAAAGTGTCGTGACAACTTTTTCGTAAGAATTTTTTCCGTCTAGCCCCCTTTCGCAACGCGCGATAAGGAACTTCGTTCCAAAAAATTTGAATTTTACCCTAAATAAAATTATAGGCTTAATAAATATATGTACGCCCTGACAGCTTTCATTTTAACCAAGTTAAATAAGATCTTTATCAATTGATTTATATTTGCGAGTTAGACTGTGTTCCCCTTTCCACTATGTCGTAACCACAGATAACCTATGGGTCGTAACGATTAATTTATCGTTGGTTTTTAGTTGGCAAAAATAGTGGATGACATGCAGTAATCGAGTCAAGCAAGACATGAGAATCAATTGATTGGGTTATGTATTTTCTGTCACAGAATTTCGACATTGGAAGGTAAAATAAGAATAACAAATTGTTCGCAAATCTTTTTATTGTATCACACGTAAGGACATTTTCTAAATACTGTAATTAAGATTTAGAACCACTTCAAACAATTCAATACATCTTAGTTGAGTTCCTCGGGGAGGACGACGGCGGCTTCAGGGATGACGGGGACTCCGATCTGGATGGGCTCGACAGCCTCAGGGTGGGTAATACCGATGGGGTTCACGGCAATAGGGGGGCTGATGGGAGAGGGCTCAGGAGCGACAATACCGATGGGGTGCACTGGAATGACGGGAGCGACCTCAACAACCTGCACGGGCTCAGGAGCGGAGTCCACAATGTGGACGGGCTCAGGCTTGATCTCGACGTGCTCTGGGGCGAGTGCGGGTCCGACGGAGATGGGGCTGGACTCAACAGCAGCCTCGTTGATGTTCAGGATAATCTGGACCAGAGGAGTGCTGGCAGCGGGGGAAGGAGCGGGAGCAACAATCACGGGGGTGGGGATGATAGCGGGCTCCTCAACGACGGCACCACTGTCGGGAACGGGGAAGGGAACGATGGCGGGGCCAACAGAGATGCCTTCAACGGGGTTGATGATGGCAGGTCCAACAGAGATGCCTTCAACGGGGTTGATGATGGCGGGTCCGACGGCGACGGGCTCGGGCTTGACTCCGAGGATGTCGAGGAGCATCTCTTCGAGGGCGGCGGCGGTAGCGGGGTCGGTGCTGGGGCTCTGGATTGCGGCGATGATCTGTTCGATCTCGGCGATCTCAGACCTCAGAGGCCTGAAGACGGCGGCCGAAGCCACGGCGACGAGAAGGGTGATGGCGATGAAGTATTTCATTTTGACAGTATCTGAAAATGAAGTTTAGTGTGATATTACAGAGTTGAAATTGTAAAATTTACTTATGAATAATGTATTTCCTAATATGGTGAACAAAAAGAATGACTGAACATAATACTTACTTTATAAGACGCGTATCGAAGACGACTTGTCTCATTCAAGTTTCGAACACTATTTATATTGACTATTATCTACGTATTACTTAGTGATTAGTTATTATCTTAGGATTAGCTTAAGCGCCCTAAGCCATGTTCCGGCCTAAGGTTTTGTAAACTCCAATGACCTTTACGTGTAGCTTCATTTTATTAGTGCGAACTGCCATTAGTTAGCAGTAGTTTGATTTACAGCAGACTGATAAGGATTTACATACAAAGATAGATTATTACCCATATCGGTTTCCCTTGATACAAATCATGGTTTAGGTTTTGAGTTGAGCAAATCATTGTTGGCGGTTCAAACTCTTGGTTTTTCAACAGATATTAAGTTGTATAGTGTCTGTTGTTATTATAAAAATATAATTATAGTTAAATTATGAATAAGTACTTAGAAGACTCTTGAGAATTTTACTTCGATATTTTTTAACAAATCTTTTATTTTTCTTATCTTATTTTTTTTTTTCTATATAGTATCGTAGATCCTGTAGTTTGATTATGCTAGAATTACTTTTTCTTTTCAATTCCCTTTTGTAACAAATTGTACAACCTAGCTCGTTGCAAATAATCGCAGCTGCTCGGGTCATCTTCAAGTTAAGCCGTGCTTGCCTAGGTAGGTTCATAGGTGGTTGATCACCCATTGCGTACCTTTGGTCCCTGCTGTCATTTAGATATTTGACAGCCGTTACAGGTATTGGCCCGAAGGTCAGGCAACTCAGTACTAACTCGGTTATATTAAGGGTCGATATTTTCTGTTTCAGACGTGCGATTTCCAGTCTGTTTTCAGCTTTTTTAGACAAAACTAGGCCTCCGCCGACGTATTGACCATAACGCGCGCATTTTACACGCGCGTCTGGACTTCATCCCTTATTTTCAGAGAAATTCCTTAAAATTAATTGTTTTTCCAAATTTTCTTTTACATTTTAAATTTGATTATAGTTGCAATAGTCCTCACCCTTCTTCCCTGAATTCTGGTCCACGTTCCGTGTCCCGGTCTCCAGGTTGTGGGGTGAAATTCCAAATTTTTTCTTTCGTAAACTGGTTTTTTGAAATTCTCAAAAACTCAAAATTTTTGTTTGGTCCATAGTAAGTTTTATTCCACAGCTCGCTAGCCCGCGTGGATACGCGTCTTTGGACACCGCGCTCGCGCTCCTAGCTCGAAAAAAATTTGTCCGCCCACCCGCCCTCTGGTCTAAGTATAGGAACTTAGGGAGGTAGACGTGGGATTTTCGACAAATTTTTTTCTTTCCAAGTTTATTCTCCTTTGTATACTTTAGGCCTGTACATAGGGATTTCTTAAGGGAAAGCTTATTTTTAACCATTTTGACCTAGTTTATTAATTTATTTTTAAGATATTTTAAATTTTAACTTAGTAATTTTGTGTGACAGTAATTGTCTTTGTCAGCAGACGACTACTATCATTTGACTTGTTTATATTTTATTTGATTGTGTTTGTTTTTTACTGACTGTGTTCCCCCCTTTACAGGGACACAGTTAAGTCCAGTGTCCTCTCACAAACTTCTCTTCCCGAGCGGGTATTACTGACCGGGCCCCCACTTTACAGGGGTACGTTTTAAATTTTATTTTTATTAGAAGCGCTCGAGAGCAATATGTTCCGCACCCCATCCGCTACCTTGAGGACGTTAGGCTCCAGGAGTTCGACGCTATCGCCGGAGAAAGCGGGACCTTCTTCTGCTGACGCGAGGAGGAGAATCTCCTTCGGAGACAACACTCCTTCCGCCTCGCGGGGGAACCCTGCCACTCCGGGGACGCGCCGAGCTCCTGTAGAGACTTCGGCGCCGCTCAGGAGGCCTGAGGCGAGGTACCGCAGTCGCACTGAGGAGGCGAGAGCTTGTCCGAACAAGGCTAAGGTCAACTTGGGCAACTCTCGCAACCTCAAGGCCGAAATTAAAACTGCGGTGCTCGAAGCCATAAACAGGCTTTATGAGCTGGGTGAAGGAGTCCGAGCGAAACAAGACTCTTTCCAGAATCTCGTCCCCCGTGTCCATCTCGTGTGTTGAGGAGACAACTACGGAGTGCAGCGTGGATCGCTCCATAGTTGGGAAAAGGATGGCAGGAAAACACTTTTAAAATTTTTGGTACCTATAATTATGCAATGCGCATATGAATCCGAAAAATCAGAGGTCTTTGTTCAAACTCGAGAGCTACCCTTGCTATTTACATATTTTATAGATTAGATGCCGACTTACGAGTTATAATATCGTCGGTTTGAACTCAAAAAGGCGCGTTACTTTTTGTAATGCATTTTAACTGCTCTCGGAACGACGAAGGAAATGTCCTAGAACCAAAAATACGAAGACAAGAGACTACATCTACAACCTTACCATCACTAGTCCCGCGTGGTGGATCTCCCACTCCCTCTTAATCTCTCTCAAGAGAAGGCCTATGTCCCAACAGTGGGAACAATATAGGACGATTATACGTATGCTATACTGACTGATATCAAGTGAACTATTTAATCCGACCATTGTCCAGTCATATGCTATAGCAGGTCATAATATGCACGCCCTCTTACATGAGACTTCAACATACCTAACTGGCGAAATGTGGGTATTACTTACCATATTAGGTATACATGTCCGCCTAACCCTTCCCGCATTACAGGCGTGATGATATGTCCAGTAGGGGCCTAGTAATGTAAGCATGAGAATGGCCGAAGATAGATCTTAGTGGCGTCTCACTATCTCAAGCAGCGTCCGGATAAACTAGATTAATCAAAAGATAGTTTCCAGTCGGTTAATTTTACTGTAACTTCTTAAAAAAGCAGTTTCAAACTTAGATAGGTACTCATGTTAAATACTAAATTGGTGGTTATGATGTCTGCTGTGGAGATCGGATGAACGCATTTCCATACAAAATCATAATTTTCATTATCCTTGGTAGCTTTCTTCCATCCATTGCTTGCTGACAAACAAAATATTTGAACTTAATACTAGTTAATTCAATTCAATTCAATTCAATTCAATTCAATTTATTTATTTCAGGCTACAATGACCCATAGATATATACCTTATAAACTAAAATATATAAAATTAATACAAAAAGTGAACTTTAATGATTCTATCCCACATTTGTAGGCACTCCAAGGTACTCCATCTTCAAAATGTTTTGACCTTTATTTGAGAACATAAATAGTGTAATGTATATTGAAATGTGTTGAGTCCGCGCTTGTACCAAGAATTAACAAGTTATATTTTTTACACTCACTGAAAGACGATATTTTGGAAAAAAAAATAGACTTGTTCCTGTAGCAGCCGCTAGCTGTAGCATCGAAGGTGTGACTGCCTCATTTGACTATTTTGTAGCGTACTAGCTAGCGGCTAGTGTTTATTTGGTCATTAACAATTTAGTCCCGTGATCCTTGATTATTGGGGAAGAAAATTAAAAATCGAAAATGTCAGTGTAGTCGTCTATTTGGCTAGGCCCATACGGGACTACGGGTTTCATTTTTATGAGTAAACAGGTAATGAGATCATAGATATAAACCCAATTAAAAACGTATTCATTAAAAATACTGTTTGTTTTATGTTCAGCTATGAATTTTATGTTATTAGTAAAATTAAAACAAATTGTGTAAATTCAGCAAATCACTTTTATTGCATCACATGTAGAAAAAAACATTTTATAGATACAACAAGTCGATGAATGCTTCTGCTACTGCTTAGTTAAGTTCTTCGGGGAGCACGACTGCGGCTTCAGGGATGACGGGGACACCGATCTGGATGGGCTCAGCGGGCTGAGGGGCGACAACACCGATGGGGTGCACGGCAATAGGGGGGCTGATGGGAGAGGGCACGGGCCAAGGAGCGACCTCAACAACCTGCACGGGCTCGGGAGCGGCCTCAACAACATGCACGGGCTCAGGAGCGGACTCCACAATGTGGACGGGCTCAGGCTTGATCTCGGCGGGGGCGAGTGCGGGTCCGACGGAGACGGGGCTGGACGCGGCCTGGTTGATGTTCAGGATGATCTGCACCAGAGGAGTGCCGGTAGCGATCTCGCTGGAGGCGGGACCTTCTACGATGGCGACGGGAGAGGGGACGATGGGCTCCTCAGCGACAGCACCACCGTCGGGAAGGGGGAAGGGAATGATGGCGGGGCCAACAGATATGCCTTCAACGGGGTTAATGATGGCGGGTCCAACGGCGATGGGCTCGGGCTTGATTCCGAGGACATCGAGGAGCATCTCTTCGAGGGCGGCGGCGGTAGCGGGGTCGGTGCTGGGGCTCTGGATAGCGGCGATGATCTCCTGGATCTCGGCGATCTCAGACCTCAGAGGCCTGACAGCGGCCGAAGCCACGGCGACGAGAAGGGTGATGGCGATGAAGTATTTCATTTTGACAGTATCTGAAAATTAAATAAGGATAACTGGTAATGTTCACTATAGGCCAAAATAGCCGTTTTGTAATAGTCCTGGCAAAGCTAGAATGAAGCAGATATGCTGATATGATGATGGCGGGCGAGCAGGATAAAATCCACTACCAGTGGTCCAAATTAACACGGGATAGAAAAAAATGGAAGTCACTGAACCGAACTTTGCCCGGATGTAAAATAATGCAGGCTAAATAGATTTCACTTTTAAAAAGGTGCGTACTTACTTTATGAAACGCGCTTCGAAGACGACTTGCTTTTCAAAATTATTGTATAGTATTTATATTGAATTTTATCTTGATTCAACTGCAATTTGGATTATCGTATTTCATGATAGGTAGGGTGTAAAAGTTAAGAGCCCCATTAAGATAATGACTAGATATGGTTTTGCACGTTTCATGGCGCCAATAGAACAGCCGATACTACCTATATATACCACCCACCTAGTACCTAGGCATTTAGTAGGAGAAACAGGAGTCAGGCCTTCTGGTCCTCCTTTTATATGCTTAGTTCATAGATCAGTTGTTATGTTTAGTTTTGGCTCTTTGTGTTTTGCAATGTCGCACTATGCACGTTTAGATTGAACTGCAAAACCTTATCACAATGATTACTTGCAACATTTTAATAAAAGTTTATTTGTGGTCTACGTTTCTGGATTATATTGTATAATAATATGTAATTTCGTAAGTAAAGTCACGTACACCAATATGTTTACACTTTCCTAAATTTAAAAACAATTTAAGCGAGAAATAACGAATGTACCTAACTTGGAGATAGGATGATTTTCATGAAAATAAGAGTTCCAAAACACTATGGTCGTAACAACATGCTATTTTAATCAGAACAGTAGGAGAAAAACACTTTTAAAAGTTGTTAAGTGTTTACATGTTGACGCTCCGCTCGCGACTGTATAGACTACAGATTTACATTTATCTTTAGGAGTGCAGTCCTTAAGGGCTTTCAGGTACTGAATAACATTGCCAACAGGGCGCTCTAAACATTTGTAAAAGTTTTTGGTAGGTAAAAAATTTGTGAAATTTCCGTAATATTCCCGTGGGTATTGATAGGTACAAGAGTGGTCATATTTAGAGGAGGCTTTCACTTACTGTAGATGGATTCTTGCAGATTCAATGAAAACAGTACTTACACATAGAACTAAATCAGCTTTATTAGTCAAGATTTGTTTGTCTATTATTTGTCATTTTACATACAATTATAAATTAAACTAAACTAACATTTAAACTATTAACTTATCAAATGGCGTCAAAAAACTCCTCAACGCTGTCAACTGGTAAAGTCCCCAGGAGACTGGCGGCGCGGCGGCGTTACCGCGCTGTATGGTAGGCAACGCTAAGCCTTTAGCCAAGGTCAAAACCAGCCCTAGGGTCACGGGAAGCTTCAGCTAAGCGTTTAGGAATTTCCTTGAAAAGGCCACTGTGAGCAATCGAACCCCACGGTCCTCGAGTTTCAACCGCAAACGGCTCGAAAATATAGTTACAATAAGATTACTTTAGTAACGCCGCTTAAGGTTCTCCGCAGCCGAAGCGGCAGCCCCTGCATAGCACGATGAACTAGGAAGATGGGAAGGCGTAAGACTATCGACACATGTTGCGTCCCACGCTAAAAGCCTTCCCATCCTCCATGGAAACAAAGAAATGCCGTTCGGTCTCTTGTCACCATCGCGTGCCAAGCCATTTAGGTTCTAATAAACCGCACTTCAGCTGCATGACAGGCCGTGGTATCCGAGGCTGTTGACAACTACACCAGAGTGCGAGAGCGATGAGGAGAACAACATGGGGCACCTAGGCGTAGAGCAACAGCGAAGCGAAAAGTGGTGTCGTCGAGCAACGTGCTTGTGTGCTCGACGACGGTAGTGCGTGAAGCCAAAGACCCAACTCCCACTCACCCACAGCTAGCACAATAAACATGATTTTTCATCCAAAAAAAAGTCGTTAGTTATTGTTACTTAGAGTCAAGTTACTTATCTTATAAAATAGATCATGATGATTGCAACAGCGTCGAAATATCGGGAGCTCACAGAAACAAATGAAAATCACGGATGTAATCCAGTAAACTTACGGGATTATACCTATCCGTGATTTTCATTTGTTTCTGTGAGCTCCTAAGTAAAGTACTTTTAGGTACTTTATTTAGTTTGACGAAGTACAGAATGCTTGGTTGACGGCTTCGTGATGAGGTGGTTTACACCCTGTATATATTATTATGACCACTTAAGTGTGCAGTTCCAGCTGCTTTTCAAGCAAAAATACATATTCAAGCGCCAGAAGAACCATAAAACACTATATAACGGCAATTAGGTATCTCTCTCGCCTCGCCTGTTCATGGCGAATTCAATTTCGACGTTGTTTTGAAACAAAGGCACGCGATGTGTTTGTTATAAATAATGACCGGTCATTTAAGTTACGAAGATAATAAATAAGGAAGTTTGTGCGAAGTTCCAAATCCTATCAATACCTACTGCGTCTTTATCAGCATATAATCACATTATTGTTAATGTCCTGTCTTTGCCGTAAAGTCATCTTTGTGTTTGAGAAAGTGTTCATTTGTAATTGATTTCTTTAGTTTTATTGCGAGTTTTTTTTGTCTACGTACCACCTGAAAAGTGTCTTAATGTACTTTATCAAAATCAATACGATCATCAAATCCTTGTACAGTTTTTAAATGGGATATATTAATAAACTGTACAAGGATTTATTGGCGTGTGATAAAATTCTGACCTAACATTGAATCGTTGCTTAGTGCGACACTAGATGGCGCTCTGTGTAATGCCCAGCGATTTATATTTATTTATTTATTGCAGTTTCATGTTAAGGAATCAGGTATTACTTTGCGGAAATCTATGCCATGGAATATTTATCCAGTTTTGCATGCAGGACCACTAAAAAGCACGATCAAAGATAAAAATAAAAGAAATTGAAATAAGTTACAACAAGTAAAAAAAAATCAGCGTCCAGCCGAGTGCGTGCAGAACAGGTTTTGGTGAAAGAAAGAAAATGCATTTATTAGTCCGCCAGGACAAAACACACGAAAACAAAGGGTGCGTACCATTTGATATAATAACAAGAGTTCTAACGATCACATGACCTAAATTCATTTCATATAAGTACTTTTTTTTTTTACTTTTTATATATAATTAATTATTAATATATTTTCAGTTTACCTAATTTTATATGGTTTAATTAACATTTTCTATAATGAACATTTGAACTAATATTCAATTAGTATATAATATTTAGGCAAACGGGACGGGGATGAGCTGCAGGTGGGACAATTTGGAGTTGGACGTCGGAATCACCGGGGCCACCAACTGGCTAGTTTTATGGAGAAGGAGGGCCTCTATATGATGAACACCTTCTTCAAAAAGCGTGAACGCAGGAAGTGGACCTGGCAGAGCCCAGATGGTGCAACAAAAAACGAGATTGACTTCATCATGTCAACCAAGAAGCAAATGTTCAATGATGTCTCTGTGATCAATTCGGTGAAAACATCAATATCAAGCTAGAAAAGTCTCGACTCACGACTGATAACGTCTGCGCTCCGTCCGGCACAGATCCAAATGCAAAATCCCGAGAGCTTTCAGCTCGAAATCCAGAATCGTTTCGAATGCCTAGGGAACTCAGTGGACGAATACAACGAAAGGTTCGTGGAAAGTGTCCATACGACCGGGTCTAAGTTCTTCAAGACACGTCGTACAGATCAGAAAAAAGAGGTTCTTCGATCAAACTCTCAAGCTCATGAAGGAGCGGCGTGAGATGATCCTGCAGTCTTCAGACGAGGCATCGAAATACCAGCAGCTCAATAGACGGATCTCTAAATCCTTGAAGAGCGACCTCCGCCGCTTTAATACCGAGCGTATTAAAGACGCGATCGAGCCGAATAAAGGCTCCAAAGTTTTTTCAAGAGATCTGGCTATTGGGCAGGGCCAGCTCACGAAACTGAAGACCGACGATGGCAGAATCTTATGCGCCAAACCGGAGCTACTGAGGGAGATCGAGAGCTTCTATGGACATTTGAACACGTCAACCAGCAAACCCATTGATGACCTAGTAAACGACTCAAGAGCTAGACTAACCCGACGCTATACCGAGGACATCCCGGACGTCAGCCTGTACGAGATTAGGATGGCTCTGAAACAGCTCAAAAACAACAAGGCACCGGGTGATGACGGAATTACGGCCGAACTCCTGAGGCCTGTTTAATTCCGTCATACTCGAGGGGAAAACGCCACAGGCATGGTGCAGGGGTGTGGTGGTGTTCTTCTTCAAGAAGGGTGACAATGCCCGGTTGAAGAATAACAGGCCCATCTCACTTCTAAGCCATGTCTACAAGTTGTATTCAAGAGTCATCACGAATCGTCTCGCGCGCATGTTTGACGATTTCCAGCCACCCGAACAAGCCGGTTTCCGTAAAGGCTTTAGCACCGTGGACCACATACATACGCTTCGGCAGGTATACAGAAGACCGAAGAGTACAACTTGCCTCTCTGTTTAGCGTTTGTGGACTACGAGAAAGAATTTGATTCGATCGAGACCTGGGCTGTATTGCAGTCTCTCCAACGGTGCCAAATTGACTACCGGTGCATCGAGGTGTTGAAGTGTTTGTACAAAACGCCACCATGTCAGTCCGACTTCAGGACGAAGCCTCGGAACCTATCCTTCTGCAGCGAGGTGTATGACAGGGAGACGTCATATCTCCGAAACTGTTCACCGCTGCACTCGCCATTGACTTGATGCCTAGCCCTCTCCAGTCCAGAACCTTGAAGACATCCTCCAAGTCTCGGTTTGCCGACGATATAGTGGTCATGACAGGTCGTCAGGTTCAAACCCACGACTTACTGTGCCACCGCTGCTCTCCGTTGGTTTTGGTGGCAAATTGGTCAAATTAGAATAGGCTTGTTTCCACCATCAATAAATTGCAAATCTATTTAGTCCGTCAGTTAGAGTATTGGAAAATAATGGAAGTGTACTATTTGTTTTTATAAATCAAGAATATTGACAAAGTTACAACGCATCAAAACTCGGGAGTGGGGGCTCGTGACGTCGCCAACGCACTAAAAATTATAGCACGGCAGGCGTGACGTATTGAGAATTTTAAAAGCGTCGTATCTTCGTCAATTTTGGTCTACGTAACAAAAGATAAATTACGGTACGTGTCAAATATTTTTCAACCGACTTCCAAAAAGAGGAGGTTCTCAATTCGTCTGTATTTTTTTTTGTATCCTCAGAACTTTCGGCTGGGTGAACTGATTTTGATGTTAATGGAACTCTTCAAAAATACACGGCAAAGCTGCAGTGATTGCTGCAAACGCTTGGTTGTTTATTGTTTATACAATATCATGACGTAACATCACGCCTGTATCCTTTGAGGGGGTACTCAGGAGTGTATAATACACCCAGATTTCGATAGTTAGGTGTGTTAAGTTCCATTTATTGGGGATAAGCCCTATTACCGTGACATGTATTGTTTTTTTTATTTCATTTTAAAGGATGTAGGTACTTCAAGGGTACATTGATGAGAATTTGGTTAGGTTCTGATTACTTCTGATTATGGGATCCATGACAAAGGAACGGAACTCTTAAATTCTTAAGAGCAAATTAACGATACTCGGCCGAATCTTATATAGGCTATCCGGATATTTGAGTCACCTACCATAACGTCGCTATTAACCGACTTCAAAAATAAGGAGGTTCTCAATTCAATGTTCCCCGATTACTCGAAGATGGCTGGACCGATTTGGTTTTTATTAAGTTTTTTAAAAGGGTATAACTTCCCAGGTGGTCTCATAATCATCAAATCAGGATCTGATGATGGAATCCTGGAGAAATAGAGAGAACTCTTCACATTTTATAGGCACACTAGAAACGATTAGGGTAGTTTTAGGAAGTGTACTTTCTATAAGTGATCTCATTTCAATTTGATAAAGATCTGATGAACTTCGGAGATAGGCAACGGAACTCCTCAATAAATGATAGCAAATGTACTGGGATTGCTGAAATCTCATATCTGTCTATTGTTTACACCAGTTCATATCAGAAAATCACGCCGGTACGCTTTGAAGGGATAAGCACATGTGAACCACTAAAAGTGAAAAACAAAACTTTATACAAAAAAAAAATAAAACCGACTTCAGAGAAAACAAAAAAGTGAAAAATAACTTTAGCTTCAGAAGTCGGTGACAGAAAAACTAAATTAATCAAACAAAGATCACCGACTTCTAAATTAAAGTTATTTTTCACTTTTTTTGGTTTCTCTGAAGTCGGTTTTATTTTTAGTAAAAAAGTTTTATTGAAAATCTAACTGACGGGCTAACTCGATTTTTTCAGCACACAAACCTTATTCGACTTATGTTCACTTCATTTTACAGAAGAGCTTATTTCAACACTCAGGCATCATAAGTTCATTTTCCATCGAATAAAAAAAATACGATTTTGGAAGACCTGAGCAGTTCTAAATTCCTTTTCCATAATCCCACCACACTTGTTTGCAAAGATTGTAATAAGTTCGTTTCAAGAGGATGGTAGGGTAGTTGAAAAGATGATTTAAAAACGGTTTTTGTACTATCAATTGTTTATTGCATTATTTGTCAAAATTAAGGATTTCAATCAGTGAGCATTTAGTTGAGTTCTTCGGGGAGGATGACAGCGGCCTCGGGGATGACGGGGACTCCGATCTGGACGGGCTCGACGGGCACGGGGGCGACCTCCACAACCTGGACGGGCTCAGGGGCGGCCTCAACAATCTGCACGGGCTCAGCGGGAATCTCACCGATGGGCTCAGGGCGACCGATGGGCTCAGGCCTGGGGATGAAATGACCTTCTTCAGGGGCGAGGTCGGCGACGGGTCCGACAGCGATGGGGTTGGACTGAGCGGCCTGGTTGATGTTCACGATGATCTGGACAAGAGGTTTGTGGGCAACGGGGGCTGCGGCGTCAATAGCGGGGCCGGGAACTATGGGCTCCTGAACGACGGCACCACCGTCGGGATGGGGGAAGGGAATGATGGCGGGGCCAACAGATATGCCTTCCGTTGGAGACACTCCGAGGACATCGAAGAGCATCTGTTCGAGGGCGGCGGCGGTGGCGGGGTCGGTGCTGGGGCTGTAGATGGCGGCGATGATCTCCTGGATTTCGGCGGCCTCAGTGCTTATAGGGGTGGGCTTGACGGCGGGCAAAGTCAAGGCCGAAGCCGCGGCGGCGAGGAGGGTGATGGCGATGAAGTATTTCATTTTGATTTATCTGGAAATAGAGTTTATGTTAGCTGGCATAAATTTGGGGCCGCAGAAGTTTATGTTCCTGACTTACATGATTGGATCCAATCTAAGTTGAAGAGATAATAAATTACAGACAATCGTTTCTACTCAAATAGATTTAAAATCAGCGTTCAAATGGCCAACATATTCAAGTTTGTATAATTGGAAATGAAAAAAATTGCGGCCATAAATAGGTAGGCATTTATGACCAGAAAAACGTCTTCGTCAATTTTGAAAATATTACTTGTTCAAGTATACTTACCTTTGTCTGCTTTTACACGACTGTAGTACTTTTGGTTTTCATGCACTTTTATATGGTTGGTTTATCTATAAATTGAAGGGGTAATAGAAAATTATCTGACTGCAAGTACTGAAGTATTTCTCATTTACAACTCTGCTTGGATAAGGTGTCTACGTTTTATTTGGGTGCATAAATTTTATTTATGTTCTTTTCCTGATTAATGTGATTTTCCCACGTACGTAGTAAATAATAACATTTCTTCAATTTATGTAAAAATATTGCGCAATATTTGACAATCAATAAGGCATGTCTAAGGTAATAAATAATTGGGTAATTTGGAACATCATGCGACAAAAAGTCAGAAAGCCAAGTACTTCAGTTTTTGTCTATTAATCTGTTAGAAGAATGAATGGTAAATAAATAATCGCAGGTGCTACATTTCCCTGCCGGGGCTGCCGCACTGTTCGAAAGAGATACCGTAGCCCCGGAACATAAAGGGCGAGGAAGGAACAATGGATGGGTTTTAGTCAGTAAAAGTCCGCTCCGCCCAGAGTGGGAGAAGTTATTTGATGATTTGACATCCGAAATAAAAAAAAGGTGCTACATTTCCATCAGTTGATACATAGTCAAGTAAGGAAAATCATCGAAAGGTCAACACCTCTTTTGGCAGTTGAAAATATGGAACATAAAATCACGCATGTTAGGTATCCCCGAGGGGCGAGGTAAAGGCATTGTACCTGTACACCTCTACCTTAGCACTCGGCTTAGTCCATACGTTTTTTGGCCCTGGCTGGAGGCCTTAAACTCATGTGAAAACTCCACTGTAGCCCGAGAAAATCAAATATTCTCACGATTTTTGCAATATTTGGAGGTTAGTGTTAGGATGTACGAGTATGTTGATTAGAATATGATTCACGGCTGTAGACGTATGTAGTTACAGAATTATGATCATTAAAATCATCAATAAAACCCTGTTCATGTAACTTGATTGAATGACTTTTTGATGAAATATTCATCCAAATTGCAAAAAACGTTTCAAATTTTGAATTTCGCAGGCTACCGTGGAGCTTCTAGGTTGATGCCATGCCATTAAAAAACAAGTGCGAGTCGGACTCGCCCATGAAGGATTCCGTAGCAGATTGAATGAAAGGTAAATTGCGGTAACGATTTATGACGTATCAAACCAATTTTCGGTGGAAGTTTACATGGTAATGTACATCATATAATTTTTTTTAGTTTTATCATTCTCATATTTTAGAAGTTACAGGGAGCGGGGGGGACACATTTTACCACTTTGGAAGTGTCTCTCGCGCAAACTAGTCAGTTTAGAAAAAAATTATATTAAACCTCCATATAATTTTTTAAGGCCAATCCATAGATACCCCCCACACGTATGGGTTTGATGTTTTTTTCTTCAGTTATTGTTTTATTTTTCTGTTTTTGTGTAAAAATCTTAATGCGGTTCACGGAATACATCTACTTACGAACTGTCAACAGCATAGTTCTTATAGTTTCGGAAAAAAGTGGCTGTGACATACGGACGAACAGACAGACAGACATGACGAATCCATAAGAGTTCCGTTTTTTGCTATTTGGCTACGGAACCCTAAAAACTAAATTAAACTATAATTTGATTTTATAAAGATCTTTCCTATTCTGATTCCTCTTTAAAAATACTTCAGGTATCAAATTCATTTCCTTATGATATAGTTTAAATAAGTAATACCATATAAGTTACCTTTTTCTGTTCCCTATTACCCATAAATTGATATTGTATGGATTTATCATTGACAACTTATTAGTCATTCCTCAAGCTCGAGACTTATCCATAGTATATTTACGATTATCAATAATTTGTCATCTTGCTTCCGAGCATTCGGTTGAGCAAGGTGCCAACTCGAGTTTCATAGTCGCCAGTTGACGAACAGGCCCGTTGAGCTTGTGTTTAATCGTGCAATCTCGTGAATGTATAAAACTGTAGAATTGGAAAGCTTGAAATTGGCTCATCATTTGAAGTCCTTGACTGTACCTAATCATTTCTTATTTTTAACCGAGTTCCAAAAAGGAGGAGGTTCTCTATTCGACTGTATGTATTTTTTTTTTTTTTTTTATGTATGTTCCCCGATTACTCGAAGACGCCTGAACCGATTTGAAAAATTCTTTTTTTGTTTGAAAGGGTATACTTCCAAGTTAGTCCCATAGTCGCCAAGTCGGGATCTGATGATGGAATCTTGGCGAAATCGAGGGAACTCTTCAAATTTTATAGGATAACGTACAGCAATTTTGGTATTTTCTACAACAAGTGAAGCATTTGCGTTTGATAAGAACCATTCTACCATCAGATCTGATGATGAAGCCAAGAGTCACGGAACTCCATAATGAGACAATGTATCCTAGTCGTGTTTGGGCTTGTTGTAATTGTAACGGTATGCACTTTCCATGTGTATCAAGCACATGTGAACCACTAAAAAGTAAAAATAAAAACTTTTTTGCAAAAAATAAAACCGACCAAACGAAGTTGTTTTTCACTTTTTTGTTTTTTTTTTTGAAGTCGGTTTTATTTTTTGCAAAAAAGTTTTTTATTCATTTGCGTAACACTGGAACGGAACAATGTGGTCGACAAACAGCATGACCCTGGGTGCCGCTTGCTGTAAGTCCGACGTCATAAAAAAGTAAATGAGTTATTGTTGTTGTTGTTATTGTTTGTTTGTTATTGTATGTATGCTAAATATTTAACGAGGTTTTAATTAGAGATGCGCAAATACATATTACGCAGATAAATAAAGAACTTTATTATTATTACTAGCTGACCCGCGCAACTTCGTCTGCGACACATAAGTGAAATACAGGGTTACAGAGAGTGGGTCGTAAGCACCTCTAATACAATTGTCAAAGAGCACATCACATCACACACATCATTCCGCATAATGAAAAGCGCGTCCGGTACATGATCATTATTTTGCTGCGAGTTATTTAAAACGGTGTATCTCTGATATTCATTGAAATCAAATTACGTATTCAAGGGCAATTATGTTTAAAATGAAATACTTGTGATTAACAACGTATTTATTTTGATAAGGATAAATTACCATGTTTATAAAAACAGTTTAAAGGGCTTCTCTCGACGTCCTAACGTCTTCATCCTTAGCCACTCGATGACAGTCATACTCCATCTAGGTCTGAAGTTCTCATCAACGTGTATGAAATGAGCCGCGACACGATATAGCTGCTGTAAACTGTTGCGGACCTCTTACAACTGTAAGCTATTTCAAATTTCGAACTCTACGTGCCTATGAGGCCGTGTCCTAAAGTGCACAACCTCTTTAAAGCTTAGAAACCTTCAAATGCGGTGTTAATATAGTACGGTGACTATCGAGACATTCCAATTTTAAAGAGTATTAGCACCAAGTTTTTATGTGAGTTCAACGTTTTTTGAATAAAATAGGATTGAGTTTTCAAACATTTATCAAAATAACATGTACTCGTAGTTTAAATCAAAAGCACTAAGGTCCATGTTCACCAAAAACATGACGGTCTGATTATCTAAAAACGGCTGTTTAAAATACATTTTTGTATGGGAACATGTCTCAGACAGCGGATTTTAGAAAATCAGACCGTTATCTCTTCGGTGAGCATGGACCTAAGGAGTGTTGATATCAAATTCGAAACGAATCACCGCCAAAATAACTTTCTACCCCTTTTTAACCCCGTTAGAATTTCAATTAAACACGTTGAAGTATATCCATAAAGGATAGGTGGATGATGGAAACGACTGTTCATTGTGAAGTTCCTTTTATTACTGTTCAACGACTACATTACTTACTTACTAGAGTATGAATGCTTAGCTTGCTAAACGTGACCTGTTATTGGACCGACGACTGTCTTAATGGGGATCGGCAAAGGCATGTCCTTACAACGTCTTCCATCAATTCTGTTAAAAATTTGAAATAGATTGGACCAGTAGTTCGTTGTATTATTTTATTTATAATATGTATTATACAGGGTGGAAACGGTAAACCTTAACCGTTGAGTATTAGAAACAGGATCGATTGGCATCAAAAAAATGTTGTGTAAAATAGCAAGTTTCTTGCTACCTGTACGTTTTTTTATTAAATCTGTGAATGGGGATCAACATTTCTGGAAAAAATTACGGGTTGTTTTCTAAGACCATTTTTGTGTAGCTGCAGCTCCCCTTACTGCCCCGTTTACCGTTTCCATCCTGTATTACCAACTACTTAGACCGAGGAAGGCCGATTTTCTTGAGTTCCGCTATTTTGGGCGTATTCACTTTAAAAATCAAATTTCAAAAAAATTGAGAAATTATATTTACCTGTATTAGATTTGAAGTATTTAAAGGTTTTAACACCTTTAAATGGTTTACACTCCATTGGATTTTATTCTATAGGTGTATGAAGTTAGTTAATTTTAAACACAAAACCCTCTTTTTGCGTCTCTGGATGAGATTTTTTTGAAATGCTGAAACAGGTATTTCTTTATTTTTAATAATAAGTACTTACTCTGAGTTTTATGATTCTAGAACAATCTAAAAATTTTTTTTCATACAATTCTTACCCACCCCCCCCCCTTTTCACCCCCTTTTTCCATAATTTCTATAGCCTAAATGTTATTCTGAGTTTATTTAAATAGAACAGTGAAGTTTTCATCAAAATCCGTCCCGCAGTTTTTACGTGATGCGCGGTCAAACAAACAAACAGACAAACAAACAAAAATTTTAAAAATGGTTTTAATATGTTCAGTTACTTATTTTAAGTCACCCTGGTCGGTTTTTTTTTAAATCTTCAATGTGCAGATTTTTTTATTTTTTATTTTTTACTAACACATATATGGATTGTGATGTTTAATAGATTATGTTCTTACTAACGTAGATCTTAAGAAAACTGTTACTAACACATATTATTATGGATTATGTCTGAAATAAATGGATAATAATAATAATAATAATGTATACTTAGATTATTATAAGTATCGCAATCTTTTCAAGCAAGTTCAATGTTATTATTTTTTCAACACACTTGCTCAAAAAGTGCATTTGAAGCCTGTATACCTACATTGTTCGAAAGTTAAAAATTACGCACCATACAACGGATCGTGCGGTAAAATAGGTACTCTCACCTAAGTACCTATTTTACCGCACTCCCCCTTAAATTGTATAACACTGTGCGGTATTCTTAACGGTTTTAAAAAAAAAAAGAAAGTATTCCACGAAGGAGTTTCACATTACGAGAATAAATAGGCTGACTGATCGAACCTCCTTGGAAGTGCTTTTGTTCAATACGTTTGTCTCACTTTAATACAAAAGAGTAAGTGAGATGAAAGATGTAGTTCTAATTTTCACCACGTGCATGTGGCGCCATTTGCAAATTCGCGCCATTTTCAAAGAAACGTCAAAGATTGTTGCGACATTCCGACTGATAAACAAAATAATAATGAGTTCAAGCGAGGAATCAGATACTCCAACTGATATTTTGAATGAGGTGCAAATTGCAGAAAACAGTTTCTTGCCACCAAAATCGCGAGAGCGCTATTTAATGATTTACAAAAATTTATAGCGTGGTTAATATAATTAATAATTTTCTCGCAAATGTGTTGAAAAACGTTGTATGACACACGTGCAGAAATTGGTTTTTACAAACTCGTGACTATGGTAAGCACATTTTTCTGACATAAAAACTCTTTGTTAAGATTTAAAAAAGTACCGTTCGTTTTAGACGGAGCATCTTGATAAACCGTGCGTTTTACATTACATTACCGCACAAGTACGTAATGAGATACATTACGATATTGAAATTGGTGAAATAAGAGACGCTTTACGAGCAAATGTGTTACATAACTATTGTTTCATAGGCACCACCTCGTCTAGGTAGGTACACTATATGTTTGATGATAGTAATAAATCTGCGTTTTTTAGAGAACCGAGTCTCAGTTACGGAAGTGCTGGGTCAATCTCAGAAGCAGGAAAAATACCGCACTTGTACCGGAAAACACAGGTAAACTCTCCCGGAGGGGTACTCTAAACACTGTAGTTGTTGTAAAATAAAAGCTGAAGAATTTGCTTATATCGTACAAGTAAACCCTTCAGCTTTATTTTTTTGTTTGTTCAAACAAACAGCGTGCTAATCTATGTAAGTACCTACCTACTTATAATAAACCAGTCAGATTTGAAAGTTTATTTTTGTATTCTTGAGGAAGGTTTTAGGCATTAACCCTAATGGCCCAGCCACAGCCATAAGCGGCGCGGATTGCAGCGCGGATTGCGGCGCGAATTGCGGTGAGCTGCGAAAACAAATGGTAGGCAACATAGAAGTATGCCAGACCGTAACTAGGAGCCGAACAAAAAGAGAAATGGTGGAAAAACTACGGAACACAGCCCGTTTGAATATCTACTGTTACTGCTATCATTCAAAGTGTCCCGTTTCCATTTGATGACCTTTGCCCAGCTGTGGGGCAGAATAAACTATTACTAAAGTTTCTGTTAGTTTAGCAGAGAAAATGATTTTTAACTGAATAACGATTTTGATAGAAACCAGTCAAAACATACAGTTTCAACGTGTGGCGTAACTTTGCAGAAAAAACAATTGAACAGAAGCCCCAGCTAGGGTTGCCAACATTTCTTCGGCAAAATATAGTATTTTTCAAAATAAGTTACAAAAAAAAAATATAGTACACCCCAAAAAAGTATGATATGGAAAAAAGCCGAACATATCTCGTTGCACTTCTTGCATTTAAAAAAAAAGTGTAAAAAAATGTTATTAAATTTAATAACATTTTTACCTACTACTTCTGTTTCTTTCTTCTTACCATTTCGAATTTATGACCGAAAATGTCCTTCCTGTGAATGCCGAAGTGGCGGGAATAGAGAGTAGTATTTTTTTTTAAATATGTCGCCGTGTTGGCCTATAGTTTTGTCAGTAAACTCACTACAATCTTTTACTTTTAATAGATTGATAAATGATGATGGCATCAGTCAAAAGTTAATGTTAATGTAATTTTTGGACATTAATAAGATACTTTTTTGTTAGATTTCGGTGTTGAAAATATACAGGGTGTAAACCGCCTCATCACAAAGCCGTTAACCAAGCATTCTGTACATCAAACTAAGTAAGTTTACGCAAAAATTATTGCTGGGAAACAACTTTTTTTTTTGAGGAATCATGTTTTGTTGTAGAACTCAATGTAACGCACTTAAAACATTGTGCTGATGGATGGATTGAATAGTGCGGGAGTCGTGGAGGTGTTAAAAGTCAAAATCTACAAAAAAACTTGTACTTATTTAAAAAAAACTTGTCCAAAAGTTGTAACTTTGACCCCCCATATCTCCGCAACTAGAAGGTTCCCAGGTATGGTGTAGAACAAAAAAATGATCGCAATGATGGGGAGAACAAGTGCCTTTCGGCTTCGTGAAGAGGTGTTTTACACCCTTTAGTATTTTTGCGTACTTTATATTTTTTCAACAGTATATAGTACGCAGACCCGAAATATTGTACAATACTATACACCGTGTTCCTGAGGATATGTACATTAATTTTGAATAATACTTCTATAGCTCTTGTTAAACATATCGTACAAAGGAAGTACTTAGTAGTTTAAATGGCATAGTTTTTAAGTTAATTTAATTATGTTGTGCTGTGAGAAAGAGTCTTTATTTGTGAGATGTTGCCACTTTGTGCAACCAAAACTATCAAACTGAATTTAGAAGACTGAAACTGATTTTTGAATTTTTTTTTTTTTGAAGTTAGGCATTTTGTGTTGTGTTGTGATAAAATGAGTTTGTAATGTAAGATGAACACGATATGTTTTTACTTATTGCCACTTAAAGTGAAAAAAATGGTAAAAATTAAAAAAAAAAGTACTTAAAAAAAAGTAAAAAAATAATGGTAAAAAAAAAATAGTAAAAAATTGTCAATTTAATGGTCTGAATAACATGCCGAAGTTAATGTATAACCTCAGGAACACGGTGTATATTATAGTACGGTTGGCAACCCTAGCCCCAGCGTAAGCGAGCAAACTACCATCATTGTTCATGTTCAAGAGTTGCAGTAGGAACAGGAAGACCAATCTTCACCGAAAGAGAAAAGCTGTGTTTGAAGTTCCGCAAGTTTGGCTTGCATCTAAATTGAGATACATCCATCCTCACACATTTTTGCATTTATAATATGTAGTAAGTAAGACAGTAGGAAGTATTCTTGCATGCTATGGGATTTCGACATAAGTGGCAAACTATTTGTATTGGTCAATTCAGAATGTGAGCATTGTTGAACTAAACACAGCGGTATACAGCCTTGCCTGAAATGGTTGATATCAGCTAAAATAGAATAGATTAGTCTGTAATATCGTCATCTTTTGATGTGTTTTAAAATTGTATTCTTTGTGGATACTTCAAACTTCGTGAGCGTCCGAGCGCTCATTGATGACTAGCATTTATTTTTACAGCGGCATGAGCTTTCCTCAATATATTATTCGGAAGGAACATACATATATTATTCTGTCTCACTAGCTCTAACCTACATAAAATGTGTAAAGTATAATAGGTAGTGCCAGCAAACCTTTCAAAGATCACTATGACCTACGGGAGTGTCAAATAGAAGAGTTTAAACTATTCGTATTTTAAGAAATTGTGTGAATAAAGTTCGTCACTATTGGCCTTATCGTATCGGGGTCAGTGCCTCATGAAAAAAATACATTGGTTGTATTGAATAGTTTATTGCTATTGCATTATTTGTAAAAAAAAAACATAGTTACGGTGTTTAGATCATTAGCATGTCTTCATTCATTTACAATATTTCAGTAGTTTTATTCCGGAGATGTGTTGGTCATTTATTTAGTTGAGTTCCTCGGGGAGGACTACAGCGGCCTCGGGGATGACGGGGACGCCGATCTGGACGGGCTCAACGGGTACGGGGGCAACTTCCACAACCTGGACGGGCTCAGGGGCGGCCTCAACAACTTGCACGGGCTCAGGAGCGGCCTCAACAACCTGCACGGGCTCGGGAGCAGACTCCACAATGTGGACGGGCTCAGGCTTGATCTCGGCGGGGGCGAGTGCGGGTCCGACGGAGACGGGGCTAGACGCGGCCTGGTTGATGTTCAGGATGATCTGAACAAGGGGGGTGCTGTCAGCGGCGGCGGGGGCGGGGGCAACAATAGCGGGGCTGGGGATGACAGCGGGCTCCTCAGCGACAGCACCACCATCAGGAAGGGGGAAGGGAATGATAGCGGGGCCAACAGAGATGCCTTCGTGTTCAGACTCGACGATAGCGGGTCCGACGGCGACGGGCTCGGGCTTGACTCCTAGGATGTCGAGGAGCATCTCTTCGAGGGCGGCAGCGGTGGCAGGGTCGGTGCTGGGGCTATGGATGGCGGCGATGATCTCCTGGATCTCGGCGGTCTCAGCGCTCACAGGGGTGGGCCTGACGGCGGCTGAAGCCACGGCGGCGAGGAGGGCGATGGCAATGAAGTATTTCATTATGATTTATCTGTAAAAAGAGTGAATGTTAGCAAAGTAATTTAAAGAAGTTTTTGACTGATTGACAGACAAAAAGATTCATACAAGTTAAAATATACGATTGTATTTAACGAGGGGTTTGACTACGAATAAAGCCGTTGTCTAGCTAAATATTCAAAAATGCTCTAGTCTTACTAAATTACTAAATTAAATTAGGTATACAGGTAACTATTTTTGTAATTGTAGGTATCCTATATTCGTACTTACTTTTGTCTGCTTTGAAAAAGACTGTGATATTTTCTGGTTTTCGTTAACTTTTTATATTATTGTTTATCTAAATGAATTAGAAAATTATCTAACTGTAGACGAGATTGTGATTGAAAATATTTGTAAATTTTACAACCAAATCAGATTAGGAAACTACTTTTATTGGGATTGTATATTATGTACCTATGTATCGTGTTCCTTATTGATTTCATATAGATTTACAAAGAGATAGGCGCTCATTTACATAAGGTTATAGTAAGCACTTAAGCAGATAGGTTTTATCAATAAGAATTTTTCAGAAGCCGCCCTGAATGAAGGAAAGGATAGAGCTTAAAATATTGCCTTGAGGAATCCCTGGATCTTAATGAGATAGGTACATGTTTTTAAGTTTCACAATTAATAACGTTACCAACTTTTTTTTTCAGATGGGACATCATCAAATGAATCCTCCCGCTCTGGAGCGGAAGGGTTTGTCAGACTAAATGACTAAAACCCATCCATGTACGGTCGAACAAGCTATTTGGTTTACAGTTTAACCCACAAATTACATTATAGATTGTAAACCAAATAGCTTGTTCGACCGCACCTTTTTTTTTTTTTTTTTTCAGGATGGGAAATCATCAAATGACTTCTCCCACTCTGGGCGGAGCGGGAGGGAGTGTCAGACTTTTACTGACTAAAACCCATCCATGTTCCTTCCTCGCCCTTTATGTTCCGGGGCCGCGGTATTTCTTTCGAACAGGCCCGCAACCCCGGCAGGCTTCGGCCCTTGCGGGCCCCTCTCTTATGCTGACATCTCTTTGAGGCGCGCGTGGAACACGAACGCGCCGTCGACACGGCCTGTCGTCGTTAGACGGACGGACGGCTAGCTAGCCCATAGCCAACCGTCCACAGGCCCGCGTCGACGGTGGCCGGTGTAGCCACCACGTGGCCCCCGACGCCCGGTGCGTCTCCCGCGGCGGCCGGGAAGAGAGGATCTCTCCCTCTCTCGTTCCGCCACCTCCTTCGCTAGCATGACTGCTTCGCAGAAGGAGGTGACGGCTTCCCATTCCGTCTCGCTCCGGACCATGGATTGAACCAGGGCCGGACGCGAGAGGTCGCCGCCGCCGATCGCCGCTACGAGGACACGGCGGTGCTCCGCCCACGCAGGGCAGACTTTCACCGTGTGCTCCACCGTGTCCTCCGGTCGATCCTCGCAGTGGAGACACCCGGGCGTTTCCTCCCGCCCGATTCGGTGCAGGTACCTCCCGAAACATCCGTGTCCGGTGAGGACCTGCGTCAAGCGGAAGGTGAGGACGCCGTGGCGCCTCTCTAGCCACTCCTCAAAGAGGGGACTTACCGCCACTATCGTGGCGTGCCCTGCACGGGGTTGCGACAGTCGCTCTCTCCATGTCGCCATGAGATCGCGCCGGAGGTCTGTCCGCTGAGCGGCAATTTGCCGCGGTAACGGAGTTTCCCCCCGGCGTAGTGCCTCCGCGCGCCAGTCGTGCAGGCACGCGCGGACTATCGCCTCCAGATCCCATGGCGGCAATCCGGCAAGCAGGCCCGCCGCCTCGCGGGAGATCGTGCGGTACCCACGGACCATTTTTACGGCCACCACTTTCTGGGGCGCGTTCAGGTATGGGCGGCTCCCCGCCTCAAGGAACGCGCCCACACTGGGGCCCCGTAAAGGGCCATGGACCGCACGACCCCCGCATAGAGCCTGCGGCAGGAGGCGTTTGGCCCCCCAAGGTTGGGAAGGAGCCGCCTGAAGGCAGCCCCGTCCGTTCCAGCCTGGGGGCCAAACGTCGGAAATGTTCCACGAAGTTCCATCGGCTGTCGAGTACGAGTCCCAGGTACTTCAACGTCGGCTCGACGCCGATGGATACCCCTCCCACCGTCAGTGTGGATCCCGATGGTGGGTTCGACCGCACCTTCATCGCACTTTGTGTTCCTCGGCCACGGTATCTCTTTCGAACAGTCCCGCAGCCCCAGCAGATAACGTTACATTATTACATAACGTTAGTAAGCTTATTGTTTAATGCCGATAAATTGTTTTTGTTTGAGCATAATTCGCCTATAATGGTCCCGATTCCATATGCCGATGGTTCGTCCGGAAAGTTATCACCATTGTATTATTCTTTTCGCATCATAATAATTATGCGAGCGCGAGTATTTATTTCACTAGGTTCATGTAGATTTGACAAATTCCCATTGTAGCTTGCATTTTTTTGAAATAAATTGGCTTAAAAACATACTGCAAATAAAATTATTCTTCTTTTCTAAAATCTTTTATTAGAATAGGACTACTTAGTAGGTAAGTAAGTAGTTAATCCATCAGTGAGTGACCATCCATTTCTATTTTTTAATTTATAAAAAACAATCTGTCCAACCTGTCTGTCTGTCAGTCTGGCCAACGGATTATTGGGGAACACAATGTTTCTCAGTGAATATGCAGATTGTAAACAGACTCATCACGAAAAGCCGTCAACCAAGCATTCTGTACTTCATACCTACAAAGTAAAGTAATTAAAAACAAAATAAATGCTGCGAAACGACTTTTTTTTGGTATGAAAATTTAAAAAAAGGTAAAACTATGTACCGCACTCAAAACATTGTGCTGGTGGATGGATTGAATAGTTGTGGAGGTGTTTAAAGTAAAAATCATTCATTAATGGAACTTTGACCCCCAATATCTCCGAAACTAGACGGTACCCAGGGATGGTCTAGAACAAAAAAAAATATCGCCAAGACGGAAAGAACAACACCACCACCACCACCACCACTCTTGTACATGAAGTTTAAATAAATAAATAAATAACAAGCGCCTTTCGGCTTCGTTAAGTCTTTTTACTCCCTTTATACTGGAGACAGAATAAATATACGGGCAGACGACATTGTTACCATCGCGGGAATATCCTGAATTAGACTGGCACAAGAACTTGGAGTTCGGCACAAACTAAGAGAGTCCTGTACCCAGCACTCCAGCAGTGGGTGAAGTTGGGCTGTGGAATATTATGACGTAGCAGATAGCATGTAAAATAGTCGTAATCAGCTGCATCTGGTTCATCATCATCATATCTGCTCGGAATCACACTGCGGGGACCTCCCCTTGTTTATGCATCCGGTTAGTAAGACTAAAAGTTAAACACCGGTTGAAAGAGAGATGAGAAAAATGGTAATGTGTGGCACATCATCATCAAAACTAAGGGTTTTTCTTTGACCGTCCACCATTCCTCCTCAGAAGACCATCTATTATAATTAGGTACTACGCGATTGTGTATTGGATTTATTCACAAACAATGATACTCGTAGAATAATTGAAACATCATCTGAATTTCTGTACATATATTATAGACACATTCGTTCGCCTATAATGCCACAGTTCATATTCACTTGTTTCTGTACAACATCGAATCTAAATGCTCCGTGAGCCCATTTATAAGCTGGTGCCTAATGTGCCTCTAATATGTACTTTTAAAAATTCAGATGTTTCAAATAACTTATCATTTCTTTGGTGACTAAATCCAATACTTAGTCGCGTAGTAATTATAGGATAATGAAAAACATTTTGCTTTATAATAACTGATGACTGTTTATTGCAGGTATCGTGAGTATTTATAATAAAAATAATTTTAGTCAATAAATTAGGAGACTAATTCTTAAAATTTTTAGTTCAGTTCCTCGGGAAGGATGACGGCGGCTTCAGGGATGACGGGGACGCCAATCTGGACGGGCTCGACGGCTTCGGGGGCGACCACACCGATAGGGTGCACGGCAATAGGTAGGGGAGCAACCTCAACAACCTGTACGGGCTCAGGAGCGATTTCAACAACCTGGACGGGCTCAGGAGCGTTCTCAACAACCTGGACGGGCTCAGGCTTGATCTCGGGGGCGATGATGTCGACGGGGGATACACCGATGGGGCTGGACTCAGCCTGGTTGATGTTCACGATGATCTGGACAAGGGGAGAACTGGCGGAGACGTCGGCGGGTCCTTCGACGATAGCCACAGGGGAGGGAGCGACACCAGATTCAGAGACGGCGCCACCATCGGGGAGGGGGAAGTCAACGATAGCGGGGCCAACAGATATAGGCTCGTACTCAGACTCGACGATAGCGGGTCCAACGGCGATGGGTTCAGTGTCGACGATAGCAGGTCCGACGGCGACGGATTCAGGCCTCAGGGCTGCGATGGCTTCGGGGAGGTGTCCGATGATGGCACCGGCATTAGGGTGGCTGATGGGCTCGGCCGTGGCCACAGCAGCGATAAGAACGATGGCTGCGAAGAATTTCATCTTGATAGATCTAGAAGTAAACATACTTAGATGATAATCGTAGATACAAAGCTAACAAGGTTACATTGCGGAAATGTGTGCTGATGTTTCACAAATAAATTAGAGAAGTATGAAATGGTTTCTTTACGAGTATTTTAAACATACTTAATCATGGATATGCTGAGAGTAGGTACTTACTTTTTCCTTCTGTATTTGTGATACAAATATGCCATTCCTGCACTTTTGTTGCCTTTTTATATTGTCGATTATCTTTGATGTTATGTATTACAACGGAAATTGCAGTTTATCATTTTGATATTATGCCGCAGTGACCTTAAACTTTACAGCTCCCGTATAATAATTTATTGTAGGTACTTGCACCATATTCTTAATAAAATTACCTAGGTAATGGAACGAGCAACTTTTGCTTCTGTATCAAAAATCACAATTCAGCTAAACTGAAACACCTTTATTACAATGAAAGCAGTTATAAAACCTATTCTTCCAAAGAGTTCTTGAGGTGCATTCATGAATATTCTTTTCTTTTATATTTAATAGACCAAACTCTGTCTTAAGCGCTTATTACATTAGGTACACGATTTGCAGGGCCCGATTTACTGGGCACGATCGGCAGTGCGGCAGAGGGCGGTCGGGACCACTCGACCACCCGATTTCTTATTACACTTCTCTTTCCCTGCAGGCAGGGCCCGATAAATCGTGTAAGTACCTAGTGTAATAAGCGCTGGATATGTCAGTATCTCAATACCTACTTATTTCATTGCATTCTACATGTATTCATAAGTGGTAAAACTTAAAATAGATCACATGGACCCTGTCGGGCACAGCAAAATAAGTGAGTTAAGAGAGACATACTTAGGTCATACTCTTACAGTATTTCAGGTCAGCCAGGCGATGGCTGGGATCGCTCGTGCTTTTTTCCTCACCAGCTGCAGGTACCTACTTGTACATCTATTAATTCTACAAGAACTCTGTCAGTTGAATTCAATAACAAAACATTGCAAAACATTAAGTTATCAGTAAAAAATTATTTTTAATTTACAACGTCTATATTATTACCAGATCAGATATATTTTATACCAGTATTATAGATACCATAATTATGATTCAGTTATCTTGTTCAACTGTAGTAGCTTTTTATGATACGGCTTAGACGAATGTAGTAAAACTATACATTTCACGTTTTAGATATTGGTGTGACGTACGTACACACGTTTTATAAGGTAGGTTGGTACATAACAATGATAATCCTAAAATTAATGAAAAGACAAAGAAATTATCTTACTAATCGTAGACCCTCATATTACGTTCTAAGAAACCAAGAAACCATCGTATAGGACCCCGGCCGGGCACTGGCAGGATTATTTCCAGGGAGTGCATCATCAGCTCCATGAAAACAGTTCGAAAATTTTTGCATTACGCCTCGGATCAACTGGGATAGGTAGGTTGGTTTCCCGAGGTTTCAGAGGGTGTCAACCTCCAAAACCTTCCACCTGCCTTCAACCCTGACGATAAGAGTCGCGAGGCTAAGCGGCCTGTACCTACATGCTCAATGTTCATAGAAGAGTTTTACGCAAACAATGCTCCAAAGGGATGGCTTTGACCTTGATAAACTTATTCCTAGACCTTTATGTATGACCTTAGAGGGTTGTATTGATGATTAATATTCTGTAATTATAAACGTCTTATAGTCGCGAATCATATTTCCATTAACATGCAACCTAGCACTGGCCTGCAAATAGCAAAACGTTAAACAGGCCTGCTATTGCTGAGTAAGAATCATAACAAGTTTTTTTTCTGTTCCTAACATTGCCTCTGTCTCAGACTCTCAGATGTCTTGAATCTTAAATAGTGTATTATTGCCTACTGGTGGTCGATAACCCAAGTCGGAAATAAAATTTCTTCATTGACTTTAGAGTGTATAAAAATCATGACTGTTGATTAGCCACCCAAGCTTTTCATTATTTCCATTTGTTTTCCTTCCCCGACCGCCTTGATTTGCGTTCTATGACAGATTACATTTCTGAACGATTGTAAGAATGTCAATGTCAAACTCTCTGTCATTCCATGCCTGTCAATGATAGAGAAGTTCGATTGCGAAATGCGATTCTTTGCATTAGTTTTCAACTTTAGCTCTGTCAACTTTTGCAAATGCCAATATAGCTGTCTCTTTCACTCTTTTACGCAACATACATTTCATTTTGCCAAATTTTTTCTTTGGAACGCACTTATTATAACCTCCAACGTTTCCTTATTTTATTTTCGAGGAAACAGTAAAATTAGTTTTATTTTGAATTAAATTGAATAGTTTTAGCATTCATTATGAGGCTAAACTATATCTTATTTGCGGGCCCTTCGCAGAAGGGTGCCAGGAGGCCTCAGCGAGAGCCTGTACCATTCAAACAATTGTTACCATTGGAGCTGAAGAAAACAGTATCAGGCAAAGGGGATAAGCTCAAAGAAGCTGCTTGTATGCAAGAAATGGCTGTTATGTTTGCATGTTTCAAGAAGTCCGAGTTTGACCAGACAGCCTGCTTGAAGGAAGTGGCGGCATTCCAAGGATGTTACAAGGAATACAGTGAAAGAATGAGTGCCCAGAGAGAACAGGGCAGGAAAGGTATCCTCGTCCCAGGAGAGAAGAAACTAACGCATAGACAATTAAACTCATTATTGAAAGCTTTTCCACCCAAAAAGTAGTTTAATTGTTATGGTAGTTTGTATTTATAAATAATTATAGAAATAAATAGTTATACATTTAGACTTTGTTTTTATGAGCTAATCACTCTTCCTAAATCTTCTTAGGCCTGTGTTCTATTCAGTTGGTCATTGTTTAATATTGACTGGCACTAATCCACCAGGCTGAGACCTTAAGTCTTTTGTACAGTGGGCTGCATCAATTGGGTACCCTGGGAACCTGACTGTACAGACTGTGCTTGGAATTTCTCTGAATTATGATCAATTTTGAAGAAATGAGGAATTCTGGGAAGAATTAAGGATGCAGACTAAGCTGAGGTGGTAGTGAACATGGCATATCTTCAGGCGGGTGTTGTAAGAGGCCACTAAGTCATTTACCAGAGTATGTGCAGCAGCATTCAGCAGAAGATGCCTGGTCAGCTTTGGATCCAAGGATGGCATAGCTTCCTTGGATTGCCTACAAGCTGGTGTCGAGGTCCACCATTTCTCTGCTTGTATTCGGGTGTGATCCTTTAACCAGTTCCTCAGCTGCTCGAAGGGAATGGGCACAATGGGTTCGGGTCCATAGGGTTTTGTGCTGGATCCTCTTCTGGCAAGGTCGTCAGCCACATCATTGCCGAGTGATCCACTGTGACCTCTAGTCCATTGCAGCGTTACCGTGTTGTGAATCAGCACCATGATTTGTTCTAGGGCCTTGTGGCATTCTAGTGTTAGTCTCGACGTGATCTGGTTACTCTTTAGGGATTGAAGGACTGAGGCACTGTCGGAGAGTATGTGAATGTTGGTATCCGTAACCTCCCTGGCCTCTATAGCGTGTGCTGCTTGGATAATGCCTACTCTGCTTGGTAGACAGAGTTGATCCTTCCAAGAGATTTGGATATTTTAATGTTGAGGTCGTCGAACACCCCGATGCCTGTCCCATCATTGGTTTTTGATCCATCAGTGTAGATCCTTAGCTCTTTTGTGCCTGAGTAGTCGCACAACTCCTCTATCATATGATTCTCTGTGGTTTTGTACCAACTGTGATCATGTGCGTGTGGATTGAGAGATCTTTTTGAAAAACTTCCAATCAAACAATTGTTACCATTGGAGCTGAAGAAAACAGTATCAGGCAAAGGAGATAAGCTCAAAGAAGCTGCTTGTATGCAAGAAATGGCTGTTATGTTTGCATGTTTCAAGAAGTCCGAGTTTGACGAATTTGCATAATAATATGTAATATCACCAACCCGCCTGCCAAACGTGGCGATTATGGCAAAACCACTTTGGGGAGATCTATGCCCGGCAGTGGACGTCTTTAGACTAAAATGATAAATGGGCAGGTAATATTGATCAATTAAAACAATTCCATCATGTCATATTTCATTGTATTAGTAAAAATAAGTAATCAATTAAAATCTTATATCATAGTACGGTAGTAAAGTGTATAAAATAGCACAGTTTTCACTTAGGGGCAGTGTGTAACCATTGTGGAGAAGAAACTTGCAGCTCGATGCGGCGGACGGTGATCAACTCGTCGTCTATCTCATGCACGTTGTAGAATCTCTCCAGTTGCTCTATAGCTTTGTCTTCAAGCTGTAAAGAAAGAAATATTATGATTACGTAATGTCAGGCTTGTAACCCAGAAGTGTTACACAGAAGACACCCAAATTTCACTAGTAAATCCCATGTATTCAGGGTCAGTTGCCACCAAATGGGCAAAGATCTATGCTCTAATAATACTCTCTTTCAATAATACTAAGTTCAGTCTAGTCATCCTTAATTGTTCCTCTTCAGAACATGATAAATGATGTTTATTCAACAAGTAGTACTTTAAAAAACATTTTTACACGTATTTATTTTTAAAACTAGATCGAGCCGGTGTTTCGTACCAGACTACTCCGAGAAGAAACAGCCGAAACAAACTCAGAGGTCATAGTCTTTTTTGAAGTCCAG
This sequence comes from Xestia ashworthii, assembly GCA_950022955.1. Lineage (NCBI taxonomy): Eukaryota > Metazoa > Arthropoda > Insecta > Lepidoptera > Noctuidae > Xestia > Xestia ashworthii. The sequence continues at coordinate 7,301,727 of OX465563.1, forward strand.
ACAATCTTGCTCAATTCACATGAGGACTATGCAGATCAGTGTCTGAGATGGTATTTTGAAGAAAGAACCACACAGATTTGAGTGGACCTGTCCAGATATAACATCACGGTGTATCTAATAGTAAACCCAAATTACGCCAGTTATGTTTAAGTCTCATGTAATAAGGGGCAAAGCCTTTTGCTATCAATCGGGCAGACTGGGGCTACCACTGAGAAAATTCTGATGGAAAAACCCAATAACAATTAGCCCAACCTGGGAATCGAACCCAGAATATGAATATAATAATGGGGTCCGAGCTCTGTAGTAAACTGATCCCACATAAGTAAATTACGCGCTTTGACGTGGAGTTGCGGACACCAGACCGTTATAAAACAGGGTAGATGACAAAAAAAAACTAATAGTCCGTCAGTTAGATTATCGATAAAAATTGTAAACATATTTTTTCTTTTGTTACGTAAACCAAAATTGACGAACATACGACGCTTTTAAAATTCTCAATACGTCACGCCGCGCCGCCGCGTTGTGGTATAATTTTTAGTGCGTTCTGACGTCACGAGCCCCCACTCACGAGTTTTGATCCTTGTTAATATTAATTGATTAACAAAAATACGTGTCCATTAGTTTCCAATACTCTAACTGATGGACTAAATTGCAAATCTACAATTGATTGATAGTGGAAACTAGCATATTGTGTATAGTTTACATACCTGAGTCAAAATCAGCGGTTTGGTCATGATTCTCGAGTGATCTTCCTTCTGTTTCCTCTGATCAGTCAATATTTTATTAAACTCTATGGATTTCGATTTAGGGCTGCTGCTAGCAACCGGTGCCTCACAGATCTTCCACGGATTCTTCGGCTTTTCAGGTGGGCTACCCACATTTACCTTAGCAAAGTAGTCTTCAATACTTTGGTGTGCTGTTTCATTTCCTTGCAAAGCCAACTTTTTTCTTTGTTTCTGAGATAATTTTGGTCCCACATGGCTTATAACTACGTTACCCTGTTTTGGACTCCATGCAGGCTCAGTAATCGGAGAATCTTTAGGTGAGACAGACATTCTAGATGAGGTAGGTAATGTTTCTTGAATTGTCATGGCACTAGATGAGCTACTCTTCGTCAGTTTCGTAAACGATTCGGCGGGAGCCTCATTCAATATGTTCTTCGCAATTGTTATGGCTTTCAATCTTGCTTGGACGACCTTCAATTGTTTCTGCTGTGAGGATGGGACTTCGGTCCACTTCTCCTGCTTGTCCCGCGTTCCTTTCTCAGATTCTTTAGATATCTTACTCAGCGATAGAGTAATATCGCCGGAGGTATCATTAGACAGGTCCAATGACGTCACCGAGCTTACAGATTCGTACCTCATTCTCTCCTTTTCACTATCAGTGTATTCAATCCTCTTTCCTCTTTTCTTCTTACTAACTATTTCTATTATACTGTCGTCTCTCTTGATATCCTCATCCGTTAGCTCTAAATTAACAGGATTTGTTTTAACAAATTCTTGAATAACTTCATCATCTGGAGCGTTGTAAAATGGAGTGATTACTCTTGAAGACATGATTGGGTTGAACCTGCAATAATACTGAGTTATATCGTCCAGTAAGGTTTCTTCTAGCCGATCTAAAGATCTGTTTTCTAGTACACAGTTTAAGTTTAGCACGATGAATTGCATGCAGCACTCCTTGAGTTGGGTTGCGTTGTATGTGTGTGCAAATTGGCAGAGTTCTGTGCAGTTCTTGAGGTTGATTAGGTTTGCCAGTGCGATCTCGCACATTTCTCTCAGTCGCGATATGAACAGCTGGTCAGCGACTATAAGGAGGTTGCATATGAAGTCGATGCTGTCACAGTTTTCTAGTTCAGGGCAGAAGTCGGTGTATAGGAAGTTGATGACTGGCAGTAGGATGCCGTAGTTTATTGGAAGAGTTACCGTTGACAGTTTCTTGCTCTGTAAGTTAAGATCGAAATGTGGTTTAGTAAAGAAATAATCAGTAGTCACCAAAATTTGACAACATTTTATATTTTAAGGAAGTTTTTGTATTTATTGCAGGAATGAATGAGATTATGCTTGTTCATCAATCAACGTCTGCTTAGCCTTTTCCCAACTATGTTGGATTCGGCTTCCAGTCTAACTGGATGCAGCTGAATACCAGTATTTTACATAGAGCGGCTACCTATCTGACCTTCACAATCCAGATAGTACAGGGTTATACGATACGCCTTGGTAAGACTGGTTGTCAGACATTTTGGGCCACTGACTGACTACCTGTAACGAAAGTCAAAGATCTACGACAGCCGGAATCAGCAGCTTAACGTGTTTTCCGAGGCATGGAGGAAACCCGGTATGTAATGGGTGGTCACCCATCCACAGACCAACCTAGGCAAGCACGGCTTAACCTAAAGCTCCTCATTGCTTGTTAGTTACTAAAATTTAACATTATTTATTTATTTATTAAAAGGAGAACCAACAGCTAAAATAAATGAGTAACAATTGAATAAGCGACACAGAGCCAATTACAGGTTCCCACGAGTAGACACAGAGATGATAGTAGAAAACTTAGATCACTAAATAGCAAGCACGATAATAATACAAATTAAGATAATTAAAAATAAGCAATAAGCACTAAATACACTCAGACACTAGGTTAGGCATTGTTGACATGGGGAAAAAATAATATAAATAAACTTAAGAACTACGCGCTTTTTTAAAAAAGTTTGCATTTAACCGAGTGCGTACAGAAGAGGCTTTGACGCAAATTGGTTCAAAAGAGAACTCCTTACAAAGAATATTAATTTTATTCGGCTAGAATGTCAAAAAAATTGTCAATACAAATAGGTAAGGCTTTTAATTCTGAAACCAATCCAATCTACTCTTTTAACATTTTAAAAATTGCTCAAAAGTAAATAAAACAACTCGAAAACAGAATTTCAACAAAACAGACTTACTTCAGTCCAGGAATGCATAAACATCCCCTGGAAGTAGTCGAGCCTGGCCGCCAGCACACACTTGTGCGCGGGCACCCTCGCGCCGTCCTTCGACACCACGCAAGTGTCCACCAGCGAGGGGAAGGCGTCGCGCTCCCAGCGACATAACGGAACTGTGTAGTCCTCACTTGCGCTGTCCTTCAGACATATTGAGCCGTTTTTGTAGCTGGGGAGAGGAATTTCAGATTAATAAAGGTACGTTTTTACCGGCGTGCGTTTTTAAATAATTATTAAAGATCGCTGTACATTACACGCAGCGCTATCTAGTGCCACACTAAGCAACAAGGTTTGTGGTGTGAACACCAGATAGTTGATTTACTATATAGATGCTTTTTTTTGTAAAAACATTATTTTTATACATACAGAGTGTATGTATAATCCAAGTGGTATCGTATTACTATTACCCAGTATTAACTGGGTTGTGGAGGTCAGATAGGCAGTCGCTCCATGTAAAATACTGGTATTCAGCTGCATCCGGTTAGACTGGAAGCCGAACCCAACATAACTGGAAAAAGGCTAGGCAGATGATGATGGTGATGACAGGGTGTAAACCACCTCATCACGAAGCCGTCAACCAAGCATTCTGTACATCAAACTAAGTAACTTTACGCAAAAATTATTGCTGGGAAACAACTTTTTTTTAGGGTGAAAAATCATGTTTTGTCGTAGAACTCAATGTTACGCACTTAAGAGGCCTGCGGAGTATGCGTATTTCATACAATCGTAATACCAAAATAATTTGTAAATCAAACATATTATTCATACGGTAGTGTGTATTTATTTCGATTGGATTACAGAATATCTAGGTTCCCAAATATATATTTTGAATGATAACTGATTTAAACAAGAGTTATGAGAAAAATAAGTTTTCTATAGAAATTTTAAATTCCTCATAACTCTAGTTTAAATCAGTGTCCATTCAAAATATATATTTGGAAACCTAGATATTCTGTAATCCAATCGAAATAAATACACACTACCGTATGAATATGTTTGATTTACAAATTATTTTGGTATTACGTTTGTATGAAAGACGCATGCTCCGCCGGCCCCTTAAAACATTGTGCTGATGGATGGATTGAATAGTATGTGGGTCGTAGAGGTGTTAAAAGTAAAAATCTTACAGTAAAAACTTGCTTTTTTTTTAAACTTGTCAAAAAGTTGTAACTTTGACCCCCAATATCTCCGTAACTAGAAGGTATGGTGTAGAACAAAAAACTGATCGCAATGACGAAGAGAACAATTTACCTTTCGGATTCGTTAAGTTGTTTTACACCCTTTAGATACTTTTTATTTGTAAATAAGTACATTATTTTTATATATAATAATATAAACATCCATGACTCGGCAACAAATGTCCATGCTCATAACACACATTTCCTCTTAGGACAACCAAAGAAAAGATGGACTGTGTGACGGATGATATAGACGGAAGAGGAAATCAAGAATTCTCCTAAGCCATCGAGCATATAACCTATAGAGTAGAAATGTTACTTATTTTGTTTGAAAACAATTCCGCCAACTGACAGCTACTCACATCTGTGTTCACTACTCTCTGATTGGCTGACCGAATGTCAAAAATAACACTAGAGATGGGGTAGTGCGCATGCAAGTTTTATCGATATCGATAACCAATGCATCAGTATAGTAGTAGTAATAGTGAATAATACTTGCGTGTTTACTTATGGAAATCAGTGTGTTATTAGGTAAATAATAACATATTGAGTCACTGATTTTTGAAATTAATTTGTTTCGTATAAATTCTTCTGACCACTTGTATCTCATTATGTCTTCCTTTTGCTGAGGAAAGCTAGGCTCATCTTTCTCTCCTTCTGTCATAATAGGTTTCACAATTTTATTTTTAATATAATTTGATTTAATTTACTCGAAACCAATATCGACACAAACCTTGATTCTTGGTATACAACACTAGTGATAAGAGCATAGACTAGAAAGAGATAGTTTAATACGGATTGCGTTCTGTGGAAGCAAGACGCATAGACATACATCAACTGTTTCACTTTGACTTGTCCAGTTTGACTTGAGCCGTGAGAAAATTTAATATAAATTACTTTTTTACCTGTATTTTACCGATTAAAGGTTATTCCGTCTGTTTTATAATTTGATGTTCTGCTGTTTTTTCCACACCACCGAATAAAACAGCACGCCATTGTGAAACTATTTAATCGAAATTTTATTTCGGAATATTAAGAGACGTACACACGGATGTAATACTGGTTTTGTACTGTTTTAGTGACAGCGAGCGTCAATATTTATAAGTGACAAATCACTTATTAGTTGCGGAGCCGGCTGGCCTGACATTACCACTCTATAGGTTATATCCTCGATGTCCTAAGCTAAGCAGTTGCTCCAAACTTTGATATAAAAACTTTCCGACGAATTGAGAACCTTCTCATTTTTGAAATCGGTTAAAAACACTAAATGGAAAGAGCAAATGTATGGGCCAGCTAATCGTTATTTTTTCGCGATTACAATGTCGGTCCCATGGAGAATGTTGTTCAGTTTGATGCCTTAAACATAATGATACTTACTAGAACTTATCCAGCAGTTTGTGTAGACTCATGACTTGCAGCCGCTTAGCGGAGGCTTGCAGCAGCTTGACGGGGTCACAGTACAGATGGGTGCGCGGCGGTGTGTCGGTGTTAGGGCGGTTGCGTTGCCGCTTCGACTTGTCCCAAGGTTTGTTGTAGACCTCGAACGCTGATATTTCGGAGGGGTTTTCTGAAAGAATAAATACGATACTTTGTAATCTATCTCCACTAATATAAAAACAAGAAAAGCTATCTCTTGTAAAAGGTCTCTCTAGAAACGCTGAACTCTTTACATTTTTTTATGATAAAAAACAGTGCTTCTTTGGGAATGTACCAGTCTCACCAAGTGGTATTGTATTACTCAGTATTAACTGGGTTGTGGAGGTCAGATAGGCAGTCGCTCCATGTAAAATACTGGTATTCAGCTGCATTCGGTTAGACTAGAAGCCGACCCCAACATAGTTGGGAAAAGGCTAGGCGGATGATGCTTCTTTGGGAATGTCAATATGGGTAAAATTACAGGGGGCAGTTTAAATTTTAATGCTTGATACTTAAATGCAGCATCTGGCTTTAGGAATAAAATATTTGCATATCTTTAACTTCATACACTGGATCATCATCATCATCCTATATATTATGTTCCCACTGCTGGAACTCAGCCTTCTCTCAATAAGAGAGAATGGTTATACAATGGGTAGTTATTTGTAACTGACATAATAGGCTTGTTATCTGAAAATATCTAATTATTCCGTCACTTAGATTATCAAAAAATGTTTGACCCGTATTTTTTCTTTAGTCACATAAACCAAAATTGACGAAGATACGACGCTTTTAAAATTCCCAATACGTCACTGTTTGGTATCATTCTTAGTGAGTTCTGACGTCACGAGCCCCCACTCCCGAGTTTTGATGCATTTTATCTTTGTCAATATTCGTTGATTTACAAAAACAAAAAATACGTGTCCATTATTTTCTTATACTCTAACTGACGGACTAAATATATTTGCAATTTATTGATGGTGGAAACTAGCCTATTGTTAGGTAGACATTGCAATACTGTTATCTGCTACTGCTGCACGTCAACAGTTACATTTAAAGGCAAATTCACCAAAAACATGCTCACCAATCATGTCCTCCTCATCATCACAATCCTTGACCTTCTTCACTAATTCTTCCTTCGTAATCTGCAGTCCACAAGGTCCCAACTCCGTGACGTCACAAGTACCGGTGTACATGAACTTCATGATCCTCTTGAACGCTTCAGGGTGAACGTTGTCGAGTGTGACCACGGGTTTATCCCCCGGCGCGGTTATGTTCTCCTGGTATAGTTTGTAGAGGAGCTCACTGCTTGAGGCGACGATGAAAATGTGAGCGGGGAATAGTTTTGTGCCCACCTACAATGAGAAGGAGGTTTTAAGTCTCGGTTTATACAGTTTTGTAATGTAAAACGGGCTAGTGTCCGCAACTCCACGTCAAGCGCGTATTTTGCGTATGATAATCCACCACGCGGGCCCAGTGCGGGTTGTTAGATGTCACATGTCTTCGAATTTTTGGTTCTAGGACATGACGGTTTCTTTCACGATGTTTTCCTTCACCGGTTTTGAGAGCAGTGGTGATGAAATAAATTACACAAAGGAATGCGCCTGCCTCGGTTCGAACCCACGACTTACTGTTCGTAAGACGGGGCCGACACCACTGGGCCACCGCTGCTCTCGGTTTATACAGTATCAGTCGCTCAGATCTTCAGGTTAAGCCGTAGGCAGGCTGGTTGATCTATGGATGGGTGACCACCAATTTCATGTCGAGTTTCCTCCGTGCATCGGAAAGCATGTTAAACCGTTAGACCCGGCTATCATTTTTTAATCTTTGACAATCACAACAAGTAGTCTATGGACCAAAAATCTGACGACCAGTCTTACCAAAGTGTATGTAAGTCCCAGTACCAACTGGGTTGTGGAGGACAGATAGGCAGTCTCAGGTCCAGTTGAAAACCAGCGTCGGGCACTAGCTGCTCGGCAATATGCTGAACTGGGCCTTTTTGGCGCAGCCGTGAGACACACAATATTATCTCTTTTGTTTTCTGTACAGTTTTAAGTTTCTTTATTTACTTTTTATTGTTTAGTTTTAAGTTTTTTACTTTATTTAATTCCTATTTTTGTTATGTTGTGTTCACTTGCGGCATAAGCCAAATAAATAACTTTTCTTTCTTCTTTCTTTCTTTCTTTCTATTTCAGTCGCTTCATGTAAATTAGTAGTATTCAGCTGCATCCCGTTAGACTGGAAGCTGACTCAAACATATTTGGGAAAAGACTTGGCAAATGATTACTAACGGGTGTCAGACGTATTGGGTCAATAGAAAATTCTTTAAAAAATATCACGAAAGTAATTCGTTGTTGCTACCAATGATTTAGAAACTGGGGTAAAAAAAGTTGTGTCATACAAAATTGGCACCAACACGGTCAACATGTATGAAACAGCTGATTTTTTTTAAAATTTCCTTTAAAACATTATGTGATGTTCTGAATGATGTAGTGAAAACGTGGTAACCGTTTGTGCGTCGATATCCCTTAGTTCCATTCCACCATATAAAGGGTGTAAAAACCTCTTAACGAAATCAAAGCAGAGCACTTGTTCTCCTCGTCATTGCAATATTTTTTTTGTTCTACACCTTACCTGGAAACCTAGTTACGGAGATATTGGGGGTCAAAGTTACAATTTTTTGGCAAGTTTTTTATTTAACCGACTTCAAAAAGGAGGAGGTTCTCAATTCGTCGGAACCTTTTTTTTATGTATGTTCCCGATTACTCGAAGATGGCTGGACCGATTTGAATTATTTTTTTTTTTGTTTGAAAGGGTATACTTCTCAGGTGGTCCCATAATCAAGTCAGAATCTGATGATGGGATACTGGAGAAATAGAGAGAACTTTTCAAATTTTATAGGCACACTCTTTTGGAAGAATACTTTCTTAAAGTGGGCCCATTTCAATTCGGTGAAAATCTGATGAACAACTTCGGAGATAGGCACAGGAACTCTTCAATAAATGATAGCAAATGGACTGGGATTGCTGAAATCTATTGTCTGTCTATTGTTTACACCAGTTCATAACATAACATTACGCCGGTACGCTGTGAAGGGGTAAGCACAAGTGAAAAATAAAAAGTTTTTTTCAAAAAATAAAACCAACTTCAAAAAACATAAAAAAGTGAAAAATAACTTTAGCTTCAGAAGTCGGTGACAAAAAAACTAAATAAATCAATAAATCAATCAAACAAAGGTCACGGACCTAAGGCCAGGGGAGTAGGGGCTTCTAGTTACGGAGATATTGGGGGTCAAAGTTACAACTTTTTGGCAAGTTTTTTTTTAACACAAGTTTTTACCGAAAGATTTTTACTTTAAACACCTTCACGGTCCCCGTACTATTCACTCCAGCCATAACAACAATGTTTTGAGTGCGTTACATTGATTTCTACCACAAAACTTAAAAAAAATTTCACCCCAAAAAAAAAAGTTTTCCAGCAATAATTTTTGTGTAGTATGTACAGAACGCTGGGTTGACGGCTTCGTGATGAGGTTGTTTACACCCGGTATGCAATAGAACAAGTTACCTTGAACACCACGTCATGCAGCAGATCGTCTTCGGAGGCACATTCCCGGAGAGATTCCATGTGTTTGGACATGCTGGTCGGCGACAGTCGCGGTAACGACACCAGGCCATGAGTCGGTTTAACCTGTCAATAAAACATTTATGTTGATTACTAGTTATACACCTATAGGTCTTAGCCCAGTTACACGACTGCGCTAAAAATAATATAATTCAAATATGAGCTATAAGTATTTCTCTTTAGATATACTTTACATTGGCATTGACGGCGGTAAGCCCGCTGACAGCGAGCTGTCTGCTAATTTATGTTCCCAAAGTAAAGTATATCTAAAGGGCAATACATAAAGCTCATATTTGAATAGGTATGACGACAGTATAAAAAAATGCAATCTGTCAATTATTGTAGATATTTGACAACAAAAATACAACTAACCTGCAGACACGCAAAATTAAGTCCCTCACTATCCACAGCAATGGACGCCGCTCTATAAACATTAGGTATCTTCGCGATTCTGACAGAAGTACAGTCGTCCTTTTCTAAAAACTTGACAAGCGCGGGCTTGCTATCTCTCTCCTTCTCCTTCTTGATTGGCTGCTGTGGCGCGGTGGGCGTGGTCTTGCGTGAGATCGTGCCAGTGAACGCTTCGCCGTATTTAGTCGTGAAGTAGAGAGCGTCGTGGGTGAGCGCTACGTTTGTTATTATTGTTTGGTGCACGAGGCCGAATACGCATCTGGAATATGGATGTTTAGTAACTATTACTACTGAATTGTTGTCTCACTCTTACGTGTGCTGCCTCGTGCTCTTCCGTCCGTGTCTCTAAACAGCACGCTTGCCTCGCACATTGTTTTATTCATTTTAATTGTCTAAATGTAATTCAGAAGTCTACAACCTACATAAACAGTGTCATAAACATAAAGTGCTCAGTTTAATATATTGTGTTCGTGTAACAGTTCGTGGTTTCATTACAAATACCAAACAAAGGACAAATTCAATTTTGATTTGTTTGTCAAAGAATGATTTTCGACTGTTTTTGTTATTCTGGCTTCAGATCATTTTATTTTATACGAATTGACCCATTGCGATATGTCACAAGTACATCCTTATGTTGGTCATAATGTGCTGGTAACATGTACCTAATAGTGGGCGTGCTTATTGCCATCAAGCTAAGCTACAAATCTGTATTGTATATGGGGCTGGTGCCCTCAATTTGACGTTCAAGGCGCGAATTTTAGATACACAATCTTACGTCCTACCCTATAATTTCTAGTGCAGAAATTTCTTTGACCTTAGAATAGAACCTAGACGTCGCGATTACGACTACTAGACTCACAAGGCGGTTAGTTCATAGGCCATCCGCTCTGAGAGCAATGCGCCCGCCCATTGCCACTTTGGCAATTCTTCGGGCTACGTCTTATTATTATACTAATAATATTATAAAGCAGAAGAGTTTGTTTGGTTGAACGCGCTAATTTCAGAAACTACCGGCTCGAATTGAAGAAATCTTTTTGCGTTGGATACACCATTTATCGAGGAAGGCTATAGGCTATATAACATCACGCTATGACCAATAGAAGCGAAGCAGCAATAAGAAATGTTGCAAGCGGGAAAAAAGCTTCCGTTGAGCAGGCGATGCGTTGCGATATCAAAACTTCACGCGAACGAAGTCGCGGGCAGAAGCTAGTAATGTTATATTTACCTAGTGACTTTGTTAGTGGTGTCCTGCCATATGAACAGCTGCCCCACGTTGGTGAGCAGGAGTACTGTCACCCGTGAGTACACGCCCTGGTCGTTCACTTTAGCCTCAACGCACACTTGACGAAGGTTTATTTGTCTGGAAGATAAAGTGGTGAAATAAGCTGGGTAGAAATATTGATATTTTTTTGACGTTATAGGATGACAACTTGAATTTGTTCTTTTTGAGACAATACTAGTCACTGCTATTTAATGCCATTAAAGGTGAAAGCGTCAGGTTAGACCGCGAAATTCAAATTTTCTTACGTTTTTTGCAATTTGCAGGCCAGTGGTAGGTTGTATGAAGTTGAAAATATCTTTCGCGACTGTAAAACGTATGTAGTTACAGAATTATAATCATCGAAATCATCAATACATACTAGTCACTGCCATTTAATGCCATTAAAGGTGAAAGCGTCAGGGTAGACCGCGAAATTCAAATTTTCTTACGTTTTTTTGCAATTTGTAGGCCAGTGCTAGGTTGTATGAAGTTGAAAACATCTTTCGCGACTGTAAAACGTATGTAGTTACAGAATAGTAATCATCGAAATCATCAATACAACCCTCTAAATTCATGTCGACTAACGTTTTTTTCAACGTCAAAGTTGTTCCTAGACTTTTGTAAGCTTAGATGGTTGTATTGATGATTTCGATGATTATTATTCTGTAACTACATACGTTTTACAGTCGCGAAAGATATTTTCAACTTCATACAACCTAGCACTGGCCTACAAATTGCAAAAAACGTAAGAAAAATTGAATTTCGCGGGCTACCCTGACGCTTTCACCTTAAGACGCCTGCGGAGCATGCGTATTTCATACAAACGTAATACCAAAATAATTTGTAAATTAAACATATTCCTAAGGTAGTGTGTATTTATTTCGATTGTATTACAGAATAGCTAGGTTCCCAAATATATATTTTGATTGGACACTGATGTTAACAAGAGTTATAAGAAAAATAAGTTTTCTATGGAAATTTTAAATTCCTCATATCTCGTCTTTGTACCATTGTCCTCTCAAAAAATATATTTGGGAACATAGATATTCTGTATTCCAATCGAAATAAATACACACTACCTTAAGAATATGTTTGTTTTACAAATTATTTTGGTATTACGTTTGTATGAAATACGCATGCTCCCCGGCCCCTTAACCTCTTGTATGCCGTAATTATAGAAACAATTAAAAAGCCATTGTGTCTTGCGTCGATCTACATTCGGCACATGAAGGGTTAAGCAATACTAGAGCGAAAGAAAAAGCTGAAATGTTTCATGTAGCGGTAAATGTCAAATGTCAGAAAGAGATTTGTAGGAGATACAACTACTACGAATTAATTTTTCTCAAGTATTTTCCAACTTGCTGCTTAGAATTTTCCGGGCGCTCTCGGACTCATAAGTTTCAAAGATGTCCCTCCACTTACTTGATAGCGATCTTCTTGCAGATGTACTTGTGCAGTAGGTATACGTCCCCGCGACTCGTAGTGATAACTGTGGCCGCGTCTGCTGCGTCCACCAGCTCAATACATACCCCTTCTTTGTTGTTCAGCGATATTGCTACCTGAAGACAACAAAACAAAGGGTAAAATTACGTGGAAAATGGTAGATAGGGTGAAATTTTTTTATTGCAATCGAGGCGGAATTCACACCCGAGCCGCAGGTGAGGTTGTTATGGAGCCGATAACTGCAGTAACAAATGCCCACGTTTATCAAACGACGTTTTTCTATACACTTTCTAAGAAATGAAATCAACAGCACGAAAGTATTCTTGACAAGAATACTTTTGAACTTGAATAAATGAATGACTTGGTGTGTCAATTTTATGATTTCTAAAAAAGTGGCTAAATAACAAGGTTCTCCTCTTGTTTTTTTTTTTTTTGTCGGATAAAAGATGACGCACGCTAGACCGTGTCGGGTCAGAGCCGAGTGTCGGCCGTATTGTATCGTATTGTTACAATACGGCCGACACTCGGCTCAGTCTAGCGTGAGTCAAGCTTAAAGGCTTGGGCACACCAAAAGCAGTTGCAGTGCGGTAGCAGTGCGTCTCCGTTAGAAAATAATGTAGTTATATGAGGGATGACACACTGAACAAACGCGGGCCCGCTGATCCTACCTGCTCCGCCACTGCACCGCGCACGCACTGCTCTTCTACAAAACTTTTGGACGGGAGCAGCGCAGGCGCGGGGCGGTGGCAGCGCGGGCGCGGGGCGGCCGCAGTGAGTACACGTTGTATTACTACGTCCGCCATATTGACTAGTCACACCAAAGTAGTTGCGCGGGACAGACGCAGCGCGGGTCGTAAACGGTTGTGATTTTTTACAACTTTATCATGGAAACGAATGAAAAATTGATTGAGTTGGTGAGGAAATATAAATGTTTATATGATTTAAAGGATAAATATTATAGAAATACGGTTTACAAGATGCATATTATACAAGTTTACAAGATCCATATTCTTCTCTTCTCTTATTCACATCGTGAACCCATAGTCTTTTTTTTTTACATAAAGCTAGAAGCAACAATAGCTCCTCTTCGTCAGAGTCAGAACCGTTCAATCTTGAAGTGTACTGAGTGTGGTTATCGATACGACACACATAACGCAGTTACAAAGCAGGCCCGCATTCAAACTGCTTTCTGACTGCTCACGTTTCTGGTGTGACATCAACCGCGGTGCAACTGCCCTGCCCTGCTAAGGTGCTGCGCTTGTCCTGCTTTTGGTGTGCCCAAGCCTTTATACTTAAACTATTTGGAAATTCTCGTCAGTGGGTAGACAGGGGTTATATGAGTCTACTTTAGTCATTCATTCATTAATCATAACTATGTATGTACACTTACCCGTTTCGGCGCAGCAACAACTTTATCCTCATTAGAGTGTCCCAGCTGGCCATGGTTGGTCCCCCAGGTGTAGACCGCGTGTAAGTTCCACAGCACCACGTGCGAGCGCGCGCCACACAGGCCCAGCGGTGTTGACAGCTTGATCAGCGGCTTCACTGACGGGAGCTTGATGCTCGACGGAGTCTTCGTGGTGGACTGACTTGCTACGTTGTCGTTGCTGTTTAGGGCGTATTGGATAACCTGAAAGTAAAGGATTTTTGAACTTAATTCTACAGTAAGTGCCAGTTAAAATCGGAATAGCGTTCATCCAAAACTAAACCTGTTCAAATCTTGAATAGTCGTTTATCGTGATCTTCAACATTACTTCTAATGAAAAACGATGCAAAATCAAAATCAAAGCATTTATTTCAAGTAGGCCAGTTACAGGCACTTTTGAATTGTCGAAACAAAAATGAACATTTAAAGTAGCTACAGTCCCAGTCACAAGACATAAAAACTGTGAATGTACTGTAGTTGCCCATTCCCTAGCGTAGATCTCTATGGAGAAGAACGGGCAAGGATGCATGGATCAAAAATCGATTAGATTGAAAAATCTTAAGTTGCTTATTTCTTGCCTGTGGATACAAACGTACCTAAGCTTATTATTGCATTTTGTGTCACATCTGACTATTGCATTTTCAGTAATTCGATGATTTGTCTAATCAAAACCGGCAAAATTGATTACAAGTTTAAAATAATTATCTAGGATAGCAGACTGTGCAAACCCAGTTTGTGTCTTTTTCGTCCAGTGCAAACTGACAATAGGGTCAATAAGAAAGTACCTATATTTATATATTTTTTTAAATAATAAGATTGTGTGGGTAAAAACGACACAAAATAATTATGAATGATGTTTTGTTCCACCATAATAATAAAAAAATATAAATTCTAAAACTTGGATTTTTTTAGTGGATTTTACAGGGTTTTGTAATAAAAAATAAAATATCGTGGATGAATTCGGCACAAAATATTTTAAACAACAGATATCAGTACTCTAAAACGCCTAACACCTATTTCACCGATTGTAATATTCTTTTAGAGCTTGTTGGGCGATATGTTAGGTACAGACAAGGTAGTTAAATACAAGTATTCCCGAGGACAGAGATGACACAAAATGCCTATGTATATCAGTTACTACTTCGTTATTGTAATTAAAGTAAAAGTATAATTTGTTTTCGTCTAATAGTGGTTGAAAAGACAAAAAGCCAAAAAGCGAAATTTCTCCATATGCAAGTACCTAAAATGACACAAATTAATATATTAGGTTGAGCAAATGCTCTGGAAATAATACGCGAAAAACAAACAACTTTCATATTTTTGAACCCTCAAAACCTAGCGCTATCGGATTAGAAGAGATATCAGGGAACACTTACTATATCTTAACAAAACGGATTGGAATATTTTTGTATGAAGCCGGGCAGGTCTAACTTCCGCCATTTTTGTTTTATCAAAATGTCAGCTTCGCATATAACCCGTATTTTAATCAATGGCAGGTCTCAATATAAAAAAATATTGTATCAGACAAGTTTCTCGTCAGAACCAGTCAGTAAGTGAGTTATGAAGGTCAGAAGGTAGCCACTCCATTTAAAATACTGGAAAAAGTGCTAGGTGGTTATACATACCATGCCACTCTTCAGCAAGAACACGGTGGAGTTGAGTGTGATGGCCACAGCTTGGCAGGGCTCCGCCAGGTGCAGCTGCGCGGGGCGGAGCGCCGTGGCGAGCGGGGCTCCCGCGCGGGCCTGCTGCCCGCAGCACCACACCGAGCCCGACCCGCACACCCACACGCTGTGGAACTTGCCCAGACACACCTGCCATACATTTAAAACATACTTTTATTTATTTTCGGGCAACTTTGGCTCTTGGATTTACATATTATAATTATGTTGTATTGTATTGCACAATGTGACATCTACCAATCCGCACTGGGCCCGCGTGGTAGATTATGGCCCATTCCCTCTCATTCAGAGGAGGCCGTGTCCCAGCAGTGGGAACATTATAGGCTGATGATGATGATGATAATGTATTGTACAACGGGCTGGTGTCCGCAACTCCACGTCAAAGCGTGTATTTTGCGTATGGGCGTATCCACCACGCGGGCCCAGTGCGGTTTGGTAGATGTCACATGTCTTCGAATTTTTGGTTCTAGGACATGTCGGTTTCCTCCTTCACAGTTTTGAGAGCAGTGGCGATGAAATAAATTACACAAAGTAATGCGCCTGTCTGGGTTCGAACCCACGACTTACTGTTCGTAAGTCGGGGCCGCCACCACTGGGCCACCGCTGCTCTCTATATAATAAAAATATAATTATGTTAAAATACAATAAGTATAGAGTAAATAGAAATAAGCAAGTAATGGTGCATCCACACCGCAGTTTTGTAAATCAACGTTTCCAAGTTTTATTTATTGTTAGTATTTGTTGCCGTGTTGGGATATGTTAAGGTAATGTTGCGTTTTGAAAACATACAACACAATTGATAACATTGTTAGAGAATGTTACCTCAACATGCGGTGTGAATGTATGATGATTAATTGATTGATTATCTAAAGAGAGACTTAGGTCCATGTTCACCGAGAAGATAACAGTCTGATTATCGAAAAACAGCTGTCAATGTGACATGTTCCCATACAAAAATGTGTTTTAAACAGCTGTTTTAGATAATCAGACTGTTATCTTCTCGGTGAACATGGACCTAAGGTCCGTGTTCACCGAAAAGATAACGGTCTGATTATCTAAAAACAGCTTTTTAAGGGACATCTTCCCCAACAATAATGTGGTTTAAACAGCTGTTTTTAATAATCTGGCCCTGTGACAGTCCACGTCCATGTTAAGATTTAGGACAGACAATAGAATCATTACTATCTCATTTACTTTTGTATGTTAAAAAAAATAAACAAGGTATATTTGAAACGTTTTATTGAACATTACATCTATTTTCTCAAGCTATGTGTCCGATAGGCGCCAGGGTGGAAGTCCTCGGGGCGACTGTAAGCGCTCGGAGTGATCGTATACGACTGGAAGGGGTTCACAGCCGACACCATCCGCACCACCTTGTGAGGTTGCTGCTCCACACACACCAGGGGCGCAGTCGACGCCTCAACCTTCACCGCCTCCACCCGAGGAGTTCTCGAAGGCAACCATTCTGTCCATTGCCCCGCCATCGCCCCCAATAACGGCTCTCCTCGTATTATACAATACGCAAACAGTGTCACAATTGAATACAAGAAACCTATCAACACGACATAGAATATTAACGTTCCTTTATTCCTGATTATAGCTCTCCGCAGCTCATCGAAACATCCCACTTCTTTGTTCGACTGTATGTCGGGATCTAGACTCTTGGAGCACTCCTTCGACACCGGCACCAGACTAGTCGCATTAGCAAATTTGCAACAATGGATAGGATATATTTGTGTGAGGTGCAAACTCTGCCAGGGACTCTTCGAAAAATCTCTATAGCTGACCACACCGCAGCATTCGTACCTCACCATTACGTAGTCTAACACGTACGTAAAGAAGTCCCTTTCTTTCCCGTAATACGTATGAACGGATACCTGCATGGATCTCCGCGTGTTCTCATTTTTGGTGTAGATATTGTAGACCCCTGTTATGAAGAATATCCAAAATGCGACAAGGGAAAGTATAGTAGCGAGAAATATGTATACTTTTATCGCGCATTTCACTTTGCAGCCGGCCCCTAGGACCCCACAGCACGACGTCAACATGGCGAGTCCGGCTACCGGGATGAGTATTGACGTTAATGGCGTCACCCACAGCCTTAAGTTGACGAATTTAGCGATAACATCAACCAGCGCGCTCTTGGTGATGGTGTAGTTCACATCGCGGAAGAAATCAGTGTTCATGGCACACCACACGCCGATCCCGAACCCGATCATACCGAACACAAAGAACAATGCATTGGTGAATCCTAGACATGTTCGCGGTAAGCCAACTGAGTGCATATTTTGCAAGGCAAAACTAAATAGTTTAAAATTTTATTGAAAGTGTGTATGGTAGGTTATTTCTAAAATTGACGTTTATGACATTGTCAAATTTCTTTCTAGCAGGTCAACATTTTTTTAGGTAAGTAAAGGAGATTGTATTTTTCTAGAGCTTTGTCAAGAACAAGGAGGCTGTAGTGAACTTTTTTCAGTTTGCCAATAAAGGTTGTATTAGGGTCATAGCACAGGTATCAAATCGGAAAGGGATCATCACCGCATTGCCGTTCAGTATTATTTGTATGAAACTCCCTACTGCAACGCACACTAATCGGAATCGTAACGTAAGCGCCTCGCCTTGGGATAAGCTCATGAACCGCGGTGCGGTGCGTGGTCGACTTGCAGTTCCCGCGCTTACGGTTCGCCGTACCCTGGCTTACGGCTCTCTGTACCCTAGCTTTCGTCTCTTCGTCTACGCCCCTTCCGCGGTCTTCATCAAGTGCAACTGACGTATTGTGAACCGAGACAACCGTGCGCTACACTTAAAGTTCGGATTCAAACTGATTAAACTAGTGCCGCCTAGCCGTCAACCAGCGGTCGGCGAGCCGTAAGCGCGGCGTCGCCTAGCTGTAGCCGAGTCGACGTGCTGGACCATCTGATCCGCTTGCGTTACGTGGACGCCTGTTTGACGCCTAGGGGAAAGGCGAGGCGGTGACGATCGCTTTCCGAGTTGATGTATGCTACGACCTTATTAGTGAACTTTTTCAGTTTGTTCTAAGCGCTATATTAGAAGTATTCACATTGGTTGTTCAGAGAGAAACGTGGGTCAAAGAGAAGATGGATGGGTTGAGTAATGAATGATACTGACAGAAACGTGCGTGACGGTTCACAGAGGAGAATGAAGAAAATAACGTGTCTCGCTGATCCCAAGGGAAGTGTAGCCTGTAGATGATGATATATACAGTATGTTAGTTTAAACGAGGGACTTATTCAAACCCGCAATAGTCCATGCTTACATGATACTAATAAACATATGAACAAAAAGAAAACACTAATACATAACAGATAGATCCATACCAAAAACTTCGCCTAAGTTTCGCAACGTGTGCGCCATGCACTTATCGCAGAACATGTTTGCGGGTCAATGACCTTTCTAGGTATAATCCATTTTCCCTTCATACTTTAAATCTGGCTTCAGACAGGCAAATATCTAAGTAACTAGGTACTGACCGAATGTTCGCAGTCGTTGATTGACACCTTGCATAATAATTAACGGTTCCTCGCACAATATCACTAGATAACACTTAAGCACGAACCATAATCGCAATATTCTTCACTGGAATAATGATAATTATGACGTAATTTTTGGTTATTAAAGAACACGTTTACAGGACACTCTTAATATCGCGAAGTAAGCGGGGTTGTTTGTTAAATGCGATACGCGGAAACGCAATAATAGACATGCGGAAGTAACGGCGCTCGCGCATACACAAAGGTGAGTGCGGGGTGGCGCGGGGGTGTGCCCTGTCGGTGCATCGGAGACACAAAGCAAAGGGGCGGAATTTGCGCACGGAGCTCAGGACCGGCACGTGTTTTGCCGTGTGACACCTACTTGCGCGCTCAGTGTCCATGAGTAATGTATTTAATTAGACAATTATGTCAAAAATTAAGGTTATAGGTTTTTTACATATTTGGATTGAGAATCGAATACTGAATACCTTCCCTTCCTCTAATTTATGTCACCGTAAAATTGTCAAACACGTTATATTATAATCTCTCTAGCGATATTGTAAACTCTCGAAATATTGTCAAACGAACATACTGCTTTCAATAAAACGCATTATTTTTCGTGAAATGCATGCGATGGTAGTCAACTCACGCGGTGTGGAACGAAGGAGGGGTCCCCCTTGCCAGTGGTACCACTCTCATGAAAAGATAATGTACCATTCCTGAGAAATACCGATTAATATAACCTAACCTTAAAACACTTTATATTCCCCTAAAAAGCGTAGTCGACGGAGCCCCGCTTCGCGGGGCCCCTATTTCCGAGTGCAGGGTTTAAAGGAACCTAACTAACCTAACGGGGGGGTGCCCCGAGTCCCGATTATGGGGGCAGAGATACTTCCGTATCTTCAGTTGACAATATTTCGAGAGTTTACAATTTCGCTAGAGAGAAACACGTTATATTGTAATATAACGTGTTTGACAAGTTTACGGTGACATATATACAGGGTGTAAACAGTCTCATTACGGAGCCGTCAACCAAGCATTCTGTCTTCATACTTAGTAACTTTAAGCAAAATATATTGCTGGGAAACTGTTTCTATAGGGTGAATAATAATGTTTTGTGGAACAACTCAATGTTACGCATTCAAAAATTGTGCTGATGGGTTGATTGAATAGTACGGGGGTCATGGAGGTGTTAAAAGTAAAACTCTTGCATTAAAAACTTGTTTAAAAAAAAACTTATCAAAAACTTCGAAGTTTGACCCCCATACCTCCGTAAGGTTCCCAGGTATAAGTAGACCAAAAAATTACCGCAATGACGGGGAGAACAAGTGCCTTTCGGCTTCGTTAAGAGGTTTTTTACATCCTCTATACCTGTTTGACCCAAATGTTAGCTCGGTTGAAGCAGGTGAGTAACTCGGGCGAGTTGCGCTGCTGCTGCGTGCCAGTGCCGAGCGTGTAGTTGCAGTTGCTGCCCCACACGTACACCTCAGTGGGATGGGTGTTGTTGAACCTGTGCATGTACTGGCGGTCTAGCATGGCGTGTTCCAGCGCTCGGT
Organism: Xestia ashworthii; assembly: GCA_950022955.1. Lineage (NCBI taxonomy): Eukaryota > Metazoa > Arthropoda > Insecta > Lepidoptera > Noctuidae > Xestia > Xestia ashworthii. The sequence continues at coordinate 7,322,192 of OX465563.1, forward strand.
AGTCGTCTTTGTCTACTATGTCGGTGTTTACACCTGGAATGTTGTGTTAACATGTTTTAATTACGAATTGTCAGAGTAAGTTTGTTTCTGTAACCCCCTGTCAATAGTCGTCCTGGCAATTTTTCGGCCAATCTCATCAGAGACTAATCATTGACATAAGAAATTTTACAGTGCACAAGTGTCTCTTTCCTTACTGTCTTATTTAGAAAACCCCTAATGGTATGTCTTTTCTTGAGTCGATTTTTTTAGATTAATTTTAAATATAGCAATTTAGTGCAGGATCTGTCTCTGACCATTAGCCATAACAACCGGCCCTATTGCGAACTGCGCTGAGCTGCAACGATTTTGTCGTGTGGCTACATCGAGTTTCCATCATGAATTCTATGTTGGCCGCATTAAACCAACAAACATTTGAACTAGATTCGAGTACCTAAACAGATTTTGAATCTAGTTAATAACAGATCTTACCAATCTTCATAAGGGCGACAGCAGCATGTATTTGGCCGTAGAAGATGCTTCGATGCAAGGGCGTGTATCCCGACTCGCGGTCACGCGCGTTGATGAAAGCTACCGAGGAGTGGCGGATCAGCCAGTCCATCAGGGCGACGCGGCCGCGGGATGCTGCCGTGTGCAGGGCTGTTCGACCCTGGAAAAATGGACATTGGTCATCATGTTCCAGACTTTGACCCTTGTTGCTTGGAGAATAGAGAACATTGTCGAAAGATATTTCTTTAACGACCGACGCATAAAGGGTTTAAGGTAGAATGAGGGCTGATAGCATAAACAGCCTATAATAATTATTCTCACTGCTAGGTCACCGGCCTTCTCTCTATGAGAAGGAATGGGCCATAATCCATCTCGCAGGCCTTGGGTTTGTAGGTGTCACATGCCTTCCAATTTTTGGTTCTACAACATGCCGTCTGTCACGTTTGTCACGATTTTTTCTTTCAGTTTTGAGAATACTGGTGATGAAATAAATTATACAAATTAATGCGACTGCCATGGTTTCAACCTTCACCGTGTAAACGTTAAAGCTCACTTTTCGAGATCGAGAGTGCAAATTCCATCAGTTCAATATAATACTTAGGCAACTCTTAGATATCTTTATAGAGATTTTTTTAAAGAAACAATGCCCCACAAACATTTTATCTCGCATGGGGATCGAATCGCAACGCAGCAGCCAATTACTCACTCAGCCACTGCGCCAACCGTGCAGTCAGGACGCGACTAAATGATGATTGAAAAAATTAAGCCCATTTTCACACGAAAATTTGCATAAATATTGCACAATACCTAGCAAATAGGTAGCATATGACGCAGTAGTTTCTCATTTCTTACTAACATAAACTATAGAAATTAAAAACAGATAAAATATTTTTCCAGACTAATTTCAATTACTTACCTCAAAATCGAAGGCCTTGATAAAGTTAGCGCAAGTACCTTTAATGAAGCTACCCAGCGCTTCATCACTGATTGATCTCTTCGTTATAGCACTTGTGATAGCCTGTCCGTGAATCCGAGACCTGCACCGTGGCGTACAGTCCACTTCCACTTTGTGCTTACTCATTTTAAAAGGTCCAATACACAAGCACTCTCAAAAATAAATTAATAAAATACTCTCGACCAAAGTTAGGTTAATGCTCAACTAGCCAAGTTCACAAATGATACTGTAATGTTATACAAGTGTATGCAAACCCACGAGCTTGTCTCTTGTCTCCCTCTTTTCCCTTGAATATATTACTGTGCTATGCGTTAAAGACTAGATCCTCTCTCTCTTGTAAATAAGTAGATATGTGCAGAGTTTAATAATATCAGTGAGCAATAAACAGGTACGGTGTAGAGCTCAGCTCAACGGTAGCTCCCGGAGGAGCTACGGTTCTTTCTTTAACAGCACATGATTGGAGAGGTGGCAATCTGCAATAGAATAATATGTTTGGTTAGAATCGTGGTTCATTATAATAAATTCACACCAAAACATAACATAAGACAAGATGAAATCCCTCCTGTAGCCAAAGGTACAGTATATTACTACACACCTATATTTCATTTCATATAAATATTGTATAAATCACAATAAACCAAATAGAATTTTGAGAGGAGGTTGTAAGGGCAGCTACCTTAATAATTGTTGCAGCTACAGCAAAATGGTCTTAGGAGACTAATCATAATTATTTGAGAAATTTTGATCTGTATTCACAGATTTTGAAAACTGTGTACAGTCAGCGAGAAAAACACAATTTTACCAAAAAAGTTTTTGATGCTCTCTTGAGTTTTCAGTATTATACAAGTCAGAATTTGGGAAAGCTTTTTGCAATTGCTCATACATTTCCTCTGAAATTAAACACCAACTGACTTTTTCATCAATATTTATAGAGTAGGTGCTGCCATACACTGCCTGACAATGGACAATGACAAACATGATAAATTTTTCATGAATTTTAGTGATTACAAAGTATCAATAAAATATAGAGTGTTTTATGCATAATTTCTTACATTCTTTGCCAAAAATTACTTCAAAAAACATAAAATGTTCACTAGTTTCAAAGCCTATTTTTTAAATAATACAAAGCCTGTGAGTTTACTCATATAAAAGGTAATTCAAATCTCATAATTCCTAAAAAATGTGTGTAAAATCCCAATAATACTTTGCCCAAACTGGGAATCACATTCAGGACCACATAACGCAGTTTATAACAGACATAAATACTAGTGAATAGTCTGACTACTGAGTACTGATTGATGATTTTATTTTGGAAGTTGTGACTCTAAATTCTAGCAAGAGATACTCTTGCTTTCTTGTACTGTTCAAGCAAGCAAGATTTAAAAATAAAATTTTAAGCTGCAGTTTGTTGCACAACATATTTTTCTTCACTTTATGTATTAGAAGTGGTGAAGGAAGGGATTGTTATGCAATTTTGATTTCCAGTATCATTTCAATAAATGAACTTTTATGCCATTGATTGCACCACATGTTGTTGTCAAAATTATGAGCAGCAAAAGCGGTATGGTACCTACAGTAACATTTTTATGAACTTAAGTATATGTAAGCTACATTTTCAATTAGAATTTATTCTTACATTTATTAGATAAGCACATGATAGCCAGTGAATAGGTATATATATAGGTATTTCCAATAAGAATTTACAACTTTCCATTTTGAATATTCAAACAAACTAATCGTCCTATTGTCATTTTTCACTTAGTCTTATCAGTGAAATTATACAATACATAGTTGCTTCGGTACCTATTTCGCAATAATTTACAATAAGATGAAACAAGATAATACGAAATCAGCAGTAATGTAGGAAAAAACGAACTTTTGTGGCATTTTTTTTTTCAAATACACATCGCGTCTACCTATCCTATTAAAAACATTTTCGTATCGACTTCCAAGGTCGAATGATAGGTGACACCGGCTATTCGCGCCCGCCTTGGTAACAATTATGTACCTATTTCGTAATATTACTATAATGAACATGTACCGATAAAAAGACTGCACTATCGAGGAAAATCTTGAAAAATCGTAATTTATTAAAAGGAAAACTCACCTTTACATGAAAACAGCTGTTTGTAGTCTACGAAACGCGAAAGAATCATTGCAAACCATTTTTTACGTTGAATATAATATTAAATCACACACAAACATACGCAATAGATAATTATCTAAGCATTTAACAGCTTTGGTGAAAACAGTGCAGCTAGTTAAATTAGATTTTTGCGATAGTTGATATCGCAAATATTCGCATTGAGTTGACACTTGACAGACATTTAATTCGTAACTAACATAACTTTGACATTTTGCCACTCACGTATGAGTTACGAAATTGCCAACAGTGAAAAATTGAATTCCATAACATGATCTTGCATGCTATCTTGCCATGCTATGAGGGATTTTCTTTTGCAACTCTTCCCTAGTCGCCTAGGCGCTGGAAAGATGGCGCTGATCTCGTCACATAATTTCACTTGGACGGTCTTGGACCTAATGGTTATATTCGGAAGCTTATGCAAACGAAAGTGTCAGTCAGCGAGCGTATGTGACGTGTGTTTTTTCAAGCGTTTTGGCTTTGGCACCTAGTAACGTAGTCGGATCAGCGCCATCTATCGAGTTCATGGAAACTGTTTTTTTTTTAAATCACATAATATGAAAAAATATTTAAGTATTCGCCCCTTCGTACACAAGGGTACAAAAAACTTCGATACTCGACGATTTTAGTCTCCAAGCGACTGCCGCCATACAAATCCATAATGTCGGCGACGCGACTCATGTACGAACTTCAATAGATTTATATGGCGGCAGTCGCTTGGAGACTAAAATCGTCGAGTATCGAAGATTATTGTAACCTTGTGTACGAAGGGTCTTACAGAAAATCATTTTTATCTGTACAATTTGATGCAAGTGCTTCAATGTTGGTTTGACACTAACTTCAAGGACCGCAGCAAGTTCAGCCGTAGTTTGAGTTGCATCCACTTCCCATTGTTCTCAAAAAGAAAACCTCTCATAATACACTCGAAAATAACAACTCATAAAACATAAAAAAAAGGACAGCCTTCGTTGGCCAAACTCTAACAGCAAAATTGTGGTACTGCCTAATAAAACTATCACTAAGTACACATTGTAGAGGCTCCCACACATGTGCGTTTTTGCGTTTTCGCGTTTCTGTGTCCTGCAATTTTGCGATGTCTATTTTTAGTACACCATGTATTGGAACGGCTAAGATAAGAAGTTACACACTGCTGCGATAATAACGCAACGACAGAAGTAAAATAAAAACGCGCCTGTGTGTAGGAGCCCAGTTGGTTCCAGTAGTCGCGAAATTCAAATCTTATGTTTCTTTAGAACAAGTACGATCAAGTATTATTGAATAGTATTTTTAACCTCCGACGCAAAAACGACGGGGTGTTATAAGTTTGATGTGTCTGTGTGTGTGTGTGTGTGTAGCTCCCGAACAGATGAACCGATTTGGTTTTTTTTTTTTTTTTTGTTTGAAAGGTAAGTTAGTCGGGAAAGTTCTTAGCTATATTTGAAGAAAATTTATCCAAGATTACCACTAAATGGCGGATTACATATTTTTTCACAACTTCCTGAATATCGGTATCAAATGAAAGGGCTTGACCTATAAAGGTGGACGCACACCTATCCGCGCCGAAGGAATCGACCGCGCCGAAAGATTCGAATTTTAGAATTACTTGTATGAAATCCTACTAAACCTCGCACACTTATCCGCGTCGAATCGGACGAATAGATGACGTCATACGTATGAGAAAAAATTCTTTCGGCGCGGTCGATTCCTTCGGCGCGGATAAGTGTGCGTCTACCTTAAGAATGGTATAAACTATGATAAATTTCAAATCCAAGATGGCCGCGACCACAAAATGATGAATTACATTTTTTTTCACAAACTCCATCAAAATGTATATCAAATCAAAGGGCTTAACTGTATAGTAGAATAATGTTCACTATATTGAAAGGGAATGAGGAAAGTGGAGTGTGACCTACTAACGAATTATTATTAATAGTTTTTCATTTTATCTGTTTTAACTTCAAAAAATGTTTTATTTGCCGGGTTTTTTTATATTTCTAATGTAAAATAAACACACCTGCTTGTTACGGTCATAATCGTAAGTTTGATTTAAAAAATAACAAAACCCGAGATACCCTGGCAGGCTGGCACTATTGCTTCAAAGTTGCAGTAAGGTAGACCGCGATATTTTACACAAAGGGTGTAAATTCAATTCAATTCAATTGAATTCACTTCCTTTATTTCAGTCAACAGTAGGATCATATAACAGCATTAAGTAAAATTAACAAAAAAAGATATAAAAGTAAGACAAAACACAACAACACACATACAGGTGAACGCGAACCGACCGTGCCGAAAGCACCGAAAGTAACATTTCTCATCCGTATAACGTTATCTATTCGTCCGATTCGACGGGGATGAGTGTGCGAGGTGTAGGTATAGGATTTCATACAAGTAATTCTAAAATTCGATTCCTTCGGTTCTTTTGCTTCCTTCGGCTTTGATAAGTGTGCGTTCACCTTTAACGAAGCCGAAACGCACTTTATGTCCCCGTTATTGCGATCATTATCATTCTCTCTCATACCTGCAAACCTTCTAGTTCTGGAAATATTGGGCATCGAAGTTCCGCCCTTTTCACATTGCACATGCATGAAGCCCTACCCTACCGGGCTGCCGCTAAACGTGATTTTTTCTCAAGAATAAGTTGTGTCCCAGTTATGCTTGGTTGACGGCTGCGTGAATGGTTAATGGCATTGGTAGCCAGCGTTCTTCGTTTAGACTAATACTAATACACGAAGAACGCTGGCTACCAGCGCCGATAAGCGACGCACGTCACCGACAAGTTACAACCTGCTTACGCCGTCAAAATTGTCGGCGCTTATCGGCACAGGTCGGCACAAAGTGTGGAGACAGCCTGCGCCGACTACCAGCGTGGACCGGTGCCGGTAAGCGCTTGTAGGTGGCTAGTGCACGTGTATACGCCCTACACCTTGTGGATAACATCTATGTACTTATAATGTAATTATATTTTTAAGTTTCTAAGTTTCTTACATCCTTGAAAGGGCAAATAAACTGCACCTCCGATTTCTGCCTATAATATTCCCATAGAATGTGCGTTAGGTACTAGGGGAGTAGGTACATAATAATTATTATAAAGAAGTAAAGTTTGACCTAAAATATTGCAAATTTTTATTTTATTGTATTGCAATTAGGTAATCTTCAAAACTACAGATCCGATTTTAAACATTCTGTCTCTAATGAAAAGCTACATTAGAAGAAAAGACTGTTCGTTCCCGTGGAAAAAAAAATGACGGCCATACGCGAGCAAAACTGCAAAAGCGAGTAGAGTATTCTGCACTAGCTTTTGCCAGCGGCTTCCCTCTCTGCTATAGTTACACATATAAACTGTGTGCATGTGCAACTATAGGAGAGTGTGAGCGAGCGTGACCCACAACCACCGCCCAAACAACGTCCACCACGCACAGGATGGATGGAAAGTAGTAGATTATGTACTTACTTACTTACTTATGTAATTTTTTGCTCCATTGCGGTACTTAAGTGCTGTATGCCAATATAATGAGAAGATAATTTATTTAATTTCTTACAACAAATTAGGTTTCCACTTAACTATATGTTATTTTCTAGTTAGATGTTTAGGCTGTGTGGGACGAAAGTTTTTGGTTTTTCCCTTTTGGAATTCCCATCGGATAATAAGAGAATTGTAAAAAAAACAACTAGAACTGTCATTTTCAATTCAATAACAACTTGAAAACATAATTTAATTTATAATGTAAAACTTACAATTGATTGAATAAATAATAGTTCTATTAACACAGCTACGATTATTACATATCGGCTAAAAATATCTAAGTTCTCTATCTGTTTCATAATCTGTCGGAAGTCGGATTTATTTTACTCACAATAATTATAGTCATAGTACAAAAATAACATAATAGGTATACGTATACCTACTCGAATTTATCACACTCATGTGGAAAGTATAAGTTACATAGAAGTGGTCCAGCACCTGGGGGGTAACCATGACGTCTTAAAGCAAGATTGTTTTAATCTTATTCCAGAGTGGGAAAGAGACGGAGCTATAGAGAACGTCTAGCGCCATCTCTTTCTCACTCTTAAACAATCTTGCTTTAAGACGTCATGGTACGCCACCTGACATTCGAACCCAGTAAGGCCACAGCAGTTTTTAAAGTTGGTATTTAAATTAAATTGCAACATTTACGCCCCGTTTTTAGATAGAAAAATATTGATACAAGACTTACGTTAAAATTAAATGCAGGTCTATTAATGTAACTGGCTGTTTCATTCAACCAATCACGCATTTGACTCGAGTTTATTTTTATGCGTTGAAAATATTTTCGTTCCAGAAACCGGGCGTTAGTTTAATTAAACCATGAATAACGTAAGTGAAAGCGAATTTTTAATAGCTCTATACATTTCTAATAAATTAAATTGTACAATATTTCATAGGTAAATGTCATTCACGCAGTGCCGGTTTTAGCACTACCAGCGCCCTGGGCGAGATTTATACGGCGCCCCCTAACTGCAATTCAGACCCATATGAAAAAAGGAAAACGATATAATCAAATTACCATTTATTAAAAGAAATAACCATTTATTTAAAAAAAAAAACTAATAAAATTTGACTTTTCTAGCCTTTCTGTCGGCGAACTCTTTTATTATTTTATCAAAATCGAGGTTTTCAGCAATTTCATTCTCGATTGACAAAGTTGCCAAGTTTGTCAATCGGGATTGCGATATTGTCGATCGCAGATAGGTTTTTACCAGCTTAAGCTTAGAAAAACTCCTCTCCCCACTAGCAACCGTTACAGGTATAGTTAACAATATACGCATTGCTATCCATACATTTGGATACAGTTCTTGTAAGTTGCGATCTTTGATAAAATTTAAAACAAAAACAGGGGTAGCCACATTCTGATCAGGCAAAAAAGATTTCAGACTTATGAGTTCATCACACAACATACACCCATCTATATCTGATTTAGAGTCTACTGTTAATTTCAATTGGAGATCACCACAGAGTTTGACAAGATCAGGTTTTTCCGGAATCTGTTTTATATTATACAAAAAAGACCAATATTCCGAGTACTCATTTAACTGTTCAAATCTTTCATTGACTGAAATTAATGTAGTGTCCAAAAGACAGTTGAAAAATTCAATCTCAAATTTTTTTTCCGGAGAAGCTATAGGTTCATCGCGGGCAGTTTCACCAGCTTGACGCTTAACATATCGAATTCTTGTCGTGGCTCTAAACACAGGTTCAATTTCCAGTTCTTCAGCCAATCCCTTCGCCGTTAAAATGGCGCTTTTGAAGCCTGTTTTTCTATATTCTTCCAAGAAAGTGCAGCATTTTTTCAACAGTTCTGTGCATTTACCGAGATCTGTGTCTATTAATTGCAGAGATTTACTAACGATATTAATTTGAAAAAGTATGTCATACCAAACGACCAATGACACTATGAAGCTAAAATCTTTTAGCTGTTCGGTTAGAGTAGTAGCCTCATGAGAGACTTGAACATCAGTTTTCTGAGTTTCAATGGCTAAAGTAATTAAAGCGTCATGGATGGCACTAATTTGATAACGGACTGCTTTAACACTGCTGATTCTTGCTTCCCAACGTGTGTCACTGAGCTTTTTTATAGTATATAATCCCAAGTGATCGGTTAGAATTTTCCATCGATGAACAGAAGCTGAAAACAATGTGAACAACCTCTGAAGTACCCCAAACAAAGTGACTGATTTTACGGATGACTTAGCGGCATCGCAGAGTACGAGATTGTAGCTGTGACAGCCACACGGTACGTAAACAGCTAAGGGATTTATATCCAGAATTCTCCTTTGAACCCCAATATTTTTTCCTTTCATGTTAGCCCCGTTGTCGTAACCCTGACCCCTACAATTGTTCAATTCCAGTCCATATTTATTTAAAACATCAATAATAACTTCAGTCAGTCTTTCACCAGTCGACTCATTGACAGGTATAAATTCTAGGAAATGTTCTTTTACTAATATTTTATCGTCATCTGATGATAAATCAACAAATCTTATTGTCAGTGAAAGTTGTTCTACATGACTAATGTCTGGAGTACAATCAGCTATAATGGAATAATATTTTGATTTTTTTGCGTGTGATATTATTTCTGACTTCACTTTTTCACCCATCAACTCTATTAATTCATTTTGAATATCTTTTCCGCAGTAGTGATCTGAAACATCACCCTTCATAGCTAAACGTAAGTGCTCCTGCATAACTGGATCAAATTTGGCTAGCAGTTGTACTAAGCCCAAGAACTTTCCGTTATTTGGCGTATATAGTTTGTCGGAAGTACCTCTAAACGCCATATTGTTTTCAGCTAAATAAAGTGTAATATGCAGTAATCTAGATAAAACATTATTCCATCTTGCAGTTTCCTTTCTAATCAAATGTTGCTCTTGGCAATCTATTGTTTTTCCTGTTTTTAATCTTAGTTCAGCATCAATCCATGAAAGGTAAAACTTCTTATGAGAAGTGCTATTCTCATGAATTATTAACATTTCAGACAAGTGTTTCCAGTTCTTATATCCTTCAGATACTAAACTCGACGTTGAACTACTATCAAATAGCCGGCAACAAAAACAATAAACTCGATCCTTAGAAACGGAGTATATTAACCAACGACGCTGAATTGTTTCATTGTTTGCAAGTTTTTTTGTCAAATAAGAATTAGAGAAATGTCGCCCTTTATCATTCTTCGGATAATTATCAATGTGAGTTTGCACTGGGCCACTAGTTATTATATGATCAATAATTTTGTTATTTCGATTGAGTGGCCAAGTGGCTGGATCCGATATATTCGGGACAACAGTACTAATGCCATCTAGAATTTGTTTTTGTACATCACCAATGGAGTCATCCTGAGCAGCATTTGTTATTGTAGCACAATTTGTCTCCTCACTTCGAGAAACATCGACAGCAATGTCTTCAACAGCTATCTGATCAAACTTGTCAGACAGAGGCTTCACTACTGATGTATTCGTTTGTATTCCAGATGTAGATGCCACATTCAGGTCTTGATTTTTTGTTGTGATATATTTATCTATATTCATAAACTTTTTTGTTTTTTGAAATTCCTTTTCTTTTTCTGCTTTCCGTTTTCTATATTGGGATCCAGATTGTTTTCGTTTGATAGGATCAACGTGTTCGGACATTTTGTACTATGTATGTTCGCATTAAAAGTCAACGACAAACTGACAAAAATCCGTTAAATTCGGTAGTTAATGCAAAATAAATGATATGAGATGAGAGTAGGTATATACGATACAAATATACGACCACAGAACAATAATGGACAGTAAGGAAACTACGTACTAAAGAGGAGGATGTTGTAAAAATTGTTCAGTGAAAAATTGTTCGTAACTGTTTCGTGTTATAAAAATATTCACCGATGCCATGAGATTATGCCTACTTAAATTTTATTTGTAAATTAGTTATTTCAACTCGATTGTTTATCTATACAGAACACAAATAAAAAAAAAATTGGATGTAAGAATCGTATCGTAGCAGGTGGCGTTCTGTTGTTTCTTCCTATCTCCATGGGAAAAAGGCGTGAGTTTATGTATGTATGTTGTAAACTAGTAATATCAACTCGATTGTTTGATCACTACAGAACACAAACGTTATAAATTTCAAATTCAAACAGCTCTACTAATTATTTTTGCAACTATGCCTAGTTGACATACTGACTTATTTATTGTGTTATTGTAGTGCAGAATAGCGGCTTCTTTTGAGAAAGCACGCGCAAACCAAAATGTTCATAGTGGCGCAAAATGAAGTAATAGATTTCCGTCCTTATGTTCTTTTATTTATGTCAAAAATTGGTAATTTCTTTTTTTGTAAAATTTCATTTTCGTTTGAAGGCCAGCGTTCTTTGGCGGCGCGGCGGCGCGCGCGGCGGCGTGCCTTTGAGTTTTGCCGCCTCATAAAAATGTTTTTAGAGACGCAAAATTAAGTAATCCATTTCCGACCTTCAGTAGTTAAATTAATGTCGAATATCGGTTATTTCGTTTTGTTTAGATTTTAGCTAGGCGGTACGAATAAAGTGCGCGGGGCTCGCGAGTCGCTCTTGAGGTACTACAGGTACTGTGGTACGATGACGTCGATGACCTTTCATTTGAACTTTTATAAACAGCTGAGAAGACACCATATTTTCTAGTTTTATTTACATTGCTACTTACGGCACTTAGGGCTACTTAGGGCGCCGGATATAAAGGGGTGCCTGCGGCGCCCCTTTATATCCGCCGCCCTGGGCGGTCGCCCAACCGCGCCCTACCCTAACGCCGCCCCTGCATTCACGTCATGAAATATTTCATTCGTACCTATTTTCGAATGAGATAAATCTCCATACTTACCTAATACTCGTAGTTATTACAATATTATGCTAAAATAATTTGTACAAAATTTTAGTTTGTAATTAAATTAGATGCCTACTTAGAATTAGTTTTAGACCTACACTAGAGGTTCTATATTTTGGTAAACAGTCAATCATGTTCATCTCATCTCATGTTCATTCAAACCAGCTTGCCTGAGAGATATTTCTTGACGGCATGTTATGCCAAGTCAGAGGCCCACGGGCGGCATAAAAACTCCGACACCAGGTTAGGCAACTAACCACACGATAAGCAAGCATCTCATCTCATCTCATTTCAGCCGAAAGACGTCCACTGCTGGAAATAGGCCTCCCACAAGTGTCGCTACATTGACCGGTCCCGTGCGACTCGCATCCAACGAATTCCCGCAACCTTCACCAGGTCATCGATCATGTTCAAAGACTTAAGAGACAGCCTAGTATCCAATCATGCATGGGCGCGTTTGCAGACCAATCAATACGGAACAGGAACAGAACCGGTGTCGGTGAGTCGGATCAAGACTCTGTCAGAGGTCAACACGAACGTTTGTTTTACCCAAGATCCGAGAGCGTCCAATAACCTATTGCTCCTTGTCAAACTCCAACCAGATGTTAAAGTTGGTTCAATTATCGCGACACACTTTTGAATACACTTTCGATGATTAAAGCGTCATCAATTCCGTCATTCCACCCATAATACTTTCATTATCCGTCAGAATATTGAAGACCCACTTCAGCACCCTGGATTCGTAGTCATCTTTCGGGAACACTGAGTCCAAGAAGTTCATGACTGCAGATGCCATACTCCTTTGTTTAACTGCGCGTGATTTTCTTTGGAACAGATGTTGAAAAGCTTCGCAAGATGTGAATAATACTGCGATTGTGATAGCTGCTAGAAGTATTCTGGGCCGCATTGTTCTGGAAACAAAGAGAAGAAAAATGTTACATATTTTGATATTCTCGGCAAACAGAGGACAAAAATGCTTTTTTTTTCATTTAGGTTTTGTGTATTTCCCGCGACAGAACAACGTTTGCTAAGGATAAGTTACACATTTGCTAAGGAAGGGGTACACGTGTAGTAGTACTTAGTTAGTACTAATACGTTTCACCCGGTACCGTATTTTTATATTTTATTAAATAAAAAAAAAACACTGAGCCGCTGACTGAAGAATCAAATTGCCCATCATCAGCTGATGTTTATTACAATGTGTTTGCATAGGTATCTGGGGATTCATTGGTGCATATCTTCGAAAGTTTGTCATGTGCAAGACAAGTCGTTATCCTCAATTTACGTTATCGTTACGAAATAACACAAACTAATAAATAACCCTGCTTGGGCTCGAACCCGCAACCGTAAGTTGGAACCGATATCACTGAGTCAGCACCACTGCTCTACCTAGTGTCGCGCAATCGGGTAAAATCAGGGAAAGTGACTTTCTTACGTGTAAAGAATACGTTGAAGCACTTCAAAGAACAATAATGCATTTTTAATAGGACCGAGTAAGAACAGAATGGATAATAATTTATTATTATGCAAGTCACAGTTGGCTGTAAATTACATAAAACATCTAAAGTAGGTAATATGAATAATGATAAACTCTCTTGAAGTCGACATAAACAAATACGAATACCTACGTTATGCGCAATGACAACATTATCCAACATTTTTTTTTTGTGATTATTTGTTTTTCGGTTTGCATCCGGTCTGGCTGATGTCACATGTAATGTAAGTTTATAGAAACGGAGGATCGTCTGATCAAATTGTTTTCTTTCCGTGTGGCAACTGGCGCACTTGTGCCTGGAAGGTTCGAATGACGATGCTGATTAAAAACCTTACAAAGAAACCCCTAGGTATTCTAGATCGCTTGGCAATCCAACTGCCTGCCTGGTATGGTAAGAAAGAGTTCACCGGTCTGGACATCTTCAATACCTACTCTAGACATCGCAGATGCATCGCTCTCTCAGAAACTAAGCTGACATAGCTGTTTCTCTATTTTACAAATCTACAAATTGTTTTCATTTTTATTGTTGTATACTTAAATCTATTCGTCAAGGGGGTGATTCTATCCGTCACAGTACACAAGTGTCGATAAGGAACTCATATTAACCATTTCGCGAGAAAAACAACTGGAGAGTACATTTCAATTTCTATAAGTTTTTTTATGTGAATCTGACAAATTATGAGTATCATAGCGAAAGTACCATATTATGATGATGAATCACCCCCTTGACGGATGCAGTTGACTTCATCCCCACCTTTATAACTAGGCATATGAAAGCGTGACAATGGCAAAAAGTGCCGGTACTAATGCAGTTATATAACAATCTGGGTTAATTGCTATCTAGTTCTATCCTCAATTATCATGTGGAGCGAATTATATGGTGTGTGTAGAATTCCGAGAAAACTGGTTTTTTATAATTGACCCGAACGAAAGTTTGGGATTTATGAACTTTCTTCTTATTTGCATGGACCAGCCTATTTCGTAACGCTGTGTGATCAATCAAGCGAAATGTAGGTATTGTTGTATAGCAAATATTACGTTTTACGGAAACAAAGATGCCCATTTTTGTTGTTGTTCTAAGTGTTTGACCTCATCATCTATAATCCAGAGCTAGTGACCTTATTGGAATGTGGAGTTAGACAGGGTGGATTATTATCGCCTGTTCTGTTTAACCTGCTCAATGTGGTACCTAATAAATAATAATACCTAATTGATTAAATCAGCAGAACCAAAGTCAGCTCTTGGTGAACAAAAGTCAACAGATGGAGTTAAGGTTAACAATTTGAGCTTTACAGACGATATGATGCTGCTGCGCCCATCAATCAGTGTACTCCAGAAATATCTTGTCGTAGATAAATCATGTAACTAACCGCAATCCTACACCACCCAATAGCAATTACAGAAAGGCGATACTGCGGTCACAGTCTACGGAATCGTTTTCATAGAGTTACATAATAACCAGTCGAGATGGATCTTGTTGGTGTGGTCTGTCAGAGCCAGTTTGACTACGTTTATTTGGGCTTACCTACTTTACAACGTCAAAAAGTGGCAAATGTTGATTTTTAGGACAACAACACATGTATTGTTTTTTCTGTGTCTAAAGGTGGAAAACCATTGCAGGGTGTTACTCCGTGTAAACAGGTTTGAGTGCCGTCGTCGTAGGGTTATGAAAGTGAATCTTGTTAAGGTAGGTCTTAACAAAACAACTTTCCAGATTTATTACACAGCCTACCCGTGAGCGATGTATACGCCAAAACTTACCAAAATTCGTCAAGGTATTCAGTATCCCCAAAAACGTTTCAGAAACCTGTTGGGGTTTCCGTATACCTGCAGCGCACCTGGCTTAGGCGTTGATGTATTCGTTGCTGTCACTAGGCAGAAAGAGAGCGCCGTCACTGCTAATTTATTACCTACTATTAAAAATGCGTGCAACATATTGGAGCCCCAACGGTATCCTTATGACCTTGATTCAGAAACCAGATAGCCCGTTTCTTTATAATTAGATGCACACTCACGTGCCTACTAGATGCGTGAGGCGGATGTTTTATGCATGAAAATAAATGAATTAGAATATTTTACTGATGAAATTGTCACACTAAAGTACCTTCTAAGGATGTATTTTCCGTTATATCGTTTCAATAATTATTGTT
Source organism: Xestia ashworthii (assembly GCA_950022955.1). Classification (NCBI taxonomy): domain Eukaryota; kingdom Metazoa; phylum Arthropoda; class Insecta; order Lepidoptera; family Noctuidae; genus Xestia; species Xestia ashworthii. The sequence continues at coordinate 7,337,788 of OX465563.1, forward strand.
ACTGGATCTATGACAAATCGATCCCGAGCCAGCTCGACCCCGACATTTCGATTTCGGGACATTTGAATACCAGGACAATTTAACTTGACAACTCCAACCGACCACTCCACCCCGTCAACCTTTAACCTAACAACTCGACCCCGATAACGGGGCGTTATTAGGCTTAGGTACTTGACTCCCTCTCACCATCCATCACCACCCGCTTCCAACCTAATTTGTGGTGACACTCATACCACAAACTCCCTAAGTATCTATTTGAGCTCGCTTCGCTTGTTCTTAGGTTCTACTTAAATACAGAAAAGCAGTTTAGCTCGTGTTTTCATGGGTAAGAACTGTCAGTGTCAGGGTGGAGTTATCCCGGGGTAGAGGTGAAACAACAATATAACATTACGTCTGCTTCCTCAAAGCTGTGGTGTAGGTACCAATTTCGCCAGTTATATTTAAACCACTTAATTTTGTGATAGGGGCAAATCTACTCCAATTGACCAGGAAAAAAAGCAGACTTCAGGTTTTCACTAAGAAATTCCGAAAGTCAAAATTCAATAACACTGGGTTCGACCCGGATTATCCGCGGCAATAGCGCTTGCTACCATTAGATCAAAGAGGCAGATAGATAAAAAAATGTTATCGAAACAAAACTAGGCCCACGATGAGTAAACTAAATCTATATTTAGATTCATCGAAATAAGTAAAACAAAAATAAACTTACCTTTAGGTACACGAACACAGCGGTTTGAAGACTTTATTAATTTATTGAACTCAAATTAATTATTGCACGCCGTTTCACGAAAAAGTAAATCACTGAACACTGAATGACTGATTTTGAATTTTTGCAATGTTCGTAAAATATTTGAGTTGACCAGTAATCCAAACTGGTTTCGAATATTGACTACCTTTCAACACTCACGTTTTCACAAAGCACGTCTCTTAACTACACTGAACAGCATTCATTCATGCTCATTATTGCTCATGGACCCACACCCCACACTTCCACGGACCACCCCACTCACAGAGCATCTATACGTTTAATAAAATCGTTGAGACCAAAAAATCTGTACATTGAAGAGTAAAAAAAAAAATCGCCCAGGGTGACTTCCAATAAGTAACTGAACATATTAAAACCATTTTTAAATTTTTTGTTTGTTTGTTTGTTTGTTTGAACGCGCATCACGTAAAAACTGCTGGACGGATTTTGATGAAAACTTCACTAATCTATTTAAATAAACTCAGAATAACATTTAGGCTATAAATATTACGGAAAATTTTGGAAAAAGGGGGTGAAAAGGGGGGGTAAAGTTTGTATGAAAAATTTTTTTTAGATTGTTCTAGAATCATGAAACTCAGAGTAAATACTTATTATTGAAAATAAAGAAATACCTGTTTCAGCATTTTCAAAAAAATTAATCCAGAGACGTAAAAAAGAGGGTTTTGTGTTTAAAATTAATAAACTTCATACACCTATAGACCAAAATCCAATGAAGTATAAACCTTTAAAAGTTGCTGTAAATACTTCAAATCTAATACAGGTAAATATAATTTCTCAATTTTCTTGAAATCTGATTTTTGAAGTGAATACGCCCAAAATAGCGGAACTCAAGAAAATCGGCTTTCCTCGGTATAAGTAGGTAGTTGGCAGTAAGGGGAACTGCAGCTACACGAAAAAGGTCTTAGAAACAATCCATAATTTTTTCGCTGAAATGTTGATCCCCATTCACAGATTTAATTAAAAAATAAAGTGCAGTTAGCAAGAAAATTGCCATTTTACATAAAACAATTTTTTTGATGCCAATAATGATAAACCTTAACCGTTGCAGCTACATGAAAATGGTCTTAGGAAACCATCCGTAATTTTTCGTGAAATTTTGATCCCCATTCACAGATTAAGCAGACTTGATGTATAAATTAGTGATGACCTATTTAAATTAAAATTGTAGACATTTTAATGTTTCTAATTAATATTAACGAAGCAAGATTGTAAATTATATTATGACTATGATGCAGTGTATGACCAATTATTGCATGTACCTGCTAGAAATATTTGCACGACTGCTAGGTCGAATATAGTGAGACTAAAATTATTTTACCATGTACTGTAAGCACCTATATTCTGGCAAATAAATACATTTCATTTCATTTCATTTCATTTCATTAAAAAAAAGTACAGTTAGCAAGAAAATTGCTATTTTACACAAACATTTTTTGATGCCAATCGATCCTGTTTCTAATACTCAACGGTTAAGGAAGCTCCCCTTTCTGCCCGGTTAATCGTTTCGACCCTGTATTTACAAATAAAATAATACTACGAAGAAAATGTAGACTATATACGAATGTACATCAGACATAAAGCCCGAAAAGTTACAAATACAAACGAGTTCAAATCCTACTGCTATCTACAAATAATAAAAATGCTTTGTCCTGAAGGACTGTGATGGATCAACGCACAGCCTTTACCGCAGATTGTAGAAACCTGAAGCTTGGAGGGTGTATTTTTTGTATAATAATTTCAGAAAATCATTTCTTTTCGTATGCCTATAATCCGATAAGAAAGGATTTCCTAAAATGATACCCCTATGGGGGTGAAAAGGTGGGAGGCAAAGTTTGTATGGGAAAATGTGATTCCTTGGTCCAATCTACTTCAAATTTTGCTATCAACAATATTAACAGAATTGATAGACGCGTTTCGTATTGCACGTAAATTGATTTCAATGCATATCTTAGGAGATACCTACACCGTTTTAAATAACTCCGCAGCAAAATAATGATCATGTACCGGGCGCGCATTTTCATTATGCGGAAGGATGTATATGATGTGCTCTTTGAAAATTGTATTATAGGTGCTTACGACCCAATCTCTGTAACCCTCTCTTTCTCTTATGTGACGCAGACGAAGTTGCGCGGGTCAGCTAGTCATAATATAAAGGTGAACGCACACTTTACCGCGCCGGAAGAACCTTCCGCGCCGGCCGAAAGAAACATTTTCTCATCCGTAAAACGGTATATTCGTCCGATTCGACGCAGATACGCAAGGTTTTATTAGGATTTCATACAAGTCATTCTAAAATTCGATTCTTTCGGCTCTTTCGCTTTCTTCGGCTCTGTTACGAGGTGAACGGTGAACGCACACTGCGTTCACCTTACTACTGACCCCACTTTTATTAGTGGACCTAGTATGGCCATGCATGTAACTTATAAGTACTCATCGGTCGGCTTCCAGTCTTACCGGATGTAGCTGAATGAGCTGAATACTAATATTATCTAGTACATTTGGTACTAGATAATTTGGTAACTACCCCTTAGTAAGACTGGTTGTCAGACTTTTGAGCCACTGGCTGTTTACCAGTAACGACTATCCAAGGAGTAAGATTTACAAATGACAGCCGGGACCAATGGCTTACGGGCTTTCCACTGTATGTTGGTATTAGTAATGTTTCGATTTTGCCACAGTACTTAATACTTCCATTCTGATGGAGGATGCTTTCATTTTAGAGATTAAAAAAAAAACTGCCCGTGTCACTGTCACTTGTCAGTTGTCACTCTTGTGTCAATGTCACCGTCCAAAAAAACTACGACAGAAAACTTGGAATCTGAACGTAATTTTCATTTCCAGTGATTGTTACGTAAAAATCAAGATGTTTCAGGTAATTAGCCGTGCAGCAAGTTTATCTAGAGCTCCGCTGTCTAGGTAAGTGTATTAACGAAACGATCCCCAGTTTAAATTCAATTGCTTATACAAATAGAACTCAGTAGCTCATGCCAATTCTTTTGTTTTTAGATCCTTGCCCGCATTCTCAACAACATCGCGCCTCAGTGATCGTGATCATCTTAGTCGACGTGAGGCGCCCAAGATTGAAAATGATATTGCGGTGGCTTCGCCCGACGAAGCACAACAAAGAGGTGTTTTGGACTCCACCATTCAGGTTCCAGTCAAGGTGAGATTGGTTTCGGTCTGAGAAAGAGTTAAAAGTGTACGCAAGACGGTATTCCGATTGTTATGAATCTTTATAATCCATTTCACTTCGTTCAAAAACCTATACACACATTGATTGAAGTATTTTGAAGTAATAAGCCTGAACATGCCTGCAGTTAAATACTGTGCCAGCAAAGGTCACAATACTTTATTTTCTCCATCTTATGACTATCTTTGAGTCCTATTACAATTTTTACACAGTAATTTTCGGCAGCAGTAGTACATTTTAATTATTTACTTATGAATACTTAATGATAGTGTCATTTTCTTTCATAAATGTTAGAGTTACACTTTTTCATTTTTCTTTTTGTGTAATTTACTATAAATATTTTACAATCTCAGTTTGCAAGAAAAACCGTTGGTGGTGGAAGTTTGATGCTCAAATTTACATTAATAATAATAATACAAATTCACTCGAATTTACATTATTACACGCAATTTTTATAAAAGCTAAAATGACTAAAAGATAAGTTTAATGTTTTACTTACTTGTTTATTGGAGTTCTAGAATTTCGTTAAATTCCTTGAGTGTTCACAGAAACAATCGGATAGCAAGCCTAATTTAAGCCATAAATGCCTCGATTCAGCAGCCATTATATTCCAAATAAACTCAGTTTTATCAAATAAATTTATATGACACAAAACTTCGATCTACAATGAATATGTTTGATTAGTTTTCGTTTGTCAGTATAATAAGACAAAATATTAGAAGTAAAAATTGCTATATATTCTCAATTTAGCTTGCTCTGCTCCTCAGTCTCATGTCATTCTGGCTCGAGCGCTTGATGAGGAAGGACCTGGACACAAAATTTTCGTCAATAACAATCGACTTGTGGATGCCGATCAAAATAATTTGATCCAGGAAGTAAAAATCATAAATTTACGATAAAAAATGTAACAGGAATAGGATGTATTGATGTTATAAATCTGCCCTTTACTGCAGTACTGATTTAACTTCTTAGATACCTACTTCCACAAATTTGAAAAGAGTGGGTCATAATTAATATTAATAGATATTTAACATTATATATTTATTAAAAAATATTTGTACAATGCTTTCCAGGTGGATCTGACCCCTGTCAGTGGAGTTCCAGAGGAACATATTGTGACCCGTCGTGTGCGCATCTACCAGCAACCTAAGAATGCCATGCAGAGTGGCACCAACAACATCCATCATTGGGAAATGGAGTTCGACAACCGCCAACGCTGGGAGAACCCCTTGATGGGCTGGACATCTACTGGTGATCCGCTATCCAACATGAAAGTAGCCTTTAAATCTCCCGAAGAGGCTATTGAACACTGTGAGAAGAACGGATGGTGCTGGTTCCTAGATACCCCTAAGGTCGAGAAACCAGTAAGGCCTAAGAGTTACGGACTTAATTTCTCATGGAACCGTCGCACCAGGGTGTCTACGAAGTAAAAATGTTAGTAAAATTCGATTATTCTGTTCTGTATTCTATTTAGCCAAGATTATTTAATATACTTACCAAACGATTAAAAATCCTGTTATTGTTTTTATTTTAATTCAAAACTAGAAGAGTTATATGTATATTCATTACTAAATAAATAGCTGCTGTTGAGTTGATCTTGGTTTATTTTCTTGAGGTTTTTTTTTACAAATTGCATTTTACATGAACAGGCATTTTCCAATAATCAATCAGTTTCTTTCAGTACCATGCCGGTATAATTTTTGGGTTATATTCTGAAGACTTTCAGGTCCTTGTATCCAATTGATGTTATGTTCATTTATTTGGGTGGGTGTTTACATTAATTTAATTAATTTACTTTGAATAAGTCAAAATAATGAGGGTTTTCTGAAATGACAAAACCACAAGGTGGCAGCACTGGCGTGAAGTCTTTCAAATCTATCAAAATACATGAGTTTCTTGTAGTTTACGATTACTTTTTACCACATAAGTTACTTTTCAAGTTTTCAATAAGTAACCACTGACTAAGAAGCTTAATCTTTAGTTCAGCTACTTTTTGTCCATAATCCATATTCATATTGTGAAACAGTCTAAATACGATGAAATTTCGGTAAAAAGTTTCACTAACATACAATTCAGTACAATTTGACACTTTGTTACACCAGACGCCTACGTAGCGACATCTGGTGTCAGATAAAATCCGAAAAACCCACATTGTTCAAGTTGTAGCCTAAACTTTTGACCACCATAGTCATATATACGTGGCATGCCTTGTAAGCCAAATGACACAAATATGTGACAAAATGGTAGGTGGATCTGTGACGAGGGCACGCCTGTGCGTTTACGCTCTGGTGCAGCTCAAAAGGTTAAATCAGTGTCCATTCAAAATGTATATTTGGGAACCTAGACATTTTGTGATCCAATCGAAATAAATAGAAGACACTTCCTTAAGAATATGTTTTATTTACAAATTATTTTGGTATTACGTTTTTGTATGAACGAAGCATGCTCCGCAGGCGTCTTAAAAAAAACTACTGACTAGATCTCGTTCAAACCAATTATCGGTGGAAGTTTACATGGTACATCATATATTATTGTAGTTTTACCATTCTCTTATTTCAGAAGTTACCCCCTGTAACTTCTGCTCTCAAAAACGGTGAAGAAAAACATCGTGAGGAAACTGACATGTCCTAGAAGCAAAAAATCGAAGACATGTGACATCTACCATACCGCACTTGGTTCGCGTGGTGGATTATAGCCCATACGCAAAATACGCGCTTTGACGTGGAGTTGCGGCCAACCCGTTGTATACAATACAGGGGGGGGGGGGGAGACATTTTACGAACATTTATTCATGCCAGATTTCATTTATACTTAATATGTTTTTACACATTTGTGTGTGTTAAAAAATACACGCACGTTAAATGTACGTTAAGCTGTTGGCCCCGGCTGTCATTTATCCATCTTTGACAGTCGTTACAGGTAGTCAGTGGCCCAAAAAGTCTGACACCAAGTCTTACCAAGTGGTATCGTATTTCCCAGTATTAACTGGGTTGTGGAGGTCAGTCGCTCCATGTAAAATACTGGTATACAGCTGCATCCGGTTAGACTGGAAGCCGACACCAACATAGTTGGGGCAAGGCTAGGCAGATGATGATATTTTTACACATTGGTCAATATGTACGAGATTAGCATTCTATGACATTTTTTTCAATGGACTGTCAGTGGTTGACCATTGGATTAGTTTATATTAGTAGATTACCAAACTTGTCAAAACTTGACAGAGCTTGACCATTATGAAATCAATGATCGACTATTCTGACACTATTTGTAATAGTAGACTTGAGGCCCTGGGGGTCTAAAATGGCCGCTTTAGCAGAATCGTAAATGAATCACGTTAAAGAAATTAAATTCTTAAAATGGTCTTTGTGACCATTACAATAAAGTCCATTTTAAGAATTTTTAATTTTCGTGATTCATTTTATTGAACAAAATTTAAAATTCTTAAAATGGACTTTAAAGTAATGGCATTTAAAAAATTCAATTTTTTTAACGTGATTAATTTACGATTCTATTATATCCTCTCTTCCTTATCATAGCAAAAGTATGTACTTAGGTAATAAAATGCAACATTTTCAATATTTTCATTTAATCATAGTTTTCAACATGGTTAATTTATATTTTGTACCTCGGAAGAAAATCATATTTCGCAGGTCTCATTTAATGTTTTTATTTACATATCATACAATTTAAACATATGTTACACAAATCGAACCATGCTCAACACATGCTTTAAACATTGCAATTTCACTAACTACAATAGGTAGTTTTACATGTACATCGTACATAATTATAAATTATAGTTAAAGTAACCACTAACAACCTCTCAAGATTATAACTATAGATAAAATTACTAAAAATTATTGCATCTTCTTTTTATTTACATAGTAATGAACAATATTGAGAAATACTATCTATTCTATTAGAACAATTTTATCATGCTTTTTCCTTTTAGAATTCAAATATTTAATAGTGAGTGTGGGTTGTTGAAATATCAAAGGGTTGAAAGCAACTGGTGTAAAACTTGTCACAAAGCGAGGTGGTACAAATACTAGTATGTTACAAGGTGTCAGCTTCTAAAATTCTAGCATAATCTGATACAGGCCTCGAAAATTCTAAGTAAAAATGAATTCAAAAGTTGGTCAAGAATATAATTAGTAAATTGAGATATTATTTAAACGAAATCAAATTTGGTCCTTGCTAGATTGGAAAATATTTGGGGGTTTTAAAATTTACCTGCTCAAGAATACTTCTAGAGAAATCTTAAAATTTTCTTTTTAAACTTTTCTTTTAGAAAAAAAGCTAATTCTATAGTTATTATGAACTATTTAAAACCAACGCATCAACTTTTTATTGATCTTCCTAAGTAAATTCTCGTCATACGTGTATTATCGGTTCCAAAAGTGATTTGTGGCGGTATAATTGATTCGCCAACAAATAAAATGTGATCACTTTTCGGGCCGATTTTACATAAATGCAGCTAAAATATAATTCGAAAGCACTTGGTGCGCCTATATATAGCAAGTCGTTAACACTAATAGCAGCTAACGTTACAACTATAAAACAATCAATAAAAGGAACATGTGGACGGGCTAAATATTAACAAATTATTCACTTTCGCTTAATGAGAATTCATACAATGTAGTTATAAAATTATATACTTAACGCTTGAAGTAATCGGTAATTATAATTTACATTGTAAGCACATAAGTTCATAATAAATCAAATTAAATAATAAAGGGAAATATCAGATTATATAAAGGAAAACTATAAACAAAATGAAATTGTCTTTTACAAATAAATACTAATGTAACGTCAAAAACTAACTACCTACGTAATATTTCAATACCTATTGAGATTTGTGCGAATATTTGCCCATTTTGTACATGTCTGTATGCTTATCTTGCCTTGGTTGTGCGAGATAGGAATCTCTGTTTACTATTACATAGTCTGTATTAAGGTGTGAAGTAATGATTAATTCAAGAAAAGCATTTCCAAAAAAAAAATTCGACTTTAGTCAGAATATTGTGCATAAGTGAAGTGTTCTTGAACTTTCCTTTCGTCGTTGCAAATAAGCAGTGTAATTCATAAGACACTGACATTCGGTTCAAACGAGAGATTTTCTTTTTAAACTCTTCCCTAGTCGCTGGACAGATGGCGCTGAACTAGGTAACTTACTGCGAGGAACGGCACGTCACATCATTTCACTTAGATGTAATGGTTATATTCGGAAGCTTAAGCAAACGAAAGTGTCAGTCAACGAGCGTACCTATGTGACGTGACGCAATGTTTACTTTTTTTTCCAAGCTTTTTGGCACCTAGTAACGTAGTTCAATGCCATCTACAGAGTTATTGGAAACTATGTTTTTTCTTTAATACTCAAAAGAAAACCTCTCATAACAATGCGTTCGTGGAAAAGTACAACGTATTATTGAGTTCTAAATTGCTGTTGTGGACCTACATGAAACTTGTTGAATAAATAAAATTGTGAGCTAATTTTATGATTATTTGGGTTTTAACCATTGAATTTTTAACCATTTTAATACCCACTTATTATATATATCTACCTATCATGTCAAAAAGATTAAAGCTCTATCGAGATCATATTGACTAGTAGGTAGTTTAAGACTATAATTCATTTTTGTCGTAGAAAAAAACTACATAGGTAATTAAAAATCTACTTTTACTTGTAGCTGCACATGTTATAAAATAAATTGCTAAGAAACTGACCATTTAAAACCTTGAATTATTTTTAATACAGCAGTCAAATCTACATATAGCTGTAGAATTTTGGTATAATAGGTATATGTCACCGTAAAATTGTAAATACCGATAGATTATAGTCTATCTCGCGAGATTGTAAACTGCCGAAAGATTGTTAACCGTAACATACTGCTTACAATTTAACTCAATATGTTTCAGTAGATTATAATCTATCGAATTCTTAATTACTTCTCATTTTTAGTGGTGGAAGTTTTTAATCAAATTCATAAATACCTATGTAGTTTGAAATATCCACCCTGTGTACTACATTACTATTTTAAAGTACTTTAAGGGTGCTGGTTATTTTTACTTAAAGTCTTTTGACGTTTTCACGCCTTTTCCACAACCTGAGTATAAAAAATCCTGCCTGGATATTAGAGCATTTATGTATTTAATAATACAGGTTTTAAGAGAGAATTATGCCAATTGATTTTATATAAATGAGGAAAAAGGAGGTTTAATTACAGTAAATATATCAAGCACACTTTTCCCTAAATAATGTGGCAACATACTTAAAATTAATACATAACAACATGCCCTCCATTTTAATACTCATAATTATATTAGAACCAATATTTTGCAAATATACTTAATTTCTAATAAATCTTCAACAATATAATGGCATTTGATCTGGAAACATGCATCTATTTTAGAAAGCCTGAACTCACTGAGGCGATAAATTTACGATGATCAAGTTATTTTTAGGTAGGCTGCACACCAAACAATCATGAAGGCATGTAATAACCCATTTTGTAAAATTAGAATAGAAAAAGTTCACAACGATAGGTACGTTAAAATATTCAAACCTTATATCGGATATGAGTGAGGCTTTCAATCATGTCGGTCATAATGAATACAATTTATAAAGAAACGAATTGAAGGATCAAGTTTTATAAAGAAAAGAAAAATAATATCAAATTGAAAAGTATAAAATACAATACAAACAAATTAAACGAAAATGTCACACAGTAGGTAATTTTTTTTTACAACTATGATTGTTGTGGAGTTCCTTAGGGTAATATTTTAGGCCCATTGCTATTACAACAGTTTATTTATTGAACCATACTATGAAAATATCGGTATTATATTATAATTATGCCACGAAAAGAACCAGAATAATATAATTTATGATGAAAACATATTGTCGCTTTTCAGAATCTTAACATCAGAACAGTATTTAATTGTGCCTATGATTATTATTTGGCGTGCAGCTTGCTCTCATGAGTTCCATTTTATTAATTCTATCGACATGGTGACATCAGTCATTCTCATATACAATGCTATTTACAACAACAAATTGATTTACATACAACTTGATAATGGCCTCGCGTAGGTATCTACTTAAATAAGTATTAAATTCATTAAAAAAGAGCTGTCTTACCGAATTTTGGATCGTAGAAAAAGGATATGATAAGTTTCTATTTCGTTTTAGAATAATTGAAATCTATGAACTATTAAGTCGAAAGAAGAGAAAGTTTGAAGATGACAATCATGTAATAAATTTTGTATAAACTTCATTCAACTTTGTAAAGCTTTTTCTCCTTTCCCATAAGTACATCGTATTTTATGGATTATGGTAAATATTTAACGCGATAAAATTTAGGCACATACTCGTATATAGGTGGCGTATTGTCTTGATAAATCTTAGATTGCTTTTCGTATTGTGATTACGAATATTACAAATCTTCAAAAAGTTAAAAACCTACATATAAATCCTAGTTTTCTACAATCCAAAAAACCGGATTCAGCAACATTAATCTATCGAAGCGTCTACAAACGAATGTTACCTATCTGCGTGTAATGCAACTTGCGTGGCGCATTTCAGCGCAGTTCAGTATCGTAAAGCTTATTGAATTCGACGAGATACTAATGAAAACGTTATTGTAACGACTCTGGAAGTTTCCGGTTAGTACTGTATTTAACTATCTATTATTATAAAGTGTTGAGATAAATGGGCACTTTTCAAAATCTACCAGTAAATAAAAAAATTGAATCACTCGTGTCCTAACGTTTATACTGGTAGATGTACAGAAACGGAGTCATCTATCTCAAAGTATCCACCATAATGACAACCGCGAACTGGGCTAGTTAAATTTAAAAATCACAATTATTCGCCGGAACAGTGCCGGTCGGAGAGTCAATGGGGATCGTTCGGTTCGGGAACGTCCTGGGGCAGAGCTCGGGGCGCGAGCTCGGGAGTCGGAGATCAGCTGGGGCGCTCGTCCGACTCGCGGTGCACCAGCACGCGCACCAGCGTGGGCGGCGGCGCGAGCGGCGCCGCGTCGGGCGACGCCTCCGTCACCAGGATGCTCACCTCGCTGTTGGCGTGCGGCGAGGGCGTGCGCGCGCGCGCCGGCGGCGTCACGCGCCGCATGCTGCTGCGCCGCGAGCTGCTCAGCCGAAGGGAACCTGCCAGACGTCACACCCAACACCATAACACACCACTTCCCAAATATTTTGTACTTCCTAGCAGTTGATTTTAGTGTTTTTATTGAAGTGCGTCAGTTGAGGTGGTAAAGCCATCTAGGTAATCCTTACATGATGCTCAATGTTTTTAACTAAGTAAACCTTTTTAAATTTCGTTGATGTGGATTTTAGATTCTGTCATTCTGATTCAAATCCAGGTGCCCCTTGTACAGTGACTAAGAAAATGTATCTTAAGTAAGTAGATCGAGTAAGGCAATACAGAACGCCACAGACTCAACGGTATAACCTCCGGTAGAAGTAGCTCGGTATTAATGAAGGTGGCATCTACGCCAACTGGTGTTGATTTCGTGTCATCTATTGTGTTGATCTGTGCGATCGAGTGTTAACACCTTTGCCAAATAGGCACTGTCAATGTTTAAAATACAGAATTGTACTTACGGATTCCTGAGTTGCGTTAAAAGTGAAGGAAAGACTATAGAGGGGAACAAACTACTCAGACTTACACACTACATGCCGGACATTCACTTACAAAGATATAGCTACAGAAGCGAGAATCTAGGGTATCTACTACTAAAACATGCAATGCTCTACGTCCTGGATACTTTTAAAACTGTTCTTAGGTATGCTTGAAAGACACGCCATCTAAAAACTGAGAAATATAGGTGAAATATAAACTCATTTGAAATAAATTTGAGTACCTAGACGGTATGTAGAATTTAAAAGGCCAATCAAAGCTTCAATCACTTAAAATTTTGAATCAAATGAATTTAGGTAGGTACCTTAGAAGTTTAGGACCGAGTGGTTGGTTCAGGGACTACTCTTGACTACAAATACTTCCAGACTGACATACAAATATTTCCAATAAAACAGGCACAAGACAATCAAACGAAAGCAAACACTCAAGAAATGACTAAATATTGTTTTAAGGTTTACTTTCCGAGTCCGTTTACTAAAGGATTAGGGGAACATTTTTAAGACTGGTGACTAACCACTCAGTGCTAGCCAAGTCTTAGCTGAGCAAAGCGTTGCGAAAGGAAACTCATTGAATAAATTTTTTTTACACACGATGCAACGCTTTGCCCAGCCATACCAAAGTCCAATCAAAAATGCATCTATCTCTAAACCTACTGAGGAAGAGACACGGAAAGCAAAACATTACATATGAACCTGCTCGTTTCGGGCCGGTCTCTTCGTCCATGGCGTCCTGATGCCGAAGGAAGATCGGCAGCCCGTAGGCCGAGCGCCTTCGGGTCGGCGCCGACTCAGAACCACTTGGCTGTACCATGACAAATGTCACTAGCTTTAAAAATGAAGAGGATAGGAGCCGAAGACCGATATTGCCAACGCTGGTTATGGCCGGTGTTGGGAGATTTACCTAAAGCTCTATAGATGAAGATAAGAAGCAAAGATCCCTCCAAGAGAAATCTCCGCCTGTATATTACTAAGGAACACAGCTTGACTACCGTTCTGCAAATATGAAATTACTAGAGATGGAACAAAGTCAACTTGACTACTTAAATTACCAACTACTCCGGCGGATTCTTTTCCATATATAAAATCGTACTGAACAATAACTCTAATCTATTATCAAGGACTAGGACGATGTTTTGAGTATAATCGTGTATCTGATCTATGTGTGTAGCAATATTAGGTGTGTAGTGTAATGTGTGGTCTGCCTTTCAAATCTACCTCTGTACCGGAATTGGTTATAAGATTGGTGCCATTTCACCGGCTAAACGGCCAACCCAGACGCTGAGGCATATGAAACTACCCCGGTACTGAGTCACATGGCAATGAGTTTTCTTTTTGGAGGTACACTAAGTGGTCGGTACCCACCTGTTCTCCAGGCGCGGCCCCCGGCAGCAGAAGCAGCGGCAGGTTGAGCCACGCTCCTCCCAGCTCGCTGATGTCGGACGCGTCGGAAGCGCGCGACGATTTGCGACTAGATGCGTGCGACCCGCGCCTCACGTGCAGTAGCGCGCTCAGCCGACCACCCCAGCCTCCGCCGGGGGACCACTTTGTGCTTTCTTCTTCTTGAGACGGGCTGCGGTTCTTACGCCTGGAATTATGGTAAGTGATTCTTATTATTCATCTTACTTTTTAAGGTATTTGATGAAGTAAAAAAAAAAACTCGGAGGCATCCAAATTATAAACGGACTTCTTAATCAAATAATATTTCAATTAAAAGATGATTATTTCTTGGGTTTATTGACTTTCAAAAAATGTTGATAGTATAATCAACATCTTTTGAAAGTCAGAATTACATTAGACAGTCCCCCAAACCCCAAACTCTTTGAGACACCAAGACGTGGGTGTAAACAGTAAGAATGCTTTCATACTCACTTGACATAATCTCTAAACGCCCGCTGCACCGTGCGGGCCGCCTTATCTTCTCTCTTCCATATCCTAGTCGAGGACACAATCTCCAGCTCCTTCCTCGTCGGGAACTGCTTCTTGAACTTGATATCCATCTGCTCTTGCAGCTGTCTGAACGTGTCCGTCTCTTCAACATGCCCCAGAACATGTTTGACCAGGGAATGGAGTATATCTAAACAATGAATCTTGTTGCCTTTTGCGATCGGCAGATTAAAACTGACTAAAGCCACTGTATTTGGTTTGGAAATGCCTAGCGGAGGGTCTAAGGAGGCTATGAAGTCTGATAGTTGAGCGAAACTTATGAATTGGGTTGCGTGGGGGTCGTATCTGGAAAGAAGAATGTTTGTGTAGGTATTAGTTTTTGTGAAACTCAAAGATGATGACTGCAGTAGTTTTAAATTGTGTTTCGAAAAATAAGATTGCACAAACTATCACTTGAATAAATAGATCCTAGATGAAACTGCTGTTATTAAAACCAAACTAAAGTACATACGATACGTGCTTGCTCCCTAAATACATTTATTTCCACAAAATAATTGGTAAATACCGTTGTTCCCACAAATGATGAGGTTAATGCCAAGTAATAATTGTTTGAGTAACTTTTAATGTGTTGAGCTGGAGCCGGGATCGAGATAGATGGCAAGATTTACGAGCTTCCCTTTACGACGTCATTTGTGTTTAAAGTGTCCGTTCTGAACTGTCGTAATTGTAAATAGCTCTAATAACTGTAAGTGGCCTATTGGTTACAGAATGGTTTAATGTTGGAGGTGGTGAGCCAAATTTTATCAGCGGAATTTTGTTGATGTTCCGTGATTATGTAGGTACGGATATTTTATTTGAATCAAAAGTTACATAACAAAGAAACTCAAAACAAACGTAGTGGCAATGAACAATATAACTCCACCAGTGGTGGTGTGAATATGGTGCAGTTACGAGGAACAAAAGAATACCTATAAACTATTTTGTATTACCTATTGGCTGATAAAATGATTGTCAACTCACTTCGACCACCGTATATAGAACATCTCGAGATCATCCTCCACGATACCAATCTCTTCTTCCTGATGCGCCTGATTGAAGTTCTCGAGGATGATGGCGATGTACATGTTGATGACGATCATGTAGCTGATGATGATGAACGACGTGAAGTACGTGATGGCCAGTAGGGGGCTCCCGCAGTTTCCGTTCTGGCCAGGGTGCTCTCCTAACTCGCATTCAGGAGGTTGGATCATGAGGGATTCTAGTACGTCGTTCCAACCAGCCGATGTCATCAAACTGGAATGTGGAGAGAAGGAATATTTATTGTTTAGCCAAGAGGATAAAATGATGTGTCGTGATCTACAAATTATTACACAGCCAGTAATGATTTCCTCACTACCAAGCATTCTTTAATCGTATTGACGACAGCGGGACAAGCATTATATTGCACCTAGCTACAATAACTACCTGTTTGTGCAATAAAACTTACACCAGCTCATTCAACAAATCATCACATGGTTTTTTTTTAATTGATAATAGTTAGTTGGGCCCATATTTATATTTATTTTAGTATATGAGAAATATGTTTTAAAAGATTGTGCAATAAAGGCTTTATTATTATTATTTCCTTTATATTTTTTTTATAATTTTTAAACATTTTTAAATATTAATTTAAAAAAACATATAAAAACATTTAAAAAATATAAAAGAAATTGTAGCCCACCGGTATCGGGAACAGGGTCCAAGCTACCGGCGGTCAGGGCTCCATAGAGAGGAACCCCCTTTTTTTTTTTTTTTTTAGGATGGGAAATCATCAAATGACTTCTCCCACTCTGGGCGGAGCGGGAGGGAGTGTCAGACTCTTACTGACTAAAACCCATCCACCGCGGCTCCGTTCCGGGGCCGCGGTATCTCTTTCGAACAGTCCCGCAACCCCGGAGAGAGGAACCCCCTAACGATACGTGCTGTGTCCAGGAGTACCGCTTTCTGAATCAAGCCTTTGATGCAGCTATTATTATTATAGTTGGGCCCATAAGGTTAATCGGGGTATCAATATTTATGTCCTCAAAAGGGCCAGAAACTCACCGAAAAAGCAACTGCATGCTTCTCCCGAAGGTCTGAAAGTTGACGATGTCATTGAGCGCGCCCTGCTCCTTGACGTGGCCGAACACGGACATGCCGATGATGGCGTAGATGAACGTGATGAGGGCTAGCAGCGCGCCGATGTTGAACAGCGCGGGCAGTGACACCACTAGCGCGAACAGTAGTTTTCTAATGCCCTTAGCGGCCTGGAAGAAAGATAAAGATAGTAAAGGTTTTGTTACATGAGATAACATTAGGGAACAGAGATGATGTGTACCTACTAACAAAACAATGTCGCATGCATTTAAGCTCCGTTTAATAAAAGTGTTTAAAATTCTAAGTTGCTGCGGAATTCCTATTGGAATAATACCCCGCTCAGCGGTCACGCTTCCAACCACTTGAAAAACGAGGCTGATTTGTTTCAGATAGACATTTCACAGCCTCTTTGGTCTATTGAAATCCAGTGGATAAGACATCAATACTTATAAGCCAGCCAATCAGAAAAGTACTTACTTTAATCAGTCTTAAAATTCTCCCTATCCGGAACACCCGGACGACTCTAAGCAAGGTGGGCGATATGGGCAGGTCGATCATGATGTCCTCCATCAGGATGCCCAGGATTGAAGCCAGCACCAGCAGAAAGTCGAACACGTTCCACGGCACCGTAAAGTAGTGGTACCGAAGACCTACTATTTTTACTATCGCTTCTGTAAGGTTTAAAGACGTTAGTAGAAAAGGCGATGATAGTGGGGAAACTATAAGCGGTAACCACGCCATACCCTCAAGCTCAAATGAAGAAACCCCATGCTTATTGAAGGTTCAATAAGTCAAGTCTGGTCTTATGTCATTAAAAGGAACTTTAAGATAATTGGAGGGTTTGGCGTGCTCGATACTATACAGATTGAAACGATTATCATACCTAAACCAAATACAGTCGTGAAAAACGCATTACTAACTTCTAATATAAAGAAAACAGAATGCGGTTGATCATAATGTTCTATGCCCATAGTGAGCATATTCAGAAATATTAAAACGAAAATCGCAATCTCGAATCTTCGCGAATTCGAGAGATCGTAGAACATTGCTAAGAATTGATTCCTCGGCCTTTTTATTACTTTCTGGGGCTTTTTTCTACCGAGTTTCTTCATTGCTGTATAGTAATGCTTTTGACTCTCGGTAAGGAACATTTCTAAAACTCCGCCTTCGTACTGAAAAGGGAATTGATAGCATTAACACTGGACAAAAGTATTGAACACAATAAGGTTGGAATTATTATGAATGAAAAATAAATTACCTTCTTCTTGAGCATATTAAAATTATCTATAATTACTCCTATAAACAGATTAAGGGTGAAGAATGAACCGCAAACGATGAAAATGACAAAATAAATATATGCGTAGATGTTGGCTTCTCTCGCCGGCTGTAAATCTACTCCTCGAGCATCCACAGCGTCGGCCATCACCTCCATCCAACCCTCGAATGTGGCCACTTGAAATAACGCCAAGTAGGCTATGCCCACGTGGTCGAATGATATTTTCGAGTTTATCCAAGTGAAATTGTTGTAATAACATTCCCATTTATCGTTCACTATCTAAAATCAAACGGAATTCATTAAAACCTCCATAAAAATAAAAATAAACAAATGTTGCTCTTTACGTCGGAATACTTGCCTCTAATGGTAATAACTCTCCTTCATCATCGACGCACTTATAAAACTTCCCACCAAAAAACTGCACTCCCATGATAGAAAATATTAACCAAAACACTAGACACACTAACAATACGTTGAAGATACTAGGTATCGCGTACATTAGAGCGTTCACTACGATACGCATCCCCTGCCACCGCGATATCGCTCGCAACGGCCTCAATGCACGTAATGTTCTTAACGATCTTAACACTTTTAGGTTTTCATTTTCTTCTATTAACAAACTGAATACTGAAACCTGAAAGCGGAATTGAAGCGTTAAAAAGAGAAGTATGAAAGAGTCAATTAAAATGTTTGAAGAATTGATACTTACAAAAACTATAGTAAAGTCTAATAGCGTCCAGAAACTAGTGAAGTATCTGAAGAACCCCAACGCTATCCATTTCAGAAACATCTCGATGATGAAGATCATGCAGAACCCCAAGTTGGTCCAGTACAGTATTTTCTTCAACGGCTTGTTTTTTTCAAGGTGGATGTCTTCGAAGCAGAGAGTGATGCTGGACGCGAAGATCAGCACTAACACGAACCACTCGAAGGCTGGAGTGTCTACGTACCGCAGGATGTATGTTCGGAGAAACATCCAACGTCGACCCAAGTTGGTGTCAATACATGCATCCCAACAAGAACTCCTAAAAGGACAGCGCATTTGCATTCATTCGGGTCACAAGCAACTATTACAACCCTGTACCTACCTACATACTTCTGGATATCCTAAATACGTAGAGTCGTGAATCTAATTTCCATCCCTGGAACCTTTTATTTGTTACCTTGGTTCCGTAGTTTTGTAGGGACATTAGTACGATTAATGTTGTGAAGCAATGGTCATAGCGAATAAGTTAGATGAGTTACATAATAATTAAATTACATTACGGGATGCATTAGATAGTTAAGAAGTGCAAAAGGTTAAGAGACAAACACAACTCGTAAGGGCATGAAGATTAATGTCAAAGGAAGAGAAGAGTTAATCGTAAAAATCGGTTTTCAAAAGGCTTGGATAACTACCAAACTCCTACAATAGAAATGGAAGCGAATATGGCATTGAGCATCGAGACATTCTTGAATGAATACATACGCATCGTAACATTGGCGAGGGAAACAGTTCTCGGGTACTTTCGGCTCTTTCTGTTTCCCAAATCCGGGGAAGTTTCCCATCGCATCAACATATTGACCCTGTGAGTTTTTTCTCCCACCTACGGTTAATTCATCTACATATGAGACTAAAGTTTGCCACGGACGCTTCATGTCTTCGTCATTTCCTTTGACTGGTTCCTTACTTAGGTTGTTAGATGGCAGTTGTTCCCTGGGCTGGTGTTGCCTCTTCGGCTTTTCTGGCGTTGTTCTACTTGACAATTGTGCCATTTCGTAGTGTTCGTTTTCATCTGAAATTTTATTATGTCGCGAGATTTTTATTTTGCCCTAATCATACATAAATAAGTGCATTATTATTATCCAATAAATATACCTCTGTACCAAGTACGTATGTTTAAAGAATAAATGATTAAGTAGGTATGATAACTGTAATTAAAACTATTACAAAGATATCGTACCTCTCGATTCAGATGGCTGTGTGTTATACCCCGAAGACATCTGGTTCAATAACTTCGGAACGGCGACATGCTCGGTCGGTGATGTTGTTGTGACTTCGAGATTTTCTTTCGAGTCTTCCCTAATACTAGTTATCTTATGTTCAGCCGCCAAGTCACGCACGTCTTTTAAAGTTTCTTGACTGCCGTGGTGAAAGTTGTTGGGAGCTTGGCAAGGCGGTGGGTACGCGAAGTCGGAACCTACTGATATTGGCCTGAAATATTTTTGTAAAGTTACATAACTCATTGAGAGGAGGCCGTGTCCCAGCAGTGGGAACATTATCTTAGGCGGATGATGATGATGACATAACTGGTCTTGTGAACACGTTTGAGATATCGTCGATTTAAGTTATTACTTAGATGAACAAACTTTTAAGTGAGAACAATTATTTTCATTTGAAGTATTCGTATGTTACGTCTTATGTCTTAAGTATGTCAATTTTAATCTTAAACTTCTCGTTTTTAAACTTTCTTACAACTTCTCGTTTCTTCAATAGATAAAAAATGTTGTACACACCTATTTAACGCTTCTTGATAACTATCACTATAAAGATTGTTGTGTGGCGGGTACAGGATTGTCTCCTGTATCGACGCGGAGTATATCTGCTCGCTCGGTATCGATGGTATCGATACCTTTTTCTCCTTTATGGCTTGCTGTTGTGACATATATTCGTTAACTAGCTCTTCTAACTTAGATTTTTTGTCAGTCTCTTTACTTCTCGATATAAGGAAACCTTTTTTTCTTACTATAGAACGTATTCTATCGAAACTTTTAGCTAATTTTGAATCTTCACCAACTTCCTGAAAATTATTAATGGGATCATTACCGTTCTTACTTATACCTTTATATTTATGAATAAGGTTTACTTTCCCTTGCTTCTTCAGGGGTAAAATCTCACTAATATCTGCGGTGTAGGCGGCGTTTATCGTAGGTATACATGCGTCGCACAGACGCCTCGCTAATGAAGAATGGATAATGGCGCCGACGAACGCCTACGCTGCACGCCCGGTAAACGGTAGTGCGATATCATCTTTAGGCATTGCAAAAGAAGATTGGAAAGAATGGATGTCAAGTGAGAAGCGACAACGTGCTTTTGAATTTCAAATGTTATACTGGGTACTCGATAGGTATTTACCATTATGTATTTACTTTGTGAAATTGGATTGAATTTTATCTTTGTGTGCTTGTAGCAAATTCAATACCTTTATCTAGTCATAAATATTTACAATGAATCATTGACCGGCTATACAATTTCAACTTCAATATAAATAACAAAGATTTCAAATAATATGATGAAGAACAAGATATAGTTACTAACCTCCTTCTTATTCTTAAGTTCCTCACTATTGAAGCTGTTGAGCAGCAGGGCAAGGAAGAGGTTGAGCACCATAAAATTGCCCATGACGAGCGCGGGCAAGAATATGAAGAAGCAAGTCTCTGCCCCGTTCTCCTGCTCTGCGCGCATACAGTCCCATAGAGGCTCAATCCACTCGCCGCATAAGATCCGGAATATCATCATGAAGGAGTGGAAGAAGTCGTTGAAGTTCCACCTTTGTATGTTGATGAGTCAGGATTTTCAGTTAGTACATTGATAAAAAAAAACACTGATAAGGACGAACGTCTACAATCTACATGCAATAGATGAGATCTTAGGGGATTGGGAATATAAATAAAAAATACTAAAACTACTCAATGGAAAAGAAATAATACACGAACAAGTAACGTAGTATGCTGTTAAGTATAATACTAGAGCTGTAAAAGTACACGTCATGCAATAATTAATGAAGTTATACCTGGGTACTGGATCCGGGTCAAACTTATCCGGCGTATAGGACTTGGAGAAAAGCTGCATACCGATCACAGCGAATATGTATATAACTATCACTAACACGAACGTCAAATTACCAAGAGCACCGATTGTCGATATTATAATACTCAATAACACTTTCATTGTAGTCCATGATTGAGCTAACTTTAACACTCGTAACTGAAACAGAGTTAAGGGATTATTACGATTGGTTATACTTCCCAAAAGGACATAAGGATATAACTACCTAGTTAAATCAGAAAAAAATGGGGCTATCTGCAGTTAGTTTTACTATTATACCTGAATTGTGGAAGAAGATGACACCTAATCATTACCTATAATTAAAACACAGCAAAAACCAACAAAGTTGGACATTAAGTTCTTCGATAATTCCAATCCATAAAATTCTGCAAATACATAAGGAAAAGTTTTTTTTTGAATGACTTACCAAACGAAGACCTCGCAAAACTGATAGGCCATCGACGAGCTCAAATATTAGATCTAGAAGGCTTGCTGACACTATAATCAAGTCGAATATATTCCAGCCGCACGCAAAGAAGTCTTTGCTCATCGCCATCACTTTCATTATACATTCTAATGTAAATATCGATGTGAACACCTGAAAACCATTTGATTCATTACGTTACTTTTTACCATTCGAGATTTGAAGTGAATGTAATAAAGCATATTATGTCGGATGTTTGGAAAGAATAGTAATATTAGTTTTTTGATTCTATTAGAAGCCAATGATTTCTCATGAGTGTATCTACGGTAAAGCGTTGATTACCTTATTTCCTATATCTAAGGCCGATCTAACGTTCTCACTCATCCCATGATGCTCCAGCGCAAGGAAGAGTGTATTGAGAACAATGCAAGTTGTAATGAACAACTCAAATAAGGGATCCTTCACGATCCCATACAAACAATTCTGGAACTGCAGCCAGCCTTCATAGTCTATACAGCAAGTGACGCAGCACTCACAATTTCTATCCACCAGCTCATCTGCCAGAAATTTCAAACCAGTCACCAAAATATACACACATACAGTAACAACAAATATCACACTTATACGTCACGAACAGAAGAAAGAAAGAAGTGAAGAAATAGATCAATTAGAATAAGCGAAAGCATAGTTAGGCAAATTAAAATTTCATCGATGCAAAGCTTTCGTTTTACTAAATTAATCTATCACTTATCAAACATTAAACAACTCATCATGCATTAGAAAGCGAAGTCAGGACAAAGAAAATATGCAGGAAAATTGCATAAAAATGCAAGGAAAACCAGCATGGTAGTACGAAAATTTTTGATATGCCAATTTATGTGTACAAACGGTGCAGTTACCGGTACAGTGGTTACACTGAAAGTTCGACAAAACACTGATATGAATTTTGATGTTTCCAGATACGAATCGCATAAAAGTTATGCACAAGTGTTCAAAGTATTTGTTAAAGTAATTGATTGTAATGTGGAAAGACTTGAATGCGATTCTTGAGCTATGACAAGACGACAGCTAGTCAATCGCAGTCACCCTGCAGTCTTCCTGTGGGGACAGGGGTGGACTGGGGGGTAGAAGCGTTTGCGTCTGTGTTTACTAACCTGTGAAGTAAGTGCAATTTTGCTCGTAATTGCCCATATGAGTTTTGTGCGTGGCTGCCAATAAACTGAGCTCATTAATTTTCGTCGTCTCCGCTTGCGGGAGGTCGGGCGCGCGCTTGTATGGCCAGTCCGCCCCTGACGATATTAATGAGGGTAGAAGCGAGATTGCAACCGTGTCGTATTAAAATGCTCAATGAAGTGTTCCTCATTGAGAGTGAAGCTACTGGTGAATGTTACCAACCATAGAATGTAACTATTCCATCTCTTTATGGTTTCCAAATAAATCTATTGAAATCACAGAAATGGAATAGATATTTCTATGACAAATTAGCAGTACCTAAAACTGTATCAATTGCATAATGTAGTTGCAGTATCTACAACTTTGGTAGCTTTTACGAGAGCGAATTGAATTATTTGATGTACTATATGAATGAATTTATTCGTAAAGCTACCAAAGAATATTAATGTGAAACCGTTTGATCAGGAATTTCCAATACACGAGTGTTTCGCAGAATTTCTCTCCAATCAAACGGTCCACGTATTCAAGGATTGTTCAAAAATCAAAGTGGAATCTTACATAATGCTTCTGAAATCCAAAGAAAATATCATCTGTTGCAAATGAGAGTTGAAGAATAGTTAGAATTTTTAGAAGAAAAAGTACTTAAAGTTTAAAATTAAAGTAAAACTACCTAATAATTTAGAAACTTCGAACTAAAATTAACCTGTACATTGTAATTTCAATTTAGAAAAGTAGAAAATTGCAAAGAACGCAAGCATTTAAAGTTTGATAGATGTCGAAATCGAAATAATGAACTCCTAAGTGACGTAATTTTGACAAGAATTATTTAAGAACATGCAGAATTAGAGCCAATAAACTTACGTCCGTAATCTAAATCTACAAAATTAATTTTGCAAGTTCATTAATATCACGAATTGTACGGAACCCCTATAAAATGCATTCGTCGTCATAGTATAGCCCTTCGTGTTTGCAAAGCGTTCATTCTGATACATAGTGGCAGCATCGTTTAGTTTCAGTGTTATTTGTCTCGTGCTTTTCAGTGTTGAAGCCGTGCCAATAAATTGGATTAGGTTGTGTAGTGCCATCAAATTGTTGAGTTATATTTGATTGCCTTCCAATTTCTCTATCACATGTGCCCGAATATGTTTTCGTAAACTATTCGTTTCGGAACTTTGTTGAATTTGATGGCATTACAGAACCTGAAAAGTTTTTAGGAAGTGAAAAATGTGCTAAACTTCGAAGTAGATTTTACCTAGCACCACGATCTGGTTGAGGTAGTCAGGGTTCAGCGGATACTTGTCCTGAAGGCTTTTCACATGCTTTTTTGGTTTCACAATAGGCTTTTCTCCTTTTGTTGGTTGTCTTATTGTTATTTCTTGCGTTTGTGTGTCTTGGTTAACCTGTAAAAGCGGACATGTTTGGTACGTCGTACGGCATGTTATAACTTAACTAGAAAATTTGTCTCAACATATTCTATTTGATAAAATTTTTAGATGATAGTAGTCAGCTTTCGGAAACAGGGGCACTTGTTAGTTCTCACTAAAATTTTCACAGTGACGACATTAATTAATATCTTTTGTAACTAATGCGAAACCGAAACAACCCATACCTGTTGAATTGGGGGCATTTGCATCGGCATGGGCATCGGCATCACCATCGGTGTAGGCATCGGTGTGGGCATCTGCATCGGCATTGGCATCGGCATTTGCATTGGCGTCTGCATCGGCATCGGCATTTGTATCTGCATTGGCATCGGCGTTGGTGGGTGGTTTGGCGGTAGTGGCAATTGCGGTATGAGTAGATGCCTCCTTGGGTGCGGGTGTGGTGCCTGGTCGTCCGACGTATGCTCTCCGTCATCGTGGTCATCCACCACACCCGAATCATCTAGGGAAGACTCTCTGTTGTTGCTGTGGTCACTTAGCTGACGACCCGCTGCACTTAGTGCACCTCGACCTGGGATATACACACCCCATTCATTAATATTCCAGGAAACTATTTCTACAAGCTTTTCGAGTATATTACCTAGCTCCATTTCGATCTTACCAATAATAACTCGGAATTTAACAACAGAAATATCGTATTAAAACTAACTGTTACCAAATACATTTTCATATCTATTCCTTTCTCATCTATTACAAATTATGTTTGGAAAGAAAACTCTTCGTCTTCTGTAGAAGCATCTGAAAATGTTTATCCAATAAGTTTCTGCTCAAGGAAAATATTAACATATTCGAGAGTAGTCGGTATTCGACGGCGAATCAATCTTTCTGTCGTTGTATCGCAAGATTCATATTAATATGGAAGCTTTTAGCCAGACGTGCGATGTTAATGGTACAGACGTACTACATCGCAGAGTCTGCCACATAATTATGTCGTATACAGGGTGTCTTAAAATAAAATAATGTAATGTTAAATGTGGATAGAGCATTAGAAACATGATATGTTTCAACAATTCTTTGTCTGTGATTATCGTCGAGAAATATACAGTTAATATTAAGCTTTAATAATTTTGCTGGTCAAAGTCAGGGATTTTTTAAATTATTATATCTCCTGTATTTAGTCGTTTTTTTTTTATGACACCGAAGTATCAAACATCAGGATGCAAACATTGAACCCTGAAATAACATTTGACTTTCCAAGCTGTTGGTCAAGTTCAAACATTTCCAATATAATATTTTCGTTTTAGATTTAGAACCTCAATAGCCCTTAGACAAATAAACACAGGCTGCGAAGAAGCATAAAACGATGTTGTACCTAATGCATTGTCTGGGTGCAAGGTGTGGGGCGGCGGCGGGGCCTGAGGCGCGGGCAGCGGGGGCGGAGAGTTACTCGGGGTCACAGACCGCGACCGAGACCGCGACCGGCGGTTAGCGTCACTGAAACAACATGGCAGCTGTAGAGAAAGAAAAAAAGAAAATTGCCCTCCATCTGAAATGTAAAGAAAATCATGAATAGTTTGCGTCTTTTAAAATTAAAGCTATCTTGCACCACAGATAACTAAATGCAAAATGCAATTCACGCTGAGCATTTAAAACATCGTTTCGTCTCCGCCAAACGATTGGCAGAAACAGAATTATGTTTTAAATAATTCGTTTAGTGACTCTGGTGCAAATTGTCCTGCCTGTGCCTGTTAACAGTTTACGATGTATTTACCTAAGTTATACGAAGGTGGTGAGGCTATGGGAATCACTTGTCGAAATCTCTTAGCAGTATAGTGATGAACAAACAAACACAGTTACCTGTTACTGGCCTGTACAAAAAAAAAACATGCGGCATTCCATCGGCAGCCTTTGGAGACTGCCGAAAATCTCGTTGCCAAGCACTCGTAGCCGATCCGCCACGCCTACGCCGCAGCGGATCGGCTACGAGTGCTACAAAGCGTTAGGCGCGGGTCATATACAAGTGGCGTATGTCGGTGGCGCGGCGCTGGCGAGGTGGTGGCGTGGCGCCGCTTCTTTAATGAAGAGGTGTGGCGCGACACATACTGAGAAGGCGTGGCGCGGGCGTGGCGCTGGCGCGGCGCTGGTGCCACTTCCTTGCCATCCGCACACCCGCAGTTAGCAGTGGCATGCATAGGGCGGGAACAAGACAACGAAAATGCGTAACAATTTAGACTTTAAAGACTAGAATACGCCCACGCCACGCCATTCCGACGCCATTAGCGCGCCTGTTCTGCGCTGCGCCGCCGGCGCCACGCCATCACCTCGTCAGCGCCGCGCCACCGCTCAACGCCATACGCCACTCGTGTTTGTCCCGCGCCTTAAGTGGCGGTCACGCGAGTTCCATGATTTTTGTTCCCTCAAAAGTGATCGACGCGCCTAAAGAAGTTTTCACTTAAAAAAACCTCAGGAAACGTACTTACGAGGAAACCTTAAGCTTAATTACTGGAGCAGTAAACGTAGTCCGTAGTAGTTGTTGCATGTATAAATCAAAAAGTTCCAGCTTGTCACAAATATACTGAGTTAAAGTTAGTATGCAAGCTGCAGGCTTCACGTGACCTAACTTTATGGTAACATTAGTGTGCATTGTACACAAGTTGCCATTGCTCTAAATTCTAAATTGTATTCTGCACGCAGGTATGACGTCTAACCGCCCCGCGCCGTGTGCATGCTGTCGAAATGCGATCTTATATTAATCTTTAGAATACTTATCCTAGGCATGTATTTAAGTTCTTTATAATTTTAATAAAACGCAAGATGATCATTTATCTGCAAGTAGGTGAGGAAGATAATCTCCAAAAATGTTTTGCTTCAAACCAAGTCTAATATAAAAATCTAGATGACCAAAACAAAAACCTCTCAACCTTTAATAACGCCAGCCATTAGATTTAGATTGTAATCAACGGCAATACAGACTCCTCTTCAACCACACCTTTTAATTGAGAAAGTTTGTTGCTACCTTACCTTTTATTACCCGTCTTATTAACAGAAACACAAATCTATCAACAATCAATACCGTCAAGAACTGATCATACATCGTGGTATGCTCAAAAATGTATGGTCTCTCCACGGCCTAGCGGCAAACGCTCGCTATGGTAAATGGTCCCGCAGCAAACAGCATTATCATGTAAATTCACGTTCTGACTCCGACTTTTCCGGAATTGGGTCAAACAGGTGAGCTGCTTTCAAACGGAAATATGTATTGTGGATTGCGGGAACTACATTTGTCGTCGGCTCCTCCAGATTAATAGTTTCGCTTTATTGTGGCTGTAATGTGGCGAGTTTAGTATTTATTACATTAATGTAAGGAGTTGCTGCTTTAATATTTCAAGAGGAAAAGGCTAAGACTTTGTACAACTCGCTCAAGGAGTGTTGCGTCCAAGTGCTTTGAACTTTAAATCGGATCAAGTTAATGAAGTGCTTAGAGATTCTTCATTTAATTAAGAGCGGGAATGTAAAATGTTAAGTAAGGAAAATGAAGAAAGTTCGAGTTGACTAGCTTGGAAACAAAATACGGACGAAGACACACACGTACTTAGTATAGATACGTACAAAGATATGAACCGTAGAATTTAAACAATTGTCATCATTGTGTCTTAGAGATGTCTATTTTCTTAAATTCGAAATACGTTAGCTATAAATAGGTTCAATGTTGCTCCAACAACGAGCTCATTTCATCTGTTTGACGCTTTCCTTAAATTGCTTTACAGTTCCCAATATGTCTCCCGAGAGACTTTACTCAATGGAGTTTCACAAAGATTGGATTACGATTGGCGAAACTCGATATAACTCGCAACTCAATCGAGGTGCTTCAGTTATATCATCTATTTTATTGGAAATCATATTTTGCATTTCTCGATATCATACGCGTAACTTTTGTACGTTAGAAACGTCATAGCAATATGTTGAGATGAAATCCGACAGTGCTCTTTGCAAGGGATCTTCTTGAAAAATATCCTTGTCAAAAGATACCATTACTTCAAAGAGTTACTTTAAAATATCGAGTCCGTGCTTCGTCTAGTCTTTTGATGTTCGAGTCGAGTCAATAGCCAGACGGCAGACAAACCTCGGCAGAACTCAGACTAAATGAGCTTTTTCATTGTCACCTCGGGGCTTACAATATGCTACGGATCGGGAATCGTTTGGTTTTATTGAATTACGCTCGATAATTGGACAGCTGCGGATCGATTGAGATTACAGTTTTGTTGTAAAATTTCTCAGGGTAGACGGTGTTACTTACGTCCATTTGGGATTAGTGAAATACAAAAGATAGTTTATTTTCGTTTTAAATGAATTAGACATTTGGTTTCGATCCTATTAATATTTGAACGCGAAAGTTTGTGAGGGTGCGTGGATGTTTGTTACTCTTTCACGCAAAAACTACTGAAAGGATTTGGATGAAATTAAGTACACAGATAGTTTATAACCTGGATTAACGTCGTCATCACTGTAGGACAGTACTGAACACCATGCGGGCGAAGCCGCGGGCATAAGCTAGTTTGATATAAACATTCGTTTATACAATGTATCTAATGTCCGTGTTCACCGAGAAGATAACAGCCTGATTATCGAAAAACAGCTGTCAATGTGACATGTTCCCATACAAAAATGTGTTTTAAACAGCTGTTTTAGATAATCAGACTGTTATCTTCTCGGTGAACATGGACCTTAGTGTCCAAAACTTGGTAACAATATTTGATTTCCTTCTTTGTAAAACATGGCACAGTTTTCTGGCTACCTTTGATTTTTCACTACTCTTCAAACTTGGCGCCGCAGCTAAAGCTTGCATTTCTCTTTCATAAACATGGAACATCAGCTTAGTTCAACAAAGTCTGCCAATACAATACGGGGTTGCATTTCAGTCAACTTATCTACGGGTTTTCTCTGTGGATGCAAGTAAACTCGTTCCGTAAGTAAGTTTGTTGGCTCACGCCGCGCAGGCTTGCTTATTTGATTCCCTAGTCGCGCACCTTTCACTCAGGTTTCAGTAAACAGTTCTGATTTCAGTTTGTTTTGCAATGTAATTGCGGGGTGTTAATGATATGTTGTTTTTAGTTTATTTATAGCTGTAAACTGCGAAGTAGAATTAAAAGATTCTGCGTTGAAATAGCTACGTTTTCTTATCTGTATTTCTTCATCCGCTTTATCATCTTTATTTAAAGCAAAGAGCTGGTTAAATTCAAAGTCTCTCACTCAGAATTCATAGCTTATTTCGAGTACAAAACGCAAATCCGTTGAATGTTATCGCTCATAAAGCAGATATTTATTTTTTGTGGAACGTCGGCAGCGAAGTGTCCCGTGGCTGACTCAGATAATTCCTTGCTCTTCCTAATTCCTGGCTTAACTTCGTGATAATCCTGCCTTTGGAATCTTGTTAGTTGCCTCCTCTCTCTTTGACTGCATTCCTTTGTTTGTCTCTGTGTTTTCTTTGTATAATAACTTTGTAGCACGAGATTTGTAATTAGTTTTGTGACACGCTTGTTTTGGAGACAAATTTAACGCTTGCTACGGAGATCATTTTGATTTGATTGGCTGAGTGTGATTTGATGCCTGTGTTAAACTTATTTTGATGAATATATTCTAGGAGATATTTCCAATTAATATTTTGATTTGAATTCGGTTATTTTATGAAGATGTGGCTTCACAACTGTTGATACAGATGTTATCTTTATCTAACTTAACGGTCAATGTATATTTATTTATATTTATTTATTCCCATATTAGATTGATATGCCATTATTTATTTATTTATTTATCTTTAATTCAGGTAGAACCCATACATTCGTAAGTATTCCTTAACCTATGTTAGTGTAATAGACTAAAACACACATTATCGACAACAACAATAACAAAAAAAAAAAAAAAAAAATTACGCCACCTTACGGAGACACCTGGTAACAGTACGTGCAGAGCGCACAAGTGCCCTATAAGGCGGTCTTCAGTCTTGCTAGCAACAACACTCAGAAGACTGTTGTTGCTGCCCCGTAGTTCTCAGTAGTGAAGCGGATCTCTTACGAATGATCGCAAAGAAGTCGTCTATACGCGCTGCTGCAAACATCCCTGACGCGCTACAGAAACGAGGCACAACAGCAATATCCTAAAAGCATTGTTGTATTGTACACGCAAAAATCTTATCATCAAAAGTACGAAACAAAAAGGTTTCCCTAAGCTGTTAGACCGTAGCAAGCGGAACAATTTCGCATCCAGCAAGTACCGCAAAACGCTGAATCTCGTTTAAAAGCGAGCTCGATATCAAAGCGAATGCATCGTTGATATACTTCAGTTGGCAGCTGACATTGCGACGGCTATAAAACGGTATCTGTAAAACGTCCGTATACTGTCCTGTCATTGTTACTTTATATATAACTATGTATTGCTGTAAAAATCACAATGATCTTTATGTGTGTAGCAATAAGGTCGATGTTAGGTGCTATAACTGACAAGTCTGCCAAGAATACAGTGATCTTTATTCTAGTGAAAATAAGGCTGCTGTTGGACTGCAGCTGTCAGAGGTAAACTGTGAAACGACTGTAGAGCCGCATGCCGTCCACAGCTTCCTAACAATCAACTATTGTCGATGTCGCGCTTGATTCGCTTTATTGCTGAGTTTTTAAAATATGAATATGGAACGATTTCTTTTTTGCGTTTTCGAATTGGGAACGTTGGGATAGTTTTGACGTTGATTATGCTTTTATGTATACCTCATTCCAATGCACATGTCACGTGCCAGCAGAATCATAACCATACTGCACTATTATCTGTAGTTTATCTGCGTTTTCCATTTTACATAACAGTAAATAAATAGATTGTCATAGTGTTTCCATTTTTGGTAGACCATATTCTCATTTAGTCTCGTCCCAAATATCGCACAGATCGAAAATAAAGAAAGAGCCTAGTCACCAAAAATAACTAAGGATAAGGTGCAAAGAAACTCACAACGTAAATGAAACGAGAACAAAGAATATCAAAGATATCGTTAAGATGATACATATTCAATAAACGTCAGAATTGATGTTTATTATTTGGAACTGTTATTCCAAATAATAAACGTTTGAACGTGAAGTTTGCCGATGTCATTAACAAATTCGTAGGCACATTAGAAGCGGTATTGATCTGCTCGTTCACATATAGGTGCTTTGTTTTCGAATGATATTTGAAGAGATAATTACCTTTTGTTCAAAAGCATTTCGGTGGAACGTATGATATCAATACCATTATTATGAACGCTATTATTATAACTATGTCTAACTTTAAGATAATTTCGAAGAAAACTATAATAATATGATATAAAACGACTATAACAGCGAATGTTTAAAAATCTTTAAAAGACAATATTACTGGATTCGTCTTTGTTTGATACAAAGTTTTTATATCTGAATATACTAATATGTATTAAATAGAGTTAATATTTGTAAGTTTAGATGTAGAGTAGCCACGTCTAAACTTACAAATAACTCTTCGGAACAATTGATTTGACGATTCCGAATACTCTGTCACTAATTGGACATTATCATTATCCCTGAATTCCAATTATAGGTACATCTATACTTACTAATATTATAAAGCAGAAGAGTTTGTTTGTTTGTTTGGTTGAACGCGCTAATCTCAGAAACTACCGGCTCGAATTGATTTTTTTTTTTGCGTTGGATAGTCCATTTATAGAGGAAGGCTATAGGCTATATAACATAACGCTATGACCAATAGGAGCGGAGCAGCAATAACAAATGTTGCAAGCGGGGAAAAAGCTTCCGTAGAGCAGGCGATGCGTTGCGATATCAAAACTTCAAGCGAACGAAGTCGCGGGCAGAAGCTAGTATATTATATACTAGCCGATGCCCGCTGCGTCGCCCGCGTACAAATTACATACTAAAACCTTCCTCGAGAACCACTCTATCTATTGGTGAGAACAGCATGAAAATCGGTGCAATAGTTTTTGAGTTTATCGCGAACAGACAGACAGACGCGGCGGAGGACTCTGTTTTATAACATGTGAACTGAAGTGATGATTGTATGATACTATACCATGTTGTCATCCTCAATGGACTTATCTGATGACAGAAATTATCCACACCATTAACTTAATTTCATAACAGAAACAAAAAGGCGTTATTAAAGAATCTTACTTAATTTCAATTATTTCTACAACCTCATTAGGTGAATTAAAAATTAATAAGTGTGAGAAAACCACCATCACAAAAATTGTTATTATAAAAACTTAAACAATTTACTCTGCAGCAACTATCTATCTTTTTTTTGTATAGTTTAAGGTGCTGCGGGACTGTTCTAAAGAGATACCGTGGGCACCGTGGCCCCGGAACATAAAGGGCGAGGAAGGAACATGGATGGGTTTTAGTCAGTAATAGTCTGACACTCCCTCCCGCTCCGCCCAGAGTGGGAGAAGTTATTTGATGATTTCCCATCCGTAAAAAGGAAAAAAAGGGGAGGTTTCACAGAATTGTCTCAGAATTTGTGGTCCACTAACACTGACATTCGTACCATTCCGTAAGGGCCTTGCTTTACCTGCAATCACCACGTCGTAGTCAAGAGTCCTGCCTTCCTCTATTTCAGAACCGCTAATAGTCTGACATCTTGAACCTTAGGGCCTATTTCACGATCTCCGAATAGCCACTATTTACCGAATAACTCATATGAACCGAATTTGTATTGAGTATAGTGAGTCTTACAAGTCAGATTTCTAAGCCAGTATTTCAATGTATTTTACACAGACTTGCGCTTATTAAATTAAGTTCTCTCTACAATATTTCTTTCTTAGTTCAGCACCACAATAGTCTAGAAATAGGAGTATTTCACACAAATATGCAGTTTAAACTTTTATTTAAGTTAGAAAATGACCTCTTGTGGGTGTTCGCTCCGTGGCTCTGGGGAGCCATTCAGAGGAATCGCATTGTATTAAATATTACCAGCATCAGGTAGGTACTTGTATTCTGTAATACAGTTCTACTTGAGCTTTCATTTTAAATTGTAGTTATTTTGTTATTTCTTATATGATTTCACTACAGAAAACGTTAGGCCATGTTCACGACCTCAAACGATGTGACTTGCGGTCTCTTGCGCCAAGCGATATGCGTCACCCTTTGTGTGAGTACTATCGCTCCACAGGACGCGTCACGCGGTGTTTCGTAGCACACTCTGCGGGCCTAAAATGGCCGCTTTAGCAGAATCATAACATGAATCACGCCAAAATTTTCAAATTCTTAAAATGGACTTGATAGTAATTGCAATCAAAGTCGCGTTCAGCGTTAGTTGTAAAAGGGTTGCGTCACTTTCGACGAATGCGAACAATCAGGCGAGTTCCTCTACCCTCTTCTTACTTTTAAAACTTTAGGGGCATGGAAATGTAACATGATCACGCCAAAATTTTCAAATTCTTAAAATGGACTTGATAGTCATAAACATAAAGTCCATTTTCAGAATTTTAAATTCCCAACGTGATTGACATTATGATTCTGCTAAAGCGACCATTTTAGACCAAACTTATATTGTCACTTACGGGATATCTTCCGTCATTTTAGACCCCCTGAACAACTTCCTTCATTTGTTTTCCCCGTGGCTGTCGCAAGACGAGTCTCGCTTGAGCGCGTAGCTCGTGGCAACAGCTAATACCAAAACTAGCTGAGTTTTATATTGGGAATTTTTATGTTTGCCTCCAAATAGAAAGATTTGTTTTTCTCGGAAATCTTGTGCAGATAATATATCGGAAAACATATGTTTTTCTTTGTGTGGTAGCCTCAGGGCAAATCCAGTTCATTGGTCATCGTTGTCCATTGACTTAGGTAGGTATTATCCCTGAGCTCGGGGCCAACTCTTATGATTTCCTATCCCATCTGTTCGTGCGTCCCTTACTTACAAGGAAAAATGAGAAAATTGATATTATTATAGGGGTGATATGACAAGATAAATGATATCTACCGATGTTGATAGTTTGTTAGACCGTACTTTGGTTTTGTGATATAGGTCGGCTCAGGCACAGATGAAACAAGGATAGTATACAATAGCGTAACTGACTTAATATGTCCCCTTCGATTTCAGTATGAAATAGAGATACGGAGAGAAAATAGATAATGAATATTTCTCGTAAAAAATATTTGTCTCTTAGGAAAAATAACCTTATAAAGAATGAAATTCAGCTCAAAAGTGTGGAGAGCTAGAATTGAAACTGAATGAAATTGGTAATCAGAATTAAGACCAAACAACCACTTGTAATATTATTGCTGCTGCGAGTAATATGAGTCGTATTTCACTACAGATGGAGTTGAGAAAGAGGTTTGCAGAAATCGAGTAGGTTTTTCATTTAAAACCTACTCGATTTCTGCAAACCAGAGTTAATAATGTTTTCATGTGTTTTTTTCATGGTTGCAATTCCAGCAATATTTTGCGCAGTGATGAAATTGTAATTAAGTTGACTTTCGCGTTGAATATTACCTACAAATGTTCCTGGAATACTATAAAGTAATTATATTTTAGTTAGTTCTACGCGGTTTTCTTCGAAAAAAGATGAATAGAAGCCGGGAGCAGGTCTGAACACTAATTGCAATCAAAGTCACGTTCAACGTTAGTTGTAAAAGGGTTGCGTCAATTTCGACGAATGCGAACAATCAGGCGAGTTCCTCTACCCTCTTCTAACTTTTAAAACTTTAGCGGCATGGAAATTTCCATGCAACTTTTGCCTTGTGACTTTCCCATGTGTGATGTGAACGAGAATATTAGATTTTTTCACATATTATGGAACTCTCTTGTTCGAATTTATACGTAAAATCCGTACCACAGAAGGACCAAAAGAAAAACTGGCCTTTTGTTGTCAAAGTAATTGAAATTGATATTGAAATTGTTTATTGAATAATTGAAATACAAAAATATTTACCATATGGCCTTAAAAACTGTAGGTATACAATAATTGGATTCTACCTGAACTAGGAATAAACCTGTATCTCAGGTATCTCACTCAAGCGCTTATACATAAATATTATCTAAGATTCCTTAAACAAATAACTAGTAAATAACTTAACTATTAGATTACTTATGCTCTATTCAAAGTAAGAAAAACAGTTTGTTTAGGTAACTTCTTTGCAACATTCTATAATTTTTACAATGAAGCATAACACAAAAATCCGGGTCACGTTTACTTTGTGTCTACAGAGAAAAGTGCTATGTCACCTAAATGTAAAATATACTAGTGATTGTATTATAATTTATAAACACTAAAGACTACAATTTTATTATTCTAAGTGCGACAATGTAGGTACATAAAGGTCAATATTCTTATGAGTAAATTATAACACAAATTACTAAACAGAACTTATTGAATAAGTTGTCACGCGTCAATAATCGATGGAATTGACATATCTTGCCTCAGCTATTTTCTTAGCGGGGCACTCTAGATCGCCTGTTTTGTGTTTGCTCGGTTTTTCAACCGACTTCTAAAAAGAGGAGGTTCTCAATTCGTCTGTATTTTTTTTTTTTTTTTTTGTGTTTGTTACCTCAGAACTTTCGACTGGGTGAACCGATTTTGATGATTCTTTTTTTGTTTGAAAGCTGGTGCTTCCCGTTGGGTCCCATTTTAATTTGTTGAAGATCTGATGCTGATCTTCGGAGATATACAATGGAACTCTTCAAAAATAGACGGCAAATCTGCAGTGATTGCTGCATCCGCTTGTAGGTTCATTGTATAAACTACATCATGACGTAACATCACGCCTGTATGCTCTGCGGGGGTAGGCAGATGTGTACAATATACCCAGATTTCGACAATGTTTGTTACCTCAGAACTTTCGACTGAGTGAACCGATTTTGATGATTCTTCTTTTATTTGAAAGCTGGTGCTTTCCGTGTGGTTCCATGTCAATTTGGTTAAGATCTTACGCTGATCTTCGGAGATATAAATGGAACTCTTCAAAAATACACGGCAAAGCTGCAGTAATTGCTGCAATCGCTTGGTTGTTTATTGTTTATACAACATCATGACGTAACATCACACCTGTATGCTCTGAGGGAGTACGCAGACGTATACAATACACCCAGATTTCAATTCAATTCAATTTATTTATTTCAGGCTACAATGACCCATAGATATATACCTTATAAACTAACATATATAAATTTAATACAAAACTTGTGTTAATAAATAAGACTTAAGACTATGTTAGTAACACTTCACTTAGTCACACTTCACTTGTGTACGCTGTCCAGTGGTACTTGTCCGCGGAAGCGACGGAACACCACGTCCTGTGGCCAAAAGTCATCCTCCATCACCATGGGCAGGTAACTATTCGGTACTCGCACCACGAACGCCTTGAAATTGACGTTGCGGCGCGACTCCAGTAACTGCACCCTCGGTGTGTACCTCGTCTTTAGGCGCACGTACTCCACGATGTCCTCCGCTTTAGTGGTGTAATGCAAGCGGGAAATGTACACCGGTGTGTTCGGCTTGGCAGCACGCAGGCTCACCTTAGGGTCTACAGGAGCCTTGCCGCAGAGGTTCTTGGTTGCGCGCGAGCGGCGCTTCCTCCTCCGTACCGTCACGAAACCCTCGTTATCGCCCTTATTTGGCACCTTTACAGGCACAGGTTTAATAATAGGAGCCTCAGAGGGGCTTGCGGTGACGCTGGCGTAATCCCTCCGTAAGGCTCGGCCCGCGCAGCGCGTAGGAGTCGCCGCGGGGATGCGAGGCGCGCGGGCGGAATGCATTGCAAGCTCAGCAATCGACGTATGCGCCGGTGTTGAAACAGCTGACGCGGAATTCACCGACGATACATCGTGGCCGGTTCCACGACCCGTGTCAGCGTTAGGCGCATGAACTGCTGACCTAGATACTGCCACACTGTTGCGCAACTCACTAACTTCCTTGCGCAAATCGGTGACGATGTTCTGGGATGCATCCAATTTTGCGAGCACATCCGCAAGACTGGCCTTCAAAAAGACAATATCCTTGAGTAGGCTCGTTACATCGACGTGGTCAAACGTGACAGGAGGAAGCTTGTTTAGCTCCTTCACCACAAACGTCGGTACGTCATCGGGATCGGTCTCCTTGAGCTGCGTGATTATATCCTGCAGGCTTCTCTTGGTCCCGTCACGGCGGCGGGACACCATCTGTTCGCGCTTATTGAGCACAGTGAACAGCAACAGCTTGGCAGCAGCTATGTCTTCCTCGCTGAAGTTCGTTGCGCAGATCTGAACTGCGGACACCTCGTCCATCACATCCAGTTTCTGCTGCAGAAACGCCAGCAGCTCATTCACCACTAGTGTTTCACTCATAGCGGTTCATTTCGACAGTTGGACGTGTAAAGTTCCGTTCAATGGGATCCCGGAGAAATAGAAGTAACTCCTTAACTTTATAGGCACACCAGAAGCGGTTTGGGTAGTTTTAGGCAGAGTACTTTCTCGGAGTGATCCCATTTCGATTTGATAAAGATCAGGTGACTTCGGAAGATGTACTGGGATCGCTGAAGACCCACGTCTGTCTATTGTTTACACCAGTTCATAACAAAAAATCACACCGGTACGCTGTGAAAGGGTAAGCACATGTGAACCACTCAAAAGTGAAAAATAAAAACTTTTTTGAAAAAAATATGACCGACTTCTCACAAAAAAGTGAAAAATAACTTTAGCTTCAGAAGTCGGTGACAAAAAAACTAAATCAATCAAACAAAGGTCACCGACTTCTGAAGCTAAAGTTATTTTTCACTTTTTTGTGAGAAGTCGGTCATATTTTTTTCAAAAAAGTTTTTTTAAAACGCAAGCATGTTGCACACTGAGGCAGTTCAGCACTTTTATTGCACACATTTGATTAATGACCCGTTTCTCCACAATGTCCACACGTGTAGGTAGCTTCCCGACAGGTCTTTGCAGCATGTCCATACTGTTGACATTTAAAGCATCTGGTCACAAGTGGAAAATCCCTTACTGGGCAGGATGTCCAATTATTGTACACTCGGTTTTGATTTATCAGGGCTTTTCTTATGCTGGCAGTAACTTCCAGAATAAAGTTACACGTAGGTCCTTCCTTTTTACCCGATTGTGGCTTAATTTTATCGAAGCCATAAAAGAGTCACGAGGTAAATTAGGCACATTGTCCGCTAAGTTCTGCTCATAAATGCAATCGTAGACTTCTTGATCACTTAAAACGGTCGGAACTCCTATGACAGCAATTCTTGGTCTTCTCTTAAGGGGCTCTTCCATTTTCAGGCCTGAACTGCTTAGCTGTGACGATTGTCTTAGTTTTTCAATGTCGTCTTTTGTCTCTGTGCTGATAATAACGCCCCCGTTTTTTGTTTTGCGTAATCCTCGAACGTGCAATTTCATTTGTTCCGGGCATATTATTTTTTGGACCAAAGTTTTTGTGTCGTCACTAGATTTCAATTTATCTGTTGGATAAATTGCAATAGAGCTGAGGTTATTTGGGCGCAAGTAATTATTGCTATTCGTTTTAACCATGTCAGCAAACGACACTTTTTCTGCTATAGTTGTCTTGATGCAGTTTTCTTCAATGCTAGCTTGAATTGTTTGCTGGAAATTTTCAAGGCAATTCGTAAGCTTCCTTTCTTCCTTCATCGCTTGATATTCTCTCACCTTGAGCCTCAAGTCCTGGTAGTAAACTGCCATTTGTGAAACGCCATGTTCTACCTTGCGCGAAAGGTTATTGATCCTCAGCTTTTGTTCGGAGTTCAGCTTTCCTTCCTGAGCAATGTGACAGACTTCACTCAGGCATTTGTCAATGGAGGTCAACCAGATACTGATATCGCTGGTTTCCACTGCTTCTGATCTATCTTCTGCCGCATAGTAAGGTGTTTGGGGTTTGGTCGCAGGGCTGCTAGGAGGTGGAATACTCCGAGGGCTGTTTCCAATATTTGATATATTTACTTAGTTCTTAGATATTTCGCATAACTATTTGTTATTCACCAAAGTAAATCACAAACTTAGCACAAAAATGCGGTTTGGTATCTAGGTCACAGATCACTTGAATATTATTTTTGCGTCATTTAGTAAATAAAATCACTAATACACACGTCCGCTCTACTTGAGTGCTAGTAGAGCAAAAAAGATTAATTGTATCATTCCATTTAGGTAGTTTGAATTTTCCATACTAAAAAAAGAATAAATGGCTTTCGTTTCAATGAGATAAACGGCCAGTATTCGTTTAATTGAATTATATAGGCTTGCCTAGGTTGGTCTGTGGATGGGTGACCACCCTTACATACCGAGTTTCCTCCGTGCTTCGGAAAGCACGTTAAGCCGTTGGTCCTGGCTGTCATTTGTCAATCTTTGACAGTCGTTACAGGTAGTCAGTGGCCCCAAAACTCTGACACCAGTCTTACCAAGTGGTATCGTATTTCCCAGTATTAACTGGGTTGTGGAGGTCAGATAGGCAGTCGCTCCATGTAAAATACTGCAACTGCAACATTCAGCCAGACATTAGGGTAATGTATGCGGCTGGTGCCGGTGGCGGCGGCAGAACAAGACATCTGGAATCGCTTGAATCGCTGGAATCGCTTGAACGTTCTCAAACGTGGAATTTCAGGAGCCGTTGCGTTCAGTTTAGACATTATTTTTGTTGTAAATATTGGTAGTAGATTGCCGAATTTATACATGAGTGTATAACCAGCTATTTTAGTAGTACAAACCGGGTTGTGGATGTCTATGTAAAATACTGGTATTCAGCTGCATGCAGTTAGACTGGAAGCCGACCCCGACATAGTTGGGAAAAGGCTAGGCAGATGATGAATCGTTTAATTGAATTGTGGTTACTCTGATGCATCAAACTTTTAATTACAAGCTTTTATATGTATTTAGTTTCACCTGTCCCGATGTTTGTCTGTAATGGAATCTTGCAAGTTAAATTTGATCTACTTCCCGGTTACCGATTGAGCTGAAATTTTGAACGCATATGTATGTCGTAGAACAATGCAATATTATGATAACGTGGAGCTGATCACACGATAGAGCTGGAAGGTGGCCATAGGAACTCCATTAAAGAACGACGTAATCCCATCGAATTTGGACTAGTTTGATTCGTCTTGATGAGTACTTTGTCTTTAGATGGTATCTAGGGTCTGATGATGGAGCTGAAAGGTGGCCATAGGAACTCTGCAATAGGCTAGTTTCCACCATCAATAAATTGCAAATCTATTTAGTCCGTCAGTTAGAGTATTGGAAAATAATGGACACGTATTTTTTTGTTTTTGTAAATCAACGAATATTGACAAAGATAAAACGTTCGGCTCGTGACGTC
Source organism: Xestia ashworthii (assembly GCA_950022955.1). Classification (NCBI taxonomy): domain Eukaryota; kingdom Metazoa; phylum Arthropoda; class Insecta; order Lepidoptera; family Noctuidae; genus Xestia; species Xestia ashworthii. Next base: position 7,378,770 of record OX465563.1, read on the forward strand.
AGAACTCACTAAAATGACACCAAACAGTGACGTATTGAGAATTTTAAAAGCGTCGTATTTTCGTCAATTTTGGTTTATGTAACAAAAGAAAAAATACGTTCAAATATTTTTTGATAATCTAAGTGACGGACTAATTAGATTTTTTCAGTTAACAAGCCTATGAGACGACTCACTCAACCCCATCGAATTTGGACTCGTTTATTATTTTTAGCGCATTTAAATGAAAGCTTGTTTTTTAAAAGATTTTTTACTTTCAATTTTATTTCATTGATATGTTATCATCATCTGATAAGCCTTGTCCCAGCTTTGTTGGGGTCGGCTTACAGTCTAATCGGATGCAGCTGAATACCAGTATTTTACATAGACATCCACAACCCTGTTTGTACTACTACGAGTAATACAGCTGGTTATACACTCATGTATAAATTCGGCAATCTACTACCAATATTTACAACAAAAATAATGTCTAAACTGAACGCAACGGCTCCTAAAATTCCACGTTTGAGAACGTTCAAGCGATTCCAGCGATTCAAGCGATTCCAGATGTCTTGTTCTGCCGCCGCCGCCGGCACCAGCCACATACATTACCCTAATGTCTGGCTGAATGTTGCAGGAAGCGATCTAGTTCTGTTTGTCAAATTAAGTACTTATCTACTGTTGAAAGTGTCTTTTCACTGTCGGGTGAAGAGGATTTTAAGTTTACAGTTTTGTTAGACTTAAGTAGGATGTAATTTTAACGGACTGCTGAACATGTGTTAGTGAGACTATTTAAACTAGAAACTTCTTCATACAAATCTTGGAAAATTACAGTTATTCGATTGACCTGTTTAATCACCTCTGAATAACTTCCGATAGACTTAACTTGTAAGTAATTTGAAGCTGTACAAAGGATCTTTTCGTGAATAGCCGAATCTAACTAATTTTGCATCTTGTTTTATGCACACATTTTATAAGAAATACAATAGTACATTATGGTACAAGTGTGTAATGTTGGTGATTACCGCCGAGGCGCCATTGAGAACCGAGCCGTTAGGCGAGGTTCTTAAGAGAGCCGAGGATTGTAATTATCAACACACACGTGTATCATACGACGTTTTTCAACACACTTGAGAATAAAATAACACTAAAAATAACTATAATTTCAACAGTGAAAACGAGTTGTGAATTTTTTTTCGCAATGGCGGGAATAATTCATCAGTTTTCCTATGCGCGCGCATCTAACAATGGCGATCGCCCATAGACTAAAAGAATGAGGTTTCTTTTTTTTGGCTTTTCGCGGATAGCGTTTTAGCAACGTACGAAATGGGGAATACAAAGTTTTATTATTAAAAAAAAAGTAAAAAAAAAAGAAAACAAAAGTTGCATTTGAGTGAAAGTTTTATTTATTAAAAACTTATAAGTTGAAATTATCTATGTAGGTAGATACGAAGTTGTATGAAATGAGCAAGCAATAGGTACATTAATTTATTTGTACTATTGAACACGATCTTTTTTGTATCGAAACTTTTTTAAGAACAAAGCCATTCAACCAATAAAAAAAAAAAACCCTATAACTCACTTGTGAATAATAGCAATGAAAAAGTCACAGTTTGATTACAGGTGTCATTATGTGCCTAATTGCAGTGAAATTATAGCCACTTTATGAGCAAGTGTGTTGAAAAAAAAAATACTTATGTATATTTTTTAGTATAACCAAAGACGCCGATGCAAGGTCCTTCTGAAACTGTATGTTCAAAATTAACTATAAATATCTGGAAGAAACGAATCGTGCCTATCTAAACATGATAAAATAAGGCTGTCTACTTACTCAGCAACTGCAGCGACCGCAGCAGCATGATGTATAGCACTCCTTCCGCGTTTACGTCTCCTAGTGCGCTTGCGTGAGTAGGAGGCCAGTAGCAGCCCCTTGCGCGCGTCGATGCGTTTTTTCGAGTCCTTGGCCAGCGTGCGCACAGCCAGCGACGTGGGGTCGAAGCTGAACGTCGAGTCGTCGCGGTGCTCGTTCAAGTCTTTCTTCCTTTCCTGGGTGAGGAGTAAGGAGGGTTTATGAGGAAATAATGTGAGGCAGTTCGTTTGCCAGATAACCTTCAACTGTTTGTTTTTCTACCAATCGACGTCAAGATTAGATTCGGAAGATACGATTACCTTTAGTGACGCAAATAATACCGACCATGATTTTGTATAGGGAATTACAAACATTTCTCTCTGTCTGTAAACAGAAGAACTACATACTTCTTGCGTGATCTGCGACTCCTCTTCATAGCTGAGCGCTACGACGGCCAGCATTAGGTTGATGAGGTAGAACGAGCCGAAGAACACCACCACCGTGAAGAATGATACCGACATCGGCCCGCACGATGACAGCACCTGGGGGTAAAAATGTAAATTTAGAAGGGCGTAATAATTCGGGCGTTTTGGTGGTATGTTGCGAATTCTTGATCAAAAGATAAGTTCAGTATTTTATTGATAGAAAGGGAGAGGAAGACCAAGGAAACGATAGATGGATTGAGTGAAGAATCATCATCATCCTCATCTCAGCCGGAAGATGTCCACTGCTGGACATAGGCCTCCCCCAAGTGTCGCCACATTGACCGGTCCCGTGCGACCCGCGTCCAACAGAATCCCGCAACCTTCACCAGGTCAGCAGTTCACATAGTGGGAACTCTTCCAACGCATCGTCTTCCAGTTCGCGGTCGCCACTACAGAACGTTTCGGCCCCATCGACCATTCGTTCTGCGATCAATGTTCCCTGCCCACTGCCACTTCGGTTTGGTATGAGGAATGATATAAAAGAAAAAGGAGTAAATGATAGTGTGACGGTTCACAGAGGAGAATGAAAGAAAAAACGTGTTGCGCCGACCCCAAGTGCCATGGGACACAGAAAGATGATAACGATTTTGATAAAAGTGTCCTTTATACTTTATGGTGGCATTTTCCACGAAAAAACATACTGCTTTTTCATGTTTAAACGATTTCTTAAAAGAGGAGGTCATTATGAATATGGATGTGTGATTTGGGATACAATATTAACCTAAATAAATCAACCAAATAATCATTTTAAACGTTTAATGTAGATTGACTTACCACCTATAACGTATCAAGCCATGGCACCACTTCGCTATTCGAGCTTTATTAGCAGTCATTGTTTTGATTGGTTTCATAATTAATTTCAAAGTCTTTCCTAAGTGGGATATCAATATCATCAAACGATGCAAAGTCTGCTGAACTTCAGAAACTTTACTGATTAACCTGAAATCTTACTTTAAAACTTGATGTAAATACGGCCTTTTCCAGGCTTCTTTGAATGAAACCGTGTACATTAAAGATAGACGGATTAACTAGTGCCGTCCTAAAGTAAACGGGCACGTATAAATAGTGTTGTCACTACGATTTCCGGTTCTTTCAACGGAACGGTAAAACGGACGGCTCGGAACAATATGGCTGTGGAAACAGCGGGGTTCTAATTGATAAGATCTTGATTTATAACTGGGTTTTACATCCAAATTATCTTTAAATTATGATGGTGGTTTTTCTCATAAGCCTGAATTACAGCGTTTTCAAATGATTCTTTTTTCGCTTTTTCCCTTCTGTGGTGGAGTGGAGCCCATGGGAGAGTTATGTTTTAAGACAACTCTATATAAAGCATATACCGGGTTACCGGTACCGAGTTTATTATAAACTTAACATTAGGTATAATAATAGGTAGTAAATAATAGCCCCAAATACATGAAAGCCGCGACGGTAAATTTATCTACATTACATTACCTCCGAGCATTACATTACATCTACGAGTATATAGGTACGCTCAGAGTTTCGCAGACCTCCATTTATTTTGATGATCAAATCAAGTGATGGCAGCTTATAAAACGGGCGAAGTAAACAGTAAGTACCTACATTATTTTAGATTTTAATCGTTTTTTAATTTGTTTATGATTTTAGCAAATGCAGTCGATTATTACTAAGTATTTGAGCATGAGTAAATTATACTCTAGAGATTTACTATATAATAATATATGCTTCTGCTAAATTGCAGCGAAACGTTTTCGCAATTAACGTTTCGCAAACTTAATGCTTTTCAAAACGTAGACAGATTATGGAAGGTAGAAAACAAATAAGTATAGTGAACGGATTATTTATGAAATTATCTATTGTACGACTTGGTACATTATACAATACAATACAATGTCTTAATTATGTTCTGAAGGTTGGCAACGTCGCAACTAACTGTCAAATATCCCTCTGTTTTGATGCTCAGGAATTGGTGAACTATGGGCCCAATAAATTAATAGTAGGTACCATCGATAGACGGTCAAGCGAAAACTGTTTTAATGTATACTAACTACCAAATATTACGAAATGAATGTCGTGTGATAGTTATAAATCGCATTCTTTGCGGTGTTCACAACCCCGTTGTTACAATTAACATATGTTGTCATTAAATTATTCATGACAGGTGTTGCTGTTCTACGGATACATTGATAAGCTCCTGATTTAGTTTGTAAAGCAAGTTCCGTAACTTGATCATTTACGACATTATTTACTGAAATAGTTGCTGGGATAGTTTGGTAGATACGAGTATTAGTATGGCATTATGGTTGGTATGGTCATTGTGGAACGCAGACGCAGGTCTGCGTAATTAATTATGCCACCGTAAAATTGTCAAACACGTTAGATTGTAAAATAACTAGAGAGATTGTAAACTCTCGAAATATTGTCAAACGAACATACTGATTACAATAAAACGCATCATTTTTCGTGAAGTCAACTCACGCGGTGTGGAGGGAAGGAGGGGTCCCCCTTGCCCAATGGTACCATTCTCATGAAAAGATAACGTACCATTCCTGAGAAATACCGATTAATATAACCTAACCTTAAAACACTTTATATTCCCCTAAAAAGCGTAGTCCCTTTTCTAGTGCAGGGTTTAAAGGAACCTAACTAACCTAACGTGGGGGTGCCCCTAGTCCTGATTATGGGGGCAGAGATACTTCCGTATGTTCAGTTGACAATATTTCGAGAGTTTACAATCTCGTTAGAGAGATTACAATATAACGTGTTTGACAATTTTACGGTGACATATACACACCCCTACAAAATGACAGCTTTCTAGTACTAACCGTCGCTTAGCAAAACCTCGGACGGACAGACGGACATGGCGAAAGTATAAGGGTTCCTTAAAAATTAACTAAACCAATAGGTAGGTACTCGCTGCGAAATACTGCTGTACATTTATTTAGGATTTCATTGCAGTGGCGTGGACTTTCTTATAAAGTAGGTAGGAGACGATAGTCTTAATAAGTCAAAGACATGTTGATGGTTTGATGGCGATTTATTGAATGTTCTTAAAAGTACAATTATTTGCTAACAAGTAAAATGCTTATTCGGCCAAACGTTACGATTGCGCAGGTGAATGACGCAGATACAAAGTGTTTTGCTGAGTAAGGCTTTTACATATTTCATCATTTAGGGTTTCGTTCATGTTAAAATCTAGTTTTCAGCTACAGCCGGATAGACTGTAAGCCGACACCAACTTAGGTATCTTAGCGAAAAGGAGCGCTAGACAAATATTCAACAAGTTATAATATAACACATATTATGTGTAACTAGTATGTATACTATATCGGATGCAACAACGCTTCTCTGGTAGGTATTTATATTAAAATTTGAACTCTCGTGTATTGGGAGCAATGTTCAGCAACATTATTGTCGGATATTACCTACTCTTGTGCTTTGCATTGAAAATTATATAAAAAAGAAAATTGGATCCTGATTTCAAGTTATGGATCTTAATCCCCAGCGACTGCTACGAAAACAAATGAAGGAAGTCGTAGATCATGCCGTGAGTCGTGTCGGATTAGTAGCCGTAGCATGGAAGTTTTTCTCGCATGAATGTGTGCCAAAAGCATTCGTCTTGCTATTTCAATGCAAAAAGAAAGAGGTGGAGAGTGCTACTCTTGTGACAAATGACAAAATATGCTACGGCCGCTGGTAACCCTTTATTTACGTCTACCACCACAGGTGGCAGTTGCAACTATTCGTCGCATCTACCACCACAGGTGCACGCGTCAGAGGATCAATTGTCGCAAGCCACCTCGTTCAAGGTCGCTAACATTTATTCCCTGGATACACCACCAAGGTTTACTTAAACTGGCCAATAACTAACTCAAATGCCAAAAACAGCTGTAACAGCTTCCTTTAAGTGTCAAACCGTGTAGTGTTCTCCCAGCAGTTGAGAGAAAACAAACATAAAGCTCTAATCGTTTGTCCTCTAAACCGCTGTAGAAGATTGTGCAAAGTAATTTATTAGTGTAACCGCTTGCCCGACCGGCCGTAAGATAAGCACGTGTACTGTGTTTGCTTAGGAACATGCTAGTGGGATGTACTACTTGAAATGTAGTTTGTATACTGAAAGCCTAGAATAGTCTTAGACATGCTGTGTTTTGTAGTAGCACAAAAAGCTGGTGAATTTCGAGCTGCTCCGTTGCAGCACGAACTTCGACGAGAAGTAGCAGTTTGAAATCAGCGCTTTTCGCATACGTATTAAATACATGGAGCACCTATTAGACACATAATGATGGACTAGTATGTAGTATCTATTGTGAACTATTAAAACATAGAGTAAAGGTCGTGGCTCACTTGACAAGCACCGCACTGGCACCGCTCCAACCCAGCAATTAACTTGCCATTCAAATTAGAGCATTAAATCGTGTGTCGCATAGCCTATTTTATAATGTCCATATGAAAAAGCTTAAGGCGCGGCGGCGGGCGGTCAACGCGCTTGCCGCTACCATACGAGTCGACTCGTGGCCGACTTGGCGTCCGCTGCGCGGTGACTCCGTGTTGCCCGCAAAACAACGTACAGTCACATATTTAGTTAGAGTTTCCGTCATGGGTGTCGTTTATAGCTTGCATAAACTTGTAAAGACCGCTACCCACACAGCTGATTGTTGTTTTCATACTTTTGATTATTTTTAAAACACTCACTTTGTTAACTTTCATCCGGCGTACTGTAACTTTATTTTACGTATTTCTTTTACAAGTTCATGTGAGCGGCAGACACATAACCCCCCCTCCACCATGCAGCTGACATTTTTAAGCTTAGTATGATGTAAACTGTTTATGAAAAAAGTTTCAGCCAGCGTACTATGACTGTTTTTTTTCATCACCTGGAGGTGGTGAAAAAAAAAACAGCCTCCTCACCTCCTAATCCCACACCTACCGCGGGTGTCTCAGCTGACGCTGGGTTCACTTATCAGTCATATTTTGAGATCTATTGAACCAGATGGCAACCAATCGGCGTAAAAACATTCTAAAATGCAACACCATCTCCCGGACACAATGCAACACATCACAGTCAGCGCACAGACTGCGAGCTTACGCCTCGCGGACGGCGCGCTGACGCCGACGACGCGTGGTAAGCGCGCCGTAGCCTAAATTCAAGACAACGCCGGGCAACAGCTGTGCTGGTGCGGTGCTGGTGGGGTGCTTGTCAAGTGTGCGACGACCTTAAGTCTTTGTATTAAAACTTTCACGATGGTATAGTTAAATGGAAAGTTTATGAACCTAACGTTTTTTGACAATTTTTGTATCATTTTATCTATATCGTGTGGTCATTAGTGCCTAACCTGGTGTCAGTTGTTTTATGCCGCTCATGAGCATATATCTTGGTTTTACATGCCATCGAGAATCATTTCTCGGGCATGATAGTTTCCTCTCGATGTTTTCCTTCACCGAAACAAGTGATTATACAATACGCACATGTCCAAAAAATCAGAGGTGCGTGTTTTGGGTTCGAACTTGAGACACACCAGTCAGCTGTGACTGTCACTATCATCATTTTTATACTGATTTAATATTATATTTGCTTGAGTAAACATTCTTTACTCAAGCAAACATCACACACAAATTCATACTATGTTTTATTTGAGTTTTAACTTTGTGCTACCGTTTCGCAGAAAGTTGACTGCTATTTGTAATTTAGTTTGAAATGAGTTTCGTGAGTTACTTAGTACAGACTAGGAAATTGTTGGCTGAGCAGATTGAAACTCGCCGTGTTACTGTAATTATAATTTTTAATACGGACAATCTAATTTGGTAATCGATGAATTTCTCTGACTTGCTATATTTTGTTCGCAACTAAAATAAACTTATCTTCAATATCAACGTGATAACGCACTATGAATTGACTATAGTCCCCGCCACGAGAAGTTATACATTTTGTAAACATACATTCGGGTTCGCAACCTTTAGATGAAATTCAAAAATCACAGCGTCAGCGTGATCTTACTTCAAAATGGCAGCCCAAATGTCTACGTGACATGATGTCAGATGCGTTCCAGTACCTACCACAAAATATTAGACGACAGCGCTTTGTGCTCTTCTTATTTTGTGTGTACATAAATAAATAAATAATCCGACCAAGTGAAATTGGTCGTTAGTTTCGTATTACACGTATGATAATTAGGTCCACCTTTGTACAGTTTTTAATTGTGCATAAAGTTTTAATAAATAATGATAAACAAATAATTTGAGTTGATTGAATTTGGGAGTATTTCTTGTTGTTTGAATTTTGTCGTACGTATCCTGGTAGAAATTCTTTGTTTACAAAAGCTTCTCCTGGCGCGGACTATAATTGCTATGGCACTGAAGTTGTCAATTCACTTTGCTTTCAACATGTCTATCCAAGCTAACGTGGATCCGATTTCCGAATTCCTATACCTATGCAAATCCCAAATGGCATGTGTGAATGATTGATGATAGTCGCTGCAACATGTGCTATGCATCAATTTCTAGTCTCATGAGAGTGGTCTAGTTAGTTTGTGGGCAACTTCAGAGTATTGAATTATGGGCTACGACTGTCTGACTCTTCATTTGTTTTAAAAGTACCACAAACCATAAAAAAAACGAAATCTAATTGAAAGCCACTTCAGGTTCATGTTCACCAAAAATTTAGCGTCTGATTTTGTAAAAGCAGCTGTTTTAAACACATTTTCATATGAGTTCACCAAAGCAAATCAACCGATTGGACATGCTAATCTACTGTTTTCTCTAACCGCGTAGGGCGAGGTTGGTTAAAGTCCCGGTTAGTAATTAATCACTGGTTATTGGTGAACATGGCCCTTAATAGTATTTCGTTATTTGTGAAGGTTTTTTTTGTAAATACTTCCAGAGATTACCATTATAGTGTTAGTTTAGAAAATAATGTAACAGTCTCGAAAAAAATATTTTCTATCCGTCCAATCCTTATCAGCCAGCACATCAAGATACCCGAAACGATCAAATTTCCCAATCAATCTTGAACCTAATGCTTTAGCGATAAAGGTAACAGTCTATTAAATAAATTTAACAGATTTTAGTAATTTGATGTTCACTAGAGTCCCCGAAACTACACGAATCCACTAATACATTCCGCCATTTCCCGTCTACGTCACAGAATTTCTTTTGAAAGCGTTTCAGTGGCAATGCCATCTTGAAAGCGGCTCTCTTAGAATTAATTAAGGGGAGACCGGTAAACGACCCTCACATTATGACCGCACCCGCAACTCACGTAAACTTCATTTACCTACGGTCTGGCAGACCCTTTGTAATAAAATTCTCGGACCTCAAACCGTTGGAGCGTTTTAAGGGTTTAGTTAGATGCATGCTTGATGAACTAAACTTTTTTTACGGGCTTGAAAATAACATACTTTTTTGTTTTTCTATTTACTGTGGCCCACCGAGTCCAGTTAATAGTAATGCCTCCACAGCGACATGTGGTCTCTGGCCAGAACTGCTTAAGCCCTCGGACGGCTTCATCGAGCCGTCTGAAAGCCTTTCACCTGGGAATGCTTTGCCGTGCCAGACTTGGAAATCTCTAAATAGACTCCGAACCCAGGCCACTCAGGCCAGCCAAGCCGTAGCAAAGACAATCTCCTCAGACGGGGGTTTATGGACGGCTCAGGTCTTAAATGTGTATGAGGCGTGTCTCCACAGACAATGGCTCACCTTCCATCTTGCGCCGCATGCCCTGACACCTGCCCACTTGACGATCTTATGACTGCATCAGCGAGCGGAGTTCGCGTAGCTGAATTTTGGCCCAAACATATTTAATAAATATTTGCCATCGACACGCAATAAAGAGAAGAAGAATAAGATTTACAGTGACAGTAGAAAATGTGTGGCCCAAAGTTTAGCTATGTGAACTCTGGTCACTGCAGTCAGCAAGGTCATCAAGTGCGCAGGTGTCAGGGCATAGAGCGCAAGATGGAAAGTGCACTATTGTTAGTGGAGACACATCGCATAAGTGGGCTGCAATATTGTTAATATTTCATACTAGCTTCTGCCCGCGACTTCGTACGCGGATCCTGTTGCTTTTGCCAGCGACACCGGGTTCGTCAAAATCGAAGATCTGAAACGTCGAATTCTAAGAGCCCGGGGTCGGGAAAATAACGGATCTTTTCCACCTGAGCAACACATACCGTTTGGTTCTTTTTGCCATTTAACAGCTTCACAAAAAGTATAATCTTGAACCATACCTCCGGAATATGTGGCGTATTCAATCATAGGAGTATACGTAAATGAACTCCGTTTCTTATCAACCCAAGGAAGGTCGTCATGCCCTATGGCTATATCTTGAGACACAGATGTTATCGACATTATGTTCAGAGAATGTCGAAATCTTCGCGCTCTTCTTCTGTCTCTTCATGCCGTACTCCAGCAATTCTTTCTCTCTCACATTCTAACTGATTATGAATGTTTTATTGTGTGCGTGTTTGGGGCAATGTATGATAATCTCGAGCAGCAGTTAGTCGCGCATCACGCTCATCGCTCGTTTCAAAAGACCTGTTAGTAGATGTGCGAATACGCTGAGAACTCAAGCGAAATTCTCTATCCGTGAACGCAGTCAGGCATCTATTCTTCACTGGTCTCTAGAGACCTGGATGTAGATGCGTAAATACGCTGAGAACGCAGGTGTGCTTCGCGATCGGAAGAGGTTTCCACGGAGCAAGTTGCAGCCTGATGTTCTCGAACAGCATCAAGTCTCTCCTGACGCTCTTTGGTAGATTCTTGGGATCTTATGATCCTCAATCTTTTAGCTCCTTTGGAACATTGGAAAAGGTTTGACCTCTTTCTAGGCATGGTTATAGTTTTGTTGTGAAGATACCTGATCAATTAAAATCTAAGTGCCCTGCGTTACCGGGTAGGCTACCGAGTCACGAAGATAAATGGAAAAGGAAATTAAACACTCAAATAACATAAGCCCGAAGACATATTTATTCGATAAAATGAGTTTTGGTCAGTAGAGTCAAATTTTCAATAATATACCATCGTCATTGAAAATAAGTCCTAAACTGTTACCGCCTTAACCGCGTGAAGGTACTCCCAGTTTTTGATATATTATTATTTTATTATACAGAAAAAAAAAAACGAAAAAAGCAATAATTTTCACATCAGATAGATGCAATATATTTCTGATCTTCGATTTTTTATAAGTCAACAGGAAATGCCCATCAGACCGAACAACTTCTGCTAAGACGTCATCATTCCTATATGTGTTATGGTGTAGCTGGGCACCTGGAGTTCCACAACAGGTGTTCCAGATCTTCGATTTCTATAAATCAACAGAGAGTGCTCATCAAATTGAACAACTTTTGCTGAGACGTCATTCCTATATGTGTTATGGTGTAGCTGGGCTCTTGGAGTTCCACAACAGGTGTTCCAGATCTTCAATTTTTTAAATCAACAGAGAGTGCTCATCAAATTGAACAACTTTTGCTAAGACGTCATTCCTATATGTGTTATGGTGTAGCTGGGCTCTTGGAGTTCCACAACAGGTGTCCCAGATCTTCGATTTTTATAAATCAACAGAGAGTGCTTATCAAATTGAAAAACTTTTGCTAAGACGTCATTCCTATATGTGTTATGGTGTAGCTGGGCTATTGGAGTTCCACGACAGGTGTCCCAGGTCTTCGATTTTTATAAATCAACAGAGAGTGCTCATCAGATTGAACAACTTTTGCTAAGACGTCATTCCTATATGTGTTATGGTGTAGCTGGGCTATTGGAGTTCCACGACAGGTGTCCCAGATCTTCGATTTTTATAAATCAGCAGAGAGTGCTCATCAGATTGATCAACTTTTGCTAAGACGTCATTCCTATATGTGTTATGGTATAACTGGGCTCTTGGAGTTCCACATCAGGTGTTCCAGATCTTCAAATTTATTCTCTCAGCAGAAAATGCTCATCACGTGGAACAATTTTTGCTATGGTGTCATTTTTGTATCTCTTATTGTTTAGCTGGTCTGTTGCGGTTCTACATCAGGTGTTCAGGTTTCCAAGATAAATTATAGCCTATATGTTGCCCAGACATAATATCTATACAACAAAAAAAATCCGTCCAGTACTTCCGAAGATTAGCGTGTACAAACAAACAGACAAACAGACAAACAGACAAACAGACATACTTTTTTTTTTGGATTCGTACTCTATTACTGTTTCTAAACCCCCTTCAATTATTATTTTTTAAATATATTCAATGTACAGACACAGCTTTTTTACTCTTTTATTATATGTATAGATATAGATGTATTATTATTGTTATTTGTAGACGTTATCTAATGTAGCTGTTTATTGTCCCATAATAAATAAAATTAGAAAAATATGAAAATAAGATCTGAGCCGTCGATGAACCTCAACTATTGAAGTTGGCTTGATGGCAATATTTGTGCCTAAGAAACAGCATTATATATATATTTGAAATTTTTGTTACTATTTAAACCTATTCGTAGCAGAATCATTATTGTTTGTATAAAGATAAGCAATAAAGAGTACCACCGTTTGCGCAATAAACTTCAATTTCGTAACACGATCCCGCTGCTGTTACGGGCCAGGCAATCAAGCCGAGATGCAGCTACCTACTACCTATTAAACTGTGCAACAAATATATTGGAAAATTATAGAAAAATTGGCAAATAATACCCAGGAGAATTATAGACGATAATGATTCGAAATTTTACTCTGAAATTACCTATTGCTTTCTTACTAACAGTGGCAAGAGTTATCGAGAGCAGTCTTGCTTGGAATTGCAAGATTACGTTCTGAGTTTCTTTAGTTGCTGGTCGGGACATGATCACAAGACATTTGTTCAAAGCTTTTTTCAATAGCAGTAGCGATGTTCTTGGCTGTAGTTTTCATAGACCAATCATGTTTTCATGTGAATGGCGTATTTGCATGAAATGTTCAGTTATCAGATCGATCTTTTTCAGTTATGTTATGTTTTTCTCAGTTTTAGTTGTTAGTTAATAATCGCTGCAAGGTACAAGAGTACGTTATTTCACGTAATAAACGTTCCTTTGGACAGTTTTTTAAATTGGTACGATGGTTATGATACGACGCTCCATAAAGCTTAAAAGTTTTTCTAAAATTCGATGTTCCGTTTAAGCAACCACGTATGGTAATACAGCTAGATGAATACATAAAGAAACTCACCATATTATATACATTCTCCCAATAATCCAACGTGATCAACTGAAATGTGGTGAGCATGGACCACAGAAAGTTGTCGAAGTTTGTGTACCCGTGGTTAGGGTTTGGGCCCACACATAGGCAGGTCCAGTCCTCCGGGCAGTGCCTCGCCCCGGTCAGGTTGCCGCAGATTATAGGCACTTCATCCGAATTCACCATCCAGTTTGATGGTTCTTGGATCCACCTGGGTAAATGAAAATAGAACTTTAGCATCAAAACAATAACATCCAAACTGCAATCGTCGCGCGTCGTCTATTTAGGCTTATGCGTGGCTTTGTTTTCAGGCACAGCCAAATCCTCTAAGCTAAGTAACGTTTATTATTTAACAACATAATTCTTATAACCTTGTCTTCATCATGGGTTAAATATGGCTAAAAGTAAACCAGATGAACTTAAAATATCAGGGTATATCTTCCGTGATTGTTATTACTTTTGAGCTCTCGATATTTCGACGCGCTGTTGCAAAACATGTAAGTGATATTTTAAGTTTAGCTTTAAAAACCTGATGGTTTACTAAATATACGAAATCAGTCATCTAAATCAGTTTTAATTTCGTTATTGCATTTCTTAAAAAAAAAAAAAAACATATTTCCACGAGACTGCTTAAATCTCACTTATAATATTAAACTACGAATGTTAATCCCTTCATTTAAATTTTCTTGGAACAGGCTCATAATTTAAATTGGTGTTCATCGTTATTACAGCAATTGATTCCTGAAACTTGGCGGAAAGATAAAGCGCTTGCCCAAGTTCGTCAGAGTGGAAAACATTCTCGTAAATCGTAATTATTGCAGGAGAATTTAAACTTATCCGTACTTTCTTTTCATTGGAAAGCGCTTGCCCAAGTTCGTCAGAGTGGAAAACATTCTCGTAAATCGTAATTATTGCAGGAGAATTTAAACTTATCCGTACTTTCTTTTCATTTATAAAAGCTGACGTCTATTTTTAGTTATGGAACTTGAGTTTAATTTTTGGTCTATTTGCAATTAATTAAGTACCGTACTAGAAAAGTGTTTCTCACTAAACTTCGCGATCGCATTTGAATATCTCATAAAATCTTTTGTTTTGGCATGTTATGTGTGAATCTTTCCGTATTTTAGAGATTAAACTAAATTGATACCACATCCCAAAACAAAAGAGTTTGTAATTGGAAAAAAAAAGTTTGCAAAACTTTTTTATTATTATGGCTCTACGGAACTGACCTTTCTAACCAGCCAGTTACTACCTTAATGTATCTGACCTGTACGAGTAAGTGCTGGAATCCGCTGCTAATACGAATAGGTGCTGGAATTCCTTGAGTTAATGTTCAAAATTAACTTTATTGAATGAAATGGAGTAACCAACTTATGAAACTAACATTTTTAAAGAGCGACTAAAGAAATATTTATTTTGTTTTAATAATATTATCACGCACCTATTTTTAAAACCAATAAATTAAATAAAATATCTTTTTCAAAGATTTAATTTTCTCATCAAATGATTCTCTAATGAACTTGAATGAATTGCCATAGTTTTAAGTACTGACTACACCATGAAAACTGAATGCAAGAAGCACATCTTAGCATCGTTCTTATTCATGAAATTCGCCCCCATCGGCTGTGAAGCCCGACCGAATCGGTCTGCCGCCATTAAAGATAAAGATAAACATAAAAAAAAACATAAAACATAAAGACACATTTTTTGTTAAAAACATGCTATTGTTTAACTATTGTGTCTACTTCGCTAAGAGGTGAAGGTTTTGATAAAACTCTCTACTCACGCCGACCACGCTTCTTCAGTGAAGTTCTCCCCGGGTGGCACGACGAGGTTCTTCACACACTTGTTCCGCAGCTCCCCCATGTAGACCTGCAGCGCGAACAGCGCGAACACCATCAGGCAGAAGATGGTCAACGTCATTACTTCTGCCAGCTGTTTGAAGGAGTGCAGCAGCGCGTTGATGATGGTTTTAAGACCTGGTGAAGAAGGTGTTATTAGAATATTGTCGGTTCGTAATACAGGGTGTTAGGAACATCTATGTACAAACGATTACCACGCAAAACTTATATTGTCACTTACGGGATATCTTCCGTGATTATTTAAACCAATAAAACAAAACAATAAATAAAACAATAAAACAAAACAATAAAAAACAATAAAACAATAAATAATCACGGAAGATATCCCGTAAGTGACAATATAAGTTTAGTTTTAAACCGTGAAAGCCTAAAACAGTGTTTGATTACCACGCATTCAGAATATCATTCCGAAACAATGTATTAAGGTTTTACATTGGCCCCAAACTAGGCAAGGTTGTAGGTATCTTAGGCCCGTTAAAAGTAAACTTGACGTAAATAGGTTGATGATAATAATGATGAAACAACTTTACTATAGCTATAGTGAACTGCCTATCTGATCTCCACAACCCAGTTCGTAGGTACTGGGTAATACGGTATCCCCGGATGACTGGGTTGTCAGTCTTTCGGGTCATCGACTACCTGTAACGACTGTCAAAGATCTACAAATGACAGCCGGTACCAACGGCTTAACCTACTTTCTGAGGCACGGAGAAATCCCATATGGCCACCCATCCACAGATAGACCTTCACAAGCGCAGCTTAACCTTGAAGATCGTCGATGTTCAAGGTAAAGCTGTGCTTGCCCGTGAGGTTATAATTATTTAGCCACGAACTCCTTACAAGAACCTTTCCGAGTGGCGAATAAAATACACATTTTAAGAGGCCTGCGGAGCATGCGAATCTCATACAAACGTAATACCAAAATAATGTATAAATCAAACATATTCTTAAGCTAGTGTGTAATTATTTTGATTGGATTACAGAATATATAGGTTCCCAAACACATATTTTGAATGTACACGGTTTAAACAAGAGTCATGAGAAAAAAAAAATGTATAGAAATTTTAAATTCCTCATATCTCGTCTTTAAATCATTGTCCTTTCAAAATATTTATTTGGGAACATAGATATTCTATAATACAATCGAAATATATACACACTACCATTTTTTTTTTTTTTTTTTAGGATGGGAAATCATCAAATGACTTCTCCCACTCTGGGCGGAGCGGGAGGGAGTGTCAGACTCTTACTGACTAAAACCCATCCATGTTCCTTCCTCGCCCTTTACGTTCCGGGGCCGCGGTATCTCTTTCGAACAGTCCCGCAACCCCGGCAGGCTTCGGCCCTTGCGGGCCCCTCTCTTCTGCTGACATCTCTTTGAGGCGCGCGTGGAACACGAACGCGCCGTCGACACGGCCTGTCGTCACTAGACGGACGGACGGCTAGCTAGCCCATAGCTTACCGTCCACAGGCCCGCATCTACGGTGGCCGGTAGCCACCACGTGGCCCCCGACGCCCGGTGCGTCTCCCGCGGCGGCCGGGAAGAGAGGCTCTCTCCCTCTCTTGTTCCGCCACCTCCTTCGCCAGCATGACTGCTTCGCAGAAGGAGGTGACGGCTTCCCATTCCGTCTCGCTCCGGACCATGGATTGAACCAGGGCCGGACGCGAGAGGTCGCCGCCGCCGATCGCCGCTACGAGGACACGGCGGTGCTCCGCCCACGCAGGGCAGACTTCCACCGTGTGCTCCACCGTGTCCTCCGGTCGATCCTCACAGTGGAAACACCCGGGCGTTTCCTCCCGCCCGATTCGGTGCAGGTACCTCCCGAAACATCCGTGTCCGGTGAGGACCTGCGTCAGGCGGAAGGTGAGGGCGCCGTGGCGCCTCTCAAGCCACTCCTCAAAGAGGGGACTTACCGCCACTATCGTGGCGTGCCCTGCACGGGGTTGCGACAGTCGCTCTCTCCATGTCGCCATGAGATCGCGCCGGAGGTCTGTCCGCTGAGCGGCAATTTGCCGCGGCAGCGGAGTTTCCCCCCGGCGTAGTGCCTCCGCGCGCCATTCATGTAGGCGCGCGAGGACTATCGCCTCCAGATCCCATGGCGGCAATCCGGCAAGCAGGCCCGCCGCCTCGCGGGCGATCGTGCGGTATCCACGGACCATTCTCACGGCCACCACTTTCTGGGGCGCGTTCAGATAGTGGGATATACACACTACCATAGGAATATGTTTGATTATCATATTATTTTGGTATTACATTTTACACTAGGTGGACCGATGACCTGGTGAAGGTTGCGGGAATCCGGTGGATGCGAGTCGCAAGGGACCGGTCAATGTGGCGACACTTGGGGGAGGCCTATGTCCAGCAGTGGGCGTCTTTCGGCTGAGATGATGATGATGATGATTGCGTTTGTATGAAAAACGCATGCTCCGCCGGCCCCTTAAGAGAGAAATGAAACAAGTTCACTGATCCTTAGGAGCTTAGATCTCCAGCAGGTAAGTCAAGCCGCGCATTTAGCCTTTAAGCCAGACAGCAAGATTCTATTCTTAGTAGGTAATCAATCTTCTTGCCTTGCTAAAGTTTTCACCACGGCTTAAAATGATATTCGATTTGTGACTTAGGTCTATTGTAAATCAAATTAGAATATTAGTTCTTTTGGTTCTGGTTTAAAAATCTTGGTTTTAAGTTCACAGTAGTGGTACATAGGCGGATTTAATGAGAGAAGGCTTTTCAAATCTTCCCTGTTTGGGCAATCTCCATTAACTTTCTTTGATCTTAATCTAAAAGTTTACCGTTGAGGCTCTTAATACGAGTTAGTACGATAAGGCTTAATGACTCATTAAATTAACGTCTTCAATGTCCTCGTGTTGTCTCGCTCACACTTCTGAAACTCTGATACGGGTATCTCTTTCTTCTCATTCATTTAGGGAGTTTACCATACCCTAACGCAAAATCAGGACCGAATGAGTTTTGGTTGTAGTTTTGTGTTTGTGTGTGTTCATTAATTACTATGTTATAACGTGTATTTAAATTGAAAATAGACAAGTTGATGATTTGCTGTTTTCTTATACTAAAACCTCGAGATTTTGGGTATTTCTGCTAAAACATAACGGGCTGATGATCACCGTTATCTACAAGACAATTTTCTAGAAAAAAATGCAATGTAAAATCAAATCCTTTTTTTGTCTTACTCTCATTTGTCTTGATAGAAATATATAAGGTGTTAAAAAATTTACTGCAAGAAACTTGAGGAGTTGTTTGGAATCACAAATAAAAAATACCTAATCACGAAAAATTTTTATATAAGTAACGATCCGTTTCAAAGATGCACTATTTTCACTGCGCACAAAATTATTGAATATGCGCACTTGACTGTAATGTGACTGCACCGTGCAGGGCGCCGCGAGTGTGGTCTTTCACCCCTGCGACACAGCGCAAACGAAGACAGCTGATTCTAACTTTCCCATCACATTTTGCAGATTTTGGACTGGCGATGTTTTTTTAAGTAAAAACTAAAAATGCTTGACAATCGCTTTTTTTTTGGAATATACATATTTATTTTTTGATACCGAGCACGTACACGAAATTCTTGCAGTTAATTTTTTAACACCTTATATAAGTTATTTAAATAAGACTTCTTAATTATATACAGCCTGTTTCGCAAGAAACAGTTAGTTAGTTTAGTTAGCAAATTATACATAAACCATCTTGCAGAATTAAATCATAATAAATTTCAGCAGTGCCTAGCCTAATGGTGTGATTCTCGGGCTGCCAAGTCATATGACTTCTCTGATTTTTTGGATTCATGTGCGTACTGTATAGGCTTGTGTCCTGAAAAAATCTAATTAGTCCATCAGTTGGATTTTCAAAAAATATTTGACACGTATTTTTTCTTTTGTTACGTAGTCCAGAATTGACGAAGATACGACGCTTTTAAAATTCTCAAAACGTCACGCCGTGCTATTATTTTTAGTGCGTTCTGACGTCACGAGCCCCCACTCTCGAGTTTTGAAGCGTTCTAACTTTGTCAATATTCATTAATTTACTAAAACAAAAAAATACGTGCCTTTGTCCCATTTTATTTGAGGTCAGCGCAACACGTTTTCTTCTTCCATTCTCCCCTGTTAGACGTCACGGCATCATTTACTCCTTTCTCTTTCATATCAGTCTTCACACAATCCATCCATCTTTTCTTTGCCCTTCCTCTCCCTCTCCGTCCATAAACATTCATGACCATCACTCTTTTAGTCACATGCGTTTCATCCCTCCTAATTACATGTTCATACCAAGACAAACGAATTCCTTTCACATTTTCAGTAACAGCTAGGTGCCACTTTCAAACTTCCTCTAATATACTCATTCCTTACTTTATCCATTCTTGTTATTCCACAAATCCATCTCAACATTCTCATCTCCGCTACATGCAATCGTTTTTCATCCATCTTCTTCACAGCCCAGCATTCTGATACTCTAACTGACGGACTAAATAGATTTGCAATTTATTGATGGTGGAAACTAGCCTATTATCGCTTACTTCACCTGAGAGATATTTCTCGACGGCATGTAAAACCAAGTCAGAGCAAGGTGGTATAAAAACTCAGACACCAGGTTAGGCACACGAAAAATAAACAATGAAATCAACTTACCCGGCATTATAGAAACAGTCTTCAAAGCCCTCAGCACCCTGAAGGTCCGCAAACCCGCCAGGTTGCCGACCTCCATGCCAATGGTGGCGTACCCTGAAGTGATGACCACGAAATCCAGCCAGTTCCAAGGATTCCGTAGGTATGTGTACTTATTTAATATGAACCCCTTAGCTATACACTTAATTATCATCTCCGCCGTGTATATCGCCAGGAAAATGTATCTGGAATAGAGAAAATCATTGTGAGTTATGTAAATGGATAGCATTGCGCTGCGGGTAGCAGGTTCACGTGAGGTGTTCCGGGTCTGGCTGTATGTGAACTCACCCAAGAATACAGAAAAAATTCCAGTGTGAGGGAACGTTTAAAAAAATAGTTTTATTTTTCGAACATATTCACAACATGGATTTTCAGTTTTTATGGTGTTTTGGTTAAATAGAAAAACATTTTTTGTCGTTGAATTAGATTTTTATCCTGGCTTGTAACGTATTTTGTATGTTACAAGGTTTTCTGGATTTTACAGTAAGTAATCTTAACAAATAAGAAAACGGGAAAATGTGTAAAAAACCTAAGAAAAATGGTTCGAAATTCGTAGAAAAGGAAGCAACATAATAATATAAGCTAAAGCTAAGTAAACTTTTCTCTGAACAAAGTTCAGCTGAGGTCGACCATGATTTCCCCAAAGTTAGGTACTTATTAGTATTACTATTATTAATAATTTGTCAAGAAACTTGGTAAAAATAATAAACGAGTTGCGTGTTCGACCGTTAAGAACATCATTAGGTTATTTCACTAAGTGACATGATGATTTATATTTTCAAAATGGTGTTCCGGAAAAGATTGCGAATTACCTACTTTACTTATAAATGGACTGACATTGTGATTCATGGTATTATGGAAACTCAAACTAAAAATAATACTCAAAGTATTCATTTTAATAAATGACTCAGTAGCAGACACAGTGTCTCAATTTGTGCCCGGTTGATGGCAGTAGGAACACCTCCTGTTACATGAGACATAAACATAACAAGCAAAAAGTTGATACACCCCTGCCTTACCCTTCGTTGGTTACAAGCGAGATGGTGTGTGTAAACTCCATAGACACTCATTTATACTCATTTTTTTTTACTTGATTTGAAATTTCAAAACCATCACCAAAAGGCAGCGAAAGACTTCAATAGGGTTATTGTTAAATGTGTAGGTATTATACATAGGTTTGGTGGATATAGCAGTCGCAACATAATAACTAGGACCATAGGTAAATAAACTCTAGAAATGTTCTCTGAGTCAAGTTTCAGTTAAACTTCAACGATTCGAAATAAATCAATTTCAACCTCATAGCCAAAGTACAGTTGTTTCTAGTTATAAGTTCACAGGTGAAACCTTGTACCGTAGCTACCCGTATAATCCTACCTTTAAAGGGTTGGGTATACCCTTCCCTAATACGGAATCACCACACGGCGCGGCGCCATATTCTATAACGGCTTAATTACCATTTGTAGGCCAAGATCTTATGGTCACCCTGAAATTTATGATACTTTGAGGTGTCGCCAAGCGTTGCCTCCTACCTACTGTTTGACTGTTTGTAATCATTACGAATTTAATCATGAGAAAAATAAGAGCCGTAGGAAAAGAGGCCTGTTTCCTTTTTTGGGGGACAAAAGAGGTGTTATTCAAATGGAAACAGGAACTCTTTCAAGCAGGAATAGGTTTATGGCCGTTCACAATCGTTAGCGTTCCTTTTTTGAGATTTTAGAATTGGTATTTTTCTTTATTTAAAGGAAAACTACTTATTACCACGGCTGTGACAGCTTTAGTTCCAAAGGGTCCGTTTTGGCGCTGGCGTAGCATCGCCGGCGCCATGCCGCCATCTTGGTTTTGTTTTTAACATTTTATACTCAAGTGTCATAATCAAATGACACTTGAGTATATAATACGCTCATTGTCAAAAATCTTCAGAGAATTCTGACCTCTGAGTGTATTTTCCTTAATTTTCCTCGTATTTTACTGAGTTGAGATACACAATTTCCTCTGTAGTTTGAGACAATACTGATTGTTAAGTTGCGATTATTCGTCATGGGAATCCGAAAGTGCTGTGTAGGTGGTTACAATGCAACAGTGAGTTTTCCCAAGAACAATGAACTTAGAAATCTGTGGATGCCTTCTTATTGCCAACAAATTCCCTCCTCATTGGACTCAGGAAACGTGTCTATGAAAAACAGAAGAAGTTGCTTAAGGCGTTCCGCTTAGTGTAGCTGGTGAGTTTTGTTAAACTTATTAGGTTATGTAAAAGTCGTTTTGTTATAAGTACTCAGATCAAGTAAAAAGAGGACTATTTTTTGATTACTTGATTTGAAATGTTATAAGTATTTTTTATTAAAACTTCAATCAACTAGAACCCAACAGAACGTAAAGAACATATAGCGGATATATACAAAAAACATAATACAGAATGTACCTATAGGGAAAACATAAAATCAACTTCGAAATACTAAAAATTACTGTATTAACTGTATCAAATATGTTTCCAAGGTGGGATGTAATACTTGAACATAATTATTTCAAGGAACAAGATGCGGAGGATGTACATGTACTACAACTGGTGTGTATGGTTATCTAAATATAGTCCCATTTATCAGTATTATTTTACTATAAGTATCAGTACAACTCGCCAACCCGTCTTGAGCAGGCATGGTAATCAATGCTCGTGCCTTCTCTGTTGAGAAGAGGCCTTTGCCCAGCAGTGGGTCAGTTATAGGCTGGTTTTATTAAAATGAGTACAACTTATAATAATATGTATTACAGCAATATTACTCAATTTTTCAGGGTGGTTGGTTGGTTGCTACAGTTGATCATAATTACTCCGAGGAGCAAGATGACAGTGTCATAACATCATCAGTTTTGATTGGAACGGCAGGTATAGATATACATACATAAATATCTTCTAATGTTTTAATTTTAATCCAATAAAGGAAATAAGAAATTCCCTCCACTGTGGCACCCTCAGAAAATATTCTTAGCAGTGTGAGGGCTCCTTAGAGCCCCATAACTTTTGTCATGTCATCACTTAAAATTGTTTGTTGTGCATCATGCTGATGGACCTTTTTTTACTTTATTAACGTACATTTCTTAGTTGTTGTGGCAACTGCGAGGGCTATAATTAACAGTCCAGCAACGTAACATCTCATATACAAAGTGTCTCCATTTCTACAAAACTGGTATTTGTTTACTAATGTGTTCATTATTCTTATTTTCAGATAAATTACATGGTGTAGATTCTGGAGCTACAATGGCTACAACAGCTGAAGTTGTTGATTTTTTTGATGAACTGTTTGACAGTGTTAATGGCTATCCTGGTGGTGGAAAAAGGAGAAAATTAAGACGAGCTGTAAAGAAGACTCACTACATCATTCTTTTTGGATTGACGCGATCAAAAAAATTAAATCAGTTAGTTTAAAAATGTTTATACAAATATAAAACCTATAAATTATCATTTTTATTTTATTATGATTACCTGAACCTCAAAAATAAATCAAATATACGAAGGCGCCATTAAAGTATCGATATCGATGAAAAAGTCGATATTAAAGAACATCACTAGTTATCGATAACAAGATTCCTGCAATCACTATTACACCTACATACATAACTATTATATATATACTTCTGTCAAAACCCCGATGGCTACAACAGCGCCAAAACGGACCCTTTGGAAACTCTACCAAAAAGTCACTGTCGTATCTGTAGCTAGCTACTAATATAGTAATCTGTGCTTATTACTATACTACTACTACTACTAACTATTACTATATAAACGAGACAAAAACATCGATAGGTAGTAAGCTTTAAGAGAATTTCGCGCAATAATAAAATGCAGATGATTCGAATTGTACGGTTGGATTTACTATTAACTAAACTCCAAAAACATGTTTAAACACATAACGATATTTACCCATTCTTAGTCTGGCGCACCGAAGCTAATATTTTTTCATTAAACACTAGTTTATACAAAGTGCTTTACCTTTAATAAAGGTAACCTCTAACCAAAAACTATCCAGACTTGGTTCCCCATTTGCATACTGTTTTATGAGAAACCTCGTGTTCGGACTCAAATCTTTTGAAATTTTAAAGTAAAGTTGCAAAAATACTGGAATACTATTCGTTGCTGTTCCATCCAAATACGAGTAGTATTACACCGAGTGCTCTGTAATTACTTGGCCGATTTACGTGATTATTTTTACTTTGTAGAGGAAGTCCGCACAGTGGTCCCATATAAGTTTTATTCTGAAAAAATCAAATCATTTCAGAAAGTTCAGAAGTCTTGAAATCGGAATATTATTACAACATTATAAAATATCTTCACATCGATTTATAGGATGTCTTTAACAGTACTAAATACCTACGGCGAAACGACCATCATAAAATCTGTCCAAACATCATCAAACCATCAATAAGCCATCGAGGGAATTTTTTCAAGAATTTCGTGGTTAATTAGATAAAGAAAAAAATTTACGGTTCATTATTTTGTGGGTCAACAAAATTTTGAAGATGCCCGCCATTGATGGTCGCCATCTTGGGTTCCTCATTTTCCCGCGAATTTTAATAAAGTTATGCAAACGACGTCTTCTGAGTATGACATGATTTGATTAATTGCTTTCATGATTTTTTTGGATTTCATATTCATTTGATTGTGTTTGAATTTTAATATTTACCGAATATGAAAATATTATGTAAGTATTTAGTCTATAGCTGAAGGAAAATCAAAATAAACTATTATTATGACACTATTATATTTATAACTATTACAATTGCAAAGAATACTGTTGTCGGGTCTCTCTTTAATAAGAAAGATAATGCGAGATTATTTTTTTTAAATTAAATACACAGTTACCTACACGATGATGATGTGAAAATACATTACAATTAAATTTACAATTACATTTAAATAAATAAATATCGCTGGACATTACACACAGCGTCATCTAGTGTCACACTAAGCAAGGCTTGTGTTGTGGTCACCAGACAGTTGATATACTCCATATATACTTTTTGTTTGTAAATACATATGTACTTATTTTACATATAACATCCATGACTCGGAAACAAATGTCCATTCTCATCACACAAACAGCTTCTACCGGGATTCGAACCCGGGACCCTAAGAACGTAAGTAAGGTAGCTTCACTACCACTGCGCCATTCAGGTCGTCGTGTTTGTTCTTTTGTGGCGCTCTAGACGAAACCGGTGGGCCGATTTTGATGATTCTAACGTCAAACGATTTGTCTTAACCTTGCGTGTGTCACTAAGTACTTTTATATTTCTATTCTGCGCTGACAGACCCTTCATACATTCATAAACTAGCAAAATCAAAATCAAATCATTTATTTCAAGTAAGTCAATTACAGGCACTTATGAATTGTCGAAACAAAGATGAAAATTAAATATAGCTACAGTCCCAATCACAAGACATAAAAACTGCCTGCCGGGACCCTAAGAACGTAAGGCAGTCTTACTACCGCTTCGCCATACGGGTCGTCAAAATACACCCTAAGTACTACAATGCACCTATCACACAATATGTCAAAGCTACATTTCAGACTACTCAACGTACGAGCATTTAATTATTTCCTTTCCATTCAGTGTAATAAGCGATTGTTTCCACGAAAATACTTGTTTGTGTCGTAACCTGTGCTTCCTGCATGCAGGCGGTTAAATAGACATGCAATGTCGTCGTTAACAGTGCTAGCATCGGAACAAGTAATGAAGGAGCCGTGTTTCCCCATGCTTAGGTATATACCTACGTCATTTAGACGTCATTTACTTTCCTACACCGGATCATAATGTGGTCCCGCATAATTTATCATCGAGGCTGAATAGGCAAGTTGGTAGGTAGGTTAGTAACAGTTTTGTAAGGCTTTTTAGGAATATCAAATGTTGGTTATCATTGTTATTTTATATGTAAACGTGTTGTGTGAATACGCCTTAATAATATTAATGAAAATGACCTTCGATTTATTTTTAGAGGTAGGGTTAAAAAGGGTTATAAGGCAATATGGCAAAGGGCACGCCACGATAGTGGCGGTAAGTCCCCTCTTTGAGGAGTGGCTAGAGAGGCGCCACGGCGTCCTCACCTTCCGCCTGACGCAGGTCCTCACCGGACACGGATGTTTCGGGAGGTACCTGCACCGTATCGGGCGGGAGGAAACGCCCGGGTGTCTCCACTGCGAGGATCGACCGGAGGACACGGTGGAGCACACGGTGGAGGTCTGCCCTGCGTGGGCGGAGCACCACCGTGTCCTCGTAGCGGCGATCGGCGGCGGCGACCTCTCGCGTCCGGCCCTGGTTCATTCCATGGTCCGGAGCGAGACGGAATGGGAAGCCGTCACCTCCTTCTGCGAAGCAGTCATGCTGGCGAAGGAGGTGGCGGAACGAGAGAGGGAGAGAGCCTCTCTTCCCGGCCGCCGCGGGAGACGCACCGGGCGTCGGGGGCCACGTGGTGGCTACCGGCCACCGTAGATGGGGGCCTGTGGACGGTTAGCTATGGGCTAGCTAGCCGTCCGTCCGTCTAGTGACGACAGGCCGTGTCGACGGCGCGTTCGTGTTCCACGCGCGCCTCAAAGAGATGTCAGCAGAAGAGAGGGGCCCGCAAGGGCCGAAGCCTGCCGGGGTTGCGGGACTGTTCGAAAGAGATACCGCGGCCCCGGAACGTAAAGGGCGAGGAAGGAACATGGATGGGTTTTAGTCAGTAAGAGTCTGACACTCCCTCCCGCTCCGCCCAGAGTGGGAGAAGTCATTTGATGATTTCCCATCCTAAAAAAAAAAAAAAGGCAATATGGCAAATTCAGGCTGGCCACTTTTGCACGAAAAAAATTGTATGCTCTCTAATAAGATAAAAAATAAATTATAAAAAAATCTTAATGGCATTCATAATTTTTTTGACCTGTATCAGCCAGTATTTCAATGAAAAGAGTTCTTATTTCAGATATTATTCTTAATCACAATGAAAGTACTTGTGAGAGGCATGACACAATGAGAGGGCTTGACTTACATTTGTGGAATTGTCATGAAATTGTTTTGTAAAATTAATTGTAAAGGCGAGCAAGAAAATCTGCAACGGTTCCGACTTTGGCACATTATACATATTGTAAGAATTTATAATTTTAGACCCGGAGCGCCCGAAGATTGCTCGCAAAACATGAACCATTACAAAACACTTTGTATTATTGTGGTTAGTGTCGAGAACATAACGTAAACAAGAACGTTTGAACCTTTCGCCAAAACATAATCAATTCTCTCCACACACTGCTACACTATCTTACGACCGTTTGGCATATCTCCGAATTAGTCACCTTTCTTTATTGCATTCTTGATTTAGTTTTTAAACTTGCAAACAATCGTTTTTTTTTAATCTTTATAACCTACGTATAGAGTTCAGTTTGCGCTAAAACTTAATATTTAATGGCTATTTCAATAGTAGGTTACAAAAGCAGTGACAGTCTATTGGTGTGATCGTCGGACTGCGAAATCATAGGTCTCGAGATCGAAACCTAGACATGCATCTGATTTGTAGGATTCATGTGTTTTGATATCGCAACGCATCGCCTGCTCAACGGAAGCTTTTTTCCCGCTTGCAACATTTCTTATTGCTGCTCCGCTCCTCGATAAAAGGACTATCCAACGCAAAAAGAATTTTACAATTCGAGCCGGTAGTTCCTGAGAATAGTGCGTTCAACCAACAAACAAACTCTTCTGCTTTATAATATTATATAAAAAATATAAAATATAAATAAATAATTATAAATAATATATAGTATAGATTTGCTTCGGTTAAGGCAGTCATCGTAAGGAAACCAGTATGCCTGCCAGAGATGTTTCCAGATGACATGTAAAGCTATGTCGGAGGCCCATGAGCGGCATAATAATAGGCTTGTGTCCTAAAAAAATCTAATTAAACAGTCAGTTAGATTATAAAAAAAATATTTGACCCGTATTTTTTCTTTTGTTACATACACCAAAATTGACGAAGATACGACGCTTTTAAAATTCGCAATACCTACGTCACGCCGTGCTATAGTTTTTAGTGCGTTGTGACGTCACGAGCCCCCACTCCCGAGTTTTGATGCGTTTTATTTTTGTCAGTACTCGGTGATTTACAAAAACAAAAAAATACGTGTCCATTATTTTCCAATACTCTAACTGACGGACTAATTAGTTTTGCAATTTATTGATGGTGGAAACTAGCCTATTCTGACACCGGGTTAAGGCACTGAACACACAAAAGAGAAAGAATAGTAGATTCAGGATATTCTGGAATCAACTTGATTTATACTTTCATAAAGTTGATATTCATTTAAGTGGAAAATAACATCAATTTAAAACATGGATTTTAGTAGACCGTAATGTATTACTAGTGTTGTGCCCAAAGTGTGCGGTATAGCGGTACCGCAGTATAACTGAATTACTCATAGCGCTGGACTCACATAGCGGTACGGAATTTAATTACACTGAGATAGAGCAAACGAATTTAACTAGGACTATGGTTTTTAGGCTTGAAAATTGAAATTCTTGGTCCCGTCATTTAATTGAAGGACAAGCTTTTACTCATGGCTTTAACTGCATGGATGTGGATTCCTTATGGCTTTAACTGCATGGATGTGGATTCCTCATGGCTTTAACTGCATGGATGTGGATTCCTTATTATCTTTGTAAGGCTCTGAGTAACTTCGTACTTCACTACAGAATTTCGTCCACCCACTAAGGTGTGAGATCCTATCGATCATAAAGTCGGTCTGTCTGTCAACAAAAATAGCTTAATTTCGATTAGTATCGATTTTATAATACTTGCTTGTGGAATGAATCGTGGACAGACTTTAAGAAATCTTGCCATGTGTGCTTCTTTGGCCAGCAACTTTTTTTTCGGATGGGAAATCGGGAGCGGAAGGGAGTGGCAGTCTTGTACTAAAACTAAAACTCATCCATGTTCCTTCTTAGCCCTTTGTTTTCCAGGGCCGCGATATAAGACTTCATTTGTGCCGAATTAAAACGACGATATTCTCATCTTTCCTTTTATTTGCCACTTTGATTTTGTGATATTCAAAGTCTTAATTAGTTTAATTAATGTAATTTACTTTCGTGTAGGGAATGATCTCAATAACCAAATTATTCAAATGATAAGATCTTGTAAAACACATGTGATATGCAATAAAGAATTGAATTGAATTGAATTGAATTGAACCAAGTTACTATAACAAAGGTTTAAATTATTTTTAGTAACGAACGATGGTCACAAATATATACTCCAATTTAGAACAAAGAACTCACTCATCCTAACAAACCTTACAAATCCTTCTTCATTCAAATCCAATTAAATTATATTCAAACTTAAAATATTAATTATGAAAATGAATATTCTTACGAAGCTCTGAATGCAATAGCGCTCGAGTAAATCTCTGTTAACTTTATTAGCCCGTAAGAGCTGTCGGCAACTATTCCACTTCATCATACTAGTTTTGTTAAAATAAACTTTAGAATATAATAAATAGTAGCCTGGGATAGTCGGAATACTGGGATACTTTGGTCTAGTTGTCCCCAGAGTGTGACAATTCGCTATAGAGTAGGTGTATTTTCCAATTTTGCTAGCGTGAAGTTGTTTACTGAAACAACTGTTGCTGTTTCTGGTTTCTGTGTAATTGTGGAACATGGAATGTCCATTAAAGACGGAGTTGTTTTGTTGTAAGTAGCTAAATATATCGGTGCGTATATTTGGGTTTCGCAGAATGGTTTAATGGTACGTACTCTCTATAGTAAAACGTGGACTAATTTGCTAATTATGGCAGAAATAGAGGAACTTTAACAACTTGGCTTGTAAGGGAATGCAAGCCCAGATAACGACTAAGTAAGGCCCCGTTCCCAGTATGCCGCGACGACAGATAATCGTGTAGTTTTAAGTGTCGTGGCTTGTGTATTTACATGGAGGTGTTCACATATAGGACGACACGATTACTGTCGTCCATGACTTTTGCCAACTAAAAACCAACGACAAATTAATCGTCACGGCATAGTGGGAACGGGGCCTAATAGAAAAGTATGGAAGAAAAATATTTTTTCATCGACCTCCACCGAGAATGATGATCAATACTAACAATGTCACTGACGAGATATCTTCCGTGATTTTAAGTATGATTGTGAAGTATGCGCAAAAGCGAGAGTGATACTATGAGTGTATGTGGCCCTTTTTTATTTTTTTTTTAGTATGGGAAATCATCAAATGACTTCTCCCACTCTGGGCGGAGCAGGAGGGAGTGTCAGACTCTTACTGACTAAAACCCATCCATGTTCCTTCCTCGCCCTTTATGTTCCGGGGCCGCGGTATCTCTTTCGAACAGGCCCGCAACAGTGTATGTGGCCCTGACTTTGTATCGAGTTCCATTAGTACGCGTAGCAAAAGATTAAGATAGAGGGTACACAGATTTGTCTGCACCTAAAACAATATTTACCATCCACCCACATTCTCCAGTCATCCGCGATCATGGCGCTTGCAACATCGTCGAAATCTCAGGAGCTCAGAATAATTGATAATTACGGAAGATCCCGATGTACGTTTAGTTATAAACCGTGAATGAAAGCTAAAAACAGTGTTAGAATCATCCTTGATAGCAGACAAAAACTTATTTTCATCAGAATACCCTAAGCTCAGTTATAACAATTTTACATAATTACCATGCATACCAAAAAAGCATTGTATGTAGGGAAATTGTACCCATATTTTTATTTCAGGTCTGAAACTTTCTGGCTCAAAACAAAACCCTAAAATGTTATTTAATATCGTTAACTTTATTTTTTTTTATTATTTTTATCAGAAAACCCTCAGCTAAGTTATAACAATTAGACATAAATAATAACCAGGTACTTATTAGTGCTCTGCATTTAAAAGCATTGTATTTAAAGAAATTGTAGCCATATTTTTATTTCAGTCCTGAAACTTTCTGGCTTAAAACAGAACGCTACAATGTAGTATATTATCGTTTACTTTATTGTTTGACTAGCTAAGAATTAGGTTAATACGCCTATAACAAGTAGAGCTCTGCCGCAGAGTGTTGTGAAAACTGTGTTAGTTAGCTAATCAATACTTTTGTGTGGTTAAATATTAACTTGTGGTGGGAATCGGTTATTGTACTTACGGTACGGTACGGTGAGGTACTTAGTTCTCTAATCGTTTAGCATTGGTAGTTGCGCGGATTGAACAAAAGTTTGAGCGAGTTTGAACTTTAGTGCACAATGAGCCCCGTGATGATGATGGTATTTGTCAACCAACTTCCAAAAAGAGGAGGTTCTCAATTCGAACGTATTTTTTTTTTTGTGTTTGTTACCTCAGAACTTTCGACTGGGTGAACCGATTTTGATGATTGGTTTTTTGTTTGAAAGCTGGTGCTTCCCGTGTGGCCCCTTTTCAAGCTGATCTTCGGAGATATAAATGGAACTCTTCAAAAATAGACGGCAAATCTGCAGTGATTGCTGTAATCGCTTGGATGTTTATTGTTTATACAACATCATGACAGAACATCGCGCCTGTATGCTCTGAGGGGGTTCGCAGATGTGTACAATACTCCCAGATTTCGAAAGTTGGTGTGTTAAGTTCCATTTATTGGGGATTACCGTGACATGTATTGTTTTTGGAACGAAGTTCCTTATCGCGCGTTGTGAAAGGGGGCTAGACGGAAAAAATTCTTACGAAAAAGTTGTCTCGACACTTTTTGCTTTTCAAAAATAAATGAAGGTTGCAATGGGTTTGTTTCATTTCTATTTCGCATTGAACAGTGTGGTGTCGCGACGATTATTTTTTTTTGTTGAGTGAACATTATATTTGTTAATAATAAAAAAAATATTATTATAACTTAAAAAAAATAAAATTTTATTACAATTCCTTCACTAGTTAATCGAAAGAACTTCGTTCCATCCGGGTGTCCCTTGACACGTCTCAAATTTTTTTTTATTGGATAGGATGTACTTCAAGGGTATTTTGATGAGTGTTTGGTTAGGTTCTGATTATGGCATCCATGACAAAGTAACGGAACTCTTTAATTCTTAGGAGCAAATTAACGATACTTGGCCAAATCTTTTATAGGCTATCCGGATATTTGAGTCACCTAACATAACGTCGTTATTAACAGACTTCGAAAAGGAGGAGGTTCTCAAATTCAAATTCAAATTCATTTATTGTTTGTCACAGGTAAAGTATCAGTTCAATTCAATGTTCCCCGATTACTCGAAGATGGCTGGACCGATTTTGTTTTTTGTATTGTTTGTATACTTCCCAGGTGGTCCCATAATCATCAAGTCAGGATCCTGATGATGGAATCCTGGAGAAATAGTAGTAGTAGTAGTACTCTCCAAAATTTTATAGGCACACCAGAAGCGATTTGGGTAGTTTTAGGAAGAGTACTTTCTCGGAGTGATCCAATTTCAATTTTGTAAAGATCTGATGAAGAACTTCGGAGATAGGCAACGGAACTCCTCAGTAAATGATAACTAATATCACAGAAATACTGGGATTTCTGAAATCTCATGTCTGTCTATTGTTTACACCAGTTCATTATAAAAAATCACGCCGGTACGCTGTGAAAGGGTAAACACAGTGAAAAATAAAAACTTTTTTGCAAAAACAAATAAATAGCTTCACGTACAAGAGTGGTTGATAGATATCTCAGTAGAGAAGCAAGAAACAAACGAGTGTATGGTACAAAGGCTAGTTTATTACGGCTGGTACATAAGTATTACACAGACAATGTTCACAATTATAACATGTGGGTAGGAGGTGGGCAGATATGTATCATTCCTCCACACTTAGTTTTGAAACCTGTTGACAAAATAACATAACAATAAATAACTTAACAAAACAATCATAAGCTGCACTATTACTATTTATAATATTTAGAATAATCTACTTTCTTTCTGGGACGCTCAGAACGTGCTCGTGACACAGGCGAGGTAGCTGGTTCCTGTATGACGGCCGAGGCTTGAGGAGCCTGACCTTCGGATACCTCACTACATGTATGACGTGCATGTTCTTGGCTCACAGTTCCAGTGACAGCACTTTGATCCCTGTCAGCTTCAACAACGGTTGCAGCCGCAGTATCATTCGGTGATGCACCATCGTCCCTCACCGGTTCCTCTGTAGCTGCACCAACTACTGAGAGAACTATATTGGACTCGCTGCCATTCTCTGGCATTGGCAATACTGGTGATCTAAGGGGAACTCGTGAAGACATTGGACTGTAGACAGGAAATGAGCCTGACGGTTCTGGCTCATGACAATCAAATGATCCGGAAATTTTAGAACATTTTCCGTTCTTACAATGTAGCAATTGGTCCACGTGCCTTATGGTAAATCCATTTTCTTCTTCAATCATTATTTTAAACATTCTATTTCCTATGACCTTATTTACTACTCCTAATTTCCAAGACTCTTTCCTACCACTATACCAACGGACCCATACCCTGTCACCAACTTTAAAATCTCTTAGCTTACATTCATTTTTCCTTAAAGATGTTTCACTCGATTTAGATTCTTTTGGAAATATTAAATCAAGACGCGATCTTAAATCCCTCCCAAACATTAATTTTGCGGGCGAATATCCGGTGGTACAGTGTATTGTATTCCTGTATTCGAAAAGGTATCCTAATAATTTTTCTTGCAATACACCAAGAGACAAGCTTTCACTTAAAATTATTTTTAACATCTTTTTGCAAGTACGTACTGAATTTTCTGCTTGCCCATTGCTACATGGATGATAAATTGGTGAAGTCATGTAATTAATGCCATTAGTGGAACAGAAGTTGTTAAAATCCTTAGAATTTATTTTAACGTCGTTATCAGATACTAGCGTGCTTGGGATACCGAATACGGAAAATAATTGCTTCAATTTCTTTATTAATGATTGGGTAGTGACATCATTATGCATCCAGATACACTCCAACCATTTGGAGTATGCATCAATCACCACCAGGTAAGTTTGTTGTCCTATCGACAAGTAATCGATATGGATCCGTTCCCATGGTGCCGCCGGACTCGGCCACGGTGCGGGCGTAGCTCGTGGTGGCGCGTGCCGCACGCTTGTGCATTTATCGCATGCGCCTATCCATCGCTCGATATCTTCGTCTATACCGGGCCACCACATCCTACCGCGAGCATTACATTTCATTTTTACTATGCCTAAATGAGTGCTATGAAGTTCACGCAGCATTCTTTCGCGTAATGCCATCGGAATTACCACCTTATGTCCACGCATTAAAATACCCTTTTCATATTGTAAGTCTGTTCTACACAAAAAATATGGTCGAATTGATGCACAAACAATTTTTCGAGGCCAACCGACATTGGTATATTTAACGACAGTTTGCATGGTTTTATCATTATCAGTGGCATTCTTAATATCCGAAAATAACACGGCCGGCGCGATCGCATCTAAAAAATTTAATGAGCAGTATGCGTCATAGCCCTTATCTGTTTCGCACACAACATCAGTTAAAGGCGCACGGGAGAAATAATCGGCGACTAAGTTATTCTCACTCGATATGTACTGAACTGTGTAGTTGTAAGCGGATAATATTATTGCATACCTTTGTAATCGTAATGCTGTAGTTATCGAAATGCCTGTTTTATTATTAAATATTGATACTAGGGGCCGATGATCGGTTTTAAGAATAAATGGCTCACTCCTCCCATACAAGTACTGATGGAAGTGTTTTACTCCGAAAATGATTGCCGTCGCCTCCTTCTGTATTTGACTGTAATTGCGTTCACTCGTTGAGAGCGACCGTGATGCGAATGCCAATGGTCGTTCGTGGCCGTCGCTATCCCGCTGTGATAAAACTGCACCAAGTCCGTGCGGCCCCGCGTCAACTGCCAGGACCAGCTGCGCGCTCGGCTCGAAATGCGCGAGCACGCGCTCTGAGGCAAGCTCGGCTCCGACGCGGCGCACCGCGCGGCGCTGGCGCGGTCCCCACTCCCACCTAGCGCCGGCGCGCAGTAGCTCGTGGAGCGGGCTCATAATGCTCGACGCATTTGGAATGAAATTTCTGTAGTAATTAACTACTCCGAGAAACCTTTTGACTTCAGTTATGTTGGTCGGTTCCGGAGCGTTCAAAATGGCCTTAACTTTGTCGCGGCTAGTACGCAAACCATTTCTATCGATAACGTAACCTAAATAAGTTACGTTTTCCTTAAAGAATTCGCATTTATCTTTTTGAAGGCGCAACCCGGCTTCGTCTAACCTACTCAAAACCTGAGCTAATCTCGCCAGATGAAGCGTTTTCGTTGGCGCTGTTAAACAAATGTCGTCTAACCATATGCTCACACCTTCGATACCCGACAGCAATACCTCCATTGCTTTTTGGAATACGGCTGGAGCATTGGCAAGACCGTAAACTAAGCGTGTGTATTTAAATAAACCCTTGGGTGTATTTATTGTGGTAAGCTCCTGGGAGTCTTCTGAGAGAGAAAATTGGTTATATGCGTTCTTTAAGTCTATTTTTGAGTAATGTTCGCCCCCACCGAGCTTCGCGAACACTTCCTCAATTCTAGGTAGCGGGTACTTATCAATTATGAGATCCTTGTTAAGTGTGACTGAAAAATCTCCTGCGATCTTAACTGTGCCGTCATTTTTCAAAACTGGGACTATAGGAGTTGCATAATGTGAATTACTTACTGACACTAAGATACCCAACCCGACTAACCTACTCAATTCAGCATTCACCTTCTCTTTCAACGCAAAGGGTATGGGACGAGCCTTAAAAAATTTAGGCACAGAATTTTCCTTCAGTTGCAAGTGAACTTTAAACTTATTAAAATAACCTAGTTCATCACGCCATAAGTTAGGATACCGTTCCAATAATGCATTGACTTCATCGTCTTGGCTTATTTTATAAATGTTTGTTAAAACTAACCCAAAAGCGGACATAAAATCACGACCGAGTAGGGGTGGGCCATTTGAGTCTACTACAAAAAATTTTACCTCTTTCTTATGGTTATTATATTTAACTGTTGCTTCAAAATATCCTAACGGTGAAATTTTATGCCCATTATATAGACACATTTTGATCTTACAGTCATTTAATTTATAATGTGAAAACATCTCCGAATAAATTCTTTTAGACATAACAGAAGCGCCAGAACCGGAATCTAATTCCATAATCACTATTTTGTCACCGACGGTAATTTCTAAACATAACGGTTTATCCGTTACATACCTGATATTAAAATTATGACACTCCTCACAGCTTGCTTCCGTGTCTGTATCACTATTATTGTCCATTTTATTCACTCGGATTCGCCCGGATTTATGCTTTTTGTCACACACTTTCTTTAAATGACCTTGTACACCACATTTTTGACATTTATAATTTTTATAACGGCACTTGTCCTTGTTATGGTTTTTTAATCCACACACCGAACAACGGAGATCTTCGTAGGATGGCTCACGATCACGACTCGACGTGGACGCTCGCGCCTCTCGCGCGCTCGCCCGAGCACCGCCGCCATTGCCCCCAGCTCGCTTACCGCTCCCGCCGCTCGGCCGCTTGTAACCATTGCACGATATCTTGTACACTGCCTCTTCTTTTATCAAAGCTGTGTCAGATATCTCCTTCTTAGCTTCCCTAGAGCATTCAGCTCGTTCTGCTATCTCCACTGCTCTCGACAAACTCAACGCTGAGGCATCCTGCTCAAACAATTTGTCGCGCTCGGGCCCAGAGCCCAGGCCAAGGACGAAACGATCAGTAAGGTTCGTGTCTAAGGCAGCTCCAAACTCGCAGTAGCTCGCCAAACCTCGCAATCGCGCCGCCCAATCGGCAATCGATTCGCCTGTGTTCCTATTCGCCCCGTAAAACTTCGCTTTGTCCGCATAAGAACATTGCTTCCGTTTAAAATGAGTATCAAGCAACTCCACCAGCTTTTTGAAGTCCAGCTCTTCCAAATCTTGAGGGTATGCCAGATTACGCACCAACCGATACGAATCATCTGACAAATGCGTGATCAAAATGGCACTTTTATTTTCTTCCTTTACATCGTTGATCTTTAAAAATTGCGTCAACCGACCTTTATAGATTAACCACTCGCATGATTTGTAATCAAAGGTGGTTAAATTTCCCAAAAAAGTCTTCGCCATTTTCTTTTTAAGCACGCGAGGGTAAGACCGATCTCGTCGCCAATGATAGATATCTCAGTAGAGAAGCAAGAAACAAACGAGTGTATGGTACAAAGGCTAGTTTATTACGGCTGGTACATAAGTATTACACAGACAATGTTCACAATTATAACATGTGGGTAGGAGGTGGGCAGATATGTATCAGTGGTACATAGGCGTACTTAATGCCTCAAGGCATTCTCTACCAGTCAACCTCTTCAACCTCCGTCAATGAAAAGGGAGTAACAATATCATACTCCTATTCATTCCTCATTCATGAACTGTATACAAAGTTCGGCTAAATGTTCACGAGATCATAACTCAATAAACATAGACAACAAAAGAGGTCGTGTGTCAGCGGAATAAGCGTAAAATGGCCGCCATTGTCTATGCCTGCAACAGACACGCTTCAATTTATGGACGGATAATTTTCACATGAAATCATAAATTCTGTCCGCAGCTTGGTCTCTGTACTAACATCTCTGATAACGTATTACTTTAATGCCACTCACTTCAGTGTGGGAGGTTAGTACGTATAGTTTCATCTCGTTCAAAATAATACTGCTTTGCTATAAGAGGTTATGGTAGGTTCAAGAATATTCAAAACGGACCGCGAACTTATTTATTATTACTCGTAGTAAAGTGGAAATTCATATGCAACGTCTTGTTTATGGTCTAAAAACGGAATCCTGTCGCGTGGTTGTGACGTTGTGAAAGATTTCTGCTGGCTTACTGAAAAATATCAAAGATAATATCCTCTGATTGAATTTGTGTTCAAGCTTATGGTTTTTGGAGTTCAATTCGCCTTGAAATATAACGCGTGTTTAGGTGGTATCAGAAAGTGAGGGTTGTTTGTAAGCGACGAAAGTAAGTCCATTATAGATGATGAAAACCAAGAGGTGTATTCATTATATTGCGAGATAATGTAGGAATTGTTTATTAAATATGTTATCTTTGAATTTAAATTAAGAGGGAAAGTGCCAAATTCTTCGTTTGGTTAAATACCTAAGCTTTGAAGTCAAGGCGACTACAGGAGCTAAACGCGAGTTTTATAATGCCTGAAAGTATGTGATTCACTGCAATAAACAAAACCAAATAAATATATGATACTCTTCAGAATATATTTATTTTATTTATTTATTTATTTGCATCAGACACAAAGATCCATAGATGAGTTATTATATACACTTGGAAATCAAATTATCATAGACACACGAAACAAATACTATTATAACTAGGTTTTCTACAAAATAAAATTTAAATTAACACAATATTTTATGTCAGATAAAATATAAAATATCGGATGTCCGTCATGAAATTAAAAATTAAAATAAGTTAAATGCAATATACTCAATATTAAAAATTTATAAATCACTTTAAATTATAAACCATTATAGGTACATTTGAATTGATCGAATTTACATTTTTTTTTTACCTGCCCCATGTGCGATATAAACCTGCCAGTGCTGCATGAAAGGTCTGTCCAACCTGTTGGCAACAACGGTAACAAGACTGTTGCCGCAGCCCCGTACTCTTCTCGCTATCGAGGTCGCCCTCTTGCTATATATGCTTGTATGATAGTGTTTTGAAAACATAATCACAATTAATTTCACTCGATAGAAAAAAATCACTAAAAACACTATAAACATCACTATCTCTAAAAAAATCTTTTAACGAGTAAAAACCATACTAAAATACATGCGATCATCCTGATTTTAGGCAAATAACAACATATTAGCGTCGTAGTGTTTTATTTTTTTAGTCCTATCAAATTTACTTGCATGTGCCTGCTTAACTCGGTACTACGTCTACCCAACAATACTAAGAAAAGCTTATTTAATCAGTCCACAACAGAATTCAGCGTTAAAACACATTACCGGGCTTTAATTAGTCTTACAGCGAAGAATAAATAAATAAAAACATGTTTTCAGCAGTAAACTCCATTGTTTGTATTGTAACGAAACCAAATACATTCAACATTTTGTTTATGTCTGCAAGAACAGATAAATGTGCTGTCGTCGAGAATATGTTTCGGAAACAATGTAGCTTGCGCTTGTATTCACCGGTGGAGTATACAGACCTTTGACATCTGGATAAATATTTGAATTAGTAGGTCTGACATAAAGGGTGTAAAAAACCTCATAACGAAGCCGAAAAGCACTTATTCTCCCCATAATTGTGATCAGTTTTTTGTTCTACACAATACCTGGGAAAACCTTCCACCAAACCTTCTAGTTACGGAGATATTGGGGGTCGAAGTTCCAACTTTTTGACAAGTTTCTTTTTTATACAAACAGCTGTTCAGTACATCAATGTTCGCCTATTGTACTAAACAGCTGATTATTTTTTCGTGATTTCAGGTTTGGTCCCATAGTAAAAGTTGTTTGTTATCATGAGCATAATCACGTGTTTGAGTATCGTACACTAATTACCAGTCATAACCTATAAAACGACTGCTAAACCAATAAAACGATCTAAAATACATTCTAGAAACAATTCCCAGTAACGAAAAAGGGGCTGGATCATTAACATGCAAATTGTGAATATTGCATTGACCTAAAATGTAATTTTGCGGAAACGGATAGTTGAGAAATTAAATTCAGAGTTGTGATTTGTGTTATGATATCGAAATTGGATTACCGAGATATTGTTGAGGCCGCGCGGAATGACAGCTCAAATTCAAATTTTCGGATATGAATGAAATGGTAGCTGCTAGTGAGAAGGTCCTAATGGAAAAGCCAAATGACTGCCCGATCCGGGTTTCAAACCAAGGACTATACGCTCAGCAGCCGCGATGCGAACGCAAAGCCATAAGAAGAACAAATCTACTAACTAGCTACAACCTACTATACAGGGTGTAAACACCTCATCACGAAGTCGTCAACCAAGGCTTGCATGTACATCAAACTAAGTAACTTTATCTGGGCGACTTCTTTTTTGGGGTGAAAAATCATTTTTTGTGGTGGATTGAATAGTACGGTCGAGATGTTTAAAGTAAAAATCTTGCATTAAAAACTTGTCTTTAAAAAAAAAACTAGTGAAAAAGTTGGTAACTTTGACCCCCAATATCTCCCTAACTAGAAAGTCTGGTGTCGACCAAAAAAAAATATCGCATTGACGGGGAGAACAAGTGCCTTTTACAGCCCTTATACAAGGTAAATAGAACAATGCTAACTACTAGCCTTACTTACAGTGTAGCTTATCATGAAATCAAACGCGAACTAACTATACAGCTAATATTAACGTAAGCTCGTT
This sequence comes from Xestia ashworthii, assembly GCA_950022955.1. Taxonomy (NCBI): domain Eukaryota; kingdom Metazoa; phylum Arthropoda; class Insecta; order Lepidoptera; family Noctuidae; genus Xestia; species Xestia ashworthii. The sequence continues at coordinate 7,419,187 of OX465563.1, forward strand.
ACTGCCAATAAAATGTTTTCATTCACAATCCATCATTACTTGTGGTTTCATATTTACCCTGGCTGTTTGCTCGATCGATCAAAGTCATGACTGAAATCAGGCTCTCTTGGCCGAATAAAGTTAATTTTAGAAGCTTGCAGCTAACGGCTTTTGTATGAGTAGATTTTTAAACGAGATAATGTCAGAAATATTGGTATGTTATTTAATTAATCGATTCTCTATCAAAATATGTAAAAATAGTGACATGATTCTGCTTCGCATGATTTGCAACTTGTCAAAGCGTCGAGATTTTTGTATTATGCAAATAAATTTTGCTAAAAAGGATGTATAATACAAGTATTATTATACATCTTTTTATAGATACATAGTGACATTTACAAATAACTTTTTGTAAGATAAGGGTTGTGCGTGTGTGATTAAGACCAGTATGACCATGGACGAGGTAAAATTAGATATAAGGATCGTAGCAGGTGCTGATGTCTGCCTACCCCCATGAAAAAAAAGCGTGAGATATTTGCTAACTTTTTGTCTACAGCTATGTTGGTTTTAAAAGTTATTGATTTAGCCGCTTTTCCCTTTTGTGGTATTCACTCGGCATAAAATTCGTGTCTCATCAAAAATGTAACTGGCAACAAAGTCTCTCATATCACAAAAAGGTCCAAAGAAAGTTTTTAAGGGCTTAAGTTTTAAGTGGATCCTCGTTCAACGCTACCCACTCGCTCCATATGATGTTTGTATGAAACACTTCGCGTACCAGTCATTCATGTTTATGAACTAAACATCGTTAAATACTCACAAGAATTATTGTTAATATTGTGCTTTTCTGTAGGTGTTAAAAGCTTGAAAGGTGCATATTAAATAGTAGAACCACATTTCCCGAGTAATATAATGAGTTCCATGTATACCTAAAGGGCAATAATGTTCTGGACAGTATGTTGTCATTGAACGACCCAAATTAAGGAATGCTGAGAATTTTCAAATAGAAAAAAAGTCGCGTCCTAATCAATGCGTTTGCCGTGCGAACACGTGAACATCCTGTTAGTTTTCAGTGCATGATTTTAGATTAGAGCGGTGAAAATGACCGTTTATAAAAAAAAATACTACAGTTGCATACAAAACTGAACTAAATTCGTGATTAATTTATTCTTAATGTTCAAACATAGCTATTTTATTTCAGGAAGCACTTTTGGCGACAGTGTTTCCAACTCCCCAACAGTTAAAGATACTTTTCCTGTTGCTTGTGAAATGTTGTTTCAGAAATAGATATATTTGTATTTAGACAATAATAGATGTGGGAAAACGCTTTCAAATATTGACAGACGACTGTTTGATTCAACAGGTTATTGGGTTTCAGCATCCGGAACAAATAAACGTCATAATTACAGATGTATTTATGATGATTTAAAAATACTGGCGAAATGCGGGTTTCAATTTAATACAGCTAAGCTCAACCCATCAGGGAATTAAAGCGTGATGTTGTGTTATCTTCCTCACAATAGAATTGTGAAACACTGTTTTAAGCCTTGACAGTTTTTAGAACTAATTACTAAAAAACACTTTCCCATACGGGATATCTTCTGTGATTATTATTAAGTCTTTAAGACAAAGACAGAGGATAGACAGATTTGTCTGCTTCTTACATTTTTTGCCATAGTCCAGTTATTCTCCAGTCAACCCGCGATCTCGCGGCGCTATAGCAACAGCGTCGAAATATCGGGAACTCCAGATGAATGATAATCACGGAAGATATCCTGTAAGTGACATTTTAAACTTATGATTATGTTTATCCGCAAATCTGCAGCTTGTTTCGGACGTATGTGATCTGCTTCGTACGCTCGATTTTGATTAATTAGAAACAATTTCAGATCACTTAGCTGAACAGCTACTCGGTCCGAAGTCAGTGAAACGGGCCCTTAACATCATTAGACCCTGCTAGGTGTCGTGAAAGGCAACTAAATTAGACCTCGAGGCGTCTGCATGCTAACTTAGTAAGGGGAACTTAGTACTGGGAGAACGGAGGGCGCGTTCAGAAAGCTGGCAACGTTGCAAATAACTGTCAAAAATTTACCTGTTTTAAAAGTAATTACTTTTGCAATATTACTGTATGTAAATAAGAAAAATGGCAAATGATAGAACTTAAATATTGATTATGAAATGCAACAGTAAATAACGTAATGTCACCGAATAATTAGTTTTAGACGAGAAAAACTATTTGGAAACTTTCCAAATGCGTTTTTAAAACCTAAAACGGTTATAACATCACATTCAGTGTTTTAATTGTAATTCCCTATTAATATTATAGTTCACTAGTCAGCCATATTTCTTATTTCCATACAGTAATACTGCCAAAATAATTAAAATAGGTAAATATTTCACAGCTATTTGCGACGCGGCGACACATTGCCAACTTTTTGGATGCGCGCTCTTAAACAGAACCTGGTACTTTGAGGTCGCTTTACACGTGATATCTCCGTCTTCTTCACAGAGGTCTGTGTTCCAGCAGTGGGAACATTAATGGCTGATAATGCTTTACCAGTCAGGTATAACATCACGCTATATATGTAAGAGAAGCCAAGAAATATTTCATACACATCGGATAAAAACGTATAGGGTCGTTGTAGTTAGTCTACATAACACACAACACACAATACATCGCAAGTTTCAAGCTACACCTACCTAATAACTTATACGTAAGTACCTACATAGTACCCACAAGAGAAAGAATCCTTTTTTCACTTCGGGCACGTTGCCAAAGCCGAACAATCCCGATGCGAAGACAGCGAACGTTCGGAACATGAAAAAATAAAACTGGCAACTAAGTACGAAAGAGGCCAGATAACTCCGAGACTGAGAAACAAATGTATCGCGGAAAGAAGGTTTCATTTAAAATGTTCTTGCGTATTCGGTGTTTCTTTTTTTAAATGGAATAAGAATGAGTAAATACGGAAGTAAAAAGGTTAGTTGTTTTAGGTATTGGGCAAGTGTGGACTGGTTTGTTAACGTTTTTTCATACCCTGTTTGGGCTTAAGAAACTATTTGGCTGGATTAACCGTAACACTTTCGATATTTTTTTCCTAAGTAGGTACCTACTTAAAAATCACATATTTTACCAAAAATCAGTATCACACCCGAAATCATTACTACAGAACACCTCGAAAAATGATCAATATCGCAAAAAACATAAATCCAACACAAACAAAGAAAAGTAAACATTTAACTAATTTAATCACGTAACAAAATCCGTGCATTTGCAGAGCGGCCCAACTTGTTTAATAAGGCTAGTCTATTTGTCGGCCGTCGGCTGTTGCGTCCACAACACCGGGAAACACTTAGGACACCCTTTAAATAAAAACTTGTGCGGAGACCCGAATAGGATTATGTTTTAGTGATAGATGTCGGAAACGTTGCTCTGTTTTTAATTTCGATATTATTATTGTACGAGCAAACCCGTACAATAGCATATGTATCAATTTTATGCTGACATCGACGCGCAGCGAATGAATAAAATATACAATTATAAGTTAACGATCAGTAGTTGCATATAGCACCGCTCGGGCTAACAAAAAGACTCATTCGCCACGATCAATCATTATATCAGTCTATCATTTAAATGTACCTTACCCGTACAATTATAATCATTGTTACTTTTTTTGTATTAAAATATCCTCTACTCCTCTTGCCAAAGTCAGTTCGTGGGTCACCATCAATTAAGTGCCCATATATCGGGACTCCTACGTGGCTCGGAAAGCACGTTAAGTCGTTGGTCCCGGCTGACATTTGTAGATCTTTGTTAGTCGGAAGTCTGACTACCAGTCTTACCAATGGATTGTGGAGATATCTGATAGGCAGAAGCTTCATGTAAAATAGGAGTATGCACCTACATCGTATTAGACTGGAAGCCCTCCCCGATATGTGACAGAGACTTTTTTCTTACGTTTACTTTTATACATTTTTTTTATTGGTTTTGTCATGTGCGAAACTAATAAATACTTTTTCTTGTTTTCTTATTTAGTAGCTGTATGTATTTCTAAAATTAGTCACTAAATCACATTTTGCCAGTTGGTCTCTAAATTAAAAAGTAAGTACCATAGTCATCAAAAAGTACCATCGCTACATAAGAGCACGAGGTACTATGAAAATTATCGTAAAAGCCGAAACATAATGTACCCGAGAGTGAAAAGGCATATCAGTGTCCAAGTGATTTATTATCTCGCTCCCTTTTTCCAGTTTAAAAACTGTTTTTCTCACGTATGTGAGGGTTGTTTCTTTTTTTAGAAATGGCAACGTCATCCTTAGGAGTTCTTAAAATACAGCTCATCAATATAGTTAAGGTTGCTGTTCAACCAGCAATATAAAAAATAAAAATAAAAACTACAGCGTGTCTTCAATATTTCTCTTTTATTTTATTCTTTGGAAACCAGGTGTTTTTTTTGCAAAAAAGGTTTGTTTCTCCTTTTGAGTTACACTATTCCACACAAATTTTTGTAGTAGCGTTCATTTTCCATTCCAACTAGAAGATATCAGATAGGCGTAAAAGAAAAAAATACGTATTATAGAAGCTAACTCATAAACTAACGAAGGAAAGTTAATAAAAATATAGTATATGGGACCACCGCTTGAGCTTCTTTTGTCAAATGAAAAAAATATCTCATAAATCGGTCCATAATTAACTACAGAATTATCGAGTTCACAAATCATGTAACGATTTATTTTAGAGAATAAGTCGATAAAACAGGGAAATTGATGGAACTGGTGGAAGTGTGGAGCTTTGCAAACTCGTAAAGTTTTAATTGATAACTTTCTCATTCGTAAATCTCTCTCTTCTTCAATTACAAAACGAATAAGAATAGCTTATGATTCAAATAATAAAAACGTAAGCTGTGGACCCATGCCGGATTAAAATGACATATAGAAGGATGTTTTAAATCCGAACATGTAACCTAGGAGTTTTTGTCATGATCTACGTAATGGAACGCTGCCTGACATAGATACGTCTGCTCTTATATCTATCCTTGTCTACGGGAACAGGGAACCGCTATTATTAAAACCTTGAACTTTCAAATAAGTACATGTACTTTTGAAACTGTTACTTTTGCAGACGGGCTTCGACATGGCCTGACGCGATGCATTTTTAATGACCTCTGACTATCGAAAAAATAAGATTTATTTTTCCTCTACAATATGAAAGACTTTTTGCCCAATCATTTAATTTCTATTTAAAGCAATAAACAGTGATATCTACAACAGGAAAAAAAATCAGGACAATTGGAAAGGAATAGGGGAAGCCTTTGCCCGGCCAGTGGGTCAGAATAGGCCAAACCAAATAATAAATACTACAAAAAAAAAATTGCTGGGTTTAAATTATCGTTGATTGTAAAATTCCCATCTATATAGTACATTTATCGTTTATTTTCGACGGAAGGGTATACACTCATGTAACAGTATATCTTGGGTTAAGGGTGAGTTAAGCGCTGTTTGCACAAAGGGTTGTTTAGTACGATATTTTGTTTACAGCGCCGCCTTTCTGAACATTAATAAGTTTAATTATTACGGTAAGAATATATTACGGCTGCATAATGATTGATACAATTTGGTGGTTATTGGTTTTGGGCTATAATACAGGATAAAAAAATCTCGTAATGACGTGCCTTCCGGTTTCGTTAAGGGTATTTTTGAAAAGAGTAACCATGGAGTTTCTTGAGGTTCTTCTCCATAGAAAACGACCAACGCGAACGGTCCACCTTTTTCGACGTTTTATAAGTGCCCATCTAGGCCTACTGGTATGTGAAATAAAATATTTTCAATTTGAATTTGATTTTTTTACACCCTTTGTGTAAAATTGCAATGCCTGGGACAAATTTCTGGAAGACCCTAGACTAGACCCTCACCAATTAAATTTGAGGCAAAGAAACCAAAGAAAATCAGTCTCAAAATTTAAAGCTACATTTAAACACGTCTTTCATTTCTGGCTCTTATACACATGCGTCGAACTATCGGGACACCCTCTTCACAAACCAGAAGCGACTTGGCGAGGCAATAAAATGTCGACAAGACGTCTCGGTTGAAGTGTCTGTTATCACTCGGCCCTTTGTAAAGTAATCAAAAAACTATTCCGATCCTCGCCGGTCAGAATCAACTTTGATGGCTTTATTTGAAATCCGGATCTTCAGGATTTCGCGAAGGTCTATTTCGGGCGATAAAACAGGAAAATTGACGTTTCCGAAACGATTTTTCGTTGTTTGATTTTAGTGGTTCGTTTGAGTTCGACTTTTCGGGTTTGGATTGACGAATTGTTTTCTCTTTTGTGTTAGTTGAGGTTTTGGGGATAACTTTTTAGCTACTGCAGTTTACGGATATTGATTATTTTTGCTATTCGGTACATATGTATAAAGACTAACTAATCTGGGTTAGGAGGTAGGATATTTTTTATCCCTGTAGGATGTTGCCGTGGAATCCCTTCTGACCCCTCCTGGGCAAATTGCGAAATTACGTAAATTACATTTTTAAGAAGAGTTATTTAATTCAGTGGTTAAGAGAAACACACAAATTAGATGACATGTTTTTTTTTCTTATAGGTACTCATAAATACAAAAAACGTTAGCGAACAATATCCGTAACAAACCAAACCTCCGCCTTTCTGTGTTTCACAAACACTTAATTGGTCTAATTTGACTACGCACCGGACAGAAACAAAATGCCAGCCGAAATAACCAGAAATGATATAGCACTTTCCTATAGACCTCGCTTATTGAAACTACTGTATGGAAACGTGGAATGAACGTTGTATTCAACATAATTACTGTTAACATTCGATTTTACTGTTCTCGATATAATTCTGTAATTTATGCATTGTGATTTAATATTGTATCTAGGAATGTTATCACTTTAAATGGTTAAATTAATTCGGCGACAAAAACAGCATTGAATAAAATTAAAATTATTCTTTGTTTTTAGGATCAATGCAATATTTATTGTAGTAACTTGTAGTATGAGATAAGTAAATCCGTTTTATTTTGTGTTAAAATAGCAATATCCATCAAGCCTGTCAAGTTTCGCTAGATAATTTAATTTGACCCAGTAAAACACCCTGTATACAGTGACTACTGTGACAAGACAAGACATGTGTCACAATGTAAGACTTCCGCAAATAGAACACAAACGAGTTCAAGAAGTTCGCGTAGCTCGGCTACGACGTAGCAATCGTAGCCGTGACGTCAGCTACGACCTACGGCGTAGCAGTCACGCTATCTCAATTATTGTGTACCCTGTATCTATTTCGACGGTGTAGTTTTATTGACCTTCGAAGAGAATTGTTAAATAGTAGATTGTGGCTGTCATCATAAAGTATACAGATACTAATAAGTTCCTAGTTGTAATTTTAAGAGTGCACACAAAAGGTATTTATTGTTTTTTATTCAATACCAACTTTCTTGTGAAAAGCCAGGGGATAACCCGAGGCCTTTTATCCATCAAACAAGGATTACCAAAATTCAAATTTCAAAGAGCTACCGATAAGTTTGAAACTCAAACAGTTTGAGTGACCGCCAATCGGCGCCATGTTTATAAGTCGACGTTGATCCGGCGGCGACTAATCGCGCGGCGGACATGTTGCGGCGTGACATCAGACTCGCTGTCACGCTGTCACGCCGTGTTCCCTGCAGTGAGCGCTGAGCGACGTTTATTATAAAGGTTTACATCTACAGGGATTTCAATTAAAACTGTTTGTTTTGATTTTTGCAAAGTTGTACATTTATTTATTTATTTTGTTGACAAAACATGTACATTAGAACAGACAAGTCCAAGTTATTGCGCAGTTAAAACATGTGTTAAACCACGATTTGGAGACGGTCATGTACTCTCGTAAATAATCATAGTCAAGGTTGGTACTTGGACATTTTTCTAGAATTTTAAAATAAGGTAAAATGTGCCAGTTTAGAATTGAGCTAAATGATTTTTTAATATTTTTCGTATTACTATGGATACGGAATAGTATACCTACATAGCGCGGTCGAACAAGCTATTTGGTTTTCAGTTTAACCCACAAATTACATTGTAAAATGTAAACCAAATAGCTTAACTTATATTGTCACTTACGGGATATCTTCCGTGATTATTTATTGTTTTGGGCTCCCGATATTTCGACGCTGTTGCAAGCGCCATGAACGATAAAACATGTATGACAAAACATGTCCTATCAGAATACTAGCGCCGTGACGTTTTTTAATGTTACAGCACCATGCTGAGATATTTGGCTTCGTACAGGACCAGTTTCGTATCTTTTTATTATTAACTAGCTGTTGCCCGCGACTTCGTCCGCGTAAACCACCCTTGTCACATAGGGGTATAAAAGAAGCCTTCGACTTGTTCTCTGACATAGCAAGTATACACAAAAAAAAAAAATATTAAATCGGTGAAGTCGTTTCGGAGGACTTCGATAACAAACAATGTGACACGAGATTTTGATGTATTAGATACGAGTAGCTTTGTCTGCGGCTTTGCTCGCGTTGAATTCGGGGTAATTTTAATAAAAAAATGAAAGAATTTCATTGCGCTTATAAAAAAGAGTAAGTAAAATTCAAGATCCAGCAGACTTTTAAAGATATACATATCTGAGTTGCTCATAAATTAGTTGGTTTCAAAGCAGAACAGAGGAACTTTTCAGAAGTATTGTGTAAAATCTTAAATTATTGTCTAGGATGGAATTACTATGCCCGGTAAATTACATAACGATACGTAGCTACGAGGACAAACAAAAATTAAAGAAAATTTAGATTTGTGTTCAGTGAAAACCATGAAAACGACACCCATGAAGGAAAAACGAAAAAAAATCCTAGGTACCTTCTTGGATTTTCATTTTGACCTTATTTTTGTTATCAACGACTCCGAAAACCACACAAACGACACCCATGACGGAAATATTAAAAAAAGAACACTAGACGGCATCTTGGATTTTCATTTTGACCTCATTTTCGATATCAGCGACCTCGAAAACCATGTAAACGACACCCGAGATGGAAAAACAAATACTTTTCCTGGGCGCTATCTTGTATTTATCAATAGGAGTACTCTTGTGAGGTTTCGAATGAAATAGTCTTACCAATCTTGTTTCCCCTTAGAAACATTTGAGGCCCGTTTCACCCCTTGGAGGGTAAATTTTGAAAAATTCTTTCTTAGTGCACCCCTAGACTACATAAGAAACCTACTTGCCAAATTTGGAATCAGTAGACCCAGCAGTTTGGGCTGTGCGTTGATTTTTAGACTTCGTCACCCCATTTACCCCTCTTAGGGGTTGAATTTTGAAAAACCTGAAACCCGTTTCTACTCATTTATCAATAGGAGTACTTTTGTGAAGTTTCGAATGAAATAGTCTAACTTATCTTGTTTCCCCATACAAATTTTGGAGGCCTGTTTCACCCCTTTAGAGGGTGAATTTTGAAAAAAAAATTCTTAGTGCACTCCTAGACCACATAAGGAACCTACTTGCCGAATTTGAAATCTGTAGACCCAGCGGTTTGGGCTGTGCGTTGATTTTTACACTTTGTCACCCCATTTACCCCTGTTAGGGGTTGAATTTTGAAAAAAAAACTGAAACCCGTTTCTTCTCATTTATCAATAGGAGTACTCTTGTGAAGTTTCGAATAAAATAGTCTAACTAATCTTGTTTCCCCATACAAACTTTGGGGCCCCGTTTCACCCCCTTAGAGGGTGAATTTTGAAAAATCCTTTCTTAGTGCACCCCTAGACCACATAAGGAACCTTCATGCCAAATTTGGAATCTGTAGACCCAGCGGTTTGGGCTGTGCGTTGATATATCACCCAGTCAGTCAGTCAGTCAGTCAGTCAGTTTACCATTTTATATATATAGATTTTTATCAATGTTTAATTTTTATAATCAGTTATACCGTTAATTTTTATTTGTTTTGTCCTGTGCGGGCTAATAATTGCTTTGTAACCGACTTCCAAAAAGGAGGAGGTTCTCTATTCGACTGTATGTATTTTTTTTTTATGTGTGTTCACCGATTACTCGAAGACGTCTGAACCGATTTGAAAATTCTTTTTTTGTTTGAAAGGGTATACTTCCAAGTTGGTCCCATAGAAATATTGTAATGATCTGATCACGAACTTCGGAGATATGGAACGGAACTCCTCAATAAATGATCGCAAATGGACTGGGATTGCTGAAATCTATTGTCTGTCTATTGTTTACACCAGTTCATAACATAACATCACGCCACCGCACCGGTACGCTGTGAAGGGGTAAGCACAAGTGAACCACTAAAAAGTGAAAAATAAAAACTTTTTTGCAAAAAATAGAACCGACTTCAAAAAAGTGAAAAATAACTTTAGCTTCAGAAGTCGGTGACAAAAAAACTTAATAAATCAATCAAACAATGGTCACCGACTTCTGAAGCTAAAGTTATTTTTCATTTTTTTGAAGTCGGTTCTATTTTTTTGCAAAAAAGTTTTTATGCTTTCTTTATTCGGCCTGCATCAAAAGATGGATATGTTTCTGTTTAAATGTTTTGATGATGTTACTCGTATTTTGATAGTATTGTCCCACATATTCTTACTGAAAATCGTACATCAGTGATATTTATCGATTTTAATTGACCATACGAGATGTTTTGATTCCCAGCAAATTCTTATTATTCCACGATCAAAACACTAACAAAAAATTAAAGTAACACGACAGTCAGAGGTCACAAACCTAGTAAAAAGCGTCCACAAAAACGGGATCAACGAGAATTTCGTCATAAAGTACCGACTTAAGCAGGAAGAAGCTGCGAATTATTATAACCGTCGCTTGTTGCTTTTGTACTTTATAACGTGAAATTGCGGCATCCACATTACCGGAATAAGTTAGCGCAATGCGTAAAATACTCGTAGCTTTGGGTTGAGGACCCCTGTACTCGTACGGTTGGTTAACGATACAATTGTTTTGGTAAGTGAAACTTCAGGGATTTTATTGTTTTTGTGGTAATCTAGATTGTTTGATGTGAATGACGATATTATTACACATGTGGGGGCTATTACTGAATACGATGTACAACTGGTACATTGTGGTGGTCTTTTCAGTTTATATTGTAAGTTATCATCATCATCATCATCATCTCAGCCGAAAGACGTCCACTGCTGGACATAGGCCTCCCCCAAGTGTCGCCACATTGACCGGTCCCTTGCGACTCGCATCCACCGGATTCCCGCAACCTTCACCAGGTCATCGGTCCACCTAGTGGGAGGTCTTCCAACGCATCGTCTTCCGGTTCGCGGTCGCCACTCCAGAACTTTTCGGCCCCATCGACCATCCGTTCTGCGAGCAATGTGCCCTGCCCACTGCCACTTAAGTTTAGCAATTCTTCGGGCTACGTCGGTGACCTTGGTTCTCTTGCGGATGTCTTCATTTCTGATTCGATCACGCAAGGAAACTCCGAGCATAGCCCTCTCCATTGCCCTTTGGGTGACTTTAAGCCTTTTGATAAGGCCCATTGTGAGCGACCACGTTTCGGTCCGTATGTAATCACTGGCAACACACACTGGTCATAGACTTTCGTCTTGAGACACTGCGGTAAGTTGGACGAGAAGATACCGCGCAGTTTCCCGAACACTGCCTAGCCGAGTCGGATTCTACGATTGACCTCTTTCTGCTTATCTGCTTTTTTCTTTTTCTCTTTCTTTCTTTGCTGGGTATAGGCCTCCCTTTTCTTGTGCCAAAAGAGTAAAGCTTTCTTTATTATCATTTTATTAATTAACTAGTTTATACCCGCGGCTTCTTCCTCGTGGAGTTTGTTTATTGTCCCACGGGATCGTCAAGGTAAAAGGTCTGTGTGCCAAATTTCATACAAATCCGTTCCATGTTAAAAAAAAAAAACAATTTATTTCAGATTTACGGAATCCATAGAAAAATGCGTGAAAGGGTAACAAACATCCATCCATTCATCCATCTAAACAAACTTTCGCATTTGTAATACAGGCTGTAAACAACCTCATCACGGAGCTGTTAACCAAGCATTCAGTACATCAAACTAAGTAACTTTACGCAAAAAAAATGGCTGGGAAACTTTTTTTTTTTGGGGTGATAAATCATGTGTTGTGGTAGAACTCAATGTAACGCACTCCAAAACATTGTGCTGATAGATGGATTGATTAGTACACAGGGTCCAAAGTAAAAATCTAACATAAAACTTGTATTTAAAAAAAAAACTTTTCAGAAAGTTTGATTGATGACCCCCAATAGCTCCGTAAGTAAAAGGTTCCCAGGTTCTTGTAAAACAAAAAAAAGGAACGCAATGACGGGAAGAATATGTGCCTTTCGGCTTCTTTAAGAGGTTTTTTACACCCCTTAAGAAGTGGGATATTTCTGTTCCCTACATTCGCACTCAAAACGAGCACAGTAATCACCACTTACGAGTTCCTAATTACAATACAAACAAATTTTCAAGTTAATTAACTCGCGAATCCATGCTAATATTCACCATGAAATATAATTCGAGCATGTAATTTATTACGCCTGTCAGTTTGAGATAAATCAATGAGGTGATGATATTTGAGAACGTCAAACAAAAGACTGTTTGTCGAAGCCGGCTGAACTGAAACCGAGTATAATGTTGTCGAAGGGACAATTTAAGGTTGCTCAAATCGCTGTATCCCAGTAGTTCCATTTTGTAGTTCCATTTTCTAGTTCCATTTTCTAGTTCCATCTGCACGGACTAAATTAATTGATACTTCATTGGTGGAAACTTGTAACGTTACAAACTTAATGTGAATTTTCTAGAAGGTGGATTGCTAACTAATTCTCTTTAATTTCTTTTTGTTGTTTTCTGTGAAAATTTCAACCGTCTGCCTATTACGGGTCATGAGACATAGCCCGCTGACAGACAGACGGACAGACGAACGGACAGCAGAGGCTTAATAATACAGTCACGTTGCTTACTCTTCGGGTACGGAACCCAAAAAACTGGCATGTGTACCACGTAATTAAGCATTATACATGTGCGAGTATGTGCTGAAGGATAAGTAAAGATATTTTTAAGCAAACTAATACATTAAAGACCGTACCGAACAACGAAGTATTTAAACTCAGAGGAAGTGCGACTATGGAATCCTACTATAATTTATTATAAATGCAAGTGAGTAATGGATGTATGTTACTCTTTCACGTAAAAACTGCTGTACGGATTTGGATGAAATTTTGCACACAGATAGTTTATAACCTAGATTAAAACATAGGATACTTTTTATCTCGATAGTAAGATCCCATGGGACAATTATAAAACTTCACGCGGGCGAAGCCGCTGGCAGAAGCTAGTATAGAATAAAATAGCGCAGAACTTGAAAACAGATGCAAACGTCTAAAAATAAACTCTCTCGCACCTTGGTCGACATACTCCCCACAACATAAACTCTCGTCAACATCAACCCTAAAACGGGCAGCGCAGCTCTTTTCACCGTTTGGTATAATCAATAAACCTGTTGATCAAACAGCCCGATAAAACATGCTCCACACTAATATTAGTCGGTATTAGGCTCGAATACCGCAGTGCCACAATGTCGGCTAGATAAGGCAGCTTTTATAGCTCGGGGTACGATTATGGAGGGTTAAAATGACGTGGCACAAAAATGTTGTGAAGTCCATTTCGTTTACCAATTTTGGTGAACAGAAATTGATGTTTGTGCCTTAGTGCTTTTGCAGTAATAATGTTAGTTCTCGTTGATACAATATCATTATTAAGGTCATAGTACACTATACCGGCACCGCACCAGCACCGCAACATTGGGCAACGGGCAAGCAAGCGGACAGCGTGCTTACAGCGCGCCGACCGCATTTATGTCTGCGCGCCGACTGCGCGCCGTTTGCGAGTCGAGTTGTATGGTAGCGGCAACTGCGCTGATTGCTCGCTGTAAGCTATTTATATCAATGACGTATTATAAATAGACGCGTCATGCATGAACATCACAGCTGTCGAAAACAGCGTAAATACTGTCGGTAGCTAGATAGCACGAAGAAAGGGAAAGAAAATTAAACGTCATCTACGGAATTTTTGTTGTTAAAGAGAGATAAATTTATTTCTTTAATTCCGTTGTCATTCTGTGGTGCATGCTCATTGGCGCGTGACTTACCTCAGGCGCCAGCCGCCATTAGAAGGCATCGAAAATAAAAACTTTTTTGCAAAAAATAAAACCGACTTCACACAAAAAAGTGAAAAATAACTTTAGCTTCAGAAGTCGGTGACCTTTATTTGATTGATTTAGTTTTTTTGTCACCGACTTCTGAAGCTAAAGTTATTTTTCACTTTTTTGTGTGAAGTCGGTTTTATTTTTTGCAAAAAAGTTTTTATTTTTCACTTTTTAGTGGTTCACATGTGCATACCCTTTCACAGCGTACCAGCGTGATTTTTTGTTATGAACTGGTGTAAACAAATAGACAGACATGAGATTTCAGCAATCCCAGTAAGAGACACACATTTGCTACATTTAATGAGGAGTTCCGTTGCCTTTCTCCGAAGTTTTTCTTCTAATCTTTACCAAATTTAAATGGGATCACTCCGAGAAAGTAGTCTTTCTAAAGTCTTTCTCCAGGATCCCATTATCAGGATCCTGACTTGATGATTATGGGACCTTCTGGGAAGTATACCCTTTCAAACAATTAAAAAAACCCAAATATCCGGATAGCCTTTAAAAGATTTGGCCGAGTATCGTTAATTTGCTTCTAAGAATTGAAGAGCTCCGTTCCTTTGTCATGGATCCCATAATCAGAACCTAACCAAATTCTCATCAAACTACCCTTGAAGTACCCTTGCCAATAAAATAAAAAAAAAACAATACATGTCAAGGTAATAGGCTTATCCCCAATAAATGGAACTTAATACACCTAACTGTCGAAATCTGGGAATATTGTACACATCTGCGTACCCCCTCAGAGCATACAGGCGTGATGTTACGTCATGATGTTGTATAAACAATAAACATTCAAGCGATTGCAGCAGTTACTGCAGATTTGCCGTGTATTTTTGAAGAGTTCCATTGTATATCTCCGAAGATCCGGATCAGATCTTCAGCAAATTAAAATGTAACCACACGGAAAGCACCAGCTTTCAAATTAAAAAAGAATCATCAAACTCGGTTCACCCAGTCGAAAGTTATGAGGTAACAAACACAAAAAAAAAAAAAAAAAAAAAAAAAAAAAAAAAAAAAAACATACAGACGAATTGATAACCTCCTCTTTTTGGAAGTCGGTTAAAAATAAAACAAAATACATTTTTCTTGATACTTACGCATGAAATGATACTTTTCTATGTTTCACAGTTAAAGTATAGTTTTTACATGTCCTAAAAACACAGGACGGCATTTTTTTTTCGTTGTTTGAGGAAGTTATACACAAAAGTTATTTTAATATCACGTACCTACTGCCGCGACACTGGTTGGTACGCGACTAAATGAAAGTCCGGCAATTGCCTTGCATTCACGTTGCCACTACAGAGCGCGGGAGCGCTATAGTTTTATATATCATTGATTAATATACACATTATGAAGTATATTATGCGACACACGATTTAATGCTCTAATTTGCGTGGCAAATTAATTGCTTGGTTGGAGCGGTGTCGGTGCGGTGCTGGTATAGTGTACTAAGTACACTATACCAGCACCGCACCGACAGTACATTGTACACTGTACTATGACCATTAGTCTACGTAGTGGCGGTACTATATTTCATACGAACCTAAAAGCTTGCCCTTATAACCGCACATTCTGTTTGCTTCATAATTATGAGCTTGCCGAAGAGTGTTGGTACCTAGGCACGCCACTGCGTCTACAAATGGTTGTTTGGGCCCACGCGGTAGGTTACGGTCCTCTCTCATATAGGAAGGCCTGTGTCCCAGCAGGGGGTGCATTAAAAGCTTATTTGTAAGTCCTAGTGCCTATACTAAATGTGTTTCTAGTTTAAACTTTTGATGGTGTACTGTTTTTTTTTGGAGAGCAGTTATGTGATGTCCAGATTAACTTTAGCAGTCAGATTTTTTATAAGTGAAGACTTGTAAATGTCTGTCAGTTTCACTTATTATTTTTATTCTGTCTTGTAACATATTACTTTTCTATAATCCATCACCCGCCTAGCCTCTTCCCAACTATGTTTGGGACGGCTTCCAGTCTTACCGGTTGCAGCTACTTACTGCCTATCTGGGCTCCACAATCCAGTTAGTACCGGGTACCCCTTGGTAAGACTGGTTGTTAGACTTTTTAGGCCACTGACTACATGACGACTGTCAAAGATCTACAAATGACAGCCGGGACCAACAGCTAAACGTGTTTTCCGAGGCACGGAGGAAACTCGGTATGTAATGAGTGGCCACCCATTCACAGACCAACCTAGGAAAGCACGGCTTAACCTAAAGGTCGACCCAAGCGGATGTCATTCCGCCACGAGCTCCTCATAGTTTTCTATAATTCATAAATAAATAAATGATTGTGTAGGGAACAATGCTGTTGACTCCGTTGCCGCGTATTTGAAGCACAGTATTTATCTACATTCTCGGGTGTTTATTATGATATAAGATTTAGTATGGAAGTCCATCTCTCAGATAGGAGTGGCAGAGACGTCGCACAAAATTAAAACTTTGGTTCAGAAATGAAAGTGGTGAAAATGTGTTCACCATCGTTTTCAAACCACAATCATTATTAAACCATTTGAAATACAACACACGACTAGAAAATAGGTTTTCGTATTTTTATTCAATTCTTCCGTATAATTGTATACGTATTTAAATAATTACAGGGCTGAAGGCCGCTGAAAACGCTACAATGAGTGTAAACCGCCCAAGTTTTATTTATAAAACTGCGGCCAACTCACATAGAAAGGAATTTGTTTGTTGTAAGCAAATACTACCTACCTAAACCGTTTTTCTTTTGTATTTTATTCGTTTTAAAGGGTTGAAATAAAGTAGGATTGAATTATGTAGGACAAAATCTTATGTTTGTCTTCAGAGTCCTATTAAATAAGAAATACTTTGGGAAATTGGGACATATTTTTTACGTGCATAGGGAAAGAATATTGGCTCTTTTTGAATTAAAAAATTAGGGACTTAGGGAAAATCTTTCTAAGTTATGACTTGAATCTGAAATTAGGTTTGGTTTGGTTCGGGTTTGGGTTTGGTTTGGGTTTGGGTTTGGGGTTGTGTTTGGTTTGGGTTTGGTTTGGTTTGGTTTGGTTTGGGTTTGGTTTGGTTTGGTATTGGGCTTGGTTTGGTTTGAGTGTATAACATCATTCATTGCCTCATTGGTCGAGTGGTCGCAAGCGACTGCTGAGCATTAGGTCCTGGGTTCGATTCCCGGATCGGGCAATAGGCTCGTCCCTATTAAATAAGACTTAAACATAACTGGCGAAATATGGGTGGACTATTACGTAAACCTCTGCTTAAACCTACGGGGATTACAGCCGTATTTTTATTTAACATTCCTATTTCATAGAACCTACACTCATCACCAAAACAAGTGTTAATACACAATCAGATTAACCGTCCAAGATTATCATGAAAGCTGTCTGAAGCTTCCCATTTTAGCAGTCACCTCACGTGGGGACACTTGGGGGGAACGCACCTTGCATAGCTGATCACCCGACACCTTTGCCCCGAAGTTGGGGTAGCTCGGTTAAATTGAGTGTCTGAACTTTGTTTTCACTTACATCTCGAATTACATGTGAGGAATGAGATTATAGGGACCTCTGTGTTTCTAGCTAGGTTGCAATGTAGTTGGGGACCGTATTTTGGATCTTTTTGTCGTCTCGTGTAGGTTTTGGTACGTCATTCTGTACTGTATTTAGTGGACATTTCCGTGTTTGATTTAAAAGGGTTTTGACAGACGGGACGGGGAATCTGTTTTTCCTTTTGAGTTGCGGATAGCAAATGTGACTTCTGAAAATAAGTTATCTGACACCAACGCACGGTGTTCCATCCACCCTGTATTTAATTTACTTAAACATTACATTTTGATTCCATTTTATATCATTTCAATAGATCATGCACAAAGTCTCGCCTTTCTCCAATTAACACTCTTACTTTAATTACACTCACAAACCTAATTATATTGTTAATTTTATTAGTCCCACAAATAAACAATTAAAATGTCAATTGGCTTAAATTACAAAACACAGCCCAATTCAAGAATAATGACGAAATAAACGAGTTCTTTGCTCACTTAACGAGAGAGCTCGGTTAAACCCGGTAATATGTTTACCCGGGTCAAATTACCAGTGTTTTCATAAAAACTTCACGTAGGACGCTCCGGATATCCAGCTATCATGTTCTGTCAAGCACTTGTTGATCGAATTTGACGTCTGAACTGGTTAATCCAAATTACCCGGGTGGCAATTACCGGGACTCCAATATTGGATTAAAACAGACGCTTGACATTCTGATAGTTGAGAATTTGAGTTTGAACATCAGGGTTGCCAAATTCCTTTATATGTGTGACATTAAGCAATGAAAAGTATAAATGGTATCGATTTATAATTATTTTCAAAGACTTTCTTGATATTATGATGATTATATGACTTTGGGTTAAGCTCCGCTCTCATTAATTCCTTTTTCTTTCAAATCTACCTTCATGAAATCTATCCGACATCCATACTGTTTTCTTTGGTCTTGCCTTCCCTCTCAATCTACAAACATTTATCTCTCATCTCCTTTTAAAATTGGTAAAATAAAAGCGATTAGTTTCAGTTGCATGCTCGCCAATGTATTAATTACGAATGAGATTAATTGCCCCCGTCTATAATTTTAAAAGGTCATTATCAACTAAAGTAAAGCAATTTATTATACAAGATCCTTCACAATTCACCAAACTTCTACCACTCCAAAAAGGGCTTAAAAGCGACACTCACA
Source organism: Xestia ashworthii (assembly GCA_950022955.1). Classification (NCBI taxonomy): domain Eukaryota; kingdom Metazoa; phylum Arthropoda; class Insecta; order Lepidoptera; family Noctuidae; genus Xestia; species Xestia ashworthii. Next base: position 7,438,062 of record OX465563.1, read on the forward strand.
TCTACACTGCTACCAAAATTATGCGCAAACTCAGCTCATGTATGAGCAACAAAATCAGTTTGCATCAGCGACGGCTGAATCAATCATGTAAGTCGCTTACTTGCGTTTACGTCACCGTTATAAATGATCTCGTTAGTGTGCGCGATAGTACCACCATATCTACGAACATACGGTGTAAGCACATGTCCTGTCTGCGAAGTACGGACGGCTGTAATTTACCGTCGGGTTTGAAATTTATATCTGGTGCATTGTTGTAAGTGGTTGGTGCTGTTGTCGCATTAATGTTTGATACTTATAGGTTTATTACCGTACTTCTTTAATATTGTATTAATATGTGGGTTCTGTTAAGAATGGTTCGCAATTTGAAATACGATTGGTCATTTGCCTTTTTTTAAAACATTTATTCCTGTTATGGCCTAGCGGTGGCCCAGTGGTGGCAGCCCCGACTTCCGAACAGTGAGTCGTGGGTTCAAACCCAGGTAGGCGCAATACTTTGTGTATTTTATTAACCTTTCAACACCCCTACTCTCAAAACGATGAAGGAAAATATCGTGAGGAAACCGGCATGTCCTAGAACCAAAAAAATCGAAGACATGTGACGTCTACCAATCCGCACTGGGTGCACCCGCAGGGTGGATTATTATAGCCCATTCTCTCTCATAGGGGGAGGCCAGTGTCCCAGCAGTGGGAACATTAATAGGCTGATGTTAATGAGGATGATGATACCTGCTGTTCACTCTCTTTGACATATTCATGGCATTTCAATTAGTTCACGTTCACAAAATACCCAAATCCTTTTTGGTCAGCATAATTATCCAATCCGCCATGACTGGTTTAAAACAGTTTTCTAAGCTACTAAATTAAAAAATACTCTGTTAATAATCACCGTTGAACATTTAATTTAACTTTTTCCTAAAAAAGTTTCAAATTCTTCAAAGGTAACCAAGACTTCCGTCCTGAAAACAAACCAATTTAAGTTGTCAGTTATTCATGAAGGCGAGACTAAAACCGGATATCCGGTTACAACGCCGGTGGTAGTCGCGATGGGCTGTGAATGTTAAATGGATGCACTTTAATACCGGCTTTATGTTAGCTTTTGAATGAATTGGGGACTTGTACCCTAAAGGAGGAACAGCAGAGAACTAAGGATTAGTTTCAGTGTGACTGTAATTTTTTTACTTAACTACGGCGAACCCAAACGAAAGGGTTATGAGTTTAGCTGTCTTATGTAGCGGCTAAACTATTCATCCAATTTTGAAGAATAAGTAATAATTTTAACCGACTTCACCAATAGGAGGATTTGATTTTACGTTTAAGGGTCGTAGCACACGTATCAAATTGGAAAGGGATCGTCACCGTATCAACTCAAGCCGTTCAGTATTATTTGTATGAAACTCCCTACTGCAACGCACACTAATCGGAACCGTAACGTAATCGCCTCGCCTCGGGACAAGCTCACGAACCGCGGTGCGGTGCGTTGTCGACTTGCAGTCCCCGCGCTTACGGTTCTCCGTACCCTAGCTTACGGCTCTCCGTACCCTAGCTTACGGCTCTCCGTACCCTAGCTTACGGCTCTCCGTACCCTAGCTTACAGCTCTCCGTACCCTAGCTTATGGCTCTCCGTACCCTAGCTTACGTCTCTTCGTCCACGCCGTGCGCTGCACTTAACGTTCGGATTTAAAATGATTGAACTAGTGCCGCCCAACCGTCAACCAACTTTCGGCGAGCCGTAAGCGCGGCGTCGCCTAGCTGTAGCCGAGTCGACGTGCCGGAGCTTTAGATCCACTTACGTTACACGTTACGTGGACGCCTGTTTGACGCCAAAGGGAAAGGCGAGACGGTGTCGATCCCTTTCCGAGTTGATAACTACGACCTTTAAACCCCGAATTTAAATAGAGCATGATGTTTCAGTAGTCGGGTTGTTAGTATTAGGTTCCAAAACAAATTCTTGTTGAAGATTTAAGTAATAGTCCCAGCATTACAAAATACATCATTTTTTTTATTTTTAGGTACTATATTTATACACAGCTCTACAGGCCTGTAGGGTTCATGTGAGTTCGCCGTTATTACTTAACCCCAGAGAAAACAATATTTATTTGGAATAAGCCTAATAATTCAGAACGAGCAATAAGTTACAATAACATACGACCTCGCACAGGGTGTACTCAGGGGAGAACCAAAACATTTTATATAATGGTCGAAAGTCTGTGGACGTCCCTTGTGGTGGACAGGAATATTGTAAAGGAAGTGAAATACTTCTGTTGCAACCTTAGCGTTAGGCGCGTTAGTGTTTTGGTTTGTTTATTGACGTCACCATCTGCCTACGTTGTGGGTCCGTGGCTTACGCCCCCAGTGGTCGAGGCACCTGTGGCCGACGCCCCCGATTATATTTCTTTAATTTAAAACAATTTTTGATCAAATCTACTGCCAGGCACAAAAATGTTTTACAAGGGGTTGTTTGGGTCGTCTTTCAGGCAAGTCTTTTACATGGAGCGACTGCCTATCAGACCACCACCTGATAGGCAGTCGCTCCACTGACCGATACTCTCTGGTCATAGTAATTGTCAGACATTTGGGCCACTCGTGACAGCCGAGACCAACTTAACGTGCTTTCCGAGGCACGGAGGAAACTTGGTATGTAATGGGTGGACACCCGTACACAGACCAACCTAGGCAAGATTGTTCCGAGCGACTGTTATAATTTAGCCACGACCTCCACGGTTTTTTACTGAAGTAACTAGATCAATAACATTTCAGCCAACTTATCTGTGCAGGCAGGAAAAGCAGAACTAAAATAAATACACGAAGGTTGCATTATGGGCCGGTCACATTTCCAGGATGGGTCACGACAGTTGGGCTTGAAAACGATCATCGTCTCAGAGGCAAGAAACAAGCGTGACGATTAAGACAGAATAGGCTAATAAAAAAAATTTGTAATTCTCAAAAGGAATCAACAGATTAATGTGTTCTTCTAATCCTCAATGTGTTTTGTGACGATCAAAAAACTCTACGTGCCAACGACGGCAAAGAGTATGGAACAAGGAGACTTGTTGCGCCGCCACCAAATAAATTAGGATTAGGACAGATGGATGATGATGATCCACGGATTGCGCGCAACAAACGTAACTTCATTTTGTACATTCAAGTAACCCGCGTGGCGTCGCGAGGTTGATATTAATCGTTGACGTTCACACTTTCATATATTACAGACAATTTATAATGAACAAATGTAATTGTTACTATTTATCCGTACAGTTGGGTGTTAGGTAAAATTAGGGATACACTTTAAGGAAGTGTAGTTAATATTAATGAGAATGAACCACTTTTACTATCAACGAACACTGAAATGTACAAATAAATTGGCAAGTTTTTATGTGAATCGGACCTTCCGCTACCGTGTGGGTAAGACGTTATCCTCTCCCCATCCTATCCGTGCCGGAGTCCCTCAGGGCTCCGTTATCTCTCCCCTCGCGTTCACGTTGTATACTAGTGACATCCCCAAGAACAAGAAGGTTCAGTCAAAGTATAAAAAAAGACAAGTAGGGTATCTTCATAGAAACGCCCCGCGCGCGGCTTGTATGTGTGCGTCATACTATCTTTACGTCGCCGCACGCACACTCTAACAAAATCTCGACCCGTGTCTTACTGCCGCCAGTCGAGGCTTGCACACCGCACAAAGTTCGCGCGTCACGGCATAAAGGCATACGTAAATAAATTAAAAATGGGTGATTATCGCAGGAGAACCTATTGCTGTGTGTATGGGTGTCTAAATAATTCAACTATTCCAGAGTTGTATCTGTTCAGATTACCTACTGAACAGGAAAGGTAAGCAAGTCGCTTATTCTAGCATATAATTTATTATTGATGATGAGATACCTAGTTAAGTATTTGTTTGTTGTATTAGTCTTCTATTAGACAGACGAAGTAGGCAGGTCTACTTTCCCACTAGAATGTTAGGTAGGTAGGTACTTGATCTGACAATAGATTCTTTGACTTTGTTAACGTTGAGTTATATCGATTTCTCAGTATTTTAGGTAGGTATAGTAACTAAGTCCATATTTAAAGTTATAAAATAGGTACGTAATTTAAAATGATTGACGAATAGGGTAGACGACAAAAGAAATCTAATTAGGTAGTCCGTCAGTTAGACAAACCAAAATTTACGAACGTGACGCCTTAATATAATTTTGAATGAGTTTTGAATGACGTCACGAGCCCCCACTCCCGAGTTTTGCTGCGTTTTATCTTAGTATTGACCATTGAATTACAAAACCAAAAAAGTACGTGTCCATTATTAAAAATTATCCATCAAAATTTTGTGTTTTGAAAACTTGTGATAGGTACCTACCTACCTAATAATTTTATGTCGTAAATAAGTATTTTTTTGATGGTATCTTATTGGAATTTTCATAGTATTATGATGAATTAGCATCATCACAATTTTTAAGTCCAATAAGACCAAGAAAAATGTAATTTAAAGTTTTGTGTCACATATTTACGTAACTTGAAAAGGTGATTTTTTGTTAATTAAGATATGACGTTGAAATTAGTGTAAAAACGTTGGACTTGGCTTAAAACCGATATCCATGCAAAAATCATGTAAATCGGTCCAGTAGTTTAGGAAATATAAGGTAAAACAAATAGTAAACATTGTGTTCATCGTAAATTTCACACTCTTTGTTGTAGAATATTTTTTTTGATAATAGTTTTTTGATCATATAGTCACATAGTCATTTAGGTCACATAGTTTTTTGGTGGTTTTACGATGTTTTTTTATACAATATTTTAGTCACTTTACTCCACTTTTTATGATAGATACCTAATGTAGGTATATTAAATGTGCTTTCCATTCCAGACGCCTTCAGTGGCTGCGCTTAATTGACCAACAAGTTTTTATTGTAAGATTTTAACTTTACACACCTTCACGACCCGTACTATTCAATCCATTCATCAGAATAATGTTTTGAATGCGTTACATTGCGTTACAATCGTTTGAAAGATAGACCCATCCCCACCCCTCTAAATTTTAAAATAAGAGGGTAAAAAAAAATATGCTGTAGATCTCAATGAAAACCAGACAACACATTTCTAGGCACTGAATTTAAATTTAGCTAAAAGTGACAACCCTGAGACAGGCAAGTACGGTAGGTTATAACGCGGATTGAGCTTTAGTTGCACTACTGCTCCTATTTATACTATGGTTCAGTTAGCCCTATTTGCCGACGACACGGCAATTTACTACACCGACCGTTCTCAGACTAACATCCGTCGCATCCTCCAAACAGCTGTCGACTCGCTCGGCGCTTGGTTCCGTAAGTGGAGGATTGAGGTTAACCCTGACAAGAGCCAGGCAGTTCTGTACTATAAGGCACGCCTTAAGCGTTCGCCAGGTCCCCCCGTCACTATGTTTGGCAAGCCTATCCCTTGGGAGAAGCAAGCCAAATATCTTGGAGTTATTCTTGACGACCATCTGTCATTCAAGGCTCATATCAAAGCAGCTCGTGACCGAGCTGCCTTCGCTATGGGCCGACTCCATTTCATGATCACTAGGAAGAGCAAGTTGTCACTCAAGTGCAAGTTGCGTCTTTACACCGCAGTCATCCGTCCCATCATGACATACGCTTGTATCGTATTCGCTCATGCCCACCCGCGTCATATCCACATGATGCAGACCTTGCAGAACCGATTCCTCCGTAAAATCACCGGTGCCCCCCCGTACGTCCGTAACGACAGTCTACACGTAGACCTTAGAATCCCTACCGTTAAGCAGTTCATGAAACGCCTTTCCAAGCGTTACTTCGACACTGCCATCAAACATAGGAACCCCCTAATCGCATCGGCCGCCCGGTACGACCCATCGCGTATTAGCTCAGTCCAACGTCCGCGTCACACCTTAGTCACCGCCGACGATCCGATCACTATCTTGCAAGAGAGTAGGAAAGATACCAGTACAGTTCGTAGATTGTACAAATACAAACCGAAGACATTCCGACCTCGCCGCCGAGGTCCGGCGCGTAATCCCAAGTCAATCCCTCCCCGACCCTTGCCCGAGCCAGCCCGCGATGCTGAGCCTTTAGCAATAAAACAGTCCCTAAATAATGACAATCAGATCCAGCCTGTCCCTTTGCTGCCCCCAGCGACGCCCTAAGCCGAGGTCCGTACCCCACAGGGGGTGCCCTTAGAGCGCTGTCGCTTAGTTTTTAGTCATTTTTGCCCTGGCTGGAGGCCTAAAATTCAAGGCATCCACAGGACTTGCCCGGTTAAGCAGAAGCCAGTCTTCGTAGACTGAACTGCGAGATGCCCTACACAAAAAAAAAAAAAAAATTATGTGAATCGGGCTGTAGCTATTGTAAATGCGAATGTTTGAATTCAGGAATGTTTAACGGCTTAGAGATAGATGGTCTGGAACAGCACGTCATCACTTTTTTTTCCCACCCATTCACATCAAAATTTCCACGCGAATAAAGTCGCGGGTAACAGCTGGTTTAATCTCTAATTCTAAAAAAAGGAAAAAATAAAAATACTCACTCAGCCTCTTCGATAGTCTCCGACATGGCAAGGAAGACACAGTTGAGCAGAATGGTAGCCATGACGAAGTAATCGAAGTACTGGTTAGTGGAGAGGTAGACACAGGCCCGACGCACTGGAGACCACGGGGAGTACCAGAACAGGGACCTCGTGGCGGTGAAGCGGTGGATGTAGTTCTTTCGGAAACGTTTTGATACCACGCAGAAAGTCTGGAACAAAGAGAAATGGAATTAGTTTAGATGTTGTAGATATTATTGACATTATTTACAAACTAAAACAATAATAATAATAAGCACTGCCTAGTGAAGGCCTCTTCTCAATAGAGAAGACATTGATAGTAATAAAAATATGTACAAGTATCAAAAGGGCGATAGGGCGTCAAAAAATTCGTCCCCATCGTTGCCTACAGGAAAAGTGCCCAGAAGGCTGGCAGCATTGCCACGTTAGATGGCTATGCTGATTCTGTGGCCAAAAAAAAGGCCCGCCTTCTGGTCACGCTTGGCGATATTCTAGATGAGAAGATACTGTGACGATTAAAGAGCATAGACACGGAGGCAGGTCCGCGCGGGTAGATGTGTCACTGCACTAGACTTGTTTATAGATGATACTCTATGACTAGACGGTTGTCGCGGGAACCGAGCGGACGTGCACCCGTTTGCATTCCACCAAATTGTTGTTTTATTTAACTTCCATCTGTGTTACCTTTTGTAACGAGTGAACGTTACAGATACACTGCAGAAAGGGGTGTTAGCTTAGATCTTAAAAATAACTATTTTTTCAGGTCAAAATGTACGTAATAAACCTAGTTGATATTGTGCACGTATAGTAGACACAACTGATGAGAATCTTTAGTTGGTCTTAGCATGAGTCTAAGCACTACTATGACAAAAGCAGATGATTCTTTTTTTAATGTAGGTGCTTCTACTGTTTTGAAACCAATTGATGAAAAACACAGTTGTTTTTTTTTATCTCGATCCATACTACTAGCTAACGGAATAGTACTACCAGTAGTTAAACAGATGTACCTAATATCTAAAATAGGGACTTGTAGATATGACACGTTTCAAGCTACTGTAAATTTTACAAATATTTCACTGTTTAAAGACAAGCATAAAATACATCTTCCACCATACCTATCTAGACTGATTATAAACACTATCGCTTCCTAAATATCTCCATCAACGAAACAAAAGCTTGCACAAGCAACAATTATGAGGCTGGCAAATTAGCGTGGTTAATTGGCGAGCCACCTGCCACCAGCCACCAGCCACCAGCCACTCGGTCGTTAGCCATTTAGCCATAAGCCACGGAGACCTGCTACAGTTTTAATTGCCTGCGCGAATTAATACCGCGTTCGAAATAATTGTTTCGCTCTGTTTACCTGAACATTACCTTCGAAGGTAATCAGCTGCAGTTTTGTGCTGGAAACTGAGGTTTTGAATAGTGAGGTGGAAGTTTTATCGTTAAAGTAACTTGTGCTCCGCGGTTTCACCCACTGTTTGCTCGGCTCTAAAAGGTCTTTGCGTGCCATGATGTTAGATAGACTATAACTTCCCTCAAGAATTGGTCTATAGAATAGAACAACATTTGGTGTTATTGAAAGAAATGGTGAGGCACTTTCAATGAGGCCTTGTAAGGTAAGGTCAATTGTCAGGTCAAAACGGTAATTTTATACCTACTTATTTAATTTTCCTGGTGAAAGGGTAATACGGCTAAGAAAGAATAACCTAGCTAGTCAAGAGAAAGTGGTAGGTACAAAGAACTTCTTTTACTGATAACGGTTCTACTTTAAATTCGGTGAAATCACAGTCAATCAAGGCTTTCAATTGTGGTAGTCTCTGCAGTACCAAATCCGTCCATTTTGACAGACCACTAACATTAACCGCCATATTATGAGTATTGTAAAGGTTCAAATAATGAACAATACAGCTACTGGAAAACAATCATGGCCGATAACTAAATAATGCGAAATAGCAGACGACCCGTATCGCTCAACGTTTGCCGCTGATTGAAAGCACAAATTTAATAGTGAGTAGCCAATAGCAAGCCCCAATCGAATGTGGTATTTCAACATTTATTGGCTGTGATTGGCCGATGAAATTGGAACAGTTTCCTTCCGAAACAACAGAGCTTTTGATGTATAAATCCAAATTGGCGGAAACGGCTTGCTTCTTGCATCAGACCGGCAATTTGTAAAGCCGGTCACAGATATTTGCACAAGTGTAGGGCAATATTTGCAATTGGCTAAGTATATATTCGGCCGGATTTGCAATTTAGTAGCAACGAGTTTTTGGAGCACATAAACTCGTGAATCATGAATATTTGCTCAAACATTGGTAGTGATAGTTGCACTATCGTGAACTAAACGAGCGATACGTAATATTCAATCGTTAATATGTTTGACAAAAAAAGTTTCTGAGGTCCACATTTCGCAAGCCCGCAGTCTGGATTTAAGCCCAGTTGATAATAATAGGCTTGCTCCGTATTAAATCGGACACAAACGTTATTTTCGAAATACAACGGGTAAGTATACGATATGCACCTCTTCCTACACATGCTGTTATACATATTATGCAAAATTCTTCTACGAAATGTAGGGTAAGTACAAATCTTTTCGCATTATAATACCAGAGTGACCCAGCGCTAAAATTTTTCAACAGGCGACCTATGTCCGGGGTCAAAAGTTGAAAATTTCTCGTATTTTATGTCTCTGCATTCAGAAAAATCTCGCGTTGGTCATAAATCATGTCGTAAAAGGAGCGTATGTCTGTAGGTATGCTTCACCAAATTTTTACGTTTGAGGCTGGACATTATTTCACTGGGTCATTCTCGTATTAGACCATTTTCTCTAAATGGAAAAGTACTATTATTTTTTGGTCTTCTTTTTTATTGCACACAAAATTTAACATAATACACACACAAAATTAAAGTATACATGTACAACGGTGAGCTTAAGGGGCCGGCGGAGGATGCGTATTTCATACAAACGTAATACCAAAATTATTTGTAAATCAAACATATTCTCGAGGTAGTCTGTATTTATTTCGATTGAATTACAGAATATCTATGTTCCCAAATATGTTTTTTGAGAGAATAGTAATGCAAAGACGAGATAAGAGGAATTTAAATTTTCTATAGAAAACTTATTTTTCTTATAACTCTTGTTAAAATCAGTGTCCAATCAATATATACATTTGCGAACCTAGATATTCTGTAATTCAATCGAAATAAATACACACGACCTTAGGAATACGTTTAATTTACAAATTATTTTGGTATTACGTTTGTATGAAATACGCATGCTCCGCAGGCGTCTTAACCCAGAAAAAATGTTTTAAAATCCTCACACACATATAACATCAAGCCTTGCTCCAAATCAGAGTAAGCAGAGGCAATAGAACATAAACATTCAGCAACATAATTATTATGTATTCACTTTAGTTATACTGCAAAACGACCGCTCTACAAATAAATATAATTAAGTAGATCTATGTAACCTTCATCTGTATTTTATTATTTATACCTCCTTCATCTTAGAAAAAAGTTGGAGTATTGTATGAGAGTGATAAAATACAAGGCATGCTGTGCACGTGCAAGTACAACCTATACTTTTTTTTTTTGGATGTGAATTCATCAAATTAATAAAGTCTCCCACTTTGGGCGGAGCGGGAGGGAGTGTCAGACTTTTATTACTGACTAGAACCCATCCATGTTCCTTCCTCACCCTTTATGTTCCGGGGCCACGATATCTCTTTCAAACAGTCTTGCAACCCCGGCAGGAGTTGACTTCCATTTATTTCATGCCTATGTAACATTGACATAACATAATATCTCGCCTTGTTATCCCCGAAGGTTTAAGCAGGGGAGTACTTTACAATTATAGCCATATTTCGCCAGTTATGTTTACCCCATGTAACAGTCCAGGGGGCGAGCCTAGGGCCAGCAACCGGGCCCAAATCCTGACTCCGTGACTGGTACTGAAAAAAAAACTCTGATGGAAAAACCCAAATCAAACCCAAGACTTCATGCTCAGCAGTCGCGTTTGACCACTAAATCCACGAGGTAGTCAATGCCGCGAAGGTAAATTTTGACATTAATGCCTAGGGCGTCGATATCTAATCTTTGGAATTTGTATCTTGTTACCATGGGCTAAGTATGAATTTACGTTCACTAAAGATTAAATTTTAATGCCCTGACGTGCCGTCCACGGTGTGCGCTGGCCTAAAAGTATATGTCAATGTCAACCTATCTCTAAAAACCGGCCAAGAGCGTGTCGGGCCACGCTCACTGTAGGGTTCCGTAGCTTCCCAGACCATTAAAAATACCAACATTTTTCGTCAGCAAAAATAACTTTGTTTTTCATAGTATTTGTATGAAAAACAAAGTTATCATTTGCGTTTTTTTGAAAAAGTGCTATATAACTCAAAAACTATTCAACTCATCAAGTTGAAAATAATTTTCCTAGAAAGTTCATATAAAGGTCTACTTCTGTGATTTTTTTCATATTTTTTAAACTTATGGTTCAAAAGTTAGAGGGGGGGGGGACACATTGTTTTTGACTTTCGGAGCGATTATTTCCTAAAATATTAATATTATCAAAAAATGATTTTAGAAAACCCCTATTCATTTTTAAATACCTATCCAACAATATATCACACGTCAGGGTCAAAATTAAAAAAAAAATCGCTCCCCACTTTACGTCTGGGGGAGGTACCCTAATAAAAATGTTTTTTAAAATTTTTATTTTTGCACTTTGTCGGCGGCATGATTGATATACATATTGGTACCAAATTTCAGCTTTCTGGTGCTAACGGTCACTGAGATTATCCGCGGACAGACAGACAGACAGACAGACAGACAGACAGACAGACAGACAGACAGACAGACATGGCGAAACGCCTCTCTGGATCTTCTTACGTCATATTTGAGTGATAGGATTCAGAGAGTTGATGTTAACGGGAAAAGATCTCCCGGATCCGTAGTAAAAATGGGGGTACCCCAGGGCTCTATTCTTGGTCCATTTTTGTTTCTTATTTACATAAATGACTTGCCTTACCTCATAAAGGATAATCATGACGTAGTATTGTTTGCAGACGACACTTCTCTTTTATTTAAACTCAAACGTCAGCAGCCAGTTATGGATAATGTTAATAGCGCCCTGGCAAAAGTCGTTAATTGGTTTAATGTTAATAATCTACTCTTAAATGAAAAAAAAACCAAATGTATTAAGTTTACGATACCCCATGTAAAACAAGTGGAAACTACTGTACTAATTAAGGATGAAGAGTTGAAACCGGAAGATAGCACAGTGTTCTTAGGCATAACTTTGGATGCCAAGCTTCAGTGGGGCCCGCATATAAACAAATTGTCGAAAAAACTTAGCTCGGCAGCATACGCCGTTAGAAAAATCCGTGACTTAACTGACTTAGACACAGCTCGTTTAGTTTACTTTAGTTATTTCCATAGCGTGATGTCGTACGGTATTCTCCTGTGGGGCAATGCCGCCGATATTCAAACAATATTTGTTTTACAAAAAAGGGCAATTCGTTCAATTTATAAACTAAGTCCCAGATACTCCCTCAGAGAAAAATTTAAAGAGATTAATATTCTTACTGTGCCCTCTCAGTTTATTTATGAAAACCTTTTGTACGCACACAAAAATATTAATTTGTTTAAAAAATACAGTGATATCCACAACATAAATACGAGGAACAAACACAAATTTGTTGTTCCTGCAACGAGACTCAAAAAAATAGGGGGTACGTTCAGATGCCAATGTATACGTTTTTACAATAAACTTCCGAGCCATATTCAAGCACTAAGCCTGAATAAATTCAAATCGTTTATTAAACGAAAGCTATGCCTGAAAGCTTTCTATCATGTCAATCACTATCTCGAAGATAAAAAGGCTTGGGATTAAACTGCTCCAATGAAATTTGCTCTGTGAATGTTGAAATTTCGGACTTCGCTTGTTTATTGTTGATTCCTTTATTTTATACACTGTGACATTGAATGATTTGACATGAATACTTAGTTCAGTATTTTATTATTTTTTTACGTGTTATTATTTTTTATTTTATTTTTTTATGTGTGTGTATTTGACATGAATATTTACTTGTGACTGTCATGACATTTAATGATTTGACATGAATACTTAGTTCAGTATTTTTATTATTTTTTACTTTATTTTCGTTTATTTTATGTGTGTGTTTTTGACATATCGTATTTTTATTGACATTCGAATTTGAATTGTAAATTATTATTTATTATATTTAATTATTGTGAATGTGAGGACCTTGTGGGTCACTTTTTGTTGTTTTTTTTCCCACGACTGTCTGGCAGCTTGAGTGCTTTATGCGACATACCCAAATGTCCTTTCTTTGGTATTGTTCGTCGTTTCGTTGAGCTCCTTGAGTTATAAGTCGAGCTACACGATAACTGACAAATGCTTGCACTGACTGGACAGATCCACTCAAATCTGTGTGGTTCTTTCTTCAAAAGACCATCTCAGACACTAATCTGCATAGTCCTCATGTGAATTAAGCAAGATTGTCTGGACTTCAAAAGAGACTATGACCTCTGAGTTTGTTTCGGCTGTTTCTTCTCAGAGTAGTCAGGTACGAAACACCGGCCTCATCTAGTTTTAAAAAAAAAATGACGTGTAAAAGTGTTTGAGAAAACCTACTTGCTGAATAAATATCATTTATCATTTATCATTTATCATTTATAAACTATAAGGGTTCCGTTTTTTGCCATTTGGCTACGGAACCCTAAAAAGTATAGTACGTGGACGTTTCTATGTCACATCGAGCTAGACATGAGTTAATAACGGCTCGGTTGATGCAGTGGCCAAGATTAACTATTGCGCTGCGTGTCGTGGGTTAGGTTCCCGCACGAATAAGAAATTGTACAGTCTAAAGATAGTTTTTATAGGTCTGACTGTTTGTGTATAAGACTTTACATATCTGTAAAAGCACCCACAAAGAGAGGAGAAATTTTAAGTGTGGGCAACATTTTCTTTAAAATAAAAAAAAGGCGACGTTCTACATTTTCAAAAACGATTTAGAAATTAACGACCTTGTTAAATAGCAGTAGAGTCCATTATCTAAGTAGTTACAGAGTAACTTAACCTAAGCACGTGTCTTCTATTAACAAAGGGCGTGAGACAGCTAAGCGCCTACATACAGTTAATTACACTGCCTTACCCGTAGGGAGGGTAAACTATGAAGTTGCTTCAAGTTGCTGCCAGTTGCTACCAGTTAACACGACGACACGCAACTGATTGTTGTTAGTTCTTGATTCTTGACAACTACGTGAACTAGCGCCCTCTGAGGAGAAGTGTGACATTTGCTTTGTACTGCCTTTTGGCTGCAGGTTCACTGTGTTGAGGTCGAAAATTATACCACGGGAAAATACTACGGGGATCAGGATAAAAAATATCCTGAGGACTGAAGTGTGGGCCTGTGGACGGTGAGCCTGTGAGCGATGCCTGCCGGGTTGCGGGACTGTTCGAAAGAGATACCGTGGTCCCGGAACATAAAGGGCGAGGAAGGAACATGGATGGCTCTAGGCGGAGCGGGTGGGAGAGTCATTTGATGATTTCTCACGTAAAAAAAAAAATATACCATGGGAACATACTACTGGGATCAGGATAACAATATCCTGAGTACTATAGAAGTCCCAAGTCATGGCCTAATGTCTGATTGTTTTGAAAATCAGTTCAACTGACATGCAGCCAGAGTTACTTTCGCATTTATAATATTAGTATAGAAGTAGATAGGCTAGAAGGCCGGGTAGATGTAGTTGGGAACAAGTATAGAGTTATTTGTGTATAATATGAGACTAGAAATAGACGTATATGTACCTTGGTGTTTGTGCTTTAGTGTAAATATACGCCATTCGGCCGCCCTTTCAGACATTTACGATTTGTTTCAAGACGTGAAACATTGCCGTTCTTTTCTTGGCTTTCTTTCAATTGATGAGTAAAATCAATGAAACACCAACATTGTCTTTGTTTAATCAAACCAAGGTTAATCTTAAAACAAACTATTTAAATGGATTCCCACAAGAATTACGCCTGAAACTCAGGATGAAATCTGGCTGTGGATGATAAAAATTTTTAACTGTTAGTTAAAATAACGTTATTTTGGCTCCAAAACCGCAGGTGGGTATGATAATAGATATGTGCAGTTAGTGAGAATATCTCGCATTTAAACTCTTTTTAAATAAATAACTGTAGAATAAAGTACCCAATGAATTTAATTCCAAGGAACATTTACATTGCATTTGCATTGCACACTAAAAAACCAGCGCAATTAATTCTTATTTCTAAAAATGTTACTACGTTGTTTTGGTTTTAAACATCGGCCATCTTTATAGCATCCAGGGCTGGACTGGGGCGTTTTATGGGCCACATTAAGTCCGTCCCCGGGCCGCCTGGCCGCAACTTGTGCCGTAAAATCCGATAATAATGGAACTTGTGACTGTTACAATTCACACATTGTACATGAAGAAACGGCTGTTTTTAATATGTTTTATTGGGGTAATCTATGTTCTTGTTAGCTATTAAAGAGTTTCTTGCAAAGTCGACTGCCCTATACATGTTTGTCAACTTAACACGTGTAGGAAGCAGCTCGCCTGTCCCTATTAACAAGGTCGGATATGCAATTTTACTGATTTTGCTTTTATTTAACGATTGACCTAAAAAAAGCATTATCTTTCAGTAGCAGTAACAAAAACTTCCTTTTTTCGCATATTTTTTGATATAGCCACGTTAACAAAGTCGTATATGGCGCGACTGTCCGTTAACAATGACCGATGTTAAAGTTACGATGTTCTTAGTGGGACGCGAGGGGAGGATGCGCTGGCGGTTGTGGCAGAACGAATCATGTTGTAGGGGCGTACGTACTTCATGTGGTAGTTTTGTGCTTACCTATTCGTATTATTTTAAGTTTATGTTGTAATTAGTATTATTCCCATCAAGCAAAATGACGAGTCGATCAGCTCGTGTAATAGAACTTGGGACAAAACGATTTAAAATCCAGGTTATGAGTGTTCATCAAAATATTGGATCTGATATAGATGAACAACATGAAGTAACATGTACTTATTATTTATTGATATTTATTGAACTTATTATATGGAATCAATTCTAATTATTTAAGCGTGATTTATTTTCTTGTTACTCTTAATTAATGAGTTAAGGAAATCTATTAAATTGTCCAATTAAAATTGTAAGATGTACCATATTCGACATTGTTAACTACCTTTTGTGACACAAAGTATGTCGTTAGTACCACATCCGACTTTCTTATTAGTTTCAATATAAATTCAACTTGTCGTAAGTGGTACTTTCGACAATGTTAGTGGTAAAAATCAAAGTAACTTTGTAGGATATGACAAATCCGACTAAATACAATGAATCCAATACCGCTATGAAAGTCATTTCTGACGTTTTACATATTTAGAAAAGGAAAAATAATATTTCATTACTATGCACATGAGCTTTTAAACGTATATAAATTTAAAGTTTTTTTTTGTAAACCTAATTTGTATATTAAAAAAAATATAAGCAATTTAAACTTTGACGCGCTCTCCTGTAAAATTGCTGATTTGCAGATCATACATTGTTAATAGGACCAAGCGAGCTGCTCTTATGCGATTTCAGGTTTTATAAAGTAGTTTAAGTATGAGAATGAATTTGTAATGGGCCGTTTTTAGGTTTTAATTTTTTTGGGTTTTTATTTATTTGAACTGCAGTTTGTAAACTGCACAAAAAAAATCTAATAATTTATGGAGTTAAGAATAGAGTAATATTTCATCATCATCATCATCATCGGCCTATTAATGTTCCCACTGCTGGGACAGGCCTCCTCTCTATGAGAGGGAATAATATTTATTTGCGTCAAAACATGGTATAAAAGATGGTCAAATACAAAAAAAACAAGAGCATACATGTTTGCAGCTGCTTTTATGCGATTTCAGGTTTTATAAAGTAGTTTATGAGAATGAATTTGTAATGGGCCGTTTTTAGGTTTTAATTTTTTTGGGTTTTTATTTATTTGAACTGCAGTTTGTAAACTGCACAAAAATCTAATAATTTATGGAGTTAAGGGGCCGGCGGAGCATGCGTAGTTCATACAAACGTAAAACCAAAATAATTTGTAAATCAAACATATTCTTAAGGTATTGTGTGTTTATTTCGATTGAATTACACAATATCTAGGTTCCCGAATATATATTTCGAATGGACACTGATTTAAACAAGAGTTATGGGAAAAATAAATTATCTATGGGAATTATAAATTCCTCAAATCTCGACTTCATATCATTATCCTTTCAAAATATGTATTTGGGAACATAGATATTCTGTAACTCAATCGAAATAAATACACACTACCTTAAGAATATGTTTGATTCACAAATTATTTTGGTATTACGTTTGTATGAAAGACGCATGCTCCGCCGGCCCCTTAAGAATAGAGTAATATTTCATCATCATCATCATCATCGGCCTATTAATGTTCCCACTGCTGGGACAGGCCTCCTCTCTATGAGAGGGAGTAATATTTATTTGCGTCAAAACATGGTATAAAAGATGGTCACATACAAAAAAAAAAACAAGAGCATACATGTTTTTGCTTAACAGTGCTAAGCGTACAAAATCAAGATGTCAAAGAAGTCTTTGACACTATAAAAACTACGACTACACAACCATTCATGCAATTTATCCTTGATTGAACTTACATTTACATCTTGAGATTATTTGGTAAGTATCTTATAAGTAATATAATATACGCACATACATAGATAAACAACTTTTATTATATTTAGCTAGTCTTGGAACGCTATCCAGAACTAGATTATTGGGGTCTCGTCTGTAACGAGGATATGAATCATCTGCATTATTAAACAATTTTTTATGCTTCCTCACAAATATAACATGTTTCGTATACAGGGTGTAAACCACCTCATCACAAAGCCGTTAACCAAGCATTCTGTACATCGAACTAAGTAACTTTACGCAAAAATTATTGCTGGGAAACAACTTCTTTTTTCGAGGTTATAAATCATGTTTTGTGGTAGAACTCAATGTAACGCACTTAAAACATTGTGCTGCTGGATGGATTGAATAGTACGGAGGTCGTGGAGGTGTTAAAAGTTAAAATCTTACAAAAAAAAAACTTGCATTTAAAAAAAAGTTGGCAAAAACTTGTAACTTTGACCCCCCCATATCTCCGTAACTAGAAGGTTCCCAGGAATGGTGTAGAACAAAAAATTGATCGCAATGATAGGGAGAACAAGTGCCTTTCGGATTCGTGAAGAGGTGTTTTACACCCTTTATGTAAAGAGACGGTATCGGTAACAAGCCAAGCTTTTTAAATATTGGTATACACGATTTGTCAGGTCGAAGCCCGGTAATTGCTCTAATGCATTTTTTGATCTGATTTTTTTTTATCTGTGACCCCTTAATAATCATATCATAGCGGAGCACCGATTTGACGTACCTATGTAATTATGATATCACGACGTTATTGCCGTTTTAACGTTTGTCATAATTCTAACTTTTTTAGTACAAACTTATTTATTCGTTTGGATACGGTAGTATGAGAAAAACTACGACTCCCCAGCCAAAATCCAAAAAATCACATTTTTTTTGTAAAAATATCTCGTTTTCATGGTCAGCATAAACTTCGCGGAGAATATTCCGATAACTCATAATTTATACAGAGTAGTACGAAATAAGACATAACAGACTGAGCAAATAAACTCCCTTGCTGTCTTTCGCACGCTTCAGAAACAGCAAAAAGGAGTACCGCTTGAATATTGCATACAAAAAACACCGTTTTCTTGTTGCTTCGCTATTTTTTCGATATCTTTGAAAACTTTTGTCGTATCATTAAAAAGTGAGCTTTGCAGTGTTGCTTTGTAAGATAAAAGTAAAATTACTGTTTATTTTTTAATTATGAAAAATCAGGGGACTCTAAGGTCCATGTTCACCAAATAGATGACGGTTTGATTATTTAAAACAGCTGTTTAAAACACATTTTTGTATGGGAACATGTCAAAGTGACAGCTGTTTTTCTGTTTATAAGTGGAGGTGATATCTACACTTTTGTTTTTAGAAGTGAAAACTGCTTTAGGCGCATTGAGCAGTTTTTGGATGAATAAAAGTCATGGAACCCGCGTGACCGTCACCTCATGCTTCGTAGCACTTGTAGCCGATCCGCTACGGCGTAACTTCACATAGGCGTGCGCGGGGCACCGCATGTTTTATTTTCTGATTTATTAGTACGAGCATTGGATTTACAATAGCTTGAAAATTTCCTGAAAGTGTGTTCTCTGCACGAAAAAAGGAACAATTATTTGTAACACCTAGTGACCTAGGATGTTACGACACTGCGATCACGACGTTGGAAATCCTACTAATATTATGATTCTGAAAGATTTTGAAGTTGGATGGGTGGTTATATGATTGTTTTTCTTTCACGCAAATCTGTATTAAATTTAGCACACAGATAGTTTATCACCTGGATTAACATGGATACGATATTTACTACGATCCGCTATATAAATATGGATGGTATTTAAAAGTACTTCAATTTATTCCCATTTAATTTACCTAATTTTGCCTGTGTTCCACCAAATATACTGAATGTGCACCAAAATATGTTAATTAAAATATGTCATAACGAGCATCTATTTAACAATTAAACACTGTATATTCTCAGACCAAAAAATCTGTACATTGAAGATTTAAAAAAAAAAATCGCCCAGGGTGACTTAAAATAAGTAACTGAACATATTAAAACCATTTTTAAAATTTTTGTTTGTTTGTTTGTTTGAACGCGCATCACGTAAAAACTGCTGGACGGATTTTGATGAAAACTTCACTAATCTATTTAAATAAACTCAGAATAACATTTAGGCTCTACAAATTATTAAAAATTTTGGAAAAAGGGGGTGAAAAGGGGGGTAAAGTTTGTATGAAAATTTTTTTTTAGATTGTTCTAGAATCATGAAACTCAGAGTAAATCCTTATTATTAAAAATAAAGAAATACCTGTTTCAGCATTTTTAAAAAATTTCGTCCAGAGACGTAAAAAAGAGGGTTTTGTGTTTAAAATGAATAAACTTCAAACACCTATAGAACAAAATCCAATGAAGTAAAAACCTTTAAAAGTTGCTGTAAATACTTCAAATCTAATACAGGTTAATATAATTTCTCAATTTTCTTGAAATTAGATTTTTGAAGTGAATACGCCCAAAATAGCGGAACTCAAGAAAATCGGCTTTCCTCGGTATGAGTAGTTGGTAATACAGGGTGGAAACGGTAAACGGGGCAGTAAGGGGAACTGCAGCTACACGAAAAAGGTCTTAGAAACAATCCATATTTTTCTTCGCTAAATGTTGATCCCCATTCACAGATTGAATTAAAAAATAAAGTGCAGTTAGCAAGAAAATTGCCATTTTACATAAAACAATTTTTTTGATGCCAACAATGATAAACCTTAACCGTTGCAGCTACATGAAAATGGTCTTAGGAAACCATCCGTAATTTTTCGTGAAATTTTGATCCCCATTCACAGATTCAAAAAAAAGTACAGTTGGCAAGAAAATTGCTATTTTACACAAAACATTTTTTGATGCCAATCGATCCTGTTTCTAATACTCAACGGTTATAGAAGATCCCCTTTCTGCCCGGTTAATCGTTTTCACCCTGTATTTACAAATAAAATAATACTACGAAGAAAATGTAGACTATACGAATATACATCAGACATAAAACCCGAAAAGTTACAAATACAAACGAGTTCAAATCCTACTATCTACGAATAATAAAAATGCTTTGTCCTGAAGGACTGTGATGGATCAACGCACAGCCTTTACCGCAGATTGTAGAAACCTGAAGCTTGGAGGGTGTATTTTTTGTATAATAATTTCAGAAAATCATTTCTTATCGTATGCCTATGATACGATAAGAAAGGATTTTCTGAAATTATACCCCTAAGGGGGTGAAACGTGGGGGGCAAAGTTTGTATGGGAAAATGTGATTCCTTGGTCCAATCTACTTCAAATTTTGCTATCAACAATATTAACAGAATTGATGGACGCGTTTCGTATTGCACGTAAATTGATTTCAATGCATATCTTAGGAGATACACCGTTTTAAATAACTCCGCAGCAAAATAATGATCATGTACCGGGCGCGCATTTTCATTATGCGGAAGGATGTGTATGATGTGCTCTTTGAAAATTGTATTATAGGTGCTTACGACCCAATCTCTGTAACCCTCTCTTTCTCTTATGTGACGCAGACGAAGTTGCGCGGGTCAGCTAGTCAAATAATAAACCGGTATTTCTTATCTATTTTTAACACGTTTTCATTAGCTTCACCTTTTACTAACTATGAAATAAATCTTAGAAGTTAAATATGACCCACTTTCGGTTTTCAATTGAGCTTAAAGTTTTGGCTACATGTTTAGTTTAGATGAAAATAAAGAGTTAGATAAGTGACGTTATTCTAAATCCAATATGGCGGATTCCCAAAGATGGTGGACTAACTACTTTTTGTGTATTCTCAGCAAACTCTTAAATAAAAATAAAATTTATATATATATATATTGTATGTATTAGTTTAGTGTATAAGTTAATTTAAGTTGTTAACTCTATTGTTTGTGCACATAAGTTATCCTCTCCTGCAAATCTTTCAGCACAAGTATGGTTTGCTGTAAGAAAACTCAATTCTGGGTTAATCTCGCCGTTGTACATAAGCTATATTTTGTAATTTTGTGTATATTTTTTTCTTTATAATTTTTGTGTGCAATAAAGAATAAGAATAAGAATAAAAAAAAGGAGATAGCGTGTTTTATACTTTTCTTTTAAATTATAATATTTTAATGTTCCTTATACCTCCCAAAGGAGTTGAAAGTAAAGGTTGTTTATCCAGAATGAGCGAAGTAAAACAGAAAGTAAAGTAAAGGGTAGTAGCACAAGCGATTCTATTTTAATTCGGCCGCAGGTGGGACGTAACTTTGTCCTATAAAGTTATGAGGCATCAAGTAAAGCGGGGTAACTTGAAGCTTTACACCGTTTTACAACCCTCTACTTAACGTTTTGAATAACTTAAAAATTGAATATTTTTGAGAAAATCTTCAAAAAAAGGAATTTAGAGAGACCAATGGAATACAGAAACTAAACGCACTAATAAAGAAGAACAAGTCTTTGTTTAGTTACATGAATTAGTTTGGCTTTGGTTGTATTTTATTTGTATTATCATTTATCGCACAATATGAGGCAAAGCTTGAACCCAGTTTATCACGCGATTTAAATCAAATATTAATATTGCAAAATATTTCCACAAAGTAACAACTGATTCCCTAACAGCGTCGTATTTTGTTTTTTAATTAAATTATGTAGGTATTTTGTTAACCAATGAACAGTGTTTTGGTAATTGGAAGTTAATAGTATCTCTAGTATATCTTTATTACGCAGGCGTTATATTAATTTGTGATAATAATTATGGGTCTTGGTAATGTACTTTTTTCATTAACTTGTTATGTGTTATAAGTAGTGCAGTTTTCGGGTACTTAATACCAGATATGTATACCTACCCAATTAGGTACATTAGGTTATAAATTATCACACATAATGTCATAATTGCTACAAAAAGAGAAACATTACAGGAAATCAACAACGAGGAAAATGCTAATGTATTGCAATTTCATACTAAAGTCAGTGCTAAAAGTTCTAGACTCATTTAAACTCTGAAGCTTTAATAACACCTTAGTTTATGTCAGTTAAAAATTTACTGAACCATTTCGCTTTATACTATTATTTAATTACATTATGTGTAGAATAAATTTACATTTGTATGATGCACTGCATTATTAAATGAATAAAATAAATAATACACTAAGAAAATATTTTGAAAGCCCACTAAACTGGGTTACCGCATTCCGGTGATTTATTTTACGATTCTGACAAATATTTATAATCCACATAAACAATTTTGCTACATATTTTTAGGCAAAAATATAAATTATTAGGGCTTCTCGCTTTTGCGTCAATTTAGGGTGTAATTAAGGGCGCGTGGGTTTGCAAAATGATTTCTTACAAATAATTTCGCAAAATCTGAATTGTTTATAAGATAATGGATGACCGTTTATAAGGAGAAAATGTTTTTTTTTTTGTTTCTGGGTGAAAGGATTTATCAAAAAGGATTTGTTAGGTTGATAATATAGACATAATATCAAGCCTGTAATCTGGAAAGGGTTAGATAGAGGTGTAATAGTTGACCCATTTTACGCCAGTTATGTTTTAGTCCCATGCAATAATGGGCGATTGCCATTAAACGGACGTAAATCCAGACCCCGTGGCTGCTGCCTGATGAAAGATAGATAGATAGATAGATGGATAGATAAATCCTTTATTTAGTGCACACAAAAGACATAGCACAACACACAGAAGTAAAATTAAATGATAAAGTTCACATAGTATAAAAACAAGGTGCCCAAAAACAAAAAGAAAAACATATTTACGAAATTAGGAAAAAACAAAAAACCCAATAACACTTTTCCCGACCTGGGAATGGTACCTAGGACCACATGCTCAGCGTTTACGACCACTAGACCAATGAGGCAGTTAGGCATCAGCAGTTAAACATCAGTTTGTGAGAAAAGGGTAGACAACAAAATAAACATAGTCAGATAGATTATTAAAAAAAATATTAAAACCGTATTTTTTCTTTTGTTACCTACCTGAATCAAAATTAACAAAGATACGACGCTTTTAAAATTCCCAAAACGTCACACCTAGGTACAATTTTTAGCTCGTTCTGACGTCACGAGCTCCCACTCCCAAGTTTTGATGCGTTTTATCATTGTCAATATTCACTGATTTACAAAAACAAAAAATACGTGTCCATTATTTTCCAAAACTCTAACTGACGGACTAAATAGATTTGTAATTTTTTCAAACTGTCATCATACCTATGTAGTCAACCATTTTGAATTTCATGAAATGTTCGGCATGTTATGTCGCATATTGTCCTATAAAGTCGCCCCCAACGTCTGTTCAACAAACACATAGCAACTGAAACAGACCCTCGTTAATTAATTCCGTACCTACTAATTGCCTTAAAGTTTTCTTGTAATTTCCACATTGTATTTGAATTTCCTTGGATATTGTTTTGGTTTAAAGATGGCGTATTGGGACTTTGGAAGTGGGAATCATGATTTCGTTGTAAGCGGAAGTTTGTTTATTTTAATGAGCCGTGTTTATTTTGCAGTTACTTAGGTATACATATTACCTATCCAAATAAATAAAATTAAAGTATCTGTGTGTAAATAATTTCAAAAATGTTTTTTTTTTATATGAATAAATAAATATTGTTTAAGTTTGTCTTGTAATCTCTAAAACGGCTGAACCGATTTTACAGGACTTTTACTGGCAGATAGCTTTCGATCATAAAGAGTAACTAACTAATGCTACTTTTAGTTTAGAAAAAGGATTAGGGTTAACAAAAACCGATTCAAATAATATATTTTTTTTATAATTTCACGGGGACAAAGGTGGCAGGCAATAGCTAATAAGTATTTGAATATTATTTTGTAAAACCTAGAATCTTTCTAACCCGTACATTATTGGCCTGCGTAGTCAAGAGCGAGAACCCTCTCATAGAGAGGAGGCCTGCCCAGCAGTGGGAATGCTATGGGCTATGATTATAGGTACTCTTGTAAAATCTTATGTTAAGTACATCGGGAAATCTACACAAAGCTATACAGAAAAGTTTTATTTGTATTTCAAGTTTATTCGCTCCTAGTATGCATGACGACTAAAAACAATTACTCTGAAAGTATCAAATATATTGTAACATTCAAATAGAAGAAAAGAGGAAAGAAAATGTTTTTCAACAAATACAAACAGTTGGGAGAAAAAAGTAAATTGGAATGTGAATCTTTTCGTATTATTTTCGAATGTTAGGGTAATATTTGCGTTACCTTATCGAAAGCCATGCGTTGTCAATTGTGACAGGTTAGAGCGGTCCTTTCTATAGAGCGAAGCGAAGACGCGTGAAAAAGTAATTTATTTTTGTATTCAATGTTACGAGTAAGTATGTAGGTAAATGTTGACGCTGATGGTTTTCACTTATTTCGGTAAAGATTTGTGTTTGATAAATACTCTTAAAAGTTTGCATGCCAATAACAAACATTACATACATAAAAATATGTTTATAAGGATAAGTACTTAGAAAATTGAATTAATGAATAATCGTCAAATAAATAAATTATGAAAATAATTGAAATGTAGTGTGTTAAGGTTCAAGGTTAGAATAAAATCAAAACAAATCAACACGTTTGACACTGGGCAGAAGTTAATAAAACTGTATTTCGACAAGCCGCATACATTCATAGATATACGTATCATTCTACGCCTTGAACAATAGAACCACACTGAATTATTTTCTAATTTGGCTAAGATATAAAACAAAAGCGACCCGTGGGAGGTTCTCCATATCCGAAATGGATACACTGGGAACTATCGCAGACGTAATGTAATAGTTTCTGAAGGTTTTGTTTGTGGCATAATTGATATATTTGACTGGGGCAATGTATAAATAAAGTAAAATATTCGAGTAAAAAGTCAATCTGCATTAATACAAAGGGACATTGTCAGCAGTAAATTAGGAACTCCTGAAAACAAAAATAAACTTTAAGAAACGGCCAAAGCAAACGGCAGTAGAAAATCATCATCATTAAAAAACCTCGTAAATCATACTTGACCTTTGACATTAATGAAAAAGATAACATCAGTGAAGAGAGCAAAGTACCAGGAGGTCATAGCTTCAAACAAGTAGGTCAAGACGCCCACACGCACTCGGAAGATTCTAAATTCAAAAGCCACCACCGTGATTGCTTCTCCAATGAATAGAAGGCATTGAATGGCCATGTTACCTTTCCGCGCCATTTCGTTTAGCGTAACATTTCATTGTACCAGGCGCACAGAAACGGCAAGATAATAACTAAAGAAAGATTTCCTTTGTTGTATTTTTAGCCAAAATGAAACTGAATAACAAAACAGAATTTGTTATTTTAATAATCATTTACAATTCAACAAAAGTGTGGGTTGTGTTTATTTAGCAGAATATTTGAGAGACTGTTTATAATTGGATACAATCGTTATTAAGTTTGTTGTGAGTATTTGAATTTTGTTGTCTAATCAAGATTCTGAAGCTTCTTAATAATTTTAATTCATCGGCACGGACCGCTATATTGATATAAGCCTAATAAATATTTTATGTTCTTCCATAAACGTACGTCACGAGTTAAGTATTCACATAAAGTCTAATTTTAATATCACTCACGTCGTTGGGACGCTTGGCGAACAATTTCAAACAATTAAGTTCAATATTAAATTACCTTTGAACATTAGTTTTAACATTTTTACTGTTAGAGAAAGTTTGTAAGAATAATGTGACCTGAAATTGTTTTTAACTTTTATGAAAATATTTTTTCATAAAAGTCACTTCTGTGACATGAAATAAAATTAAAGTAAATGCTATTCGCTCCTGAAGGGGGCGACATGGGACGATTGGTTTCAAGCAAGACGGCACGGTTGGCGCAGTGGCTGAGCACTGGCTGCTGCCCTGCGTGTCGTTTGTATTTGAGTTTAAATGTCACCCACGAAACAGGAAAAAATCCTAGTGTGAGGCTACACTTTTAAGAAAAAAATAATACGTTTTGTATTACCTCAGCGAGCTCTAACCGGATGGACGCAAACTTTTCGGAAGCTTATGTCAATTCAATATACAGGATGTAAACAACCTCATCACGAAGCCGTCAACCAAGCAATCTGTACATCAAACTTTACGCAAAAAATATTGCTGGGAAACGATTGTATTTTTTTAGGTGACAAATCATGTTTTGTGGTAGAACTCAATGTAACGCACTCAAAACTTTGTGGTTATGGATGGGTTGAATAGAAATGGGGTCGTGGAGATGTTTAAATTAAAAATCTTACATTAAAAAGTTGTTTAAAAAAAAAAAAAAACTTGTCAAAAGGTTGCAACTTTGTCTCCGTAACAAGAAGGTCCCCAGGTATGGTGTGGTCTGTGGATGGGTGACCACCCTTACATACCGAGTATCCTCCGTACCTCGAAAGCACGTTAAGCTGTTGGTCCCGGCTGACATTTGTAGATCTTTGACAGTTGTTACAGGTAGTCAGTGGCCCAAAAAGTCCAACAACCAGTCCTATTAAGTGGTATCGCATTACCCAGTACTAACTGGGTTGTGGAGATCAGATAGGCAGTCGCTCCATGTAAAATACTGGTATTCAGCTGCATCCTGTTGGACTGGCAGCCGACCCCAACATAGTTAGGTGGCTAGACAGACGATAATGATGACGAGGGAAGTACAAGTGTCCGTAAGTATACGTATCCGTATCCGTTACTGAATTCGAAATCCGAGTTCAATCCAAATTGGGGACGTTCTAAACCTAGATTGCTCGAAACCAAAGTTCAATCAACAAATTCTCAGTAACAAGTAAGATCTTGCGCAAAATTAATCAAGATTTCTATAAGTCAAACAATCAAAATTCTCCGTAGCAATCAGGGTTTCGGAATTGCGTCCTGTAAAGGTCAACAAGTTCGCTCCCTACTACAAACAGGATTGAATGCGTCATTGCCGAAATATAGGGCACGGGGAGCAACAAACAGAGAGGGCAAGGAAACCCCTTTATTCACGCCTAGGGAAAGATTATCATAAGCCTAAAAAATACGGAAGGTGAAATTAAATAGGTACTAAAACTTTTCTGACAAAAGACTTGAGATGAAAAGTTTTTTCAAGCGATGAAAATCACAGTCGCTTGTCTTTTTTTCCGATCGCACGTACCCAACTGACAATAAACATAAATGTGAAAGATAGAAAAACGTTGTTACCTTTTGACACATACGGTTAAGTAAACTGATTTCGATGAAACTTAGGTCCCTGTAGTATGTTCCCGTCAGCTAATTTCCGTTCTACACGCTAAGAAGCTATAATAGCCACTTTTACTCAATAACACAACTCCTCACGACTCTCGTAACCTAACCGAACCATACTACGTATGTAAAGTAATTTTTTTCGGCGCGGCACAGAACATAAAGGCATAAATACTTGATACACGTAATGAACGCGGTTCAACTTGAACTGTTACACGGCTTGCGTTTTCATCAATTAATAATTTAACTGTTCGCATTGAAATTCCCCCGCTTTACGATTATAGCACCTGTGAACGTATAGATACGTGTTTGATATATTTCGCTTGGCACTTGTTGTTCTGATGATTTATGTCTGTTCAGAGCTTTGCGAGTCGCGGCGGTGCTTATAGAGTGTGACTCGTTAAACAAGGGACTTATCCAAGGACAAGATAATTCAGGCTCACATTGTATTGCATAAAATGTATCGCTGTAACTTAACTAAAAATAAGCGTACCTAAATATCTAAGCTAATCATCTATGTCTTTAGAATCAGAGAGATAAAATTTATTTGTCAGTCTGTATGTAGAGAACTAATGATCCAATTCTAATAATTCTGGTTCATGACTGAAATTAAAATGTCAATTACGGGGTTTCTTCCGTGATTATTGTTTATTTTGGGCTCCCGATATTTAGACGTTGCAAGCGCCATGATTGTGGGTTAACTGGAAAATGCGGGTGGGTAATTACGGAAGATATCCCGTAAACTAAGTGACATTTGAGGTTCAATCTTCATAACGTCGAAAGTTATGTTTTTCATAGGTACTAGAGGCCATACATTATGTTTATAACATGACGCCTACGAAGGTTTAGGCAACAGTGAACCCAATAGTCTACCCACATTTTGACAGTTATGTTAAAGTCCCAAACGTCGGTTTTTTACTAATTAAGTTAAAAAAATCGACTAAAGTAGTAGCTTATATGTAAAGGTGGCTCTCGTTGCTAAAACGTGTGAAAAATAAATTGGCAATTTATTTTTCACGACTACGTAACTTGTTAATTGGATATGAAACTGTAAAGCTAATTACGTCACATTTATGTAAATACCCTTTAACCTAGTAGAGAAAACTGAAAAATATCCAGCTATTACTTTTTATATACGTTTTATACTTTTATCTGAATAATAATGATATAAGGTCCCATTAAAATAGATAGACAAATTTTAACAGCGTTAAAATTGCAGCGTTCAGTACGTTTGGGTTTTTTTTTTAGGTTCATCTTTCTTGAGACGTACGCTGTGTAAAAAGTCGTCCATATATTTTAATGGGACCCTGTAGAACATAGTAATTAATCAAGTTTACTAGTCCAATAGCCGTAAATCTGCTATATGCAAACAATTACCACTTTTATCGATACTTGCAATTTTAAATAACATTTCCAAATTTAGTTGAAAAGCCGGGTGATCTATAATTTGTGACGAGCTACCTTAGACACACTTCTCTATTAAAAATGGTGCATATACATATTTATGAGTAATTGCCAGAAATTCTTGATATCGATATAATAAAGATTTATGATTAATGTTTTTTTGAGTCTCCTAATACAACATCAGTATACACAAAAAATTGAGATGACTGCGGCCATTGATATGTTTCTTACATGGCATGAAAGGATTCGTCTGATGAAATGGCCAGTAATATAGAAGTTTGGAACAAGACATGCTGTGCCGACCATATTGGGACCAATACATTGGGACTAGTTAACTTACGCAACTTTGTCTGCGTCACTAAGAGAGAAAAAGCTCACAAAAGAAATAAATTTTCCCCGTTTTTGCAAAATTTTTCATTTATCCTCCGCTTCTATTGGTCGTAGCGTAGATGTTATATATAGCCTTTCTCGATATATGGACTATCCAACACAACTTTTTTTTTAATTTCCAACTATGTGCAGTTCCTGAGATAATCGCGTTCAACCAAACAAACAAATAAACTCTTCAGTTTTATAATATTAGTAAAAGTATAGATACAGGAGAAAGATTATGGTATAACTAGAGACCCTTTTATCACATTTTTTACAAAACAAAAATGGCTCCTGCACCGTTGACGTTCAATAAAACGACAGAATTAACAAAGCGCCCAACGCCTACAAATCGAGTACTCAACACAATTACTTCTGAGCAATTTTCAATAACCCTCCAAGAAAACTATTCCATACATTTTTCAAAACATTAACTTGCTCGCTTTAATGGCTTTTTCAGCTAGTATCGCGTAACCTCCTAACTATTTATGGTGGTGCATTCTGCCCATCTCCGAGGCATTTGGATTAAATTATGTCAGAAAAAGGTCTGAGAGCCCGCAATCTCATATAATATAGGGGCCTTTCTCATTTTCCTCACAAAATAAGCTTCCCATTGTCTTCTTGAGGTATTTTTGGGAGAAAATACGACGATGTTGTTCTAGTATTATAGACGTTTGAATTCAACATTGTTTAGTTCTGCTTGTATCAATTAGATTAATGGATTATTTTCCTTTATTTTATGAAATTAGCAAGTTACTTTATTAGTAAATCAATTAAGAACTCTTTTATGAATCATCTATTGACATTCTAGACTTTAATGATCTTGAAAATGTCATACATGTATACTTAGGTCCATGTTCACCAAAAGATGACGGCCTGATTATCTAAAAACAGCTGTTTTAAACACATTTTTGTATGGGAACATGTTACGGTGACAGCTGTGTTAGATAATCAGACCGTTATATTTTCGGTGAGAATGGACCTTAGTCTATTATAATTTCTTACTAGAACAACCCTTTAGATGCCGTAATGATAACCGGAAAACAATTAAATATAGAAGAAAATTATGCAACGATACACAAGACGTATGATATTTAATTTCCCAGCTGTTGTATTGCCGTTCACGTATGTAAATGTATTATTTCTCTGTTCTTGATACATCAGAAAACATATTAAAAGAAATTCAATCTTGTTTTTATCTTACATTGGGGGTGAATGTGTCAGTGCCCACATTATATTAAATTTTGAAGTAGCTACATTTTGCGGTACTCAATAATAAAATATGTATTTGTTTATTTATTTTAAATTATGTAAATAACACCTATAACGCCAATGCGATGTTACTACTAAGATACAAAAAAAACATTTACCATTACAATAAATTAAAAAAAAAACGATTAACATACATTCAAAATAAAAATATCTACAATTTACCAAACATCTCTAAATTCTCAATGCACTTCAGTGCTACTCCTGTGAACTGCATCAGGCTGCAGTGAAATATATCTACCTCATCTGAAATAATATTTAACAATTCCGGTAATGGGGCGATATCTTCATAACATGTGTATCTAATATGTTATACAAATTCTCTCCCGTATAGAAGTGAACCTTT
Organism: Xestia ashworthii; assembly: GCA_950022955.1. Taxonomy (NCBI): domain Eukaryota; kingdom Metazoa; phylum Arthropoda; class Insecta; order Lepidoptera; family Noctuidae; genus Xestia; species Xestia ashworthii. Next base: position 7,468,957 of record OX465563.1, read on the forward strand.
TAAGAAAATAGATAACGCCATGGGATATGAGCCAGTCAGCATAGTAGCTATTGGAGTTGACTATTGACTAAATCTAATAAGTAAAAAAAAATTGGACACGTATTTTTTCTTTTCTCACGTAAACAAAAATTAAGACACACAGTGCGTCGAAAACTCTTTTTACCAGAAAGTGACGTCACAGGCCCCTACTCATGATCTTGGACGCGTTTATCTTCGTACATTTTTATAAACTTGATAAAACAAAAAAAAATATCCAATATGTTTCGATAATCTAACTGACGGACTAAACAGAATCAATTTTTTTTTAAGTCAGTCGTCATTCCTATTAAACCGACTTTTATTTAATGGAATTTTTCTCATGTGACAAATGATTATGTCTACGTATAGTGTGCGAGACCATTAATATTTGTAGTTTAAACAAAAAGTACCAACCAATTCAATCTACGTAGCTAATGACAGAGAACGATAATGTTTAACATGGCAACCCAGTCCTTAATTTAAACACAGGCTCCGATTCCCACAACTTTAAGCAACCTTCATATTAAATCATTACCCATTGTCACTGTGCCAATGTGGACCCTTTAAATGATTACCGGGCAACACTGAAGGGATAATCTGTCGTCGCATCAATCAGCAGGGGACCGTCAACGGCGGCGGTCGTCCCTTCCACAAATCTATATTGTCCGGGATTCCACGACCTTTTCCGCCGTTCAAGTTTTTTGATTATCATGTAGACATTTGGAGAGATTTGGGATTTCTGGGATTCCGGTTTTTATTGTACTATTAGAGGGATTTTAAAGATTCTTTTTAGGTGGCTTTGTTTGGATTTGGTGCTATAATGATTACATGGTTGGTAGCGTGTTGGTTCTATTGTTTTGCTACGATTCTTGTAAATTTCCGTTGTTAAATAGGAGATTATTCACCGATAGGATAAAGTTGTGTCTTATATCACAGCCGCTATTATATTTTCATATCAGTTGTAAAGGGTTTAAATTGACCATTATCGAAGCCGAAAAGCAACATTCCCCCCCCCCCCCCCCCCTTGTCATTGCAATATTTTTTTGTTCTAGAGCCTAACTGGGAACCTCCTAGTTACGGAGACATTGGAGGTCAAAACTTTTTCACAAGTTTTTTTGGGGTGTAACATTATACCATTGCGATCCATGGTCCGGAGCGAAAGGGAATGGCACATCACCTAGTCATTAAATACCATTTTCTACCACGGCTAGGATAATCGTCACATCATTCATAATTGACTTGGTAAAGCCTACAAACAAGAATAACCTCCCTTCCAAATAAATCACAGAATCACCTCAATTTCAATTCTTTAACACCCTTCTACAAACACCAGCATCAATTGATAACAGTTCACTACTCGTGTTACAATCTGCCGTGTCCCGCCTCCGGGTTCGTCCCAGTTCGGCCCAGTTCGTCCCGGTTCGTCCCGGTTCGTCACCGGGCCAAGTTTACGTCAAGTCTTGATTCATTCATGAGCATGCTGCGGATGTCGTGTATACAAACTACATGGAAGTGTTCACACCTGTTTCTTTGTTGCTTTTGTTGTTGAGAAGTTTTTGAATGTGTTCAAAGGAGGGTTGTGGTGAAAATAAATAAATCAAATAGTGTTTTGGTTGGTCAGCTGTTGGTTGTGAAGCCGCATTTTGAATGTACGCATGTGTTTACAAAACAAACAAAAAAAAATCTTTTGCTAATTAAATTAAACCAAAAATACTTTTGCTAATTAAATCATACAAAAAAAAAACTTATTTTCAAAAATTAAACCGACTTCAAAAAATAACTTTAGTGTCAGAAATCGGTACTCATGTTTGTTTGATGAATTTTTTTAGAGATCTCCTTTGAGAAGTTGGTTAAATACCTACGTATGATTCCCGGAAAAGGCATGTAAGGATCGCAGCGTTACGAGAAAGCCGTGAGTTTTGTCTCAATATTGTTTGTAAGTAATTCAAAGAAATGAGTATTTCCAATTCCAAAAAAAATCCCAAAATATTAAATAACTCACACAGACTTCAACGTAATTTATTTCATACAATGTGGAAATATAATTTCAAGTGTGTGGTCAAAGCGGCCGGGCAGGTGGCCGGGAGGCTCATTACCACCGCTAGGGGGCGCTGTAGGGGTGAGGGGGTGTTGGGAAGTGACGTCATCCGTCGTGTCGCATTGCCGTGTTGCCGTTGCCGTGCCGTGTCGTGTCGCGGCGACAAATGGATACATTTGAATGCCTACACTTACGTTTTTAATAGTTGGTGTGGAGTGAAAATGAAAGTGTAATTCTATGTGGGTGTTTTTAGTGAGTTTTTGAGAAGTAAATGATGGTATTACATTCAAAGATAAACTCTATTTTCTTCTTTGATGTACGCAGAAAAAACAGAACGCCACGTGCTACCATCTTGCTTGAAGTATTTGCCACGTTCTAGTTCATACGTCGTGTAACGAATATAATGATAATTTGATCAAAATGAGGTTATTACAACAGCGAAAAATAAACAATTTTAACTTTTAATTCGCCCTCATAATCGTACATCAAAGCAAACTCAAGAACATAAAATGTAATTTCAGTGAAGCTTTAAATAATATATTGAGAGCGCAAAACAGGTGGTTCCAGCAAACACGAGTATTTGAAACGGTTAGCTAATAAAACATGTTTTGCAAATAAACTCGTATCACAGTAAATATTACCTAGAATCTAGATGAAACTGCAACTATATTTACGTTGAAAAATAAAATGCTACAACGTAAATAAAAGACAATATTTGGCACTGGCTACTTTTTTAATCCACGGAAAGAGGTCGCATGTTTTTCGATTTTTTTTTTCCTTTTTGCATAATTCAAATTTCGAACTTCCACGAAAAGTGTAATTAGGTTTTTGGTTAACCTCAAAATATGAAAAACATATTTCAAAGTAGTAAAGAAACATTTACAGACCATGGACACACACTTCAGCAATATTTTATTCACAAATTACTAACTGCTTTGACGGTCCTCTTGAATACAAATTGAGAGATCGTTGCAAAAGTAGGGACTACGTTACGACTGAAAAAAGTTGCGGTCTTTTTAGCATAATCGAAAAAAATATTACCATAAACCCGCGTAAATTGCTTTTCTATAAAAGGGAAATAGTAAACACTGTCCTCTCAGTTTGTTATCACATTAGGAACGGCGGGAATCGCCATTACGATGAGAATATTGCCGACTTGATCGAGAAAGGAAAATAAAATCTTTTCGTGTCAAATTGCGGGAGGGCCAACCGAAATTGCAGTGGCTACCGGTTGTGCCAACCTAACGCATATTGCTTTTGAATAATTTATAAAGGTGACTTGGCCCATCAATTTTATTAGTGGGGAACTTTTTAATAGGCAGTAAATAAACGTTTTGTCGGAAGTTCGTACAAACAAGTGTTATTTTCAAAATTTTATAGCTTGGCAAAAGTTTCAATTATGGTCGTTTAAGAGCCATTCCGTGTTTAATTTATAATTTTTATGATGGCTAAACTGTTTTGAATAAAATTGAAACGAAACGGTTTACTAGAAATAGCTATATTGGTGCATAAACATAATAATGATTAATTTGTTTCATGTAAATAAACACTCAATACAAAATGGAAAGAGATAATGCAAACACAAGACACGGATTACTTTGGAATATCTAAAATAACACATTTCACAACACTTCGTAAGACCTAATAGAACTTACAAGTGAAAAGGCCGAAAGATATATCTAAGTCGAAACTTCAATGACTTTACCTCAAAAGGAGTAAAGACCATCCATCACCTCAGCCCACAAATTGTTTTTATTTATTTACGTCTTGCTGCGAGTATTCCATTTCGCACACCGTGGAGTCTGCACGATTTATGACAAAGATAAATTTTATTACTACAATGTACCGTTGCCATGTTATGTTATCCTGGTAGGCGTTCAGGCATACATTACTTTCTACAAGAGTTTAATTTATTGATACAGAGCCAATTTGAAGTTAAATAAATACCTAGTAGGAAAATTACGTGGAAATAATGCCTGTAAGGGTTTATATTTTTGGTTCTTTTGTAAAAAGAATGGCCGTCATGAAAATTGTTATACTTAATTACTTTAAGATTTTGCTGTCTTTTCATACTTAATGATTCATCGTTCGTAATATCCATATCTTAATATGCGTAAAGTATAAATACCGATAGCCAAACATTACTTTAAAGTATCATATAATATTCCTCAAAATATTGAAAGAAAATTACCTAAAGGTTTTTAAGATAAGTACCTTTTCTGCTGCCAATTTTGAGCATCAAAAATGTTTCCAATATTGCCTTTTTCCATTTTGTGGAGAATTATAGGTTTCTTCTAAGCCAGCGAGTTTGAGTGCATCGTGTATTGAATACCGCAGGGGACCAGGCGGACGAGGTAGTGTACATTTGTGAAAGACTTCTTACTAAGACGGAGTAGAGAAGGTAGTTTCTATAAAGTGGATACTAGTGGCCAATCGTGGAACTTTCTAGTTCCATCTAAGTAGCTACTACTTTTTACAAGCTTTTATTTAACTTGCAAGGTTTTTAAATAAATATTTGTTTATTAAGTATCAATATTAGTTTAAATTCGAGATATTTCAGACTTTGACAATCTGAGAAGTTGAAAAGTTTCACTTTATGAAACCCTCGTATCGTTACTGAAAGATTTGTGATATTTTCAGGTGTAAGATACTCGAAGTTGAAATGTGTTCTGAATCTCCACTTAAAAGTTTTACGGTACTCCGTTCGATCATACGTTTGTCATGTGTTGTCGAGAGTGAACCTAATCAAGCTGGTACATATTACTGTAGATATATCAAGTCATTGAAAAAGTTCGAGTTTGTATAAAGTCGCTTCTGTCACTTATGTGACAGCTTTTCTGGAACACTCGATATTAAAAGTAACTTTAGCTACCTATGTTAGAACTTAATTTGTCAACAGCAAGCCAGTTTTATTATACTAATCTAGCGGACCATAGGAGTACGGCGATAAAATATACCATAATATAGACGACCCGAATGGCGCAGCGGTAGTGAGGCTGCCTTACGTTCTTAGTGTCCCGGGTTCGAATCCCGGTAGGAGCAAATGTTTGTGTGATGAGCATGCACATTTGTTTCCGAGTCATGTATGTGTTTATATGTATAACAAAAAGTATATATGTAGTATATCAACTGTCTGGTGACCACGACACAAGCCTTGCTTAGTGTGGCACTACATGGCGCTGTGTGTAATGTCCAGCGATATTTATTTATTTATATAGACTATGTTACTCGCTGTTAATGTTAAAATCGGCCTAGTAGTTTTTAAGTTGATTCGTTACATACAAAAGTACAAACACACAAATCTTTTCTCTTTATAATATTAGTATTGATATAGATAATAGCGTCTAGCTGCAATTAACTCGCCTGATGTGAAGCGATGATTCGAGGCATAGGGTGGAGTACGCTTGTGCCTAGAAGAGACTGATTTACTCGAACTCTGATTAGATCCAGATTATAATGGTCAGGCGTCAGACAATAGGCTAGTTTCCACCATCAATAAATTGCAAAACTAATTAGTCTGTCAGTTAGAGTATTGGAAAATAATGGACACGTATTTTTTGTTATTGTAAATCACTGAGTACTAACAAAGATAAAACGTCACAACGCACTAAAAACTATAGCACGGCGTGACGTATTGCGAATTTTAAAAGCGTCGTATCTTCGTCAATTTTGGTTTATGTAACAAAAGAAAAAATACGGGTCAAATATTTTTTTATAATCTAACTGACGGACTAATTAGATATTTTTAGGACACAAGCCTATTCCACATACTAATAGTATTTCGTTCAGCACAGTTGAACAAAAGCCTCCTCCATGTTCATCCAACACAGTCTACATTTTCTTTGCGCAAAGTTGGTACGGGTGAAATCACAGACAATCCACAAAAACAAAAGCTTCTGACGTATGTCAACCCTCTTCGGGTCGCGGGTTAAAAATAGTACGGATTAAGATGTTTATCCACTGACCCAGTCACCTTATATTTGACCCCAAACAACAGTAAGGGACACGAACTACACATAAAGGAAAAATAAATGATGTAAGCGTTTACTAAAGATTAACTCGCATTGACCTAAAAATGAGTTCATATTTTAGTTGAGACTGATGAAATATTGGTTTGAAAAGCCTCAATAGGATTTGAAATTATGAAGTAGACTCGAGCGTATTATGGTAAACCGCTTCATACAAACTCATTACAACTCTGTCGAATGGATTTAAATTAGCTGGATTAGTGAGCTAGACCAATATTAGGTATTGCTAGTTTCAGCCGGCGGAATTATGGACTTTACAGTTTGTTGCGCAAATCAATTGTAATACAATGTCAAATTATCACCTGCCTAGCCTTTTTCCAACTATGTTGAGGTCGGCTTCCAGTCTAACCGGATGCAGCTGAATACCAGTATGTTGCATGGAGTGACTGCCTATCTGACCTCCACAACCCAATTAGTACTGGGTAATTCGATACCCCTTGGTAAAATTGGTTGTTGGACTTTTTGAGCCACTGACTACTGTTTCAACTGTCAATTAAAGATCTTAAAATGACACCCGGGAGTAACAACTTAACATGCTTTCCGAGACACGGAGGAAACTCCCATGTAAGGGTGGTGACCCATTCCACTGCGAGGATCGACCGGAGGACACGGTGGAGGTCTGCCCTGCGTGGGTGGAGCACCGCCGTGTCCTCATAGAGGCGATCGGCGGCGGCGACCTCTCGCGTCCGGCCCTGGTTCAATCCATGGTCCGGAGCGAGACGGAATGGGAAGCCGTCACCTCCTTCTGCGAAGCAGTCATGCTAGCGAAGGAGGTGGCGGAACGAGAGAGGGAGAGAGCCTCTCTTCCCGGCCGCCGCGGGAGACGCACCGGGCGTCGGGGGCCACGTGGTGACTACCGGCCACCGTAGACGCGGGCCTGTGGACGGTTGGCTATGGGCTAGCTAGCCGTCCGTCCGCCTAACGACGACAGGCCGTGTCGACGGCGCGTTCGTGTTCCACGCGCGCCTCAAAGAGATGTCAGTATAAGGGGAGGGGCCCGCAAGGGCCGAAGCCTGCCGGGGTTGCGGGCCTGTTCGAAAGAGATACCGCGGCCCCGGAACATAAAGGGCGAGGAAGGAACATGGATGGGTTTTAGTCACTTAACGTCTGACACTCCCTCCCGCTCCGCCCAGAGTGGGAGAAGTCATTTGATGATTTCCCATCCCATCGACCCGAGCGGCTTATTATTTAGCTTCCTATAAAAAATATCGACATTAAAATATTGCTCGCTCATACTGTATCATACAGAGAGCTCTGTATTTTATTGGTATGATATCCGCAATGCTGGTGTTTATTCTGTTTTTTTTTTTGTATTCCAGAAATATTTGTGTACTCATGATTTTAAATCGCCGAACGTCATACACAAATAAAAACTTTTTTGCAAAAAATAAAACCGACTTCACACAAAAAAGTGAAAAATAACTTTAGCTTCTGAAGTCGGTGACCTTTGTTGGATTGATTTAATTTTTTTGTCACCGACTTCAGAAGCTAAAGTTATTTTTCACTTTTTTGTGTGAAGTCGGTTTTATTTTTTGCAAAAAAGTTTTTATTTTTCACTTTTTAGTGGTTCACAATATGTGCATACCCTTTCACAGCGTACCAGCGTGATTTTTTGTTATGAACTGGTGTAAACAATAGACAGACATGAGATTTCAGCAATCCCAGTAAGAGACACACATTTGCTACATTTAATGAGGAGTTCCGTTGCCTTTCTCCGAAGTTCTTCATCAGATCTTTACCAAATTTAAATGGGATCACTCCGAGAAACTACTCTTTCAAAAACTACCCTAATCGCTTCTGGTGTGCCTATAAAATTTGAAGAGTTCTCTCTATTTCTCCAGGATCCCATTATCAGGATCCTGACTTGATGATTATGGGACCTTCTGGGAAGTATACCCTTTCAAACAATTAAAAAACAAATTCGGTCCAGTCATCTTCGAGTAATCGGGGAACATTGCATTGAGAACCTCCTCCTTTTTGAAGTCGGTTAATAACGACGTTATGGTACGTGACTCAAATATCCGGATAGCCTTTAAAAGATTTGGCCGAGAATCGGTAATTTGCTTCTAAGAATTGAAGAGTTCCGTTCCTTTGTCATGGATCCCATAATCAGAACCTAACCAAATTCTCATCAAACTACCCTTGAAGTGCCCTTGCCAATAAAATAAAAAAAAAAACTTATCCCCAATATATGGAACTTAATACACCTAACTGTCGAAATCTGGGAATATTGTACACATCTGCGTACCCCCTCAGAGCATACAGGCGTGATGTTACGTCATGATGTTGTATAAACAATAAACATTCAAGCGATTGCAGCAGTTACTGCAGATTTGCCGTGTATATTTGAAGAGTTCCATTGTATATCTCCGAAGATCCGGATCAGATCTTCAGCAAATTAAAATATAACCACACGGGAAGCACCAGCTTTCAAATTAAAAAAGAATCATCAAAATCGTTCACCCAGTCGCAAGTACTGAGGTAACCAACACTGTCGAAATCTGGGTGTATTGTACACATCTGCGTACCCCCTCAGAGCATACAGGCGTGATATTACGTCATGATGTTGTATAAACAATAAACCTACAAGCGATAATAGCAATCACTGCAGATTTGCCGTACATTTTTGAAGAGTTCCATTGTATATCTCCGAAGACCAGCATCAGATCTTCAGCAAATTAAAATGGGACCACATGGGAAGCACCAGCTTTCAAATAAAAAAAGAATCATCAAAATCGCTTCACGCAGTCGAAAGTTATGAGGTAACAAACACAAAAAAAAAAAAAAAAAAAAAAAAAAAAACATACAGACGAATTGATAACCTCCTCTTTTTGGAAGTCGGTTGAAAAGGTCTATTTTAGTGCGGATTTTTCGTTCACCTATTGTTTGGTTTTGTGAGTAAAACTTTTAGTTTTTTGGTAGCAAAAAATATGCAGTGTAACTTCTACTGAAATGGTTTTTTTTTGGTAAATTCACATCTTTACTGACAAGTTTGGACAAGAAGTGTTTTTTTTTTTTGAAATACCGTCCAAAATGTATTGTTGAACATTTTGACACGCTACAATTTATCGTGTTACAACCATTTCATATGAATGACGATTGTGAAATTGCACGAAATATTTAGATGAGCAGTCAATTTGTTTCATATTTTATTTTCTACTAGCTAAAGCTTCGCCCACGTGGAGTTCAGTTGGTAATCCTCCAACGGGGTCGTCATAATTTCGTTTAAATTCTGTGTTCTTAATTTCATCAAAATTAAAATCAAAGTATTTATTTCAAGTAGGCCAGTTACAGGCACTTTTGAATTGTCGAAACAAAAATGAATATTAAATGTAGCTACAGTCCCAGTCACAAGACATAAAAACTGTGATAGTACTGTAGTTGCCCATTCCCTAGCGTAGATCTCTATGGAGAAGAACGGGCAAGAAACTCCATAAATCCAAATCCAAGAAGAGTAACAAATTTCCATCCATCTTCACAAACTTTCGCATTTTATAATATTAGTAGGATTCACACCACATGACCACACATTTTTATCATAGATCATTTCACAAAAAATCAAACAACACAAAATATTCTAAAAACATCTTTTTCCATCCCCAGCACGCAAACTCCCAGTATCCATAGAGAGTTGCCATGCATGTAGATGTTTGTATGAAATGACCGCTATGCCCGGGGATGCCCCCGGTGACCAATTGACGTTCGCACGTAACTGCATTGTGGGAAAGGACACGTAGCTAGCTTGAAATGGCTTTGTATGTACGTATTGAAATTGGTCCGTTGATTATCCTGTTTGCCTGGTACATGTAGCTGCGTATGAATTGCAAAGGTAGAAATTTTTCCGGTACATTGTAATGTAATTTCATGAAACAAAATTGGGTTGCCGAAAATACGTAGGCATTTGGTTCTGAAGTCTTAAAAGTTTGCTCTTGGTACAAGTGTGATTCAATATAAAATAACATTTAGGGGTGTTAGTAACATGTTAAATACTTGTTCGTATTTATTCGCCTCGGCTGTAGGTATTTGTTGAACAACATTGCCAACCCTTCTTCGAGTGTCGACGGTAAATTATCATTAAATATAATAATTTGACCCAAAATTTAGCTATGCGAACACCGCTCGCTGATGCAGTCATAAGTTCGGCAAGTGTGCAGGTGTCAGAGCATGCGGCGCAAGATGGGAGATGGGCCATTGTTTGCGGAGACATACCGCATGTAACACTTGAGATCTGAGTCGTCTATGAACCCCCATCCGAACATATTGTCTTTGCTAGGGCTGCCTTGGGTTCAGAGTCTATTTATAGATTTACAAGTCGGCTACGGCAAAGGCCATTACTTTATTTTTAGGCATAAAGTAGGTAGGTAAAACCAATTCATGTAAAATGAATGATTTACCTACTCGGGCTTATTTAAAACAAAATTTCACAGGCTAAATACTTACTAAATTATATCCACTCGACCCAAATCTGAGCCCGTCAAAAAACAATAATTACGTTAACGTTATTTTCAATACACATTACTTTTGTGACGTCATTTTCGGGCAAAACACGGACGCGGACACAACATCCAACGTCCGAAAAATAAAAATTACTGCGAAATAGATAATGGCCGAGGTTTCTGAGTTATCGTTGTGTATCGAATTTACGGTTATGTGTTCCCGGCTTTACCGGACGCGAATATACGATTGAAAGCGAATAGAAACGATTTTCTGAATTTATCAAGTTAGCGATTTAGTGATGGCTGAAATGTATGATCACAGAAATGGTTTATTTGAAACTAGTTGTTGTCTGCTTCGTTCGCGTAAAATTAGTTTAAAATATTACTGTCCTTTGGATGGCCGATGGGGCCGAAAAGTTCTGTAGTGGCGACCGGGAACCGGAAGACGTTGTGTTGGAAGGCTTCCCACTAGGTGGACAGATGATCTGGTGAGGGCTGCGGGAATCGCACGAGACCAGTCAGTGTGGCGACACTTGGGGTAGGCTTATGTCCATCAGTGGACGTCTTTCAGCTGAAATGATGATGGTGACTTTCCTTTTTGTTACCAACTTAAAGGGTGTTTTAACTCACTTTATTCAGCTTTTGCGAGATAATTTAACGTCACAGGTTAGGCAGAGGTGTACCGTATAGTACCTACACCAACATTTTGCCAGTTATGTTTAAGTTCCATGTAATAGATTGCGAGCCGATGAGAACATCTTGATGAAAAACCCAATAACACTCTGCCCGACCCGGGAATCGAACCCAGGACACCATGCCCAGTAGTCGTACTTGAGACCACTAGACCTACGAGGCGGTTATTGCAAGTTAATACCAAATATACTGTTATTATAAAGGGTGTAAAACACCTCTTCACGGAGCCGAAAGGCACTTGTTCTCCTCGTCATTGCAATCACTTTTTTGCTCCAGACCATACTTGGGAACTTTCTAGTTACGGAGATAATGGGGGTCAAAGTTGCAACTTTTTGACAAGTTTTTTTTTAGGTACAAGTTTTTACTATTAGATTTTTGAACTCCGTACGTAACGTTTTGAGTGCGTTACATTGAGTTATACCACAAAACGTGATTTTTCACCCCAAAAAAAAAGTTGTCTCCCAGCAATATTTTTTTCAACACACTTGCTCATAAAGTGGCTCTAATTTCACCGCAATTAGGCACATAATGACACCTGTAATCAAACTGTGACTTTTTCATTGCTATTATTCACAAGTGAGTTATAGGTTTTTTTTTTATTTTATTGGTTGAATTGCTTTGTTCTTAAAAAAGTTTCGATACAAAAAAGATCGTGTTCAATAGTACAAATAAATTAATGTACCTATTGCTTGCTCATTTCATACAACTTCGTATCTACATAGATAATTTCAACTTATAAGTTTTAATAAATAAAACTTTCACTCAAATGCAACTTTTGTTTTCTTTTTTTTTTTTACTTTTTTTTTAATAATAAAACTTTGAATTCCCCATTTCGTACGTGGCTAAAACGCTATCCGCGAAAATGATTATATACTCTGTGCGCGAAAAGCCAAAAAAAAGTAACCTCATTCTTTTAGTCTATGGGCGATCGCCATTGTTAGATGCGCGCGCATAGGAAAACTGATGAATTATTCCTGCCATTGCGAAAAAAAATTCACAACTCGTTTTCACTGTTGAAATTATAGTTATTTTTAGTATTATTTTATTCTCAAGTGTGTTGAAAAACGTCGTATGATACACGTGTGTGTTGATGATTACCGTCCTCGGCTCTCTTAAGAACCTCGCCTAACGGCTCGGTTCTCAATGGCGCCTCGACGGTAATCACCAACATTACACACTTGTACCATAATGTACTATTGTGTAAAGTTAGGTACTTACTTAGTTTGATGTACAAAATGCTTGGTTGACGGCTTCGTGATGAGGTTGTTTACACCCTGTATAGAAATAGGGCAGACGACAAAGAAAATCTAATTAGTCCGTCAGTTAGATTATCAAAAAATTTAAAACCCGTATTTTTTCTTTTACTATTATTGACGAAGATACGACACTTTTATAATTCGCATTACGTCATGCCTTGGTATAGTTTTAGAGAGTATTGACGTCATGAGCCGACTCCCGAGTTTGGATGCGTTTTATCTTTGTCAATATTCATTGATTTAAAATAGAAAATACGTGCCCATTATTTTCCAATACTCCGGACTAAATAGATTTGCAATTTTTTGATACTATCGCCATGCCTATAGTCGACCCTAACAATGTATCACTATTACATAACATTGTAATAATGCATAATCTATATATGTCACCGTAAAATTGTCAAAAACGTTATATTGTAATATCTCTAGCGATATTGTAAACTCTCGAAATATTGTCAAACGAACATACTGCTTACAATAAAACGCATTGTTCTTCGTGAAATGCATGCGATGGTACTCAACACACGCGGAGTGGAGGGAAAGAGGGGTCCCCTTTGCCCAGTGGTACCACTCTCATGAAAAGATACTGTACCATTCCTGAGAAATATCGATTAATATAACCTAACTTTAAAACACTTTATATTCCTCTAAAAAGCGTAGTCGACGGAGCCCCGCTTCGCGGGGCCCCTATTTCCGAGTGCTGGGTTTAAAGGAACCTAACTAACCTAACGGGGGGGTGGCCCAAGTCCCAAATATGGGGGCAGAGATACTTTCGTATGCTCAGTTGACAATAATTCGAGACTTTACAATATCGCTAGAGAGACACACATTATATTGTAATATAACGTGTTTGACAATTTTACGGTGACATATACATAAGTACGAACTCCAACAGTCTACCCATGACACTAGCTCCCTTACATATCCCTAACTTCCCTACCGTAACAAACCTGTGCTTATTTACCTACGTACATAATTTATTATGTAAACGTCGAACCCGCTGTTATTAGGGAGGTCCCTAAAAACAACAGCTTTATACACTTATAAAGGCACACAAAAAGCTGTACTTTGCGAAGGTAAATTGAAAAAGGGTCTATGTATTTGCATTCCAATATTTTCTGATCAAATATCGAAGCTGTGTTTTAACGATAAAGCCATGTAAATGAGTTTTTCTTATATTTTCTTTGTTGTTTTAGAAAATACTTTTTTTTCCAATTCGTGGCTCTGTACTACTGCAGTTCACTTTTTTATAAGTAAACTAGGTACATACAAAACATCACGCCTGATTCCCAAAAGGATTAGTCATAGTAGCTCTTAATATGATTGGGTATTTATACTCACTTTTAGGTCCCATAAAACAGAATGCGAGCCTATTGGTATCAACAGGGCACAAATCAAAACCATGGACTGCTACTGTGATGTTCCTGAAGGAAACAATTACATTTGGCTGGACCTGGATATCAAACCCAGGACCTCACGAAGCAGCCCAAAAAGCGGTTTTAGCAGTAACTACTAAGGTCCATAAGGTCCACTAAGGTCACCAAAAAGATGACAGTCTGATTATCTAAAAACAGCTGTTTTTAGATAATCAGACCGTTATCTTTTCGGTGAACATGGACCTAAGTCATCATCAATAAACTTATAATGCCACTAACGGACATCCCGTTAGTGGCAATATAAGTTCATCATCATCTGCCTAGCCTTTTCCCAACTACGTTGAAGTCGACTTGTAGTCTAACCGAATGCAGCTGAATACCAGTATTTAACATGGAGCAACTGCCTGATCTGAATCTAACCTCTATAACCCAGTTAGTACTGGGTTACACGCTGGGTTATACCCATTGGTAAGACTGTTCAGTATAAGTACTTAGTAACCTATAGCTAATTATATCGACATGATTTCCAAATAAATTGTTATGCAAAGAACGAAAAACCACAGGTTATCGTGTATTTAAATTAGGTACAACACAAAAAAGCATAGTCAAGATTTCAGCTTGCTCAACAATAACTAGGCAAGCAGGTACTTACTTTAATTCCCGTGAAATAGGCTTACTATACTGCCAGAAGTTCTTGGCATCTTGCCAGTACTACCCCATACTTATACCATGGTATTTTTAATAATTAATTTACAAAGTGAAATCATCATTCTCATCATCATTTCAGCGGCGCATAAGCCTCCCCCAAGTGTCGCCGCACATTGACCGGTCCCGTGCTGCTGGCATCCAGTGGGTTCCCGCAACCTTCACCAGGTCATCGGTCATAGTGAAATAATAAAGAAAAATATAACCTTTGGAATCTCCTTTTTTTTTTGAAGACGGTTAAATAACCGGCCATGTGCGACTCGGGTCCCACCAAGATTTTGTAACAACAATTTGATTGAAAAGAGTGTCCATGGAGTTTCTTGCCCGTTCTTCTCCATAGAGATCTACGCTAGGGAATGGGCAACTACAGTACTTTCTCAAGTTATTATGCCTTGTGTCTGTGACTGTAGCTTCGTTTTTTTTTTGTTTTATCGACATTAAAAAGAGCCGTAATGGTCTGGTTGAAATAAATGATTTGAGTTTGAGTTTGGTCTCGTATTGAATCCGCGGGGCCTTTTGGTCTTGTACAGGACCAATTTAGTTTAATGTATGTATGTCATACATTTTGTTTTCTATTTATTTCATTTTGTTTTATTGATTTGTATTGGGCGAGACAAATAATTACTTTTTCATACTTTCTTTTTATATCAGTACTAAGTAACGATAGAGTGAGTTTTAATTCCGTTGATTTTGAAGCTTAAATATTTTCCCCTTTTAGAGATGAAGGGCATTTTTATCACCACCATCTGCTTAGCCTTTTGTCATAATATGTGGGGATTGGCCTTGAGTCTAACCGAATACAGCTGAATACTAGTATTTTACATGGAGCGATTGCCTATCTGACCTCCACAATTAACCCAATTACTACTGGGCAATAGGATGACGGGATTTAAATGTCAATTCAAAACCGTTACTCATTTCTGAGGAAAGAGGTCTTGACAGTCAAACAACTAAGTGGCAACTAAGACTAAGCTCTATTCATACAGCCGATCATTTGCCGCGAACTTATTCAACTCAAAACAGATGCACTCAGAAAAAAAGAGAAGAAGAGAAGTACAGAAGAAGAAGAATAGAAGAAGAAGAAGAATAGAAGAACAAGAAGAATAGAAGAAGAAGAAGAATAGAAGAAGAAGAATAGAAAAAGAAGAAGAATAGAAGAAGAAGAATAGAAGAAGAATAGAAGAAGAAGAATAGAAGGGAAGTATAGAATAAGAAGACATGCTGCGTCGATCCCAAATAAATTGGGATAAGGTCAGAAGAATGATGACGATGATGATGAAAAGATGCACTGTTGGATTCTTTGTAAAAACATGTCACGATAAAAGATGCTGCAAAAGTGAGCTTTGGATTTCGTTTTCGTAAGGATCCCTAAAATACATTAGCTAGTTAGTACCGACGAAGCTAATGTTATTTCCCGTTCTAGTTTTAGTGGAATACAATCGAATTACGAACAAGTTCGCCGTTCGCACTTAACTTCAGCTTAATGGACGAGTTTAGTTTGTAGTTATTTCTATTTCGGCTATTATTTGTTAGGGTACTTTATTGTTGGTGTAATAGTGTTCGCACATGAGATTTGCATGATCATAATTACATTGATAATAATGCAATTATTCGTATGAACGCCGTCACCATCGTAAACTGCAGCTGTTATGTTGAAATTTCTTTGTAACAGCTTTTTCTACAACTCTATGAAATAACCCTTTCCTTGCAATCGGGTAAAAACGTAACGTAGTGACAACATTGCAATTCGTTGGAGGTTTTTTTATAGAAACCAGTTGTGTCTGTCATAGAGATCGGGCGGCTCTGCGCAGCAGGTTGCGGTATTGACGTACCTCACATTCACTCACAACACTGGGAACTAAGTGTAGGTAAGACGATATCGCCGGATGAGCGAAATTAATTTAATAAATAAAATCACCGCCGTGTTTCGTTTTATGTGACTGTGACTGTACTTTGTGACAACCATGACGCGGCGAAACAAAATTCAATGCATCAAAACCTAATCAAATCACGAGTAACGAAAATCGACACAGCGGGGCGATTCTATTAAATTATGCTGTTTACCTACATATTCTTCTGTAGCAGCCCGGAGCAGCCCGGAGTTTGAAAGTTGGTAGTATGTTACGCCCGTAGCTCAGAAAGCACGTTAAGCCGTTGGTCCTGCGCCTGAGGCCCTACTCCCTAACGCTTCGTCCGTATATTCGGATCTATCCGTCTCTCTCGCGCACGTCTGCAGATGAGTGCGAGTGAGAGAGGCGGATAGATGCGAATATATGGACGAAACGTTAGGGAGTAGGCCCTCTGATCTCTCTCTGGTCATGTCGGATTGTCGTCCAATCGGATTATGAGAGCGAGAGAAGAGAGAGTGCACTATAATATCTCTAGCGCCGAGGGCTAATCTCCGCTGAGATTGACCTCCGTGACCGAATACAGTTAGGAGGTCTAGAGCCTTATCACACTCGCGAGTTGCGAGCGAGTGTTCACCGAGCACATGTTTCGAAGTCGCGACGAGCTCGCTGCGCATTCGCCCCGCTTTCCACTCGCTCGCCACTCATCATCAACATCATCAGCCTTTAATGTTCCCACTGCTGGGACAGGCCTCTTCTCTATGAAAGGGAATGGGCTATAATCCACCACGCGGGCCCAGTGCGGATTGGTAGATGTCACATGTCTTCGATATTTTGGTTCTAAGACATGCCGGTTTCCTCACGATGTTTGCGAGGAAACACTCTCCACCACCACTCTCCACCTCCATCCTCCATCTCTCTCCACTCTCTCCCTCGCTCGCCACTCGCTAGTGTGATAAGGCCCTAGGTGTTATTATTCTGCCGAATTGATCTTAAAATTGGCATTCCTCTCATTAATATACACAACTATGTATTACTTTACAGGCCTATAAGCTACTACATAGTCAACAATTAACCAAAATGACCGCCAGATAAGGTGGCGGTGAACATTTGCCAAGTTTTGGCAAGTTGGCAGACTTGGCCGAGGTCGCACAGCCATCTGGGCCGGCTGTCTGGCGTTGTTATAGTTACGGTAATCGTTAAGATTAGGTATTGTTTATTTACATGAATTACTTAATCATTGAAACGTGTGCTTTTAAAACTTTGAGCGGTTTCGTTATTTTGAAGTGAAGCTTAACATTGAGTTATTGTTATTTACTTTGAACCATACCTGGGAAAGTTCTGATTGCGGAGATATTGGAGGTAAAAGCTTCAAATTTTTAACAAGTTATTTGAAAATACTCGTTGTTAAGGTTATACAATTTTACTTGAAATACCTCCATGACCCATTTACTATCCAATGCATCCATCAGCACAATGTTTTGAGTGCGTTACTTTGAGTTCTACCGTAAACAGTAATTTTTCACCCCAAAAAAAGTTGTTTCCCAGCAATAACTTTGGTCTGTTTACACCCTGTAAATCTACAGTCAAATCTACATTAACAATACATTCCTTTCACCTTTTCAGATTGCAAAGTTTATTGTTTTAAAGAGCTGTACTGTCTATTATATTGACTTTCATTAGAAATTGACCTCCCCAACCCATCAGAAATACAATTATCGATTACCATACTGCAAAAGCATGCAAATTCCAAAACCCATTATAATTTCTTATTGTCCAATCGAATTGCAAATGAAGGGAAGGTTTAATACGGTATCCGTGAGCGGCGAGTAGGCGATAGATCACTTTGTGGGACATGTGGCCGTATGCTCGCTTGCGTGGGTAGTCAGTGAAGCATCGTAGCTTCGGAATACTAGGTTATATCACAAATCTAGACTTGTAGATAGTTACATAATACTAGAAGTAACTCTGTGTATTGTCGATAGATCACCCTGTGCGACGTCTAATGTTTGGTCGCGTGGATAGCCAGTTAACCACATGATGGTTGGTAGCGAAGCGTAGGGTCTTCTTGTGCAAACCTGCATTTATTTTAAAGCAAAAGTAACTCTGTGTGTTGGCAATAGATCACTTTGTGGGCATGTGGTGTATGCTCGTATGGATAGTCAGTGAGGTATCGTAGCGTGGGTGACTGAGGTTACGTCGTTGATCTAGACTTGGGGATATTTGCATTATTATATACGTGACTCTGTGTGTGCAACAGATCACTATGTGGGACGTGTGCTGTATCTCGCGTGGATAGTCAGTGAACTGTCGTAGCGTCGGTGCTCTAGGTTATATGTCATCGTTCTTGAGGATACCTGCATAAAGCTTCATTTGGGTACGTATCATAATACCTAAGTTTATCCTAACTATTTTCGATATAGCTAGACCTTTAAACAGTAGTTCCAAAGACCTACTGTTTAAAATACCTAAAATCGTTTCACAGATTTTTGTAATAACTAATAAACGAAATCTAACCAGGAAACGAAATCTAATCATCAAGTCAGGATGCTGATGATGGGATCCTTGAAAAAATAGAGGGCACTCTTCAAATTTTATAGACACACAAGAAGCGATTTGGGTAGTTTTAGGAAGAGAACTTTCTCGGGGAGATCCCGTTTTAATTTGGTACAGATCTGATGAAGAACTTCAGTGATAGGCAATGGAACTCCTTAATAAAAGTATAGCAAATGTATAGATTGCTGAAATCTCATGTCTGTCTATTGTTTACACCAGTTCCATAACAAAAAATTACGGCGCGGCGGTACGCTGTACATATGTACCACTAATATAGTAGTCAAGTAGTAGTAGTGTAGTAGTGGTTTAGTTTTCAATATTCGTAAATAATGTTATTTTTTATGTGTTTTGTCCTGTATGGGCCAATAAATGCTTTTTCTTTCTTTCTTTCTTTCTTTAATAAAAAGAAAAATTACTTTAGCTTCAGAAGTCGGTGATAAAAAACTAAATCAATCAAACAAAGTTTTGTTTGTTTGAACGCGACAATCTCAGGAACAACTGGTTCGAGTTGAAAAAATCTGTGTATTTGTGTTGGATAGTCCATTTATCGAGGAAGGCTTTAGGCTACATAACATCACGCTACGACCATCAACGCGGAGCACGAATGAAAAATGTTGCAAAAACGGGGATCTTTTTCCTATAGTTTTTCTCTCTTATACATGTGACGCAGACGAAGTTGCGTGGGTCAGCTAGTCGTGAATATAATAAAATTCGTGATTGCGTATCATTTTCTTGAGCCAATATTTTGTAACGAACTACCAGCCGCTTTTTCACAAGGTTTTTACGGTTTGGAAAACATCGATAGTCGCTTGCGACCACTCGATCAAAAGCAGATTGAAACTCGGCATCGACTACTAACCATGAGGTCCTGGGATTGATTCCCGGGTCACGCAAAATGTTATTGGGTTTATCCATAAGGAATTTCTCAGTAGCAGATACTAAGTCTGGATAAAATTTAAACCCGGCTGATGTAAATCGGCTTGCCCCTATTTATAAATAAATAATTATCGCTGGACATTAACACACAGCGCCATCTAGTGCCACACCTAGCAAGGCTTGTGTCGTGGACACCAGATAGTTGATATACTACATATAAACCTTTTTTGTTTGTAAATACATACTTGTTATACATATAAACATCCATGACTCTGAAAAAAATGTCCATGCTCATCACACAAACCTTTGCTCCTACCGGTATTCGAACCAAGGACCCTAAGAACGTAAGGCAGCCTCACTACCACTACGCCGTTAGGGTCGTCAAATTTCATGGGACTTAAACAAAACTGGCGAAATATGGGTGTCCTATTAGATACACCTCTGTCTAACCATTCGTGCGTTACATGCGTGATGTTATTTTATACTAAGTGGTATCGTCTCTTTTCAAAGAATTTCCTGAAACGGCTTCAAACGTCCTGAGCTACGATGAATTATTTAGTTTATTTAGACTTTGCACATGAAATAGTTATTATTATTTTTTATTTTTTTGGGACAAGCCCGCCACACACGCCCAAACCACTGTAACTCCTGAAGCCAGAATCAACAGTGGCGACCACCAGAAAAGCGCCGAGACAATGAAGCTCGACGAAGTCCCAGAGAATGAATTTAACTGGCTTGGATCCCGCAACGAAATTAATCAGAAAGTATAGCGGAGGAGTAGGAAAAAAAAACTGTAATTTCCACTTCCCTCCATATCAGCAGGAGACAGAACGAAACAAGGCCAATAAGCACAAAGGGACGTTTACAACTGTGATAGGCCCAGTTGCCTAGCACCACGGATGGGTCCTAAGTTGAGAGCTGTTATATTTGATTCCAATAATTGGTATGGCAAAAACGCTATGAAATATTTAACACGTAGTTTATCGACACAAACCTGATTGCTTCGAATGCATTCACCTCTGTAAGTTGAGGTATACCACTAGACCCGCTTAATCCTACCCGTAGCAAAGTGCAAATGCATTTGAAATTACAACCTAGTTCGAAACTAAACTCCCTACATAAACTAGGCACGTACGTATATTATTGTGTTTACTCGTCAACTAGGTAATGTATCCACGTTTGTAGTGTTTAATTAGTCGTATGTTTACTTAGGTATTATTAATAATATAGAAAAACAGCACGAACGAATAACTACATAGGTACCAACTATCAGATAAACTAATTAGAACAGAGTTGATGTGAAATTATTGCTAGATTACCTTGCCTAGCCTTGCTAGGTGTGGCACTAGATGGCGCTGTGTGTTAATGTCCAGCGATAATTATTTATTTATAAATAGGGGCAAGCCGATTTACATCAGCCGGGTTTAAATTTTATCCAGACTTAGTATCTGCTACTGAGAAATTCCTTATGGATAAACCCAATAACATTTTGCGTGACCCGGGAATCAATCCCAGGACCTCATGGTTAGTAGTCGATGCCGAGTTTCAATCTGCTTTTGATCGAGTGGTCGCAAGCGACTATCGATGTTTTCCAAACCGTAAAAACCTTGTGAAAAAGCGGCTGGTAGTTCGTTACAAAATATTGGCTCAAGAAAATGATACGCAATCACGAATTTTATTATATTCACGACTAGCTGACCCACGCAACTTCGTCTGCGTCACATGTATAAGAGAGAAAAACTATAGGAAAAAGATCCCCGTTTTTGCAACATTTTTCATTCGTGCTCCGCGTTGATGGTCGTAGCGTGATGTTATGTAGCCTAAAGCCTTCCTCGATAAATGGACTATCCAACACAAATACACAGATTTTTTCAACTCGAACCAGTTGTTCCTGAGATTGTCGCGTTCAAACAAACAAAACTTTGTTTGATTGATTTAGTTTTTTATCACCGACTTCTGAAGCTAAAGTAATTTTTCTTTTTATTAAAGAAAGAAAGAAAGAAAGAAAAAGCATTTATTGGCCCATACAGGACAAAACACATAAAAAATAACATTATTTACGAATATTGAAAACTAAACCACTACTACACTACTACTACTTGACTACTATATTAGTGGTACATATGTACAGCGTACCGCCGCGCCGTAATTTTTTGTTATGGAACTGGTGTAAACAATAGACAGACATGAGATTTCAGCAATCTATACATTTGCTATACTTTTATTAAGGAGTTCCATTGCCTATCACTGAAGTTCTTCATCAGATCTGTACCAAATTAAAACGGGATCTCCCCGAGAAAGTTCTCTTCCTAAAACTACCCAAATCGCTTCTTGTGTGTCTATAAAATTTGAAGAGTGCCCTCTATTTTTTCAAGGATCCCATCATCAGCATCCTGACTTGATGATTATGGGACCACCTGGGAAGTTGTATGTTCAAACAATAAAAAAATAACAAAATCGGTCCAGCCATCTTCGAGTAGTACACATCTGCGTACCGTCTAATTTTGAAGAGTTCCATTAATATCTCCGAAGATCAGCATCAGATCTTAACCAACCTGAAATTGAATCACACGGGAAACACCAGCTTTCAAATGAAAAATCGGTTCACGCATTCGAAAGATCTGAGGTAACAAACACAAAAGGAATAAGTATTCCCCGTTTTTGCAACAATTTTCATTTATGCTCCGCTCTTATTGGTTGTAGCGTGATGTTATAAAGATTATAACCTTCCTCGATAAATGGACTATCTAACACAAAAAGATTTTTTCAATTTCAATCAGTAGTTCCTGATATTAGCGCGTCCAAAGAAACAAACAAACTCTTCAGCTTTATAAGTATAGATATAGTATAGATTGCGTATTATTTTTGTAAGATAAACATGCTTAATGATATGCCTACACACCTCCAAGTGCGAACGAAAATATTATTAATACCCGCGGCAATTTATGCTTACTCTTGAATAAATTCATATCCATATCCTCTCATGAATATATTAATTAATTAACTACAGGCTACGTACGTTGTTGTTAAACTTAAAAATTATGAGGCTATAGTTTGGGAACTGTACAGGATACACTGGTGCCTTTCTATCAAAGATCTTAGTGCACAAGACGTATTGATGACTAGGTGATGCAGCTTATAAAAATACTAGCGGACGTCACGCGGTTCACCCGTGTAGTACTTGCTGATAATGTAGCTATCCATTGCTGAAAGAATTTTTAAAATTCGCAAAGGAGTTTTTGAGATTATTCATTACAAACATACACACACACGAAAATAATTTTTTTTCCTCTTTAAAATATTAGTATAGATTACTTTCCTAATTGAATCGGATAATGTTAACAATTTTAATAGTTTTAGGTTTTTTAGTCCCGTATAAATAATGGGTGTAAAACACCTCCTAACGAAGCCGTAAGGTACTTGTTCTCCTCGTCATTGCGATCTTTTTTTTTTGTTTTACACCATACTTAAGAACCTTCTAATTACGGAGATATTTTTACTGTATGATTTTTACTTTGAACACCTCTACGAGCCCCGTACTATTTAATCCATACGTCAGCACAATGTTTTAAGTGCGTTACATTGAGTTTTACCAAGACACAAGATTTTTCACCCCAAAAAAAGTCGTTTTCTAGCACACCACACCTAGGAACCTTCTAGTTACGGAGATATTTTTACTGTATGATTTTTACTTTGAACACCTCTACGAGCCCCGTACTATTCAATCCATACGTCAGCACAATGTTTTAAGTGCGTTACATTGAGTTCTACCAAGACACAAGATTTTTCACCCCATAAAAAAATTCGTTTTCAAGCAAAAATTTTTGCGTAAAGATACTTAGTTTGATGTACAGAATGCTTGGTTGTCGGCTTCGTGATGAGGTGGTTTACACCCTGTATAGGTTATAGGTATTATTAGATATGTTGATGCTACTAAATGCTTATTAAAAACGTTAATTCAACTTTCACAATTTGACTCGACAGGCGAAAACGAGAACGAACAGGAAATAAGTATATTCAAATTACATTAGTCAAACATAAATGAAATAAAAAAGTTTCTCAACTTCCTGTTAGCAATTTGGGTTCATTTTCGTCTGGCCACGAGTTTCTTTTTTCTATTTATACTTTCGTACGAAAAGTGGGTGACGGGGATGTTGATTTCGCACCCATTTTTTTCCTTATTTTAGTGTGACTGTGAGTGACTCTGCCCCTACGTTTAGTAAAGTCAGAGACATATTTTACGTTTTGAAGTTATTTTTTTTTTTATGTTTTCAAGAAATAGGGTGTCTCTGATAAAGAAATACCAACAAATAAAGAAAACAACAAACGTTCTGCAGTGACTACCATAGCCCCATAGGTGAAAAACGTGAACTTATGTAAAATCTATGAAAATATCATCATCATCATTTTCATATCCTTATTCTTATTCATTTTGTGGTCGGCGATGCTGTCTTCTTCTTACCTACTTCTCTACTACTCGTTATCTCGACACTATAGACACCATTCTTCTAGACATAATCAACCTTTATACAGTCCATTCATCGAATATTTTGGTCTTTGTCTACCATTTCCTCATTCCTTCTTTTTTTTTTTCTCCGCATCACATGTCCGTTCCACACAACTTTTGAGTCATCGGCGCCACCTTCCGACTTTCGATGAAAATTAAAACAAAAAACAAATCTTCAATTAAGTAACTCTGTTGTGCTAGGCTCAGATACTGGTATTATGAAACTTTCTAATGGTCAAACGTGATAAATACTAATTTAAGTGCCCAAGCTTTAGTTTCCGCTAATTCCCATTACGGTACTTAGTCTGCAGATTATACGGGTCGAATTTGTAGTATGAACTAGGGAGCTTTTTAGATCTAATCGAGTATATTTTACATATATAGTTATTATTCTCATTTTACATACCTACACTAGAAAACATCTAGTTCAATAAAAACATCGATATTTACTTGAAAACCAATCTAGATATTTGTGGTATTGGAAAGTCTTGGAAATAAGCATTTCCAAAATGAAATTTAACAGCAAAATAAAAGCTTCTTAATGCAGGGTAAATACAAATATTCCCACAAATAAATAAGCAAAAAATCAAAGAAAAACGAATCACTGTAACGACTCTTTCCTCATACACAGAGTGAACATCCCAGCGCGTGGTTTAAATAAACATTACTTAACCGATAAAATTGTGAAAATAAATTGAAGACAAGAATTGGGCCGCTCCCCCTAGAGGGTACGCTGAGAGAGACACCGATATAAAGTGCCGCCACTGGATGCGACAGTTATAACCTCAATGGAATTGCTGTTCTATTATTAGCTGTACAGTGCTTTTATTGCGATGCGAGGCTTTCATTTTTGACAGTTATAACATCAATGGAATTTCTGTTCTATTATTAGCAGAACTGTGTATTTTTAGCGACGAGGCTTTCTTTTCAGTTGACTAGCAACCCGCCTTTGCGTCACACGTTTGTAATCACGACATGACTGTCTTAAGCCGACATTTTTGTGCTATGTCTAAGTGAAATATAAATGTACCTATTCTACACGTAAACTTCCAGAATAAAAATTTCTAAATCATTGTGAAAACAGCATCTAAATACATTGTGCCGTTTTTAAGTAAAATGAACAAACATAAAAGCGATTTTAATGTGTTACACAAAAGATGACTCGTAATATCACCGTTGCTTTAGTGGACCATTTCAATTGATTTTATTGAATACTAAGGTGAAGCAGAGCTAAAATGAATAACAGTAGGTATCAAATTTAACAAATCATCAGCTGTCAAGGAAGATGCAGCGGTGTATTATTCTCTAGATAACTATTACTAGCTGACCCATGCAACTTCGTCTGCGTCATATAAGACTCAGCTCACATAAAGGAATAAATTTTCCCCGTTTTTGCAACATTTTTCATTTATGCTCCGCTCCTATTGACTGTAGCGTGATGTTTTATAACCTATAACCCTCCTCGATAAATGGAATATCCAAGAGAAAAAGAAGTTTTCCTTTCCAACGAGTAGTTCCTGAGATTAGCGCGTTTAACCAAACCAAAATACCCTTCAGCTTTATAACATTAAGTATACTCGTAGATCAGATATGCGACACCAAAGTGACATAATAACTACTCTTAGTACCCACGCTGTCAAACTACGTGACGTCACACTCTCCGTCCCACATCTTGTTACATGAAATTTTGTCACCACACGGTTGAATTTCTTGTAAATTCCTACTTTTACTGGCTTCAGATATTTGGCTCACCAGATTAAAGGTATTTTTGTTTATAAATGAGATAGTAGCCTATTATAGAGTATAACATTCTACCAACGAAACTGACGATGAAACAATTAAATCTAGTTAGTCTATGGGACTGACATTAGCTATCGAATAACCATTAATTCCATTGACAGTCTGTGTAGAAATAAGAAACGATTTCATAGCAAATTTTACATTCTCTTGGCCCTAAAGGGCCTATAGATTGCGACACAAGTGGGGTGGTATTTTATGTTAATAAAGTCGTAGAAATAAGTAATCTTTTTTTACGATGACGATGCCAGAAAGTTCTACACAGTTCAGAAGGCAAAAATGTATTTTTATTGGACATACCTTATTTCAATATATTCCTACATTATTACAACGCCTTCCTAATTTATTAACTACTTCATTCCGACCCTTCAAAATTTCAACTTCCAACCTTGACCTCCCCAGGTCGATGCCACCTCCATTGGCTCTCCCTCCGTGTCCGAGCCACCTTCTGAACTGCAGCATGAAACATGCATGCCTTCGGCGCGCATGTGTTGTGTGGGACGGTAACTGTGTGATGCCCTAACACCTGTGTGTGTAAGTGTGGGTAGGTGGTAATAGAATGATTGTATGTGTTGAGATAGAGGATGGAGGAATACAGTGTGTTATTGTTTGTTAGAAGAAGATTTTATCCAATAGTTACGATTTTTCTTACTTTTCCTAGATTTTATACCATTTAGCAGCAATTCAAAAATTATTTTAAATGCATACATTGGATGGGAAACAAACATTAGCTGATTATTAACTAATTTTTAACCTCCTCGGTTATCAATTCATCTGAATATCTACACTAATATTATATTAAAATAAACAGCAAAAAAAACTTACATCGTTCAGATTGGTTTGGTCGAGGTGACGGTTGCGTAGGTCGCCACAAACCTCTTTCATAATTTACAATAAAAACAAAACTTTTACCACAAACTTCACTTTCAAACTGTACTTCCTCACATCACAATAAAGTTAGTTAATCGGGCACTATGGCACTAATTACTAATCTGCACCTATTTTGCACAGCCTATACTCACAGTATTTTATTCGTTAAGATGTATGTTTTTTTTTTCTTGTGCACTTGGGCATGTGCCAACTAAACGTCTTTTCTTTCGTCAAATTGCAGAAACGTCCGATACAAAACAAAGATCAAAGACAAGTAACATAATGCCGAGCTTGTAACCATTGCATTGTAGCACATGGGACATCTGCTACGACACCGTAGCTCGTAGCGGTGACGTCACCGCGGGCTACGCCGTAGCAAGAGCCGAGAAATAAATCTGGGTCTAGATAGAAAGAACATCTAAGTACGTTTTTGTTCTTATTCACTACTATAAGAGTAATAAAATGTAAGGAAAAATCGAATCTACTGCTTATTGAGTTTTGCCTTAGTGTTTATGACTATCCTACTTAAGGGCCCGTATAACCCAAAATCGTGATTTTTGAACCCGTCTCGTGTTAATATAACTAAAGCATTCACCTTTGGATTAATATATGGCAAAGTTGAGGACTGCTTCTAAGGTTCATACGTTTCGGAAACACGATTCCATAAAATTTTCTCGATAGAAAACTACCTCAAACTTACCTCTAAAATAAATTTCAATTAAAAACATTAAATTAGGTCATGAAACTTTTCAGGATAGTCGAAAAATATATAACGCAGTGTTCATACGTTTTACTTTTTTTTTAAACGCTCTATTTTCATCGTAATAGCCTCTTCTCTAAAATTGCAAGCTTGTTAACCAGTCACAGCTAGGACCGCCCTGCCCCCCGGCCCTCGCTAGGACCCCGATGCACAAATTGTCAGTGCGGCCTCGGCCTTCAGACGTGGGGATGTATTTCTTTGTTTTCGCGCAGAAAACCCGATTGACACCGATTTATGTTCTTAAGAAATTACTTATTTAAGAAACATGAAATTTAGATTAAAAAGTAAAGCACCCGTGTTTTTATTTTTCCAAAATATTTTAGTTTTCATTGATAAAATCATTTTTGAAATGGTTTGAAATCGAAATCTTATGTCAACGTCAAAAATGTCAGTAGGTTAACGTGCCTGGTATCGAGAGAGATATTTGTATAAATTTTGTTTTTCGCAAGAAAAACATTTTATTAAAATTATAATAAAGTAGCACGTGACTTAACCCGTGCAAAGGGGTTTGAACTTTTTGGCCGGATTTTCTTTCGCAATTTTTCAAAGTAGCGGCTACGCACAAGACCTATATTAATCGATAGCTGGTATCATTACAAATAAGTTATGTACCAGACAAAAACTTCTAAAGCGTCACGTTTCCGAGATTTAAGCTATCAAAGTTGTGCTGCTAGCGATCACAACGCCATATATTTCGGAAACTTGACGTTTTAGAACATTTTGTCTCTACAAAACTTGTTTGTATTGAAACCAGCTATTGATTAATACGTGTTTTTTGCGTGTCTAATCAAATCAAAGTTGTGCTGAAGATTCCATCAGTGAATTGACTTTAACTCTGATAGCTCATATCTCGGAAACATGACACTAGGATATTTTGTCTCATACAAAACTTGTTTGTACCAGCTATCGATTAATATAGATCGTATGCGTGACCACTACTTTGAAAAAAATCAAAATGGCGGAAAAATGTTCCAAGCCCTTTTGTACTGTTGCCTGATAACTTAAACTTTTGAAAAATTAACCATTATGATCTTTATCATTAACCCGAATAAATGTTTTAGTCAAGTTTATAAATCGAAGGAATTACATTTTTCGTCCAAATTGTAGTCACACTCACACCCCTCCATCCCGTGTGGTGCACCACAGTCCTCACTAGGCGTAATTATTTTTTTGAACACTTATGTATCCAATGGTGTAATTGAATTTAAGATGAAGATGATAGATATAAAGCTGCAACACCCAACTGTATACCCAGATTAATTTTGATTTTTTTGGCCGGATTTTTTTTAATAGTAGCAGCCACGCATAGGACCTTTATGAATCGATATCTACAGCGTCACGTTTCCGTGATTTAAGCTATCAAAGTTGTGCTAGTAGCGACCACAACGCCAAACAGTGCCTTCCGCCTGACGCAGGTCTTCAACGGACACGGTGGTTTCGGGAGGTTCCTGCACCGAACCGGGCGGGAGGAAACGCCCCGGTGTCACCACTGCGAGGATCGACCGGCGGACACAGTGGAGCACACAGTGGAAGTTTGCCCCGCTTGGGCGGAGCACCGCCGTGTCCTCGTAGCGGCAATCGGCGGCGGCGACCTCTCGCATCCGGTCCTGGTCCAATCCATGGTCTGGAACGTGACGGAATGGGAAGCCGTCACCTCCTTCTGCGAAGCAGTCATGCTAGCGAAGGAGGTGGTGGAACGTGAGTGGGAGAGAAGCTCACGCCTCAGCCGCCGCGGGAGACACACCGGGCGTTGTGGGCCACGTGGTGGCACCCGGCCACCGTAGGCGCGGGCCTGTGGACGGTGAGCTATGGGCTAGCTTACCGTCCGTCTGTCTTATGGTAACATGAGGTATCGCGCGTTCAGATGTCAGCATAAGGAAGGGGCCCGCAAGGGCCGAAGCCTGCTGGGGCCGTGGGACTATTCGAAAGAGATACCGCGGACGTTGTAGTACGAGTGGCAGCGAGACAAACTTATAAATGTCTTTGTCAAGAGAGAATCTGACGACGTAAATCATTGCCTGGTCAAGAATTGTTAGTACTAAAGTACCCATATACCATAGCATGAAATCACGCCTGTAATCTATACTAGTAATAATATTATATTTTATATTATTATATATATGTTATATATTTATATATAATATTATAAAGCAGAAGAGTTTGTTTGTTTGTCTGTTTGTTTGGTTGAACGCGCTAATCTCAGGAACTACCGGCTTGAATTGAAAAATTATTGTTGTGTTGGATAGTCCCTTTATCGAGGAAGGCTTTAGGCTATATAACATCACGCTACGATTATTACGAGTGGAGCAGGAATGAAAAATGTTGCAAAATCGGGGATTCTTTTTCCTTTCATTTTTCTCTCTTATGTGACGCAGACGAAGTTGCGTGGGTCAGCTAGTCGATATATAAATTATTATAGTGCACCCATATTTCGCCAGTTATAAAAGCCTATTGCCATAAACCGAAATCAAATCCAGACTTCGTGGGTGTTACTGATAAATTCTTAATGGAAAAATCCAATAACAATTTGTCCGACCCAGGAATTGAACCTAGGACTTCATGCTCAGCAGTGGTACTTGCGACCACTAGACCAACGAGGTAGTCAATTCCTATATTTGTGTAAATAAAAGAAAAAATTGTAAATAATTTGGGATGTGTGAAAGTTTTGATAAAATTAATTCCTACGAGTACAATCTGGCGAACCAAATCAAAGGCGAAACCAAAACACAATTTGTAAGCAAAACTTTTGACGAGAAATAGGATACTTCGGCTTAAATACATACAAAATGTGGCACAAAAGAGGAACAATGCTGAAATAAACAATGGATGACCTGAATCGGAGTTTTTTGTTCACAGAAACTAATTGTAGATAATGGCGGGCGGTTTGGTTTGGGAAGACGCATGTTTTTATTGAGATTTTTATGTACTGTGGCCATCTGGTTTAGAATACAAGGTTTCACGTGATTGGCATATATGTGATTTAGTTTACGCGTGCACAGATTTGTATTCTTCTTCTTCGTCGTGTCGACGATTTCCCCTTTTTTAAACAATATTATTTTTGACCAGTACTCTGCTACCTCGACAGCGTTGGCGGTGACCTCGGAGTACAGGTGGAACCACACATGGTGCAGGACAGGAGTTGACCCATAGTTTGCTTTGAGGCACCGCAGTAACACAAGGCTTCATCGGAATACCCCCACCGGACCAGGTTGTATCAACAGCGGCCCACCTGACTTCGCAAACGGTTCAGGGTCTTCCAGGTGGGCCATAGCAGAAGGTGTCCCGGTGGGAGCTTTTCTGCTACTTCAGCATATTATGTTGGAGGGGGGTGCTTGAGGAGCCACAAGTTTTTTTATTTGCTTCACTGGGCCTGTTGTTGTCTACTAGTAAATTAGTCGACCTTAGGAAGCTCTTCCGGCTCTTCAGCCTGCCTCTTGGCGTCTCCATATTATACAGAGGGTGGCGTTTGTCATACAAATATTTGTTCCCTGCGGGGATCGAACCCGCGTTATACGGCGTAGTAGCATATTGCTTAGTCACTGCGCCAATCATGCCGATATTATGACGACCCGAATGGCGCAGCGGTAATGAGGCTGCCTTACGTTCTTTTCGACTCCCGGTAGGAGCAAATGTTTGTGTGATGAGCATTGACATTTGTTTCCAAGTCATGTATGATTTATAATAAGTGTGTATTTACATACAAAAACCGGCCAAGAGCGTGTCGGGCCACGCTCACTGTAGGGTTCCGTAGCTTCCCAGACCATTAAAAATACCAACATTTTTCGTCAGCAAAAATAACTTTGTTTTTCATAGTATTTGTATGAAAAACAAAGTTATCATTTGCGTTTTTTTGAAAAAGTGCTATATAACTCAAAAACTATTCAACTCATCAAGTTGAAAATAATTTTCCTAGAAAGTTCATATAAAGGTCTACTTCTGTGATTTTTTTCATATTTTTTAAACTTATGGTTCAAAAGTTAGAGGGGGGGGGGGACACATTGTTTTTGACTTTCGGAGCGATTATTTCCTAAAATATTAATATTATCAAAAAATGATTTTAGAAAACCCCTATTCATTTTTAAATACCTATCCAACAATATATCACACGTCAGGGTCAAAATTAAAAAAAAAATCGCTCCCCACTTTACGTCTGGGGGAGGTACCCTAATAAAAATGTTTTTTTAAATTTTTATTTTTGCACTTTGTCGGCATGATTGATATACATATTGGTACCAAATTTCAGCTTTCTGGTGCTAACGGTCACTGAGATTATCCGCGGACAGACAGACAGACAGACAGACAGACAGACAGACAGACATGGCGAAACTATAAGGGTTCCGTTTTTTGCCATTTGGCTACGGAACCCTAAAAAGTATCTAAATATCAACTATCTGGTGCCCACGACACACGCCTCGTTGCTTAGTGTGGCACTAGATAGTACTGTGTGTAATGTCCAACGATATATATTTATTTATGATGATTATAGGCCCTATTACTTACTTAAGCACAGAGTTTTCTCAGTAATAATTTAATAGTTTTTAGTACAGTTTTACTGAATTGCACCCTAATCATAATCTGTCTAGCTTTTTCCAACCAAATGCTGGGGTTGGCTTCCAGTCTAACCGGATGCAGCTAAATACAAGTATTTTACATATAGCGACTGCATATTTGACCTCCAGAGACCAGTCAGTACTGGGTAATTCTATCCCGATATTAAGACTGGTTGTCACACTTTTGGGTCACTGTAACGAAAGTCAAAGATATACTTGACAAATGACAGCCAGGACCAACGGTTTACCGTGCACACTAATATCAGTTCATAATGATGATAATTAGATAAGTTATTTAAATACGTAAAAACTAATTTAAATCTTAACTCTTTCAAACAGTCAAGCTAAAAACATAACGAAAAAAGTTAAGTCCGGCTTTTCTCGTCCTAATTAATCCGATGAGTCTTAACAGCCAGAAAAATGTTCTGGCTTACAAACAAAAAGTTATTTTAATTCATCTAGGTGGCGCTGGCTTGCCCTAACAAATTGGCGCCCGACGTGGGACCACTACCCGCTCTCATAAAATATGACTACAACTCATAGTTGTTTTAACGGGCGCTTGCTTTTCTTTCTTATTTCATTTTAGAAAGGTCACAAGGAAACTTATAATTAATGATGTTTTCAACATTGTGATAAGTAATTTAATAATTAGGATTATAAATTAGAAGTTACGACACATTTTTCATTTCTAAAACTACCCTACAAACCCAGTTAAAAGTATAGCAGAAAAACAAAAAATATGCAAATTATTATTACCCAATAGTGAATCAGCGTTTTTTCCAATAACCTATTTAGCATATTCGATGGTAAACAAGCCATTATACGGCCTTAACGCTTTCTTTTTTTATCAGACAGCCCATTAGGTAGCGACTAACAAGCATCGAAGCCACAATGAAAATAAACGAAGTAATATCTCGTCTCGATAGCTAACTTTACATAAATACTTTTGTTTGCAAAATCGCGGTTTCATGGAATGCCAATAACAATTTGAGGGTAGTTTTAAAACCGTGCGGCGCGCGACGCTCAGTTTATATGTAATGGTCACGCGAGGTGGACGTGCCGGACAGCGGAATTTATTGATATTGTAGTGTAAAGTGCATTGTGCTTTATTAAATGTTTGTTGGAATGCGTTTATGTTTTTGATGCATTGCTTTATTTATTTCAAATAGTTAATATTGTTTAAGTAGGACTACACAACTTTACATATCGACCTTCACTTTCTTTATCGTGTGGTTAGGCTTCAGCCTGAAGTCAGTGTTTTTTAACCCCCGACGAAAAACGACGGTGTGTTATAAGTTTGACGTGTCTGTGTGTGTGTCTGTCTGTGGCATCGTTGTGCCCGAACGGATGAAGCGATTTTGATTTTGATTCTTTTGCTTGAAAAGTGAATTAGTCAGAAGTGTTCTTAGCTATGTTTGATAAAAATCAGTCTTAGATGGCCGCCGCCACAAAATGGCGGATTACATTTTTATTCAACAACTCCCTCAATATGGGTATCAAATGAAAAGGCTTGACTAGTAGAATACTATACACTATGACAAATCAAAATTCCAAAATGGCCGCCACCACAAAATGGCGAATTAACGAATTATTATCTACTTAAATTTTAGTACTTACATTGTGTCGGGGTTTTTTTTAATTTTTAATTTAATTTTACTTGTTCCATGGACGTCTGACTGGGCTTTATTTGCCGTCGAGAAATATCTCTTACAAAATACTTCTTTCCTCACGATGTTTTCTTCCACCGAAGCAAGTGATTATACAATACGCACATGAATCCGAAAAATCAAAGGTGCGTGCCTTGGGATCGAACTTGTGACCTAAGACTTCTATTGGAGATGTAAATCCAAAATTCTGGTTCATACCGTCTTCACCTATTTCGATTCTACTACTACTCAGTAAAGGTCGTGATTTTTGTAACGCTTTTTAATTAAACCTAATAAATAAGCAATCAAATCACGTAGTTTTAAAACAGATTAACACTTAACCTATCAATTCCTACCCTCCTAATAAAAACTCGACCGTGGCCCCCAGATAAAATCTAAATGGTAACGAAAAAAAACCGTTTCGGCTCGATGAACAGGGGGCGAAAAGGAAAAATCTGTTCCTTACCTATCTCCGAATCTTCTCGAGCATTAATAATCTGTGATTCAACTTTATGCTTCGGAGAATCTGTTGGAATAATTAGGGAGGTATTTTTCTTTCTGCAGATTTCTTTATCTCCCTTTTTCGTGGGTGACGTGAAAGGTGACATTAGGTTATTTACTTATTACGCATGTCAAGAGGCTAGGCAGCTGTGTTTTTACTTGTTGCTTTGTTCTTATGTAAAACTGCCATTTAACAAAGTAGTTAGCTATGCTATTTAAAATATTGAAATAGCGTGAATATTTTTTGATAGATTTCGACTTTTAAAACCTAAAAATCGTAACTCGTGGGAGTTACGATTTTTAGGTTTTAAAAGTTAAGTTTTAAACTTCGCTGACCATAAGTGTCGGATTTTAACTACCCCACCGCAACAGAAACTTGCCAAACTTAAGTGGCAGTGGGCAGGGCGGGCACATTGCTCGCAGAACGGATGGCCGATGGGGCCGAAAGGTTCTGGAGTGGCGACCGCGAACCGAAAGACGATACGTTCGAAGAGCTCCCACTAGGTGGACCGATGACCTGGTGAAGGTTGCAGGAATGCGTTGGATGCGAGTCGCAAGGGACCGGTCAATGTGGCGACACTTGGGGGAGGCCTATGCCCAGCAGTGGACGTCTTTCGGCTGAAATGATGATGATGATGATGAACTGCAGCAGTGGGGACAGTATAGACTGATTATGCTACATCTCAAAAGTACAAGTTGCATTCTAAAACGAGACTACAATATATGACTACATAAAATATTATAAAAAAACTCTTTCGCCACGTCCGACTATCGTCTACTGCTCTGAGTTTCATGCTGTTTTCACCAACTGATATGGTGGTCCTCAAGGAAGGTTTTAGTATACAATTTGTACGCGGGTGAAACCGCAGACATTAGCTAGTTATATCATAAATATATGGAAGGTTAATGATTTTTCTTGGCTGAAGAAAAAACATTTTCTTCCATACGCATTACAAACTATGTTAGAGTCTCAAAGAATACCGTGTAAACTAGTTTATAAATACCCAATGCAAAACGTTGACAGTTTGGAAACCAGAAATAATTTGCATGCAACTAAAACGTCGCGTCGACAGCGTGACGTGTCACCAACACTCCGGACACTCGTGACACCCACAGACATCAGTGTCACTGGGGACATCGGTGACACCCGACACAAATTACTTAACCCTCGACATTTTAATTATTGAGGCCAACGGCTCGCTGACTTTTGAAAAGAAAATTCCTTCCCTTTTGGACATTTCGTTATGTCCATTCATGTGAAAATATCGTTTGATTTGAATGTTATTTTGATTCGATTCCGAAAATTCTTTAACCAATGGAAAGGTACTTTGTCCCAGAGTGTCCTAGGGTGTATTTAAAGCGTTCCCTTGGAATAATTTTCATCCATAATGAAAGCGAAGCTGCGGGTCAAAGCTAGTGTGTTAAAAATTACAAATAGAAAATATGAATACATAGGTTTTTAATTTATAAATTGCAGCAGTCGTGCTTGCGTCCACTAGACTAACGAGGCAGTCAATTTATAGATCCCAGATTCGCTTCCCAGGTCAGGCAAAGTGTTATTAGGTTTTTCTGTCAAGAATTTCTCAGTAGCAGGCATGGATCAGATTTGCGCCCGGTTGATGGCAATAGTTTCGCACAAATGTGGCGAAATGTGAGTGTAATATTAGGTACACTTCTGCCTAACCCTCGGAGGATTATGGACATGACGTTATGTTATGTACGTTCTAAAAAAAATCCAATAAATAATACTTTCGCAACATCAAGTACCATATTCACTGAATCCTGATAAACACTTATCCACCAAACCATAAAAACATTTCAATATACATATTTACTAAATCACTGATAACATCAAAAGCCGAAAGCTTTTAAATATAATGACGTTTGGCTATCCTATCAGTGAGCCTAAAAAACTCAATAAACCCTTTCTAATCCTACACTCCTAATATTGTAACGTTCGATAACACAGCTATTTCAATTACAGATTTCAACAAACTTAACAAAATAAAGATTTGTTAAAAGCAGTCGTTTTCTTTATCTATCTCTTTGGTCTACCATCCCCAAAAAAGGCAGTATACAACTCTTTAAAATTCTATACTCCTGGTACTTCTAGTGCCTAATAATAGCTTTTCAATTAAAGTGGCTATCAGGTTAAACAAAGATGAGCCTGGCTTTTAATAGTATAGTGTTTTTGTTATAGCATCATCATCATTTCAGCCTAGAATCACCCTAACGCCCTAGCCAAGCCGTATTTTCCTTTTTAAAATACTTCCTTATAAATCCATTTCAGTTAACTCTTTCTAATGCTACATTCCTAGTACCCGATAACATAGCTGTTTCAATTACAGCGGCTAACGTTTCAGCGAGCCCGTAATAAACAAAGATGGGCTTTGTTAGCAGGTATTAAGCTCAACTGATAACCCTGGCCGAATACTGGACTGACGGCAGATGCTAGGTATCTCTCACCTTCATCATTTTAACCTGGAACCGTACTCGGTCAATCTTCTATTTTTCTCTACGATTACATTCATCCCTACAGTTTTAAACACTTCCATCACAAAAAGGCAGTATTAGGTACCAACTCTTTCTATTTCTATATTCCTGGTACTTGTAGCGCTCGAAAACAGCTTTTCAAACAAAGCTGCTATCACATTAAACAAAGATGGGATTTCGGATTAAGTTCGTAATAAACCGATAATGTTTGGTGGCTTGCACTAAAAAAAAAAAAAAAAAAAAAAAAAAGGTGGTAGCGTTACCTAACCATTTTATTCTTATAGCACCATCATCACCATTGCAGCCTAGAATCACCCTAAAGCTGTATTTTCCTACAATTCCCAACAAAAAATCCAGTACAGTTATTAACTCTTTCTAATGCTGCATTCCTAGTACACGATAACACAGCTGTTTCAATTACAGTGGCTATTCGTTTCAGCAAGCCCCGTATTAAACAAAGGTAGGCTTTGTTAGCTGGTATATTAAGTTCAGCTGATAAGCCTGGCCGGATACTGATACTGACTGACGGCAGATGCTATCTTTCGCACCAACGCTTCCCTTCTATGTTGGGACCTACTTAATAGTGTTTAAGTACGGTTCGACTGGACTTTACAGAGAATATTTTTAGAGTAGGTTCGGTATAATTATAAAGGTAGCTCAAAATAGTCAAGGTTTTAAGGTCCGAGGTAGGTACTTGTTTTTTTTTATATGATCGTGAACCTCAAAGGATCATGTACATATCGATCGTATACGTAGCATGTGGCTGCCTTTTCGTTGCTATCCCACCTGAAAAGTACTAAAAGATTAACATGTTTGTTTTAAGTAAACCTAATGGGTGATATTAATCAACAATCACAGAGGATAATATCGCAAGTCCCGAGTACCTAGACAAAATAATGACAAATACTTCGTGTCCTAAGTCTGCCGAGATTTAATAGGTTTAATTTAAACTTTTGGGTTGTTTATCATCGGTTTTCATCATCGGTTTTTCTAAATTAATGTTATGTGGTCTAGGCTCTCTGGACTTGTGAAGTTTTTAAATGTATGTGTTTATACTCATAGGCAAATCTCGCAATCTAAGTAAGAAATCCCAATTCTGGGTTAAGCTCACCGTTGTACATAAGCTATATATTGTAATTTTGTGTATATCTTTTAATTTTGGGTGCAATAAAGAATAAGAATCTTGGTGATCTGGGATCTTGCTCGTTTTTTCTAACAACCTCAGTTCTTATATCTGTTGTTTCGAGACTAGCAATGTCTACCGTCTCGGGACAATTAATTCCTTCTGCAACTAAACTAATCTTTATCGTATCCGTCTGTTCAATCCATCTAGCTAATTGAATTGTTTTAAAATTTCTACAATCAAATTACACAAGCCAAACAGGATACTTTCGCAATAGCGCAAGTACACTGCAAAACTAGGAAGAAAGAAGAAGGAAAACATTAATGAATTTTGACTCCAATGTACTAAAATATGAATAAAAACAGTAATGATATACATACACCAATTACACAATAAAATAAGAAATAAAAGCTATTAATAACAAAAATAAATCCAATCTCAGCATAGCTGCAAAAGTAAAGTAATTTTGCGTCGCTGATATTCAAGGCCCGGCCCGCTATATAGGTACTACTACTATCTACAACTACAATAGAAATTAGTTAATTTACTATCAATTTAGATGTACAGAAAACATCTAGACTAGACCAAAAGCCTGATGACTTAAAAGTATGTGAATATGAGTCTAACTTACAGAGCGTTCCAGCTCCTAAAGAAGTCGGTATCTAGAAATAGGTTTTCTACATGGCTGCACTATAAATACATACACCGATTGCTGATAGAAAGATGTATTAAACTATAGGCCGTGACGATGATTATTTAACTATCGGTACCTCGCATCATCAGTGAGGGCTCGCGTCGTCTTGCACTTTACCTTAAACTGGAAGACGAATGCATCATTACAATTTGGAAATGGCAATAAATTCACAATGGGGATGATTTCCGAGTAAAAAAATATGATTCTGTTAAGTCCGTCAGTTACATTAACGAAAAATAATGAAAACGTGTTTTTTGTTTCATCAAATCAATAAAAAAATACGAAGATAAAACGCATCAAAGATCATGAGCTAGTGACGTCACTTTCCGGTAAAAGTGTACCGAAATGTGACATCACACGAGTTTCGACGCATTGTATCGTCTTCATTTTTTGTTTACGTGAAAAAAGAAAAAATACGTTTCCAATATTTTTTGGAAATTTATCTGACGGACTAATTAGGTTTTTTTGGTCATCCATCCTATTCACAGTCTATAAATAATAACGTCGACATAAATCATAAAGTTGTCCCACACTTTTTCCAAGCTATGGACCATATTTACTGGCTTGTTAAAGAGACTTCAGAGGTATCTGGGTCGCAGAACGAAGATGAATGGGGTATCTGTTTAATATTCCACAGTGTTCCCTTTGCCACGGAATGAATTAAAGCTGGAACAAGATCCCGCAACCTTCCGGCGTGGCGCGCAACGCTTTTGTTTTAATATTACTTTCTGTACCACCAGCAACAATGGCTGCGTTACGAACGCGGAACTTGCAAATGAAATTATAGAAATATCGGTGGACGTGACGAGAATGTAATGCTGGGAACACGGGATAAATGGAGCCAATTAACTTAATTTACATTTTCATAATTGATGGGAGCCGAGACGCGTAGTCTAGCGTTCAATTTGATAGAACAGAACTCGGGTTTCAAGGACTCATATCGAGATGTCAATGAGTAAACAAACAATTTTAGGCAGATGCTATATTCAAATCGGCTTTCAAGTCTGATACCGTGTTTTAAGAAAATAATATACACAATAAAACGATAGAAATACAATCAATCCACCAATATCGATGAAACGTAACCCGCTTAATCGTAAAACCGCGAAGAAAACACTCAAAAGAAAATAAAATGACGCTTAAAATGTTGTAAAGAAACGAACATTCACCGCGAAATTAATATGAGAGCAGCTTATGCAGCTCGCAATTCGATTTGAGCTAAGGAACTTACTCAGTTGCTCTATATTCGTAAATTTTATTTGGCTTGTGGCGTCTGTGTCAAGTACTGGCGTTAACTTTAAATTATCTAAAGAAACTTCCAGCTTCTAGACTATCTATGCCACAGACGGGAATATACAGTGTACCAATGTACGGTAGAACACGTTATTTGGTTTACAGTTTAACCCACAAATTACATTGTAAAATGTAAACCAAATAGCTTGTTGGACCGTACAGTCCATTCACCATATCCTCTGATAGCAGCAGTCCAATAACAACTTATCTTCTCAGAGATAAAGATAATTATAATCTTAACAGATTGGTCACTGACAGTAACCTAACAATATCTCTATTGCCTCGTGCATAAAGATCAATATTATTTTGACAGCGATGCAAGCAGTGGTACAATAATAACAGTGGATGGGCTGGCTGTATTCTAAAAATGTCACAAACTACGTTCAGATTTAAATTTAATTTTCGCAAAGGTTTAGATATTCGGTTCCAATAGTTTGATTGCAGTTTCAGTATGAAATGTAATTAAACGCGGTTATCAGTTTAGTTTTATTGGTTTTTTACTTAATCCATTACTGGGTCGTTCATTTTTGTAATAAATGGTTGGTTTTGTGTGATAAAAATATGGAATGGGAAAGTAATTTCAAATCCGAAATGAATTGAGAAGTTAAACGAATAGTTGACGCTTCCCGTGACCCAAGTGCTGGCTTTTACCTTGGCCAGAACCTAAGTGTTGTCATACAACGAGGCAACGCCGCCAGTCTCTTGGACTTTATTACCAGCTGGTAGCATTGAAGAGTTCTTTGATGTCCTTTTTAGTTTGTTGTGTATTTAAACGTTTTAAATTCTTATAAATTATAATGTATGTTTTATTATTCGAAATCACAAATTTTACCCCTTATAAATCTTATGTACAATCGCCAACGCTTGATGCGTATACAAACTCTCATGTTTGTCTTATTTTCTCATTCGGTTTTGAACTTAACTACTAATCAACATTTTATGGTTTCAAATCATTTGGATAAATTGACAGTTTATGGTAACTTAACTTATTGCTGGCGAATGTACATAAAAAATAAGAAATCTTATCTCCTTGCTAATTTTCTACACTGTGACTCCACTTTAA
The DNA here is from genome assembly GCA_950022955.1 of Xestia ashworthii. Classification (NCBI taxonomy): domain Eukaryota; kingdom Metazoa; phylum Arthropoda; class Insecta; order Lepidoptera; family Noctuidae; genus Xestia; species Xestia ashworthii. The sequence goes on from OX465563.1 coordinate 7,510,083, forward strand.
AATACAGTTTACGACATTGAACGAATCGCTGGAGCGAATAAATCCGTGACACGAGACCAACCCGTCCATAACTTACTCTACTACTAAATAGCTGGCGATAGTCAGAATTTCCTACGGCCTTCTTGCCTTTATTGTCTCACTGCTTCACATTTTATAGGCTGTGGCTTTTATAGCCTGTAAAAAAAGCTTCCTAACGAAGCCGAAAGGCACTTGTTCTCCCCGTCATTGCGATAATTTTTTGGTCTACACCATACCTAGGAACCTTCTAGTTACGGAGATTTAAGGGTCAAAGTTTCAAGTTTTTGACATTTTTTGTTTTTAATACAATCTTTTTTACTTTAAACACATCCACGACCCCCGTACTTTTAATCCATCCATCAGCAAAATGTTATGAGTGCGTTACATTGAGTTCTACCATAAAACATGATTGTTCACCCCAAAAACAAAGGCGTTTCCCGGCAATCATTTTTACGTAAAGTTAGTTAGTTTGAATTACAGATACAGAATGCTTGGTTGACGGCTTCGTGATGAGTTTGTTTACACCCTGTATAGTTTCGGCTACGTTATGTGTCCTGTCATCGTGGATTGGTTATTATTCTAGATTTTTTGATATTTTTGAAGCCTTCGTGGTATTACTGGTTTTGCTTGTGGTCGGTCTGGACTAGGCTGTCAGTTGATAGCGAACAGAGTGTAATATTTTTTTTGTTAGTAATATTCTAAGTTCGGAGATGTCATATGAATATGGTGATGTAATTGATTTTTCTTCCACGTAAAATATTAAGCTCACAGTAGCCAGATGCAATAAAAAAATCGGGTCAAACGTTGGCGCAAAATATTATAGAGGCTGGTCATTTCCTTGATGAAATTGAAGCTGAAAGGCATTATCTATGTCACATGTGAACTGTCTGCTGTAAGAATCCGTCGTTGAAATGTGATATACAAACACAGGATGCAGGAGACATAAAGGACTATTCTTCGAAAAGTCACCATCAGGTAACGTTACTCTCGAAAATGGTCTTGACAAAACAAAAAAATGTGGTCTTTCAGTCAGAGCTACAGGCTCAAACAACACGCATGTTGTGACCATGGTTGAGACTACGTAGAAAACAAATGAAAGCGGTCCAGCAGGCCGCGAATCATATCTATTTAACAAAAACCTTGACACTGACCCGGCGAATTGCAAAAAACGTTGGTAAATTTTAATTTCGCGGGCTAATCTGGCTGTTCCACTAATAATAGCGATGGCAACTGCGAAACAAGTGGCGTTAAAATAGCTGATTCCATACGTCGAGAATCTGGTAATGTCATTGTTCTTTTCTTTTTCTTTCTTTCTATCTTATATTCCAAAATAGCTTGAACTCATTTTGATTGATCATAACTATGGTGGCGCCATCTAAAATAAGCTTTTTTTTTGTTTTTTTAGCTTTCTATTTTCTTTTGTGAGGCGAGTGCTTGTCGCAAGAAGCAAGTCGCGTCGAGTGAGTCTGTGAACGGATCCTGAACCCAGGAACGTTGCATTTTATTTTCACCCGCCTTTACACTTCACAGTAATAATGAAATATAAAATCGGTGCGGTCCACAGAGAGATCCACGAGAAATCCCAGTTCCGTGTAAAACACGACACGGCTTGTATCCCTAGTGAGGGCGAATAAAACTAAACAAATCTTGCTGAAAGGAGCGACGAATGGGGGACAGAATACCAACTCCCGATGACACGGAATAAGGAATAGGTTCGGCGACGATAGAATATTTTAGAAGAGCGCAAACTCACTGTTGCATTGGTTACAAAAAGTCTTGTAACCGGTATAAATCCAAACTTGAATAAAAAAAAACAATTTTTAGTAGAGCACTAGTATTTTGAATGTGTCATTAAACTTCTTTTAACTCTCAACAAATTAAAATTAAATTAAAGTAAATGAACCATTCCGGTTAAATTTTAAATGGAACAGCATTTTTTTTCTTTTTATTTATTCTACTTTTCTACTACACGTGATTTATAGAACACAATTTTTTTTTATTTCTTTTCTTAAAAACTAATTAATTAACCAAAAATGTGTTGTGAAAATAATAATAGTCTAGATAATGATATCACTTGATAACCCGTTAAGAATATGTTTCTTACCCTGCGACAATTTCAATGTGTGAACCATCTCATAATTTCACATTACATCGTAATAAAACTTCTGCAGCCATCTATTTAGCGCCGCATTCAGCACAAGGCGACATAAGGGGTTTCTGCATGTGACAGCTCCAACAAATTGCGTCGAATGTCCGCGTATATTTCAACTGGCAACACCTACCGATACGGAGTGAATGAGGTTCCATGTCGGAATTAATGATGTGTTTTATTCTGAAATATGTTGTTTGTGTTGCCAGGGGAATGCAGAACTAGGATGTCGTGTGATTTCCGGTGTAATGGCATTCTGAGAATGGGAAAGGGTTTCTTAATCATTCAGAAAAAAAACCTTGCAAGAAAGACCCTTTTATGGGAGAAATTTTCCAAAAGCTTTCGTACTGCCCGCCGACTTTATAAAAGGAACTGTTCTGCAGGTCATGCTTTTAGATATCGATTCAATTTGTTATATTAAACAATAAACAAATTCTTGAATAAATCTTCCCCAAATAAAAAAAACGTAAGTTCAAGATCATAAATAATTTTAATCTTTCTAAGTTTAATCAAGGGAAAAAATCAAACATCCATGAAGAATTTTAGCTTAACAACTTACACGTAACAGAAAACGGAGAAATTCCAGCACATCTGAACATAAATCTAACCAGGAGTGCCGGGAGAACCTACCTAATAGATTTCCCCCCATTTCTCAGTAAAAGCTAGCCATGTTTAGGTAACACTTGAAATAAAGTGGATCCCTTAAACATTAAACGGAAACGGTTTTCTCTTTACTTTTAGAATTTTAATTGGTAACTTTCCCAGCCCTAATCGCTTTTTTAAAGTGTTCGGGAGCGTACGAGCGATGAATAAAAAGATAATTTTTAACCACTTCAATGTGCTTGCTGAGGCGAGCCGCATGTTTGGAGGCGCGAAAAATATGAACCTAAAATGCAGCGGCAAAAGCGCTTTATGAGCGTAACCTATCGAAATTGTGGCAACTAAGCCTTATCATAAAATTGCCTACATTTATGTGAATACAATCCCGTGTTGCCAGCCTTAGACTATGTTAATCGACGCTCGTAAAATCTAGTGAATTGTAGTCTGTTCTGGGCCTGTACCGGAGGGTAATAAAACGCGGGAATCCACAAATTACTTATGTTTAATGGGAAGCAAGCTACCGTCAAAATGGGCGAATAGGAGATGAACATTGAATTAGGACTAGGATTGTGAAAACTGTGATTGTATACTTGGGAAATAAAGTAGATATAGGTCCTTAAGTAATTAAGATAAAAATTTAAATGTTCGGGAACAAAAGACAGACATGCAATTGCAAACTTCGAAGTTATTCAGAGGAAACACATTACGTGTCACAATGACAATTTTATAGCCTCTTAAAAGGCTTTTACTACGATTCAACCGGAGGATTGAAATATCCGCATACCGGTACTGCTCTATCCTCATTGCCGACTCATATCCGCCATCAGAGATCGTTGGGTACAACTTTAAACATTGGGGTTGCAAGACTGAATAATTTTCAACCGAACACGTTACCCGAAGGTTTTACAAATACTCGTAGATAAATGAAGAAGGAAGGAAGAATATCCACGTCTTTTTATGTTATGCCACAAGATCGCTGTTTCTGCTGACGCAAAATATGATGGAACAGTTATATTTTATGTACAAATAATATTGAAAGGCACTGTGAAACGTTTTCTACTTTATATTTTTACAGTGAAATATCCATTTCTGAATATCTACAGTTTATAAAACGAGTTTCTTGTCTTTTCACGGGTATGTTAAGTTCTGAAGGCGGAAAATGGCAAATGGTTTATACCATTTTATCATCCAAGAATACCGTGAACCATTCTTAAAAAGATACACAGTAGGCAATTTTGAATGGGCTTTAAGAAGTCAATTGTTGTGAGGGGAAAGAATTTGTGATCTGCATCAATAATGAGGTCTGGGTTGACTGAATTATTGCGTTCCCTTTTGTTAATGAAGTGCTAACACAGATGTTAGAGAACGTAAATTATTTATGTTTTTTGAAGTGAAAACTTCTTTGAGCACTTTTTGGGTGAAGAATATCATGGAGCTCGCTTGACCGCCACCTGACGCTTCGTAGCACTCTTAGCCGATCCGCTACGCCGTAGCATCACTTATGCGTGGGCGGGACACAATCCGTAGCAGATATAGATTACTTACTATCGACAGTCTCCAAAGACTGCCCCGCATTTTTATTTTCTCAATCAAACAATTATCATCATTATCTACCTTAATTTGTCCTTACTAAGTCGGATGTTCCAGTCCAGCCGGATGCAGCTGAATACAGTATTTAACATAAAGCGACTGCTTCTTTGACATTCACAACACAGATAGGGATCATGGCGTCCCTAGTAAGATGAAGATCGGATGTCAGACTTTTCGGGCTTCTATTGGGTGTAAACCACCTCATCACAAAGCCGTTAACCAAGCATTCTGAACATCAAATTAAGTAACTTCGCGCAATAGTACATTATGGTACAAGTGTGTAATGTTGGTGATTACCGCCGAGGCGCCATTGAGAACCGAGCCGTCAGGCGAGGTTCTTAAGAGAGCCGAGGACGGTATCATCAACACACACGTGTATCATACGACGTTTTTCAACACACTTGAGAATAAAATAATACTAAAAATAACTATAATTTCAACAGTGAAAACGAGTTGTGAATTTTTTTTCGCAATGGCGGGAATAATTCATCAGTTTTCATATGCGCGCGCATCTAACAATGGCGATCGGCCATAGACTAAAAGAATGAGGTTTCTTTTTTTTGGCTTTTCGCGGATAGCGTTTTAGCCACGTACGAAATGGGGAATTCAAAGTTTTATTATTAAAAAAAAAAGAAAAAAAAAGAAAACAAAAGTTGCATTTGAGTGAAAGTTTTATTTATTAAAAACTTATAAGTTGAAATTATCTATGTAGATACGAAGTTGTATGAAATGAGCAAGCAATAGGTACATTAATTTTTTTGTACTATTGAACACGATCTTTTTTGTATCGAAACTTTTTTAAGAACAAAGCAATTCAACCAATAAAATAAAAAAAAAACCCTATAACTCACTTGTGAATAATAGCAATGAAAAAGTCACAGTTTGATTACAGGTGTCATTATGTGCCTAATTGCGGTGAAATTAGAGCCACTTTATGAGCAAGTGTGTTGAAAAAAATATTGCTGGGAAACAACTTTTGTATAAATCATGTTTTGTGGTAGGACTCAATGTAACGCACTTAAAACATTGTGCTGATGGATGGATTGAATAGTACGGGGGTCGTGGAGGTGTTAAAAGTTATAATCTTACAAAAAAAAAAACTAGTTTTAAAACAAAAAAAACTTGTCAAAAAGTTGTAACTTTGACCCCCCATATGAGTAGTTCATACAAAATAATTCATAAATCAAACATATTCTCAAGGTAGTGTGTATTTATTTCGATTGGGTTACAGAATATCTATGTTCCCAAATATATGTTTTGAAAGGACAATGAAATAAAGATGAGAATTTATGGAATTTAAAATTTCTATAGATATAAACTTATATTGTCACTTACAATATTACCGTGATTATTTATTGTTTTGAGCTCCCGATATAAAACCAAAAACAACACAATAAATAATCACGGAAGATATCCCGTAAGTGACAATATAAGTTAGTTTTAAACCGTGAAAGCCTAAAACAGTGTTAAATGCTATGAAAAATATTTAGTTTTAATACCGCAAGATAAATATCCAGGTCTGAAAGCAGGACACAAATCCCGCCGTCATGCATATGCACATGCATGCATGCATGCATGCATGCATGCTAATTATTTCTCACTTGTTTTGTATGTGTGCATATGCATGAGGGCGGGAGGGTGGGCCCGCATGTGCATATGCATGACGGTGGGATTTGTGTCCTGCTTTCAGACCTGGATTTATCTTGCGGTATTAAAACTAAATATTTTTCATAGCATTTAATGTCATGGATTTTGAAAGTAACGCCTGATTCCATAACTTAAAGCAGTGTTTCTATAGATATATTCTGTAATCCAATCGAAATAAATACACACTAATTATTTTGGTATTACGTTTGTATGAACTACACAATACTCCGCGGGCCTCTCAACTTTCGGTCGAGCTGGTGTAACAAAGCCATGAGCCACTCCTTAGGCAAGGTAATATTCTCATTAATCTCAACAATTACTAGATTCACTTCCATGACTTCTTTTAACACTGTTAAAAGTGACAATAATAAATGCTCACATAAATTCCAGAATGGGTTTCGCTCGCAACTTTGGCGTCATTCCAAAGTGTTATTTGGTTCATTTGGCCAGTGAAAGTTTATCTGCACTCAATATTGTGGTAATATTTTTTCCGGTAACGACACCATGGAAAATATACTTCGCATTTTTTTCGATTCGTAAGGAAACGTAGAGGTAGTTATTTTTAAATTTTTGGTTATTTGTATTTTTTTTGCTCTCCAGTATAATAAAGTTATCAACTGATTAGTTTCATAAAGGAAAATGTCAACGGAAGTAATTGTAACATTAAAATGGTAAATAGTGATTATGTGGACGGGTAGCGCCCTCTATTGGAAAAATAGCGCACTAGCTGCAACGGAACAGCTGACGTCAACTAGAGACGTCGTCGTCTAATATGAGATAGCTAGAGTAAGGGATAGGGGATCCCCAAAGAAATGGTAGATGGGCTGTGTGGAAGAAGATATGGTTAAAAAGGGAGAGGATGCTGATATTACGTCATGTATTACAGAAGAAGACATGATATGCCGACATCAAATAAATAGAGATAATGGCAGAAGAATGATTGCGAAGTGGTTTTACTGTCTATTTAAGTTCAAATATATGTAGATAAATGGTTCAGTGATGTTTAAGATTTAAAGTGGAATGTGATAAGTGGGTCAGCTGATCGCTAAAAACTGAACTATTGATGTTGTATCCACGAAAACAAAACGGATATTTTACAAAACGTGTATATTTCAAGAATGTACAATGACCAGAAGAAACTATAAAGTATAATACTGCCCTCGTAATTGAAAACACAGTAACTTCGAAAATCACGTTTTGTAAAAAACGCGGTTAAAGTTTAATTGTTAAATCGTTTTGTTATGAACAAACTATATAAGTTAGGTTGAAAAAATCATTTCTTAATGATAGAAAATAGTTAAAGCTTTAATTCTGTATATATATATATATATATATATATATATAGAGATACCATCACGGTAAATGTTGATCTTTCAAGACGTACGATCAGTTAAAAGTTGATCCAAAAACAAATGTTGATCCGAAGGCCTTATGTTGATCCATTACGCTTTTTTTCATACCAATGTGGCTCCAATCGGATCAACATTTGACATTCTTTTGACGTCACTCGACTGAAAAGTACGCTTGTCAAATGTGGCTCCAATATACAAATCCGCTCCGATAAATGTTGATCCGATTCAAACGGACCAATCACAATGAAGCACTTTCTTACTTCCTCCGTGATTGGCCGACGGTGGTCACTCCAACGTTGCCGTTCCGCTTACTACAAATCTTCGTGAATTTTAGTACTTGCAAATCAATTGGCGGAGTAATCGAGTAACATACATAAAATGGATGCATGGTTGTTAGGAATAGGTATATGGTTGGTTGGGATGGATGATTGATTGGAATGAGTGTATGGTTGGTTGGGATGGGTGGTTGGTGTAATTGGTAAGATAAAACTACAAAGGCTTCAGAATTATAATGTTTTCGACTTTATTAATTTTAAACCCTGAATAATAATAACATGAAAAATCATAGATTTTAAAAATTGAAACTTAAATGTTTTCTCTGTTAAGGCCCCCTTGTAGTGCGGCATGCTGGTATGAATTCAGTACCGCGTTCACCACCAGTTCGTTGACGCAGACGAGTAGCGGGCGAGTCGATTGCGCGGGTGGGCAAGTCGATTTTGCGGGTGGGCGAGTCGATTGCGCGGATGGGCTAGTCGATTGCGCGGTAGGGCTAGTCGATTGCGCGGGTGGGCGAGTCCATTTTGCGGGTGGGCGAGTCGATTGCGCGGATGGGCTAGTCGATTGCGCGGGTGGGCGAGTCCATTTTGCGGGTGGGCGAGTCCATTTTGCGGGTGGGCGAGTCGATTGCGCGGATGGGCTAGTCGATTGCGCGGGTGGGTGAGTCGATTGCGCGGGTGGGCGAGTCCATTTTGCGGGTGGGCGAGTCCATTTTGCGGGTGGGCGAGTCCATTTTGCGGGTGGGCGAGTCGATTGCGCGGATGGGCTAGTCGATTGCGCAGGTGGGCGAGTCGATTGCGCGGATGGGCTAGTCGATTGCGCGGATGGGCTAGTCGATTGCGCAGGTGGGCGAGTCGATTGCGCGGGTGGGCGAGTCGATTGCGCGGATGGGCTAGTCGATTGCGCGGATGGGCTAGTCGATTGCGCGGGTGGGCGAGTCGATTGCGCGGGCCGCGCCGCGGCGCGGCGCCGGCAACCCACCCCGTTCCTTCGTTGCCTTTCGTACCGGGACCAGGCCTTATTTTTATAAGACCTTTAATTTTTTTTATTACCCATCCTGTTTTCGGGGAAATTTAAATAAAATAAACAAATTCTTAAAACTAATAATGTACCTATAACTAATAAAAAAACTATTTCAAAATAAACTTCAGCTAAAAGATCATAAAAAGATACAAAAACGTTGCGTAACAATTATGAGGGGTAGCTCTGTGAAAAAAGCGACATGCGTCTGCTCTCGGTCACGCCTCGGCGAGCACTGGCTGGTGTATTTCTCGACTTTCGCGACCCGCCAAAGCAATTTTATTTTTATTAAAAAAAATATAGCACTTTTTCCAATTTTTTTTTTGCGAGTCCCTTCTATAAACAATGTTTGATTGTTTTATGTAATTTTCAATACTTTTTGAGACAATCTCATATAAAAAATACGTTTGAAAACACAAATTAGAGTCAGGTTTGTGATTTTTTTTTATCGAGCCAACTTATTGATATCATGTTTTGGCTGTTGCCCGGCGCTTGGTCGTATGTTCAATTATAATTAAATAATTTTTCATTGCTTTCTGTTTTATAGTTGAAACGTTACACATGTTCAAAAAAGTTCAAAATTAGTAAATCCTCGCCTTAACAAAAAATAACTTCAATACAATCGAAAATTGTGTTAAGACATAAAAACTTTTTTGCAAAAAATAAAACCGACTTCCAAAAAAAAAAACCATAAAAGTGAAAAATAACTTTAGCTTCTGAAGTCGGTGACGTTTGTATGATTGATTTAATTTTTTTGTCACCGACTTCAGAAGCTAAAGTTATTTTTCACTTTTTTGGTTTTTTTTTTTGGAAGTCGGTTTTATTTTTTGCAAAAAAGTTTTTATGTCTTAACACAATTTTAGTGGTTCACATGTGCTTGATATACATGGAAAGTGCATACCGTTACAATTACAACAAGCCCAAACACGACTAGGATACATTGTCTCATTATGGAGTTCCGTGACTCTTGGCTTCATCATCAGATCTGATGGTAGAATGGTTCTTATCAAACGCAAATGCTTCACTTTTTGTAGAAAATACCAAAATTGCTGTACGTTATCCTATAAAATTTGAAGAGTTCCCTCGATTTCGCCAAGATTCCATCATCAGATCCCGACTTGGCGACTGTGGGACCAACTTGGAAGTATACCCTTTCAAACAAAAAAAGAATTTTTCAAATCGGTTCAGGCGTCTTCGAGTAATCGGTGAACATACATAAAAAAAAAAAAAAAAAAATACATACAGTCGAATAGAGAACCTCCTCCTTTTTGGAAGTCGGTTAAAAATAGGCTTAACTTACCAACATCGCGACTAAAAATGCACTCCAATAGTACCTTGGTCATGTGTATAAAAATGTATAATAAGTTACCCGAAGTTATTAAGAATTCAAATAAATATAACGTTTTTATCAATAAATTAGAATGATCGCATGCATATTAATATGTTTTCTATTGTTTGAAAGATACTTTTAGAGGTTAGTTCGTGATTTCTTTTTATCGAGCCAAATTAATTGTATTATGTTTTCAAAACAGTATCATTAATAAATCTAATCATGGACGAACAAAGAAGACAAACAAACAAATATTAAAGATTAAAAAAAAATTCAACGACATTTTTTTTTTTTTTGTAAATATTATTTACGTATGTATTCAGTTGCATCCATGTTCTTGTTTGCAAAACTAGTGCCTTTTTGAGAACTTCCAAACATTTAGCCTTTCCGGGATTAAACTTATTTTTAATGTAATCTTTAAAATACAACTTCACAGCCTAAATTTCTTCGTCTGACCAAAATCTATGTGTCTTTTTTCTTCTTTGCACTATAAGTTCTTCTTCATCGCTATCTTGTAATGGCCTTTTTGTGGTTTTCTTTTTTCTCTCTATATTAATTTCTTCGTCACTGTCCTGTAATAAACGTTTTTTCGTCTTCTTCTTTATTAGTTTCTTACAGCTTTCATCATTGAGGTCTTCACTTGAAGAAGATACGTTTAGTCGTGCTTTGTTTCGTTTTTTCACTTTTATTGGGATTTTCTTTTTGGTTTCCATCTGGACAATATCTTCGTCACTGTCCTCTAATGAACGTTTTTTGGTCTTCTGTTTTCTCACGGTTGGTTTCTCACAGTTTCCATCACTGAGGTCTTCATTTGAAGAAGATACGTTTAGTTTTGCTTTCTTTGGTTTTGTTACTTTTTTATTATTTTTCTCTTTGGTTTCCGTCTGGTCAACAGTTTTCTTTTTGAATCTTGTTTGAATGTTACCATACTTCTGATTTTCACGGAAATCTATTTTATTCAATTTAGAAATAATAGGCTCTTCCGGCACGTTATTAAGGTCATCTTTATAATTTATTTCTTGTAATTCTACTTGTTTTTTTTGCGTTTGATTTTTCTTTATAGTTTCCTATCGATTTTTCTCGATCATCTTTTTGTTCTTTTTTTTCTGATTTTTTATTGTCATCTTCTCCGTTATTTCCTTCAGATTCTTTAGTATCGTCTTCTTCGTTTTCTTTCTCTGATTTTTTATTATCGTCTTCGTTTTCTTCATCTGATTTTTTATTATCATCTTCATCGTTTTCTTCTTTTGATTTTTCTTCATTATCTTTTGAGTTTTCTTTTAAATTTGTTTCTTGTTCTGAATTTTCATCGGATTCTACTGTTTTGTTTTTAGAAAATTCACTGCTTTTTACGTTAGCTTTCTCATTAAATTTAATTATTTGTTCAGAATCTTCTCGTCTAGGAACCACAAATTGCTCTTCTGTGTCAATAACACACTCACTTGACTGCTTGGACCAGACTGCCTGAGGTAGATAGAAATACATCTCTTGCGCAGAAATGCGCGACAGCATCTTGTCTCACTTTAACTTGAAGTAGGAACTTATGTTTATTTCATTCGCACGCTAGTGCGATGTTGCCGTTCTGTTTTTTAGTACGTACCCTTCATATTCAGCTCCGGAGCAACATTTACCACTAACAGTCAGATATAAACCGGAGCCACATTATACGCTTCAGTATCATTTTTTTGACCGTTATTGGATCAACTAAAACCGTAAAATTTTATGACGAGTAATTTAAAAACAGGCAAATGCACATCCACTGACGTCACACGCTGAATTCATATATTCGATAAATACAGCTCTATCTCACTCCGGAGCCAAATGTACACACGAAATAGGCGGATCAACATTTGTTCTAAATCTGAACTGGATCAACATTTACCGTGATGGGTTGATTATATATATATATATATATAATATTACTGTTGTATAATTAATAAAATTAGATAATGTGTTATAAAATAAGAATATAATTTATTAAATTATATTTTTTTTAAGCTAAAAACCAGTAAGTGACTGGTTACTGTGGTCTAGGTTAGTTTTACTTATTACTGTGTATTAACCATGTAAAGATACTAACACTAGTGACATCACAACACAGTAACTTTACACATACTGGGTTGAAAGTTAATAATAGTAAGAGTCGACTACCTAGATCAATACCTAGTAAGTGAAAATGCTGTGTTTAAGACTAATTTGTAACAAGGTTTACTCTAAGGTGCAATTATAGTATCTAAATATACTTTGTTTTAGGTTAGCCTTCGTATAATTACTTAAAAAATAATCACCCTATTTTGATCACATAAGATAAAATTAAACAATGGAATGTGTTTATACTTATTTTATTTTTTATCATTTGTAACTTGCAGTTAAATCTTCTTACGGTAAAATCACATATTTAATACTTATAAGTTTTAATTGCTAAAATTAAGATCAATTTCTTTTTTAGTTCTACATAACAATTCTTTATTCATCTGGATAAAAATGACAAGACGAAGGAGATCAAAAATAATTAGATACTTATTTTATTCATACAAGTATCGCTCTGTAGATCAGTAATAAATCAATAATATTTTTTTCCAAACTAAAAATACACAACATCTAAAATAAAAAATATAAAACAACTAAAACAAACTTCTTATATAAATGCAACAACTAGAATCATTCAGTACACAAAAACAATTTAATCACATTTTTTTAGTCACAACCATCATCATTGTGGGTTGATAAATCGACGGCCAAATTATTTACAGGCAATGCTCGCCAAAACAAAAGTCGACTTGAAGGCATGAGAGGTCCCAATTTTGTTAAAATCTCGGATTTTCGTTGCTCATTAATACCTCGTGCTGTAGTTTTAATGACAGGCACGGGCAAACCATTCTTTTCATATTTTATTTTTAAAAACTGAAGTTCAGCATAGTCTACTTCTTGAAACGACTTTTTTATGTGCAAGTTTAAAGAGCCTCGCCTAACTTGGACCTCTACAATATCACGCAAGTAAACTCTGTTAAGTGCATTTTTGAGGCGGTGTGCAGATGAGCAATCTTCAAAATTATAAAAATCTCCAACCGCCATTGCCTTTACATCCACTTTCCCAGAGCGTGCAGATTGCACAGTTTTATGAAAGTCGTCAAAATCATAGATTTTTGGATTACGTTTCATAACTTGCTCCACTTGGTGATGAAAACTGTCTGCAGACATGAAGCTATGTCCAGGCTCAAAGTATTTCAATGTTATAGTTTAGCTTAAAACCCAGTAAATCAACAGTTACTGTGGTCAAGCTTAGTATTTTCGAAATAAATATTGAAACTGCAGGCACCTTAAACCCAGTAATTGAGATACTGTGATTAATTTATGTATAACATGAATTAACTTTTACGAAAGTTTTACTCAAAACCACAGTATTTGAAGATGCCGTGTTATAGCCAAGCAAAACATATTTCAAAAAATACATAAACACATATTTTACCACAGTAAACAGTAAATTGCTGTGTTCAAACCTAAACATTCTTACTTACTGTGTTTTTTATTAAAAATGTTTTGATTTTTAGCAAAATACTGTGTTTTTATCTACCGTATCTCGATAACTATACTAGCTACATACAAACCGAAAATTTTCCCAAATAGCGCTCGGTCTCGTGGTTTTAAAGAACTAAAACAAGTCTAAACACAGTAACTGAAGTTACTGTGATTTCAATTACGAGGGCAGAATATTTTCCCAAATTATTTTATGTAAAAACAGTCGAATGAAAAAACCATTATCATTTTGCCTATATCCAATTTACTTCCAGTGGGCGCAGCTTAACTTCATCTCTGTACATCTCTTTCAGTCGACGTCTGTATTCACCTCTTTGTAGTCATAAATAATTTTGAACACAATTCATCCATTGTTTCCAATACCGATGTAAACAAGTATTACAAAATTCATTCACTGTTGCTTCCAATCTACAGCAATGCTTGTCGAAGGCGCACTAAATTTCCCAAGAGAGAAAAAACACGTGCGATGAACACGTTAGGTACACACTTGTTTTACAACATCGCTATTTTCCGCCCCACATTATTACAAAAAGAATATCAAAAAGATAAAAAACTTAAAAATCAAAAGTAAAAAAAAAAATCAGACTGAACATAAAACTTCATTTACTGGCAACATTTCTGATTTCAATTTGTTTAGTGGCAACTCTAGCGGTCTTAAGTCACTTGAGTCCGGACAACAGGCCATTGAGCGACACCCGACTTCCCGGAATAAATTAAACGCTGCCAATTGCGACTTTTCCGTCGAAAAGCCGACGATTTTACTTTTACGACAGTTGGCCGATTTGCTAGAGGAGTTTTTTTTATTTATGGCCCGAGGACACGGCACTTGGAATAGTAAACGAGGGATTATGCGGGGCGGGCCCGCTGTCGCTGCTACAATGTATCATTTATAGGATTTTTTGCCTCTTAGATTAATAAATAAACCTAGTTTGTTTTATGGTGTTTTTCACGCGTGGCGAAAATCAGAAGCCGTGTCTACTTGGTTATAGATTGTATGTATGAATAATTCTTTGATGATAAGGTAGGTACTGACTGTCTGACCTCAACTTCTCTCATTTCCAACTCGACGCGAAAGAAAACTGTGCTCTTATCAAGACACCATTAAAAATCAAGACACCAGAAATTTAAATGTATTTTTTTATCTTGTTTCCTTTAAGCCTTTAGTCAATAAAACGCGCTTACACTACAACTCACTGTAAGTTAAAACATCGTCCATCGTATTTAAAACATCGTTATTTTACTGTCAATTGTCTAAAGAAGACCAAATGTGTAAAATGAGATTTTAATTGAGATAAGATCGCCACACTATATTCCCAAACCACTGCAACTCCTGCCAGATCAACAGTGGCGACTACCAAGAAGAGACAATATAACTCGACGATGTCCTAGAGAAACAATTCTACTGTCTTGGAGCCTGCCACGAAATGAATCAGAATAGAATAGAGAAGGAGAAAATAACACAATTTCCACTTCGCAAATAAGAGTTTTTGCTGCAAGCAGTTTATGTCAAACCATCATCTTCAATTTCAAAGCATCTCTTTTGTCGTGCAATCACAACCATTGCCACTCAATATAACGATGCAAAGCTAAACACCAAACATGATAATTACAGCATTACAAAAGTCAATAACACAATGAGATTCAACCTACACTTTGGCAACCCGTCGAAGCCTCTGAAGTGTCAATACCAGCTGTATGGGAGGCTAAAGAGGCCACTAGGGCCTCCGAAAGGCTCTCAACCCTGGACCGGCCACTCGTATCAAGAGCACTAGGAAAGTGGATGAAGCAAAGAAAACGAAAACGCTGCGAGCCTTCCAATTCGTGGTGTGAGACTTTTATTATGTTTTCGGGCTTGGTAAAACTATTTTTTTTTGTGTGAGATGATGTTTTAGCATAAAACGATATACTAATGCGCCTGGGTAGCCTGCAACATTACATTTTTCGTGCGTTTTTCGTGATTTGCTAGCCAGTGTCAGGAAATAATGTTAAACAAAATATGATTCGCGGCCTTAATAAGTATGTATTTACAGAGTTATAATTATTAAAATCATCAATACAACCCCATTCACACTCATTTTATCCCATTTAATTACTATTTCATGGAAAAGTCATTGAATCCTATTGAATAAATTTTCATGAAAAAGTAATTCAATGCTAGTTTTATTGAATATTTTAATTATTATTACTCTGTAAAGCCATATTTATTATGTCTGATTCTGAGAAATTGGTTTACTAGGTGTATCAGATCAATTAATTGTAATTTCACTTAAGAGCGCGTATCCCAAAAGTTGGCAACGTCGCAAATAGCTGTCAAATATTTACATGTTTTAATTAATTTGGCAATGTTACTGTGTGTAAATAAGAAATATGGCTCTGTAGTGGACTAAAAAATTTATTAGGAAATGCAATAATTAATATCGTAATACCGAATATGGATTTATTTATTTTTTTTAGATGTAAAAAAAGGATTTGGGAACTTGCCAAATGCCATTTTTACACCTGAAACGTTTAGAACATGAAATTTAGGGTTTTAATAGCAATTCATATTCAATTTTTTAGTGCACAGAGCCATATTTCTTATTTTCATACAGTAAAATTGCCAAATTAATTAAAACATGTAAATATTTGACAGCTATTTGCGACGTTGCCAACTTTTGGAATACGCGCTCTTAAGAAACAACACAAAACTGAAGTGCGGTGACACTTGATTAAAGGAAACTCAAACGTTCTACTTCGTTACCTCATTTCAAAACATTGAGTCGTTAGTAGCACAGTACAGCCTAATAACTATGGAATTTTAAAGTAAAGTTTAATTAACACTGTTTTAAGCTTTCACGGTTTAAAACTAAACTCATATTGTCACTTACGAGATGTCTTCCGTGATTGTCAACCCGCGATCATGGCGCTTGCAACAGCGTCGAAATATCGGGAGCTCAAAATAATAAATCACGGAAGAGTACAGTTTAAATAGACAGGCAACTGAATTTTAAACCAGGGCTCCCATTCTGCTATTGCAATAGTATCAAACAACAATACAATTGTCTATCATTGATAGACAATTGTGACACTATTGCAATAGCAGAATAATAGCGGGGCCCTGAGACACTGCAATTTTGTCGTGTTCTTTAGTATGCCACAAAATTACTTGCTTACTTTATTCCTAACTAACATAATTATTACCTCAATAATATATCCATCTAACTAACACATTCAAAGTACTTATTCTAACTTCAGTATACAAGGTGCAACAAGTGGGGCATAAACTGATCTGATAAGGTGATCGGGGCAGTCGCGATAAGTCACCACCTTGCAGCCGGGCGACCTTATGTTAAGGGTGCGTCTAAAGATTTGCTATTATAATAAAGAGCATTTTAAAAACGTCTGCACAATATTTGTATTTTTTTTTTGCTTTTTATTTTTTTTTTCGGCCCAGTATTAGACAGACATTATTATAGAAAATGTTGTAAGGAATTTTGCGAGATGAATGTGGATGGCTATAAGAGTGGGAGCAAATAAACGTTGGATGGACTGTACAAAGGATGATATGGCTAGAGAAGAAGTTACAGCTAAGATCTCGTGTAATAGAGATGTATAGAAGAAGACATGCTGCGCCCACCTGAAATAAAATTAAAATAAGACGGAGAATGATGATAAGTCAGTAGTATACTTAAGGAGTTCTTAAAGAGAGAACTTCGATATAAGTATATTTTTAATCGAGCAAATTTTTATATAGGGTGACTGGCAATTAGTGCACGATACTTAAACACGTGATTGTGCTCACGATAACAAACAACTTTTACTATGAGGCCAACCTAAACTCGCGACAAAAAGTCAGCTGTTCAGTACATCTATGTTCGCCTAATCTACTGAACAGCAGATTTTTTTTCACGATTAGACTAATCACCAATCACCCTATATATGTTTTATTCCACAAAAAAATCCATAATATCATGTAGTTTGTTACTCAACTCATTTTTATTTCACCTAGTTATTGTTAACTTCAAGAAAAATCTAAATAAGTATTGGCAAGTTTACTATCTATAGTAAACTTGCTATAGACGCCCCCTTAAACAACGACGTTAGATATCTTAAGTCAAGTCAAGTAAGTAAGAGACTTAAGTGGATAAGTGCATGCAAGCTTTATGTAAGAGAATTTATAACGAAAAGTGCTTCCTTTTAATTTAAGGCCCGTTAAATCAACATCTAACAGTGTTAGGTTGTTTGTTAATTAAAATGTCTGATTTGTGACCGTAATAATCACGTATAAAGATAATTAAAGTCGAAAAATCAACTCTTTTTAAATGACGGTTGACTTTAGGTCATCTTAAATAATAGTGTTACATCGGACCTACTAGAACATTCGAGAAAGCACGTGATTACAGTATGTGTACGTTGGAATTTCGAGAGATTTCTATTATTATTAGTTTTAAAGTTAAGTACCTACAAACTCGCGAACTCTTTATAAAAAGACATTAGAATTTCGACCGTACGCCTATGGCATACGGTTCATATTTGTTTGTGTTGTACAAGTAGCTAGTAATAATAATTACCTACCTACCTGCCTACTCTTTTGTTAGTGTTTTCTATGACCCTCTAGAATATTCGAGGTTATTCTAGTGTGTCTGTGGGCGAGTATAAATAGACCGCTCAGGGCCGCGACAGTCAGTCTTGTTTTGGCTACCATCGAAGCGAATCGAAGTGAACTTGAAGTGCGATATCTAAGTGAATAGTGAATAGTAGTGAATTGTAGTGTACTTGTGATTAAGTTTAAATTGTTTTGTGATTAATAAAGTTATTGTGTTGTTTAATCGGTAGTAATTAATTTATCTCATACCCAGCTCGTAACAAATTGGTGTCAGAAGTGAGAGATAAATTATGCCAATTCTACCAAAGGACGACATGGACGGTATCCGTACCAGGAGTCAGCGACAGCAGGACATGGACCAAAGGCGGTTTGGAGATTCTCCGACACAGACAGCGGGTGGTGTCCAGCCTACGTCACAGCCAGTCGCTGGCCCATCCGGAGTTTCTCCAGCATCAGTGGCGCCAGACTTGTCAGCTTTAATGGCGCTGCTGCAGGATCAAGCTCGCCGCCAAGAGGAGCAAGCTCGCCGTCAAGAGGAGCAAGCTCGCCGTCAAGAGGAGCAAGCTCGCCGATTGGAAGAGCAGTTACAGCGAGATAAAGAGGAGCAAGCTCGCCGTCAAGAGGAGCAGGCTCGCCGATTGGGAGAGCAGTTACAGCGAGATAAAGAGGAGCAAGCTCGCCGTCAAGAGGAGCAAGCTCGCCGTCAAGAGGAGCAAGCTCGCTGTCAAGAGGAGCAGGCTCGCCGTCAAGAGGAGCAGGCTCGCCGGTTGGAAGAGCAGTTGCAGCGAGACAAAGAGGAGCAGGTCCGCCGCCAAGACGAGCAGATGCTCCTCATCAAGGATCTGCATGCAACTTTCGGCAAGGACCTCAAGTTGATGAAAGATCAGGTTCACCAGCATGAGAACCGCATCTCAGAGGCCGAAGTTAAGATTGCTGGGGTGCAGAAGGCTTTGGGCGAATTGAAGATTGAAGGTGGAACCGTAGCTTCAGTGGTTGCTGCACCTTCTTCGCGTGGTTTTAAGGTTCCGCCATTCGACGGAACATCGTCGTGGTCGGCCTATAGAATCCAGTTTGAGGCCGTCATGAAGGCGAATGGATGGACAAAACCGCAAGCCATGACCGCGCTCACCTTGGGCCTCCGAGACCAGGCCCTAACTATTCTCGAGGCACTCGGCAAGGATGTTACCTACGAGCAGCTGCTGGAGGCGTTGGAGTCCAGATACGGCGACGCGCACCTGGAGCACGTATTTCGTGCTAAGTTGAAGGACCGTGTTCAACGTAGTGCCGAGAACCTACAGCAGTGGGCTCTGGAAATTGAGAAGCTGGTTCGAAAAGCATACCGGTCTGCCCCTGCACTGATTGATGGAAATCTGGTACAGGCCTTCGTTGATGGAATACGTGACTTAGAAGTTAGAGCTGCCGTGAGACTTGGGCATCATGAGACCTTGAAGGACGCCTTGGCCCATGCCTTAGAAGTTGAGGCAGTGAGGCAAGACCACCGAACGCACCGTGTCAGGGAGGTTATAGCATCACCTGTACGCGACCGCCCACAGGGGTATAGTCCTAGGTGCTACACTTGTGGAGAAAGAGGTCATCTTCGGTCCAGCTGTCCTAAGCGCAGCACCCCGAGAGAAGATCAGCAGGGAAGAGTGGCTGAAGTGACTGCCCAGCCACAGCAGGGAAACGAGTAAATGCCAGGACTGGGGGGCGGGTGCTGGCTGGTATTGAAAGAGCCCCGAGAATCTTGATCTCGCAAGCACATGACGGGAACAGCCAGACCATCAAAGGCGAAGTCAATGGAACGCCATGCAAACTGACGTTGGATACTGGAGCTTCTCACACGGTCGTCAATTCTAAACTAGCAAGTCGGTTTCTTGGGGACTACTTCAATAAGCACGACCGTATACAGTTACTAACAGCTACCGGTCAGCACATAAACGTCCGAGGCAAGAAGGAGGTAGAGTTAAAATTGGGTAACAGATTTTACAAGCACAATGTCATCGTGGCCGACATAGTGGACGATTGCATCTTGGGCTTGGACTTCATGCGGAAATATCGTTGTGAGATCGACGTTGATCAAGGAGTACTGAAATGTGGTTCAGAGGAAGTGTTCATGGAGGGTGCACCGTCAGGAAAAGTGTACTGCTTGAAGAAGATAGTTCTTCCTCGCAGATCAGAAACGATTGTGCCAATTTGTTTGCCACGGAATTCTGGACAAAAAGATCGAAGTGTCCTGATAGAAAGGGTGAACAATGACTTCCCATGGAAGATGGCACGAACTCTGGTCAAGGCCACCAACATCTCAGCAGTACGCATACTGAATCCAAGTGACCAGGAGCATGTGATTAAGAAGGGTACCTTGATAGGCACTTGCGAGGAAGTAGCTTGGATGCGTCAATTGCAAGATGTGTCTACCGGAAATAAAGTTCGTAGTACAAAATTTGACGTATCGACACTTTTGGAAAACTGCGATTTAACTGAAGAAGAAATGGACAAGGCTATGAAGATGTTACTTCAGTACGCCAACATGTTCTCTTCAAATGATGCTGACATAGGGAGAACTGGACTTGTTCAGCACCAGATTAATACGGGTAACGAGTTACCTATCCGTCAGCGACCAAGAAGACTGCCAGTTGCACGAGAAAAAGAGGTGGAAACCATGATTGAGGGAATGGTGAAGGACGGTGTTATAGAGCCTTCATCGAGTCCATGGTGTTCTCCTGTGGTCCTGGTAAAGAAAAAGGACGGCAGTATGCGCTTCTGTGTGGACTATCGGCGACTGAACGACGTCACGAAAAAGGACAGCTACCCACTGCCTAGGATCGATGACACACTGGATACGCTGACTGGTATGAAGTGGTTTACCACACTTGATCTGAAGAGTGGCTACTGGCAAGTAGAAATAGACCCCAAGGACAAGGAGAAAACTGCATTCTCAACAGGAAAAGGGCTATGGCAGTTTAAAGTTATGCCTTTCGGTTTGTGCAACGCTCCTGCGACGTTTGAAAGGCTGATGGAGCAAGTACTTGCCGGATTGATTGGGGACGCATGTCTTGTCTATCTGGACGACATAATAATCGTGGGCCGTACATTTGAAGATCACCTTAAAAACCTCAACCGAGTGCTGTCAAAAATCCAAACAGCAAATCTCAAGTTAAGCCCGAAGAAGTGCTCGTTTTTCAGACAGCAAGTGAACTTCTTAGGACACATAGTTTCGGGGGAAGGTGTTCAAACAGACCCAGAAAAAGTAGTCGCCGTCAAAGATTGGCCAGTTCCGAAAGACAAGACACAGGTCAGGGCATTCCTGGGTTTGTGCTCCTACTATCGAAGGTTTGTCAAGAATTTTGCCGACATTGCAAAACCTCTGCACAAACTCACTGAGGAAAAGAGGCAATTCTGTTGGGACGAGGACTGCGACGTCGCATTTCAGGAATTAAAGAAACGTCTGTGCAATACACCTATTTTGGGATATCCTGACACTGAAAATGACTTCATAGTTGACACAGATGCAAGTAATACTGGAATTGGGGGCGTGCTGTCTCAACAGAAAGGAGACCGGGAGGTTGTAATAGCCTACTTCAGCAAGTCTTTATCCAAACCAGAAAGAAATTACTGCGTTACAAGACGGGAGCTACTCGCTGTAGTAAAGACATTGCAGCACTTCAGTAAATATTTGCTGGGACGTAAATTCCAACTACGAACTGACCATGCTGCACTGAAGTGGCTATTACAGTTCAAGAATCCAGAGGGCCAGGTGGCGAGATGGATTGAACTACTACAAGAGTTTGACTTCGTAACTGAACATCGCAGTGGGAGAACTCACGGTAACGCAGACGCCTTGTCGAGAAGACCTTGTCCTGAAGACTGTAAGCACTGTGCCAGGCAAGAGACTAAGGAAGTAGTGCCCGTGAGGATGCTTAGAACGGATCTCAGCGATGAATGGAAGGAGACCCTACAGCAGGCTCAGCAAAATGACTCGGACATCAAACCGATCTTCGAGTGGATTAAAGCTGGTGTTCCTAAACCCAAGTGGAGTGATGTGGCTGCGATGAGTTCCATCACGAAGAGCTATTGGGCGCAATGGAACAGCTTGGTAATCCAGGATGGAGTCTTGTGTCGTAAATGGGAAAACGCTAGAGGGGACAGCTGTCATCTACAAATGGTTGTTCCTAAAGCCAAGGTACCGGATGTTCTACGGCTCTACCATGATGGATGTTCAGGAGGACATATGGGGGTAAAAAGGACTCTACTAAAAATTCGAGAACGCTTCTACTGGATCCACTGTCGAGATGATGTGGAGGACTGGTGCCGTAAATGTACCAGTTGAGCGGCCGTGAAAGGACCCCGTACACGCAGCAGAGGTGCATTAAAAGTGTACAACGTTGGAGCCCCTTGGGAACGGATAGCACTTGACGTTGCGGGACCATTTCCAGTAAGTGAGAGCGGAAACAAGTACTTCCTGGTGGTCATGGATTACTTCACAAAGTGGCCAGAAGTCTTCGCCATTCCTAATCAAGAAGCTACAACTGTCGCAGATAAATTGGTTCA
The DNA here is from genome assembly GCA_950022955.1 of Xestia ashworthii. NCBI lineage: Eukaryota > Metazoa > Arthropoda > Insecta > Lepidoptera > Noctuidae > Xestia > Xestia ashworthii. The sequence continues at coordinate 7,532,735 of OX465563.1, forward strand.
GGAAGTCTTCTGTCGTTTTGGGGTACCCTTAGAAATACACAGCGATCAAGGAAGGAATTTTGAATCGCAAGTGTTTCAAGAGACTTGTCGATTGATGGGTACCCACAAAACCAGAACCACCTCTTACCACCCACAATCTGACGGAATGGTGGAACGATTCAACCAAACGTTGGAGAGATATCTGGCGAAAGTTGTGGAAAGCCGGCAAAGGGATTGGGACAAGCACATACAGCCGTTTCTTCTGTCTTACCGAAGTGCAGTCCACGAAAGTACGACTGTGACACCAGCCTTCGCGAACTTTGGAAGGGAATTACGGTTACCTGCTGATTTAATCACTGGAACTCCCCCTGATGCTCCATGTAGTGTAACAGATTACGCGAATGAATTGCGTAATAAGTTGAACGATGTTTATGAGCATATCCGACAATCCGGCCAACAGATGTCTGAGAAGATGAAGACCCGTTATGATCGGAAGGCAAACGGTAGGGGTTTCGACGAGGGTTCACTGGTGTGGTTGCATAACCCAGGGCGGAGCAAGGGAAAGTCTCCGAAGTTACAAGCAAAATGGGATGGACCATACCGAGTCGTGACTAGGATCAACGATGTCACCTACCGAATACAGAAGGGTCCACGAGGTGCGCCTAAGATTGTGCATGTAGATCGGTTGGCGCGATACTACGGAACTAATGATGCTCGGGACGAGCATGTCTAAGGAGGGGGCAGTGTTACATCGGACCTACTAGAACATTCGAGAAAGCACGTGATTACAGTATGTGTACGTTGGAATTTCGAGAGATTTCTATTATTATTAGTTTTAAAGTTAAGTACCTACAAACTCGCGAACTCTTTATAAAAAGACATTAGAATTTCGACCGTACGCCTATGGCATACGGTTCATATTTGTTTGTGTTGTACAAGTAGCTAGTAATAATAATTACCTACCTACCTGCCTACTCTTTTGTTAGTGTTTTCTATGACCCTCTAGAATATTCGAGGTTATTCTAGTGTGTCTGTGGGCGAGTATAAATAGACCGCTCAGGGCCGCGACAGTCAGTCTTGTTTTGGCTACCATCGAAGCGAATCGAAGTGAACTTGAAGTGCGATATCTAAGTGAATAGTGATCAGTAGTGTACTTGTGATTAAGTTTAAATTGTTTTGTGATTAATAAAGTTATTGTGTTGTTTAATCGGTAGTAATTGATTTATCTCATACCCAGCTCGTAACAATAGTAATAATAATGAAACCTTTATTTTCAGGCTACTTTGGCCTATAGACCTACCTTACAAACTAACATATATATCATAATAGTATAATTAAAAAAAAAAAAAATTATGTTTGTGCACAACAGAATCGGCACCATTAACTATTTTATTTAATTTCGCGGTCTGCTCAGGCGCTACATCGATGTAAGATGTCTTAACTTAAAGTTAAGTAAGTCGCTCTAAGTGAACAAGTGCATGCAATCTTTGTGTAAGAGAAATTTAGATTGCTTCCTTAAACTTAAGTAAGTACTTGGTTTAATTCGACATTGTACGTACCCGGCGTTTTAAGATGATGGTTTCTTATCATTCTTTTGATGAGCAAAAATGCCTAAATTAGTTTAACCTTTTGGACGCCATTGTCACATATACGTGACAAGCAAGCGCGTGCCCTGTACGTCAAACGACACGAATATGTGACAAAATAGTAGATGAAATTGATTGATTGTTTGTTTGGTTGATTATTGATTGTTGATTGTTTGAGGCTGTTTTTGATTGGGCTGGCTGTTGAATTGTGGCTTGGCGTGGAGGGCACGCGCGAGCGTTTATTCTGTGGCGGTCAAAAGGTTAACATTGTTCCATTAATTCTAAAGTCACTTTGCATCTTTTTCTTCAACGTTTCAAACCTTATTTGTCTTGTTTTACGGTGCATTTGTTTAATCAAATAAATAACACAGGCCCAGCACGAGTATTGACGATCGGTCGATTTTTTAATTCAAAATACTAGTTTCACAAATAATATTTTAATGATTTTAAGAATTAATTAATATCTACGGATGTTACTGATTGTCGTTATTGGAAACTAACTTAAATGCTATAGGATTTATTATATTTTCGATTAAAAACCGATTTATCGCGTTACGTTTACACCGCGCGTTAATAAATGTCTACAGGTAAGAAAACGGGGTTAAAAAGTTATTATATGTATTTGAATCCATCGAACTACAAACACAAAATTCCTACAAAAAGTCCAAAAACCACTATTCAAAAACCTAACCGTCTCTAAAGCTTAAAGAAAAAATTCAAAAACATACGAGTAAATTGGAATATTCCATTCCAAAACCGTAACGAGGGATTAACAGGACATCACCCAGTCACGTCGAGTCGTTAAGTCATTATTTTTTACGATCCGTCGCCCGAACACCACTTGTTACAAGAACCTATCAAATGGTCACCTACCAGTCTAAAATAATCTCTACGTGCCTTAAAACCTTTATGAGAGCTTCGAACCTGTACTGGGTCAGAATAAAATGGCCGCCGACCACACCGAGATGTTAGTACCCCCTGTGGATGTTATAGCAGTCTTAAAAGACATTATTGTGGGTAAATGGTGGTAAATACAAGGTATAATACGTTCATCTTGTTGGTGGATGAGGGTGACGAAAATTGGTTGAACAGTAATGAGCTTCGTTTGTCATGGTACGCGGGAAAGAGATTTCGGAGTTGTTTTATCATTAGGGATTGTTTTGTTTTACTTTTCTTTGTGTTGTTGTTTTTTGTTTCCTGCCACTGTTATTTTTTTCATTAAAATGGTCGTTAATTTCACGAACGAACCGAAAATATGTATGTTTAATTAAAACACAATTTGAACCAGTATTGATCTATCAAACTACATCTATTCAATCGACTATAACAAATATTTCCGTTAGATTTCCTTTATTTCCAAAACGTAAGTGAAAACGTGAGGTCGTGTGACGTGAGGCGCGTGTATGAAGAGACATAAAACGTTATGAGACGGAAAGGGCGGTCTCACTCCATTACTACATTACCAGTAGCGAAAATGCATAGACTACCCAAAGATATGCAAAATTTAAAACGAAATCGCGACTAAAACTGTGCCATTTCCAACGTTTTACCATAAAGAGGAAACGTACAAAGACTTTTATGATTACGAACAACTTTTGAGTTATTATGCGTCAAGAGGATTGACAGCAAAATGGCACAACTGCAGTGAGGCGCTTCTCTGTATTTTAAATGTTCCGCTGTTATATAGAGTAACAGCAGTAAGCTGTTGGGATGGAAAAGGGAGGAAAAGAAACTCACCTCATCGTAAATAAAGTTGTCGATCTCCTCGAGCGGTCGTCCGTACAGCTTGGGCGGGAAGGGCTCGTACTTGCGCGGCAGGCGCGCGCCGTCCTCCACGCTGAGGCGGCGGCGCGGCATGAAACCGAACTCTCGCACCAGCTGCGCACCGCGGGAGCCCGCGCGCCGCGCCGACTCACGCGTGAACGGCGTGACGGCGGCGCGCGGCCCATCGCGCTCGGCGGCGCCTGCAACGCTCTCGTGCGCGAACTTGACGCCCTCCAGCGGGATCCGCAGCTCATCGCGCCGCGGCCTCTCCCCCTCCACGTGCAGCGCATCTCGCGACTGCGACGCCACCAGCGGGGCCGCCGCCTCCGGGTTGGTGGCCTCGAGCGTGCGCACGATCTCGCTCAGCAGCCGCGAGCCGTCGATCTCTTCCCCCGGCGAGTTGAGCGGCGCCGGCGGCGGGAACGAGAGCCTCCGCTCGTCCTCCTCCATGCCGCGCGAGGCTACGCGCGCGTCCGCCACATCGCCTCACCCACACTCACACTCACACACACTATTTGCGCACCGATGACGCCATTCTCTAATGTTACTGCCACCTGAAACAAACAAAAACAGTTTATAATAAAGCATCAGCTGGTGGCATGGCCACTCACTCACTAACGTTATTATTTACAGGTGGCGTAAATGTTGTTCTTTGAATAAATCAGTTTATTTGCGAAGACCAGAATAAACGGAGAATTTCCGTTTGATGAAGACGTTTCGAATAGTTCCATGGCAGTGCATTCTATTAACGGACGGAAAACCTATGTTTGTGCATAGTTTCGACTTTCGTAAAGTACAACGTCGTTCTATTTATTTTACTTAAGATACTCTGTGATTAATAGCAGCTGGACTACAATAAAATGTAGCTGACGCACGAAGATTCATTGAGCATTGCGGCGCTACTTTCTTAGTCAAATAAAAGTGCAAAATGTTGAACTTAGCCGGGAACTACACCGGATGAATTGAAGTTATGAAAGTGTTTTTAAGAGTTCCTTTATCTTCTCCCGGCGGCTTAAAGCGGATGAATATTGTACGAGCTCCGACTGTTTTGCTATGAAATCCTGTATGTACCTATGTAAGGTAGACTCGTCGCAATTCCATTAGTGGTACCTTCGCGCCGAGGGTTCCTGTGCCTATATTTTTGGCACATTAATTGCTGAGGCAGCTGCTAACGTACAGATATTCCAAATAGACGTGGACGGGTAAAATGAATGTTCGGTGAAATATGAACATAAATTATGTCGTTATCAAAAGAATGTCGAGTACATTTTATATATATGGTTGCCAGTTTTTTTTACATTATTTAGTACCCAAATGATCACGCGGTTTCACCCGCGAAGTTTCCGTTTCCGTGGGATTACGGAAATAAAATATAGCCGATGTTACTTGCTGATAATGTAGCTATCCATTGCTGAAAGAATTTTTCAATTCGGTCCAGTAGTTTTTAAGTTTATTCGTTACATACAAAAATACAAATTTTTCTTCTTTATGATATAAATATAAAAGTAAAGAAAGAAAGAAAGCAGATTTATTCGGCACATGCCATAAGCGCAAACAACAAATTAAAAAATAAAGTAAAAACAAAAAAAAAAACTTAAATCTTCACTATGCGGAAAAAAAGAGAAAATATTGTGTGTCTCACGGCTGTGCCAAATAGGTCCAGTCATAGACCAGTGTTCAGCAAACTGCCGAGCAGATAGTGCCCGACGCTGGTTTTCAACTAGACCTGAGATGGTGATAAGTAAAGATAATTAAAATTTCTAGAAATCAAAACCATTGATCTACATTCTAGAGTAGATTCTTAACTTTACTTTAGCATCTTTCCACGACACAAACAAAAACAACAACGGAACGTGATAAACAACAATACGAATAACAAGCGAGGTACTAGGACCTCAGAGATACCAGCAGCCTATCTAGCACAAATCATACCTCCCCACTATGCCGCTGGCACACATACAAAGGCACAGTTATTGAGAGAGCTCGGCGAATCATCATTGTGCTATTTTGTGCCTTTGTTACCGCCACTACCAAGTATTTTTACAGAGGGAAAAGTTCGTCTTCCTCAGTGCATTCGCTTAGGAGAATGATGTTTTTAATTTAGCTAGAAAGATTTTGTGCCTTCTGTTGAATAGGCTGGGAAGTTTTGAGGGTGATTGCTAAAGTTTGTCCAGAGAAAAGCTGGTCGTGAGCTGCAGAAATGATGAATAATGAAAGGCAATTGTGATCACCACCACTTTGGCTAAGTTATAGGCTGAGTTTGGTAGTCTCTTTATATGGGTAACTATCTTGGAAGAAGTATTTGGACGGGAATTCTAAAAACTGCATCAAAAGTGATTGTGGACCTGGGAATTGAATCTGTATAGTTCTTAGTGTTAAACATTTTAAGGTTTATTATTTTTTTATTTGAAATTAGCTTTATTGGTAATTATATCATTAAAATACGAGTAAGGTGTTAAATCATGTTAACTTCAGCATTATGCATGCCCTAAAAACACAAAATATAGTATGAGCTAAACCACCATTTGTATACCTGGTAAGTAATAAATTATTCTTGTTTTTTTTTTCTTTTCTTTTTTGAATGGGATCTTGCAGTTCAGTCTACAGAGACTGGCTCACAGAGTACTTTTATACATGGACTGGCTTCTGCTTAACCGGGCTAGTAATTATTCTTGATTTTTGAAAATCTAATTTAAATGAGTACCTAAGTACTTTTTAAGGACTACAAAACTACAGCATTGCATTGATTTTGCGCATTGCATTAAGTTCAAACAGAAAATAAAGCAAGTACTTATTATTTCCTTTAAGGCGCTACCCCAGGCAAAATTAGCAACTCTATTTGTGGTGATTCAAACTTCGTTTGAAATACTATTAGAATAAAGTTCTAATCAGCTTGCACTACAAAGCGGTTTTTACGTCAGTCACTGCGGGTCGAATAGTGCGAAATTAGTGATTTTTATTCTTTATAAAATCAAATTTCCGTCTTTTGAAAAAAAAAAAACTAGCATTATGTTCATTATTAAATTGTCTATCCATTAGTAAAGAAGCAAATCAAAATAATGTTAACTTTACGAGAAGAAGCATGTTATAAATATTTTTTTCTCATTTTTGTGGTTTCATTGTGAGGGGATTTATTACACAATAAGAGACTTAAAATAAAAAATAAAACTACCACTTTTCAGTCTAAGAATATGTAGAAATTTAATGTATTTTTATTACTTGGTATTTCTTTTGGATAAAGAGGAGTTGGCTCCAAAAAACTGCACAAAAAACGGCTTTTGCTTGGGGTAGCGCCTTAAATAGTGTAATGAACGTTCTACCCAAATTGATAGGTCAAAAAGGTACGGTTAGCAGCTTGAATATAAAGGCTATTCATCCATTGAATCATGGTTGCCGGCAAAATGCCAGCAAAAGGCCGTGGTTCCGTTCTACTGCATTTTTAAAACTATATGTTTATTGGGCTTATCTTTTGATATGGGAATCTAAGGTCCTTTGAGCCATAAACAATTTATTAAAAGGTAGAAAAACATTTGAAAACAAACTTTTTTTTTTAATAAAATTGTATCAATAGTATGTTAATACTTAAACAAACAAATAGTAAATAAACTACGTAGTAGCATCATTAATCCGATGTCGTGAATACTTTTGCGCGATTTCAGGTCACATCCTAACCAAAGCGATCATCATGTCCGGCAAACCTGACCGCATCGTCGTATTGACAGAGGTTACCGGTTTTCCGAATGAATGACTGCGGCATATAAACGAGACGAACGCAAACTCACACAACCAGTTGCTGCGTTTAGGACGTGTCATTAATGGTAGTCTTTGAGAATTTCCGAAAACTAATTAGAGACAAAAATCCGCAGAAAGGAATGGTCGTTTTCACATTTTCGTGACTAATTATAGCCGTAAAGGGAAACAATATAATGGGTGCGTGGGACAGAAAGGATCACTGATAATTGAAACCACAGCTAAGCCATGATAAACAATATATTAATTAGGTAGTTAATTGGTTTTGTTAACATAAATAGGGATAAACAGGGCGTGTGCTGTATTATATTATGATCCGAGTAAGAACAACAAAAATATGGAATGTTTTTTTTTAACTTTTTATTAATATTAAATCAAATTTTCGTCAAGAAGAACTTGTGCTTATATCCCATTGTTAGATGTTAGTAAGATCAGCTTTATCTAAACTATTTCACTTACACTATTCTAGGCACGTTTGCATAATCGCTCAAAATAGGTGTAGCAAAAGGTATCATTTTTTCTTTTCCATACGCAAAATACGGGCTTTGACGTGGAGTTGCGGACACCAGCCCGTTGTACAATACAATACAAGGTATCATTTGGCTCAAAATCGGAATTTCCTTGCAGTTTGAAGTGATAATTATCTTTATAACAACAAACATCATAAAACTGTACCTAGTTAATAAACTTCAGGCGTACCTAAACGCGTTAAGTATCTACTTTCTTTTTTTAAATAAACGATCACAAACATTTTTGTAATTAATCATAAAACAGAATATTTGGTCCATTTCTGTTCAAACTACAGAAACAAAAAGTTACAAATTATAAATGTCTTTCTATAAATCATATTATAGAAATTAAATTACAATTTCTGAGTCCAAAACAAAATTTAAGAAATCAAGATATTCGATAATAATCATGATTAGATCTAGTTACAAATAAGCTTAGATAATAAATCAAAGAAAATAATTATTTCGATAATTAGAAACCCTGATTGAAATCCAAGCAGCCTGTATACAAAAGGAGAAAATCCTTTTTATAAGTTCTGAATCAGTAACCCAATCGCTACTTAATAGCATCAATACCCCACTAATTTCCATTAACACAAACCCGAAATACGGAACGTCCTAAACCTAATCGGCAGGAATTTTTCACTCCAACGGATCCTTTTATTCCCTCTCTCCCCTCAGCTCGTAGAATGTATCAAGTTGTCTAAATACAATCCATTCCGCGCCTCCCCTTGTACGTCCAGTGGACGTATACGTCCATGAATCACCAAATTAACGTCCGTTTTACGCGCGTAAATCTCGTTCGCGTAATATGTGGAATTTACGCGCCCGTTGATGTCAGGTAAAAGGCCTATTGGACTGGGCCAATAAAAAGTAATGAGGTTTTATATGGGAGTATTATGGATGTTGAGAAGCTGAATCGTTAAGGACTTCTGAAGCGCAATGTTTTGGAGCTACAGAGATTTAAGTATTGAAATAAAGAGGAGAACAAAATTATTCATGTATTTTTTGTTTTGAATAGCCATGTACTGGCCCACACCTGGCCAAAGGTTTCCTCCAATACCTTCCATTTTTCCCGGTGGTGTGCCTCTTCGCGTCAATTCGTGAGGAAGCCATCAAAGGCGTCCCGCCATCTTCGGAATATTTTATGAATAAATAACTTTTGAATACTTAATTAATCAAGTTGACCGGTGAATTTCTGTACTCTAAGCATAGCGTCCAGCCATGTTTTTGCAGTCCTAAAACTGACGTAGATTGTGAGTCAAACCAGACTCGAATATTAATCCCCAGAAAAACGAAATAAGTACGTAATTCCTTCATAAAGTCTAATAAAAATACAACAACAATAGAACCATAACTAACTCGCAATAACCCGACCAGATATAAGGAGCCACTAAACCCAAATAACAACAAAATCACCCGATAAACTCTATACGAAGCTGAAATAATCGCATCTTTCCGTATAGGAGCAATCAAAAGTATCTCTATTGTATCGGGCAATCAATTTGCCATATAATGCGGGGCAATGTTTACAGAGGTTGCCCCGGAAGGGATTGAGATAAGCTTGCCCGCGCCCCTGTTGCTTGCCGTTGTGCAGTATTAGCTAAATTGAATTAGTAGGCACATGTTCTGATGATAATTTGTATTAATTACTGTTGAAGTTACACAGTTGGTCCTACACTAGTTACAAGGTTGAAAAGTAATTGGCCACATCTTGAGAAAAAAATAATGATGACGATGGCATCTAGCCGATTTCGGCAACAGCGGCTGCATTCGATGGCTTTCTAGTTTGGTCGTAGTGAGCTTTGGTGTGCTACTCTCTCATGTGCTCTCAAGTATCCAACTTTGGCCGAAAAACTCCGAGCATAAAGCGGACATGTCAGAACACCATTGACAGAATTGTAGTATATAGCTGTAGGTGGTATAACTAGTTTAAGGTCATCACGCTTTAAGTCCAGCTGCGATAATATACAAGGAGAGAGACATGTCTACATGCAGCTTTTGTTAATTGTATGTACTTATTTATACCTTCTGGTTACTGTAAAATTATGTAAAAGTTAGCCTTTGTCTGTCCTGTTGTCTGTCCGACTGTTATCGTTTACATAGCAAGGATTGAACGGATTTTGAAATACACACACATACCTGTGATGAAAGGAACATGGGCAGATTTCTATGAAATCTGGTCCTAAGATCAACAACTTACGCCCATTTTGACCATGACGCTTTGGCACAGGTCAAATGATTCTTTGATGTTTTGTGCTTTCTGGACAAATGATGCTTTGTATGAATGTACGGTAAGTTAATGTAGGGTACGGTACTAGGGATAATTTGCTTTCTCCATACTGACGAATCCGTTTTACAATCCTATCATAGTAAGGTAATTAATACTTTTGATTCAGTTATAATAATTTGCATCCGAACATCAACTTAATTTCCACCATCCCGTTATTGAACAGATTCAATTTTCTTTTAAGTTAAAAAACATCAGAAAATACCAGAATCACTATGAACTCACAAATTTTCAAAGCATAAATTAACAGCTAATGGACCCATAAAATATTTTCACAGCCTTTTAATGCCGCAATTTCCAATCCAATCAATATCGAACTTAAATACGTTGTAAAAAAAGCGAAAACTGAACATTCAAAAAGGTTAATATTATCGTAAACGACAGTCCCTTACTGTCTACACGTTGCGATGAATTTGCCGATAACGTTTCGATACTTACGAGTACGTGATTATACTGTTTGCCGAAAACTGTGAATAAATGAAAGTTAAAACAAGGTTTTATTTAAGAGAAAACAACAAAATTTGGTTGTATCTATCGATCAAAATTGAACGCGTGTATAATTTTCGTGTCGATGCCATTAATTGTTAAGGAGGTCTCGTGTGAGAAGACAAACCTGGCAACAGGATAAGGTCATGTCTTTCTTAAAAATGAACAAAAAGTGTGTGCAAAATTTCAGCTCAATCTGATTGGGGAAACTGGTTTAAAATTCAGTTGCAATATTTGTCCAATACAGACAAGTAAAATACAAAGTTTATAAGTAATAATAAGGATGATATTAAATCGACCAGTCAAATCAACTGAGATTTCCAACACGCGTAAAAGATTAAACTTAGAACCAATTTGACAGCTCTGGACCCGTCACTTTCTCATTCCCGCCCCGTCCATTAGACAAGGACAGCTACAATCTCATTTGTGTTGAGTCAGCGAACAACAAAACGGGCGCCCCATGTTACCATCTTTGGAGATGACTAAACGTTATTAGAGTTTTGTTATTATAACCGTTTAATGTACCACAAATAAGGCGAGGTTAGCTTCGGAACAAACAGTCTGCGGTCTCAAACCTCGGCTTATATTGAACCAGGGACCACGAAATTACTTACTATGTTTATAAGATCATTCAGTAATACTGTAGCGTATTAAAATGAGGCGGTGTGTACTTGGGTTTTAATTTACTTTGAATAAGAAAAGCAGTCTTAGCCTCGCGATTACAAGGTTTAAAACATGTATTTACTTATTCATCTTGTGTCTACTATTTTCGAAACGTAAAGTGTTCATGTCTGACTAGATGTATGAAAGTGGACCAGGCAAAAGGATCTTAACAGGTGGCGTTTTTGCCTACCCCATCAGAAAAAAAGCGTTAGTTTATTGTAAAAACTTGTTTAAAAAACTTGTCACAAATGTAAACAAAATAATAATACATGTACGAATAAACAACATCAATACCAAGTAAGTTAAATATTTTACACACAACGTGTTTTTGACAATTAGTTACTTTTACAAGTGTTGTTGAAAACAAGTATTACAACAACTTGTATTTGGGTGTAAATCCGGTTGATTAGTGAAGTGGTCCACGACCAAATTGACACTGTCTATGATTGTCACTAAAGCTAACTGCGCTGACACGATTGTTTTTCCTTTGTCTTCGGACGGATACAAATAGTTTTACTACCCATAAACGCGCATGCGTAATATGGTCAGATGTATGAATGAAGAACTAAGGGCGAAGCAAAAAGAGTAAGGTCTGAATTCTAGTTACGCTGACGGTTGGTCGCGTACGGTCGGTCGACAATAGAACATAATGTACTTATAAGAATTGAAGCCTGTTTTTTTCCGATAGGAAGTCATCAAATGACTGCTCTCGCTCTGCAGGGCGGAGCGGAAGGGAGTGTTAGACTTTTACTGACTAAAACCCATCCATGTTCCTTCTTAGCCCTTTGTGTTCCGGGGCCGCGGTATCTCTTTCGAACAGTCCCGTAGCCCCGGCAGGCATCGGAGGCCTAAATCATCGTCTACCTGCCTTCTCCCGACTATGTTGGGGTCGGCTTCCAGTCTAGCCGGATGCAACGGAAGCAACATGAGTAAATACTAAGCCAATATTACAGATGACACTGAATGCCATGATCACACCTAACCGTGTCAACATCTGTCAGTGTCAACCTATACTTAAGAAACCGTTTGTCTTGACTGACTTACAAGGCACCCACAGGATAGAAGTCTACGCAGACCGGGACGGCATGGCAAGTGACATTTTTTTCCAATGGACATTCAAACGTATTGATAAATAGAAATACGACCGTGAGGCCCCGTTCCCACTATGTCGTGACGACAGATAATCGTGTAGTTTTAATTGTCGTGGCTTGTGTATTTAAATGGAAGTATTTACATATAGGACTACACGATAATTGTCGTCCATGACTTTTGCCAAGAAAAAACCAACGATAAATTAATTGGCACGACATAGAACGGAGCCTGACGCGTCTTTCAATGCGAACCCCTTTAGATGCCACAGCATGCCACGGTATCATTTTAAAGCATAGTAATTTATGTCGTATTTCTATATCAAATACGTTCGAATGTCCATTGGTAAAAAAAAAAATACTTTACCATGCCATTCCGGTCTACGTAGACCATAAGCTCATTGGAGATGTCATTCTAAAATCAAAAGCTAGTGCGGGTTGGATAGTATTCAATTACATTAATGTCACTCATGAAGGCAGTTTAGATGCTGATCGCGTTCAGTTTATTTTGTTCCGGTAGCAGAAGTTCTGTTGCTTTAAGCCTTTGGGTAATCAGTAAGTACGGCATTTCTCCCATCATTTGAACTCAAAAACATTTTATCTTTCTTCCATGATAAAGTAAATCAATGCCTGAACAACAGCGAACAGAACATTAATCAAGATGAATAAACTTCAAACAACAACCTTTAACTGAAGAATTAGAACATCTCCGAGGAAATTGGGCGCCATTGTATCGTTTCATTTGGCGCGAAAATTATCATCAACGTCTATTGGTTACAAGAGATTTCATGAAGATAAATTGGTTTTTTATACCTATGCTTTAGTGCACCCACTGGTTTAAGTCCAAGGGGTATCTTATTTCTGCCGGGGTTGCGGGACTCTTCGAAAGAGATTCGCGTTCCCGCGGCCCCGGAACATAAAGGGCGAGGAAGGAACATGGATGGGTCAGTAAGAGTCTGACACTCCCTCCCGCTCCGCCCAGAGTGGGAGAAGTCATTTGATGATTTCCCATCCTAAAAAAAAAAAAAAAAGGGGTATCTTATTACGCAGATGCTGGGTTCTGGAGGTCAGATAGACTGACTCTTCATGTAACATACTGATACACAGCTGTATCGGGTTAGACTGGAAGCCGACCCCAACAGTGAGTAGCTGCGATAATGCTTGGCTGATGAAGAGTTGAAGAGTGCGCTTATTGGTATAGACTGAAAACTTGAGACTGTAATGGGTCTAGTTATCTTAACTTACAATTTATGAGAATTAGAACGTTGACAACGTAACATAATATCATTTACTAGCTGACCCACGCAACTTCGTCTGCGTCACATAAGAGAGAAAACCGAAAGGAAAAAAAAAACTCCGTTTTTGCAACATTTTTCATCCCTGCTCCGCTCCTAATGGTCGTAGCGTGATGTTATATAGCCTAAAGCCTTCCTCAATAAATGAACTATCCAACACAAAAATAATTTTTCAATTTGAACCAGTAGTTCTTGAGATTAGCGCGTTCAACCAAACAAACAAACATACAAACTCTTCTGCTTTATAATATTAAGTATATGTAGAAGTATAGATGTAATCAACGAAGTTTTAGACAGAGGTGTACCTAATAGTACACCCATATTTCGCCAGTTATGTTTAAGTCACATGTAATAGGGGCGAGCCTATTGACATCAACCGGGCACAAATCCAGACTCCATGGCTACCACTGAGAAACTCCCGCCCGCGTAGCATGACCACTGTAGACACGACAGCGAGTCGACAAATCCTTTGTTCATCTGTAATTTTGTCGATTCAATGACAGATGAACAAAAGGTTTGTCAAGTCTCTCTCGTTTCTCCGGTGGTCATGCTAAGCGGGCTGGTCGAAAATCCCAATACCAATTTACTTGACTCGGGAATCGATCCCAAGTCCTCATGCTCTGCAGCCGCAATTGCGACTAATCGTGTGTCCATGGAGTTTCTTGCTAATTCTTTTCTATAGAGATCTACGCTTAGGAATGGGCAACTACAGTACTTTCACAAGTGCCTTGTGTCTGTGACTGTATCTTCGCATTCTTTGTTTTGCTGACATTCGAAAGTGCCTGTTCTCATTGAAATAAATGCTTCGAGTTTGAGTTTAGACTATTGTGTTATTGTATTGTGTATTGTATTGTACAACGGGCTGGTGTCCGCAACTCCACGTCAAAGCGCGTATTTTGCGAATGGGCTCTAATGCACCACGCTCGCCCAGTGCGGGTTGGTAGATGTCACATGTCTTCGAATTTTTGGTTCTAGGACATGCCGGTTTCCTCACGATGTTTTCCTTCACCGTTTTGAGAGCAGTGGTGATGAAATAAATTACACAAAGTAATGCGCCTGCCTGGGTTCGAACCCACGACTTACTGTTCGTAAATCGGGGCCGACACCAGTTTAGACTATGAGACTATTAGTTTTATAATCACCAAGTTAATAATCCAAAACCCACCCGAATTCCCAAGTAAATCTAAATACCAAAACAGTTACAAACGCCCATTTGTTTAGCGTTAAGGTCTCAGGCCATTCATCATAGGCTATCAGTTAGTTACTATCATCTATTTATGTATGAAACAGGCTATTTAGTTCGTAGGTTTTGATTAATGAGCGCTTCGGGCATCATTGAGTCGGGAAAATGGGATTTTCTCAGTGATTTCTTGGTGGATTTGTAAGGAGATGAATATGTTATTCATTCAGGCTTAAAGGGTCCGGTTTGTTGAATGAAAACGCTTTTATTTCTTATTTTTGAGATTTTCTGTGAGTGTTTTGTATAGGCGATTTTTTTATTAAACGTGTGTTAGAATTTTGTCAAAAATAGTGAGCGTAAATACTCTTAACGAAACCCAAAGGTACTTTTCTCCCCGTCGATATTCGTTTTGTTTTTTTTTTAGAATTTCATAGTGCTCATTTGGAAAATTTTCAAGCAACAGGCCAGATTCAAAATATTTAATAAATTTTATCATATATGTACATAAAGGGTGTAGAACACCTTTTAACAAAGCCGAACGGCACTTGTTGTCCTCGTCATTGCGATCATTTTTATTTTTTGTTCTAGACCATACCTAGAAACCTTCAGGTTACGGAGATTAGGGAGTCAAAGTTCCAACTATTCAATTTTTATTTTTAAAACATACTTGTTTTTAATACTTAAATGATTTTTACTTTAAACACCTCCACGACCCCAATACATAATCTTTCACCCTAAAAAAAGACATTTACTAGCATAATTTTTTGCGTAAAGTTACTTAGTTTTGATGTACATAATGCTTGGTTGGCAGGTTCACGAAGGGTCCCTTTACAGCCTAATTTAGTTAACAGAACTCGAAAATTATGGAAAAGCCCTTTTAAACATTAAATCTACCAAAAGGAACATAGAAAAATGTTCACAACTAAAATTAACAACCGTTTCATGCTTAGTTTGCTTTGCTACGAGAGCGTAGACTCGTAGGTCAGCGCAGCTTGCGTAGCGGTTACAAGCTGCTACGGCGTAGCACCCGGCTACGAAAATGCTGAGGCAACATTATCACACTTCAGCAAATATGCATGTTCTTGCTCTGTGTTGTCAACACATTACTTAAACTAAATTCTTGTGAATGTTTCTGTAGGATAATAACCGAAAGCCACAGTACATTATTGTGGGAGTAATTTTAAAGCAAAGCAAATAGCTTAAGTAACTCCCTGATGTCTTTAATTATCTCGAAAAAACATAATTATAAAAGTACTATATTTATGTTAAATACAATTTAGGCCCCTTTCCCCGGGCCCAAATTGAAACTACACGATTATCTGTCGTCTACGACTCAGTAGTCGTGACGGCAGATAATCGTGTAGTTTTAAGTGCTTGTGGATTTAACTCGAGGTGTTCACATATATTACGACACGATAAACTGTCGTCTACAACTTTTTTTGCGGTGACAACAGATTGTCGTGCAGGTGGGAATGTCTAGCACGACACTTGTAAAACGATAAAAAATTGTTACGACAAAGTGACTGCCGGGAAATTGTCGTCGCGATCCAATGGGAACAGCTAGCACGACAGTCGTCCGAGGATAAAAAAGTGGCTAAGTGCGAGTCCGACTCGCCCATGAAGGGTTCCGTAGCAGATTGAATGAAAGGTAAATTGCGGTTTACGATTTATGACGTATTAAAAAAAAACTACTTACTAGATCTCGGTTAAACCAATTTTCAGTGGAAGTTTACATGTTAATGTACATCATATTTATTTTTTAGTTTTATTTCAGAAGATACAGGGGGGGACACATTTTACCACTTTGGAAGTGTATATCGCGCAAACTATTCAGTTTAGAAAAAAATTATGTTAGAACCCTCAATATCATTTTTGAAGACCTATCCATAGATACCCTACACGTAGGGGTTTGATGAAAAAAAATGAGTTTCAGTTCTAAGTATGGGAACCCCATTGTTTATTTCTATTTTTGTGTAAAAATCCAAAGACAAAATAATCGTCACGACATAGTGGAAACAGGGTCTAACTCCTCAACCATGAGGTGTCAACTGCAGAATTCGTTGAATTATTTTTTATAGCGCGTATTATTTGAGTTGTCAGTGTTCGCGACTTGAATGCGGTTTCATTAATCCAGTGTCTGCAGCCAAATGTGCTGGAATTAAAACCGCTATGTTACGCTATGCTATGTTTTGTTACGCTATGTTTGGTTGCGCTATGTTACACCAGTGAGTTAAGCTATGAATGTTCTGTTGACATTGTTGTTGATATTTTAATTAATGTTTGTTGGGTGTCTAGTTTCAATAGAGATGTGAGAGTTATTTCATAATGAACGTCTCTTCTGGCTAGCCTTTTCTCAACTATGTTAAGGTCGACTTTCAGTTTAACCAGTAGCTGAATATCAGTATTTCATATGGAAAGACTGCCTATCTTACCTAATAATACTAATATGTATTTTATTATTTATTTAATATCTTTATAATTACGGAGCATATTAAAAATACGGGTCTCCCTAGTTTGACCGAAAGGAATTTGACAAATTGTGACTTCCCAAAAAATTTTTCGCATAATTTTATTTGCCAAATTATTACTTAGCAAAAAATCTATTCACAAAAAATTGTAACGCAAACCTAATGTTTAGGAAATGAACGTTTGAACTATAACTTGTTTACCAACTAGTACTTTTAACATTTTTATTTAGTCAAATATTTCAGGTAGAATAACAGTTTTTACGCAAAATCAAATAAGCCAAATATTTTGTATCGTCAGTTTTCCATTTTTTTTTCTATTTAATGTAGGTCACAGTTTTAACCTAACCTAACCATTTTTTTTTAAATAAGTAATTATCCTAATCTAAATAGTTCAGTTCCGGGTAACCTACTTAAAATAATCTCTTTTTTCTATTAATGCAATACGTTTCTGCCACTCGCCGGCCGCTGCCGCGGCACCGGTCACTGCGCTCGCTCGGCTCGTGCGTAGGTCACAGTCTTAACCTAACCTAACCATTTTGTTTAAAGACGAAATCAACTAAATCTAAATAGTTGAGTTCCGGGTAACCTACTAAACACAATATCTTTTTTTCTATTATTGCAAGCCGTTTTGCCTAAATGTTTTTTTGTCATAACAAATCATTTCACCAAACGTTTATTGTTTGAAGATTGTTTGCTATAATAAATCATTTGATTGAAAAAAAAAATGCCATAATGACATTATACTTGGTAATATTTTGCCAAGTAAAAATTTGACCAAATAAAAATATGCGTACTAAAATTATTCGAAATATTGCAATGGTGTAAAAAAAGGTTGCTAAAATTTGTTTGGGTAATGAAATTTTGTCAAAATCTTTTCGGCAAAACGGCAGGATCCCTAAAAATACGATTGTATTACTTATCCTATCACTTTTTCGATTACCGGGGGTTCACAGAACCACTTTTTGACGTATTGCGATATATACATAAATCGTTACTTTTAACTATTCCCCTTAATTTCTTAAAGAAGCCGAAAAACAATTGATTAAGAACAAGATATAATGATCGCTAAGTGATATCAAACAATGACGAATAATCTATGTTAATTTTATTCAGAGTCAATCTACTCGTTAATACAAGGGTATTTAATGTAGCCGACTTTGCGGGCTTTAGATCAGCGAAGTAGGGTTAAATAGCATTATCATTAATTGGCTTTTCAATTAATTATGTAGGGGAATTGGAGAAATTAGTGGAGGCTCATGATAGGCATCGCTTGGTCCGTGAACTCGTTAATTCAAATCGCTTTTGTTGATCTGATGCCAGCTTATTCTTGTCAGCTGAGTGGTTGGTACAGGTGGTAACAATATATTTTATTTTATTTATTTGGAAGAACCAACAATCACCCAGTATAAAGGGTGTAAAACACCTCTTCACGAAGCCGAAAAGCACTTGTTACCCCATCATTGCGATAATTATTTTGTTCTACACCATACCTGGGTACCTTTTAGTTACGGAGATATGGGGGGTCAAAGTTATAACTTTTTGACAAGTTTTTTTTTAAATACAAGTATTTTTTGTAAGATTTTAACTTTGGACACCTCCACGACCCCCGTACTATTCAATCCATCCACCAGCACAATGTTTTAAGTGCGATATATTGAGTTCTACCACAATACATGATTTATAACCTCAAAAAAAAAAGTTGTTTCCCAGCAATATTTTTTGCGTAAAGTTACTTAGTTTGATGTACAGAATGCTTGGTTAACGGCTTTATGATGAGGTGGTTTACACCCTGTATATTATTTGCAAAGATGCTGAATTGTCATCATCATCATCATCATCTCAGCCGAAAGACGCCCACTGCTGGACATAGGCCTCCCCCAAGTGTCGCCACATTGACCGGTCCCTTGCGACTCGCATCCACCGGATTCCCGCAACCTTCACCAGGTCATCGGTCCACCTAGTGGGAGGTCTTCCAACGCATCGTCTTCCGGTTCGCGGTCGCCACTCCAGAACTTTTCGGCCCCAACGGCCATCCGTCCTGCGAGCAATGTGCCCTGCCCACTGCCACTTAAGTTTAGCAATTCTTCGGGCTACGTCGGTGACCTTGGTTCTCTTGCGGATGTCTTCATTTCTGATTCGATCACGCAAGGAAACTCCGAGCATAGCCCTCTCCATTGCCCTTTGGGTGACTTTAAGCCTTTTGATAAGGCCCATTGTGAGCGACCACGTTTCGGTCCCGTATGTAATCACTGGCAACACACACTGGTCATAGACTTTCGTCTTGAGACACTGCGGTAAGTTGGACGAGAAGATACCGCGCAGTTTCCCGAACGCTGCCCAGCCGAGTCGGATTCGACGATTGACCTCTTTCTCGAAATTAGACCTACCTAACTGGACCGTTTGTCCTAGGTATACATAATCGTCTACAATTTCGAGTGTAGAGCCTCCGATCTTGATAGGAATGGGTGTGACATGGGCATTCAACATGACCTTCGTCTTGTCCATGTTCATTTTTAGACCCACTCTTTCGGAAGCTCTACTGAGGTCATCGAGCATTGTACTGAGGTCCTCCATGGTCTCAGCCATGACCACTATATCGTCGGCAAACCGAAGGTGAGTGATGTACTCGCCATTGACGTTGATGCCTAGCCCTCTCCAGTCCAGAACCTTGAAGACATCCTCCAGTGCAGCGGTGAACAGTTTCGGAGATATGACGTCTCCCTGTCTTACACCTCGCTGCAGAAGGATAGGTTCCGAGGCTTGGTCCTGAAGTCGGACTGACATGGTGGCGTTTTTGTACAAACACTTCAACACCTCGATGTACCGGTAGTCAATTTGGCACCGTTGGAGAGACTGCAGTACAGCCCAGGTCTCGATCGAATCAAAGGCTTTCTCGTAGTCCACAAACGCTAAACAGAGAGGCAAGTTGTACTCTTCGGTCTTCTGTATAACCTGCCGAAGCGTATGTATGTGGTCCACGGTGCTAAAGCCTTTTCGGAAACCGGCTTGTTCGGGTGGCTGGAAATCGTCAAACCTGCGCGCGAGACGATTCGTGATGACTCTGGAAAACAACTTGTAGACATGGCTTAGAAGTGAGATGGGCCTGTAATTCTTCAACCGGGCATTGTCACCCTTCTTGAAGAAGAGCACCACCACACCCCTGCACCATGCCTGTGGCGTTTTCCCCTCGAGTATGACGGAATTAAACAGCTTCTGAAGGGCCTTAAGTACCGGTTTTCCACCCGCCTTCAGGAGTTCGGCCGTAATTCCGTCATCCCCCGGTGCCTTGTTGTTTTTGAGCTGTTTCAGAGCCATCCTAATCTCGTACAGGCTGACGTCCGGGATGTCTTCGGTATAGTGTCGGGTTAGTCTAGCTCTTGGGTCGTTTGCTAGGTCGACAATGGGTTTGCTGGTTGACGTGTACAACTGTCCATAGAAGCTCTCGATCTCCCTCAGTAGCTCCGGTTTGGCGGATAAGATCCTGCCATCGTCGGTCTTCAGTTTCGTGAGCTGGCTCTGCCCAATAGCCAGATCTCTTGAAAAATACCTTGGAGCCTCTGTTCCGTTCGATTGCGTCTTTAATGCGCTCGGTATTAAAGCGGCGGAGGTCGCTCTTCAAGGATTTAGAGATCTGCCTATTGAGCTGCCGGTATTTCAACGCCTCGTCTGAAGACTGCAGGATCATCTCACGCCGCTCCTTCATGAGCTTGAGAGTTTGATCGGATAGCCTCTTTTTCTGATCTGTACGACGTGTCTTGAAGAACTTAGACCCGGTCGTATGGACAGTTTCCACGAACCCATCGTTGTATTCGTCCACTGAGCTCCCTAGGCACTCGAAACGGTTCTGGAGTTCGAGCTGAAAGCTTTCGGGGTTTTGGATTTGGATCTGTGCTGGACGGAGCGTAGACTTCATCAGTCGAGACCTTTCTAGCTTGATATTGATGTTCAATGTGCCTCTTACCATGCGGTGATCGCTCCCGGTTTTCACCGAATTGATCACGGAGACATCATTGAACATTTGCTTCTTGGTTGACATGATGAAGTCAATCTCGTTTTTTGTTGCACCATCTGGACTCTGCCAGGTCCACTTTCTGTGCTCACGCTTTTTGAAGAAGGAGTTCATCATATAGAGGCCCTCCTTCTCCATAAAACTAGCTAGTTGGTGGCCCCGGTGGTTCCGACGTCCAACTCCAAATTGCCCCACCTGCAGCTCATCCCCGTCTCGTTTGCCCAGTTTTGCGTTGAAGTCCCCCATGACAACGGTGAAGTAAGTTTTGAAACCATGCATGGCTTTAGAGATATCCTCATACATGGTCTCCACTTCGTCGTCGGGGTGTGCCGAGGTCGGGGCGTAGACCTGTATGACCTTCAGCGAATATCTTGAGGATATTCTGAGTATAAGGTACGCCACCCTGGTCGACACACTCTCGATCTTCACCACGTTGTTCACGAGGGACTTGTGGACGATAAACCCAACACCACCCTGAGACTGGCGGTCACCCTCTCGGAAATAAAGCAGGTTGCCGGATTTTAGGATTATCGTGTCCTCCCCCTCTCTTCGGACTTCAGATAATCCCACAATACTCCATCGCAGCCTGCTCAACTCCTCCTCGAGTTCCGCTATCTTCTCGTCGGTCCGGAGTGTGCGCGTGTTATATGTTGCCAGGTCCAGTCGTTGGTATAGGCAGCCGGATCCCATCCGGGGATTCTTCGCACCCCTTGCCACGCCATAACCTCGACCGCTGCCGTAGTCGAGGGTAGACGGGCTGCCGGGCACTAGGGGCCATTTATTTAATGTGATGTCCATTTGGGGGGGTTTTGCCATAACTGAATTGTGTCAAGTATTAAATATAAAAAACAAACTTGCAGCATACTAAGTATTTTCTGAATGATCTTTATTTCGATAAAAACACAATATTCGATGCGTTTCCATATTTTGATTAAATATTCATGTCAATCACGCTTTTAAAGACTTAAAATTTAATCTACTTATTCCTTTGACTGTAGAATAAATAATATAATCTGGCATGCAAAAAAAAATCATTTCCTTGTGGAAATGATTTTTTTTTGAAAAAATCATTTCCACAAAAATTACAAAAAACAGAGAATCGCCCCGCAAAAAACCTTCAATACAAAAAAACCGAAGCGGAATTTCAAGATAAGATAAGATAAGATAAGATATATTTATTTGCTCAAAACATGTGTCACATACAATAATAAAAGTGCATGTAGGATAAAATAAATACAGAAAATCGTTCAGACATGTTTTGCCACATACATGGCGTGCAAATGTTTTAAAATTGGGAAATTGAGATTTTTAAATATATCCTTTCAGTCAATAGAATTGAAATGAATGGAAAATACTAAATGTCCAAGCTAAAAGTTACAAAAACATACAAGTAATTTTACCCGTGTCTGTAAAAACAAAAAAAAAATTGCAACTAGTAATAAAATCTCAAAATGATACATGTCAAAAAGTATAAGGATAAAAAATGAAAATTAAAAAAAAAAAGCAAATAATAATAAATGTCAATAAATTATACAAATCATGTCAAAAAAAATTAAATAGTAAACATAAAAGTCAATGTAGTCAATAATAAATGTCAAAATTATACAATCATTACAAAAGAACAAAAATAAAATTATTATTATAGCAAAAAGCAAATAAAATGTCAGAGTACAGTCAAGTCATAAGTTACGTAAATTAATAAATAAATGTCAAAAGTCAAAGTACATCATTTAAATAATCGGCAACATTATAGTAGCATTTATTTAATAAAAGTTTCTTCATGCTTTTACAAAAACTATTTATATTCAAATCTTTGTATGCCTTTGGTACCTTGTTGTATAATTTTGGGGCCATGCAGAATACACTTTTACCCAAAAGAGCTGTTTTAGATCTATGTAATCGAAGTCTCCGACTGTCACGTTGACTTCTTTCGGAACCATCTGAACACTTCGGAAACAGTTGGGGATTCTTTTTAACAAATAATACCGTTTCTAATATATATAAGGAAGGAAGTGAGAGAATTTTATGTTTTATAAAATAGGGTTTGCAACTGTCTGTAATTTTAAGACCAAACATAGCTCTTATGCATCGTTTTTGCATTCTGAATATAACCTCTTTATGAGTGGAGTTCCCCCAGAAAATAATACCATATCTAAGGATCGATGCAACAAGTCCGTGATAGGCAGTCAGCAATGTATCCGTATTTACGATTGGGGCGAGTTTATGCAATGCGTAGGAAGAACTACTGATTTTCTTGCTGATTTCTTCAATGTGATCTTTCCAATCAAGTTTTTTGTCGATGGTGAGTCCAAGGAATCTGGCTTTATCGACTCTGCAAATGGTGTGATTTCTATAACTTAAGTTAATGTCATTTCTTATTGGTATTCTTTGACTGAAATGCAAGATTTGTGTTTTATTTAAATTAATTTTTAGATTATTATTGTCCAACCAGTCAATTATACAAGCTAAAGCATTATTAATGTCAAGTTCATAGGTTTCAGTTTTCTTACATGCTATTGTGATTGTGCTATCGTCTGCAAAAAGAGTCATTGGATGCTCAATGGATTTCGGAAAGTCATTTATGTATATGATAAATAATAATGGCCCCAGAACGCTTCCTTGAGGTACACCGAATTTTACTAAACGTTCTTGAGACAAATACGTAGTCGCTTTTTTGGTACGATCTATTCTTGAGATTGCTGTGATTTGCCGTCTATTAGAGATGTAGGATTTAATTAGTCTAAGA
The DNA here is from genome assembly GCA_950022955.1 of Xestia ashworthii. NCBI lineage: Eukaryota > Metazoa > Arthropoda > Insecta > Lepidoptera > Noctuidae > Xestia > Xestia ashworthii. The sequence goes on from OX465563.1 coordinate 7,556,548, forward strand.
ACATTGCCTCTTACTCCATATGAGTCAAGTTTATTTATTAAAGTAGTATGGTCAACGTAATCGAATGCTTGTGTCATATCGCATAGCACAGCGCAGGTAGGAGTCCTTTCATCCATCCGCAACATTACAGTATGCAGAAAATCATAAACCGCCATATTGATTGTCTTATTTTGTCTGAAACCCTTTTGCTCACTACAAAGAAGGTTATTTTTTTCCATATAAGAATATAATTGTTTGTAAATGTATTTTTCAAAAATCTTCGACATAATTGGTATCAGCGCTATTGGTCTATAATTTTCGATTAGGTCTCTGTTTCCTTTCTTAAATAGAGGTTTAATTATTGATGTTTTCATACCATCAGGAAAAGTACCCGTACTGATACATAAATTCACGATGTGACTTAAGTGGCTGCATATTATATCACCAACAGATTTAATTATTTTAGTCGAGACACCGTCATAACCCACGCTGTTAGTATTTTTAAGTTGTTTTATAATGTTTAAGATATCACACGGTAAACTTGGGGCCATGAACATAGATTTTTGTTGGTTCAAAATACCTGATGTAACATTTTTTCCGGACTCTTGTATAGGGATAACTCGGTCAATGAAATAATTATTGAATTGGTTCGCTATTGATTCTGGATTTGTAACTATTTTACTATCAACATTTATTTGATGTAAATTATCCCGAGGTACATTAAGTTTTTTATTATTTATTAGTTGCCATGTGGTTTTTGTTTTATTTTCAGCTGTTTGGATTTTATAATTATTTTGAGCCCTTTGGGTAAGTCGTATAATTTTTTTAAATATTTTATTGTATTTAATAAATTGAAGTTTATTGGTTTCAGACGGTTTACGTCTATACTTCCATAAGAGGTGCCTCTTTTTCTTACTACAAATTTTAACACCACGTGAGATCCATTTAGGCTTTCTGCTTATGTTAATAGTAACAAGTTTACATGGAAAGCAAAGATTATAAAATAATGTAAACTCCTCCATAAATGAATTATATGCGACGTTAGGGTCATCTGTATTATAAACATCAGAAAATGTCAGACTTTCTAGACAAGATCTGAACTTTAATATATTTTCTTGTGAATAGTCTCTCTGCGTTTTTTTCCAGTATTTACTATTGTATGATTTTTTTACAGGACATTTTAACAGTTGCGCTGTGTGGTCAGATAATGCAAATTCTATCACTTCAGTCCCACATCTATTTTGAAAATTATGTGCGAAATTGTCGATGCAAGTCTGGCTTTTTAATCTAGTAGGTTCATTAATGGCTAATTTCAGGTTGTAATTTAATAACAAACAAGTGAAATCTAGGCATACACTATTTTTCTTCATGATGTCAATATTGAAATCACCAGCCAATATAATGTTGCTATATTTTTTTTTATTACTTACATTTGTTAATAGTTGTTCCAATTTTTTTAAGAATACACTCAAATTGGCAACTTTAGGTACACGATAAATACATACAATTAAGGTGTTATACTTTGTCAGTTCTATTCCACAACATTCGAATGTATTGGCTGTTGATAATTTCGTAACCTCAGGTACATCTTTCCAAGAATGACCATTTCTGACTAAAATACATGAACCACCTCTTTTGCTATTTGTTCTACTAAAACATGAAGCTAAACTGTAATTTGGAATCAGTAGATGTGTTTCATCGCCCTCTGACATAAAGTGTTCCGTAATGCACAAAACATCAACTTTCAAATCTCTATCTGTAAGTTCTTCTAAGCAGATTGTAAGCATGTCTGATTTGTTGATAAGTCCTGCAATATTTTGATGCAATACTATTAATTTCTCATTAGTCAAGAAAAAAATTCGCTTCTTCTAAGTCGGTCTGAAATTCATTATTGTTGTACTCTTGTAAATCCTGCATATAGTCGTTTAGGTCTCTGAATACGGCGCGAATGCCTTTGTCATTAATTATTCCAGTCTTAGCATTATACAACGAATAGTCATAGTATATATTTTTATTGGAATCTAAAAGATACGCATGCTCATGTGTTATTATGTCCAAGTATAACAGATTGTTGAAGTTTTCAACCCTCCAGTTGTGCATGTTTACGTAATCTTTGCATTTATAGGTAGGCAAACAGATGATTACATTTGTATGTGTTATATTTCGCAGTGTCTCACGGATAAAAACAATCTGGTCGAAGTAATTTTTTGTCACCATAAAGTCTTCTTCACCCATAAGTATGATACAATAATCTTGTTTTGTGAAAGTGGATATCTTTTCGTTTATTCCTGTGAATAGTTGTTTGTTACCTGCATGGGGTGATATATAATGGCATAATTCAAAGTTGCCCTTGATTGTCGCTTCAGCAATCGATAAAATCCTATTTTTATTATTAGTGCTTATCAGACATATTTTATTTTTTGTTGTTTCTGTTTTAGTAATACTCCCCAGTGATTTGTTATTGTTCTTTTCAGTTTCAAAAATTGTTTCTGCATCACTATTTGTAGGAGAACTCGTTCTAATCTGCTTCGCCACTGAACTTAGTTTTTGTTCAGGTTTCCGCTTCTGTCGTTTTTTCTTGCTGCTTAAACGCACGGATGTTGGCGTAGGAGTAAACCTGACTTTCTTGTAGTTTTCTATAACTGTTTTATTGTGCTCTAATTCTGATTTTAGATGTTGGTTTTCGTGTAGCAAATTTTCAACTTGTAGGTGTACTGATGCTAATTCCATTTTTAAGTCGTTTATTTGTTTGATGTAATTCTCATTCTCGTTCATAGTATTCTCTGGTAGACTCGTGCCAGTAGTCTCAAACATTGAACTCGTAGAATTATTCAAAGAAACAGTTTTGTTAGTTTTACGGTAAGTAACGAAATCAGAATTCATTATTAAGAGTTTATAGGTGAATTACAAATCACAAAAAGTGTTATCAGTTGGCGGGATTCGAACTTGGTACTGCTCATGCGCAGCGGTCGCTCAGTTCAACACTTGGCGCACCGAGCCATTCGAACATTGCTTACAGCGTTCAAATTACGCTATAGATACTGTAGTGACATTTAAAAGTTCGTTAAGCAAGTTTTGAATTCAATGTCTAGTGGAGTCCAAAGGTCATTTTCTTTGTTTTGATTTGCGCACTGTTTAACTTTTATTTTGTTTGTTTTTTATACTTAATCACTTTTTTAACACTTTCGTGGTGAACTTTATTGCACATTGAACACTGTTTATAGTTTGTAACACTTGATAAGTTTGTAGAATCCAGTTTATGGGAGATAAATTATAGGCTTAATATTGATTGTTCACTGCAGTATTTAAGTTTTTTTAACACTTCCACATATATATACAACCGTTTAGTTTTAAATTGTACTAATTATGAGACAATTTATGTAGTTTTACTATTTTTTTACATTTAATAACACGGAGCACGAACTTATCGTGGCGAGCGATCGCGCGTCTCCCGTCAGTTTATATCATACATCAAACAAAGGGAGATCCGCGGGTATTTGTCGGCGGACGAGTGTTGACCCTCGAGGCGCCACGAGAGCCCTACAGAGTGGCGTGGTGTCAAGGGGCGGCGGCCTACGTGCCTCCGAGACACCCGCATGTAGGGATTATGACGCGTGACCTCATTTGCAGGATGGTAATGGGGATGGTCTTAGGACTCGGATTTTTGGGCTTTAGTTTTTACTTTTTATCAACTCAACAACGTAACCCGACATCAAACCCGAACATTATCAGGGTTTAAATATTAATATGATACCTCTTTTTTTTCGGACGGGAATGCAACAATTAACTTCTCGAACTCTGGGCGGAGCGGGAGGGAGTGTCAGACTTTTACTGACTAAAACCCATCCATGTTCCTTCCTCGCCATTTATGTTCCGGGGCCACGATGTCTCTTTCGAACAGTCCCGCAGCCTCGGATTAGTATGATACCTTGTGTTACAAAATGAAACGGCTCGGTCTCTAGCACTCATCATCCGCCAACCTTTACACAACTACAAGAAGAAATTTCTACAATATCAAAAATCTGTCCGTCTCTTTCACCCGTAAAACTTCAACGAAGCAATATCAATAAACGAACCAGGTGAAACTGATCTTCTTCATTGAAATAGCTCAACGGAATGAGCTCAAATTAATATTCCTGGAGCAAATGTAACTCGATTCTACTTTATATTTGAATTTTTCGAGACAAAATGAAAGTATTCAACGTTGTATGAATTTTAATACTTATTCGCCGACGTCAATTTGCTTGAACTCTTAAAAACTGTGGGGCTAGCACGAACGCGTAGAGGAAACTTACGTAAATAAAAACGATATAAAACCTATAGCTAGAAATTTTTATAGAAGTAAAAGTTTTGTTTGATGTAGGAGATAATCTCCAAAACGAATTTCACTGATAGAAAACTAGGACACACTAATTAGCACTCGGAAATAAGTGACACTTTATCTATGATATTTTAGTTAAACTAAAAAACTATGAGTACTCAGAAAAACGTGGGCGGAAGCTAGCTGAACTATACTCGTTTTGCAGATAATATTAGCTAAGCTTTAAGCGCGAGCGAGGCTCTTTTTAACCGACTTCAAAAAGGAGGAGGTTCTCAATTCGTCGGAACCTTTTTTTATTTTTTTCATCGTTCGTTTCGGCCCTTTTGTCTTTCGCGGTGTGAATCAAAGTATGAAAAGAGATGACACGATGCCTTGCCCAGCTCTCTCGCTCGCTCGCTAACTGGCGGTGTGGTAGCGAGTCGCAAAAACTAAACTTCAATGTAGTTGCAAAAACCGACCTAATATACGAGTACATTATGTCGCATGTTCGTGCAAAGTTTCTGTATTCTGAATCTCGTAGCAGCAATATATTTTGTGTGGAACTGTTTGATCAGAATGCAATAGATTTGAAAATGAATATTTTATTTCTTCGCTGTGATTTCAAGGCACGTCTCTGGAGTGTCGTTAGAAGAGGGGAATAATAAGCGCGCAGTGTTGGATCTCTTCTCTAACGTCTAACTTTGGGTCCTATCAGAATACCAGCGCTGTGACGTTTTTTTAATGTTACAGCACCATGCTGAGATAGGAGCCTTTTGGCCTCGTACAGGACGAGTTTCATTTCTTTTAATTTTTGTATTTTTTATTTGTGTAATTTTTATTAGTAAGTTTTAAATACTGATAATTTTTATGTGTTTTGTCCTGTGCAGGCCAGTAAATGCTTTTTCTTTCTTTCTTTCCTTATCTATACAGAATGCTGCTGAGACGGAATTGATAAATGAAAGAGATGACGAACGTATACGTAGTCACGAGTGAAAACCTAGTTTGGGAGCCAGGTGACCTATCTGTATAGAACATAAATGTCTGTAATATGTTGTCTTAACTGTCTGTAACAATGTTGTCACCATATAGGGTGACGGATTGTACTCATGTTCGTCTAACTGCTCTAAATATACTGAAGAGCAAATCTTATTATTCGCGGTTTCTGGTTTGGTCCCACAGTAAAAGTTGTTTTTTATTATGAGCACAATCACTAATTACCAGTCACCGTATATTAAATAAAGTTTTGTAAACCTTTTCTTTCATTAATTCCCATGTTTGCAGATAGCACAACTAAAAACTGCAACAATCTTAATACAAGTGACTTCCCAAACCGACCCTTGTTAACATTGATCATTTCGGTGTACATTATTATTTTTATAATAACAAAAACGCCCCATTCTTGTTTGTTGTGTCACAATCGTCCCATTCCTGTAACAAACGTGTCACAAAAAGGAATAAATCACGCCATTCGACACTGATAATGCACGCCAGTGTACGCCAGTGAATAGGAAGTGTGAATCGAGCACAAATGTTATGTCATTGTGTAAATTGACTTTGGCTTTCAGTGTAAACGTACTGTTCATGGTGATAAATAAACAAAAATATTTCAGAGATAATATGATTTATGTTCTGAGTGTTTTATTTTGGAAATGAGCATGTGAAAGGTTGTTTTTAACATCATACCTTTAATCCCTGGAGGGTTGGACAGAGGTGTAACTGTTAGCACCTATAATAGACTCACATTCGCCAGTTATGTTTACTGATACTGATACTATTAGCCTGCGTCATTCCACTGCTGGGCAAAAGCCTCTCCCCATGACAACCAGTTCTTTCTATCCTGGGCTAATGTGGACCACTGGTCGTTGGCCAGTTATGTTCAAGTCCCTATTGCCATCAACCGGGCCCTATTCTCAAACTCCGTGGCTTCTACTAAGACATTCTTGGTAGAAGAACCTAGTATGTATTGTTATTTAACTTTATAGCTATCAACAATCCTTTTAAAAGTACTACTAAACAATATTACCCTTATTATTTTGTACCAGTACTGATAATTTATGTAATTGTTGAACAAAATATTATGTCACCTTTTTGTTAACTGCACTTTTACTTTTTTTTTGAGGTCTCAAAAGACCACTATAAATATTGGTCCCAAAATATTTAGGGGAATCCGGTCCCAGTCCCAAAAGCCCCACGACCCAAAGTAATTTTCAAAGGGAATGCAGTGAAATAAATGAATTTAAAAAACAAACAGCCCATCACGTTCGAAATCTACGAAGCGCATAAAATCGTTTAGCAAAAAGCAAGCCGCAAGTGAAGCTAAAGCCGATATCGTCAGATCTGAGGCTTGTTTGAGGTGCACTCGTACGGGCGTCGGATTAGCCGGCCGCGATCGCATTACGTTCGTACCTACCATACCGATATTTTTTGGTCGGGTGGATGAAATCTATAGAGCGCACTTAGACTTAGCACAGTCGCGTTTCATCTGAAAATGAACCTTATTTGGATTCGTTTAATGTTCTTTTGCGTATTATCATATGCAAAAGAACATTAAACGAATCCAAGTAAGGTCGCTTGATCACAGCGTGCAACAAATTGACACATTATCATTGCCTAACCCCAACTATGTTAATGTGCAATGGGGTTCCAGTCTTACCTATCTAGAGATATACGCTAGAGAATGGGCAACTACAGTACTTTCTCAAGTTATTATGCCTTGTGACTGTGACTGTACCTTTTTTCTGTATTTTTATGGTCTAATTGAAATAAATGCTTCAAGTTTGATTTTGAACCAAATGCAGCTGAATACCAATATTTTACATTAAGCGACTGCCTATTTGACCTCCACAACCCAGTTAGTGCTGGGTAACACGATACCCCCCTTGGTAAGACTGGTTGTCATACTTTTTGGGCCACGGATTACCTATAACGACTGTCAAAGATCTACAAATGACAGCCGGGACCAACAGCTTTTTTTTTGGGGAAAAAAAACATTTTTTGTGGTAGAAGTCAATGAAACGCACTCAAAACATTGTGCTGGTGGATGGATTGAATAGTAGGTACGGGGGTTCTGGAGGTGTTTAAAGTGAAAATCTTACATTGAAAAACAATATTAAAAAAAAAAAAAACTGGTCGAAAAGTTGGACCTTTGACCCTCAATATCTCCGTAGCCAGAAGGTTCCCAGTTATTCTTATTCTTATTATTTATTGCACAAAAAATAACAGATACTTTATACAAATTAATAGCAATAATATAGCTTATGTACAAAGGCGAGCTTAACCCAGGGTTGGGTTTTCTTACTGCAAACCTAATTTTAAATGCGAGATTTGCTGAAGCATTGACATGGTGTCACAGTTATGGTGCAGAACAAAGAAAGACAGAGAGAACAAGTGCCTTTAGGCTTCGTTAAGAGGTTAATTACACCCTTTATATACCTACAGGTAAATAACCAGTCTATTTGTGAAGCCTTGACATCCATCGTCGCTCGATAATGCCTTGCAGGTCATTGTCGTATACTAACTGTTGAGTTCGTAAGCACGACGCATATCGACTTACGAGTGTTACGTTGGAAACGTTTTATATGGCTGTTAATCGGGGTAAGCTGTAATGTGTATAGGGTTGGTTTCAATGACCAGAAGGCTTACTTTTCTTTTAATTGGGTAGCTGTTTTAGGAAACAGCTTGTTTGAGAAGGTGTGTTTGTGTTTTTTTTTGTATCATGGCCTGTAAGTCTGACAACCTCTTTCTTATGTCTTACTAAAGGGTATCGTATTACCCAGTACTAACTGGGTTGTGGAGGTCAGAGAGGCAGTCGCTCTATGTAAAATACTGTTTCTTAGCTGTATTCGGTTAGGCTGCAAGCCGACCCCAACATAGTTGGAGAAATGCTAGGTAGATGATGACTAAACAAAAAATACGAACTTAGTGAGACTCATTTTTCCCCACTCGCTTTCCTCAATTACGCCATTTTACTTACGACGGCAGAATAATACTTTACGTGCATTTTTCTCATATCACTAGCTAATATAGTGGAAAAAACTGGCAACCCGCCATGAAAGCGCAATTTGATCAACTTTTTATCAACATTTACGTCAAACATTCGTTCAAATACTACTTTGGCAGTGGCAGCTACTCTGCCGAGTCGGTTAAGGTTACTGAGCGTGATATTATGTATGTTAACAAGCCCACAACAGTTTCAGGGTCGACTCAAGGTCACATTAATCTTCAAGACCATTTTATGAAGTATTTTCATAGTTTGTTATTCCGGTTCAGGATTGTATATTGTCTTGTTTTTGGTGCCAAGTTTTGTCTATTACTTAATACTGGGAATTGACTGAAGTTAGATTAGGCTGAAAGAAAATAGCAGACGCTAGGGTGTCTAGTATTTTTGTGTGTCTACCGTAATTTCTGATGCACCTAGGAAATCTTTGGAGCTTCATAGATATACGGATTCAGACACACACACAGTAGTTACAGTATTTGGTAGGTTATTTTCAAAAACAAAGGAAGTATTCAAGGATCTTAGATCCTAGTTTTGTCCTTGTTTTCCTAGATTTGCTTTACCGAATGTTATAAGTAGTGATTGTGAGATAATATTGAATTAAGAAAAACTCGGATTCGTAGATAAAACGGTTTTCCTGGGGCTTACGCTTGATTCAAGGCTACAATGGGGTTCTTATTTAACATCTCTTGCGGGGCGGCTAAGTTCAGCAGCATATGCCATTGGAAAAATCCGTTAATTCACTGATGTAGATACCGCTAGACTGGTCTATTTTAGTTACCTCCATAGTATAATGTCTTATGACATTTTGCTATGGGGACGAGCTGCTGATATTGAGTCTATATTTATTCTACGGAAAAGAGCCATCAGAGCCATATATAATCTTCGTAGGCGCGATTCTCTAAGGGAACTTTAAGGATATTGGCATCATGTCGGTTCATTGCCAATACATCTACGAAAACATAATGTACGTCTGAAAAAATTTGCATCTTTTTGGTAAAAGAGGTGACAGACACAATAACAGTACTAGGAATAGGGACCAACTAGTTCAGCCAGGCTTTAGACTCGCAGAAGTAGACTCATCTTTCACGGGGTACTGTTTGAGATGCTATAATAAAATTCCACAAAGTATTCTTGAACTGAATGAGGCGAAATTTAAAACATGTATTAAACGCACACAATGTACCTAAGCAAGCATATAACAAGTTGAGGGATTATATCGATGATAAAAATGCTTGGCTTAATGTTGGTCTTGCTCCACAAGGACAGGGGCGCAAACATTGATAGCACCAAATGGTATTGTTAGAGCTGCTGAAGATTATACAACTATCTTTGCATTGGATAGGTTCAATCTCTTTAGTATCATATAATCCCATAGCCCATATTGTGTGAGTACTATGTACTAGAAAGCTATCATTCACTGGAAACCTACGGCAGTTCTTGACTTGAATGTGCACTGGCGGTTGAGAGTATGTCATGCTCACTCAAATGTCTCGCTGATGGTGGCGCGTGTGTCGGACCATTTCATTCCCTTCAAAATGGTTGAGCTGAATAGTGCTGATCCATGCTTCATGTTCGTGAACGGGCGCTGTCAGTTGTGACTGGTCAGCTCTTAGTTGCCATGGCTTATTTGAATGAATTATTTTGTTTTTACTATGAACACTTTTAACGTGCACATCTTGCTGCATTGTTGTCACATAATATACCATCTCAACATGGATGATGTAACCAAGATTATTAACAATAATTTGATTTAAAAGAGTGTCCATGGAGTTTCTTGCCCGTTCTTCTCCATAGAGATCTACGCTCGGGAGTGGGCAACTACAGTACTTTCATAGTTTTATGTCTTGTGATTGGGATTGTAGCTATATTTTTAATTTTCATCTTTGTTTCGACCATTCAAAAGTGCCTGTAATTGGCCTACTTGAAATAAATGCTTTGATTTTGATTTTGATTTTGCTAGTTTATGAATGTATGAATGGTCTGTCAGCGTAGCATAGAAATAAAAAAGTACTTAGTGACATACGCAAGATTAAGACAAATCGTTTGACGTAAGAATCATCAAAATCGGCCCAGCCTTTTCGTCTCTAGAGCGCCACAAAAGAACAAACATACATAATTATACCAGGCTGTTAAATTCATTCTCAGTCGGGTAAAAGGAATAGCGTAGGCGACATAAAATAATAATTAGTTCGTCAGTTAGATTATCAACAAATATTTGACCCATATTATTTCTTTTGCTACATAAACCAAAATTTACGAAGATACGACGCATTTTTTAATTCTCAATACTTACGTCACGACGTGGTATAATTTTAAGCTAGTTCTGACGTCATGAGCTTCTGACTCCTGAGTCTATACCGAGTTTTGATGCGTTTTATCTTTGTCAATATTCATTGATATAGAAAAACAAAAAAAATACGTATCCATTATTTTCCAATTCTAACTGACGGACTAAATAGATTTGCAATTTTTTGATACTGTCGTCATTTCTATTGTTCTGCACATTTTTACACGATTTATTAGAAAGATTTATTTGGAGTATTCAGTCATTTAAACGATTCCCGAATACTCCAAATACAACTTCATAATTGCTTTCAGAATGTTAAAAGTTTCCAAATCCAAATAGGGGTCGTTAGGAACTTTTAAAAGCTGTCACAATCGAAGACAAAAGTCACGTTTCCGATAACTCAACAACAATTGTAATATAAAAAAATAAGTCTTCGCTACAATTAATAATGGGCTTTTGATTAGTTTGGCCATTCCTAATTTCAGGGTTATACAGTATAAACATGACAACATTTAACATTCAAACCGTTAGAAAACGGACCCTAACACTGGAAGCTTAAAGTCGAAATTTATATGAGGAGAAGTGGCAATAAAATCACTTTTGAGGAATGGTGGTTGTCACGCACGGTTATAAATCAGATAAATACCTACGCGGCTATGATGATTAGCTGGTGTAGGTTTCAGAGATATTTCACCCCAGTAAGTATAAAATAATGGAAATAGAACTACCCGAAATAAAACGAGTGAAGGCCAAATATACGGACACGTGTAATTGTGTACCTACGTATCGTGGCTTAATAATAATAGGCGTTTGGGTCAGTCTTCAAGGCTATGCAAGGCTTGCCGAGGTCGGTACGTGGATGGGTGACTGTGACGTTTAATAAATGAGTTATGCGTGCTGTGGTGGGGGATGCGCGTTGGAGGGAGCGCGGGGCGATGCGCCGCGCTCAGTCTAGTACGAGCAGTCCTAGCGACAGCACGCCTAACCCAGTAATATTGGAAACTGTGTTTTATTGTACAACCCTGAACAAAGACACCACCCTGAAATACGGTGGCTTTAACCAAACAACTAGCGTCGGAGTGAACATCACACTGACCAATGGGTGACATCACAAACCGAGTTCCAAGGTGCCTCGGAAAGCACTTTAAGCAATTCTTCCCGGCTGTTTGTAGATCTTTGGCCGTCGTTACTCGTAAGTACTGGTACTAGACTACTACTGGTACTGGTACTAGTGGTACTAGTGGTTGGAATGGGTAATGAAGGTTAGTTTGGCAGTCAGTCGGCATTTAAAATACTGGTATTCAGCTGCCTCTGGTTAGATTGGAAACTGACAACAACATAATTTTGAAAAGACTATGTAGATGTTTGATGGTGAGTTGTATGAGTACCTATGGTATGTGTAAGTATATGTCAGCGGTTTTTTTCTTTTTCGGATGGGAAATCATCAAATGACACCCTCTCGCTCTAGGCGGAGCGGAAGGGTCAGACTTTAACTGACTAAAACCCATCCAAGTTCCTTCTCAGCCCTTTGTGTTCCATTGCCGCACAGTCATATCATCCACCAATAGCACTGGGTCTGCGTAGTGACTTGCTGCCTACTCAATAACACTTACTTATACCACATGTGCTACTAATTATAATTTAACTATTTTATTTTTGTGTGTTTTGTTCTGGGCGGGCTACTAAATGCTATTTTTTCTTTTACTTCGTCTCACGGAGAGGATGCTGACAAATGCCTCCTCTTCGTATAATGAACAACTGCTTAATACGGCGTAGTAACAATATGAAAAATATGGTCAATGAAACCATCCATCCATTCCATTCATCTGAAACAGGAGCTTCTAAGTATATATCATGGCATTTTCAAATAATTAACAAAGAATAATGTCTTTGATAATGATAGTCCCTTCAATTAACTTATGTATAGTTTCTGTGTCTTTAAACACCAACTCTTTTCACAAAACCAGAAATTATTTAGACGTATTCTAGAACTTTCTGTCAATTCATCGTTTCAGCCAATAGGTAAGTCGTATCCAAATGTTCACCCACACAATCCCCAGTTTAAATCAACAAGACACGATCTAAATTGAAGCTTAGGCCCGTGGATCAGAGTCTGAAACCTGAAAGCACTAACAGTTAGTCGAATTCTCAGCTATGCGTGAAGATTGCGTAGTACTTTACCATGTAAACTCGCTTTCTGTTTATCGACCACGTTTTAAGGACCTGGTAATATTCTGGGAGTGTTTTCAAAAGAAATACGTCGAGAAAAGCAGCTACATTTTATTCAGAAATCTTTTCCAACGAGAAATTTTGTTCCAGTGGTTTTTCTGTAGAAAACAATGGCTTGTAATGGACTAAAAAACTATAGGTGGAGTTGATGAAAGTACACACAACGTAACATCCACCCACGTATATATAACGTACACCCACATTTCGCCAGTTATATTTAAGTCCCATGTGATAGGGGCGAGCCTAATGCCATCAACCGGGCGCGAATCGGTGGAGGCTACCGAGAATTTCCTGATGGAAAATCACAATGACACATTTTCGACCCAGGAATCGAAGACGCTAGACCAACAAGGCAGTTCTCGAGTTGAGAGTTCAGGAAAGTATGCAAACAAATCACCATCATTACGATTAAATCTTTGATTACCTCCATGGTGACTCGCTTCACAGAATTAGCCCACTCAATGAGAAGAAGATAAGATCCTATATATTTGCTCAACAGACACTGATCCAAACCTCGATAGCAATCACATCCACAAGAGCCCACTCGATACCAACTCGATAAAGGCTCTCTCGATACGAGAATCGAATCAAGAGGCTTTCGAAATAATCCTACAGGTTTAAAGGTCCCCACAACCTTAATTGCCGGCAATTAGCCAAAAATTGAAAGGAGTAAGTCAAGCCGGATTAAGACTTGTAAGATAAATGTTGCCCTTTGCCACGAGCCGACCTTTTGTTGGACGTTTGCCGACGCCTTAATTACGATTTTAATAAATTATTAGCCGAAACTTGAAGGGAGTTCGGGGATTTAAAATGTATCTGTTTGTAGTCTACAATTGAGAGAGACGTTTCATTAATTTGTTAATTTTGTTACGGGGGCTTAACTTTCCAGGTGGTGATGGACAGTTTCGTTATTAGGTTAGACTTGCTGATCAGAGGGCCAAGTCAAGGGGCAATTGTTTTGTGTTTCTTCTAAGAATTTCGAGATGTTTGACATAAGCTTTACGGTATTTTATAATGGGTGAAAAACGAAGCCAAAAGGCACTTGTTTTCACCGTCATCGTCATTGTGATCATTTATTTCGTTCTGAACCATACCTAGGAACCTATAAATAAAGGTATTGAGGTGCGAAGTTCCAAGTCTATCACGAGTTTTTTTTTAATACTAAACTACATGCTTGGTTAACGGTTTCGTGGAGGATTCGTTTACACCCTGTATAAATTCAAAACAAGTTTGTCTTTTCCATCACAGATACCCTTCTTCTGTTGCCATTTTAAATTCTACCTTGCAGCGAATGGTCCTGATTCTAATATGGAATGACCGCCACCCTGTCTCGTGTTCTTTAGAAAATATTTACTAATAATACAGTGACAGTGATACGTCTGTCAGCCAAAGCCCCTGATGAATAAATAGCCCTCGGCTCATTCTTGACCATTTACCAACCCATCAAACTCGATGGTGTTAAACTGAAGTCAAATTCTCGTCAAATAGTTTGAAAGCGTCTCTCAGATTCTTGCGGCCAACACCATCCGCTCACATATTTGTGCAAATCTAAGTTAGTGCCTTCTCTAACTTAAGACGTTTAGGAAATAACTTGTGTGACTTCAGGCTGGGGAGGACACTTCAATGATGAATAATTGTGTAGAATGGTTTATGGGACATGAAAGAACACCGGCCCTACAATTGCTGATGAAATTATTAAGCGTCTACAAACGTCACCGTTATAGATACCGACGAAATAATTAACTAAGAATTATCAAATCAAGCTTAAGGCCTATCGAAGTCAGGAAAAAAAATCGTAATAATTAAAAGCTTGATTGACTAGAATAATGATGATAAGAAATAATCATGGCTTAGTTTTTTTCTTTCTGGCTTGACTTCATGACTTTTGGCTAAGCTATACTTTTAATAGTTAGAGAGCCCATGACACTCCCAGGCGAAATATAAATAATTCGTAACGTAGGGGAACACGAAATGGCGATGCTACAATGCAAAAAGCCTGGCGAACAAAACGATTTCTAGTATGATATGACTCCCAAGTTTCGTAAAATTATTCATACGTGACCGTGGCACGCGTATTCAATCAGTATAAATCGAAAGGAACCGGGTGCTGACAAAATGCCGAATCCAGCTGCGCGGAGGGCGACGTTCAATCGCTGCAGCAACCACTTTCTTCACTGTTTGGAAGATGCAGCAGTGGTTTTTCTTACAAAGAAATTGATGACATTTCAAATGAGCGGTGGTTTTTTCAGGAGGTCGATCATACTAGATACCTAAAAATAGTTTTTTTGATAGCGCCGCCAGGTGTTTTGCATTGTAGCATCGCCATTTTGTGTGACCCCATTATGAAAGAAATAATATTATAATATGTATCGAGATTCTTTTCAAACTAGGTCTAGTGTCATGGGCTCTCTAACTATAATGTCACCTCCAAACAAAAACCCATGACATTTATTTTGTCAACTGGCCTAATGAAATAATAGTATGTATGTAGTATAATAGGATGATATATCTTTAGAGGGAAACACTTTTTGTACTGATTCTGTAATTCTAGTATCCTGAAGCCTGGAACATTGTGCTCGTACGGTCTGTGGCAATAGGCTCGCCTTCTACTAAAGTAATGTAGGTGATACTTACAAATCAAATAAGAAGTCAAGAAAGGAGATACTAATAATTTATTATTTATTTATTATGATTATATTACACACATTCCGTTACTCAAGATCGTGGCACGTAGCTACTTAGTTGGAAGTTCAATACAAAATGATTGCCTATTTTTCCCTCTCGTAAGTAGTTAAATACGATAATATTCTGACTGGCGATTTGTCCTGACCGATCTCAGTCGGCAGGTTTCTTGTAACTCATTGGCTTCGGTTGGGATGTACTCGTACCATCATTTGAAAATCTCTAATGGAAATGATATCAACAAACACCAAACAAAATCCGAAGGCAACTCGTACTTCATTAATAAAACACAACTTGCTGATCAGTAACTGAATTAATCGAAGTCCAACTGAAGATCAAAATGACGATTTCAGTTTAAAAATCAATAAATAAGAGATGAAATAGCGAATTATTTACAATTTGACATTGAAATTGATTGAAATGAGTTGACAAATAAAATGCTTTTTTAATTATTTGAGGAATCAGTGGTATAGTTTACAGAAAGAAGTATATAATCAAGTTACAAAATGTCTATTAAAGTTAAACCCAGGGGTGACTTTTAAAATCAATAGATATATTTGATTCGCCATTGCGTATTTCACACGCTAATAAGGGATCTACCCTTACTTTGCGTGTGTGTGCTAAGTAAGTACTTATTTTTACATTTATCTGATGTTGACTGCACATACATAACCTTTACAACTTCAAACTAAAATATCTTTAATTCCTGACTTAGTATAAAAGTATAACAGAAGACAAAATTGTTCAGGAATTCAAACTCTATACTTTTACATATTTCTCATGGGCAGACGCTAAAATAAAATTTCAACAAAAAATTGTTCGCGCTGTGGCCGGTGTTCTTTGAATGATGATGAATTTTGTGTTCAAGTTTGGGGACCTCCTTTGTATTGCACTTTTGTCAACTGATGTTAATTATGAAACTAAAGACATATTTAGAGAGATAGAATATGCTTTTGCTTTTGCACAATCATGAGATGTTTTTATTGGGACAAGCCAGCCACACTATTCCCAAACTACTGCAACTCCTGAAAACCAGAATTAACAGTGGCGACCACCAGAAAAGCGCCGAGACTATAAAGCTCGATGAAGTCTCAGAGAATTTAACTGTCGTGGATCCCGCAGCGAAATTAATAATAAAAGATTAGCGGAGGAGTAAGAAAAACATAATTTCCACTTCCCTCAACATGAGACAATAAGATAATGGCTTTTGTGTAAATAGCTTCCACAACTAAGGACAGGGAACGCTTACATTGTTTTTCATGAATGAACAAGTATTTACTGCAATTGCAGCAGTATTGTTGGTAATATCAATTGTATACTAGCTTTTCTTCTATTTCAATCTCTTAAGGGACCGTATGTATTTTAAACATGTATTTTTTTTTTCACCCTGTATTCATCACGCCTTTAATCTTTTAATAGTTTGGGTAAACTATTAAAAGAATACAGGCGTGATGTTTGTTCACAATCGATTACAAATTTCAAATCCACTCTCAACCTTCATCATAATCAAAATAAACACCAACACAAAAGTACTTTCTATCCTTTCATTTCCACCTCTCCCCCACTTCTCAAAGCTACAATATAAAAGTGTACAATAACAGCGCAACTTGCACCCAGCAAACGTCTGCCGGCTCTTATCTCCTGGATATTTATGTGGCTTTCTGCCGCACTTACTTTATCTAGATATCCAGCAGAAAGCCGGGGTAGTTTTGTAGTCTAGTCTACGTGGAGAGTACTTGAACATTGTAGGGGAGGATTATTTTATAAAGGTATAAGTGAGAGGAAATATATTGTACCATAAAGATAACAGTTCATGTGCATTATTTTCAAGATCAAAATAACTAGAATACCGCTTGACCACCGGCAACCTGGACCTTGTTCCGTTTTTATGGCCGGCCATATTGTTTTTAAAAGTTTAAAAAATGTAAATAATAAAAAAAATGCATAAGGAACATAAACAGTTGGCAGACTTATCCCACATTTAATTTGTTTGTTTTCTTCATCTACTTTTTTAAAATTATTTTTTAACTTTCCTCACTTTTTATAATTTGTTGTATGTATATGTATATATATGTATTTATTGCTATATTTCATTCTTCATAATTTTCTATACTATTGCACCCACTGTTTTATCTCTGCATCACCCTAAGGTAGACTGGTAGAAAATGCCCAAGGCATTAAGTCCGCCTTTGTACATTATGTGCATAAAGTTTAAATAAATAAATAAAAAAACACTAAGGACCTGTTTCACTACCTACGATTATGTTCCTTTTGATTTTATTCGGTAAATAGTGGCTATTCGTACATCATGGAATAGGCCCTTGACATTACGTTTGTTATATTCTCGTTAAATTACTTGGCAGATATATATTTCGATTCCGCAACCGTTTTCATACAAAGTTTGTCCCACTTTTGAATTTATTCGGTAATTATTGGCTATTTGGACAATGTGGAATAGGCCCTATGACATTATCTTTGTTTTTCTCGAAGAGTTAGTCTGAAGTGACCCTTACACTCACATTTCTCCAGTAGAGTTCCATGTTTGAGAGCGACACAAAATCAATCAAAACACCTACTACAGCTAGAATTAAAAATAAATTAGAAACATTTTGTAGATATGTAGGTATACGTCGTCGACATGACCGAAATAGTAACAATCAATGGACTAATAGCACCTTCAATCAATGCTTGAAGAGGGTCTCGTTATGCAGATGAGTCAAGGGTTTCATACAGAAAGCGATACTTCTGAATACACCATAAATTGTTAGGAAGTTGGTGTCTAACGTTGGCAGTTGGAGATTGTTACTGCGATATCGATGACCTACCATTTTTTTCCAAGTCTCCGGGTTCTGGTGAATTAGTTGGACCGTATTCCTGATATGTACCACTACCAGCTAAATCTGTACTAACATAATAAAGAGGTATTTGTTTTAAAGTATGTAGGGGGTAATCATTGAAACTCCTATTTCGATTTGGCAAATTCTTTCACTGGCATGCATTATACACGATTATTAAAGGCTACATTTAAAAAACGTTCATGTTAGTAAATTTGCGAACATAATGGAAGCGAAGTCGCAAGCAAAATATAGTATTTTATACCACATAGGGCACAACTTTGTAGACTAAACAAAGCATTCTCACCCTTGTAGGTTTCAAAGTAAATCTTTAATCATTTAGATTACATGGCATAACACATGTAACAACTTCACAAAAACCACTAAACAAATCCACCCACTCAACTTCTCTAAGTTCCAAACTGTAAGGTTCATAATACAACACAAATACCACCGCCACGGGACGTCGCCTTCGATTACCATTACCCCATTCTACCCCATTTGACTTTGAACTCGGAGTAAATAAGCATCTAATGCACTTTGTTTCAGTACTACCCCAGATCAGGAGACGGTATTTTAAAAAGCTTTTTAAACGAACAAATTCACCAATGCGAGGACCCTTTTTTTTCTTGTTTTAAACCGATTTTATCAAGGTTCTCGATTCGTCTGATTCGTGTTCTCTTTTGAGCATGTTTGCTGATTTTCGGGAATTTGACATCGATTGAATGACTTTCTTTCCGATTGAATATTTACAGAGTTGAGGTCCTACGTCTCAAGCTATGATACGTAGATTTGTGTTCGGAAAAAAGCCGGTCGACTCGACATGTTGAATTGTGTCGAGCCGACTCGAATGTGATTGACAAGTGGCAACAAGGGTGACAAGCACCGCACCAGCACCGCACCAGCACAGCTCCTGACCGGCGTCGCCTCGAATATAGGCTACGGCGCGGCCACTCGCCGTCCACAAGGCGCAAGCTCGCAGTCCGCACGCTGGTAGTAATAGTCCGGGAGGTAGCATTGTATTTTAGGTATTATCTCTAGTAATTATATTTTGTTAACGTGGATTCGTGGTTTAATTCACCTACCCCGCGAACACCCTTTCCATTACAGTTCTGAGATTTTTTTAAGTTCAGTATATGTAAACTATTTATAAAAAAGTTTCAGCCGGTGTACTGTAACGATTGATTCAGTTATTGTAACGTAAGATCAACCTTCG
Source organism: Xestia ashworthii (assembly GCA_950022955.1). Lineage (NCBI taxonomy): Eukaryota > Metazoa > Arthropoda > Insecta > Lepidoptera > Noctuidae > Xestia > Xestia ashworthii. The sequence goes on from OX465563.1 coordinate 7,576,075, forward strand.
ATTACAACAATATCATTCGGTTTACTAGGGCTTTTTTATTTGCTTTTTATTTCTAACCGAACTAGGTTTAGTGTCGTGGGCTCTCTAACTAAATTTGTAACTGGCCATACATTAAATAAAGAGTACCCACGACGTGGAGAAGCACGACGGCGCAATGACGTTGTTTCGCGGGCCACTCGGCGTCCGCGCGCGGTCCCCTCGCTTGCGGCGCGCGGACCCCTCGCTTGCCGCGCGCGGACGGCGCGCGGTCCCCTCGCTTGCGGCGCGCGGACCGCGCGTGGACGCCGAGCCGCCCGCGAGGCGAGTCGTATGGTAGCGGCAAGCGCGTTGACCACCCGCTAAGCTTTTTCATATGGACATTAAAAATATGTTATGCGACACACGATTTAATGCTCTAATTTGAATGGCAAGTAAATTGCTGGGTTGGAGCGGTGCTGGTGCGGTGCTTGTCAAGTGAGCCACGACCTTTAGCAAGATGACGAATGTATTTTGCTGATCGGTACGAAACCGAATAGTTATAGTAATTGTTTCAGGGGAGGCCTATGTCCAGCATTGGACGTCTTACGGCTCAAATGATGATGATGATGAATTGCTCATCATCTTCCTGCCCCCGTCCCATTCTTACTTGATATCGGAGCCACACGTTTTCTCCTTCCATTCCTCTCTGTCAGACGTCACGGCTAAATTTATACCTTTCTCTTTCAGAATGTCATTCCTCAAACAATCCATCCATATTTTCTTTGGTCTTCCTGTCCTTCTCCATTTATCAAAATTTATATGATCGGAAACATAAGAAATGTGTAGCACTCTGATGCGCATGATGCCAACAACCCTGTTGTTATTCTCCCTTGCCTAGATAAGCAAAATCTGACCCAAATATCTCCAGAAATCCATCCAAGTCGTAAATAAGTATACACCTATTCCATTTTCTTGTCGGACAGGGATATTTACGAAGATACGAAATAATTTATTGTTACAAGATGTTGATGGCATATTCATGTTGATTCATATTATTCGTCTGTGAGTCAGAGTACCAGGGATTCAGAAGTGAATGGGTATAAGATTAGAGGCTCCCGTCGCATTTACGAGTCGCAGATATTGAGCAAACGTTGGATGTTTCTTACTGAAAATTCTTGGGAATGTGCGAGAGTATTTTGGTATTTTGATGCATTGCTGGCAATTTTGTGGGAACTTTTTGTTTTTTTTTTCTTGATTTTTTACGTACCTAGTTTAGAGATGTTGTGTAGTTAGATCGACTTTGTTTTTAGATTTGGTCGAACCGGAACAGGACCTACAAACAGATAATGGTGGTCCGTAATTTTCCATTTGTGCCGTACAAGTTTGCGCGAACCTTTATCCCTCAGGCATCTCAATTTTCACAATAAATTCGTCACTTTCAAGCAGTCTTCAAGAAACAACACAATATCTTCGTAAAATATCAAATGCCTCATTAACGCGGAAATCTCCTAATAAAGCTTAAATTAATGACTGTTTACCGTAATCCAACACAGTTATATACTCACAATTACGTTAAACACATCTACGTGAAACACTATCATGGAGGCTAACGTTTACGTACGCGTTAACGTTAGCGTCTCCGGACTAGCGGGTAACGTGATGTTAATGGCATTAATTGCTTCACTTCTTAACTTTACAGTAGGGTGGATGGTGAGGCAAAGTTCAGGAGAGCGTAAGAACTGAATGAGGACGTAATACCAGCTTTATATTTGCAAGTAAGTACGTAATTATTACGATTTCTCCCGACTTATCACCTTCGAACTGAAATTGTCAAGGTCCTAGATTCAACTTTTTTTAAAATCTTTTATTATTCATTAAGCACTGTTACATCACCCATATAAACATACCGAAACAAGCCATCGCGAGTTAGGCCTGAATTTTTGTCCCACTGATGGTCGGTCGCGTACGGTCGGTCGTGACGTCAATGAGAACCAAAATACGGCAGTCGGCCGCCGCTGACCTCAGCGTCGCAGCATGGTGCTTTATTAGAACACAAACAATGTATACTCCTACGGGAACGACCGTGCACGACCGGCCGTCAGCGCCACAAGAATTCAGGCCTAACAGTGGCATGCCAGACACCGCAACTCAGTGCCGCAACATTATGATCAGTACACATAGCTAGGTATATAGTACAGTATAGAATAATATAATGATGATATTTACAAACATAGGTAGGTACTAAACTACACAGAGCTTTAAAAGACTACACCTCTAACTAAAGTCTTTATTTATTCGCAGGCAACTGAAATATTTTCGTGTATAATTTTGGGTGTGCACTAAAAAGTGCATTGTTCATATTAATTTATTATTATATTCAGCGTAAATCGTTCCACTGCAGCACACAAGCCATGCCTAAAATCCTCTCAATTTGGAGCTATCATACATAATATGCATTATTTTTATGCATTATCATACTGTTAATGAAATATAAATATACGAGTAACAAGCGTTTTATAGAACATCAACACAATCCCTAAACAACGCTACGCTGCCGGCGCGTAAACGCAGCTTAACAGCAAAGTTTAGTCGCATTAAACGCTCGCTAAACCACGATCACTGTAACTAAACCACAAAGCGAGTCCGCTACAATTGCTGGGGTGATTATATTATTGTTTTGCACTTCGCATTCTCTTGTTGTGATGGTAAACTGAATTAATTTCTCATCCTTTGTGAGCCCCTCATTGAATCAAAGTTGCGTTTGTGTACCTACTTGTATATTTACTCCTCTTTTTTATTCCCTGCAATGTATCGCACACTTTTTTTAAGTAATAAGTGACTTTCTATATTTCATACTAGCTAACCCACGCAACTTCGTCTGCGTCACATAAACAAAAAATAAAACCGACTTCAAAAAAAAAAAAACAAAAAATTGAAAAATAACTTTAGCTTCTGAAGTCGGTGACGTTTGTATGATTCATTTAATTTATTTGTCACCGACTTCAGAAGCTAAAGTTATTTTTCAATTTTTTGGTGTTTTTTTTTGAAGTCGGTTTTATTTTTTGCAAAAAAGTTTTTATTTTTCACTTTTTAGTGGTTCACATGTGCTAGGTACACATGGAAAGTGCATACCGTTACAATTACAACAAGCCCAAACACGACTAGGATACATTGTCTCATTATGGAGTTCCGTGACTCTTGGCTTCATCATCAGATCTGATGGTAGAATGGTTCTTATCAAACGCAAATGCTTCACTTGTTGTAGAAAATACCAAAATTGCTGTACGTTATCCTATAAAATTTGAAGAGTTCCCTCGATTTCGCCAAGATTCCATCATCAGATCCCGACTTGGCGACTATGGGACCAACTTGGAAGTATACCCTTTCAAACAAAAAAAGAATTTTTCAAATCGGTTCAGGCGTCTTCGAGTAATCGGTGAACATACATAAAAAAAAAAAATACATACAGTCGAATAGAGAACCTCCTCCTTTTTGGGAGTCGGTTAAAGAGAAAAAGCACACAAAAGGACTACATATTCCCCATTTTTGCAACAATTTTTATTTATGCTCAGCTCCTATTGGTTGTAGCGCGATGTTACAAGAACATTTTTTTCAATTTCAATCAGCAGTTCCTGAGATTAACGCGTTCAAACAAACAAACAAACTCTTCAGCTTTATAATATTAATAATAATATATTATAGTACTTATACAGGGTGTAAACCACCTCATCACAAAGTCGTTAACCAAGCATTCTGTACATCAAACTAAGTAACTTTACGCAAAAAATATTGCTGGGAAACAACTTTTTTTTTTGAGGTTATAAATCATGTTTTGTGGTAGAACTCAATGTAACGCACTTAAAACATTATGCTGATAGATGGATTGAATAGTACGGGGGTCGTGGAAGTGTTAAAAGTCAAAATCTTACAAAAAAAACTTGTATTTAAAAAAAAAGTTGTAACTTTGACCCCCCATATCTCCGTAACTAGAAGGTTCCCAGGTATGGTGTAGAACAAAAAAAAACTTTTTTGCAAAAAATAAAACCGACTTCAAAAAGAAAAAGTGAAAAATAACTTTAGCTTCTGAAGTCGGTGACGTTTGTATGATTGATTTAATTTTTTTGTCACCGACTTCAGAAGCTAAAGTTATTTTTCACTTTTTCTTTTTGAAGTCGGTTTTATTTTTTGCAAAAAAGTTTTTATTTTTCACTTTTTTGTGGTTCACATGGAAAGTGCATACCGTTACAATTACAACAAGCCCAAACACGACTAGGATACATTGTCTCATTATGGAGTTCCGTGACTCTTGGCTTCATCATCAGATCTGATGGTAGAATGGTTCTTATCAAACGCAAATGCTTCACTTGTTGTAGAAAATATAAAAATTGCTGTACGTTATCCTCTAAAATTTGAAGAGTTCCCTCGATTTCGCCAAGATTCCATCATCAGATCCCGACTTGGCGACTATGGGACCAACTTGGAAGTATACCCTTTCAAACAAAAAAAGAATTTTTCAAATCGGTTTAGGCGTCTTCGAGTAATCGGGTAACATACATAAAAAAAAAAAAAAAAAAAAAAATACATACAGTCGAATAGAGAACCTCCTCCTTTTTGGAAGTCGGTTAATGATCGCTATGACGGGGAGAATGCCTTTCGGCTTCGTGAAGAGGTGTTTTACACCCTTTAGATTAGGTATATGCACGATTTGACCTTTAATCTTCTTACGGCCCAATAATTTGACTATGCTTTTCACATCATCATCATCTGCCTAGCCTTTTCTCAACTAAGTTGGGGTCGGCTTCCTGTCTAACCGGATGCAGCTGAATACATCACTATTTTACATGGAGCGACTGCCTATCTGACCTACACAACCCAGTTAATACTGGGTAATACGACACCCCTTGACAAGTCTGGTGGTCAGACTTTCAGGGCACTGACTAACTGTAACAACTGTCAAAGATTTACAAATGACAGCCAGGACCAACGGCTTAACATTGATTATATTTTACACATGTGTTGTATAAGTATCTAAATTGGTATGTTTTCCTATATCTACCCCACTGATCATATTTTAGTGGAACAGGATGTAAACGAATTAAATTTCTTCTCAATAATAAATAACTGTTAGTTCTAGAATTCAACCATATTGAGTTTACCGGGAAAGTAATTTGTTAAATGTAGCAAGGAATTGCGATAAAGATAGATAGCATACAATTGACACGATAACACAAACAACGCACGTGTGTGTATAAGTTACTAGGCAAAGCACTATGCTATTATTATTATTATTATATTATTATTTATACAAAGGCACATAAGCCAGCAAAAGTGACTCACCATTTTCTTGACAATAACAAATGAATCAGCTAATTGAAGAGAAGCAGTCGAATCACACTAGACATAAATAAAAACAATCAGCAAATAGAAATTTAAGAATCTGCAAAACTGATTGAAACAAGGTGAACGTTTGAAAGACACGGCGAGTCTAAATATGTCAATGTAAAACACAAAACATACACATTCCTGTAGAAAATGAATTACTAGAATCGATTGTAATTAGCTCGCACTGAGCATTAATCTATTTCTAATTATAGGTGGGATATAATTAGGAATTGATCTGAATTGCATTGGGCTGGAGGAATTTATAGTGGGTATTATCGCACTAGTGGGAAATATAACTTGATTTCATGATTTGTAATGATTGTATAGTGACAATGTGAAGTCTTTCAAAATGATGCAACATCAATTGTAGGTGGGAAAAGTAAGAGCATTTCTATAGCGTAGGTTTTTGGTTATTATTAAATTACCTACCTGCTTCAACAAAAACAAATAAGAATATTTCTATGTTTTAGGGATTTGCTTATTCATACATTGAATATTATTCAATAATTATCCAGACCTTAAATAAAAATAAAAACATGTACACATGTACAATTGTACAAAAAGCAGAAAAACAGTTTGTCCGTGTCGCTGTCAACGGGGAAAATGCCTAGAAGACTCGAGGCACTACCACGTTGGATAGCAATGATGATTCTTTGACCAAGAAATAGGCCAGCTCTCTGGTCACGAGAAGAGTCGAACAACCGAAGATGGAGATGTCTTGAAATACTATGTGGGGCGTGGGCATCCCATGGCCCCAGCGTTTCAACCCCCGACGGCTAAAATACATCTATCAAAATGGGGCGTTAAAAATGGTTTATACTGCAAATAAACTCCTCTAAACCGGATAAACATGTGCTAATTATACAAACTGGGTGTAAAAGCAAAAACCACGTTACTACGAATGAGCTATTTAACCTACATTTAATTAAATGCCCATTGTATAACCACATAACATTAAATATTAATTGGAGTGTTTAATCTACCAAATATATTTCATAACTACCTCTGACATTCCACCAAAATTCAACAAGCAGAATAGAAACCGCTATTTACAATCATCAATGCAAACACACGCAGACCAGTACTCAATGCATAGTCAAACCACAAATTGCATTTGCCTACGTAAGTCCACGTTCACACAATTCGGCGCGACCGACTATCATACCGTATCGCGCGGGATTCGCGCTGGTGTGGCCAAAGCTTTACCGTCGTAAATTGCTTTGGTCTTTTGTACACGAGTACAACTCACGCTGGGCCAGTTTGTCCAATCTGTCCTTTACACAGTTAAAATAAACTCAAATTGCCCTTTGACTCCGATATATTTTCCAGCAATATGTTCGGCTGAATTGTTCTGATTTTACGAAAACGATTGAAACGATAATAATTAATTATTGAATGGCGAAATTCTGGAAAAAGGACAATGGAACATAAATTAGTCAAACGGAATGAGCGATCATGCTGAAAACAATGAATCAAAGTTTATTTTATTTATTTTACTCCTTTTAACCGTTCATAATATGGAAGGTTTTGCTCGTGCATTTATTTAAAATTCAGTTTGATTGGGTTTAACGAACCGATGGTTACAGGAGCAGTAGTCATTAAGCACAGTAAAAATAGAGTAGAATATAAATACCGCAACTTAAAGATACAGTCTCTTTGAAAGTACTACGGTCCTACGAATATAGCAGTAGGAAGCCGAGGTGAAGCGATATCTACCCATACCTAAAGTGTGTAAAAAACCTCTTAATGAAGCCAAAAGTCACTTGTTCTCCCCTATATTGAGATTTTTGAATATTTTTTGCGTGTAGTTACTTAGTTTGATGTACAGAATACTTTATTGACGGCTTCGTGATGAGTTTGTTTACACTCTGTAGAAGGGAAAGTGTTGTAGGTATGTGATACTAACCACCTATAGGCTAAACTAATCAGAATGATCGTTGCGGCGTGTCGGCCTCTGTTTAGCATTTACAAGCCATCGACAAGATATGTAATCTAGTGGATAGCTTGTCCATGGGTTAGTGACGTAATAGCTTGTCCCGGACCTTGCTCGTAACTCAAGTACCTACATACTTGTATATACATCACGCCTGTAACCCCCTAAGGGTTAATCAGGGGTCTTAGTATACCCACATTTAGCTAGTTATTTCTAAGCACCATGTTAGGGGTGAACATATTGCCATCAATCGGGCACTAATCCAGACTGTTACTGAGAAATTCCTGATGGGAAAACCCAATAACAAATTGCCCGACACGGAAATCTAACCCAGTAACCATAAATTTAATTACAGCATTACTGCACAAACTACATTATAATTGAGAAGTTCTCCGTAGAAATCTCGTCGTTGACTTGTCAATTCGGAACAGTAAACAAGTTGTCGTGAGCAAAGCAGGACCCACCACCACCCACCACCTTTCCCGGACTAGTTTGTACAAGTCTTGCGTACATGTTCTTCTTACTTAATTACACTCTATTAACGAGTTAGATCTATCTAACTTCTTACTAAATTAGAATTGATTTCGGGAGTAAATGGGACGATGATCGGTTGGATCGGTTCATGGTGTGGACATGGTATTGAGTGTGAATGCAGATGACTATAAGAGTAGAGGAAGACCAAAAAAACGATGTATGGACTGTGTGAAGGATCATATGGCTAAAAGGAGGTGACTACAGAATACCAATTCTGTATTTTAACGCTAAGCAACACGCCATTGACACTCTTTCGACAAACTACAGACATTATGTTGCCACTGTTGCGGTATTCTGCAAAAACTTCAATGGTGTTTCAGCGGTGTCTCAGTAGTGTGTCGATAGTGTGGCAGTTCGATAGACACTACTGTCAAATACACTTAAAATATTTACAGACTACCATAACTTTGGCCATCCTGATGACATTGAAAGATTATAGTGGAGCAGAATACCAATTATTACAATAGTCTTTCTATGGCGTTTCAATGCACTACAGTCGTAAGTCAATGACCATAAAAAAATGTACAATATCAAATGTTAATAATGTAACACAGGTTACAGCAGTGTGCAAGATGGTACATTAAATACATATTAAAGTTTCTCTATGTTTTGCCATTTGGCGTACAAATATACATTTATAGGAGGGTTTTGCCAATCAAGTATTAGTATTATAAAGGGGTAAAAGTTTAATTAGCATAATCAATATCAATTATAATAAAATGCATTCGTTAATGTCAATATTAAATTAAAATACAATAATATACAGGGTGTTAGTGTGAACACCGTTATCCTTCAAACCAGGGGTTTGGTTTCATTAGTAGAACCTAAAACCAATGAAAAAAGCAACCTTTTTTTTTTTTGAAGAAAATCTACTATTTTCTTCAAGATCATTTCACCCTAATACACTCGGAAACAGCTGACCGCCGACCGGGTCAACGACCGCGCCGCAGCCCGCGCGCCCGCGCAGGGATCGAGCGAACGGTGAGTCACGACCTTACCTCAGTCGGCCAGCTGTCGCCAAAGCGAGTCCACGTCGCTCGTCTGAGCGCGCGCCGCGTGGTGAGTCCTAAGTTTAAGTTTTTTTGAGATAATTACGTAATAATGACTTGTGTAAGACATAGCACTAAAATTATAATTTTAGTGCTGTCTTACACAAGTCAACAGTGGACCGTAATGGTACGGCTTTACGGCTTTACGTGGGTGATAAATAACCTGTACGAGGCTAGTAGGATGTATGCAGACATCAGATTCTCGAGTGCTCAACAACCTAAAATGTGTGAATTTTGAACAGTAGGTACCTAAGTTAGTAGATATTCAATCTGTCTAAGACGACCCACTGACCTCTGCGTAGGTAAATTTAATCGGTGATTTTTAACTGTACGTACATAAAATTGTGATGAACTTTTTAAATACGCCAAAATACCTACTCAGTAGTTTGGATTACTTTTCATTTTCTTTGTTGTCACATCAAAGTTACATTTAGACTCGTCAGGCAACACGTGAGGTAGGTATTTTGCCAGGAAAAGTTGCATTTATCAGGTAATGTTACGAGAATTCTGTAAGTAGATAGATGCGTCGACGGGCGGGCAGCAATTACGTCACTCGTGTAGTCGGGCTAGCCATGATTTCGGGGACATCGTCGGATAATTTAATTTAATTTTTTTCTTAAAGATAATCCCTTATCCAGTTTTTTAACTCGGTCCTATATTTTTTTATTTATGTCAACTACCCGTGGTTTGAGTGACAACGGTGTTTACACTAACACGCTGTATATAAAAAATGAAAAAATAGTTATAATGTCAATAAATTACTGTTTTGCCAATCAAGTAAATTAATCTATAGGTATTAGTATTTTAATTAATTAACTGTCAGCGAAGTAGACACAAAAGTTAAACAATGGCGTCTGAGCGTTGCGGTCAAGCTTGACAGATCAAGGGAGAGGTAAAAGTTTAATTAGCATAATCAATATCAATTTTAATAAAAAGGAATTCGTTAATGTCAATATTCAATTAAATACAATAATGTCAAAAAATTAAAAATAGTTGTGATGTCAATAAAGTACTGTTAAGAAAAATGTTTAAAATTGATATTGTCTACAGAACTGTTAGAGTCGTCATACTTTTATTGCCAATAATTAGCCTATTGAGACACTACTGACACACTCCCGACACACTATTGACAAGTTGGTTATTTTACAGAATTGGGCCCCTGATGACGAGTAGTATGGAAGAAGGAGGCATGTTGCGTCGATCCCAAATAAATCGGGATAAGAGCAGGAGAAATCGTTCTCCTATCGACTTGAAACTGAATAGGAGATTTCCATTGGGCTATTGTTCGACAAAAATACCGTCATTCCACCAGAAAACTGTTCCACGAGTAGTAGACGCAACTTTTTAAGTCTTAGATTTGTTACATTAACGGAGCAACTGATCGAAAGAGGACCTAACTCATGGTATCCGCTCCGCAGGTTTGCGGGTTATTGTTGACTTTAAATACGAAGTAACTTTATAGATAGCTAATGTACCACTTTTAAAAACTATACAGATTGAGATATCGCGAATTATTTTTGTTGTAAAAAATTAACAGCCTTTTTATCACAAAAAAAAATATCTACCGAAATGTGACAGATTTTTTGCCAAGAAAAAATAGCAAACTAACTGCCCATCACTCAGTCCTTGATCAGGCAATAACAGTTACAATGATAGCCCCATAGCCCACACCCTGTCGATTTGTCGGCTATCAACGACTAATGTCATAGCCCGGCGATATCTTCATAGTTTCCTTATGGCCATTTCGGCTATTCGACTTTTTGTCACGAGAACCTTTATTATTAAGACTGGTCTTGTCATAAGATGTGGTGCTATGTGGTGTCGACTTTTTGAAGTGAGAACATCTTTGAGCACTTTGTGGTGACACTCGTGTGTCTTATTAGCACTCGTAGCCGATCCGCTACGGCGTAGCACAACCTAGGAGTGCGCGGGGCACAACCCTTAGCAGATATAGATTTCACTTCTATCGGCTGTCCCCAAAGACCCTGCCCCGCAGGTTTTTTTGTTTTATATGGTTTCTTAGGACAGTTAATTTTGATGATCGGCCAGTAAATGTACCTTTAAACAGACAACATATTACATAGTCGTAAAGAGTTTTCAAGATCATACATTCATACCATACGTAAATATTAAAAAACCACACATTTTCCCACAAATGCCGTCTATTTTTTGTTACCTTGTTATAAATCGATTTCAAAAGTTAAATGGTAACTAATAATAATTCTTCTACGTTTTCGTGTGGTTGGTGCCTTACCTGGTGTCAGTTGTGCCGTCCATGGGCGACATGGCTTTACATGCCGTCGAGAAATATCTATCAGGCATGCGGTTTCCTCACGACGTTTTCCTTCACCGAAGCAAGTGATCATCATACAATTTGCACATGAATCTGAAAACTCAGAGGTGGCCGGTCTTACCAATGATAATACCGTCATGGTATTAGTACAAAAAGGTCAGTTTTAAACCTTCTCATGACCAGCCTCTATAATTAAATTGTGTCTAATAACTTCAGTAATTAAGTGAATGAAAAGGAAAATATTTTTCAGCCAATCATATTCTCGTCATATTATATCCGGGACATTATTTTATCCTTTGTAACAACGTAAAGGTCCGTCAGACGTGAGGTGAATGTTAACGTGACTTGGCGGAATATTCTCATGATGACACCACTTATTTTATTCAACGTCACGAATATCGCTCCCGTGAATGAACTTTTATTTTTAACTACCTACTTAATTTCGTGTTTAATATTTTCTAGATCAGATAAAAACAGGGGTGGCAACGCGTATTGTTATCACGAATTAAGTTGGTACATGATTCTAGAACTAGATTTTCTCGTCTATTGGGCGATTTCCGGGTCGAACAAAGTGTTATCAATCAGGAGTAGCAGCCACGTAGTCTAAATTTGGGCCCGGTTGATGGCAATAGGCTCCTTATTACATGGTACCTACTTGAACATAACTGACAAAATGTGGGTATTCCATTGGGTATAACCTCTGCTTTACCCATTACAAGGCGTGATGTCATGATGTTTAGAAGTTTAGAAAGATTCTAGAAGTTTCTTTCTCGGTATCATGCAAAAGTGCAACATCTATGTTAAATTTTGTAATAACCAACGAAAAACTTCATCACTTAGCCCTCCGGGCGAAGAGATTCTAGGATAACCTTGAATCAACGTTAACAGATTGCAAACAGCCTGTATTATTATCAAAAACACACAATTACCAAAAACAACGACCAACTATAGAACGTCTAATTAATAACTGCAATGTCACAAACAAACTAATTAATTTTCCCACACACGACCACAGCTTAAATATCATCATTAAAATAACTTCGAACTTAAATTAAAATGGCAGCAGGTAAATCAATTCAAAAACGTTAGCCATTTTGGTGGGACAATTCAATTATTAAACTATTCTGTCGATAATTAAATTCTCACCGGATTTCGTGTCATATTCCCGTTTTATATAGAGCTGAGAAATTCGAACGCAATGTATTAATTAAGCTGTATCTATTGACACGTCGCATAGGCATCTTGTATTTTCAATACTTACATATTTAAAATTTTTGTGTCTGTCTGTTTGTTCCGACTATTCTCCGAAACGACTGGACCAGTTTTGACTTTTAATGGAAGATAGCTGATGTTATAAGGAGCAATTTAAGCTACTTTTATTCTAGAAAAACGTAGGCAAAAAAATAAAACTATAATTAAAATTGTTAACGTTATCCGATCCAAATACGGAAGTCATACTTTTATATCCCGGGTAACAGATACAAGTAGTTTAAAATAAAAAGAGTAGCTAACATTTTGTGACGCTTTAAAAAAAAAGTCCAGTAAAATTCACTGGCCCCATAGACAGGGTGTTCCATTTTTCACCGGACGCCGTACAAAGGTTGTAAAGGACTAATTGTGAAGTTTCAGCCACGCCACGTCGAACCCCGACGAAGCACGAAAACTGTGGGCTCGAAACAAAAGAACGATTACCGATACAAAGCCGGGGATAGTACGCAGTCATCGCGGCCACTCGCACCGAAAAACAACCTGTTTTTAACGACGCACTTAATTACTGGAGTTTTAATCAAGTTCTGCGGATCCATAAAAATTGGGGGAATGGGGAACGGTTTCGACGTAAAAAATAAGACGTTTAATTTTTGGACTTGGGGGTACGGGGTTTAGAGCTAATTTCTTAGGAGGGTCGTTACTTTCGGCAGATCTTTGACTAAAAATAGACTGTTTCCGTCTTGTTTGTTAATTAAGTGAGTGGCAAACACGAATCACGTGTTGTTTGTGAAATGACATTTGGTGGGTATGAAGGCCTGAAATAAAGGGCCATGATACTCGTACATATGTATCACTATCATATTTTAAATCAAAGTCCTCCGCTGCGTCTGTCTGTCTGTCTGTTCGCGATAAGCTCAAAAACTGCTGCACAGATTTGCATGCTGTTTTCACGAATGGATAGAGAGTACTCGAGAAAGGTTTGAATTCACGCGGGCGACGCCACAGGTAGTAGCTAGTAATGTACATGATTTACTTTAGGATCTAAACCGGGTCCGATTTTATTTATTTAGGCTCAACACGCGAAATACAACATAGTGACGAGCTCGGGAATATCAAAAAACTCTTGCGAATCCTAATTGCAGCCCATAACTAACTTCTTCTGCCCAAAAGAGACCGAGGTCCTTTCTAATACAAGTATCAGCTTCATTTACATGACAATGCGTAATGCTTGGCAATTTATATCCACAATAACTACAAGGTAAGAATACGATTAATTATTTTCTGCCTAGCTTAATCCCAACTACATATATTTTAGGGTCGGCTTCCAGTCTTACTGGATGCAGCTGAATACCAATAATTTACATGGAGCGGCTGCCTATCTGACCTCCACAACCCAGTTAGTACTGAGTAGTACGAAACCCTTGGTAATACTGTTTGTCAGACTTTTGGGCCACTGACTATGTTAAACTGTCACAGGTCTACAAATGACAGCCAGGACTAAAGGCTTAACGTGCATTCCAAGGCAATAGGCTTGTTAACTGAAAAAATCTAATTAGCCCGTCAATTAGATTATCAAAAATATTTGACCCGTATTTTTTCTTTTGTCACATAAAACAAAATTGACGAAGATACGTCACTGTTCGGTATGATTCTTAGTGAGTACTGACGTCACGAGCCCCCACTCCCGAGTTTTGATGCGTTTTATCTTTGTCAATATTCGTTGATTTACAAAAACAAAAAATACGTGTCCATTATTTTCTAATACTCTAACTGACGGACTAAATAGATTTGCAATTTATTGATGGTGGAAACAAGCCTATTAAAACAGTTTTTTTTTAATGGCTGGTCACCCATCCACAGACTAACCTAAGCAAAGGTGGCTTAACATGAAGATTGATTCAAGCAGCAGTTATTATTTAGTCACGAGCTCCTCAAGTATAAGATTTATAATTCAGTAGATAAGTTACAGATTCTCTCACCAATCTATACAAACATAGATCCTCCTTGACTAGCTGTCAGGTAATATCTAACTCCATTCAAACACCAGACAATGGAACTGGGTCGTACTTTATCTCCGTCCAAGTTCTATCTAATGTCAAATCGCTATTATGTTGGATCAAAGGGTGCTGCCTAATTGAACACGACGTCCGGGGAACGTCTTTAGCACGTCTGAAATGTTGAAATGCCAGTAAGTTCGTAGGTATATTTGCAATTTCATTGGCTGAAGTTAGGACATGCACCCGGTCCACAAATACCTTGAAAAAGCCGCGTAGAACCGGGTATGAACATTCTCAATTAAATGAGTCGTCTTTTAGACTTTGATAATACAGTGCATTCATATTTTAAACTTCGAAGATTCGACACAACTTTGAGACACACAATATTATCTCTTTTTGTTATTTGCACTTTTGGCATGTGCCAAATAAATATCTTTTCTTTCTGTCTTCTTTCAATACTGTGTCACAAGGCTTCTTCTAATGCCGATGTGCAGCATTTACGGTACTGATAGTATACTTGGTGAAAGAAAACTTTACTCTAGTCTAAATAGTAGCTGAGAGAACGTTAATGTAAACTGATCGTGAAAGTAACTTAAAAATAATACAGTTCGTAAATATTATAAACAGTTTCCCGAAAATAATGAACCAGCAAAGTAAAGAAAGCCCGTAGTACGTAGATAATATTAATTAGTATTATATTCTTCCCTAGAGGTAAATAGAGTGAATTTGTTTTCATAGCACGTTCTTATACTTTGATAAAATAGAAATTGTGTCTTCACTTTCGTCTTCAGTTTTTTTTCGTTAAGTATTCACGAAAAATTATTTAAGGTAATATAGCTTTGAAATATCATTCCATGCATTTCATTTTGTTGTTGTTTTTGTTTCGACAATTGAAAAGTGCCTGTCCTGACTTGAAATTAATGCTTCGATTTTGATAAAGTTCTATTTTAAATCACCTTTTTATGCAGTCGGGATATTTTTTTAATATTATTTTTTCTCCTTTTTTTTTTTTAAGGATGGGAAATCATCAAATGACTTCTCCCACTCTGGGCGGAGCGGGAGGGAGTGTCAGACTCTTACTGACTAAAACCCATCCATGTTCCTCCCTCGCCGCGGTATCTCTTTCGAACAGTCCCGCAACCCCGGCAGGCTTCGGCCCTTGCGGGCCCCTCTCTTCTGCTGACATCTCTTTGAGGCGCGCGTGGAACACGAACGCGCCGTCGACACGGCCTGTCGTCACTAGACGGACGGACGGCTAGCTAGCCCATAGCTAACCGTCCACAGGCCCGCATCTACGGTGGCCGGTAGCCACCACGTGGCCCCCGACGCCCGGTGCGTCTCCCGCGGCGGCCGGGAAGAGAGGCTCTCTCCCTCTCTCGTTCCGCCACCTCTTTCGCCAGCGTGACTGCTTTGCAGAAGGAGGTGACGGCTTCCCATTCCGTCTCGCTCCGGCGGTGCTCCGCCACGCAGGGCAGACCTCCACCGTGTGCTCCACCGTGTCCTCCGGTCGATCCTCGCAGTGGAGACACCCGGGCGTTTCCTCCCGCCCGATACGGTGCAGGTACCTCCCGAAACATCCGTGTCCGGTGAGGACCTGCGTCAGGCGGAAGGTGAGGACGCCGTGGCGCCTCTCTAGCCACTCCTCAAAGAGGGGACTTACCGCCACTATCGTGGCCTTATAGTATGTTGCCGTGTTCCGAGCATATACGCGAGAAATAGCTACTTTCTTTTTTAACTTCCGAAAGAGAAAAAAAAACAAAAATTGTATTTTAGAACTTAAGACGATTACGTAGTTATTTAAGAAAGATAAACTAAAAATAGACCCAATATTTATCAAAGATTCAGGTTAAAATCCGAGCTGGCTCAGAGTGATGGTTCCCAATGACGCTCGCAGACGAAACGCGAGGAATTCCCTCTGACGTCAACAATGTGAAAAATGTTTCGCTACTATATGTCACTACGTTGAGAAAGCAAAAATGGCGCATTACTGAAGAGGAATGTAGCTGTATTGCGATTTTTAGGAAATACGTAACTTACTGGTCTGCAATAGCTTGAAATGGTCAATTGGCCAGTTCTTGAAAGAAGAAATATTTTTAGGTCACCATATTACGTGAAATATGTCATTTTCCGAGTCTAAATTGTACTCTTCTGTAGCACACACCCAGGAATTGATTCTCCGATATCCTGGTATAAATTTGGAATGATATGATGGAAAAAGGAGTAAATGGTAGCTTGACGATTGACAGCGGAGAATGGAAGAAAAAAAAACATTCAGGGCAGTCTTTGGGGACTTAACTAAGTAACCCAAAATAAGCTTTATTTTAATTGTTTATGGTTGATGTTGACTAACCGTCTATCTATCATGGGGTTTAGGTTTACGCACTTAGTCCTTGAAGTGGACCATTGTGCGTGCTTGACTAACCCTTGTATAAAGCGTTCGGTGACGATAGCTTTTGTTCACCCAAAATGTGCTCAACGCGTCTAAATAAATTTTCACTACAAAACGCGTGCGCTGACCCCAAATAACATGGTATAAAGACAGGAAGAGATGATGATAATCCTGGTATATCAGGTCCCCACAATTTACATTTGACTTTCCTTTGTTGGAAAAATACCCTAAAATGTATGTATGTAATGTATGTCATTTCTTAGGTCCTTTCTATTCAGCTCAAGTAAACGTTTACAGTGATTTCACATCAAAGAAGGTTTTACAAGTCGGCCCGTCCATGTTAGCGACGGCGTGAAAGGGTATGATACCCTGGTACCTCCGAAATGTGTACGACTTGCTTGTAGGGAAAATCATAAGCTACATGATATCTATTGTGATAAAACGGTATCTTAAGGTTTTGCCTTAACGTCGGATATGTTTTCGGTTTCTTTATTTTCTTGTTTAGGTCAAAAGAATAGGTTAAGGTCCATGTTCACCGAAAAGATAACGGTCTGATTATCGAAAGAACAGCATGTCACTGTGACATGTTCCCATACAAAAATGTGTTTTTCACTTCTCATGCTCTAAAAGTACGCCAATATTAATAGCCCTACAAAGCGGGATTAAAGTGACCATTTATTCCTTAAGTAGTAAAAAGTAATTTAAAAATGGAACGATCTTTTACTCTGAAACATGGTAACAAAAGATTAACTTATCAAAGGTTTTATTTAAATTTCGAATTGGCTTGCAAATAGAAAGCGGTTTATTGAAAAAAAAAACAAGTGAACTCTTCAACGCGAGAAAAAATATTGTTGTTTGTGTGCATCGTTGATTTTGAAAAGTATGTGCAATGCCTCTGTTACTAGCCGCTGCAGTAATGTAGGTAAGGTACCTACTAATTATCTCTGGAGTGTGGATCATCTTCATTGCGAAAATTTCGAGAGTTTGTGTTGTGTTTTGAATTGTTAATCTGTGACTGACCTGATTGAAGAAGAAACTGACCGCTCAGTTCAGAATTTTTGTCGAGTGTAAATTTGTTCGGTTTTAAATGACTGTTTTTCTTGCACTCGAAGTGAAAAGTACAGTTTTGCACCTTGAGACTAAACACCAATTTAATATACCCTCATTTTCATTGATTCCCTCGCAAGCTCGGGACTCAAACCACCTCGGGTATATCATGGCTTCGTCTAGTTCCTCGTTATAAAATATACTATTAAACAGTTGTTTTTAGATAAACAGACCGTCATCTTTTGGTGAACATGAACCTTAGTTGTATCGGTTTTTAGGTATTTGTTGCATGGCAGTATGTATAGGTGTATGTTAGACAACTGCCTCGTTGGACTAGTAGAGCGCGACTGCTGAGCATGTGGTCCTGGGTTCAATTCCCAGGTCGGTCAAAGTGTTATTGGGTTTTTCCATCAGGAATTTCTCAGTAGCAGCTACGGAGTCTGGATTTGTGCCCGATTGACGGCAATAGGCTCTCTCTCCACTTATTGCATGGGACTTAAATATAACTTTCGAACGTGGTTGTACTATTAGATACACCACTGCCTGACCCTTTGGGGATTATAGGTGTGGTGTTATGTTATGTGTAAGCAACAAGCCGACCCGAAGCAAACACTACGCTTCTTCATTCGGCATTTATTCGGCTCGTGGTGAACGGGAAACTTCGTTCGGCATTTGAATCAGGGTCGGCTTAGCACAATACAAGCTAAGCCAACACACAAGTTGGCTTACAACTGGTTTTGCCCTAACATAAAATAAACGAATCGGATAATAATAAGTATGGAAAACCTAGAATTCTGTTTTAAAATATTTAGAGTATTTTACAAAACAAAAAAATCAGAAGCGTTCAACTTTTCAGTAAAGGATCATTTTTCCTCGATATGTAAAACTTTTTGCAATTCAATACTTTCAATAAAATTTTGAACAAAACACCGGTTGAGTTTTCAAAGTAAAATAAAAATAAAGAGTATTTTCATCCTCCCATCTCGGAAAGAGTATTTTTGCTCTTCAATATCTGAGTGCAAAAGCCGTTTTTATCGTCTTGAGGGTAAAGTAAATTTGAATTTAGAACATCGTGTGCACTAAGCATGTGAATTCAAAACATCATTAAACCTATTTACTTCTACCTTTATGGTGCCGAATTTATCATACAATTTTTTTTTAATTTATTAAGAACGCAGACTCGGAACCTTCTTGGCAGTGTCAACAACACCAAACACTTTGTGGGAAAAGGAAACGTGGGTAGCTGTAGAGCCCAACCTTCTAAGTACCTACATGTATTAGTTCCTTTTATCAAACTCACCCGTAGCAGTAAGCCGCATCAAAGCTAGGTCGTGAAGATGTGAAGATAGAGTCAGGGATTTGGAACATAATATCAATTTGAAGCGTTCTCGAGCGCAAATATGACAGATTACTCCCCGTCATTTTCAAGCAACGTTCCAGAGCTACGTCCTCACATTTTTCACTCCATTAACTTTAGTTGCACGAAAATGAGAAACTTGTCGGTACATATTTATACAGTTTCCAGCAGAATATAATTATCCACAAACTCTTGAGTAAATTTTTTGAAAACATAGTTTTGATGGTGTCACAAACTGTAGTGTCCAAAGCTGCGATGAGAGACGGCACTACTGGTTTGGTGCGGTGACTAGCTACTGCGCTGCGTGCATGTCGCAGTATAGATTCCCACACGAAACAAATTTTAAATCCATAGTTTCTGCACCTATGGTCGAGAAACCACTACAGTCGGTATACCAGTAGTGCAGTCATCGTCACTAGGCACTGTCGTTTGCGTACTGTCAACCGCAGCACAGCTGCCTTCCCATTGACTGGTTCTTTTAATAATTTTTACTACTAACTTTTTTTTTTTTTATTTTATATATGGACGGCGCGGT
Organism: Xestia ashworthii; assembly: GCA_950022955.1. Lineage (NCBI taxonomy): Eukaryota > Metazoa > Arthropoda > Insecta > Lepidoptera > Noctuidae > Xestia > Xestia ashworthii. The sequence goes on from OX465563.1 coordinate 7,595,758, forward strand.
GGTGGACACTAGACATTGTACAAATCTCTGGAACCTGGATTTGTACCCGGGTGCGGGCAATAATCTAACCCCGCGTGCGTAGTTCATACAAACGTAATACTAAAATAATTTGTAAATCAAACATATTCTTATATTTATTTCGATTCGATTACAGAATATCTAGGTTTCCAAATGTATATTTTGAATGGACACTGATTTAAACACGAGTATGAGAAAAATAAGCTTTCTATAGAAATTTTAAATTCCTCATAACTCGTTTTTATATCATTATCCTTTCAAAATATACATGTAT